>OY390739.1:2580000-3870000 GCA_959613385.1 Geotrupes spiniger
ATGACACCACTTGAGGATGGTGTCATCGTGAGGGCGGTTGAGAATAGCCCATTCATTACAGGTGTCAGAATAAGGGCGGAATTACATTTGAATTGCTCCACGATGATAGTAAGGAGACGCCTGCGTGAAAGTGGTTACCACGCCAGACAGCCTGCCCGGAAAATTGAACTGTCCGAGGCACATGCTGCAGCTAGGGTTCGCTTTTGCGAAGCGAATATCGACAAGGATTGGCAGATTTTTGCGGATGAAAAACCTTTTTCATCTTCGCAAGATGCTCCTGTAGTGTTACGGCGAAAGAACAACACCCGATATATGCGGGAACATGTTAGGCCAAATGCAACAAGCGGTCGCATAACGGCCGGATTTTGGAGGTGGACGACAGCTGCCGGCCCCGGTGAATTAATACCTGTTTCGTCCCCACGGTTCAATTCGCAGCGGTACATTGGAATACTCGAAGATATGGTGATCCCTTCAGTGAGAATTGTCTACCCAGAAGATGAAATTGAGGTCATCACTTTTGTACAGGACAACTGTCCTATACATACATCGGCAGCAGTTATGAATTTGTTCGATGATCAAAGCGATATTGAATTGTTGGATCATTTCGGTTTTATACCTCAGGCGCTTTATATTGCATTTAGTTGCTTTTTGTCTCTCTATCCGAACACGACAAGAGTAGCTTTTCTACGTGTGTACTTTTGAGATATATTTCAGATTACTGATACATTTTTAGAAATCTAGTCAAACATTTCTAATTAAAATTATCCATTGGAAACGTTTCATTATTATAAATTAAATATTAGACGAATACTGTAAAGTTTAAATTATTGCATAAGTTGCAATAATTTTATTATTCATAATTAGGCGCGAAGTGAATAATATGTAAACTATATAAGATTTTATTCGATTTGTGTACTTCCGTACGGTTTGTATATTGTATTACAATTAGGAATAACTCAATAAAATAATTACTTGCGATAACTGAAATTATAATAAACAAATAATTCAAAGAAATATTTAAAATAGACGAAAAATATACATATTTCTATATTTTGAATATCCAATTACGATTTTTTTAACAGTAGGAATGATATTAGAAGAATGAGAAGTTAATAATTGGAAGAAGTACTTTTAAACAAAAACTGATCCTATTTGCGTTTATTAGAAAACTTCATTAAAGGAACATCTAATTCGTATTCATTAATATCGTATGTGACTCTCAACAGAATATTAACAGTTTTTTCAATCTCTAAAATTCTTATTTCATAACAAGTAACTGGCTTTTATATTTTGATCTAGGTAAGTTTGTATACTGATCAACCCGGATTTCCTACCGTCGTTATCGTGAAGAATATACTTTATCTAAGAAACATTGTAGTTTTACGACAAGAAAAAGCTATATTCAGCATATGTGTTATATACGAATGCAAAATGCATGTAGCAATTGAAGCAAGTGATGACATTATGCAATCAGAAAAACAAATATTTGGAGTACAAGATATAGTTTAAATAACTAATATGCAATTTACGTTCATATGTTTTACTTTGATGTGAATAACTGTATGCTTAAGAACAGAAATATTTTAAGCTATAGCCAATGTACTAATTGGCTACAGCTTAAACCACTTAAATCACCGTACTAGGTGATCGAAATACTTATTATTCTTCACAACAGGACAAATGAAATTAATGGTTAGAAAAGTGTGCGAGACATATATTTTGTATATATCCATGGTGTGTAAATTTACCTAACATCGGAAAGGTTTCACGAAATTATCATATGTAATTATATTTGTATTTACGTAATACATGAAATGATTTCAAAAATAATAAATAAATCAAAGCAAACATTTTTAATACAAACTAACACATATTTATTTATGGTTTTTCATTAAAGAAAATCTAAATAGTATTGTTAAACGCAATGTCAAACCCCGGGTAGATGCAACCGTAATACATATTTGCATTTTATGACCGGTACCTGGTTTTTAAAGGAGATAGATCGAACTGTTCGCTTGTTTTACTACAGGGACACATTATTTCTGTGTATGATAGTACATTAGCTGTTGTCAGAATACAAGTCGGATATTCACGCTGGGGTTCCTCAGGCTTCCGTATTGGGACCACTATTTTTTATGTTTATAAACGATTTACCGTTATATATAAAAACGTCCATGTCGGTATGTTTGCGGACGATACTACTATTGCGGTAAAAGCCTAGAATCCTGAGGAGCTGCAGCGTCGGATAGATTTGGTGACAAAGGAGATCGAAGCATGGTGTGCTAGCAATAAATTAATTAATAAATTAATTAATTGTCAACAATTCATAAAGCTCCTCCTGCAACTGCGTGACCTCGACCTTGACCTAGATTGTTCCAGGAGCAGGTTTATGAACTGGTAAATCCCTACTACTACTTTTAACAGAATTGCAACTACATACAATGACAAGGTAAATATGCTGACGAACTGCACGTCGTCAAAGGCACACTTTTATTGGAAATTCAATGTCATCAACTTGACATAGAAGATAACCTTGCGGGAAAAATACAGAATTAAATAAATTATTGTTTTCCTGCAATTTTGTACAGATTTCAACCAATCATGTGTCCACTGATTGTACAGTCGCGGACATATAAAATTGTCCAAAAATTTTGTGGGAAAACAATAAGTTATTTAGGGTAAATCTGATTTGTTTAGGCAAAGGTTATATGCTGTCTAACGGATGACATTGAATTGCACTTCTTCACCGCCATTTCTCACTCAAGTCTGTCCACCTCCACATCGAATGTGAAGGTGAAGAAACCGTGAGTGATCTTACAATTATTTTTTAAATTCATTTATAACAACAAAAACATACAATAAACACAAAATTCAAAATAACGTAACATCGGAATCAACATATATAACCAAGAAACTATAAATACAATAACATACAATAAACACCAAATTCCAAATAACCTAACATCGAAATAAACATATATAGGCAATAAAACTATAAATAAACATCATGTAAAAAAAATTTACATTTTTATCCGCCTGTGAAGGTGAACAAACCAAGAGTAACCATAATTATTAACATCGAAATAAACATATGTAAGCAATTAACTATAAATAAACATCATGTATATAAATTAAAAAAATTATCTTATTCCATCGTCATCCCACTTAGGTCTGTTTACCTTCACATCAAATGCGGAGGTGAACAAACCATCATTTATAAAAACTATAACATAAAAACATCAAATTTTAAAACATTGACATTAACTAAAATTGTATAAATATATTAATATCAGAGAAATAAACCTATGGCAGAAAAATTAGGAGGCATCCCGCGCAAATACTGCATCATTTAATACAGATATAAAATATATGTGAGAGTATATATAATGCTCTCCGACTTGGTGGTATTCGGCGTGAGTGAGAGTGCCACCACCTTCCACGTGCACTCTAAAAACGTACGGCGTTATACGTGCAAGTTTCTGATAACGTGAAACCAAGTTATACATGAGCTTGATGCGGTCCAGCGAAGCGAGGTGATATTCCCTTCGCAAATTCGGGCTGGCGTCGAATGCGAAGTGTTGCTAGCGGTTGCTAGTGTGCGTTACGGTTGTGGTGACCGCAATGCGCAATGGTGTGGTGCAATGGTGGTCACTCCTCGTTCGTGGCATTGGGGACAACGACGGTACACTTCCTAAAGTTTACATTCGTGAACGATACATACAATAGACACATGTTGCCAATATTACCTCCGAATTGGTGACGAGCTGTTGAAAGTCCACCAGCGTATGGTCGAGCGCCAGAGCCGCCGTGACGCCCAGGTACAGCATCAGACTTTCCGGCGTCAGCTGCAATCATTCGTTTTTATTTCAAAGGTTTAACATAGCCTAAGTGAAACGCACGATGCGAAAGTACCGCTCTGCGCGGCAAGTGTACATAGTTCGCCAGACCTAAAGTGAAGAGGCCGTGCACTTGTTGAATATTCGAAATTACGTAATCTGCGAATTCAGACACGTCGCCCATATCTGTCCAGAAAGTAGCAGTCCGGATGGCAGGATGCGTACGCAGATCGGCAGGTTCCATCTCTCCTTGCCCAGTCACGTACTTTGCGATCTCGTATGCGAGAGATCCCTCACTCGGATTCGATCGCATCAATTCCGCTAGGAAGCGTCACATGGCTCGCATACACTGCAGCGTCGTGGAGACGAAGCAGTCCGTTCCGTGGTTGACCAAGAGCACGTGGGGAGAAGACGCCGGCGGTGCAGCGGCAGTGATCGCCGGGCGAACCGGCGGCCGGCGTGACGTCGGTTTTACGCGTTTCACCTGAAATTTTTGCTTACATTCAGATCACATACCAACGAGCAACCACACCATACCTTCTCTTTATTCGTCTTCTTCACAATACTAGGAATAAGAATGATTTTATTTAGGATAATTTTTCATTATGTTTATTTAACCCTTGTGTTGCCACCGGAAAAAACTCACAGCATGTGATACCCGGGTACCCGGGTACTCCGCCCACGAAATTCTTGATTTTAGGAAGGCATTTCTACCTGAATATAATAATTAAATTATGTTATCAGCACACAGCAAAAGTCACAATTTTTTTTGCATTGTGATCATTGATTTCTAATATATCTGTGTAAAATTTTGAAATTGAATTGTTTTTTTGTAATTTTTCATACAGTATTTGCATATTACAGTGCAAAAAACGAAAACTCTATGATTTTTGTACAAAACATTGCAAAATATTCAATAAATAAACAATTTGAAATAAACAAATATTGTTATTATTTATATATTAATCCATATTTACTTATTATATTTTTACAACAAACTTTTTTTGTATGATATACTATACGAAAATGATGCCTTTTCTATCGGGGTACCCGGGTACCCGGGTGGCTCATACGTGTTGTGTTTATCAAATGCAAAATTTTTATGTTAAATTTTTTTTAATATACTCAGTGACATATAAACTGCACCACCTAGAAGGGGTGGGAATTTATATGTCACTGAGTATATATAGAATGCAAATTTTGATACGTAATCGGTCAAAGCATGGGGATACGAGAAGGTTTTGGCCAATCTTTTTTGGAAAAAAAATATTCAACAAAACATACGCCGATGGGTTCCCGGGTACCCGGGTGGCAACACAAGGGTTAAAAAGATCTCATAAATATGCGGTCTGTCACATATTTAATTCATTGCCGGAACACATAAAGTTATTTAGCGATAGTGTTCACTTCCGAAAAGAATTAAAAACATATTTATTATCAAAGACATTGTATACGCTTGGTGAATTCTATCTTTGTCGTTAGTAGCATATATATTTTTTCTGTCTTATAGTTATAGCATATGTATGTAGTGTGTCTTATTTCTAACGATTTTATTTATTTATTTATTTGTTAATTTTTTTATTGTTATTTTAGGTTGTAGGTCGGTTACGCTTCGGGTGTGTGACGGGAATTGGTGCAGAAGGCATCGGCAAATTGCTGACGAGCGCGTGTTCCGATTGCTGCGGAAAAACAGTTTAAACTAATATTTTATAGAGTAATGTCAACGTATCCACCTGACTGATCTTGATGGATCTTGTTGACCAGGATGACCATACTTCCTTCGGTGCCCTGCATTGGTCCTCCGGGGGCTGTAGAATACACGCGCACGTTCGAAGATCCTTGAGCGCGCGACAGAGCGACGTACAGGTGACCGTAAGTGAAAACGTTGTTCCGAAGGACGACTCCGACGGCGTCGAACGACTGGCCCTGGCTGTACAAATTTATATTTTGATCACGGTTCATAGATCGTGAATGAAAAAACTTGTTGATGGTCATCGCGTACGCGAACCGTATCGGGAACATATGAGGTAATGCTCGTGCATTTCGACGATCTGAAACGCGATTGATCGTTACACGAACGTTTTCACAATTAATTAGTAAATGTAATACCTTCATTCGCGTTCCGTTCCCCGGTAGATGTTTAAGTTGCGCAGGAGAATGAGGATGGTGCCAACCTGGAAATTATTAAATTTGTATAGTAAGCGTGCCGCCAGAAAGAAATCAAATTTCAGGTGAACCTTTAATCGCAGCAAATGCGCAGGCATGCGGGCTTCCATCATGTCGTGATAGTATTCCGGCGGCACCTGCATTCCGACCCCATCGGCCGGCGTGTCGCTCGTGTAGAACAATATTGCATACGTCATATGTAATATTTTAGTATTTAATTTGCACTTCTTTGACGATACTTGTTCTGCCTCCATGGCCTATTCTGAATCTCAGATAGTGTACTGTAAAATTCGTCATTTGTGACACAATACTGTACATTCATTTATCCTGGTTTTAATGGCACATTTACCTTCTCTTCGTCATTCATTTGTAAAATGTTAAAATGTATTAATCGTTTTGTAGCACAAAGGTGTACTAAAATTAGTTCAAAAATCATTTACAAAGTATTTTAAAGTACTTTTCATTACAAACATTTGTCAGTTCTCTTCTTATTAATCTCAATCTACGTATATTGGTTACGGGTAATCAAGAAGACAATTGTTTCTATTTTTCTCATGAATAGTACTAAAAAATACGTTAGTGTTAACGTTTTAACATTTTACAAATTAGTGATGAAGATTAATTGTGCCAATTGCAAATTAAATACAAAAAATATTACATAATATTGTATTTACATTTATGTAAATAATGTGAAATGAAATATAGTGCACCTTGAAAAAAGGTATTGTTGTGAAACCAATGGTCACTTTGTAATTAAGCTTAACAGTCAAGTCGGTCTGATAAACTGGATTACATAGGGTGTCGCAGCTATGTTCCATTCAGATAACGATAGGGAAAGTCTCGTCATAATCAAATACAAGAAACAATCGGGCTATACAGAATTTGTTAAGAGCCCTTTGTTCAATTTACCAAAAGCGCAACATACCACGAAGGAATACGCCAAAGTCCACAAAAGCCAATAATAAATATTAATATAAGTCAAAAAGATGCATAGCCCCGTCATCTTTGTCTGGCAACCAAATTGAAACTGAATAACAGCTCACAGAATTTGTAAATTCTTCTGAAGAAAATTTGAGCAGTGCCCATATCAAAAACTATATTGAAAAGGAAATATTAACAAGGAACTGTAATCTACCACGTCTTCATCCAACCCCTGACTGAATAACACTAGTTAATTTTTATAAAAAGACCGGCCGCGAAAGAGAATCTTATACTGCAAGCAACAAATATGTTACAAACATCAATAAGAAAATTTCCTCCTGCACAAATTGGTTATACCATAGAAATGCAAGTCCAGGACAGCAACCGTCGTTTTACAGATGCCCGAAGTGTGTTGGCCGGCCATTGTAGGAATAGACTTTTATAAATTAAAAAAAAATGGTACACTCAAGCAGCACCGGTAATCAATTTATAATTTATAACGAAACTTTTCATAGATGAGATTTCTTCTCAAGAAATGTTGAGAAAAACTAAATGCAGTTGTAAAACCAAAAACTCGTGTGTAGTGCAAAGTGTCATAGCAGTTTAAGTTGTTGCCATAAATAAATAATAAAGTAATAATAAAGTAATGTTTAAAAAATTGCATTTTTATCTTGACGGTACAAAAATATTTTCCAAGGCCAAGAATCAATATCATTGGAAGTACAAGTTTTGTACAAGTGTAAGCTCCTCTAAATTATAAATATTAGTAATGAAAAATGAAATAACCCATAATGGTTAAATCAGGAGTACATTCTGCAATTGAAGTAGAGCGTCGTCGATCCGGGTTTACTGACGCCATGAAGAATATAATATATTTGGATTATAACATGTAACGTTAACTGATAGATACATGATGCAAATGTCAAATGAAAATTATAGACAACTACGGGAACTTGTTTCTAAATAATTCATCGAAATATTCAAAGGCACTACACCCCTTGATCTTATTCTTTTCTTCATATATTTATGCATTAAATATTTAAATTTAGCATTACATTGTGTGATGTATGTGGAAAGTTATTCCCGCCATTTAGCCAACCTCTGCAATTTGAATTTCTTCTCATAACCTTAATGAAAGCGAATGAAATATAAAATTGAATTTCTTGGCCACTTCAGTTTGGCAATTTTTTTATTGTTTTTTATTTCATTGCATGATAAAATAATTCTCCATGTAAACAATAACCTTGTACCTACATTAAATTTGAAAATTATGTAGCACTGCGCATTACTATTTCATAGGTACACGAATATATAACTTTTGCATTGAAATTAACGGCACGGTAGTATGTAGCCCCTACACGTGTTTTTTAGCCCAGTGCCAGAGCGGTGCAATTAATGTACACTCGTGGCTTGTCCTTTTGTTATTTCAGTATGACAACGTTGAAACACACCGAGTAATAAATGTTAATTTATGAATAACTTTGAGACATTGAAAATGAACTTCTGCAATGTAATCAACAATTTGATTGTAAATAATTCATGAAATAATTGAAATGTTTCATATGCAGTCTGCTGTACCTTTATCGCACTGGAAATATCCTTGTTACACTTACCAATAAAATGTTATATCAGTATCTTTTTCTTGCTGTAACTGTTTCATGGAAAATAAAAATCAGATCGGTGAAAGCTTGACATTACACAGCAATCCATATACCTACTTTCTGTGGCCATAAAAGTGTCTCAATGAATTGATTTGAATGTTCTATGGATTTATGCATATTTTACCGTTTTAAGTAACTTAAAATATGGAACCAGGCCACACCATTAAAACAAATTATATGAAGTTTCTTAAGTGATGTAGACACTTGTGACACTCGAAGTTGAATTGGGGAAAGCTGGTGCGCAAAATGCCGCACAACGATTGTTTTGCATGGAAAAACGTGTGTATACCTTTTCTGAATTCGTTGAGACACCAATCACTTTGCTGATCCGATCTTGCTTAACATTCTGGATATTTTCTTTAGTTGCTATTATAAGTATTCTGCTTGGGTGTAGTTCCAGTTTCCATAAATTCACGAATTTGTTTTATAATTTATTGGTAAGTCAGTTGGGGAATTTCTCTCGAAAGATTTCAACACATAGGTATGGAATAAATTCATCGACTATTATCATGCCTTTCGACATTTCGATAGCTGCTTGATATATATACAATGGTACAAAACTACAGCAGAATATTTGCATCAAGGCATTAATGCAGCTTCATTGACGAATTTGCTTTGTCTGTGTACATTTAAAGATAAAATATGACAAATATCATGCAAATTGAAGTAACAATTTGCAAATTACAGCGTGGTTTATCTGCCGAATAAAAATGATTCAAATAATTACTTAATGCAAAGGGAAAAAATCTACCGGAGCACAAACCGCATAGCTGCCCGCCATCTTGGCAATTTCGTCCACGTTTCCTGAGATCCTATCTCGTGCAACGTTCAGGATACACTGAAAGTAATTAACATTGCACATTAGTTTCACTTTCGTCCATTCGTGTATAATAATAATACTTGGTGATTCGGGCGAGGGGCACTTTGAACGTTTTCGCTATATGTCCCAGTAAACGAACGGAATTGCTCATCGACTTCACAGATAACTACGTCGAAGAATCCGTTCTGGTCCTTTACCGAAGCGTTTGAAGCGCTTAACTTGCATGAAATTGGCATTGTTTTAATCACTGAACACTACACTAAAACTAAATTAAAAATAAGTATCTGTATAAAAATCTTTGAAAGAAGCGTAGCACTTTTAAACAGAGCGACTGATCGTTCCGCCTGCGACGATCGTTAGGCACAAACTTCGTGCGCATGCGTCTACCCTACCAAGTACCACTTAAGTGTGAAATTATTTTGCAAAATTGCATTAAAAATATCGAGAAATCATGATAACTCAATTTTCCGAGTAATTTTACACCACGCTGTATAAGTTTACTTTTACATTTTACATATCTGTGTACTTGAATGTAGGTAATGCGGCGGTTTGACCTGGGAACCAAATCCTGGCTCTTGATTGGTCGAGCCCGCTTGGCGGGGAATTCAAAATTCCGGAAGTGGTCCGATGTGGCGGGAACTTCAAAATTCCGGAAGTGTGCCTTGGCGAGAAATTCAAATATTCCGGAAGTGGTCCGTAGGGCGGGAAATTAAATATTCCTGACGTTTGTAGAATGTAAAAATCGTCCGTAGGTAGGATTTGAACCCAAGCTGTGATGGCAGACCGCGCGCGAGCGCCGACTGCTCTAACGATCGAGCCACCACGGCATTGTTGAAGTGAAGCGTCGTGTGTGTATGGATATGAAACAGCAGCAGCAGCAGCTCAAAAAACGCAAGAGAAACGGCGAGATGGCGAAATTCAAATTCACACTGTTCCCCCCACTCCGCCGACCCCCTCGTCGGGAGTATGGCGTTTGGCGGGCACCGCGGGGCGGGGGCCGTTAAACGGTAAGGTGTTATCTCTTTCTCTTATCAAACTTTTTTAATATATAAATAGTTCGTTTTTAAGCAATTAAGTTTGCAATTAAAGACGGTGTGGAGCGGTGTGAATGTAAAAATTGTCCGTAGTAGGATTTGAACCCTAACTGTTATATTACACCGCGCGGCTGTTTCATATCCACACATACACACACAAATGGTGAAATAAAAAATCTATTAAACTAAGGGGCATCGCGTCGTATTGAATAATACGTTTGTAATTGTTACGGATCGAGTGACCGGAATTTGGCATGATAAGACTGTGTTAAAGCAGAACGTTGATGTACAAAATAAGAATGTAGATGGCAAAAAATGTGTGCGTGTTCTAATTAAGAACTCTCCTTAATTAGTTTATCCAGTGTGATGAGCGATGTTAACTGTGTTATGCGAAATAGATAAAGGCTCGTGTCATTACCGATCGGAAGATTTCTGTGGTCTCTTATGAGTTACGAGTTATCAGTTATAAATTATGAATAATCATTTCTATTTGTTTTAAATGTTATATTGGTAAATTCACACCTAGAGAAGTACGTGCGGAATTTAAAAATATGTACGTACTTCTCTGCGAAATGCAATCACAGCTCTTAAATTTGAAGGAATTTAAGTTAAGTTATTTGTCACACCAATTGGAAAAAAGCTGTTTCGAGAAAAAAAACAAGAACGCTAGCGAAATGTATGGCGCACGCTGCAAGAGATCTCCACAAACTATCGCAAACTAGGCTTGGATCGAGATTTTTTAAAACGCATGGTAATGTCTAAATTGTAAATTTTTAGCATTTTTACCCTCATTTCCCTATGAAGATGATTGGAGTAATTAAAAAGTGTTTGACAAATGTACGGGTTACTACCCTTCTATTCCCTAATTAAATCAGTGTTTCTCTTAAAGCTACGAGGGGCGGTTTGGGATTTTTTCTAATTACGAAACCATTTTAACTTATTCTTGAGGGTTTGAGAAAAAGGTCCATTTACCTGAGTGATGAGCGATTTTAATGGTGTAATGCTCGTGTCATCGAAAGACTGTGGTCTTTTATCAGTTACGCGTTATCAATACATCAACGGCTACGAAAATTGTCAGAACTTTGTTACGAATAAGCACGATTAAATGTCCGGAAATTAAAGACTGTGGGAAAATAATTCCAATTTAAAAACCATAAGGTAATGTCTAAATTATATATTTTTAGCAATGGAAATCATCGTGGCATTGCCTGACGAGGACTGGGAGAAATAAAAAGTGTTTAAGAATATTGTTTTTTAATACCCCTTCTACTCCTCTAATTAAATCATTGTTTCTGTAGATCAGGCGGCCAAGATGTGTGTTTTATTTAGTATCAGTATTAATCTGTAAGAAAATATTTTTGTGTGTTTTTCGTGTGGTGACCGTTAAGTTTACGTGAATGTAAAAAAATCATCACACATGGAAGATAGTGTTCGTAAAAACGACATAAAAATAGCGTTAAATTTGAAGCATAACAAGGAATCGAACCCTAACTGTTATAGCAGGCCGTGCGAGTGTCGGGGGCCAAAATCCAAATCCAAATTCTTTTATTATACATTTCCTTAAGATATTACAGAACATTAATACAATAAATAAAACATTTTAGATTTAGTTGCCAGCCCCCTTATCCACTTATCCCACAAATGACAAGTATTTTGAAAAAATACAATTTCGGTGCGCCTCCCTTGATGGAAATGTCGGTGTCCAGTGTCCGTCGATGTGACGTTTTGTCTGTGTTGGCGGGAAACTTCGAAAAACCTGCCCTCTACGTCCTCCCCTATTGTCACTTTTCAGTTGTCCGGGTCTTCGTTATACAAGTCCAGAGTCTCGTACGGCAGTCTGTGTGGCGTTGGTTCGTGATTGTACGTATCAGTACGTTGTCGTGAGTGACGGTCCGCCTGTAAAAGCGGTCCGCCATCTCGGTCATGTAATCTGTCAGTAGGGTTACGTCTGGGCGAACCTACGACACTTGTTCTGCGTCGTCTGTAATAATTTGAGGCTCGTCTTGGAAGCCCCAAACCACACAGGCGACGCATACGTCATCGTTGGACTGATTACTTTCCGAAATAAAAGAAGATTGTTGTCAGTCGAAAGTCTGCTGTTCTTAACGACCATCGAAGAGATGGCCTTAAGAACAGCGTACTTGCGTCTGTTTACTTCACGTATATGTGCATTAAACGTTGTCTTTGTGTCGAGTATTACTCCCAGATATCTCATTGTCGTTATCATTGGGATCGCGATGCCGTTGACCCGGGTTGGATTCGGCACCACGAACCGTCGGATGCGTCGCGTAAATATGATTGAACAAAAGTCCATCTATCCATACAGTGTCAAATGCTTTATGCAAATCTAGCAGTGTCATTTCCCACAACCTGGTTCCCATTAAATGCCGTACGTATGTCAGTCACAAGTCGCGCCACTTGTTGTACGGTGTTATGTCCGCATCGGAACTCGAATTTCTCGTTCTTGAGGAGACCAAGTTCTTCAACTTGGTCCCTCAGTCGGTTGTTTATTACCGACTCCGCCACCTTAGATAGACTGCTGAGGAGGCTGATCGGTCTGTAACTTTCGGTCAGGTCGCGTTGCTTCCCGGGTTTCAGGATAGGTACTACTACAGCACTTTTCCAGTGGCTCGGGAAGTGCTGCAGTTTCAGTATCGCGTTAATGACGTAAGTCAGTTGCACTACGGCTTTACGGGACAAGTTCCTAAGAAGTTTGTTCTGTATGTCATCTTCTCCTGGGGCTTTTAGCGGGCTTTGCCTTTTGATTATGCCGAAGATCTCCCGGGGAGTCGCCAGCCGGAGCGGCTCTCCTTCGTCGTCAACATTGTAACTGCGGCGGGAAAAAGAAGTCCTTACGAACTCCACAATGCCCGTCTGCGCTTGCGTCAGTACGTCGAGCCCGATGTCATGAACTTTTTCAAATGTGCTGGCAAGGGCCTCCGCTTTCCCTTCGTCAGTCAACTCTGTCCTCCCGTCCAGGACAAGCGGTGGATCATTTTGGAATTTCTTCCTCAGTTTCGCCGTCATGCGCCACAAGGATCCGTCAATGGCAGTCAGTTCCGTCAGTTTGCGGCTCCATATCTCGTTTCGGTGCGTCCAGATCTTGTCTCGTATCTGTTGCGTCAGTGCGTTCATGTGACGTCTGTCCCGCTCAAGTCTGGTCCTTTGTCAAACTTTCCGCTGTCTGTTGCGGTCCTGCAGAATGTGCCCGGGAAGCAAGTCAGGTTTATAAGGGTCGATCGTGCGAGTTTTAATCGCACGATCCTTCGCGTACTTCATCGCCTCCGTCAGTTCGGTGACGGCGTCCGGCGTGTCAAGGTCTCTGTTAATCAGTGCCCGGCTGTTGAGATTTCGTCGGAACGGCGGCCAGTCCGCAGTCCTGTAATCGGCTATCCGGAATCGCCTGGGTTCGTGTCTGGCCCCGCCCACTTCAAAAATGACCGGGTAATGGTCCGAATTTAAGTCATCCACCGTGAAGAGGTCCGAGAAATTTCTCACGTTGCTTACCGCGGCGATGGACGTCGTCGTTGACGTTGCTCCGTTTGTCGGATGTTGCGTCGGTGTGTCTGGAAAATCCACGAAATAATTGTGCCTCTGGGTGTGGTCAAAGACCACATTCCCATTGGCATTGTTCCGATGGCAATTCCAAGTTGAATGTCTAGCGTCGAGGTCACCCAACACTATTGTCCTTGCAGAGATACCCAGGAGAACCTGGAGGTCACGTTGCGTGATTCGTGACGTCGGTGAATTGTACCAGGCCGTCACTGTTAAGTCGTTCTGGAATTTGATCGAAATCAATTCCAGATGTCGCGTGGCGTCGTCCCGAACGGGCAGATAGGGTATCTCGTTCCTGATCAGAACGGCAACCCCACCCCCACGTCCGGTTCGGTTCTTCCTTTCTGTCACGTAACCCTGGAAGGAAGGACACGTTGTCTTCTTCTGTAGGGTTCGTCTCGTTAATGCACAAAACGTCTATGTTATGTCTGTCGAGGAACTGGATGAGTTCCCCGACCTTGTTCTTAAGTCCGTTGGCGTTCCACGTGCAGAACGACAGTCTATCCATCAAGTTCAGCTCAGAATTGAGCTAAAACTTCTAACCGCTGCGATTCCGTTGAGACGTTCTTCAGCCGTTGATTTAAAATTTTGATCCTGCCGAGCAAGAGGGACACATTGATTAGTGACTTAAGCGTTCTCATTTCTGTAAAAAGCTCGTTGAGCTTATCCCGTTACGCCTCCGGCCTCGCCTCTGAAAGCTGCTGCGGCTCCTCGGCGGCGGCTGCGGCTGCTGCGGTATCATCGGCGGCTGAGGCTGGATATACCACGACGGCCCCGGCTGGTGCTGCGACGGCCTCTGCTTCCCCCTTCTCGGCTAGGGCAGTGGCCACTCCTTTTCCGCTGCGTCAGGTGCTGATGGTTGCGTCCTAGTCGTCCAAGCATTATGCCTGGGCATTGGTGCCGGCACGTACTTTGGTTTGTTGTTTGTATTCGCATTTCGTTGCAGCGCTCTCCTCTCCAACTCTCGGATATATGCTCGGAGTTCGCGGAGTGCGGGCCGCCACAGTTGCAGCAAACTGCCGGCTACGCGGCTTCGTCCACGCAGGAGTGGGGTGTCCTTCGCCGCACTTAAGGCACCTGAAATTTCCTTTACAATTGCTTGTCGCATGCCCCCACTCCTGGCACCGATGACACTGTACGGCGCTCTTCTTACGGGTGTGGATGCTGACGCGCTGCCCCACATATTTTATATAAAAGTTTTTCAATTTCAGCGTGCTGCACTGGAAGTGTGTGCAGCACAATTGGCGGCGGCTTGCGAGTTTTCTTGATGACGTCGGTGGTGATAGTGTTAGATCCAGTCTCACAAGGAATTGTATTTAGCGGTTCGAAGCTGTTTTTCACCGGCAATACAAATTGTTGTTGCTTTGCTCTAAGAGTATTTTGTAAAAGATTTGCCTAGCTACTACTTTCTACTACGTCCATCTTGTCAATCTCACTCACGGAATTTGCTTTAGGGACCGGGTCCATGACGGTCTTGGCCCTTAAGCCAGCCGATCTTTTTTTCTTGGTAATCACCACCTTTGAGGGTGATATCAGCGGGGGACTTATAGGGCGCTTCACGGCCTTTGGCTTCTCACTAGTTGGCTCCACTTTGTTGGACGTTGCACAATCGAAAAATGTTAATTCTTTCTTGTAAACGCAAAATTTGACACTTGTCAAACGTCAAAATGTAAAAATGGATTTTTTCTCGGCTAACGGGCACGGAAAACGATGAAAAACACTAAAACGATGAACAGATAACACTTAAAAATCGAATTGAATAACATTAAAACCAGAAAACGGTAAAAAATTGGCAATTTGTGAAAATTGTTGGGAGCTGTCTGATACGCGTGTGATTTTCAGCAAAGTCAATGCACTGTTGTGTCGAGGACCTGATCGATGAAGCCGTCGATGCTACTGCAAAGGCGAGGCGCTGTGTTAAAGGATATGAAACAGCTGCGCGTACCGCAGAGAAAGAGAAAGAGATGAATGTTTTGTTGTTAAATCGTGTTCGCGTTATAGATGATTTTAAATTAAAAAAAAAATGCTATCAAATTCCTCAAGAATGGTTTATTGACAGCACAAATATTTTACATAATTATTATTAAAACATTAATACATACAAAAACACAGATATGGAAATTTACTCGCAGATCTTACATTATTTACAAATTTACAATTAATACACACAGATCGTCATGCGTGACTGTAGCGCGTAATGCAATGGTTTATCGTACGCATTTATGCGAACAAAGTCTTTTATGTCTGTGGTAACGTGGTGAAATCAGGTGAAAATTTTCTCTTTGTGTTTATTACCCGATACTCTTTTGTTTTTCCGCCCCTGAGACAAGGGGCACAGTAAAACATTTACAAGGACCTCTTCTATTTTGAGAGGATTAGGCACCGTAAGCACAACCAATTTTAAAAACCACAAGGTAATGTCTAAATTATATATTATTAGCAACGGAAATCACCGTGGCATTGCCTGACGAGGACTAGGACTAATAAAAAGTCTTTAAGAAATACGTTTTTTAATACCCCTTCTTCTCCTCTAATTAAATCATTGTTTCAGGCGGCTAAAATGTGTGTTTTATTTAATCAGTATTAATCTGTAAGAAAATATTTTTTGTTTTTTTTTCGTGGGGTAACCGTTAAGTTTATGTGAAGGTGAAAAATCGTCACACATGGAAGGTAGAGTGTTCGTAAAAACGACATAAAAATAGCGTTAAATTTGAAGGGTAACAAGGAATCGAACCCTAACTGTTATAGTAGTCCGTGCGAGTGTCGAGGGCCTGATAGATGAAGCCGTCGATGCTACTGCAAAAGCGAGGCGCTGTGTGAAAAGATATGAAACAGCTGTGCGTACCGACGCATGGTGAAAAGATCTTTTTTCGAATTTAGAAAAAGACGGGGTGAATGTTTTGTGGTTAAATCGTGCTCGCGTTATAGACGATTTTAAAATTTAAAAAATGTTTGCGATCAAATTCCTCAAGAATAGTTTATTGACAACACAAATATTTTACATCATTATTAAAACATTAATACATACAAAAAACAGAGATGGAAATTTACACGCATATCTTAAATTATTTACAGTTGAAAATTTACAATTAATACACACAGATGGTCATGAGTGACTGTAGCGTGTAATGCAATGGTTTATAGTACGCATTTATGCGAACAAAGTCTTTTATGACTGTATGGTAACGTGCTGAAATCAGGTGAAAATTTTCTCTTTGTGTTTGTTACCCCATACTGTTTTGTTTTTCCGCCCTGAGACAAGGGGTACAGTAAAACATGTACAGGGACCTCTTCTATTTTGAGAGGATTAGGCACTGTTACCAAAACCAATTTTAAAAACCACAAGGTAATGTCTAAATTATATATTTTTAGCAGCGGAAATCATCATGGCAATGCCTGACGAGGACTGGGGTGAATAAAAAAGTGTTTTTTTTAATAACCCTTCTACTCCTCTAATTAAATCGTTCTTTCTGTTGATCAGTCGGTCAAAACGTGTTGTTTTATTTAGTATCAGTATTAATCTGTAAGAAACTATTTTTTTGTTTGTTTTTCGTGTGGAAACCGTTAAGTTTTAAATCTTTAGAAAACAAGATGGTGCTGAACAGTGTGAATGTAAAAATCGTCACACATTGAAGATAGAATGTTCGTAAAAACACGGCATAAAATTTGAAAAATGAAAACTGTAATTTACGAAATTTCGTGGTTGTAGAGTTGTAGAATTTTAACCGAGCTTGAGCTGGTAACATACGCGGCTATGGCCACGTTCACCGTCCTTAACGAATCTGTCCCCTCTTCTTTGTAGATCCAGATGTTAAATTACAATTGAATAGCATGCATAATACTTAATTTGCAACCTTGATTAATCTTATCAGAATATTTGCAGCGACGCGATAAGCCGATGGGGGGGGGCGATAAACGATATTTTAATAACGTATTACTACGTAAAATTGGTGATAAATATGACGGGTTGAATTTAGAGAAAAATAAAATGGCATCAAATTATAAATACATATCTTTAATAAAAAACCAATATAAATTTTAAAGAAGGTGTTGAACAGTGTGAATGTAAAAATCGTCCATAGGTAGGATTCGAATCCTAGCTGTTATAGCAGTGCGATATGAGTATAGGGAAATAAAAATTAAACTTTAATACATACAAAAACACACAGATCTTAGATTATTTCCAGTTGAAAATTTAGAATTAATACATACAGATAGTCACGAGTGACCGTAACGTGTAATGCAACGGTTTCTAGTACGCATTTCATACGGTGGTAATAATTCATTAAATCATTTATGCGAACAAAGTATTTTATGACCGCATGGTAACGAGTTGAAATCAGGTAAACATTTTCTCTTTGTGTTCGTTACCCGATACTCTTTTGTTTCCGCCCGAGTTACTGCATCGTGATTGACCGTTCGACGAATATTAGATGAGTCAACGGTAATACAGTCGTTGTTATCGTCACTGCCATCTACCATAATCAATTCATGCATACTGTCAAAATTTACAAATTGTGAGGTGGCGTAGCTAAGACGGTTACCCTTGACTTTGCACACGATATCTGATTTAGGTGGATTGGGGGTCGGAGAAACGCGTAATTTTTTTGTCCCTCGCTGATAAATGTTTGAATATAAGTACCCGGGGAGAAATTAAAGCTCGTCTGTCATATCGCCCACAAAATTACCCGTAGCCGATTCAAATTCGCCCTCTCTAGACACGTAAACGACAGAATCGGTGTCGCAGTACAAAACCCGTTTGTCCAGTTTCTCCAGGTAGCTGAAGAGTTTTAACCGAGCTTGAGCGGTGACATACGCGGCTATAGCTACGTTCACGGTACTTAATGAATCTGCTGCCTCTTATTTGTACATCCAGTTGACCATCAGGGTTTCTTCGTTGATCGCTAATAAATGACAAACGTCAATGACAGGGTTCGTGAGAAGGGCGTACAGTTCACGGGGTTGGTTAATAATCGCGGTTTTTGGCAGATTTTCCCGCTGACCAAATTTTCCCCAAAAAGAATTTAAAAATAATTTTGCAACCGATCGTAAGCCTGGATTTTTGGAAATTTCGTTGTAATCGAGCTGTGCCCTTCGTTGTTCAAAAACTCCACGATGTAGGCGGCCTTTTCACTTTCGGTCTTACAATTAGCAGGCCACCCCCGAAGCCCGAACAATTTCTCCTCGCCTACACACCTGTCGCACCTCTGCACAAAAACGCATAAATTAATGGACACAACTAAAAAGCAGAATGGAATCGAGGAAATGGAAGGAAGGGAGATAAAAATAGTACAAAGACTAAACAAAAGAAGGGAACATGAGAGAGATGGAAGGGGAAATGTGGAAGGCTCAATAATATTCGAAGTTGATGAGGTAACTCACGAAGCACTACTGAATAAAGGAAACCTCAATTTAGGATGGAGGAAATACCCCGTTTTCAACCACGTCAATGTAAAACGATGCTTTAATTGCTGGGGGTACTATCACATTGCGAAGAATTGCAATAGAGAAGAAGCCTGTTTCAAATGTGCAGGGAACCACAACGCAAGTAAGTGTACAGTAAATGTCAATAAGTGTGTAAATTGTACTTATAAAAATAGTGCATTTAACCTGAAGATAAATGCAGAACATAGCGCGCTCGATCGGGAATGTCCCACGTATAAAAGAGTTATGCACGAGGAAAAGAAGAGAACGGGATGGATAGAATAGCAACCACAGAAGGAAGAGACGATTTGGTATAAAAAATATAAACAGCGTCAGGGACCTCACCGTAGGCGACGAGTTACCGTCTGATCACCTGCCGGTGACCTTCACAGTCGGCGGTCGGTGCAACGACAAAGGCACCTGCAGAGTCTTCGATTACCGGCGCGCGAATTGGAGAACTATAGAATGCACCTGCAAGACACGGTTATATTTCGCGGACGTGCGCGAATTGCAAAATGCAGCGGAAACTTTCGCCACAATAGTGAACGGCGCGAGTTATGTACAGCGAAACAATTACGTACGCAGAAATGCACCTGCACTTCGTGCCGAAAACGCCGTACCAGCAAAAACGCTCGTATAAATACTAATCTTTAGATATTTTATAACATTACAATTACTTCACGCGTTGCTATTGTACACGTTCGTACGAGATTCATTTTTCGCTAAGTTCTACCGCAGATTCTTTGTGTTAAATCAATCGTCGATTAAAATAAGTTAAAATATTAATTTACGCGTTATAAATAAGAATCAAACTGTAAAAGTAATCACAAATATTGTAATCATTAAAAATAATGTTTGAAACAAAAACAAATTGTCGTAGTTAAGTGAAAACAAAAGTTTTTAAAAACACGTTTCGGGAAAGCCGAAACAAAATTCGCGGCAAAATTCGCAATTCTCATGCGGAAATTAACAACTACCCCACACGATCGGCTCCCGGACGCGTCCAGAGGCATAAAAGAGGAAATAAGAAAATACCGCGAAGCTGAGTGGGCTACAAAATTACGGCACCTCAACCTCAACAAATGACGGCTCGATCTGGCGACTCGCCCAGACGTTGACCAAAAGGCATGCAGCGGTCCCCGTCATGGAGATCGTACAAGGGCAACACCCATAAGTAGTGGGTATTTGCCAATTCATAAACCTCCTCCTGGAACAATGTAGGCCGAGGTCAAGGTCCAGGTCACACTGGGTGACCATGTCCCTGACCTTGACCTCGACCTACATTGTTCCAGGAGGAGGTTTATGAATTGGCAAATCAAGGTCAAGGTCGCGGCCAAGGTCAAGGGTAAGGTGAAGGTGATAGCGATGACCAAGGCTAAGGTCAAGGTCAAACAAGACTAAGGCCACGTCGAAGGTTGAATATAAGAACAATTTCAAGGTCAGCCCCACTCGAGTATGAAGGAGGGAAGCAATATAAGAGAACTGCTACGCATAGGTCGTTATAGAGTAATCAGTTCTGACAAGTGTAGTAGTAGTAGTAGTAGTAGTGAACAGTGTGTTGCTGAAACAAAATGTTGCTTTGTGATCATTGTGGGAAAGAATTCGCCCGCCCAGACAACCTACGAAGGCATCAACAAACCAGTTGCATTGGTAAACGGCAAAACATTGATGAGGCACATAATTCAAATACAACGGTATGCGGCATCTGTAATGTGCGTGTAAATACTTCCTGCTATTCAGCACATCTGCGTAGCAATGATCATAAACGCAATGCATTCGTTATTATTGATGACGAAGTCGAGAAAATAGCGAGTGCATTTGGAGATCGGATCACCAGTTTTCGGGTGACAGGTTCACTCACCCGAAAACTGGTGATCCGATCTCCAAATGCACTCGCTATTTTCTCGACTCATTTAGTGGACATCGCAGACTTTACAAATCGAATAAGAGAAAAAGTTGTTGCTCTTATACAATCAGTGCTACATATGCATGGTAGCCTAAAAGTAAACCTAGAATGTTCGCTATTTATTTTTTACATACGAGCGATGAAGCTGAAATACAATCTTTTAATACCAAAAATAAAATTATAACGATGACGGCGGACTTAGATGAAATCTATAGAGAATTCATTGAGGAAATAAAGGCAAAAATGTCGGCGTTTCAAGAGCGGGATTCAGGTAAGAATGTCTAGATAAAGAAATAAATAAAAAGTAATTATTAAAATTTTATAGGATGGGCTCTAGTGGAAATTTTATACATTGAAGTTAACTGCAACAAATTCAACCCAACGAGGGCGTCCAGCTTTATCGATTTGCCAGCCTCGATTAAAGCAAGAAAGCGATAATAAACATTCAAAATGTGGATAATTGTTGTTTCGCCTGGGCGACCCACCGGTCTACCACAGCGAACATCATCGTACCCCCATTTTTCAAGCACTGGCATCAATTTCGATCACCTCGAATTTCCAGTAAGTATTAAACAAATTCCAAAGTTTTAGGAAATGAGTAACATATCCATCAACGTGTACGGATTAAACTCCCATTTTGATGGTGACAGAATGGTGCACGACGTGATAACCGTTCACATCTGCCATCGTAAACGACCTCGCCATATAAATTTATTAATGATTAATGACGACGATGGGAACAGTCATTACTGCTGGATCAAAAATTTATCTCGCCTTGTGAACTCACAATCATCCCAAAATTGGCATGTAAGATTCATATGTGAAGGATGTTTGGTACACTTTTCATCGGAGACGAATTTGATACGCCACCAGAGCGATGACTGCACAAAAGTGAGGGCTATTGTACCGACCACTGACATAAAAATTAACAAATACGGAAATGCTGAGAGGGCAAACATCTTACAGTTTGAAAATTTCGAAAAACAATTGAAACTCCCAATGCTCTGAAATTAAAAAACAGTTCAGTGATCCCACGCAATTCGCACTTATGCGGCAAAAAGGTATATTCCCTTATTCATTCTTAGATTCATTCGAAAAGATGAACTATCCTCGCCTGCCCGAACGTGAGCATTTTTTCGATGTGTTAACAGCCAAAAATGTAGTTGATGAAGATTACGATCGAGCCAGAAGGGTGTGGAATATTTTCAATTGTCAGACGTTGGGACAATACAGTGATGTATACCGAAAATCTGATGTTTTACTTCTAGCGGATATTTTCGAAAATTTTAGACAAATATGTATGCTAGACCCGTGCCACTATTTTACCGCGCCAGGATTTGGTTGGGACGCTCTATTAAGAATGACAGGTGTCAAACTCGAACTTTTGACAGATATCGATATGTTGCACTTTTTCAAGAAAGGTATTAGAGGTGGTCTTAGTATGTGCTGTAAGCGAGCTGCTGTGGCGAACAACCGATTTCTGGATGAGTACGATAGTGCAAAACCATCCTCATACATCTTATACTTAGACGCCACTAATCTCTACGGTCATGCGATGAGGTGTAAATTACCAACGGGTGGCTTCACATGTCAGAAGAAGATATTAACAAGCTAGATGTGTGCAATATAGACGATGCTGAAGTCGGCTATATCTTCGAAGTGGATCCTGAGTATCCAGAAACTGTGCATGACGATCACAACGATTTACCATTTTGCCCCGAGAACACATATGGTAAGAATGCAAAACATACCAGATTAATGGCGAATTTGTGTGACAAAACAAAATATATAATTCATTATGAGAACTTACGGCAATGTTTAAGAAATGGAATGAAACTGAAAAATTTTCAGAGCATTAACATTTCGACACTCAAATTGGATGAAAAAATACATCGATTTCAATTCAGAAAAACGTAGGAATGCTAAGAATGAGTTCGAAAAAAAACACTATAAAGCCATGAACAACATAGTCTTCGGAAAAACGATGGAAAACGTCGAAAATCGAGTAGACATACGATTGGTGACCCATTGGGGGAACCGTTTTAGACGGTCTGGTGTAGAAGCATTAGTAGAAAAACCTAATTTCAAGTTATCGAAAATTTTTTTTGATAATCTTGCAGCCATCGAAATGTCAGTTGTGGAAGTAAAATATATTAAGCCGCTGTATGTGGGATTTCGTGTGTTGGAATTATCCAAAATTGTAATTTATTAGTTTGTTACGTTTTTTTTTTTGGACCCTCGTAATTTTTATTTGATTTTGTTTGATTCGTTGGATTTCGTATAATTTATTAATATCTGTAGATTTTCGTCTAAATTAAAGAAAGGAACAAATGGGTTTACCGTTCTTTATTATTCATTTCTCCTTAATTTAACACCTATCTGGTTTATATCATTTCAGGCTTAAGTAGCGTATATTGTCATTACCATGTCATTAGAGATCTTTTTCGCTAGTCGAAGTTTTACGCATGTCAGGAAAATGCGAATAAGAATATCCGGTATCACTTAGCGGTAGTGCGTGGAGATCGCAAGTCGTACATTCCCTCCAAAAATTGTGACCACGTGTTGTGTGTGATCGATTTCGCTGTATGCGGATCTTGGGTTGTGCAGAATAATTGGATTCCTCGAGTGTTGGCTGAAATTGCTAGTATTTTTGTTGTTGAGAAGCGAGGATCCGATCGGAAATTTCTCCGGATCTACGATCGACGTCCACCGTAAGAAAATCGCACGCCGTTATTCAAGCGTTTGGCAAGCTGGCCGTACTTTGGTATTTTTCGTTTATTCGAAGTTTGGATGCTGGCCGTATTTTGGTATTATTTGATGTTTTATCACCGCCCGTATTTCCGGGTGTTGCAAGTCTCGTGGCTGTCCGTATCTTCGTCCTGGATCCTTTTTTGTGAAGCAAGAAATCACAAATCGTCCTCCGTCCGGCCACGTGGCAATGGCGAAGACTACGTCCGGTCCAACACTGGTGAATATGAACTTTCGTTAATTTCAAAAACAATTTAAATCGATTAATTTGTATTGGTAGTAATTTTGTGTTCCTCAATTTAATTTAAATAATAATTTTGTATGTACGCTCAAGTTTATGGGAACAAATATAATTTTCTGTTCCTTCATTTCATTTAAATATATTTTTTTTGTATGTACCTTTAAGTTTATTGGAACAAATATAATTTTCTGTTCCTTCATTTCATTTAAATATATTTTTTTTGTATGTACCTTTAAGTTTATTGGAACAAATATAATTTTCTGTTCCTTCATTTCATTTAAATATTTTTTTTTTGTTTGTATGTACCTTTAAGTTTATTGGAACAAACATTAATTTTTTTGGTTCCTCAATTATATTCGAATAATATTTCTTTGTGTGTGTAAATATAAGTTTAATTAGGACAGATATTATTGTGTGTTCTTCAACCTCATTTCGTGTACATAATATTTCTTTGGTGTGTAAATATAAGTTTAACGTAGATTTGTATATTTTGTAGTAATTATTGTTACGGGTACACAAAATTATGACTCGTGTTTTCCCCCATTAATGGTAACATTAAAATCTCCCCCCCGTGTACCATAACGATTAGGAAACTTGCCTTGGACATATCACCCAATAGTGGACGACCATCAGTCGGAGTTCTGGTTTTCCTCTGCTCAAAAAACCAGTGGCGCCCTTATATAAATTATTTTTTTTTTAATCGGACCACGGCATCCTCCCCTGAAGCTAGTCGAGGTGTCACGTCTACAACTGGAGCCGCTAAAGTAAGCAGGGTGTATAGTGTCCTTCGTACGTCGTATGTTTGTCCCTCCCACTTGTCCCCTTAAGAGCGGGGATAGTGTTAAAAGGGAAACATCCCCATCTAAAGCGTAGCGTGGCGTAGGTATTGTTTCGGGCGTAACAAGTTTTTCTACAATTTTTTAAAAAAGAAATACGGTCCAAATATCTCCCTATTATACACCGACACAGATTCTTTAATTTTAGAAATTTATACTGATAACGTATACGAAGACATGAAAGAAAACATTGACATGTTCGATACATCAATTTATCCAGTACCGAATCTGCACAACATCCCTAAAGGAGTATCAGTGGTTGGGATAATGAAAGATGAATACCCCAACACGATACTGACATCATTTTATGGAACGGGGGCGAAAGCTTACTGTGTAACATCTTTAAGAGAAACAACGAAGAAAGCTAAAGGTGTTAAAAAATATGTAATTGAGAGGGATTTGAGCGTGGTGGACTATAAAAGAGTCGTCGAAGATGGTGGGTTGATGTATAAGAAAATGTATGTGTTTCGATCGTCTTATCACAACGTGTACACGGAACTGAAAAACAAAGTAGCCCTCTCAGCCAAGGATGAAAAAAGATTCATTATGAAGGATGGTAGTCACACGTTAGCCTGGAGTCATAAAATGATTGGTGAGTTAAGGCGAGAAGAACAATTGGACAATCTCTTGAAACTTCTCAAGGCAGCTGCTGACCAGATGGGTAACGAGGTGGCAGGTTCGATGGCATCATGATAATCGTGAAGTAAATCATTTTTAGCAGAACACTGGATACTACTACTACTACTACTACTACTACTACTACTACTACTACTACTACTACTACTACTACTACTACTACTACTACTACTACTACTGCAACGAACGAAATTAGATACGTCACTTACTTAACAGTACGTAGCAAGAAATTAGACATAATTCACATACTTAGATGTACGTTGCATGTGTTTATGACACATAAGCATTGTAATAATTGTAGGTGTATATTTGAAATAAAAGATTGTTGAAAAGTATAATAGTAATTTATTGATATTGTTCAGTTATCATAATACGTTATCCTTAGCTATCCATTGATTGTGAGTACCATCAAGACCATGCCATTTGACCAGTGCTTGATTCCCTTTTCGACGAAGTACTTTTTCAACTAAATACACGTCTGGATGTTTTACATTGTGCAATTCGTGCTCATAGAATCCTCCAAGAATTAATTCCCCTCTGCTATCTTTGATGATATAAGTTCGAGGATAAGTATTTTGTATACCTGCAATGGTAAATATTTCATTGGACCAATTTGGAGTGTAGTTCTTCGTAAAAGCATGACGGTGTTTACTAATCCGAATATGTTGACTTTAAATTTGGGGTGTGCTGGATCTACAACTTTTATCGAATTGAACATTGTTTTCAAAATAGCTGATGAATTTCGTCGGATAACAGCAATTGGTTTCATATGTATTGTTCTATGCACAGTGTTATTGTAATTACGTAGTAATTGTGGTAGTAACACTAACCACTGATAATTTCCCTGCATACTGAATTCTTTCCACATTTTTTCCTTGAGAGTTCTGTTAAATCTTTCGATAATAGAACTTTTTAATGTGGAATAACTACTGTAGTGGTTAATTCCGTGTTGTGGCATCAATTTTTTAAAATAGGCATTATAAAATTCCTTCCCATGATCAGTTTGCAAATTTTTAGGTATATTGTCTTGCTTTTCCAACAACATTTTTTTCATCGCCTTAGTCACCTCTTGACCAGTTTTATTTTTCAGCGGAAAGCCCATGCGTATTTGGAGAAAGCGTTAATTACTGTTAGGGTGTACTTGTGGTTTTTGTTCTCGTTAGCGTATGGAATCATTTCTACAAGATCTGCTTGGAGCAAATCATTTGAACCTTTAATTGTTACTCTTCGCCTCCTGAAATATCTCCGGGCAGGAGCATGAAGTTCATTGAGAACATCCCGCTTAACGTTTTTCATCACATGTGTTCTAGTAACAACTCAACAAAAAATGGTCGTATTAGTTTTGGAAACTTATTCTTACATCGAATGATGTCACCTCGCTTCAATATCCCCGTGATCCTCTTGAGTTCTGTGTGGTTGACAAACATTTGAACATTATCCGACATTCTAGCCTCTTTTATTCGACCTTCATAGAAGTAGTTCTTGTATTCATTTGTGTAATTCTTGTTCTTAATCAGAAAGTATTCCTTAGCAGGATCATAGTACAAAAAACTTACAAGAAAGCATCTATCATTAGGGGCACGTGTCTGGATCGTCCAATCATGTGGGATGGTTTTGAAAATTTTTGAAATGGTTTGATACGACATTTGCTTTCCGAAACGTTCCAAGGGAGGGAGAACATCTTCCACCCGCATGGATTCTGAAACATCCCGCATAATTGAACGGCAGTCCACCGATTTATTAAATTTAGTACTAGCGCGATCGGGATTGCTCCTACTAAATTTAATACAAATCAGTTATTCGCGATGGCGGAACTAACTACTAGCGACAGATTCTTCAGATTTTCCACTGTAACAAAAAACAAAGAAAAGTATAACTAAAACGTGGTAACAAAGGAAAAAATGTTATAATTTTTTGCAATAAGCTAAGATAAGTGTAAGAGAAGCGCCTCCACCTCAGCGATCGAAGCAGTTATTGCAGCTACCGCGTTAGTGCTTTCCACCAAACCGCAGAATTTTTTAAATGCTTGATATTGCTTCAAAAAATTTTGTAAACGTTCTAATTTTTCCTGTAAAATGGTTCTAAAAGTTTGTTTAGCGTCGTTAATGATTTTTTTGACATTATGATCTACACCATAAAGGTATGCCTCACTGTTCGGTATAATATTATCTAAAAAATCCTCGTTCGGCAGGGGGGGTGGGTTAGCTCTCAACGCCAAAGATCTCTCAGCATCCATATTGGCTGACGACACCCTTGACGTTAAGGGTTGAATTACATGTGACTTGACGTCAACGTTCATATTTGTGGATTGAACCTCCAAAGTGTGAGGCTCGACCACGCTGGACACTGAGGAGGCACGTACCGTACAGGTGCCCCCCCCCCGTAGGTACGAACCCATCATCCCAATCGATGCAATGGTGATGATTCATTACCCAATTTGCTGTTTCGAAGTTTCCTCGGCAACAATGTAAAACTGTGACTTGGTTAGAACACGTAGTGACTGATTTGGTTGTTGCCAGAATTGTAACAGACGTCACCGCCAAATTTAACAAGCGCCAGCACACTGCCCTAACAATACTCGACATGGAGAAGGCGTTCGATCGAGTGTGGACCAAAGGCCTTCTGTACAAATTAATGCAGATCAATCTCCCAGTTCCAATGATACGGATCATATACACGTATCTGTCCGGCAGAACGTTCCAAATTACCGTAGGAACCGAAACATCGGATTCCAGGGACGTCACTGCAGGTGTGCCACAAGGATCCGTACTGGGGCCAGTACTATACAACATATACACCCACGACACTCCAAAACACCCAAACACAAAAATAGCACCAGATGCCGACGACACTGCAATATACGCATCCTCTCATAATCCTATCACCGCCCATAAGCAAATCCAAAACTACCTTCCCAAACTCGAATCCTACCTCCATAAATGGACAATCACTCCTAATCCACAAAAATCCATGTCAATCACCTTCACCAAAAGGAATCTACCCGCCAAAATTCCCCAACCTACGAAATTCCTAAAAACAAATATCACAAATACACATACACTCAAATACTTAAGAATACATCTAGACACACAACTCACACACAGACACCACATCAAACAAAACATCAGAAAAACAAGCGGAGTCCTTAAGAACCTCTACCCCATCCTAATAAATTATAACACTACACGCAAAAACAAATTACTCCTATACAACGCAATACTGCGCCCCATTCTCACGTACAGAGACCCCATCATGGCCAACGCTGCACTAACAAACATGAGAAAACTACAAACCATTCAGAACAAGTGCCTCAGAATCATACTAGGAGCAGATCGTTACGTGAGAATTGCCGATCTCTACGCAGCGGCTGAAATAGACAACATAAAAAAATCACATCCATGCAACTGCCGCAAAATTCCATGAAAATACGCTAGAACACGACAACATACTGATAAAGGAAATCACCAGAACCAGAGGCGGAGATACTCCGCAGAAACATCGACCGCCTTACGCCTCGCTAGAAATCTACGACGAAGCCTACCCGGACTAACCATCTGAGTTGGCTTCTTAGAGAAAAGCTGTTTGAAAAACCTTAAATTCTCATGTCCGGTTTATTGTCGAAGGACCTGTGGAAGGTGTGGAAGTGCACCGCATCTGAACAAAACGACAATATTTTAATCTTTACCGAAACCGCAAACGAGCGAAACCGAAAATACAATAATTCAAATAAATTAAAAGTAATCCCAAAATGGGAAGGAATTTTTTAGACTAAGTAATATTTGTTATTTATGTTTTATTATGAAATGTGAAAATATTATACGTACTAGAATAAATATTTTTGAATTTGAATTTGAATTTGTTTCTCGTCCTATCACCGAAGTTAAGTAACGTCGGGCGCGGTCAGTACTTGGATGGATGACCGCTTGGGAACACCGCGTGCCGTTGCCTCCTTTTGCTGTGATCGGTTGAGGATGCATTATTTTATATTATTATATATTAGTTATTATCGTTAATGTGTAATATTTAATATGTAATATTTGGAAATAAATGTATTGTCATTGCTGTTATTAAAGTTTCGTATTTTTAGCTTCTAGCTTCAAAAGTTAGGACGCTTGTTATTATTATTATTATTAGTTATGTTATAAGTGGTTTTGTTGTTGTTGGTGTTGTCGTTCCCACTATTACTAATAATAATAACAATAATTCAATGTGTAATATTTAATATGTTAAATTTTGAAATATATGTACTATCATTGTTGTTGTTAAAGTTTCATAATTTTACCTTCAAAAGTTAGGACCCCCCAATACCTCTCTCATGCCTAGCTCTCCCTCTCACTCCCCTTTGGATTCGATTTCGAAATGGGTTTTCGGCCGATCGCCAAGAGTGCCTTGACTTTCATCGCATTCAGTCACGTTTTACATCGCTCCAGTAAAATTTTCAAAAAAGCCAGTTTTTTCGTTTTGTTCGAGTTCAATTTGTTCCATTTCGTGTTATTAATTGTTCGTGTTCGTTAATTGAGTGTTTTTGTTGAGTTTCTGGTCCCGTTTTGGCCAAAAACTCCGTTTTTCGTTAAATTTTGACAATTGTCAAATTTTGATTGCCAATTGGATTTGTACAATTATCCACAAATTGGAGGGTAACATTGAAGCCATTACTGACAAACCTAAACCCGTGAAGCGGCCTAACAGCCCCTTCACGCCCTCGGTGTCTTCGGCGGCGCTACTGAAGGCGAAGAAGCGCATAGGTGTGCTGCGTGCAACCGTGCACATTGACGGAGAGGAGCGCCAAAACCAACCAAAAGTGTTGCAGGCCGTTGCAGGGAGCAGCACGCAAGCTAACTTGAACACCCAAACTCAATCACAAATGGAAATAGACACAGTAAGTGTGATCGTAAATTCTTTATTAAAAGCACAGACTACTACAATTTCGATCAAAAATCTACCATTATACTTAATAACTCTAGATTGTAAGAAAACAACCGAAGAACTGAATAATTCCTGCAAATTCCTATGCTACACGAAGATAAGCTGGGAAAAATACATCTACAAACATCTGCTTGAACTGCGGTGAGGGGCACCCCACTCCAAAGTGCAAGAAACCACGATCGGAGGCGGCACTGTGCTGCAATTGCGGTGGGAGCCATCCGGCGAACTTCTCAAAATGCCCCACGTATAAATGATGCAGAAGAGGACGGCAAACCAAGCTCCCCAGAAGGAGGTGTACGTACCAGCGCCGCAGCCGAAGTTCAACGCGTGGACCCAAGATAGGTCATCCTCCAAGACCTATGAAAAGGAGTGGCCGTTTCCGCCTGCGCCAACGAGGATGAGCACGCAGCCCCAGCCAGCACCAAGGAGAGTTTCGGCCCCACCCCGAAGGATGGACGAGGACCGCCTTCCACAGCGAGAGAGCCAGCCGGGTGTAAACGAACTACAGGACCTTTTTCAAGAGATGAAGACGTTAAATTCTTTAATTAATGTAAACCTCATGCTTGGCCGAGTTAAAATTTTAAATCAAAAATTAAAGCAGGTTAGGTCGGAATCGGAAAGATTCCAAGTTTTGGTTAATTTCTGCGCCGAACTCGATGGCTAGACTGGCGTTCTGCACGTGGAACGCAAACGGACTTAAAAACAAGCTCGGGGAACTCATCCAGTTCCTCCACAGATATAACATAGACGTTATGTGCATTAACGAGACGAAACTGACAGACGAAGACAACGTGATCTTCCGGGGTTACGTGGCTGAAAGAAAAGACCGAACCAGACATGGGGGTGGGGTTTCCGTTCTGATAAAGAACGACATACCCTACCTTCGCGTTTGGGACGATGCCACGCGACATCTGGAATTGATCTCGATCAAATGCCAGAACGACCTAACAGTGGTACAACAAACCGACGTCACGTATCACGCTAAACATTCAACTTGGAATTGCCATCGGAACAATGTCAATGGGAATGGTGGTCTTCCGCCACACCCAGAGGCACAATTGTTTCGTGGCTTTTCCAGACACGCCGACGCATCATTCGACAAACGGAGCAACGGCAACGACGACGTCAATCGCCTTGGTGAGGAACGTAGGAAACCTCTCGGACCTCTTCACGGTGGATGACTTAAACTCGGACCATTACCCGGTCACTTTTGAAGTGGGCGGGGCCAGACCCGAACGCAGACGAATCCGGATAGTCGATTACAGGACCGCGGACTGGTCGTCGTTCCGAAGAAATCTCAACAGCCGGGTACTGATTAACAGAGACCTTGGCACGCCGGACAAGATCGGGGACGCCGTCATCGAGCTGACGGCGGCGATCAAACACGCGAAGGATCGTGCGATTAAAACTCGCATGATCGACCCGTACAAACCTGACATTCTTCCCGGGCACATTCTGCAGGATATACGTGACCGTAACAGACAGCGGAAAGTTTGGCAAAGGACCAGACTTGACCAAGACAGACGTTACATGAACGCACTGACGCAACAGATACGTGAAAAGATCTGGACGCACAGAAACGAGACTTGGAGCCGCAAAATGACGGAACTTACCGCCTATGACGGATCCTTGTGGCGCATGGCGGCGAAACAGGAAGAAATTCCAAAATGTTCCGCCGCTTGTGCACGAGGGGAGGACGGAGATGACTGACGAGGGGAAAGCGGAGGCCCTTGTCAGCACGTTCGAAAAAGTACAGGACATCGGGCTCGACACACTGACGCACGCGCAGCCGGACATTGTGGAGTCCGTAAGGACTTCCTTGTCCCGCCGCGACGACGGAGAGCCGCTACGGCTGGCGACTCCCCGGGAGATCTTCCGCATAATAAAAAGGCCCGCTAAAAGCCCCGGGAGAAGACGACATACAGAACAAACTTCTTCGGAACTTATCCCGTAAAGCCGTAGTGCAACTGACTTACGTCATTAACGCAATACTGAAACTGCAGCACTTCCCGAGCTTCTGGAAAAGTGCTGTAGTAGCACCTAGCCTGAAACCCGGGAAGCAACGTGACCTGACCGAAAGTTACAGACCGATCAGCCTCCTCAGCAGTATTTCTAAGGTGGCGGAGTCGGTAATAAACAACCGACTGAGGGACCAAGTTGAAGAACTTGGTTTCCTCAAGAACGAGCAATTCGGGTTCCGATCCGGACATAACACGGTACAGCAAGTGGCGCGACTCGTGACTGACATACGAACGGCATTCAATCGGAACCTGGTTGTGGCAATGACACTGCTGGACTTGCAGAAAGCATTCGACACTGTATGGATAGATGGACTTTTGTACTAAATGATCAATTACGGACTATCATTATCAATCATCCGACTCATCTATTCATACTTGACCGACAGAACTATGAAAACAAGACTCAATCATACCATATCTGCGCCCCATTTCATAAGAGCAGGAGTGCCCCAAAGATCCGTCCTTGGGCCGCAACTGTTCTCATTGTTCATCAATGACATACCGACGCACGTCAACACAACATTAATCTTCGCCGGGCATTTATGCATCCTCATTCTCAGAAATCATAGCACATCGAAAGATCGGAATGCACATGAACATACTGGAACGTTACCTTGCGGACTGGAAACTGAAAGTAAACGAGACGAAATGTGAGAGTATCACATTTACGCGACGCACTCGACGGTTCGTGGTGCCGAATCCAACCCGGACCAACGGCATCGCGATACCAATCAAAACGACAGTGAAATATATGGGAGTAATACTCGACACCAAGACATCGTTTAATGCACATATACGTGAAGTAAACAGACGTACTGCTGTGTTTCCGAGTGTACAATAATAATAAAAAAAAATTAAATTGAGAAAAATAATAATTTAGTTTATAATTTATTGCTAAATTAATACTTTAAGAAAATATGATTTTTATTTACAGGGAAAAATAATTAACATTTATATTTATTAAAGGTGTATATGTAGCGTATAAAAATCTAACTTTATTAAATGTTTTAACACTTGTGTACGTGTTAATAGTATTATTATTACAAAGGTTTGATTTATGTAGATTAAGATTGATGCTCGTGTAAGCGTCAATAGGAAATTAAGCAAATAACATTTAAGAAATTTAAGACCGATGCTTATGTAAGCGTCAATAGGAAATTAAGAAAAATAACGTTTAGGAAACATTTCATTTAATGCTTATGTACGCTTTGAATGGATAGAAATTTAAGACCGATGCTTATGTAAGCGTCGATAGGATATTAAGAAAAATAACAATTAAGAAACATTTCATTTAATGCTTATGTACGCTTTAAATGAATAGAAAATTAAGACTGGTGCTTATGTGCATCAATAAATAGGAAATTAAGCAAGTAACATTTTAATAAAAATTCCACTTAATGCTTGTGTACGCATCAAATGGACAGAAAAGTATTAGTTAACATTTAATAACCACGAGCGCATCAAGGAAAATACCGCGTTTTTATTTTCTTAATAGGCTCAACGGTCGGACGCTCGGCATCGACGACACGACGGGCGAAATCGTTTGGCAGCGGCGAAGGGCACGCCAGGGGACCGAGTCAAGACCGAAGTACCGAATTGTATTAATTAAAATACGCAATTTTTTTGTTAAATTCAGAAAATAAATGTTAGGTAAAGTATTTAGAAAACTTTTTATTTCAACGTGTCCACCCGATATCTGTTCTCAAAAATAAATAAATATGTCTATGTAGCACGGTAAAATATTAAAAATTTAAGTTTTACAAAGGTTCACGGTCGTTTGATTAATTCGAAAAACATAGACCAATACATAGCATAATTATATGGCGCCCAACGTGGGGCTCGTTAACGTTAATTTAGAAAATAGATAAACTACATATAACCATTACATAGCATAATTATATGGCGCCCAACAACGTGTGGCTCGTTAACGTTAATTCAGAAAATAACTAAATTCATATAATTATTTACATATCGCTCAACAACGTGTAGCTAGTTATGTCCCTACAAGACCTGTAGGAAGAGATCACGTCATCAACATTACTAAGAATTATGGTTAGATTAGAAATATGTATAAAAGCGTACGCCATATCTAATTAGTCTTAGTTCCGCTTCGCAATTGTAATCACCTTATGTCCTAATAAATAAATAAAACTTGTTTTTTTAATACAACAGTATTACGAAGGACAAATTTGGCGCACGTCGGGTAGGATACTGCGACTGAACTTTCGTGTAATTTTCGGTTGTGCTTTTAAGTGCTTAACGTGGTATTCGAACAAAGGGACTAAAGTGTTACAATTCGGACTTCGACTCGTATCTCAATCAAATTTCTGTGAGATAGCGTGAAGAGAGCACCTGTAAAATTCGGGAGAACGCCTCCACATAATTAAGAAATCGGATCTAGAGATCACATTTCTCGAGGATTACGGTGACAGGATAGGATCACATTTCCGAATTCCGACCATAGATAAAGAAGAGAAACAAATGAAGATTTTAGCTTTATTGTAAGTAGTTTTAAGAATTTTATCGTGTAAAATCCTTTGCCAAAATTGAGGAATTAATTGATTCAATCGCGGTTTTATCTATTGAACCCCAAGCTGAAAATCCAGTAAACATCCCTATACACGATCTAACATCAATCAAGTAGAAATAAATGCCATTCCGGTATTTGACGGAAACACGGTCATACTTCCGTTATTTATCGACGCGTGTGAAGATCTTTTAACAACTTATGCCGATAGAATTGATCGCAATAATCCCATCAATCCCTTCCTGCTAAAAATCATTAAATCAAAATTCGCCGGAGAAGCTCAATATCTCATAGCCTCCAGGGAACTTCAGAACTGGAAAGACATTAAAACCTGTCTAGAATTAAATTACTCAGATCAACGGACGGAAGATTGTTTGCTATCAGACCTTATGCAAATCAACCCGCAATTTGGTGAAAACCCATATTCACTCGGCGATAGAATTAGAACATCCCTAAATCTTCTCCTCACAAAAGTAAAACTGACGGCAGATCCAGCAGAAAAATTATTAAAATCAAATCTTTACAAAAAGACAGCTCTAGAAACTACTTAAGATGTCTTATGAAAAATCCCACCTTTGGTGAATTCATCTACAACAAAAACCCAGACAATCTAGAAACAGCAATTTCACATGTATTGGAACGTCAAAATTGGTTATACCTCTGCGAACAAAGTTCTCAGCTAAACCTAAATAACTCTCCAAAAATAACTCCTAAACCACCAGGTACAAATTTATCTTCTAAACCAAACCCTTCTCAATTTTCACCTAAAGTAATATATATACCCCTATTTTACCCAGTAAATACAAATTCACGACCAGCGAATATTCCGCAACGATCAAACTTCATTTCACCACCACGATTTCAATATCCGACGCAACAAACAAATAAACCACAATTTCCACAATATCAAACTCAACAACCAATTCGAAGACCTTTCTTTCAATATCGTCCAACTAACCCCTTTTATCAAAGGCATAATAACTTCGGTCAGCCGGATAATCGCCCAAATAATCCAATGATGCAAAAGGCAACACCGATGGATGTTGACCCATCAAGTTCAAGGATTAGATTACCACCTGCGAAGCGACCTAGAGAAAGCCTAAATAGTCAAGAATATCAAGACGACTTGTTCTATGACGAAGAAACACAACAGTGGTATCAAATGGAATTTCCAGAAACTCAAGATGAAAGCGACACACTCACTCAAACAGAATGTCAAGAAGGATATCAAGACGAAGCGGCAAATTTTCCAACGCCTGCCTCGGACGAGAATCAGCGTACGAAATAATGTCTTTTAATACCCAAAATACAATCCATTTACCATACATCCTTTTACCCGAGCTTAATAATGCAAAATTTCTCATTGATTCAGGTGCAAGTGCATCTTCTATATCCTCAAAATTACTTAAGGATTATTTTTCCGACTTTGTGTACTACTCTCCGTATGTTGTCAATACAATGCATGGTAAAACTTTACACGAACATAAAATTGAAATCCCCCCTCTGAAATCTTTTGGAGACGCTATCCAAATGTTTAATTTGGCAATAATTGATTTTTCCAACAAATTTCAAGGAATAATTGGTAATGATATTCTCAAAGCAAAAATAAAAAATTACGACACATATAAATTAGAAACCCCTTACAGTGTAATTCCTTTTTATATCAATGACCCATCAATAAGACTACCCCCACGAACTAGGCAAATAACTAATTTACCTGTAACAGTGAAAAATGGCGAAGCCATAATTAATCATCAAATAATAACGAAAGGAGTTGAAATACCCAGCTCATTAGTAAACATTACATCACATAAAGCAATTGCTGAAATCGCTAACTTTAATGATTATCCTGTAGAAATACGCTTAAAACCAATTTCAGTTGAACCTTTCATACCACACGAACCAAATCTAAACAACACACAGATTTACAATGTAGATCCACAAGTAATTGAAAAAATTCAAGTTGCGACTATAAAAGAAAAATTAAATCTAGACCGTGTAAATATCGAAGAAAAGAAAATGATTCAACACCTTCTAATGGAATTTAAAGACATAGTTCATTCAGATGAAATTCCGCTAAGTTTTCATTCAGAAATAAAACATGAAATTAACTTAAAAGATAATATACCAGTTTACCAAAAGCCTTACAGAAAACCCTACACACAAAAATTAGAGATAGAAAGACAAGTCAATAAAATGTTAGACCAAGGAATCATTCGGGAATCAAATAGCCCATGGTCATCCCCGATCTCACTTGTTCCAAAGAACCCAGATGCTTCCGGTCAACCTAAATTTCGATTGGTAATTGATTACAGACGACTCAACGATAAAACGATCAAAGATAGATACCCACTTCCAAATATTAATGAAATTTTAGATAAACTCGGAAGAGCTAATTATTTTACGACCCTTGATTTAGCTTCAGGTTATCATCAAATAGAAGTCGATGAAAAAGATAAATTTAAAACAGCCTTTATAACCGACCAAGGACTTTACGAATTCAATTGTATGTCCTTCGGCTTGTGTAACGCCCCTGCCACATTTCAGATAACAATGAATAACATCCTACGTGGACTAACAGATAAAATATGCCATGTGTACATCGACGACATTGTTATATTCTCTACATCACTTCAGGAACATCAATGTAATTTACGCAAAGTTTTTCTCAGACTTCGAGAGAACGGTGTCAAGATCACACTTGATAAGTGCAATTTCCTGAAAAAGGAGATGAGATATCTCGGACACTTGGTAACAAGTGAAGGGGTAAAACCAGTTCCATCAAAAGTCGAAGCAATAAAGAAATATCCAATCCCCAAAACAAAAACGGAAATTAAATCTTTCACCGGACTGTTACGATATTATCGTAAATTCATCAAAGACTACGCAAAAATTTTAAAACCTATCACTAAATTCTTGGCTAATAATCAAGAAATAATAATAGATTCGGAATATGTTAAATGTTTTGAGAGATGCAAAAATCTATTATGCAATGAACCTATACTTCGATATCCCGATTTCACGAAACCATTTGTAATTACAACTGACGCATCAAATTTTGCTATAGGCGCGGTTCTAAGCCAAGGCAAGATCGGTGTCGATAAACCTATCGCATACGCCTCACGCACCTTATCAAAAACCGAATGTAAATATTCCACTATAGAAAAAGAACTTTTAGCACTAGTTTATGCTTGTAAAACCTTCAGACCCTACATTTACGGTACAAAATTCACCCTAGTCACTGATCATAAACCATTACAATGGCTTCACAACTTGAAAGAGTATAATTTAAAGCTCCAACGATGGAAAATCTATTTACAAGAATTCGATTATCAATTAGTTTATAAAAAGGGATCAAAAAACTCAAATGCAGACGCCCTATCCAGGATCGAAATACATTATCATTCGAAACAGGACATTCAATCCAATAAAGCTGTTAGAGACGATTCGTCTACAACCAATGTGTCAATCCAAACTACTGAGCAATCAGTTAATGCAATAACCAACGAATCAGAAACAATTCACTCCTTAAACTCAAATGTTAATTCCGAACCTGAAAATTCCATCCCTTTCCTAGACGAACCAATCGATAATAAACAAAATCAATTGTTCATTTATGTTCATAACAAAGGTACTGACATAGAACACCGAAGAACTATTGACGGCTATAGAATATCAGAATTAAAGGAATATTCAGGGCCGGACACGCAATACATCTTTTGCAATGAAGAAATTTACCAATTGCTTTGTTCAGTCTATTTACATAATTTCATGGTCGATAAATTGAAATTAATTCGTTGTATAAAAAGATGTCAAGTTATAAATCAAAAGGAACGACAAATCGAAATTACCCAGTATATGCACGAAGGAAAAGCTAATCATCGTGGAATTACCGAAACTATCGAAAGAATCAAGAGAACATATTACTGGAAACGAATGAAACAGGCAGTTACGGATTATATTAATAAATGTGAAACATGCCAAAGAGCAAAATACGAAAGAAAGCCCAACCAACCAAAGTTAAACTTAACGCCTTAACTTAATCAATGTGGACTTGTTCGAAGAACCTTTCGAACAAGTCCACATTGATACTTTCATTTGGAATAACACCCAGTTCCTTACTATAATTGATAATTTTTCTAAATTTGGTCGAGCCTACAGAATTCAGCATAAAAACGCTACTGAAATCGCTAATAAACTCGTATCTTATTTTTCGCGATTTGGAATACCCAAATTAATCGTATCTGACAATGGCACGGAATTCAAGAACAATTTAATTACTGAACTTTTGAAATTGTACAAAATCACTAATCACTTTACGACATCCTATCACCATGAAGGAAACGCCCCAGTGGAAAGACTTCACAGTACACTCATAGAGCATCTACGAATTTTGTACTTACATGATAAAAATTTAAATCCAAACATTGCAATTAACCGTGCAATATTAGCATACAATTCTACTATAAATCCTCATTTTAAACTGACCCCTTTTGAAATCTTATTCGGTCATACGAAATCTAAAGACCCCATCGATCTAGATTACGCAGAACGATACATGCAAAACTACGTAAATGAGCATAAAGACCTAACTAAACATCTTTATCAAAAACTACACGAAAAGCAGAAAGAGATAAAACAACATGTCATAGATAAAAGAAACTTATCGAGACAGGACATTGTATATGAAATAAATGACGAGGTATATTTAAAACAGAGCAAACGGAACAAAGGCAAACAAAAAGCCCTCTACCTCGGACCATACACGGCAAGTGAAAAATTGGAGAATAACAGATATCGAATAGAACCACTGAATAAAAAGTATAAGGGTAAGACCGTCCACATCAAAGAACTAAAACATCGCATTGTTTCAGATGTACCGTCTTGCTCCTCGCCACAGGAGGAACCCCAAAACTAATAGAGATTAAGGAAACTGTAGGTCTCCTGCCATATAGATTAGGTATTGCCTATAATTCCAAAGCCCACTTCGAACTTATTATTAAAATAGAATTAAGTCAACTTTTAGAAGTATATGATACTTATATTAAAGAAATAAACAATAATCCCAATTATGAGAATCTACAATTGCAAATTGCGAATAAATTAGAATCACTTAATATTAATGTTAACAAACGCAGAAAACGCGGCGCATTCATCTTTCTTGGTAACATCGTCAAGGTCGTAACCGGAAACCTAGATAGCAGCGACGGAGAACGCTATGAACACCTTATCAAACAACTTGAAAATAATCAAAACATTGTAAAGGAATCTCTGACACGAAATATTAAATTGATGAATAAAACCTTTAATGAATTCAACAGGAATATTTTACAATTAGCGGACACGCAAAAACACATAATTGAAACTCTTAACGACGTTCAAGAACAAAACATAAACGAACATTTAATAAATGAACTCAACGTCATTAACGAACAACTTTCGGATCTAATAAATATAACTTCCTTAGCTAAAAGCGATATATTGCACCAAGATTTGATAAAGCCAAAACAACTTATAAACGAGATAAAAACAATTCATCTCGATTCCTTTCATAAATTTCCTTTCGAACCATTAATACAAAATAAATATTTAATTCAATCACTAATAAAAATACGTTCCTATCAAATTCGAAACGTATACGTATTTATCTTACAAATTCCAATAATCGAAAATCTGGAGTATCAATATTACTCCTCACCGGTTCATGTTAACTATACTTTTGTTGAAATAATCCCGGAATCAGCTTATCTGGCGGTGACTCAAAAGGATTATATACAATCCGATCAATTATGCCAACCACTTCACAAAAATGAATATTTATGTAAAAATAAAGTTACAGGCCATTTTTATAACGTACATGAGCCATGCGAATTAAATTTGATAATGAATAATGTTGCCAAAAATTGTCTCTACCACGAAACTCTCATTGAAAATTTTGAAATCAGAGAAACGCTCGATTTAACTATTCTAGTACTTAATAAAGGAAGTAAAATTATAGAAAGCTGTAACAAAATTGTAAAATCATTTTCAATAAAAGGAACATATTGTTGTGTTTTTTATTAAAATATAAAAGAAAGATAACAAATAATTTAATTGTAATTAGGAAAATTAAATTTATTTAAAATTATGACGAGAAGGGAAAGAGGTGGTAGGGAGATCACCTGGGTGATCACCTGGTAAAGCAAGAGCAGGGATTCAGACAAGTGTGGGAAAGGAAGGTAGGGACTGAGCTATAAAAGCAGACGCACGGCGAATTACGAGGAGTTCAACGAAGTGACCAGCCCGAAGAGGAAGGGAAAGAAGTTCAACACAGCGGCCAGCCGAAGGCAGAAGCAGGAGTTTAACACAGCGGCCAGCCTAAGAAGGAAGAAGGAGTCGGGAGTCCGAGCCAGCGACCAGCCCGAAGCAGAGACAGTTCGGTCCAGTGACCAGCCGGAAGCAGAAAAATTGGTAAGAATATTTAAACTTGCTAATATTTGATTGATGGTGCCTGAATACAGGGCAACCAAATGGCTAGATAAGCGGTAAATGGAATAATTTGCAACTTGTTTGGCAAAATATAAATTTAAAATGAATTATGTTAGTTCATAAGGTGTTAATGTATTTGCATTTGATAAGCAAATAGAAAAGGAATAACAAATTGTAGTAATAATTTTTATTTGCACTTATAAGCAAATAACAAAATATAAGGGCAAATTGTATCAATAAATTATATTTATTATTAGCAAATAAAAAAAAAATATATAACAAATTTTATCAATAAACAGTACTTGCACTTGTTAGCAGGTAACAGAATATATATATATATATATATATATATAACAAATTGTATCAATAAATTTTATTTGCAATTATTAGCAAATAACAAAAATATATTGCTATGTTTTCTTTGCCTTGTCTGTCGTTAGTTTGACAATTTTATTTGTATGTTTTCCTTCGTCTAATCCCACGCTGGGTTGAGAATCTGCTCTTACCTATCCCAGGGCGTTTTATGCTTCCGACTCTTTTTATTGGCTTTTTGTGTTGTTGAACTGACTTTCTTTCTTACCTCTATACCAGAATAACACAACCTTTATTTTATTTAATATATTTATTCTTCTCCACAAAAATATTTTTACCATATAATAAATACGATCTCTAATTATTTGATTGAAAATTATATTTTACAATATTTATATCTCGCGACCTCGTTGTTGTCGTCCTTCTTGGCTTGGAGTCCACACCGCTTTCCGATGTCGAGGTTCCTACTTACTCCTATTAATCGAGGTTGATTAGAGCCAGATCCAGAGATAAATATAAAGGAAGGCAGAGGCGATTCTTTTATGTTCACAGACAAGGAAAAGGAAGGCGCCATTCAAATTGAGACTCCGATAGACCCATCGGAGTCTCAATCTGAATGGCGCCTTCCTTTTCCTTGTCTGTGAACATAAAAGTATCGCCTCTGCCTTCCTTTATATTTATCTCTGGATCTGGCTCTAATTAATGTCCCTACTTCGTACTCCGAAATGTTCTCGTCTATTGTCTTCGATCAATACAACTTATCGACCGTCGACTTTATTTAAATTTGTTATCAATAAATTATTTTTATTGTCTTCGATCAACACAAGTTATCGACCGTCGACTTTATTTAAATCTGTTATCAATAAATTATTTTTATTGTCTTCAATCAATACAAATTATCGACCGTTGACTTTATTTAAATCTGTTATCAATAAATTATTTTTATTGTCTTCAATCAATACAAATTATCGACCGTTGACTTTATTTAAATCTGTTATCAATAAATTATTTTTATTGTCTTCAATCAATACAAATTATCGACCGTTGACTTTATTTAAATCTGTTATCAATAAATTATTTTTATTGTCTTCAATCAATACAAATTATCGACCGTTGACTTTATTTAAATCTGTTATCAATAAATTATTTTTATTGTCTTCAATCAATACAAATTATCGACCGTTGACTTTATTTAAATCTGTTATCAATAAATTATTTTTATTGTCTTCAGTCAACACAAATTATCGACCGTTGACTTTATTTAAATTTGTTATCAATAAATTATTTTTATTGTCTTCAATCAATACAAATTATCGACCGTCGACTTTATTTAAATTTGTTATAAATTATTTTTATTGTCTTCGATCATTACAAATTATCGACCGTTGACTTTATTTATATCCAATTGGACATTTACCGATTTGGCGTAAATTATTACTATTTAAAAACCCCCTTAACTTTAACGAAATTCCTTTAAAACTTTAAATAAATCAATTAAACCCTTCCTAAATAACACAAAATACTTCTCAAAATAAAATCAAAATCAAATCCACTGTACAATAAATTAACGAAATAAATAAATAAACTTAAACTTTACCTTTTCGGGTTTCTTTTGCACGAGATGATTTAGCGAAGAGAGTTTCCAATTTACCATGAGACGATCTCCAGCCCAGGTATTGACGAGAAGAGAAGGATTTTCGTCCATGCGATCCAATATATTTTCCTTCGGATCCCCACTTCGCCTTCGACTGACATGCGCCGTTTACACCTACATAGATCCTACCTTTGCTATTTTTAACTGCCCTCTTGCGAGCATTTTCCCAATTGATTCGGTCTTATATCGATATCGATTCCTATTTATGCTCGTCGATAAAGTCGTTTTCTCTTTGTTCCTCTGTCATTTTTCATTTTCATTTATGTGTTCGACGTTCATGCCGACTTCTGGGTGGTTTATTTGTTATTGGTATTGTAAACTCTTGGTTTTTATGGTGTTAATTATCGTTTATTTTTAGTTCTTGTGCCTCACATGTCGCCGCTTCGCTCGCTTTGTTATACATGGATGTCCACTTTGATCAACCTGCTGCTCCATTATTGTTATATTTATCTCCCCTGTTCGGTGTTGACGGAAGCCAGGGGTTTCTTCACCATCAGCCCGGATACTTACCCAGGTGGATATCGGTTCTGGAATTTCCAGAATGCCGGTCGGCGTGCATATTCGTTCGGTAAGGTCCTCACGTAGACGTTCCCAGGGAATCGAACAAATCAACCCCGTTGTCTGTTCGATTATAGGTACCGGTCTTCGCAAAGGCCTTACCGCCGCCAAGATGCACTCGTCGACATCCTTTGCAGTCATCACCGGTATTTCAGGGCGTAGTACGGCCTCCAGGAACTTTCCAGGCGTCGGAGGCAGCGATTCGGTGTCCTCGGCCTCGGAGTCCGTTCCGAAGAGCTCCTTTTTCATCTTTGCCGCCCACTTTGACATGGCGGGGGACGACAAATTGATTGTGGCTATGTTTTCTTTGCCTTGTCTGTCGTTAGTTTGACAATTTTATTTGTATGTTTTCCTTCGTCTAACCCCACACTAGGTTGAGAATTTGCTCTAACCTATCCCAGGGCGTTTTATGCTTCCGACTCTTTTTATTGGCTTTTTGTGTTGTTGAACTGACTTTCTTTCTTACCTCTATACCAGAATAACACAACCTTTATTTTATTTAATATATTTATTCTTCTCCACTAAAATATTTTTACCATATAATAAATACGATCTCTAATTATTTGATTGAAAATTATATTTTACAATATTTATATCTCGCGACCTCGTTGTTGTCGTCCTTCTTGGCTTGGAGTCCACACCGCTTTCCGATGTCGAGGTTCCTACTTACTCCTATCAATCGAGGTCGGGTCTATCGGAGTCTCAATTTGTATGGCGCCTTCCTTTTTCTTGTCTGTGAACATAAAAGTATCGCCTCTGCCTTCCTTTATATTTTTCTCTGGATCGGGCTCTAATTAATGTCCCTACTTCGTACTCCGAAATATTCTCGTCTATTGTCTTCGATCAATACAACTTATCGACCGTCGACTTTATTTAAATTTGTTATCAATAAATTATTTTTATTGTCTTCGATCAATACAAATTATCGACCGTTGACTTTATTTAAATTTGTCATCAATAAATTATTTGTATTGTCTTCGATCAACACAAATTATCGACCGTCGACTTTATTTAAATCTGTTATCAATAAATTATTTTTATTGTCTTCAATCAATACAAATTATCGACCGTTGAATTTATTTAAATCTGTTATCAATAAATTATTTTTATTGTCTTCAATCAATACAAATTATCGACCGTTGACTTTATTTAAATCTGTTATCAATAAATTATTTTTATTGTCTTCAATCAATACAAATTATCGACCGTTGACTTTATTTAAATCTGTTATCAATAAATTATTTTTATTGTCTTCAATCAATACAAATTATCGACCGTTGACTTTATTTAAATCTGTTATCAATAAATTAGTTTTATTGTCTTCAATCAATACATATTATCGACCGTAGACTTTATTTAAATCTGTTATCAATAAATTATTTTTATTGTCTTCAATCAATACAAATTATCGACCGTTGACTTTATTTAAATCTGTTATCAATAAATTATTTTTATTGTCTTCAATCAATACAAATTATCGACCGTTGACTTTATTTAAATCTGTTATCAATAAATTATTTTTATTGTCGTCGGTCAATACAAATTATCGACCGTTGACTTTATTTAAATCCAATTGGACATTTACCGATTTGGCGTAAATTATTACTATTTAAAAACCCCCTTAACTTTAACGAAATTCCTTTAAAACTTTAAATAAATCAATTAAACCCTTCCTAAATAACACAAAATACCTCTCAAAATAAAATCAAATCCACTGTACAATAAATTAACGAAATAAATAAATAAACTTAAACTTTACCTTTTCGGGTTTCTTTTGCACGAGATGATTTAGCGAAGAGAGCTTCCAATTTACCATGAGAGGATCTCCAGCCCAGGTATCGACGAGAAGAGAAGGATTTTCGTCCATGCGATCGAATATATTTTCCTTCGGATCCCCACTTCGCCTTCGACTGACATGCGCCGTTTACACCTACATAGATCCTACCTTTGCTATTTTTAACTGCCCTCTTGCGAGCATTTTCCCAATTGGTTCGGTCTTATATCGATATCGATTCCTATTTATGCTCGTCGATAAAGTCGTTTTCTCTTTGTTCCTCTGTCATTTTTCATTTTCATTTATGTGTTCGACGTTCATGCCGGCTTCTGGGTGGTTTATTTGTTATTGGTATTGTAAATTCTTGGTTTTTATGGTGTTAATTATCGTTTATTTTTAGTTCTTGTGCCTCACATGTCGCCGCTTCGCTCGCTTTGTTATACATGGAAGTCTACTTTGATCAACCTGCTGCTCCATTATTGTTATATTTATCTCCCCTGTTTGGTGTTGACGGAAGCCAGGGGTTTCTTCACCATCAGCCCGGATACTTACCCAGGTGGATATCGGTTCTGGAATTTCCCGAATGCCGGTCGGCGTGCATATTCGTTCGGTAAGGTCCTCACGTAGACGTTGCCAGGGAATCGAACAAATCAACCCCGTTGTCTGTTCGATTATAGGTACAGGTCTTCGCAAAGGCCTTACCGCCGCCAAGATGCACTCGTCGACATCCTTTGCAGTCATCACCGGTATTTCAGGGCGTAGTACGGCCTCCAGGAACTTTCCAGGCGTCGGAGGCAGCGATTCGGTGTCCTCGGCCTCGGAGTCCGTTCCGAAGAGCTCCTTTTTCATCTTTGCCGCCCACTTTGACATGGCGGGGGACGACAAATTGTTTGCGGCTTCGTCAGACATGTCACCTTTAAAATCATTTAATTTTTTTTAACTTTTATTTTTATTTCCCAATTAACTGCTTGTTAAATAACACAGCATATCCCCTGATTGATTTCTTATGAAATTTTCTATGGCTATATATAAATTTTATATAAATCAAATCACGTTTCTCATTTAATTACCTAGTTTATTTAAATTTTTCCCCTTTATTATGGATTTTTTTTTTTAATATGGCTATTTTATTTTAAATTATTTATTTACGATTGCCTATTATCATTATTTTATCTTTCAATTTCATATTTCTTCATAATATGGATGTAACATATTTATGTGGTATTTCCCTTTGCTCTCTCTATTTCCTATTTCTTCCAATTCATACGTTGTGTTTTGGTAATTTGTTTTTATCCTGTACGGGCCTGCATATGGTAAGTCCAGTTTAGCACATTTGTTGAGATCCCTTCTTCCTACACGGAGGTTCTTAACTATGACTAGATCTCCTACATTAAATATTGTCCTGTCCCTTATTTTTCTATTTTCTTTCCTTCTATATCTTTCATCTTGCTGTCGTAATCGTCTCCGACATTTCTCAATAATATTTTCTATATTCTCTATTTCCACGTCTCCTTCTTGCCATGGCCTTTCTGGTGTTCGTCCTTTCATTATTTCATAAGGAACACATCCGGTTACAGTATTCGGTGTTAGATTAATATATTGTTCTACTTTTTTTATTTGGCGTACCCACGGCGTATGTGTTTTATGTGTCATTATCCTTAGATATTTGGTCACTTCTTGAATATATCTTTCGGCTGGATTGCCTTGTGGATGTCGAATGCTTGAGTAGTTTACTTTTATTCCCTTTCCTTTTAATTCCTCCCTAAAGCGTTCATTATTGAAATATGTTGCGTTGTCAGCCAGTATTCGTTTCGGTTTTCCTTCATCCTTCTGGAAATCTTCGATACATCGTAGTGCAGTATTTGTTGTACACTCCTTCGTCGGTATCAATGTTACATATTTAGAAAAGGCATCTACCATTACCATAATATGTTTATAACCGTATTGTCCTGGTATTAGATTCCCAAGAAAATCTATTGCCACCAAATCTAAATTGTTTTGCACTTGTACTGATCTTATTTCATTTTGTAGCATTCTATTTTTGTTTTTCCCCAATAAACATATATTACATCTTCTTATGAGGTTTTGTACTATTTTCTCGTCCTTTTTCGCATAAAATTGCTCTCGAAAAATCATCCATGTTTTTCTCATGCCTATGTGTCCATAATATTCATGTATTTCCTTAATTATTTGTTTTGCCTTTTCCTGAGTTGTTACTATCGTTGACTTTTCTCCGATTTGTTTTATTAATAATTGATTTTTGAAACGCACCCCTTTATGATTATTCTTAATTTTTACTTTTTCGTGCAACTCGCGTAGTTCTGGTGCTTTCTGCATATTAACCATGTCTTGTTGTCCATAACCTTCTGGTGCTTGTTCCATTCTGTACATATTTACTTGTAGATGTTTTATTTTGTTGTTTCTCTCGCACATTCTGCTAATTGCATCCGCAGTCACATTGTCTTTCCCTGGTTGGTGCTTAATTTCGAATTCATACTCCTGAATCGCTAGTGACCATCGATATATTGGGCTGTTTGCGAACCTTGATTTATATAGTGCCGTAAGAGCAATGTGGTCGGTTATTATTGTAAATCTTCTTCCCAACAGGTAATATCTTAATCTCTTTACACTAAACACTACTGCTAACATCTCCTTTTCTGACGTTGTATAATTTAATTCTTATGTTTTTAAAATTCTAGATACAAAATATATGGGTTCTTCGTTTCCGTTTCTAATTTGTACCAGTTCTCCGGCAATAGCGTTATAAGATGCGTCTGTTTTTAGTATGAATGGCTTATTGAAATCTGGATGAATCAAAGTCAATCTTTCATGGAATGTTTTTCTTAAATTTTCGAATGCTTTTAGGCGTGTATCGTTCCACTGGAATTTCTCTCCCTTTTTCAACATTTGAAATAAAGTTGCAGTTTCTTGCGATATCTTCCTTACGAATTTCTTATAATAATTTATAATGCCTAAAAATGCTCTTAACTGTTTGACGTTTCGTGGCCTAGGGTATGTTCCTATTAACTTTATCCTTTCTGTGTCAACTGATATTCCATCATGATCTAATTGAAATCCTAAATATTTAATTTTTCTTTTAAAGAATTCGCACTTTTCTATATGTATTTTCATCCCTGATTTTTCTAGTGTTTCCATTATGAGTCTGATGTGTTTTCGGTGCATTTTTTCATTTTTACTAAAGATCAATATGTCGTCTACATAATGTAAGCAAAATTCTTCGAACTCGCCTAAAATTCCTTGCATTGCTCGTACCAATGCTGCGGCGGAACTTGCTAAACCAAACGGTACTACCTTGAATTGGTATATGTATCCGTTGATGCTAAAACCTGTATATTTTCTACTCTCTTCTTTTAATGGAATCAGCCAGAACGAGCTTCTTAAATCTAACTTTGTATAGACTGTTGCATCGCCACACATTGACAGTAATGTATCAATTGTCTGAGGGCTTTCGTGTTGACTTTTCGTTATTGTGTTAAGTTTTCTCGCATCTAGACATAGTCTTAAAGATTTATCCTTCTTCATGACGATCACAATTGGATTTATATAATTTGTTCGGGATTTTTCAATTATTCCATTTCTAATCATTTCTTTTATCTCTGGTTGACCTGATGTTGATATTTTTGCGGAATTGAGTATATTTTTGTGTTTATCGGGATGGATTCGTCCACCTCCAAATTTGTGTTCGCATTCTTGTGCAGTACGTGGGATGTCGTCGATCATATGTGGAAATTCTGCTAACAAATTTTCTATATACATTTTATTCTCCTCATCACAATTTATTTCACCTTTTTCTATTTCTTCGAAGCCTAAATTATTTATTATATTTTCCTCTTCTTCTTTCTCTTCTTCCACTTCTTCTTCTTCTTCAATCTTTTCCCACGGAATTATTTCTTTCCCTATTAATATTTGCATTTTCCACATTTATGTTTGCTTGTAAATTTTCTAACATATCCATCCCTATGATGCACTGCCTTGTCATCCCGGTAATCACCATAAATTTCGCCATATAATAGTTTTGTCCCAATTTTATCTCCGTTAAATACATCTTGTCTACGACTGCTAATTGTTTTCCCGATGCGGTTGTTAATTTTAATTTTTTCATGGGTATTATTCTCCCATATTTCGTATGTTTAAATTCTTTAAAACATGACTTGTCCAATAACGAAACCTCAGCTCCTGTGTCTATTAACGCTAGTATTTCTTTGCCCTGTATATGCACTTTTATATGGGGTAGTCCTTTATTTATCGTTGTGATGTTTTTATTTGTGCATTTCAGGGTATCTGGTTCTGCTGATCCTATTAAAAATCCTGTGGATGCTCATGCACATCCACCGTAATTTCATTATCGCGTATGTGGTTAATTTTTCTTTCATCCCCTCTTCTTTCTCTATTTTCATTTTCTCTTTGCTCGTTTCGTGAATAATTTTCCCTCTCATATCTGTTTGCTCGGTTTTCTCCTGATTTATAATAATGTTTCCTGTTTTCTCCATTTCTATAATAATTTCCTCTGTTATCTCCATTTCTATTGTAATTTCCTATTTCTTCTCTATTTCGATAGTAATTTCCTCCGTTTTCTTTCTTCTTATAATAATTGCTTTTGTTTCCTTCATTGTTGGCTCTTTCAATGTTTTTATTTCCGTAATATTTATTTGTTTCTATGTTTGCATGATCTAACCTTCTTACAAATCCAATCAGACCTTCTACTGTATTTATGTCTTGGAGAGCGATTGCCTCTTCGATATGGCTATCGAAATGTCTCGCAAGTTGTGTAATTATGTCTTCCTCCGTTATTTTCGGCGTTAAATATTTTAATATCGAATATTTCTTTATTACGTAATTTTCTTTGCTTAGTCTGTATCCTGCGTGAAATTTCCCCAACATTAAATCTCTTCTTATACTGTGCTGATATGCTTGGCTCCAGTATTGTTTAATAAAATATTCTTCGAACGTCGCAGTGTCTACAATTTCACTTTCTTTCATGTCGTACCATGTCAACGCTGTGTCTCTTAGACATCCTCTAATGAGTTGTAACTTTTTGTGTTCGTGATTCACGTATCTTGTGGCGTTATTTACGATTTTTAAAAATATCATTGGGTTGATTCCCCCTTCTCCGTAAAATTTTGGCAGACTTTCTACCGTTGGTCTATCTTGGTGGATTATTTCCCCGTCATTTGTTCTGTTGATATTTACTTCTATTTTTATGCACCGGGCGTTTATTTCCTTTTCTGTCCTTGTGCATCTGTTATTTAGTTGTTCCGTGACTTGGTTTATTGTTCCTTTAATTTCTTCTGTGTGTTTGTCTAGTTTTCCATACATATTTCCCATGTGTTTTCTGTTCCTTTCTAATTCACATTTAGTTTGTTCATTATTTTCCTTTATTTGTATTATTTCTTGTGATATGGCTTCTTGTGCATTTTCCATCTCATTTTGTCTGTTTATTACTTTTATAATATTTTTTTCTATGTGGTCGATTCTTGGTTCCCATGCTAACGCTATCTTTGTTTCTAATTTTTCCATCATTTCTCTTGTATCTTGCATTTCTCTTCTTATTTGTATATTGTTTTCTCGCATTTCTCTTTTTAGTTGTTCATTATTTCCTTGTATTTCGCGCAATATATCTCTTAGAGTAATCTGTTGTTTTTCCTTGGTTTCTCCGCTTTGTTCTTGTTGCTCATCTTTTTCCACTATTTGTTCCATGGTTTCTTTTGTTTCTACTTCTTCTTCCGTTTCTGATATCTCTCTGTACCTTTTCTCTTGGTGTTCCATTTTCGTGTTTATTGTGTTTATTGTTATTCTGGTATTTTAAGAAAGTCAGTTCTTTGTGGATTTATTGTTTATTGTAATTTTCAACCCTTTTTAGTTGGTTGCCAATTTATTGAGGCCGTTTATATTGGACCACAAATTGCCAATTTTTCGAGCCTTTTTAGTTGGGCGCCATTTTATTGCTATGTTTTCTTTGCCTTGTCTGTCGTTAGTTTGACAATTTTATTTGTATGTTTTCCTTCGTCTAATCCCACGCTGGGTTGAGAATTTGCTCTTACCTATCCCAGGGCGTTTTATGCTTCCGACTCTTTTTATTGGCTTTTTGTGTTGTTGAACTGACTTTCTTTCTTACCTCTATACCAGAATAACACAACCTTTATTTTATTTAATATATTTATTCTTCTCCACTAAAATATTTTTACCATATAATAAATACGATCTCTAATTATTTGATTGAAAATTATATTTTACAATATTTATATCTCGCGACCTCGTTGTTGTCGTCCTTCTTGGCTTGGAGTCCACACCGCTTTCCGATGTCGAGGTTCCTACTTACTCCTATTAATCGAGGTCGGGTCTATCGGAGTCTCAATCTGTATGGCGCCTTCCTTTTCCTTGTCTGTGAACATAAAAGTATCGCCTCTGCCTTCCTTTATATTTATCTCTGGATCTGGCTCTAATTAATGTCCCTACTTCGTACTCCGAAATGTTCTCGTCTATTGTCTTCGATCAATACAACTTATCGACCGTCGACTTTATTTAAATTTGTTATCAATAAATTATTTTTATTGTCTTCGATCAATACAAATTATCGACCGTTGACTTTATTTAAATTTGACATCAATAAATTATTTTTATTGTCTTCGATCAACACAAATTATCGACCGTCGACTTTAGTTAAATCTGTTACCAATAAATTATTTTTATTGTATCATTGGGTTGATTCCCCCTTCTCCGTAAAATTTTGGCAGACTTTCTACCGTTGGTATATCTTGGTGGATTATTTCCCCGTCATTTGTTCTGTTGATATTTACTTCTATTTTTCTTTCTATTTTTATGCACCGGGCGTTTATTTCCTTTTCTGTCCTTGTGCATCTGTTATTTAGTTGTTCCGTGACTTGGTTTATTGTTCCTTTAATTTCTTCTGTGTGTTTGTCTAGTTTTCCATACATATTTCCCATGTGTTTTCTGTTCCTTTCTAATTCACATTTAGTTTGTTCATTATTTTCCTTTATTTGTATTATTTCTTGTGATATGGCTTCTTGTGCATTTTCCATCTCATTTTGTCTGTTTATTACTTTTATAATATTTTCTTCTATGTGGTCGATTCTTGGTTCCCATGCTAACGCTATCTTTGTTTCTAATTTTTCCATCATTTCTCTTGTATCTTGCATTTCTCTTCTTATTTGTATATTGTTTTCTCGCATTTCTCTTTTTAGTTGTTCATTATTTCCTTGTATTTCGCGCAATATATCTCGTAGAGGAATCTGTTGTTTTTCCTTGGTTTCTCCGCTTTGTTCTTGTTGCTCATCTTTTTCCACTATTTGTTCCATGGTTTCTTTTGTTTCTACTTCTTCTTCCGTTTCTGATATCTCTCTGTACCTTTTCTCTTGGTGTTCCATTTTCGTGTTTATTGTTATTCTGGTATTTTAAGAAAGTCAGTTCTTTGTGGATTTATTGTTTATTGTAATTTTCAACCCTTTTTCGTTGGTTGCCAATTTATTGAGGCCGTTTATATTGGACGACAAATTGCCAATTTTTCGAGCCTTTTTAGTTGGGCGTCATTTTATTGCTATGTTTTCTTTGCCTTGTCTGTCGTTAGTTTGATAATTTTATTTGTATGTTTTCCTTCGTCTAATCCCACGCTGGGTTGAGAATTTGCTCTTACCTATCCCAGGGCGTTTTATGCTTCCGACTCTTTTTATTGGCTTTTTGTGTTGTTGAACTGACTTTCTTTCTTACCTCTATACCAGAATAACACAACCTTTATTTTATTTAATATATTTATTCTTCTCCACTAAAATATTTTTACCATATAATAAATACGATCTCTAATTATTTGATTGAAAATTATATTTTACAATATTTATATCTCGCAACTTCGTTGTTGTCGTCCTTCTTGGCTTGGAGTCCACACCGCTTTCAGATGTCGAGGTTCCTACTTACTCCTATTAATCGAGGTCGGGTCTATCGGAGTCTCAATCTGTATGGCGCCTTCCTTTTCCTTGTCTGTGAACATAAAAGTATCGCCTCTGCCTTCCTTTATATTTATCTCTGGATCTGGCTCTAATTAATGTCCCTACTTCGTACTCCGAAATGTTCTCGTCTATTGTCTTCGATCAATACAACTTATCGACCGTCGACTTTATTTAAATTTGTTATCAATAAATTATTTTTATTGTCTTCGATCAATACAAATTATCGACCGTTGACTTTATTTAAATTTGACATCAATAAATTATTTTTATTGTCTTCGATCAACACAAATTATCGACCGTCGACTTTATTTAAATCTGTTACCAATAAATTATTTTTATTGTCTTCAATCAATACAAATTATCGACCGTTGACTTTATTTAAATCTGTTATCAATAAATTATTTTTATTGTCTTCAATCAATACAAATTATCGACCGTTGACTTTATTTAAATCTGTTATCAATAAATTATTTTTATTGTCTTCAATCAATACAAATTATCGACCGTTGACTTTATTTAAATTTGTTATCAATAAATTATTTTTATTGTCTTCAATCAATACAATTTATCGACTGTCGACTTTATTTAAATTGGTTATCAATAAATTATTTTTATTGTCTTCGATCAATACAAATTATCGACCGTCGACTTTATTTAAATTGGTTATCAATAAATTATTTTTATTGTCTTCGATCAATACAAATTATCGACCGTTGACTTTATTTAAATTTGTTATCAATAAATTATTTTTATTGTCTTCGATCAATACAAATTATCGACCGTTGACTTTAGTTAAATCCAATTGGACATTTACCGATTTGGCGTAAATTATTACTATTTAAAAACCCCCTTAACTTTAACGAAATTCCTTTAAAACTTTAAATAAATCAATTAATCCTAAATAACACAAAATACTTCTCAAAATAAAATCTAAATCAAATCCACTGTACAATAAATTAACGAAATAAATAAATAAACTTAAACTTTACCTTTTCGGGTTTCTTTTGCACGAGATGATTTAGCGAAGAGAGCTTCCAATTTACCATGAGAGGATTTCCAGCCCAGGTATCGACGAGAAGAGAAGGATTTTCGTCCATGCGATCCAATATATTTTCCTTCGGATCCCCACTTCGCCTTCGACTGACATGCGCCGTTTACACCTACATAGATCCTACCTTTGCTATTTTTAACTGCCCTCTTGCGAGCATTTTCCCAATTGGTTCGGTCTTATATCGATATCGATTCCTATTTATGCTCGTCGATGAAGTCGTTTTCTCTTTGTTCCTCTGTCATTTTTCATTTTCATTTATGTGTTCGACGTTCATGCCGGCTTCTGGGTGGTTTATTTGTTATTGGTATTGTAAACTCTTGGTTTTTATGGTGTTAATTATCGTTTATTTTTAGTTCTTGTGTCTCACATGTCGCCGCTTCGCTCGCTTTGTTATACATGGATGTCCACTTTGATCAACCTGCTGCTCCATTATTGTTATATTTATCTCCCCTGTTCGGTGCTGACGGAAGCCAGGGGTTTCTTCACCATCAGCCCGGATACTTACCCAGGTGGATATCGGTTCTGGAATTTCCAGAATGCCGGTCGGCGTGCATATTCGTTCGGTAAGGTCCTCACGTAGACGTTCCCAGGGAATCGAACAAATCAACCCCGTTGTCTGTCCGATTATAGGTACCGGTCTTCGCAAAGGCCTTACCGCCGCCAAGATGCACTCGTCGACATCCTTTGCAGGCATCACCGGTATTTCAGGGCGTAGTACGGCCTCCAGGAACTTTCCAGGCGTCGGAGGCAGCGATTCGGTGTCCTCGGCCTCGGAGTCCGTTCCGAAGAGCTCCTTTTTCATCTTTGCCGCCCACTTTGACATGGCGGGGGACGACAAATTGATTGTGGCTTCGTCAGACATGTCACCTTTAAAATCATTTAATTTTTTTTAACTTTTATTTTTATTTCCCAATTAACTGCTTGTTAAATAACACAGCAATATATATAACTAATTGTATCAATAAACAGCACTTGCACTTGTTAGCAGGTAACAGAATATATATATAACAAATTGTATGAATAAATTTTATTTGCAATTATTAGAAAATAACAAAAATATATATATAACAAATTGTATCAATAAACCGTACTTGCACTTGTTAGCATGTAACAAAAAAATATATATAACAAATTGTATCAATAAATTTTATTTGCAATTATTAGCAAATAACAAAAAATATATATATAACAAATGTATCGATAAACAGCACTTGCACTTGTTAGCAGGTAACAATATATACATATAACAAATTGTATCAATAAATTTTATTTGCAATTATTAGCAAATAACAAAAATATATATAACAAATTGTGTCAATAAATTTTATTTGCAATTATTAGCAAATGACAAAAATATAAGAACAAATTGTGTCAATTAAATTGCAACTTATTGAGCACAGAGAGAATTTTTCACAACAAATAATTTTAAAATTAGAATATGCATGAGAAATAAGACAAATATCGACGCGGGATTAGATTATGGTAAGGACGGACCGGTCAACGCATCGGAGTCGCGCAACATTTCTTGCTCATACCCGGCATGAGGAAATAATTTGCGTATTTTGTTTTTTTTATACAGGCACCGAGAACTTATTGACGGTAAACATTTAAACGTATATATATATGAATTTATATAATATTGTATATTAATTTGGGACATTTAGAGAATTTGATTTTGGTAAATATATTATTTTAATATAAAATATCGTCGTATTATTTAACCTGATCAAACCTGAACAAAAGGATAGCTTGAACAAAATTTTATATAGTTGTGAGTTATTTCCTAAAATAAAAAAATAAAATTCATCAAGGTCATAATTCATAGCAATATGTAATACATAATGAAAATACTTGTACTTACAACTTTAATGGAATCGCTATACAGAATTATAACCATGAATTTAAAAATGACAATTTAGAATTTATAAAAATCAATCTTTTAAACAAAAATATTACTCTCATTCCGCATAGCGATGTAAAAATTACTAACATAGATAACGAACTTAAGGAACAAATAGAAACTCTCAACAATGTAAAGAGTGTATAGTTCACAAATCATGTAGTGGTATATGCTCTACTCAATATAGCAATATTGTTAATTGTAATCTTCATAACCTACAAAATAATTCGAAGAAAAATGAAGATTTCGCGGACGAAACTTAATCCTAAGGAGGAAGGAGTTATGTCCCTACAAGACCTGTAGGAAGAGATCACGTAATCAACATTACTAGGAATTATGATTAGATTAGAAATATGTATAAAAGCGCAATGTACGCCATATCTAATTAGTCTTAGTTCCGCTTCGCAATTGTAATCACCTTATGTCCTAATAAATAAATAAAACTTGTTTTGACAAATTTAGCTCGACAACGTTAAATTTAAATTTTGTAATTTGTCAAATAGAAAAATGAGATAAGTTAATTTCTGAATGTACGTCGCCCGAGTCATGTAAAGTGTGTGTAAACGTTTTTGTGCGTAGTAAATTTTGTAAACAAGCAAAAACAATACGCAACTGAATCGATATTTAAATTTGAGTTTGTTTACGCGTTACACATTCATGTTAGGGATTTAGATAAGAAAAAGGACCTGTACCCGAGAAATAAAAAAGTGTTGATATTAATAAATTTTTAACAAAGAGAACAGATTTCGGACACGACGAAATAACGGTTACTTGTAAATTTAAACGCGATTAGAAATATACTTCTTATTGGTAAAATATAAAACGGACATATTAGAAATTAAATAATTATGGCAGAAAAAGCGCAGGGACGGAAAAAGGCGATATCGGAAGGAGCAACAGAAGAGCCGGTGACTTTAGAAAAACTGTATACATTTATGCAACAACGAGAAAAGAATATAACGGAACAATTCGAACAACAAAGGGGAGAAATTAGCGCATTAAGAAACCAATTAGACTGCATAAAGGAAGAAATACAGTCACAAACAAATACAAGATTTGACCTCGTAGAAGAGCAGTTAGAAGATGTCGCGTTAAAATATAACCGAATTGAAAGAAAAGATTGACCAGATGAAATGTGAGGAGGAGAAAACCACCAAGGTGATAGATAGAAATTATAGGCACATCGCAAAACTTTATGAAAAAATTGAAGAAAAGGAAAAAGAGTCGCGAAACGTGATTAACTGTATCTCTGAAGAAATACATACAAGGTGTACCAATACTAAGAGAGAAATAAATGCTAGATGCATAGAAATAGAACGGAAAATAAATACGAACCTACAGGGCAATATACCTAGCGTGCCACAGGTCACGGTGACCATAGAAAATTTACCGAAATTCTACGGAGATGGGGGATAAACCCAATGACATTTTTAAAAACGATAAGGGGTGCAATAGACCTTATATCCCATGAGAGACGGAAACTACAGATAGTCAGAGGATGTCTAAGGGAAAATGCACAAACATGGTATGACATGTGCGAAGACGAGATTGGGGATTTTGATGAATTCGAAAATTTGTTTACGAGACAATACTGGGGACAAACACAATAACAAAATGTTAGACGCGATCTGATTATGGGAAAATACAGGCCCGGATACAGGTTGAACAGAGAAAATTATGTAATAAAAAAATATTCGATTTTAAAGCATTTAACACCACGAATGGTAGAAGCAGATGTGGTTATACAATTAGCTAGACACTTTGAAACGAACGTGGAAGAGGTCGTCGCACTACAAGGCATAAGTACCATTGCAGGTCTCATCGAATTATTGCGAAGACTCGACTCCATTAATTTCGGACAACAAAACATGCAAGCTCATAATCCAAACCAATATAACAGGAAGGAACAATGGAACGGGAGAAATAATGTAAACTATAGGCGAGACGATAACAGAAATGGGGAAGGAAATAAATTCGAAAATGGTAACCAGAAAAAGAATATTAACTACATTGAGCAAAGAAAGGGACAACAAAATAGAAACTCGGTAAATCACGACGAGATAAAAGTCGATGTGCACCAGCCGACGATGGATTTTTAGAGAAATCAACCATTAGGAGCGCCAACGAAATCTGCACGGGAAACGGAACAAGAATAAAAACGACAATAAAAGGACTACCACATATAAAAATGCAGAATCACGATAAAGTAATATTGGCACTAATAGATACAGGAGCGGAAATATCATTATTAAACAAAAACTTCGTAGAAAAGGCAATTACAAACAAATTAGGGAAATTAATCCGAATAAAGAAAATCAACGTTACAACAGCAACAGGGATACAGATGGCTATGATAAATCAAATGTACATATCAGAGGTAAAAATTGGAACAAAGATTTATGAAGGGAGATTTATGGTTATTTCAGGAATGAAAAGGGTTTGTATCTTAGGAATAGATATGTTGCACGAGCTGGGCATGGTGATTAACGTGGAAAAAGAAACAGTAGAGATTGGGGAAGAGGAAATTCCGTGGGAAAATTCAGAAGAAATAGAAGAAGAAGTAGAAGAAGAGGAAGAGCAATTAATAAATATTGTTTATATAGAAAATATAGAAGAAGAGGAGGAAGAAAAATTGATAAATATTGAAAATGTAGAAAATAGAGAGGAAAAAGAAGAGGAAGAGATAGGCTGCGAGCCAGAGTTTAAGGAATTTATAATAGAGAAGAGGAGGAATTTTCCACGAGTAATAGATGAAACCACATGCATCGCTGTCGGATATGAGGCGGACGAATCGGAACCCATATCCACCAGAAATTACCCTATTCCACAAAAATACCACGAGGAAATAAAAAATTCAAAAATGCTAAAGCAAGGAATAATCGAGAAAACGAGGATATACTTCATAAACCCATATGTTGTTGTAAAGAAAAAAAATCAAACTATTAAATTATGTTCGGATGCCCGAAAATTAAACGCGAAAAAGAAGCTGCAATATGGATCTGCCAAGCTCTTTACGAAGTTGGAGCTGAAAAGCTCATTTTGGTTGATTCCACTACAAGAAAAATATCGGAACACGGGTTGCATGTTAAATGGTCATGTATACCAATTTAGGGTTGTACCGTTTCTTCTACCTAGTTCGTCGGCCGCTTTAGTCCTGGTGATGCAGGCGATACTAGACATATCAATATATAGTATGACGGAAATAATACTGATCAGACCCTGGGATCCAGGGGGGATGAAATAGAAAACAAAATGGAAAAGATAAACAGATGTAGGAAAAGATTGAAATAAAAGGACCGAAAAATAAGGGAAAAATAAAATAGAAAAATATGAAAAGGACAATTATCCAGGAAGAGGATCACGTCAGTGTAAGAAGATACCGACTCGCAATGACAAAGCTACATTTGCCATATGAGTTGGAAACCATAGATGGCTTCACCAGAAAGGGCCGTTATCATATTAATATGCTTCACCCATACTAAGGTGAATAAAGAAAATCAAAATACGACTTTATGCGGAAACCAGCGAAGAAATTTTCAGGTTTGTTAGGAAACAAACAAGAAAATATCTTCGGGGATATGCTGTGTTTCCGAGGGTACAATAATAATAAAAAAAAATTAAATTGAGAAAAATAATATTTTAGTTTATAATTTATTGCTAAATTAATACTTTAAGAAAATATGATTTTTATTTACGGAGAACATTAGTTTTAATTTCGTGTACATTTCGTTTACATGTCATGGGGGAAATGGCAATCTCTGTTACTATCGCAGATCTTTCATTTGAGTAGCAACAAAACGTCTCTAAGACCACTTTGCGTAAATCAAGAAATTAAAATTTTCGGAATATTTTGCTTTTTCTTACTATCACAAAGCTGTCATTTGAGTGACAACAAAACGTCTCTACGAGCACTTTGCGTAAATCAAGAATTCAAAATTTTCGGAATTTTTTTCCTTTTCCTCTGTTACTATCACAGATCTGTCATTTGAATAGCAACAAAACGTCTCTACGAGTATGTTGTGTAAATGAAGAAATTAAAATTTTCAGAATATTTTGCTTTTTCCTCTGTTACTATCACAGATCTGTCATTTGAATAACAACAAAATGTCTCTACCAGCACTTGCGTAAATGAAGAAATTAAAATTTTCAGAATATTTTGCTTTTTCCTCTGTTACTATCACACATCTGTCATTTGCGTAACAACAAAACGTCTCTACGAGCACTTTGCGTAAATCGAGAAATCAAAATTTTCGGAATTTTTTTCTTTTTCCTCTGTTACTATCACAGATCTGTCATTTGAGTAGCAACAAAACGTCTCTAGGACCACTTTGCGTAAATCGAGGAATTAAAATTTTCCGCATATTTTGCTTTCCTCTGTTACTATCACAGATCTGTCATTTGAGTAACAACAAAACGTCTCTACCAGCACTTTGCGTAAGTCAAGAAATCAAAATTTTCGGATTTTTTTTCTTTTTCCTCTGTTACTATCACAGATCTGTCATTTGAGTAGCAACAAAACGTCTCAACGACCACTTTGTTTAAATCAAGAAATTAAAATTTTCGGAATATTTTCCTTTTTCGTCTGTTACTATCACAGATCTGTCATTTGAGTAACAACAAAACGTCTCTACCAGCACTTTGCGTAAATCGAGAAATCAAAATTTTGATAATTTTTTTCTTTTTCCTCTGTTACTATCACAGATCTGTCATTTGAGTAGCAACAAAACGTCTCTACGAGCAGTTTGCGTAAATCAAGATCTCAAAATTCTCGGAATTTTTTTCTTTTTCCTCTGTTACCATCACAGATCTGTCATTTGAGTAGCAACAAAACGTCTCTACGAGCACTTTGCGTAAATCAAGAAATTAAAATTTTCGGAATATTTTCCTTTTTCTTACTATCACAAAGCTGTCATTTGAGTAACAACAAAACGTCTCTACGAGCACTTTGCGTAAATCAAGAATTCAAAATTTTCGGAATTTTTTTCTTTTTCCTCTGTTACTATCAACAAAGGTTTGATTTATATAGATTAAGATTGATGCTCGTGTAAGCGTCAATAGGGAATTAAGCAAATAACATTTAAGAAACATTTCATTTAATGCTTATGTACGCTTTAAATGGATAGAAATTTAAGACCGATGCTTATGTAAGCGTCGATAGGAAATTAAGAAAAATAACATTTAAGAAACATTTCATTTAATGCTTATGTACGCTTTAAATGGATAGAAATTTAAGACCGATGCTTATGTAAACGTCGATAGGAAATTAAGAAAAATAACGTTTAAGAAACATTTCATTTAATGCTTATGTGCGCTTTGAATGGATAGAAATTTAAGACCGATGCTTATGTAAGCGTCGATAGGAAATTAAGAAAAATAACAATTAAGAAACATTTCATTTAATGCTTATGTACGCTTTAAATGAATAGAAAATTAAGACTGGTTCTTATGTACGCATCAATAAATAGGAAATTAAGCAGGTAACATTTTAAGAAAAAATCCATTTAATGCTTGTGTACGCATCAAATGGGCAGAAAAGTATTAGTTAACATTTAATAACCACGAGCGCATCAAGGAAAAGACCGCGTTTTTATTTTCTTAATAGGCTCAACGGTCGGACGCTCGGCATCGACTACACGACGGGCGAAACCGTTTGGCAGCGACGAAGGCCACGCCAGGGGACCGAGTCAAGACCGAAGTACCGAATTGTATTAATTAAAACACGCAATTTTTTTGTTAAATTCAGAAAATAAATGTTAGGTAAAGAATTTAGAAAACTTTTTATTTCAACGTGTCCACCCGATATCTGTTCTCAAAAATAAATAAATATGTCTATGTAGCACGGTAAAATATTAAAAATTTAAGTTTTACAAAGGTTCACGGTCGTTTGATTAATTCGAAAAACATAGACCAATACATAGCAGTACGTACGCTGTTCTTAGGATCATCTATTCGATGATCGCTAAGAACAGCAGACTTTCGACCGACAACAAACTTCTTTTATATAGGACAATAATTAGACCTACGATGACATATGCGTCGCCTGTGTGGTTTGGGGCTTCCAAGAAGAGCCTCAAACTATTGCAGACGACGCAGAACAAGTGCCTTAGGTTTGCCCTGGGCGCCGACAGATACACACGCATACGCGACCTGCATGCCGATGCACAAATACCGCTACTGACCGATTACATGACCGAGATGGCGGACCGCTTTTACAGGCGGACCGCCACTCACGACAACGTACTGATACGTACTATTACGAACCAACGCCACCAACGAGGACAGACGCACGTGCACAGACTCTGGACTTATATAACGAAAACCCGGACGATTGAAACGTGACAATAGGGCAGGACGCAAAGGGCGGGTTTTTCGAAGTTTCCCGCCAACACAGACTTAACGTCGACACGACAGACACTGGACACGGACATTTCCATCGAGGAAAGCATATCAAAATTGATGTATTTCAAAAAATGTTTAATTGCTATTTGTAAGATAAATGCCAAGCATGGGGGCTTACAAATGAAATCAGAAATGTGTACACTTACAAAATTTTATGTACTTATAAAATGATTTTGTTACAATAAAAGAATTTGGAATTTGGAATTTGGGCCGATCGCCGAAGTTAAACAACGTTGGGCGCGGTCAGCACTTGGCAGGGTGACCAGTAGGGAACACCGCCCCTCGTAACTCCTTTTGTTGTGATCGATCAAGGATGTATAATTTTTGGAAATGAATATATTTATGTAATACTGTTATATTATTATTTTTATTTTTTAAGTGGTTTTGTTGTTGTCGTTCCCACTTTTTTTAACACCTTCACGCCATGCTTCACCTCCACACTCGACACCACCTCAGCAAGCTGGTGTGCTGCCGAGCTCAGACATTAAAGGTGTCTTCTTTGTTTCATAAATTTACAATTTATTAACAAAGTACAAATGAATAATAAAATCTAAACATACTAAAATCTAAATTAATTAAATGTAACCATCTTCACAAAAAAGTATGTAACAAAATCAATGCACTAAAATGAAACAAAACCGTAAAATTCTGAATTGAAATGAGTACCATGGAAAAAAAAACAAATAAAAATCCATATCTGAAATACTAAATAATCACAATTCTTAAGATAGGTCTTTTGTTTCCGCCACTAAGCAGAAAGACTTATCAAAGGTGGCAAAGGTGAATCGTTATTTTAATTTCAAGCATATTATGACAACAACCAGCTTTTTATTTTCTTCTTAGCCTTCCATATGCTCTCTATATTCCTAAGCTCTTCGGGAATTTGATTGAATATGATTGGTATAAGAACCGTCATTGTTCTTGATCCATACTTGTTGCTGTGTCCCGGTTATTACATAGCCCACCTTCTTATGCCCTTGTTCCGTGCACATGGTCTAATTTTTCTCTGTAAGTATTATCGTTCAAATTATTTACAATGAGCCTATATTTATACAGATCTCTGATTTTTGGGATTTCTAAGTTTGTATTAGACGTGTCCTGATTTGTACCCTTCGGTAACAAGTGTTTAATTATCCTATTCTGCAAAGACTGAATGCGGTCTATTTGATACATCGATGCTGTTCCCCATATGGTAATCGCATAGCTCAAAACTGATTCTACCCATGCGTGGTATATCATTTTCAGCACCTCCACCGGTAGCAAATCCCGCAAGTAATAGAAAGCACTAGCAAAGTGCTTTAAACGCTTCGCCAGATTAGCTACGTGGACGTTCCACTGAAAGTTTCTGTCTATATCGACTCCTAAATATCTATAAGTGTCTACGTCCACTATTTTAGTTCGACCCTCACAAGTCTTTTGTCTTTCATCCGTTCCATGAAAGCACTTTGAAGAATGAAATATTATTTCCACTGGTCTATTGCCACTTAGTTTTGGCGGTGCGATGTGTAAGAGCTTTGTTTTTCCCCCGTTGATTACTAACTACTTATTATGAGCCCATTTTTGAAATTTAATAAATTCGTTTTGTAAATTATCCTCCACTATACTCAGGTCTTTGTGAATGGAAACGATCACCTTATCGTCTGCATACAGGAAGTATCTACAATTAGTGAAGCAAGATCCAACATCGTTCACCTACAGTAGGTACAGCATGGGACCTAATATACTCCCTTGGGCACCTCCCCTCTTTGTTGTTGTATGCATTCCTAGTTTGTCTCCAATTTTTACAACGTACGATCTGTTCTTAAGATAGTCCTCGTACCACATTTTTACTTTGTCCCTCAGACCTAAGTTTTCTAGAATTTTTATCTGTTTATCATGGTTTATTGTGTCGAATGCTTTACTAAAGTCGATGAACATACATAGTACGTGCATTCTTTCGTCAAGTTTAGTGTTTATTAGGTTTGTGATTTTCTGTGTGTGTTACTGTTCCCTTGTTCTTCTGGTATCCATATTGGTTTCCGCCTACTAAGTTATATTTGTTAAGGTATCTCCATGTTTTCTCAGTTACATGCCTTTCCATAACTTTTTCCACCACTGGTAATATTGATATCGGTCTATAGATGCTGAACTCGGCATGTTTCCCTTGTTTATATGTTGGTTTCACGATCGCCTTTTTTGTTTCTTTTGGGATTCTTCCTTCGAATGAAGAAGCGTTGATAATTTTTTTTATTAGGGGACTAAACAAATCTAGGAGTTCTTTTAAGTCTTTAATTTTTATGGAGTCAATTCCTGGTGATTTGTTTTTGTCAAGGTTTTGTATTATTGATGCCACTTTTTCCATGGATATTTCTTCCATTATGATCGATTGAGTACGATCACTGATTTTGAACATCTTTTTCCCACAACTGCGAACAATGTCATCCACCTTTTTGCTAAATTCGTCCTCAAATCTATTTGCGATTTCTTCCTCTGGCAAATTCATATTTTTTATTATCGCTTCGTCTCCACTTCTTTTGTTTGATCTCCCCAAAATTTCATTGATGTTAGTCCATGTCCGCCGCATATCCAATTTGTAATTTTCTAAAAGTTTGGTATAGTATATTCTCTTTGCTAGCTTTATTTGAGAATTTACTTTGTTCCGTGCAGTGTTATACTGGATTCTCAGCCTTCTTTCTGAATTTTCCCGAGCCTTCTTCCAAATTTGGAATATTTTATCTCTATTCGTAATTTCGTCTCTAATTTGATCCGTTACCCGTGGTTTGAGCGGGCGACGTACATTTTTTCGTATGTTATTGTTGCTATTTCGTACGCTGCTTTATATACAGTGACCATTTTTTTCATATAATTCATCTATATCACTTATTTTGTTAAAAATGTTTGCATGCATAGATTCTTTCAAAATTGTAGCCAGGATATTTTTGTCTGTTTTTGAAATGATAGCATTTTTATTTATGTTTATTTTCTTTTTTATTTTATCACATGCAATCATGTAATGGTCCGATATTTTGCTCTCCACTACAGCACTGTTTATTGTTGCAACGTTATGTTTAATGTGTATGTGGTCAATACACGATCTTACTAAAGTGTCATTCCTGATAACCTCTCTCATATAGTTGTTTATTATTCGAATCCATTTGAAATTAGCATGTTTTCATAATCATTTGATATGTTTGACTCACTCAGTATATCTATATTGACGTCACCTATTAGTATCACTAGTTTTCTTTCGTTGGTAGATAGAAATTTGTCTAGTTCACTTATACATTGCCTTACACTATTGTTCGGTGGCCTGTACATTCCTAGCAGCATTAGTTTATCGTTGCACGAAGTTGATATAGTTATCGCGAGGGACTCACACGATTCGAAGTTTACACTGATGTCTGTAACGTCTAAATTGTTTTTAAAATAGATTATTAAACCACCTCCTAATTTACCTGTTCTACACTTATGAAACATATGGTATTGCTCAATAGTATATGTTTCCTGCGTTCCACCAGATGATATCGATGCTTTTTGTGCTGCTTTTTATGTACGAGATGAATTCATCGTAATGAGCTCTGATAGAACGAATATTTAGGTGAATAATCATGAGTGAGTTATTTTCACTGATCACCGTGGTCCAGTTTTTCAACGAGTCAACTACTTGACACTTAACTTTGCGTTGTATGTCGTTATCTATGAAAGACAGATCCATTTTCGATATGTGCAATATTCTTTAATTTGCCAAAAAATATTTTAATTGATTTTCTTCAAGTCCTCTAGATCCTTGAAGTAGTGTATTCTTGATCCTTCTTCATTCCTTGCCATTATATTACCATTCTGTAACCATATGAACTTCCATTCCTTTTCTCTTGCTTTTTGTTTTGCTTCCCACAATAGCGACTTATTGAACGAAGATAGTTGTTCAACTACATAAACTTTTCCTGTCAATTTAGAATTTACGATCTCGCTATTCAGAATTGTTACCCTTCGCTTTTTTATTATTTCGTCTCGTAAATTTTTTGAGAAAAGTTGAGATAGTTGGTCGAACTCTCCCCGTACTTTCATCTCGTTTTTTTTAATGAGCGCTGGGCGACATCTATTTCCTTAATGTCTACCAACTACCAACTACCAACTCCGCAATTTTTTTTTCCAAGTTCTTAATATGCTCGCCTATATCCTGTTGCTCCTTCATTATATCATCGTATTGGTCCGCTACAAATTTCTGGCTCTTTGTGTTTTCTTTTAATTGTTCTGCCACATTAGCAATCATTTTCTTCATTTCTTTAATGTCCGTGGCGACATCCTTTTCGTCCTGGTCCTCTTCTAACTCGGCATCGTCGCTGCCCGTTTCTTCTGATAGTTTTAGTTTATCCCTGCAAGTTACGCAACGCCACCGCGATTTTTATTCCGATCGATAGCTTTATACGTTCTTTGCTTAACCGAACAATCGCCGTAATGATAACCGTCGTCGCATCCTTTACACATTATGTATCCACCATCCCTCGGAAGTTCCTTAGCGCATTTATTACAATTCGGCATTTTTAAATTCTTCCGCGATCTGATCTACTTTCGCGTAAACAATTTAAAATCGAGGTTATCTACTGTAATGCGGATTAATTTCGGACACACCGGCAAGAAATGTGCCGGTAAAAAACCTCCGACAGGAGGATTATAATTCGCAAATACACACGAAATGATTCACTCTATGGCGAAAATGTTACTCGATTTTACGAAAATTTGCTTTAATTAAGCTATTAAAGTTTATTTCAACCTAAATTATATAGAAAAATTTTCCTTAGTTCAATTTGGTTTTCACCACAGAACTTTTCAACAGAATTTAAAAAAACAAATGAAGCCTTCACACAGAGCACAATTAAACGATGTTGATCGGTCTGATACTGAACAACGAATAATAATAATAACAATAATAATATGTATAATATTTAGTATGTTAAATTTTGAAATAAATGTAATGTAATGTATCATTGTTGTTGTTAAAGTTTCATCATTTTAGCTTCAAAAGTTAGGACCCCCGCCCCATACCCCTCTCATACCTAGCTCTCCCTCTCTAACTTCACCCCGCTCACTCCCTCCTGCCGTGTGTGTGTCCGTATGTGAGAGTGTGCGCGCGCGCACGCGTCATACCACGTTAAATGCGTCGGTTCTCGTCCATCCGTGGGAGTTGTGTGTTTTAAATCTTTGTTGATAAGTGTGATAAGTTGCATTGATTTTTAATAACAAACTTTGGATTCGATTTCGTAATAGGTTTTTAGCCGATCGCCGAAGATAAGCAACGTCGGGCGCGGTCAGTACTTGGCAGGGTGACCGGTCGCGAACACCGCGCCTCCGTGACTCCTTTTGTTGTGATCGATCGACGATGTATAATTTTCTGAAATGAATATATTTGTGTAACTGTTACTATTTATATTTTTTAAGTCGTTTTGTTGTGGTCGGTGTTGTCGATCCCACTATTATTAATAATAATAACAATAATATGTGTAATATTTAATATGTTAAATTTGGAAATAAATTTACTATCATTGTTGTTGATGTTGTTGTTAGAGTTTCATAATTTCACTTGGCGCTCCCTTTTTATCGTCACCCCCGCTCCCTCCGTCCCTCCGTGTGTGTTTCTGTGTCATACCACGTTGATTGCGCCGGTTCTCGTCCATCCGTGGGAGTTGAGCGTTTTAAATCTAAGGGCATAGATTGTAAAATGTCTAGTGAAGAGGTTAGAATAAATAACGGTACGACGAACGGAGCCCCTCGTTAGTGCCGACGGCAGTGACTGACAATGTTTTGTGCATGCTTCCATAATATCAGAGTGAAATGGTAATATTATCGTAAAACGCAAGACCTGTGTGCTCTTGCGCGTTGACACTGTTAAGGGTAATGCTAATACGCGCCGAAGACTTAACGTGTGAAAAGTATACTTCAGGTAATGTGCATCTATGTGGGCGATATGTTGCGTCATATGTTGGTGAAACTTTTTTTTAACTGATATAGGTACACGGGCTCGTTAAGGTTCGACGAGACCACCATGCTCCATTACTACATTAAGTACAATCAAACTTTAACAGGCGTGTACGTTAAGATGCCCTTTGTGACTACTCTAGTTGATCTGCCAATGATGCAGTAAGGGCGAAGTGTAATAAATATTAATTTGCGTAACCCATAGCCGGTGCTTTTAAATTGATTAAATCGTTATTACAAGAGTGATCCGTAGTCGGGTCGTCTGTGCATCACTTTTTTTACGAGCGACGTTGTGGTTCTGAAAATAACCGCTCGTTTGCGTCGAGGAGAGCGGCCAGTTGTCGCTTATTTCGAGCTGGTGTATTTCGTGACGGCTTTGGTGCCTTCGCTGACAGCGTGTTTCGCCAGCTCGCCGGGAAGCAGGAGGCGCACGGCTGTCTGTATCTCCCGACTGGTGATCGTCGAACGCTTGTTGTAGTGGGCCAGACGAAACGCTTCCGCGGCGATGCGTTCGAAGATGTCGTTGACGAAGCGTTCCGGTGTCGGGATGCACCTGCTTAAGCACCTCGTTAATGTAGATCGCGTAGCTCTCCTTCCTGCTGCGTTTCTTCTTCTTGTCGCCCTCTAAGATGTTTTTCTGTGCCTTTCTGGCTTTTTTGTGGCTTTTCCTCTGGTTTTCTGTGGCATCTCGTGTTCCGTTCGTGCTCGTGCGGCGTCGCACAGTGGTTCGGGTCTTATGGACGCGCGGAAAAAATTCATTATCTCGAAAAGTACTCGATCAATTCCAATATTTTTTTACCAAAGTAACTACATATTATTTCTCATTGCAGTCGATGAAAATTTTCGTTGTGTATTTATAATAGGAATTAGAAATTTCATAATATGTAGCTTTGGTACACAAGGCCATAGGTAATAATGCATAAATATTTAAGTTTCAAATTTGAATTTATAGCTGCTATAAATACAAGTATTATTGCACATAATACAAATAATAAAAGTGCGTCCCTTACCATAACGCCAGCGGCATAAAAAGACCAGGTGCTATGCGAATCATATTCACTTCCGCAGTGGTAGAATGAAATTTTCCTGTTATGAATCAGAGAAAATTAATGTAGCTCCACTAAGATCTATTTTTTCCGTCGATCTGGTTTGAAATTTATGTTAACAGGATCTGAAGAAATATCATATGCATTCCAAAATTATTCCCTTTTTTTGAGTAAATTTTCATCCAAACCTGGTATTTCTGCACTTTTGCTGAATTGTCGAAAAATCATCTAGAAGTATGTCCGTCATTAGATCCAGCACCTTGTTTCACTATATCTATTTTTAATCATAGCTCGATCTCATTTTTTTTCAATTTCCGACTTTCTATTATAAGTCAAATTATATATTCAAATTATAAGGTATGTGCAAAATGTATTCCATCAATAATAACAACGAACCGTAATTGCATCACGACTTTATCGTTCATGTAAATAGAGTCTCAGACCACATTGGGCGGTCGCGCGTAATCCTGGGGACAACGCGCCGACAAATGTTAATGCTCATTATAGCGAAGATTTTTTTTGTGAGACAATAGTCAAGATTATAACCTACGTCCTCATATAAATTGTTACGTGGAGGGTCGTGGAGCTCACTTTATAACTCTAAATGTATTCCATTTTAACTTTGAATGAACATAACGGCGTAAATGGTTTAATTTCAGTTAATCAAGTGGTGGAATTTTATTGTTATTTTGTACATTTGAAGATCAATATATACCTAGTTTAGAATTAATAAAAAAACTTTTCCAAATGCAATACTTTAGTTAATATTTAAATCTGAATTTGGATTAAGTTTTTACAATTTAGAGAACATTATCCATTGATGAACTTTGCACGCGTCTAAATATATGTAAACACCAACTAAATTTAAAATGCTTTTTCTAAGGCCGAAACTGGTTCATGGGCCTTTTGGTCTAAACGGTTCCCTTTTCTTCCTCAGGGATAGATTGGTATGGTTGTTTTGATCTTCCTTCGAGTCTTCATCTTGTATCGAGTGGCCTTCGTGTTGTTCTCTGGGGATCTCCCGCTATGTAGTCCATTGCCAATTTGATTGTTGGGTTCTCATGTTTTATGGCCATGTTTTATTCCTTGAGGTACTCCTCTACACTTCTAAGTTCTAAATCATTTCGCAGCTGTTGATTTCGTATATAGAATGGGGCGTTGGTGATTTTCCGCATGTACTTGTTTTGGAGCACCTCAAGTGTACGTTTGTGACACTTTGCCGTCGTTGATCATGCAGCAGATCCATAGGTAATAGCTGGTCTTATGATTGATTTGTAGACCATGAGTTTATTTTCCATTGATAGTCTGGCGTATCCAACGAGTAGAGCGAGCAGCAGAGATCAACGAGGATGAAGAAAAAGCGCGCCGAAGCATCTCCACCGTCATCGGCCTCCAGCGACACCGACTCGGAAGGTTACATCCACCCGAGGAAGGTTGCAAGGAGAAAAGCAGTATCGCCAAGACAAACTGAGACTAAACTCGCTAACAGTTACGATTCTCTTTCAGAATCTGAACCCACGGAGACGAAACAAGCTACAAAATAAGCTCCAAGAATCCTCGAATCTACCCCTGATACCAGAAGTCTTACGCAATCTGAGCACGGCTAAGATCTTTACAACGCTGGACCTCAAGGCGGGATATTGGCAGATACCAATGGACGAAGCATCGAGAGAAATTGCCGCCTTCACGACTCCTGATGGGGCTGCCTACGAATTTAATGTGATGCCGTTCGGGTTGAAGAACGCACCGACAACCTTCCAAAAACTGATGACCCACGAAGTACTCGCGGGATTTTTGCGGAAGTTTGCCCTTGTATATTTGCACATCATCATATATTCGGACAATATGGAGCACCATCTGAACCATCTACAGTTGGTTTTGGAAAGGCTTGAACGCCATAATCTCATATGCACGCCAGAAAATGCCATTTTGGGGTGTCGCAACTCAATTACCTGGGACACCATATAACAGGCACCGGGAACACGCCACTGCAAGAAGACGCAGAGAATATCCGCTTAGCCGCAGTACCGAAAACTCGGCGTGAACTCCGACGTTTCCTTGGGATTGTTAATTGGTCGCGCGACTACATCCCAAGATGTGCCGAGATAATAGCACCCCTGACGGACTTGCTCAAAACAACGCGAAAGTGGAAGTGGGCGAAAACCGCTAATGAGGCCTTTGCGGAGATTAGGCGGATCACTGGTGAACCACTGAAATTAGACCGGCCGAACTTCACACAGGAATTCGTACTCCAGACGGACGCGAGTGCAAAGGGGACAGCCTCTGTGCTCTACCAAGAAGACCTACAGTTGTATGGGCTTGCAAACGCTATCAGTCATACTTGGTGGATAAACCGTTTACTCTCCGGACCGATAGTCGCGCCTTGCTGTGGCTGGATACAGTCAAGGACAGCCGGTCCAAACTAACGAGGTGGTCCTTCCTTCTCCAAGAATTTAATATTCGGGAGATCATCCACTGCGCAGGGAGAGAGAACGAGCTCGCCGACGCTTTATCTAGGAATCCCTCTGACAACATCACCGCCGATGAGGACGAAGCCACGGAACGACTCCTGCCACCGGTCTCTGGAGAAACCATTGCAGCTCTCTTCCAACTGGAACCCGCCGACCTGCCAAGGCTGGTCCAGGAAGTTCAGTAAGCCGATCCATCGGTCCATCGAATAACACTAAGCTCTGCAGCGGACCGGCCCCTTGCATCCGGGAGACAAGAATTTTCTCGAGCTTTACCTAATCCGCGAGGGCTACCTATGAAGGAAGTACGACGCAAGTCGGCAAGGAAACCGAAATATGCTGGTAGTATGTGACCTCTGCACCCGTTGGGTCGAAACGTACCCTTTAAAAGGAACTAGCGCCGAAACGATAGCCACCGCCCTGGAAGATAATATCTTCGCTCGTTATGGTTACCCGAAATCCATAATTAAAGACAATGGACCACAATTCATGTCCATTACCTGGGACGCTAAGGTTGGCAACTGGGGAGCGATCCACTGGACCAGTGGCATCTATCACGCCAGAGCAAATCCAGTGGAACGGCGTAACCAGGAGATCAAGAAGGGTCTCCGAATCCACCTCGCAAGGAGGAACGCCACCGCCTGGGAAACAGCTCTCCCAAGGATAATGTTTAACCTGGGGACCAGCAAGCAGACTCCGTCGATCCAACCCAGAACATGCGTCGACTACCGAACCACGAAAACCGAGGTCAACGCATCAGGCGCATACACGAAAATGAACACCGGTATCGAAATCGATACGCAGATACCAGACGTCTACCGGTCACGTTTAATATCGGAGACTTCGCCATGGCCCGCGCCCATCCGCCACGAAAGGGGGATTTTCCCCAGAAGTAGGCCGGTCCCCGTCGGACCATCGAAGCCGCTGGACCAACCCTCTGGTGGATCGACCGCCTGAACCAGCCCACGAAGGTACATGTCAACGACTTACGCCCTGCCCCAGTGCAAAGACGCTAAACAACCCCCCACCGTGACACTAAGTGAAGTGAAACCCCCCGTGACACTCAGTGAAGTGCACCCACCCTGAACACTGTACATTATTTTTTGTAAATTTGCATGTCCAATTTATTTTTATTGACAATAAAACTAAACGCCACCACGACTGCGCCATCAACAAAAACGCCACACAAAAATCGAGTCGCGATCTAAATGGAGAGGGGTAGTGTTACCAGCCAATCAAAATCCTACGATCGCGCCTCAACTTGTCCGACGAACGCAGGTCACACAGGCGCCGCCGACGACACGTGCGCACGGGGAAATACCTATTTCCGAAATCAACGACAACAACAACAGGTGCGCAGAGGGAAGAACCGATTTACGAAATCGATGCAGACAAAGGAACTAAGACCTATATAACGACGGCAAAAATCATTGGAAGGCAGTTCTCTCCGGGCTACCAGTTCGAGAAACTCGTTTATGCACAGATCGACGCTTCGACTAAGAAACCAGCCCTTGCTCTCAGCAAGCCATCTTATAAGAAACCACCTGTACCGAAATCCTTCGTCGATACGAAGTCAGACCCCCAGGTCTAAATCAACGCAACGAAACTCTACGTGTGGCAATAAATCGTGGTGGCTCGCTTACGATAAATAACAGAAATTTTATTTCCGACGAGTTACCCCAAAACCAAACGCCCCGCAATCGCCGTGCGAGTTCGAAAAACCGTCTCGACGACAACTTCTTGGTGCCGAGTCGTTATCGTATTCGCGGCGGGATGTTTTCGGCGGACGGTGTCGCCCCAGGAGCGCGAAGCCCCTTCGGCGGCCGCGGCGACGGCTGCGGCCGTCTAGCGAGCCCGACACTCCGACGAGAACGGCCGGTTCGGCGACGACGTGTTCGATCACGTTTGAACCTGGGATCCGGTCGGGGACGGCGTTGCCGCGAGTGTTCTCTCGTCCCTTTTTTACTTCTACCTCTTCTCCTTCTTCTTTGTTACCTTTGTGTGGGTTTCTGACTGCCGCCCGAAAGAAAAAATGCTAAGTGGTGATTAAAGAGTGGCGAATGCTGCTCTTGTTACATCGTTTCAACGTTCAAGTTAGCCCTGCGACTGTATGTTATCATTTATCGTAGCTTGATCGGTTAGGTGGCGTTCTCGGAACAGAAAGCCGCCATTATGTTCCAAGGAGGTGGCCAGTTTTTTTAAATTTTTAATCTCCCTCTCTCTCTCTCTCTCTCGGGCCCTCCCTCCTCCTCCTCTCCTCCTCTCCTTCGACGCCCCTCCTTATATCTCAATGTGTCAGTGAACGTGACAGTCTGCCACCTGAGCCCGAGCACTCGCCTAAGTTGTCGGCAACGGCCATACCACCTTGAATGCACCGGTTCTCGTCCTCCGAGTTGCACTCCGACCGCAGTACGAGTAGGACGTAACCTTGTGCCCCCCCCCGTGTTTTATATGATTGTGTGCGACTTGACGCTTATTTAAAACCCCCTGTGCTTTCTAAAAATTGGTGATCGATAGTGACGATATAGTGTTAGTTTAGTTTTAATGCCCCCCCCCCCCCCCCCTGTATACAGGGAAACGTTAACCCCTAGTCAGAACTTTCTCGTAAGCCTGGTTCTGCCCCCTAAAGGCGTCGCGAAAGCAGGTAAGCGCAAAACGCGAGCGACCTGCAGACGCTGCAACACCTACGACCTCGCATCCGGAGAAGCGCGCCGTGACCATGAATCCCATAGGATCAGCATTTTTACATTGTATATAATCTAAGCGTTCGCATATTAGCTTTAAGTCTACATTAATATCCGTAACTGTACGTTTATATCTGTGTGTAGTAAATAAAATTGTTTTAAAAAAACCCGTTTACCGTAAAGTAAACATATTTGGCGCAGTCGTACGGATCCTGTTACACGATAACGAAACTTCGTGATTGTTTTTAAACAATTTAAATAACAGTAGAACCTTTTGAAAAAACAATCTACTACAAATTCCTGGACGCCGGAAAATTCGAGGAAGGCTCACTGAGAATCCAAGAACCGACAAAGTCAACGAAGGAATTACAGAAAAAACTGAAACTGGTAACCACCGATCCAAGGAAGGCTCACTGAGATCCCACGGTTCGAAAAACCCGAAAAACGAATCCAGTACGGAGAAAAATAAATCAAGAAACGACTGCTTCACTTCAGAAGTCAAATGTTTTCATGTAAGTGCATTCACAATTTTTTGAACGTTTCATGATACTGATTGCAATATTTTTGTATTCTTCACATTCGTTTTGTACGAACAACAAAACTTTTCCTTAGTATAAAAACTAAAATTTTACGTGTAAAGAAACACGATATATTGAATTAAAAAAATTTACGTGTAAAGAAACACGATATATTGAATTAAAATAATTTTACGTGTAAAGAAACACGATATATTGAAATAAAATAATTTTACGTGTAAAGAAACACGATATATTGAATTAAATAATATTACGTGTAAATGAAACACTAATATTGAATTAAATAATAAAATAATTTTATGTGTAACGACACACAAGAGATTAAACTGATTAATAATATTAAACTAAATAATAAAATATAATACCTTGAATTAAACCAAATAATAATTTTGTGTAAAAACACAACCTAATAAAATATAATAATTAATTTGTGAACCAGAATTACTACCCCGTTTTATATCAACGTGCGAAGCTTTGATAGACAGATTTTATGATCGTGTAAATTTAAATAATTTCCAAAACTTGTATTTAGTAAATGGTATAATATCCAAAATTAAAGGCGATGCCGCCATATCAGTCGCCAATCGACAAATTGAAAATTGGCACGATATCAAAACAGCTTTGATGGAAGCATATCAAGACAAAAGAGATTGCTTTACTTTGAACCTAGAAATATGTGCATTAAAACAAACAAACGAATCAGTGTTCGACTATTATAAAAAAATGTTAAATTTATTAAACCTTCAATTAAGTTATGTAAATTTACGTTATAACGCGCAAGAAGCACCAATAATAACAGAAGTATTTCGTAAAGCAGCCCTAAAAGCTTTGTTATTTGGAATCAAAGAACCAATAGGATCACAATTAAGATCAAAAAATCCAGACACTCTACGAACCGCATTAAACATGTTGACAAACGAAATTCAACACGTAAACACACCTAATCAAAGTAATTATCAGAAATACAATTCCCCCGTGATAAAACGAATATCACGTAAACCAAATGTAACACCATTCATTTCAAATGCCCAAAGATTTCTCTACCCGCGAAATTCGCAAAACCCTAATTCATTTATGAACACGCAACAACAACCGAGAAATACGAATATATACAAACCAACACCTATGTCAGGTATAAGTTACACTCAACCTCGAATGATTTCGCAGAAACCACAAAACTTTCAACCTCAATTTAATCGAGTCAGAGAAGAACTACATACCTTAGAACCAGAAAATCCAATAAAACAATTCGAAACAACCGAATTCGTTTCAAACGAAGACTATCTCAATTACGACCAAGATTTACCTTATTTCGAAGAAGAAATAAGCGATGACCAAGATATTGACCAAAATAATGAAAATAAAAATTTTCGTATACTAACCTCAATCCCAGAAACAAACAACTGACAATAGAATATTTAAATTTCAATCATCTTCAGTATTCAACATTACCACACATTATGTTTCATGGTTATAAATGTCTTATAGACACAGGCAGTACAAGATCATTTATTCACCCACGAATAGCACACAGAAATTACAAAGAATGCATCGTTCCAGATCATTTCTCAGTAAAAACCTGTCACGGATAAACTAATGGCAAAGCCGCAGTAAAATTTCCTTGCCCTGAACTAGGAATACCAAATTTAAAACTAAAATTCAGTATATTTCCATTCCATAGCTATTTCGATATGTTAATAGGTAACGACCATCTAAACTTTCTTCAAGCAGAAATTAAATATGAGGAAAACTCAATTAAATTAGCGAATACAATTTACCCTCTCAAACAACCTAATACCGAGGAAATGAATAATGTATCTGTTAATTGTATAGAAAATAACATAAATCAAAAAAATATCCGATTAAATCATCTAAACACAGAAGAACAAAAAGAAATAACGAAACTATTAAATAAATATTCTGATCTATTTCATGATGATAATAAAACTTTAACTTTCACTAACGCAATAAAACATTCTATACGCACCACAGATGAATTCCCCATATACGCTAAAAGTTATAGATACCCGGAAATACATAAAAAAGAAGTCAAAGAACAAATGGCTAAATTACTGAAACAAAATATTATAAGACCATCACAATCACCCTGGTCTGCCCCAATTTGGATCGTATCCAAAAAACTAGATTGCAAACGCAAATGGCGAATAGTTGCCGATTATAGGAAATTAAACGACAAAACCATAGCTGACAAATATCCCATTCCAAACGTATCAGATTTACTAGATAAATTAGGTAGATGCCAATATTTCACTACTATTGACTTAGCCTCAGGTTTTCATCAAATTGAAATTGATGAAAAAGACATTGAAAAAACAGCATTCAATATTAAAATGGACATTATGAATTTATTCGAATGCCTTTTGGTCTAAAAAATGCCCCAGCAACATTCCAAAAAATGATGGATAACGTCTTACACGGAATCCAAAATAAAATTTGCTTAGTTTATTTAGACGATATCATTGTATTTTCGACCAGTCTCCAAGAACATTTAGAACGTCTTAAAATCGTATTTGAACGATTAAGAAATGCAAATTTAAAGATTCAATTAGACAAGACCGAATTCCTACAAAAAGAAGTTAAATATCTAGGACACGTAATCACTCCTAATAGCGTATTACCAAACCCTGATAAAATTACGGCAATAAAAAATTCAAAAATACCCACTACAGCAAAACAAATAAAGTCATTCTTAGGATTGACCGGTTATTATAGAAAATTTATAAAAGATTTTGCCAAAATTACAAAACCAATGACACAATGTCTAAAGAAAGGACAGACGACTGACATAAAAAACACCGAATATATCAAAAGTTTTGAATTATGTAAAAATATCCTAACAAATGAACCAATACTACAATACCCCGATTTTACAAAAACATTCAATTTAACAACTGATGCATCCGACGTAGCATTAGGTGCCGTTTTATCACAAGGCATAATAGGTAAAGATTTACCAATCGCGTATGCAAGTCGTACACTAAACGAGCATGAAAAAAATTACTCCACAATTGAAAAAGAATTACTAGCAATTGTGTGGGCCTGTAAATACTTCAGACCTTATTTATTTGGACGACATTTCAAAATCATAACTGATCATACACCCCTTACTTGGCTCATGTCTCTTAAAGAACCTAATTCTAAATTGATCAGATGGCGACTCAGATTAGAAGAGTACGATTATGAAATTTCATACAAAAAAGGAAAACAGAACGCAAACGCGGATTATTTATCAAGAATTGAATTAAACTGTATAGACAACACCAAAATATTAACATACGAACAGTTTAAAAATCGAAAACAAAATTATCACACTCCACATATCCAAGAGATTAACGAAGATTTATTTAAAATGCCGAATAATTATGCACTCGCGCATTGTGTTTCCAAAGATCTGCATATGAACGCAGGAATCGCACTAAAATTCAAACTTAAGTACGGTGCGATAGACAAATTAAAAAACCAGAACAAAAATGTTACCGAAGTTCCATTTATTATGTCAAATCAACGTTATATTTATTACCTAGTCACAAAAGAATTATTTCATGATAAACCATCATATAAAAATATTTTCAAAACTTTATTGAACTTGAAATTAGCTATACCAAAAATATGTTGTGGTTTAGATAAGAAAAATTGGTTAAAAGTAAAAAGAATTATACAATACATATTTTCTGACCCAGAAATAGAAATTAAAGTTTGCCATATAAATGAAAAAATAAAGAAGCAAACCCCAATTTTCGATTACCTGAAAGAATTTAACGAAAAAATAGATAAAACCGAATCAATAAAAGTACAAATCGACCCAAACGAACAGAAAACACTAATAACACAACACACAAGTGTAGAAAACACAATTCTTACAATACAAATCACAGACGAATGTTTGAACAAAGCGAAAACCCAAATAATGATATCCCTAGTAGAACATTCGCCATCGAAACCCAAAATTAGTACATTGAGTAATAAAATTTGTAAAAGAATTTGTAACACCAATGCCCGGTTTCACAAACGCTAATCGGTCGTTAACGGCTTGTTAACGAATCGTCAAAAGTTTGCCGACTCGTTATTGAGAATTTAATCAAATATTGTCCATCGTCAAATATTTGACGATGGAAAGGTGAAATACATTGGGTATTTTGACGATGGATTAAAGACTCGATAACGAATCGGCTAACTTTTGATTATTCGTTAACAAGCTGTTAACGACCGATTAGCGTTTGTGAAACCGGGCACAAAAGTACTATATACTCTATATTTCAAACAACCGATTTATGAAATATTTAGTCGAATAATGCAGACACATTTTAAGAACTCGGAAATAAATTTCAGAATGAATAATGTACTATTAAAAGACGTGTTAACCAAAGACGAACAAATAACTAATAGAAACTTATCATACCAGCAAAACTAATCATCGCGGTATACAAGAAACAGAATCGAAATTACAAAGAGAATATTATTGGCCTAACATGAGATAGAGTATCACAGATTATATTAATGATTGCGAAATCTGCAATATCGCAAAGTATGAAAGGAACCCTTTGAATCTGTCACCAACACCTCTAAAACCATTTGAAACAGTACACCTTGACACAGTTTCAATAGAAGGAAAGAAATTCCTTAGCATAATTGATTCTTTCTCCAAATACGCGCATTGCTACATGCTAAAAAGCAATACAGGTCTAATAGTCACTCAGAAATTGATTAAATTCTTTAATCATCATAACATCCCGAAAAAAATCATTTGCGATAATGGAACGGAATTTAAAAATACAATAATTCAAGATTTTTTCAAATTATATAAAATAAATGTCCATTATATTAGTGTCGAACACCCACAATCGAATGGAATGATAGAACGATTCCATAACACACTTAAAGAACATCTTAAGTTACTAAATAACCAACAGGAATTCGCGCACATGAATATAAAAAATAAAACAAAACATGCCCTTCTGGCATATAATAACAGTATTTATACCGTGACCAAAATGACCCCTTTCGAAGTTTTAAACGGTCACATATCACCAACAAATATTATACTCACTGATTTGACACAAACATTAACATCAGATTATATGATCTCGCATAAAAAGAAAATGACAAAACTTTACCAACTGATTAACGAACAGTCCCAAATGCAAAAAGAAAAATGTATTGCAAATTTTAATAAAAATCTAAAAGATCCAATCCCTGAACTTCCACAGTAAGTACTCGTAAAAAATAGACAGTACGGAAAAAATAAAAACAAATATCAAAGAGAACAGATATTAAAGCGAAATTTAGACCAAAAACACATTATAACTGAGTCTAACAAGAAAATACATATTGACAATGTTCGAAAACCTAAAGTTAAAAGCAAATTGTCCTCTTTCCAGATCCCTGGCACTAGTAGCTCACGGAACTAAAATAAGAAACATTACATACAATTCCGGACTACTACCAATAAGATTAGGTACCGCAAAATTGGAAACATCATACCACACGCTGATACACTACTACCAAGTACAACCCTTAAATGACGAATTTAATAAAATAAATGATCATTATAATGAACTGTACACGGCAATCAAGAATAATACAACCGTGCTACAAAATGTTAATAACTATGACAATGTCCTGAGAGCATTACAAATCCAAATACATGAAAAACTTGAACATGTACTGGTATATCAAAACAAAACTCACAGCAGAAATAAGCGAGGGTTAATTAATGGAATTGGATCAGTAATAAAATTTATCACAGGTAATCTAGATAACAACGACGAAGAAAGGATTAATAAAGCTCTAACAAAATTAGAGTCTAATCAAAAACTATTGCAAGACCAAATAAAAGACCAATACTCTATTAGTACCGAATTACTGAACGAATTTAATAACACAGTAAACAGAATTCGAAGTAACGAAATCCTTTTGAAAAGTAGAATTTTGCAGCTAAACGCAATGTTAAATAAACAAATGGATTTTATCAATTTATTAATATACAAGGAAATATATAATCAATTAATCTTGTTATTACAACAAATTCTAAACGTCTTAAACGATTTAGAAAATTCATTAACTTTCTGTCAAAAACGCATTATGCATCCAAGCATCATAAACTCATATGATCTGTTTAACGAGCTAACTAAAATCCAAAATTATTATAAAAACAAACTACCCTTTGAAGTCAAGTACGAGAATATAATGTTATATGAACGCACAATCGAAATCGATTGTATATTAAAAAACAATCAAATAATATATTTTCTGCACGTTCCGATAGAATAATAAACGCATTATACTCTCTTTAAACTGCAACCATTACCTACCTTGTATAATTATAATGACGTAAAGACTTATTATACATTAATTCCTAAAAGTTATTACCTACTGCAATCAGAACATGAAATTGTGCCACTAAAGAGTGAATGTCACAAACAAAATATATATCATTGTCGTAGCCAATTAATTCTACCAGTTTCGACACCTTGTGAAATAAATATCATTCTTAATAAACCCTTAAGAAACTGCGCGTACACCCAAATCTATGAAACGACGAATCAAATCTCTTATATTGAATCAACAAATCAATATTTGATTTTCTTTAATACAAGAGACACGTTCACAACAAGCTGTTCTTCAATTCAAGAACAAGAGACTCTACAAGGCATATACTTAATGGAATCGCAACAATGCTCTATAATATATAACGATCAAACGTTAGAAGTAAACCAAACGTCAATGGGAACCCCGATAGTTTATGATATAAATCATCCTATGGAAAAACTCCGACGAAATAATATGAGTATCCCATTGGAATCCTTATATTCTTGTCAATTCTGCAATTAATAATTTTATGTCTTATATTTACATATCCTGTGTACAAGCTCTACATATGGAAAAGAAACCAACAAGTTGAAAAAGACAGACAAGGATCCCAGACAGCAAGACGCCTTGAAACATTATCCGTCGATAATGTTCCATTTTGATAAGGGAGGAGTTATCACGGCATTCCTGCAGACGCTGCAACACCTACGACCTCGCATCCGGAGAAGCGCGCCGTGACTGATGATGAATCCCATAGGATCAGCATTTTTACATTGTATATAATCTAAGCGTTCGCATATTAGCTTTAAGTCTACATTAATATTCGTAACTGTACGTTTATATCTGTGTGTAGTAAATAAAATTGTTTTTAAAAAACCCGTTTACCGTAAAGTAAACATATTTTCGATCGATTTGCGAAACCACCTTGCGAATTATACTGCTCGCCAATAGGGACTACTAGCTCAAGGCCGTATCGGCCGCAAAATCAACAATGCTTCTAGATCGTTCTCTTTTACGTCCAACCGTCACGAAAGATAGCCATAGACCGTTACCGCGTATCTGTCAATAATTGTCGGACATTGGGCCGAAGTGATTTTCATACCTTTACGAAGGGATTTATTGCGTGTAATCTGGTATTGTAAAGTAGCCGCAGGGCAACTTTACCCGCGTTTAAGCGGGATTTATTTGGATACATCTTCGTGACGCCACGTGTGTCGAGGCCATTCGCTTCACACAAGGTTTTTTTTTGGTCGTGGTCGAAATTACGATCCGTTCCGCGAGCTCCGCCGGATCTGCGCCATTACAGATTACCTGCTTCGGACTGCTGCGTCGGCCGCCCGCTTCTAGTGAGTTCGGCAACGTTGGATAGGCCGAAACGTACCACGCGTCGCACCAACTTCGCAACGACGCCATTAATTGTGTGCAGTCACCCGTTAGCTACCCCGTCAATTGTTTTGTGTTGCTAGAAATCCAGACGACGTCCCACACCTCCACGGGAATATAGTTTACGTTTGATCGATTTATTGTCACCGGTTAAAATTTATTTGAACTTTGTTAATTATTTGTCTTTGTACGTTGCTTCATGTTATTACTTATTTATGCCCCACCGATATGTCACCTCCCCTGTCATTAACTTCGTACAGGTATTTGGGCCATCGGAATTAGCTAATCTCCGACCGGACAAATAAGGTAAGAGTGTTTACATATTTTCTATCACCGGTTGTGTGACACTTAGTGTCGCGGTTTAAATTTTGAGAATATCGCTCGTGGACGCGTCATGTCCATTTGTGAATTATCGATTGAGCCGATCGATTGTAATATTTGTGCTCCGCCGAATGGTTTTTATTCGAACTCCCGCATATTATGCAATAAAGTTGTCGTTACTTTTTAATAGCGTGTTTGATTATTTCGTGGTTACCTCGCTCCGGCTCGAACGCGACCGTATTTCGGCAAGGGCTGTAGAAATTTAAGCCGGATGGCGTCTTTAAAATTCAAGAACCCACCCCTTTCTCCACTGTCAGTCTAGTCCGAGGTGTTACGCTAAAGTACAGTCGCTAGGCTTTAATCAGAAACTGGCCAACTAGGAGGGAACCTGCTCCCTAACACAGCCCTCATTTTATTCGTACACGCAATTCTAATTTTAGGGACCAGCCACCAGCAACCCGACCCGACCCGACCCGACCCGACCCGGCCCGACCCGACCCGACCCGACCCGACCCGACCCAACCCAACCCAACCCATCTTTTTGGACCAGCGCACGTGTACGTAATAAAAGTGGCCCCCAAACGTCTAGGGGCCCCGTTTTGCCATTAATTTTTTTGCCCGATTTGTCTTTATTTTGGGCCCGATTCTTACAATTGCTTGGCCACGTTTATCATTATTTTTCTTTCGGCTCGATTGTATTTTTATTTTTATTAATGTAAATTCGTTTTGCAAATTTTTCTTTTAATAAATATAGCAACCCTTAATTTATTAACGCTGTTCAAATTTTGCAAAAAAGCCACAATTTTTAAGATTTATTTTGTTTATTGCCGCACACATATACGAGATTCGGTCGCGTCGGGACTCGTAATTTTACTTTGGTCGACAGGTATCGACAATTTTTGTGTTTAGTTATATTTAGTAAAGGCCTTGTCTTAGCGAATTTTGTTATCATTCGCTGCGATTCTTTTGTTTTGTGGGATATTTTCGTTGGGGAAGTTTTACCAGGGACTTTTTTGTTGCGTGTAGTCGCAATTAGTAGTAGAAGAATTTTTGAACCCTGGGTAATTCGTTCGCTTATTTGTTGAGTTGTGAACCGCGGAACAACTTTTTTTGGAATTTTCGTTTTATGTTGCCGTTAAATAATTTTTCGTGGACTTTGTTAATTTTTGTTTAAATTTGTCTATAATTCACCTTGTCGGGGTTACACCTACCCTTTTACAATGGAGTACCCATTACGTGTCAGTCATTTAAACGCCGAGGAACTAGCGTATAAAGTTGTTATTCGTGGAGCTAAAGCAACTGGTACCGTCGCTGATTTACGCAAATTATTGAGCACTTATCATCGCTTAGAGAAAACTAAAGCCGACATTTCAATTCTGGCTTATCCATTTACGTTCGATGTTGACTTTGCGACCCTGAAGTTAAAATTGGAGGAATTATCTACTTCAGTCAAAAGTTTCGCTGAATGGCGCGATAGCCCCCTTTACGTCCGTCTAACCACTAAATTAGGCTGTGCATTTCGGCGATCCAATCGCATGGTAGCCGCTGAACTCGAGCAAACCGCTCAACGCACGGAAATATTGTTAGCCATTACTAATTGTGACTCCCAGCTCGAATCTAAGGCCAAGGCTCAACCACCTCCCCAGCGCGCGCAGCACCCGAACTGGCCACAGCAGACGAACTTAGCACATCCGATTCCGACGGATCTGATGACTCCTTACCTCCTCTGCATTCGACCGCCCGTCAAATTTTTCCGCCGCAAGCATCAACTAGCGCCGGCTATGCGAAGCCAATTCCAACATCAGTCTGGAATTTAAAATTCTCGGGAGATAAAAGGGACTCCTCCGTTAATGCTTTTCTAGAGCGAGTCGAGGAACTAGTCATCGCCCGAAATATATCGTATGCTCAACTTCCAAACTGCTTTAGATCTATTTTCTGGAAAAGCTCTAATTTGGTACCGTGCTAATCGCAAACACTTGTCCTCTAGGACTGATCTAGTCATCGCATTGAGGGAAGAATTTCTTCCGTATGACTACGACGAAAAATTACGCGATGAAAGTAAGCATCGAACTCAAGTACCAGACGAGTCCATGGGGGAATTTATACGGCCATTATGACCAGTATGTTCGGTTGCCTCTCTAATATCCCCCCAGAGTCCGAATAATTAAGGATTATTCTTCGTAACCTAACGCCTTTCTACCAACAACATCTCGCCCTTCAGGAAGTTAGGGACATTGACCATCTAGTTAAACTTGGTAGACAATTGGAAGCTAAATGAGATAACATCGAAGCCTTCGAACCTCCCCGTCGTCGTAATGATACCTTGGAACCAGACCTTGCCTATGTTGGGACAATTCCACCCCGTATAGTAGGTATACCGTCGCTTGCGCCTGGGAACTAAATCCTGGCTCCTGATTGGTCGAGCCCACTTGGCGGGAAATTCAAATTTCCAGAAGTGGTCCGATGGGCGGGAAATTCAAATTTCCGGAAGCGGTCCGCTTTGCGGGAAATTCAAATTTCCGGAAGTGGTCCGATGGGCGGGAAATTCAAAATTCCGGAAGTGGTCCGATGTGGCGCGAAATTTAAAATTCCGGAAGTGGTCTGATGTGGTGTGAACTTCAAAATTCTGGAAGTGGACCGTTGGGCGGGAAATTCAAAATTCGAAAATCGTCAGTAGGTAGGATTCGAACCCTAGCTGTGATGGTACACTGCATGCGAGCGCCGACTGCTCTAACGACCGGGCCACCACGGCATTGTTGAAGTTAAGCGTCGTGTGTGCATGGATATGAAAACGCAAATTGACACTGTCCCCGCTGCCCCCTCGTCGGGCGTGTGGCGTTTGGCGGGCACCGCGGGGCGGGGGCCGTTAAATGGCAAGGTGTTATCTCTTTCTGTTATCGAACTTTTAATATATATAAATAGTTTCTTTTAAGCAATTAAATTTGCAATTAAAAACCAATATAAATTTAAAGATGGTGTTGAATGGTGTGAATGTAAACATAAAATGCGTTTCTAATTTAAATAGTGATGTACAAAATTAGAATCATGGTGTGATGAAAAACCTTTACACACACAGACACACACACAAATGTTAAAAAAATGTATTAAACTAAGGGGCAACGTGGAAAGTTTGTCGTATTGAATAATACGTTTGTAATCGTTATGGATCGAGTGCCTTCTTTTCAATATGTATCGAGAGCGTCAACCGGAAGTTGGCATGATAAGGCTGTGTTAAAGCAGAACGTTGATGTACACCGTATGTTTTTGCGGTTAAATCGCGTCGAGCGCCGGCGACGAGAGATAAGCCTTGGGCGATAAACGATATTTTAATAAGACTATGTAAAATTGGAGATAAATATGATTGGAGTTCAGTATTAATTGAATTGTATCATGTATCGGTTACTAATTTGTTCGTCCTTTTTATTATCATTGACATCTTCGTTAGAGTCGAAAGATTTTGCGGTGGAATATCTTTATAAATATGGATATTTAGAAAATGTAAGTGAAAATAATATTGAGTTAATGCATCTAAGTGATTCAGAATTTTTACATGCTTTAACGTTGTTTCAAGAATATTACGATTTAACACGTGATGGAAAATTAAATAATGAAACGTTAAATTTAATGAGAGGCTCAAGATGTGGTGTAAGTGATTCGCCTCAACCGTTCACGGCTCATATATTTAAGTGGGAGTATTTAACGACGATAAAATGGCATTTTTATTTGGGTAGCGCTGAGTTACGTAAAACAACAAAGAGGGCATTCGAAGTCTGGGAGAAATATGCAAATTTGAAGTTTGAAGAAAACGTAATAGATTACAATATTTTGATATTGTTTACAAACACCGTACATTGGCGCAAAACAACAGGTGGACGGTGTGTGAATTTTGACGGTGAAGGAGGAACACTCGCACATGCGGATTACCCACGACCAGATAATAGAGCGGTTGAAATTCATTTAGATCAGAGTGAACCATGGCAAACAAATATGAATAAACAAGAAATAAAACGATCATCTCTGTTTCTCATACTCATACATGAGATTGGTCATAGTTTAGGGTTAGGTCATACTCGAGAAATGCGTGCGTCGTATAGTAATATATTTCGCGAGAATATTTCAAATTTTGAATTGGGTCTTGATGATATAAACGGGATTGAAAGATTGTACGGAAAGAAAAGAATAATTCCACCGAAAGATTTAACGACGACCGCCAGGGTAGTAACAAGTACAACAACAACAACGCCACCAACAACACAAGAAAGCGAACGATATCCTGATTTGTGTAAACTAAAAGATGTAAACACATATCTTTTATTAGAGAAAAACTTGTACGTATTTTATGGGAAATGGGTGTGGGTGCTAAATATTCAAGAAGAAGAAGAATCCGTCGAATATTATAAATCTCCAGAACCGTACTTAATCACCGACTGGTTGCGTTATTTACCAAGAAACTTTACAAAGATTATGGCAATTTACGAAAGGCCGAACGGATACATCGCCCTATTTACAGATGAGCACATATACATGATTAAAACTTCATCATTACATTTGAGGGAAAAAATAAGTTTGCGTCAAATTCAATTACCTGCGAGAGTAAATATACGTGCGGTCGTTAATACATACAAGGGGCGTACTATAGCATTTTGCGATAACAATCTCTATGTAGAAATAGATGAGTGTGATTTTAAAATGAAAGGACATGGATCAATCGAAGAGTTTTCGGGTATTCCACATCAAATAGATTCGGTATTTAGGTATTCAAACGGGTACCTCTATTTTTTCAAGGGAAACAATTATTTCGAATATAATGAATTTTCAATGAAATTAAATAGAGCAAACAAGATAGATGTGTCAATGTTTGGGGTAAATTGCCCCAAAATTAATATCTTCGAACAACTCTATGAACTCATAGCAAAATTAATTCGCCCCGGAAAAAAAGTAGAGGAAAGAGGAGGGGATATGAAGAATAAATAAAATGTGTTGATCTGTTTCGACTGTCTCTCAGTGTCACAAAATGTCGCCCGAGTTTAATATGCTCGCCAATCTGTACGATGCATATGAAAGAGATTTACAAAACGAGCGTCTTCTCGTTAATGATAAAGGTTACAATCTAAGCAAGAATTATAGTTGTGGGAGCACGAGAATTTGATTAACGATCATTTACAAACCAAGACGTGCGTTTCAACTGAAGTTGGTCGCGCCGAAGAAATCATCTCATCTGTGACGGTAGCAGATATTTTTCAACTAAGACTCTCATGCATATTTAAGGCAAGAACACAGTACGTGTGCAAAATTGAAGGGAATGGAGGTGTGCAAATATGTTTAAATAAAAACATATTTAAACAAATACAGGAATTACGTCCTCTGTTAGAATACAGTATTGCTCGCCTGCATACATTGTCCTTTATGGAATACTACAATCTTATAATAAAATCGGTCGCTGAGAATAAGATCGAGAACGAAACGGTGCCGGCGTACATTCGTAATTTATTGATCTCTAGCGACAACAGTGCGTGTTTTTCCGAGAACGGAGAGTGTATGTTAGAAACGACGATAGTTAATGGTGAAATGGTAAAAAGAGACGTCGGTTCGACAAAAAATTCGTTATTATAATGCTTCGAGCCAGACTAGAAGCACACATCTTAGAACTTGCACGTGTGACGAGACAAATAGAAACTTATTCGCAAATGAAAAAAGTGATTGACATTTTGAACAAGTTATCGTTGAAATAATGTTAACAAATGAACAATTAGATGGGATCGATCGGGCAATTCGTGCATATTACGAACAAACACTTAATGCGGAAGATATGAAATATTTGCCTAAATATTATGTGGAAAAATTGAGCGGCATTTACTTGCAAAGTGTGTGGCAGATTTTACCGGAAAAATATAAAAAGCAGGCTGAACGGAAATTACCTTGCTACAAACACTGGAATTTACCCGAACATTCTACGCATGTCGACGGCCCACCTGATCCTATATACATGTATAGGGAATGCGATTTCGATGCTCACAATGGGTGAAAACGTTGAAGAGAACAAGACAACGACGACGACGACGGTCGCGTACGGTCCGAAGAGTCAAAAAGTGGCGTGCACATTTTGCGATACACCTATTAGCACAAGGATCAAATCCAGAGCGAATACAAAAACTCACATCTTTGCGATTCTGCTGTGTGCGGTAGGTTTTTGGCCGTGTGCAAGCGGTCCTTATTGTTTGAAGTCGTGTAAAAATATCGAACATTATTGCACCAACTGCGAAGCATTTCTTGGAGAATATCGCTGTTAATAGTATGGCTCCAACAATGCTAAGGACAATTTTAATATTTTCGATCATCGTGGAGAACACACTGTACATCAGTCGCGGTAGACATTTTCAAGACGCCTTCATCTGCATCGACTATGACCGCTCAAGAAACGACAGCTGCCCCTCCAAATGGAGAAAATTGGAAGTAGCGATAGTGAACGGTACAAATGTGTACAAAACGCCGATCGATACAACGAAAATTGTCAAAAAGCATTTAGAATATAAAATTAAATTTGTCAATTTTAAGCGTAATCAGTCTAAAGAATCAAATTGGAAAACGGTAGTGTATTATTCGTACGATTCCAGAAAATTTAAATTAACGTCTGTCAACATTTCCATCATCACAGCTATCGCGACAATCGTTAATCTATTTATACTATTAATCTATATCTTTATTAAAATAATCAAATGTCAATGTATAACTGTAAGTAATAAATAAAAAACAAACGTTATGTTTTAAGATGTGTTTTATTAAAAAAAAAAAACATATATTCGTAATAAGAAGAAATTTTAAACTATGTTTGAATTTATCCAACTGTTGTGGTTGTTTGGAAATCCCAACCACTTGACATACACCTTGTTCTTATTGCGTCGTAGAACTTTTTCCACCAAGTAAACGTCATCATAGCGAGCCTTCTGAAGTTCTTCGTTGTAAAAACAACCTTGGATGGATCTGCCTTCCATGTCCTCCAGCAGATACGACGCGGGATTTGTAATTTGAAGTTTTGACACTTTAAATAGTTCTGTAGACCAATTGGGTGTATAGCCTTTATCGAACACGCCCTTAAATTTACTAATACGCACAACGTCACCAACTTTAAAAAATCGTTTTCCGACCATCTTGATGACATTGTAACATCGCATGGTTTCATTTTTATCGTTCTATGTTTGGTGTTATTGTAGACGGCCGTAACCTGACTTAACACATCGATCCATTTGTATTTCCCGCGTAAACTAAATTCTTTGTAGAGTTTTTCTTTAACGGTTCGTACGACGCGTTCGGCAATAGATGATTTCATTACGCTGTATGTTTTATAGTGATAAACAAATCCGAAGGAATTGATAAGAGGTCGCAACCTTCCGGTCGTTGCAGGTAATAGCACGAACCTTTATCTAATCCTTCTAAATGCATGCGCAACTGATAAGCGAAAACATTCGTCGTTAACAATGACACGCCCATAAAATATTAATCGGTAATTGATAACGTTTAAATCAAATAAAAATGATCAGGTAAATTTACTTTTTGAACAACGAAGGTGTACGAAAATTGTCCAATAGCAATAGCAATAGCAATAGCAATAGCAAATAATTTATGGTTTTTATATTTTTATCATAATAATCGAAATAATTTCATTTGAAAATTATAATCAGTGGTGTGCGAGAGATTATTTTAGTTTTAACAATTAGGAAATTAATTTCCCAAATACGTTATGAACTGAACAGCAACTGAGAGTATTCCTATGGTAAAAATATGCAAATTTTGTTAAATCTACGAAGAATCGACACGACATCGACATCGACGCATCCTGAGGTAGAATTACTCGTTTAGTAAGGTTAATCATCACCGTGCTTCGCGTGTCTTCGACGTGAAATTCACTGCGGTATTAATTTTTGTAGCAGAACTTATTCTAAGACTTCGAATGTTTATTTAATCATAATAGCTATGAGAAACAAAATTGTGAATAATAAGAACTTGAAGAATCATTTATACGAGTTATCGTCGTGTCGTCGTTTAACGTTTGAAAAACGGAACCAACCGTGAATTGCTTATGAAGCACATACTTTTATCCCAATCGTTAAACTGACGATCAATTCGACACATTATGATCATCGCGAAACGTAATTTCGGTAAAAGAGAGTATTCGAGTCAAGCAAAGAGACCTTTAAAACACTAACTGACTCACATACCCCCGATCAATATCGGGATAATGGCGTTTTAATTGTCAGACCTTAGGGATAAATATGACTAGACAAACATTATAAATGAAATGATTGCAAAAGTTTTTTTAGAATAAAATGGAAGCTGCGAAATTTTGAAGGCATGCCGTTTTGAAATGTTCACAATAACGTATCGAGGTTTGTCCAAACTCGAACTGGACTTGATTGACCCTACGTCTGTCTTTTGTTTTTCTCATCGTCGACAATTCAAAGAGTGTCCCATTGTTCGAAAGGTATGAAAACAGATACAACGAAAATGTACACAAATATCGCATACGTAGGAATGGTGTTTAATCATCGCGTCTCAAGGACCCCGGGGGCCGTGTGACGTCACGTGATCCACGTGGGAATGCAGCAGTCAGGCAGACAGACAGACAGCAGTGAGACATGCAGCAGTGAGACAGGTAGATAGATAGAGAGACAGCCCGGACAGTCAGTGCAGCAGGCTATCTGACAGTCAGTGCAGCAGGCTATCTGACTGTCTGTCTGTCTGTCCGACCGGTTTGACTGTACGGTTTGTCTGTCTGTCTGACTATCTGCCAAGGCTGCCTGTTTGGGGAAATTCGGGGGTAGGGAAAATAATTCAAAGCCAAAAAAAACTATAAGTTTTTAAAAATGTCTGTACGATCTGTCTGTCTGTCTGTCTGTCCGACCGGTTTGACTGTACGGTTTGTCTGTCTGTCTGACTATCTGCCAAGGCTGCCTGTTTGGGGAAATTCGGGGGTAGGGAAAATGATTCAAAGCCAAAAACAACAATTTATAATAATAAATTTAATATACGTTAAATACACTGTATTATACTATAATGGTTCCAAGGTTTTCGATCGGCATCGTTGATGATGTATGATAGATCACTCCAATCATTGTTCACCATTCTAATCCGTCCAGCAAGCAGGCAACCGTGCCATAAATCATAGCTTCTAACATTCACCTTCATATTTTTGTATAGTACGCCCTGTCAATAGACTGCTAGCGAATGTCTTTTGACAGTGCATATATCAAGACAGAGATCGGGTAAATTCGGGAGAGCCGATCGATCAAATCTCTCTCTCTCTCTCTCTCTCTCTTATCGTTTTCAGATGGACATGTAGTGGTCATTAACGATAGTTCTCCTAGCCGGAAGATCTGTATCACCAGCTATAACAGCCGAAACTTAATCGCTAATGCTGTAAAACTGTAAATTTGTCGATCTTATTCTGTTAACGAGAGCGGGAGAGAGATATGTTACATCTCTGTATTTGTTTATCCACAGATGACTCGTAAATTAAATAAAAATGATCATGAAAATTGACTAGCATAACATTTAAAAAACAAATAGAAATGATCGCGTAAAATTATTCAAAATTTATAATTGATAATGAGGAAAAAGGACCCTGTAAAAATCGACATTATTTCGTTTATACACAAATCCGAAGGAATTGATAAGAGCTCACAGCCTTCCGGTCGTTGCAGGTAATGGTACGAACTTTATCTAATCCTTCTAAATGCAGCGCAACTGATAAGTGAAAACATTCGCCGTTAACAATGAGGCGTCCATAGAATATTTATCGGTAATTGATAATGTTTAAATCAAATAAAAATGATCACGTCAATTTACTTTTTGAACAACGAAGGTGTACGAAAATTGTCCAATGGCAATAGCACTAGCAATAGGAAATAATTTATAGTTTTTATGAATTAATTGCAATGTTATATTTTATCGTAATAATGGAAATAATTTCGTTTGAAAATTATAATCAGTGGTGTGCGAGAGATTATTTTAGTTTTAACAATGAGGAAATTAATTTCCCCAAAGGAAATAAAACGCAAAATTAATTTTTATTTTTTATTTTAATTGCAAAAAAATCATACAATACATTTACATTATGAACTGTACAGCAACTTAGAGTATTCCTATGGTAAAAAATATGCAAATTTTGTTAAATCTACGAAGAATCGAAACGACCCACAATTTTTTTAAGATGAAAATGATCATTTTCTAGTCATCGAATTAATTCCTGATGAGATGCGGCTTAAGAGTGCATTTAATGGATTGAATTTGTAGTGAGGTTGCCGCAATTATCCACAGAATTGTACCGAATAGTGCATTGGTTTTCGATGTTATTTCTGGACGCGTCCAGAGGCAGAATTACTGGTTTAGTATAGTTTAAATCTATCGGCCCGCGTCCCGCGTGAGGCGCCCCACGGCCCGGAGCCTTGAGAGACATGACGGTTAAACACCCACCGTTCCTACATATCTGTTATTTTGTACATTTTACGACGGTCGTAGTTGACGTTTTAATTATTTACATTATCACTTTCAAAGTTCGACTTGTGTGTGTGTGTGTGTGTGTGTGTGTGTGTGTGTGTGTGTGTGTGTGTGTGTGTGTGTGTGTGCGTGCGTGCACGCGCGTGCGTGCGCGTGCGTGTGTGTGTGTGTGTGTGTGTGTGTGTGTGTGTGTGTGTGTGCGTGTGTGTGTGTGTGTGTGTGTGTGTGTGCGTGTGTGTGTGTGTGTGTGTGTGAGAGAGAGAGAGAGAGGGAGAATCGGCACAAAACGTTATCTGCGGCACGCACATGTGATAAAAAAGAAGATATAGCCTGCTAACTCAATAGGAGTTCTCTCCCAGTACCCCATAACTAACAGAAAATTTCTCAGTTTGACATTGTCGTTGTGTAAGAGTGTGCAAAATTTTTCTTTAAAAAAATGTATGTTCAAAGCAAATTTTCTTTCTACTAAAAATTGTTTCTGTACCTGTTATGTGTGATGGATAAAAGGCCCGTGCCGTTTATCTGCGACGACAACGACGACGACGTCGAATGGTTACAATCTCTTATCAGTTACTTTTGGATTTTGTCTATAGTCTCGCTTATCACAGTGTGATAACAATTAATGCAACCTTTTTTACATGTTATCAGTTATAAATTATGAATAATTTTACGCGATCATTTCTATTTGTTTTTAAATGTTATCTTGGGTAAATTTGATTTAAACGTTATCAATTACAACAAATATTTTGTGTACGCGTTTTCGTTTATCATTTGTGGTTTCACTCGTCAATAATCGTCTAGTTTCGTTGTAACATTTTTTGTTGTGGCCGAGCGTATTCGTAACATTTACGATCATTTAGATATTTTGTCAGTTGAACCCTTCGTCTCAAAGACAACGCGTGTCTTTAGCAATTGCAACTTACCTATCAATTTCATTTGTTCAGAAAATGGAAAGTTTTAAAATTGCCCCAGATCACTCTGTGATGGTGAAACGTTTCGGTGTGCTTGGACGCAGGGTGGAATTTACCATCAAACCGACCCCTGACACCAACAACGATCCGACCAAGTGGATCAAGGAGGCCATAGAGGGCATTGTTAAACGTGCCACTATTGATCTCCATCCCACCGATCAAGTTGGCATTACGTTTTGCGGGCGCTCTTTTGAAAAAGGACCCGGTTGGATGACGTTTCGACAGGCGAGCGACGTTTCAATAGAGGACGTGTGGAAGATGATTTCTTGCATTTTCCAATCTAACTCCGAGGGTTTGAGCACGGACACGTTTTGCCTATCAGTAACGTCGGTCCGCCTGCCTGCAGGGAGAGGTGGTCCTCGAAGACGAAAATACCACACCTTCGACGAGGAGTGCACTGCACGAAGAGGGGTCGTGATTATCAAGAACATGGACAACTTGTGTTTGCCACGGGCCCTCGTTGTAGCTAAGGCCTCTGCAACAAAAGATCCCGAGTACCGAAAGGTTCGTCGGGATATCGGAAAAATTCAACGACGAAGAGCGGAAGCCCTTATGGAAGCTGCAGGCGTGACCATCCCTGATGAAGGAGCTGGAATTCCTGAACTCCGTAAGTTCCAAGCTCATCTTGCGGCAATGTTTAAAATTACCGTTTATGAATACGGCAGCAAGGGCAGAATCGTGATTTTCGAGGGATCTGTCGATGCTCCCTCGAAACTAAATTTAATTTACAATCAGGGTCACTACAATGTGATCGTTTCACTTACTGCCGCCTTCAGCTGTGTGTATTTTTGCGAAATATGTCACATTCCGTTTGATCATCAAAACGAACACCGCTGTGGGGGGATCTGTCCATGCTGTCAATCGTCACCGGTTTGTACGCCCGAAACTAATGTAATATGCGTGAAATGCAATCGTCAATTTCGTGGGCGTGTTTGTTACGATAATCATTATGTGAACAAAGTCTGTAATCAAATCAAAACAGATCGCATGTTTGCGGGGAGGTTTATTGTAAAATTTGCAGTAAACATGTTCCACACGGTCATCTTTGTCACATTCAACCCGACAATCGTACGGTTTCGTACAAAGAAACGTTGTTTGTTTTTTACGATCTTGAAACGCAACAAGACACTGTGCTTGACGAAAAGAACATGCTGCATGTACCAAATTTATGCGTTTTTGAGCAGAGGTGCGACAGGTGTGTAAGCGAGGAGAAATTGTTTTTCTGTCAGAAATTCGGGTTTCGAAAGAAGATTTACAGGGATGACAAGGTGGTGGAAAGTTTAATGGAACATTTACTAACAATGCGTAAGAAATTTAAAAAAGTGATAGTTCTCGCGCATAATGGACAGGCTTTCGATCACCAGTTTTTACTGAAATACATGATTGAGCGTACGGACCTGAAACCTGAATTGATTATGCGCGGGACTAAAATAATATTGATGCAACTGGACAATCTTAAATTTATAGACTCTCTAAATTACTTTCCAATGCCCCTATCCGCCCTACCTAAGGCGTTTGATCTCGGCACCGCGTCAAAGAAGGGATACTTTCCCCACCTGTTCAATACGATCGAGAACTCCGCGTATGTTGGAAAATTGCCGCCCGTGGAATTTTACAGTCCCGATACGATGAATCCCGAGGCACGATCGGCTTTCCTCGAGTGGTATGCGGAACACTCCAAAGACGAGTTTGACCTGCAGCGAGACTTGGTCGAATATTGCATCAGCGATGTTCAAATTTTAACGCAGGCCTGCCTCAAGTTTCGCACACTACTCTTGGATAAGTGCGGCGTATGTCCTTTCACTGAAGCTGTGACAATAGCGTCCGCATGTAATTTGGTATTTCGACGTAATTATTTACAGTCAAATTCAATCGGAATAATACCCAAAAATGGGTACAGATACGCCGACCATCAGTCCAAAATTGCCCTTCAGTGGCTCATTTGGGAAAAGGGTCGACGCGGAATAAACATTTTACATGCGGCGAAACAGCGCGAGGTGGTACTGAGCGGGGTTAACGTGGATGGGTTTTGCGCCGAAACCAATCAGATTTTTGAATTTCATGGCTGCTATTTTCATGGACACGAATGTTTCGCTCATAACCGCTCCACGCCATTGCATGATGATCCCACCGATACTCTCGATGAACGTCTAGAGCGTACCGTTGCGAAAACCGAGAGATTAAGATCAAAGGGGTACGACGTCGTTGAAATTTGGGAATGTGCATTTAGAACGCAACACGAGGCCTTACGACAAACAGAACATCACCACCTGATTGAACACTTACCGCTAAATCCACGTGACGCTTTTTATGGTGGCCGAACTGAAAACATCAAATCCTACCATGATTGCAGTTCAGGTGAGCAGATTCGCTACATCGATGTTCTCTTTATCCCTGGGTATGTAAGTACGGAAAGTTCCCCATCGGACACCCCACTGTACACATCGGTGTAGAAGAATGCTCGCGCGTGGATTTGACGGTAACTACAGGTCTCATTAAGTGTGTTATCCTACCGTCTCAAAATTTGTACCACCCTGTACTACCTACGAAAATGAATAATAAATTAATGTTTACACTTTGCCGAACATGCGGCGAACACTTACAGTCGAACTGTAATCATTCATCAGATGAAAGGGCTTTGAAGAGGACTTGGGTTATTGATGAGGTGGTCAAGGCCCTGGAGATGGGGTATGAGATGAAAGAAATCATCGAAGTGTGGTCGTACAACACTGATCAGTACGATCAAACCTCTAGAGCGGGCGGCTTATTCACCAGCATGATGAATGATTTCATCAAAATTAAACAGCAGGCGTCGGGGTGGCCTGCTAATTGTAAGACCGAAAGTGAAAAGGCCACCTACATCAAGGAGTTTTTGAACAACGAAGGTGTACAGCTCGATTACAACGAAATTTCCATAAATCCAGGTTTACGATCGGTTGCAAAATTATTTTTAAATTCTTTTTGGGGAAAATTTGGACAGCGAGAAAATCAGCCCAAAACTATGATTATTAACCAACCCCATGAACTGTACGCCCTTCTCACGAACCCTGCCATTGACGTTTGTCATTTATTACCGATCAACGAAGAAACCCTGGTGGTCAACTGGATGTACAAAGAAGAGGCAGCAGATTCGTTAAGTACCGTGAACGTAGCGATAGCCGCGTGTGTCACCGCTCAAGCTCGGTTGAAACTCTACAGCTACCTGGAGAAACTGGACAAAAGGGTTTTATACTGCGACACCGATTCTGTCGTTTACGTGTCTAGAGAAGGCGAATCTGAACCGCCTACAGGTAATTTTGTGGGCGATATGACAGACGAGCTTGCTATTAATTTCTCCCCGGGTACTTATATTCAAACATTTATCAGCGGGGGACCAAAAAATTACGCGTATAAAGTTTCTCCGGCCCCCAATCCGCCTAAATCAGATATCATGTGCAAAGTCAAGGGTATCCGTCTTAGCTACGCCGCCTCACAACTGGTAAATTTTGACAGTATGCGTGAATTAATTATGGTAGATGGCAGTAACGATAACAACCCCTGTATTACCGTTGACTCATCTAATATTCGTCGAACGGTCAATCACGATATAGTAACTCGGGCGGAAACAAAAGAGTATCGGGTAACGAACACAAAGAGAAAATTTTCACCTGATTTCAACTCGTTACCATATGGTTATAAAAGACTTTGCTTGCATAAATGATTTAATGAATCATTACCACCATTTGAAATGTGTATTATAAACCATTGCATTACGCGCTAGAGTCGCTGGTGACGTATTCACATGTACGATATGTGTGAATTAATTGTAAATTTTCAACTGTAAATAATGTACGATCTAGACGTGTGTTAATTGTAAATTTCCTCCTGTGTGTTTGTGTATGTTTTAATGTATAATTATTATTTATGAAATGTTCAATATTTTTACTGTAAATAAACAATGTTACAATTACAAAAAGGTTTTTGATCACACCTTGATTCTAATTTTGTACAAAAACACGCACAAATTTTTTTTGCCATCTTCATTCTTATTTTGTACATCAACGTTCTGCTTTAACACAGCCTTATCATGCCAACTTCCGTTTGACGCTCTCGATACATATTGAAAAGATGGCACTCGATCCATAACGATTACAAACGTATTATTCAATACGACAAACTTTCCACGTTGCCCCTTAGTTTAATACATTTTTTTAACATTTGTGTGTCTGTAAAGGTTTTTCATCACACCATGATTCTAATTTTGTACATCCCTGTATAAATTAGAAACGCATTTTATGTTTACATTCACACCATTCAACACCATCTTTAAATTTATATTGGTTTTTAATTGCAAATTTAATTGCTTAAAAGAAACTATTTATATATATTAAAAGTTCGATAACAGAAAGAGATAACACCTTGCCATTTAACGGCCCCCGCCCCGCGGTGCCCGCCAAACGCCACACGCCCGACGAGGGGGCAGCGGGGACAGTGTCAATTTGCGTTTTCATATCCATGCACACACGACGCTTAACTTCAACAATGCCGTGGTGGCCCGATCGTTAGAGCAGTCGGCGCTCGCATGCAGTGTACCATCACAGCTAGGGTTCGAATCCTACCTACTGACGATTTTCGAATTTTGAATTTCCCGCCCAACGGACCACTTCCAGAATTTTTAAGTTCACGCCACATCAGACCACCACCAACCCAACCCATCGGACCACTTCCGGAAATTTGAATTTCCCGCAAAGCGGACCGCTTCCGGAAATTTGAATTTCCCGCCCATCGGACCACTTCTGGAAATTTGAATTTCCCGCCAAGTGGGCTCGACCAATCAGGAGCCAGGATTTAGTTCCCAGGCGCAAGCGACGGTATACCTACTCCGTATATCACTTGTAACCATACGTGGACCGTGTTGGAATTGCAAACAACCCAATCACCGCTCTGCTAACTGCCCGCAGCCGAAAACTCGAACGTTTTGCTACCGATGTGGTAACCATGGAGTCACGTTCCGCTTATGCTCAATGTGCAATCATCCAAAAAACTCGCGTGCGAGGCGGTAGGAGATCGTCTATCACCTCTTGAAAAAAAAATCGATCTCAAGTGTTTCGATTTTAGCCCATGCCCAGGACGATGAACGTCCTTATCTGTCTGTTACCATTTATAACCAGGAGATATCCGGTCTATTAGACTTTGGTGCATCTAGAACCATTCTTGGAGGACCAGGTCTGATCAAGTGTCATGGCCTGAAGCCCGAAGGAACTCCCGTCTCGTGTACCGTTGCCGGTAGCACTAGAGTTCCCAGTATTGGACATCAAGGCAAGACCGCATTCATCCGTGTCCTAGTCATACCCTCCCTGCCTCACACCCTTATCTTAGGGGCAGACTTTTGGATAAAAGTTGGGATCGTCCCAGACCTTCGTGAAGGTTTATAGAAATTTTCGAAATCCCCTGAATTCAGTTGCCTAGCGGCAAACGTTCATTCCAGTGTTGATCGATATGTCACCGCCCCTCTCATTAACTTCGTACAGGTATTTGGGCCACTGGAATTAGCTAATAGTGTTTACATATTTATTTTCTCTCATTGGTTGTGTGACACTTCGTGTAGCGGTTTAAATTTTGAGAATATCGCTCGTGGACGCGTCATGTCCATTTGTGAATTATCGATTGAGCCGATCGATTGTAATATTTGTGCTCCGCCGAATGGTTTTTATTCGAACTCCCGCATATTATGCAATAAAGTTGTCGTTCCTTTTTAATAGCGTGTTTGATTATTTCGTGGTTATCTCGCTCCGGTTCGGTACGCGACGGTATTTCGGCAAGGGCTGTAAAAATTTAAGCCGGATGGCGCCTTTAAAATTCAAGACCCCACCCGTTTCTCCACTGTCAGTCTAGTCCGAGGTGTGACGCCGAAGTACAGTCGCTAGGCTTTAATCAGATACTAGCCAACTAGGAGGAAACCTGCTCCCTAGTTAGTTAGTTATAATTGAGTGGGGCGTTTATCGCCCCTCCACTGCGACCGCAAGGGTCTATTGTGGCTCACAACTAATTATAGTTCACCCTCCATACCCATTCTCTTTAAATAGAGTAGGATTTTAGTGGGTGAGATTTTGTCAAGTTCTCCCAGCTTCAGTTTTACCTTACCAAAGACTGTGAACCTGATTTTGTCCCCGGCGGGGCAGGCATCACGTGCTCTGTTGTTTCTTCCGTTTCACAGCATAGTCTGCACTCAGTGGCCTCACCCACTCCCAGCCTATGCATGTGATATCTTAGTCGGCTATGCCCAGTAACCAGGGCTGCCAGAGTTCGCAGATGTTTCCTGCCCAAACCTAACAGTATCATGGTTCGTGCCGCATATGGGCCCTTTAGTACTAACTTGGAATGTCTCATTCCCTGGCATTCCTGCCAGTTTATCAGTACCTTGTGCTCCATCCAGCTCTTATTCGAGCTTCTGGCCAGGGCTCTTGTATTCCCAAGAGCCGGTTCTGGACCAATAAATTTTCGGTTAGCCCCGCTCTTTGCCAGGGAATCAGCGGCTTCGTTTCCCTCTATTCCAGCGTGTCCGGGTATACAGACCAGGCTAACCTTGTTGACTCTCCCTACTTGAGAGAGCACTGCGCGGCAGTCCCTGACCGATATCAATGTACACTGATTGTCGGCAAGGACTTGCAGTGCTGTTCTGCTGTCAGAAAAAAATTTATCGTCCTGTGCTGCCGAGGGCTTTTTAATAGCTCTCTTGCGCACATTTGAATGGCATAGACTTCTGCCTGTTGGATCGATGCATGATTACCAAGACTGAACTCTAATCCAGTTCTTGGTTTGCGGCAGAACACTCCAGCTCCTGCTCCTTCAGTTGTCCTGGAGCCATCCGTAAACCAGCTCGAGTCTGCCTGTAACAGGGCGACTTGATTACGCTCCCATTCGTCACGAGAGGGAACTATGACTTTGTAGGGCAGTCCGAAGCTGTATGTTGTAGACATTGTATCAGCCCTCATCACCAGGATGTCATCCGCTTCAATGTCGGGCGACAGCCTGTTCCACATGAAGACCAATGTCTGCGGCCTTTGCATCTCCGCATTATGAAATCGATGTGTTCCCTTGCTGGCCTCACTTTGCAGCAAAATATGCAAAGGAGGAAGATCCAGTGGCACTTCCATGGCAGCTGACGGCGTGGTGCTTAACGCCCCAGTTACCGATATGCTGGCCATTCTCTGCAGGCTTGCCAGTTTTACTCTGGCTGTCCTTCGTGAGGAGACAGTCCACCAGACAATACAGCCATACGTAATGATTGGACTAATAACCACCACGTATAGCCAGTACATTTGCTTGGGGACCAATCCCCATGTTTTTCCACAAATTCTTCGGCACATCCAAAGTGCTTGTATAGCCTTTTGTGCCGTTTTTTCCATATGGGAGTTCCAGTTGAGCTTTCTATCTGTGTCACCCCTAGATATTTTGCCTCCTCTACCAATGGTATCGTTTCACCTTTCAGTATGGGTTGTTTGAGATTCTCGAGCTGTTGGTGAATGGAACAATAACTGTTTTACGAGGGTTTATAGCTAATTGCTCCCCCTCGCACCAGCATTGTGTGATATTTAGCGCTTCTTGCAGTATTGCAGAGATGATTGCTTCATCGCTGCCTCTTACAAGAATAACAATATCATCAGCAAACGCCTGTATGTCGACTTCCAAACTGCTGACAATGGCAAGTAAGTCGTCCACCAGAAGAGTCCACAGTAGAGGGGAAAGAACCCCTCCCTGTGGGCAGCCTCTAACCCCCCTAAATCTTGCTGTTTCTCCACGCACTGATGTGGTCATTGTTCTGGACTTGATCATAGCTCCTATCCAGTCAGCCACCATAAGCGCCACCCCTCTCACTGCAACAGCTTTACAGAGGGATAAAGGTAGTGCTGCGTTGAGCGCTCCTTCTATGTCAAGGAAGGCAGCCACCGCAATTCCCTTGCACTCTAGGGATTGGGTGATCTTCCCGACAAGGTTGTTCAGCGCCAGGTCTGTTGATTTTCCCTTTTGATAGGCATACTGATGGACATTCAGGGGGTTATTCGCTAGTACCTCCCTCCGTATATGCCCATCAACCACCTTTTCTAAGGTCTTCAAAATGAAGGACATCAGGCTAATGGGTGTGAAGGATTTTGGGTGTGGATCTACTCGTCCCACCGTTGGTATGTATACCACCCTCACCTGCGTCCAGCAGGATGGAATGTAATTCCATGCTAGACTAGCTCTGAATAATCTAACAAAGTGCGGGATCAATGTCTCCCGTCGTTGTTGCAGTAGTACCGGTAGGATAACATCTCCTCCCGGTGACTTAAAAGGTTGGAAGGACTTAACCGCCCAGATAACTGTATCATATGAGACGACTTTTTTCAGCGTCGCCCAGTCCTTTTTTTTGGTCGTTTGTCTCGACGTATATGGGCCGGGCTGACGTTTACTTCATCGCTCAGAAGCAGGCAATCAGGGAAGTGAGTTTGGGCCAGAATCTCTAACGTTTCTTTTCCTGAGTCCGTAAAGGTGCCATCTGGTCGTTTTATCGCCCCTAGCATCTGTGTCGGCTCTCTGGATAGAATCTTGTGAATTCATGCGCTGCTAGGGGTATCGTTTGCCCTCTCGCAGAACCTCCTCCAAGATTCTTTTTTGGCCCTGCGTACTTCCTTATTGTAGTCCGTTAGAGTGCTTCTATAAAGGTCCCAGTTGCCTGTTTCTTTAGCCCGACTAAAAAGTTGTCGGACTAGTTGATGGTTCCACCAAGAGACGTTCCTATTGTCTTTCTTCTTCTTGAGTGGACAATGTTCATGGTAGGCAGAGACAACCGCCTTCCTTACTTGGTCCGCGGCTATCTCAATCTCTCCACAATTATTCATTGTAGTGATCACGTTTCCCGTAAGTTCACGGAGGGAACGCCTATATCCGTCCCAATCCGTTTTCTTAGGATCGCGATATTCCACTACAGGTCGGGGACCTACTTCAATACTAAATTGAATATTTCTATGATCTGCGCATGAGGACACAGTAGACACTTTCCAGTCAAGTATCTTGATGCTCAAATAATTTGAGCTGAACGTTATGTCCAGTATTAACTATTAGGCCCTCCCCTATGAGATAATTAAACAACGACTCACCTCTTTTGTTGATGCTTGTGCTTCCCCACACCGTGTGGTGGGTATTCGCATCGCATCCAATAATTAGGTGGGCATTCTTCCTCTTGCAGTAGGAGATTAGGTCCCTTACTACCGCAAGAGGTGGTACTTCCACATTGTCCCCCAGGAAGTAAGCAGAGCAGGCTACGATGTTCAATCTGCCCTTCTCCACTGGGATGGTGATGTGGACTGACACCGCATCACCGGTGCAGTAATCTGTAAGTACAAAATATTGTATCTCTTTTCTGACAAGCAAGCAAGCTCTAGATATAAATGAACTGACACTGCTTTCACAACAAATTACATTTAATACAAATGCACATTTCGAAAGCTATTGCTTTCATCATCAGTGTTATACGTCTCGAAAAATAATAAAAATGACAGAATTAAGTTGTCAAGGTTTAATTACATACATCTACTAACCAGATCCAGTAATGCATTATTTAAAGGAGACAAATCAGTATTTAATAATTTTGATTGGAATTTTTTCATATAAATGGCTTCATACATATTTAAACAATAATTTTGAGAATGTTTTAGTAATTTTAAATCATCAATGGTAAAAAGATGTCCAGTATTAACAAAATGGTTAGCTAAAGCAGAAATACTTACATTGTACATTTAAATATGTATGAAGCCATTTATATGAAAAAATTCCAATCAAAATTATTAAATACTGATTTGTCTCCTTTAAATAATGCATTACTGGATCTGGTTAGCAGATATATGTAATTATACCTTGACAACTTAATTATGTCATTTTTATTATTTTTCGAGACGTATATCACTGATGATGAAAGCAATAGCTTCCGAAATGCACATTTGTATTAAATGTAACTTGTTGTGAAAGCAGTGTCAGTTCATTTATATTTAACGCAATTTCACAAGCTCATCTAACTTAATAATTTACAATGTCTTCGCAGACAAGTGAGCAAAATAAACTTATTCGTCTCATCACTAAAACTAAGTGCATAAAATTGGATATCGAGTTTTTGAAGAATTGTAAGAAGCACCAAGTATTTCCGAAGTTCTTATTCATAAAAACAGGAAAAACAAATACGAACTTAGACAAAACTATTACTCAAGCTAAACGTCGATGGTTAAATTTAGAGATAGGATCGCATTACAAGAAACTGCACTTTTTGGAAATTTCTGCGTATAATTTATATTTAAAACTTTCAAAACATATGACCTCATTTCTTTGGGATATTTTTGATCGCAAATTATACGGCATCGTAGACAGAAAAGTGTACAAAAAATAATTAACGCTTAATGGAAAGTTTCAACATTTGCTGAAGTCAAAGCATTTAGTTACAGTGGATACAAGTAAGGACAACGTACCAGAAAATTGGGTAATAAACAAAACGTCAATAAAATTCACACCCGAAGAATTAAAACTTTTAAATAAAGGTTTAAAATTCGGGATATATCCAAGAAGACCACCACTTGATGACGTCCTTAATGATTTGGTTTGTGCAGCAAAGTCGCTTGATTCTGAAGAGAGTATCCTTTTCACACATGAGGCAAAACGAGCGTTGGAGAAGCAATTACGGAGACCGAAGAAAGCAGACACAACCGATTTAAAAACCATTGACTTGTTACTTAGGAAGGATAATTGCATATATTTAAAAGCTGATAAAGGTAATGCATTAGTTATCTTAGACAAGTTGAAATATATTGCAGATGTAGAAAATATGTTAAATACTGGAACATTTCAATTAATTAAAAATAATCCAATTAGAAATTACTCTTCTGATGTTATATATTTGTTAAAACAATGCAAACATTTAATTGATAAGAGATTACATTTTAGATTAGTTAATAAAAATCCCTGTATCCCGAGACTATTTTGCTTGCCAAAAATTCACAAACCAGGGAATACTTATCGTCTGATTGTTTCGAATATTAATTCACTCACTTATTATTTAGCAAAATGGTTAGTTAATGAATTTCAAAATTTCAATTTTGAAAATGATTTTTCTGTACTTGGCTCTTTAGATTTAGTTTCCAAGTTGAAGAATATTAAATTGTTTCCTGGTGAACAGTTAATATCCTTCGACGTCATTTCGCTTTTTCCAAATGTACCTGTCGATGAAACCTTAATATTGTTAGAATCCTTTTTGAAATATAATTCAGTTCCTGTTTTTAAAATTAACGAGTTTGTCTTTTTAACTAAGTTATGTATGAATCAGAACATTTTTTCTTTTCATGGCAAATTTTATAAACAAACTTTTGGAACAGCTATGGGTAACCCACTTTCACCTTTTTTGGCAAATTTGTTTTTAAATAATTTTGAAAATTCTTTAAAAAATTCCATGACTACAATGTTTCCGAGAATATGGTATCGTTATGTTGATGACATTTTTGCTATTATAGATGAAAACTTTGATTTGGAGGGTTTTATTAACATTTTGAACGGGCAGTATAGAACAATCAAATTTACTTATGAACTTGAAGTTATTAATAGTTTGCCTTTCTTAGATTTAAAAATTAGAGTTAATCAATCTTTTGAATTTGATATATATAGAAAATTTACACATACAAATAATTATATTCAGAGTAATTCGATCACCTTTCAAAAGTATAAGAAATCAGTTTTTCATAGTCTTTTTTATCGCTTGTTTAGTTTACCTCTTTCTAAATTTAATTATGATAAAGAATTACATTTCATTTATAAAATCGGTAGAATTAACGGTTACAATGATGCGTTCATAAGTAATATTTTTGATAAATACCGATACAAGTTTTTAACGACCTCACTTACTACTTTAAGTCCAACGGTTCCCTCTAGTGTTGATAAAAGATTCTTTAAGTTGACTTTTCACCCAATTTGGCAAAATTGCCTTTCGAATTTATATAAGAAATTTAAATTAACCCCTGCTTTTTCCAATACCAACACTTTGAAATTTTACCTAAAACACAATATTAATAATGAACATTTTACAAAAAAGTCAGGTATTTACCAAATTAATTGTAGTTTTTGTAATTTATGTTATATAGGACAAAAACGAAGGAACCTAGAAACTAGATTTAAAGAACATAAATTACATATTAAGAACCGCAATGTAAGTATTTCTGCTTTAGCTAACCATTTTGTTAATACTGGACATCTTTTTACCATTGATGATTTAAAATTACTAAAACATTCTCAAAATTATTGTTTAAATATGTATGAAGCCATTTATATGAAAAAATTCCAATCAAAATTATTAAATACTGATTTGTCTCCTTTAAATAATGCATTACTGGATCTGGTTTTGCCTTTGTAGCCTGACCCGCGGGTATAACCCGTTGGCTGTAGCTCGACCTTTCGCCGTTGCCGGTGTTCCGCCAGAGGGCCCAGGAGTTGCAGCACTTGTGTCCTGACCCGGCCGCTTCCCCTTCGGCCGGAATAGAATCCGACCGAAGCCAAAGAAGGGTTTAAAGTCCATGGACTCAAGAGCTTTCATGGACACCTCATCAATTGAGAATGCCCATGTCTGCCCGGGGCCTGACACTTCACGGTGCAGTACAACCCACTCTTCCGTGAGTAGACCCCAATTGCTAACTCTCAGTCTCGTGAGCACCACCTTCGGTGTGAGCCTCTGTTCAGGCCCATCATCAGGGATGAATGCCACACAGACATGAGGTTTAGGTAGCTCAGCACCCCGTACCGTTTTGAGCTCAGCGTCCTCCCACGGCTTGCGGTTAATAATTATACCTTCAAGCCAGGTGGCACTTTGCTCATCAGCACAGGTCATCAGAAGCCATCCAGGCCGAAAAGAGCAGTCTTGGAACCGTACCTGCAGATCCTCCCTGGTCAGCGACTCCATAGTGTTCAGAATCGCTTTCCGAAGGGTTCTGAGCTGCTCATTTGTCATATTGCCTCGGGGAGAGCCAGAGAGGATTACTCCCACCCTTACGCCCTCCGCCACTGCACTATATGACTTTCTGCAGCTTCAGCATCATCCTCCCTGCAGTGCTTTTTAGCCTGCTGTTCGGGTGTACTGTCGTCCGAATGGAGCCGCTTAGATGATGCAAGGGCTTCCGTGGAGGTCTGATTCCCCTCTTCCACTCTCTTCACTACCCGTCGCTCCAGCACTGTACTTTGGTATTCCATCCCGCCCTTGAGTAGACGACTGGGGCGTTTCCTTGTGGCTCCGCACAGTCTATTGTGGCTCCGTGCCTCTACGCCCCCTTTCAGGGTTGTTTCGACACTCGAGCTCTCCATCACCTTCTCCTCCACAATTTCCAGGGGCAACGGAGACTCCTGGTCATGGTACAGGGGTTGTTGGTGGAGATACAGGAGTGGATTCAATCCCAATATCCAATACCCAGAAGGCATTCTGTTGAAACTGCAAGGGTGATCACCCGGCAACCTCAATAAATTATCCGGTGTAAATTATCAGGCTTATAGAGAGGAGGCAAAATCAAACGACAACGAAGCCAAAAGCAATCCAGAAGACAACGTATGTAGCAGCACCGCCGCCGAAAATCAACGCCTGGGCGCAGAGACAGCACCAGAATCAGCAACCGAGGACCGAAGAACAGCCCGCACCACAGCAGATGGTGCATCAACATTGGCCGTAGTTAAAAAAAGCAGCCCTTACAACAACAGCCGCAGCCGGCACCCAGGCAGCAGCCACCACGCCAACCAGAGCCGCTGCCGTTCAAGGATGTGCCGCAGTATTACCCGCCCACCGTGGTCCTTCGAATAAGCATAACGACGCCGCAGCAAGCAGACACCGAAGAGGGACAACTAGACGATTTCCAAGAACTTATCAGGGAAGTTAAGCGGCTAAACAGTCTTGTAAATATAACGACCATGCTCTCAAAATTGAGGCAAATGAATGATAGACTGGAAACAGCCACATGCTCTTCAACAGTTTTTAAAATTTTCGTAGCGTTTTGTGCCGAACTCGACGATGACTAGACTGAACCTATGACCTGGAACGCAAACGGACTACGTAACAAAATCGGGGAGCTCATCCAGTTCCTCGATAGACACGACATAGACGTTATGTGCATCAACGAGACGAAGCTGATGGACGCGGACAACGTAACTCTTCGGGGTTACGCGACCGAACGTCGGGACAGAACCGGACGCGGTGGAGGGGTAGCCGTTCTAATTAGGAACGAAGTGCTCTTCTTAGTGATCGGAACAACGAAACAGAACACCTAGAACTAATTTCTATTAAGTTTCAGGACGACCTAACGATAACGGCCTGGTACAACAAACCGACGTCACGCATCACGCAACGGGACCTCCAGGCACTCCTAGGTATCTCGGCAAGGAAAATAGTGGTGGGAGACCTCAACGCTAAACACAGGACGTGGAACTGCCGCAGAAACAACTCAAGTGGGTCAACATTACAACATTACATTTATACGCATAACGGCTTTGTGGCTTTTCCGGACACGCCGACGCATCACCAGACAAACGGAACAAGGCCAACAACAACCGATATCGCGGTGGTGAGGAATGTGACCAACATCTCGGACCTCATCACCGTAGAGGACCTAAACTCGGACCATTACCCGGTGACCTCAAGTGGGCAGGGCAACATACGAGCCGCGACTAATCAAAATCACGGACTATCGCACGGCGGACTGGCCGTTGTTCCTACGATACTTGGACCGCCCGGTGGTAATAAGCCGGGACTTGGACACGTCTGACAAACTTGAAAACGAAGTCACCGAGCTGCCGGAGGCAATCAAGTACGCACGAAATCGTACGATTAAAATTCGTACGATTGACCCACAGAGACCTGACATCCTTCCCGAGCATATACTCCAAGATATTAAGAACAGAAATAGATAACGGAAACTCTGGCAAAGGACTAAACTTGACGCGGACAGATTTAGAACTTACGAGACAAATCCGTGAAAAAATATGGACTCACAGAAACAAGAAATGGACCGACAAACTCACGAGACTGCCAGCGTCGGATTCCTCTGGCGCATGTCGGCGCGGCTACGGAAGAAATTCCAGCCGGTGGTGCCGCCGCTCGTGCATGGGGTGAGACACACATGCCAGACGAGGGGAAAGCGGAGGCGCTCGAAACTACCTTTGAAACGGCACACGACATACGACTCGACGGACGAACAAGCGGGCGTAGTCGATTTCGTAAGAACGACTATGTCCAGCACGGACCGAGACTCAAATTTTGTTACCAGCCAATCAAAATCCTACGATCGCGACTTGTCCGACGAACGCAGGTCACACACGCGCCGCAGACGACACGTGCGCAAAAATACCTATTTCCAAAATCAACGACAACAACAGCAGGTGCGCACAGGGAGAAACCGATTTACGAAATCGATGCAAACAAAGGAAGTAAGACCTATATAACGACGGCAAAAATCATTGGAAGGCAGTTCTCTGCGAGCTACCAGTTCGAGAAGGTCATTTTTATTCACACATCGCCGCTTCGAAGAAAAATCCAACCCAAATTCTTCGCCCTCGCCAAAACATCCGCCATGTAACAATTGGCTCCCTGAACGTGGGGCTTGTGCTTTTGGATTCCAGAAGACCAAGGTAACAGACGCCACCAGAACCTACCGAATCTCCAACTGAGCCAAGGCGAACGAAGAAGATGGCACCCAGGAAGACCAGAAGGAACAACAGCAGCTCAATTTTGGAGACACCTCCAATGGCACCCAACCCAACCCAGAACGTGACAATGACCGAGGAAATGCTGGAGCGCATCCTCGTCAGGTTGCAAACCCAGAAGCCGAAGCCAAGAATGCCAGAATTCAAAGGCCTCTCGACAGAGGATCCATGCGCCTTCCTAGAGGGCATGGCTAAATATTTTCTGGACAACAGAATAGAACCCGAAGACCGAATGGCAGTAGTCGAGGATCAGTTATTGGACCAAGCCAGAGAGTGGTACCGTCCATTAGCCTACCTACGACTGACGTGGAAAATCTTCCCTGAAAGGCTAGAAGAGAAATTCAATGGAGCGGAAGAAACCGCTGGCCTTATGGCAGACTTATACGGCGGTCAACAGAAAATTCCTAAAGGCACGGAAGCGTTCTTCTTTAGGAAAAACGCGCTATATGACCGGCTGCAGCGCCAAGTCCCGGAAGAGCAGCGGATTATCCAGATGGTGAAATGCCTCCACCCCAGTATCAGAATCAAGCTGCAAGGAAACCGGCCAGAAACCCTGACCGAACTTTTGAAGGTGGCCTATGCCGTCGAAAAAGATATGATGACCCAGCCGAAGTCAACGACCCACACGACTGCAAAACCAAATCCTTGACTACCAAATCAGCCAAGCCAGTCGAAGTGCTGGCGCTGCCCGAACTACCATAGCCATCGGGACTGCCCCGTGCTGGCAGCACGACAAGCGAATCCGGGAAACGGACCGACGATCGGGACTGGACCAATTGACCAAAAAGGGTCCAACAGAAATTTTACCCGAGGAGGCCTGGTACCAGAGATGACGCCTAGGAAGGAATCAGTAGCGCTGACAGATGGTAGTCAAACCTTCGCCACCGAAGGGATTACTGGTGTCCAGTTTGCTACCATTAACGAATTAATGACCGATACTTCCTAGACGCCGATGTTCTCCGAGAGGACATAGAACTGGGCCAACCTTGGCTAAAACCCCAAACTGTTGAAATGGACGTAGACGAAGGATGCTTGCCCTACGGTACTTCAAACACAACAGCAGCTTGTTGGTCTGAATGAGGAACTCAAGCAGAAACACCACCACTTGTGAAAATGAACCATGGTCTGGCTCAGTCAGCTGACGCAGTTGATCAAAAATTTCCACAGGCGGCCAGGTGTTTACCAAGGAGCCCTCGAACCTACCCCAACATCCAGAAGTCTCACACGACCAAAAAACAGCAGCGACCACAGAACGGCCGATCCAAGAAGCAAACCACTTCACAGGAAGAGAGAGTTAACTCAACGATATTATCACTATCGGCGAGGAAGAAGCCAGTGAACAACTTCTGCCACCAGCCGCAGAACAATTCATTGACCCAGCTCTCCTTCAATTGGAACCAGCAGCGCTCGCCAAAACATCATCCAAAACATCCGCCGTGTAACAATTTAAAGTTAGCGAGCCCCCGAGAAATGTTCCAGCAGCACTATCCAAGCCACTGGAAAAGTGCTGTAGTAATTGCCGTTCATAAATCCGGCAAACAACGAGACAAACCGGACAGCTACGGATTAATTAGCGTCCTCAGCAGCATCTCGAAGGTGACTGAGACAATTATGAACAAGCGCCTGAGGGATCGAGTCGAAAGGCGAGATCTCCTCATTGACGAGCAATTTGGATTCCGACCCGGACACGACACCGTACAACAAGTGACTCGTGACCAACATACGGAAAACATTTAATCGGAAACAAGTTGTGGCAATGACATTACTTGACCTGCAAAAAGCATTTGACACGTATGGATAGATGGACTAGAATTTAAACTAATCAACTACGGACTAGACATGTCATTAATCAGACTGATCTATTCATACCTGAAAGACAAAGAAATTCAGACTAGACTTAATCATACCATTTCAGCACCCCATTTCATAAGGGCAGGAGTGCCCCAAGGCTCTGTCTTGGGACCACAACTGTTCTCATTATACATCAATGACATACCGACTGACGAAAACACGTCAATCGCTCTTTTCGCCGACGATAGGGCCATCTACGCATGATCGAGCGCAGAAATCATAGCACACAGCAAAATAGACACCCAGATGACGGAACGCGAACGATACTTCAAGGACTGGAAACTGACAGTCAACGCGGAACGCTTTTACATGTGGACCGCCACTCATGACAACAGACTCATACGGGACATAACTGAACAAAGACATGTCGAAGGACAGAGACACCCATAAATTACCATACGAAACGCTGGATATATACTACGGAGAGAGTAACATAACATAACATATCATAGCATAACATAATATAACATAACATAACATAACAAAACCTACTAACCAAAAAACAGGACGTCGGGGTGGGCTTTTGAGAGTTTCCCGCCGACAACACGAAACAAACGTAATGGACGAACGGACAACGGAACCCCGACAACCGTCGAGGGAGGCAGCGTATTTGTTTTTTAAATGTGTGTAAATTTTAGATCCGCCTAATAAGCGTGCGCGTATGAGTACGTGTTAAATATGTGTTGTATATATATATATATATATATATATATATATATATATATATATATATATATTAAAAATGTATCTTGTCAAATCTGACAGCAAAATGTAAAATTTACACGAAAGATGGTCTAATCTTACACCTCAATGGTGTAGTGAACATTAATTAAAACAGGTCCATGAAGACTAACTGGTGGATCGCTAGACAATATTGTTTCTGGGTTATTACCCTTCGTCAGTAGCGATTACCAAGAACCTTAGATGTTGAAATACCTTTACATGTAGTGGCCATCAAAACTTCTTGGCGCGAGCCAATCACTCCTAACGAACCACTGACAACAGAACACTGACGAGACGATACCTTGTCTAACACCTTGCGGAGACTAAACAAGAGACGACTGTCAAACGCTACTGACGAAGGGTAATAACCCAGAAACAATATTGTCTAGCGATCCACCAGTTAGTCTTCATGGACCTGTTTTAATTAATGTTCACTACACCATTGAGGTGTAAGATTAGACCATCTTTCGTGTAAATTTTACATTTTGCTGTCAGATTTGACAAGATACATTTTTAATTTGAATTGTTTTTGAACTTAATTGCAGCAATCCTTTTATATGTTGACACTGGACGTTTGACAGTCGTCTCTTGTTTAGTCTCCGCAAGGTGTTAGACAAGGTATCGTCTCGTCAGTGTTCTGTTGTCAGTGGTTCGTTAGGAGTGATTGGCTCGCGCCAAGAAGTTTTGATGGCCACTACATGTAAAGGTATTTTAACAACTAAGGTTCTTGGTAATCGCTACTGACGAAGGGTAATAACCCAGAAACAATATTGTCTAGCGATCCACCAGTTAGTCTTCATGGACCTGTTTTAATTAATGTTCACTACACCATTGAGGTGTAAGATTAGACCATCTTGCATATATATATATATGTATGTGTATATATATATATATATATATATATATATATATATATATATATATATATATACACACGAAAGATGGTCTAATCTTACACCTCAATGGTGTAGTGAACATTAATTAAAACAGGTCCATGAAAACTAACTGGTGGATCGCTAGACAATATTGTTTCTGGGTTATTACCCTTCGTCAGTAGCGATTACCAAGAACCTTAGTTGTTGAAATACCTTTACATGTAGTGGTCATCAAAACTTCTTGGCGCGAGCCAATCACTCCTAACGAACCACTGACAACAGAACACTGACAAGACGATACCTTGTCTAACACCTTGCGGCGAGTAAACAAGACGACTGTCAAACGTCCAGTGTCAACATATAAAAGGATTGCTGCAATTAAGTTCAAAAACAATTCAAATTGAAAATGCGTCTTGTCAAATTTGACAGAAAAATATAAAATTTACATGAAAGATGGTCTAATCTTACACCTCTTGTGTTCTGTCTTGTCAGTGTTCTGTTGTCAGTGGTTCGTTAGGAGTGATTGGCTCGCGCCAAGAAGTTTTGATGACCACTACATGTAAAGGTATTTCAACAACTAAGGTTCTTGGTAATCGCTACTGACGAAGGGTAATAACCCAGAAACAATATTGTCTAGCGATCCACCAGTTAGTCTTCATGGACCTGTTTTAATTAATGTTCACTACACCATTGAGGTGTAAGATTAGGCCATCTTTCATGTAAATTTTACATTTTTCTGTCAAATTTGACAAGACGCATTTTCAATTTATATATATATATATATATATATATATATATATTCGCACACGTTTCAGACAGCTCTGCCAATTTTTCACAAGTTACCAGTTTTTTGCCTTTTTAAAGTTTCAAAATTAGTTAATTCGTTAGTTTATTGTTATTTGTTTCTCGTTGACGTGTTATTGTTCATTTTCCGTGCCCGTTGGTTTTGATGATTTTTGACGTTTGACGTTTTTGACACTTAAACTGTAAGTACTGCATTTAACATTATGACCTATGAGTCCCGCCCAAATATCGCCCTCAAAAGCGCTAGCTGTCAAAAAACGATCGGTCGGATTAAGGGCAAAGATTGTTATCGATCCTGTGCAGAAACCTAGCTCTAGCACTAAAATGGATATTTTTGATGCGAACAGTAAGACAAACCTCATCAAAAACCCAATTTAACCGCACCGGCTATGGCTTACGCAAATTAATAATTATTACACTTCATCATCGGCAGATCAACTAGAGTAGTCACAAAGGGCATCTTAACGTACACGCCTGTTAAAGTTTCATTGTACTTAAGGTATTAATGGAGCATGGTGGTCTCGTCGAACCTTAACGAGCGCGTGTACCTACATCAGTTAAAAAAAAAGTTTCACCAACATATGACGCCACATATCGCCCATATTGATGCACATCACCTGAAGTATACTTTTCACACGTTAATTTATAAGTCTTCGGCGTGCACTAGTATTACACTTAACAGTGTCAACTCGACTAGGTATGAGAGGGGTATGGGGGGGTCCCTAACTTTTGAAGCTAAAATTATGAAACTTTAACAACAACAATGACAGTACATTTATTTCCAAATTTAACATATTAAATATTGCACATTGTATTATTGTTATTATTATTAATAATAGTAGGGACGACAACGCCGACAACAACAAAACCACTTAAAAAATAAAAATAATAACAGTATTACATAAATATATTCATATCCAAAAATTATACATCCTCAATCGATCACAACAAAAGGAGTCACGGAGGCGCGGTGTTCAATAGCGGTCACCCTGCCAAGTACTGACCGTGCCCTACGTTGCTTAATTTCGGCGATCGGCCGAAAATCTATTTCGAAATCGAATCCAAGGTTTCTTTTTAAAAATCAATGCAACTTATCACACTTGTCAACACAGATTTAAAACACACAACTCGCACGGATGGACGAGACCTAACTTTTGAAGCTAGAAGCTAAAAATACGAAACAATGACAATAATAATACATAAGTACATTTATTTCCAACAATTATTCATCCTCAACCGATCACGACGGCCAGTCCGCAGTCCTGTAATCGGCTATCCGGATTGGCTGCGTTCGTGTCTGGCCCTGCCCACTTCAAAAGTGACCGGGTAATGGTCCGAGTTTAAGTCATCCACCGTGAAGAGGTCCGAGAGATTTCTCCCGTTCTTCACCACGGCGATGGACGTCGTCGTTGTCGTCGCTCCGTTTGTCGGATGATGCGTCGGCGTGTCTGGAAAGCCACGAAACAATTGTGCCTCTGCGTGTGGTCAAAGACCACATTCCAATTGGCATTGTCCCGATGGCAATTCCAAGTTGAATGTCTAGCCTTGAGATCACCCAACACTATTGTCCTTGCAGAGATACCCAGGAGCGCCTGGAGGTCACGTTGCGTGATACGTGACGTTGGTGAATTGTACCAGGCCGTCACTGTTAAGTCGTTCTGGAATTTGATCGAATTCACATAACGTCTGTCATGTCTGTCGAGGAACTGAATGAGTTCCCCGACCTTGTTCTTAAGTCCGTTGGCGTTCCACGCGCAGAACGTCAGTCTAGCCATCAAGTTCAGCGCAGAATTGCGCCATGACCTGAAAACGTGCAGATTCTAAATTTACATTTTTCAATCTTTGATTTAAGATGTTGACCCTGCCGAGCATGAGGGATACGTTGATTAGAGCTTGGTGTTCTTGGGGTACCTTGGAAAGCCCTCCTCTCCAACTCGAGGATGTATGCCGCACAGTTAGTCGAATTCGCTGGGTGCGGGCCGCCGCAGTTACAGTACAGTGCCGGCTCGGTGCTCGGTTTCGTGCACTCAAGAGTGGGGCGACCTTCACCGCACTTCAGGCACCTGAATTTTGCATTGCAATTGCTGGTAGCGTGACCCCATTCCTGACACCTATGGCACTGTACTGCACTCTTTTTGTTGAGGTACTTTTCCCAATTGATTCTCGTGTAGAATACAAACTTGCATCTTTGGTTTAATTCTTCGATGCTCTCGGTGGTCGTAACAGTGATCAGAAACAGCGGCCTGACCGTGTTCCTCATTTTCATGATCTTTTTCTCCACTATGTCGTATCTTTCTTTCAGTTCCGCTTAAATCTCTTCCACTGATGCGTTTTCTGGTAGTCCTCGTACAACATGAGCCCTTAATTTCTCATCATAAGGGGCGAATGTGTGGAATTCTGTATTTTTTATATTTTTAATCAGATTGTCATACTCACCTTTGCATGTTGTGTGAATGCTGACCCGCTGCCCAGCATATTTTATGTAAAAGTTTTTTGACTTGAGGGTGTCTTTATCTCGATATTGGGAGTTTCGGTGTCTGCAGGTATTGTATTAGGCGTTTCAAATCTATTTTTAACAGGCAACACAAATTTATGTTCATTGGCTTTAAGGGTTTTTGATGAGGTTTGTCTTACTGTTCGCATCAAAAATATCCATTTTAGTGCTAGAGCTAGGTTTCTGCACAGGATCGATAACAATCTTTGCCCTTAATCCGACCGATCGTTTTTTGACAGCTAGCGCTTTTGAGGGCGATATTTGGGCGGGACTCATAGGTCATAATGTTAAATGCAGTACTTACAGTTTAAGTGTCAAAAACGTCAAACGTCAAAAATCATCAAAACCAACGGGCACGGAAAATGAACAATAACACGTCAACGAGAAACAAATAACAATAAACTAACGAATTAACTAATTTTGAAACTTTAAAAAGGCAAAAAACTGGTAACTTGTGAAAAATTGGCAGAGCTGTCTGAAACGTGTGCGAATATATATATATATATATATATATATATATATATATATATATATATATATATATATATATAGTATGTGTTTTGTATTTTCTTTACCAGTTTCTGTATTAGGTATGTGGAGGTTATTGGGTTTTCTGGTAATAATTAATTAAACTAATGATTTTTTTCCATTAACGTTTCGACTCTTATTTGAGTCTTCCTCAGAATTTTTTTTATTATTTTTCCTATATCTATAACAATTAAGAGAAAATTAATTAAATTAAATTATGATTACATATTTCAAATTATGTGCATAAAAACATTCGACAATACAAAATTGGTGTGTAAAATATTATTTATTCTAATGATACGAAATCTAATTACAAACAGACTTAAAGTAAAATTCATAAACAGAGCGACTTACCGAAATCGAAATTACTCTCGTGCATTTCACAAACATCAAACTCCGAGTTACATGGTCAAAACCATATAACAGGAACAATGGTCGTATACACAGTACCATGTATTATTGTTATTTTGTAAAAAAAATTAAAATATCCATTATATTAACTCACATTTATTAAAAACACATTTAACCTATAAATCGAACTGCACGTGGTCACTCGTAATTTTGCGTATGGTCAATGTAACCAATGAATTTCCAAAAATAGATGTCCGAAAATAATATTTTAAAGAAAACTGAAAACTGAAACATTGAATAGATATAATACCGATAGAGTTGAAATACCACATAATTAACACACAATGTGTACATAGGACAAACTAAGCAATATTTAGAAGAGAGGTTGAAAGGTCACAAATATTCAAAAAATGGTACAGCTTTGAAAAGTCACATAAGAAACACCGGACATAGTTTTAATTTCAACATCGAAGATATTAACATATTAGAAAGAGAAAACAAAGAATTAACAAGAAATGTCCTAGAGATGATTCAGATAAAGAAACATAAAAACGCAATAAATGATAGAACTGATATCCAGAATTTAACATCAATTTATAATTTTATTTAAATATTATACTCACTATTCTAGAAAAACAAACGGGTTGATGTTAATTATGTGGTATTTCAACTCTATCGGTATTATATCTATTCAATGTTTCAGTTTTCAGTTTTCTTTAAAATATTATTTTCGGACATCTATTTTTGGAAATTCATTGGTTACATTGACCATACGCAAAATTACGAGTGACCACGTGCAGTTCGATTTATAGGTTAAATGTGTTTTTAATAAATGTGAGTTAATATAATGGATATTTTAATTTTTTTTACAAAATAACAATAATACATGGTACTGTGTATACGACCATTGTTCCTGTTATATGGTTTTGACCATGTAACTCGGAGTTTGATGTTTGTGAAATGCACGAGAGTAATTTCGATTTCGGTAAGTCGCTCTGTTTATGAATTTTACTTTAAGTCTGTTTGTAATTAGATTTCGTATCATTAGAATAAATAATATTTTACACACCAATTTTGTATTGTCGAATGTTTTTATGCACATAATTTGAAATATGTAATCATAATTTAATTTAATTAATTTTCTCTTAATTGTTATAGATATAGGAAAAATAATAAAAAAAATTCTGAGGAAGACTCAAATAAGAGTCGAAACGTTAATGGAAAAAAATCATTAGTTTAATTAATTATTACCAGAAAACCCAATAACCTCCACATACCTATATATATATATATATATATATATATATATATATTCGCACACGTTTCAGACAGCTCTGCCAATTTTTCACAAGTTACCAGTTTTTTTTCCTTTTTAAAGTTTCAAAATTAGTTAATTCGTTAGTTTATTGTTATTTGTTTCTCGTTGACGTGTTATTGTTCATTTTCCGTGCCCGTTGGTTTTGATGATTTTTGACGTTTGACGTTTTTGACACTTAAACTGTAAGTACTGCATTTAACATTATGACCTATGAGTCCCGCCCAAATATCGCCCTCAAAAGCGCTAGCTGTCAAAAAACGATCGGTCGGATTAAGGGCAAAGATTGTTATCGATCCTGTGCAGAAACCTAGCTCTAGCACTAAAATGGATATTTTTGATGCGAACAGTAAGACAAACCTCATCAAAAACCCTTAAAGCCAATGAACATAAATTTGTGTTGCCTGTTAAAAATAGATTTGAAACGCCTAATACAATACCTGCAGACACCGAAACTCCCAATATCGAGATAAAGACACCCTCAAGTCAAAAAACTTTTACATAAAATATGCTGGGCAGCGGGTCAGCATTCACACAACATGCAAAGGTGAGTATGACAATCTGATTAAAAATATAAAAAATACAGAATTCCACACATTCGCCCCTTATGATGAGAAATTAAGGGCTCATGTTGTACGAGGACTACCAGAAAACGCATCAGTGGAAGAGATTTAAGCGGAACTGAAAGAAAGATACGACATAGTGGAGAAAAAGATCATGAAAATGAGGAACACGGTCAGGCCGCTGTTTCTGATCACTGTTACGACCACCGAGAGCATCGAAGAATTAAACCAAAGATGCAAGTTTGTATTCTACACGAGAATCAATTGGGAAAAGTACCTCAACAAAAAGAGTGCAGTACAGTGCCATAGGTGTCAGGAATGGGGTCACGCTACCAGCAATTGCAATGCAAAATTCAGGTGCCTGAAGTGCGGTGAAGGTCGCCCCACTCTTGAGTGCACGAAACCGAGCACCGAGCCGGCACTGTACTGTAACTGCGGCGGCCCGCACCCAGCGAATTCGACTAACTGTGCGGCATACATCCTCGAGTTGGAGAGGAGGGCTTTCCAAGGTACCCCAAGAACACCAAGCAAACCTAAATACGTGCCGGAGCCAATGCCAGGCACAATGCCTGGACGAATAGGGTGCAATCATCTGCACCTGAAGTAGCGGAAAAGGAGTGGCCACTGCCCGCACCAAGAAGGGGGGAGAAGCGGATGTCGCAGCACCAACCGGAGCCGTCTTGGTGTGTCTAACCGCAACCGCCGATGACGCCACAGCAGCCGCCGAGGATGCCGCAGCGGATGCAGCAGCAGCAGCAGCTTCCAGAGGTGTTGCCCGCTACCCAAAAGGACGAGATCAACGAGCTTTTCAGCGAAATGAAAAGGTTAAATTCTCTAATCAACGTATCCCTCATGCTCGGCAGGGTCAACATCTTAAATCAAAGATTGAAAAATGTAAATTTAGAATCTGCACGTTTTCAGGTCATGGCGCAATTCTGCGCTGAACTTGATGGCTAGACTGACGTTCTGCGCGTGGAACGCCAACGGACTTAAGAACAAGGTCGGGGAACTCATTCAGTTCCTCGACAGACATGACAGACGTTATGTGAATTCGATCAAATTCCAGAACGACTTAACAGTGACGGCCTGGTACAATTCACCAACATCACGTATCACGCAACGTGACCTCCAGGCGCTCCTGGGTATCTCTGCAAGGACAATAGTGTTGGGTGATCTCAAGGCTAGACATTCAACTTGGAATTGCCATCGGGACAATGCCAATTGGAATGTGGTCTTTGACCACACGCAGAGGCACAATTGTTTCGTGGCTTTCCAGACACGCCGACGCATCATCCGACAAACGGAGCGACGACAACGACGACGTCCATCGCCGTGGTGAAGAACGGGAGAAATCTCTCGGACCTCTTCACGGTGGATGACTTAAACTCGGACCATTACCCGGTCACTTTTGAAGTGGGCAGGGCCAGACACGAACGCAGCCAATCCGGATAGCCGATTACAGGACTGCGGACTGGCCGTCGTGATCGGTTGAGGATGAATAATTGTTGGAAATAAATGTACTTATGTATTATTATTGTCATTGTTTCGTATTTTTAGCTTCTAGCTTCAAAAGTTAGGTCTCGTCCATCCGTGCGAGTTGTGTGTTTTAAATCTGTGTTGACAAGTGTGATAAGTTGCATTGATTTTTAAAAAGAAACCTTGGATTCGATTTCGAAATAGATTTTCGGCCGATCGCCGAAATTAAGCAACGTAGGGCACGGTCAGTACTTGGCAGGGTGACCGCTATTGAACACCGCGCCTCCGTGACTCCTTTTGTTGTGATCGATTGAGGATGTATAATTTTTGGATATGAATATATTTATGTAATACTGTTATTATTTTTATTTTTTAAGTGGTTTTGTTGTTGTCGGCGTTGTCGTCCCTACTATTATTAATAATAATAACAATAATACAATGTGCAATATTTAATATGTTAAATTTGGAAATAAATGTACTGTCATTGTTGTTGTTAAAGTTTCATAATTTTAGCTTCAAAAGTTAGGGACCCCCCCATACCCCTCTCATACCTAGTCGAGTTGACACTGTTAAGTGTAATACTAGTGCACGCCGAAGACTTATAAATTAACGTGTGAAAAGTATACTTCAGGTGATGTGCATCAATATGGGCGATATGTGGCGTCATATGTTGGTGAAACTTTTTTTTTAACTGATGTAGGTACACGCGCTCGTTAAGGTTCGACGAGACCACCATGCTCCATTAATACCTTAAGTACAAAGAAACTTTAACAGGCGTGTACGTTAAGATGCCCTTTGTGACTACTCTAGTTGATCTGCCGATGATGAAGTGTAATAATTATTAATTTGCGTAAGCCATAGCCGGTGCGGTTAAATTGATTTACTTTTACCGGACTTTGAATTTAATCGAATTGAATCGTTATTACGAGATTGATCCGTAGACGAGAGGTAGTCGGGTCGTCTGTGCGTCACTATTTTTTACGAGCAACGTTGTGGTTCTGAAAAGAACCTGTCCTTTGCGTCGAGGAGAGCGGCCAGTTGTCGCTTATTTCGAGCTGGTGTATTTCATGACGGCTTTGTTGCATTCGCTGACGGCGTGTTTCGCCAGCTCGCCGGGAAGCAGTAGGCGCACGGCCGTCTGTATCTCCCGACTGGTGATGGTCGAACGCTTGTTGTAGTGACGAGACGCTTCCGCGGCGATGCGTTCGAAGATGTCGTTGACGAAGCTGTTCATGATGCTCATCGCCTTGCTCGATAATCCGGTGTCGGGATGCACCTGCTTAAGCACCTTGTAAATGTAGATCGCGTAGATCTCTTCGACAAAAATCCCCATAAAGCTGCCGGAATATCGGGGGCTTCCGACAGAGAACCCGCGCACCTTCATAAACAACGTGGCAAAGTACATGTTGGCAAACCAAATCGACCCGGAGAAACGAGTGCCGTTGGCTAGCGGACAGCTGCTCGAAGGCGCGCGGGACTGGTATCGGCCACTGGAACACCTGCGCTGCCATGGAACATCTTCGCCGAGCGGCTGGAGGACCGCTCTCCAGCGCAGAAGCGACGGCACCCCTCCTATCCGATCTCTAAGGAACTTCCCAGAAGGCCGTGAAGAAAACGAAAGCTTTTCTGCTGGAGATGGCGTTATTCGACCGCCTCCAGCCGCAGCTTGATGAAAGCCTCCGCATTTGTTTGATGATCAAGGTTTAACCCCGCATCCGCATCCAGCTCCGGGTCCACAAACCGGGTTCTTTCAGAGAATTACTGGCAATGGTGTCCAGCATCGAACGAGACCTGGCTGCTCTACCGAAGCCGGCCCCGACACCAAGACAGTATCAGACACCAAGGGACCCGAAATGCCGATACTGTCAGGGGTTACCACTCGCAATGCCCCGTACAGATCGAGCGATACGGAACGTCGTAAACGGGAGAAGCTGCAAGGCATTACTAGACACCGCCTCAAGTAGCAACTTCATACAGGGCAACCTAGCGAAAATCGACAACTACAAACCAACGACGGGCCCTCTTGCGGATAGTGACCAGATTTTCGTCACCGACGGAACGACAACGGTACGGTTCACAATCGGAGGAGAACTACAACAAGCCGACGCCTACGTCGCGCACTCCCTGCTCGAGGACATGGTGCTGGGACAGCCTTGGGTAATAAGTCACCAGGCCGTGATGGACTTGGCACGAGGCTGCATCCATTTCGGGACCATGAACCGCCGCACAGCATACTGGTTGCGCAGCCATGCCGGTCCTAGGACCACCACCGAGCCAATCCCAGTTCCACACGGATTCCAGTCACCACACAACGAACTCGCCGACCAGCTCTTTCGGCATTTCAATTTGGTCTTCACCAAAGAGGACGCCCAGACGCCTCGCCTCGCCTCCACCAAACATCATATCCGTCTACGCGATACCGTCCCATTCCGAGTGACTCGCCCGTGAAGAAAGTCGTCATAGCCGAACAGGTGGAGGAGATGTTGGCCACTGGGGTGATCCGGCTGAGCACGTCCGCCTATAACTCCACCATCGTGGTTGTACGAAAAAAAGGATGGGAACCCACGGTTCTGCATCGACTACCGCCGGCTGAATCACGCCACCCGCGACAAAGCATCAAACTTCCCCCTCATCTCTGAAGTTCTGCGCGACCTCAGCACCGCGACCGTCTTCTCCACGTTAGACCTCAAGTCCGGGTAGTGGCAAGTGCCAATGGACGAGGACTCGAAAGCACTCACCGCATGAGTTTAACGTGATGCCTTTCGGCCTGAAGAACGCACCCACCACATTTCAGAAGCTAATGGCCCACGAAGTGCTGGCGGGATACCTCCGGAAGTTCGTCCTCGTGTACCTGGACGACATAATCATCTATTCGGCCAACATGGAGGACCACCTGAACCATATCCGGCTGGTGCTCGAGAGGCTGCAACAACATAACCTGGGCTGAGACCCGGAGAAGTGCCACTTTGGCGTTCCTGAACTAAATTATTTAGGGCATCACATCTCTAGCACGAGTAACACCCCCTCCCTGAACACGTGGAACAAATTCACATGTCAGTCGCCCCGAGTAGCCGCACGCAAGCTAAGGAGTCTGGGTCTGGTGAAAAAATGGGGGATGGAAGCAGAACAAGCATTCAGGACTCTTCAAGGCATTACCAGCCAGCCCCTGAAGCTCCACCGGCCGGATTTCCATATGAAGGGGATCGCGGCCGTCCTGTACCAGGAGCATCCAGATGGGCGAATGATAGTGTCGTACGCTAGTGCGAAGTTGTCCTCGGCGGAACAGCGTTACCATTGTAACGAGCAAGAGTGTCTCGCCGTTGTTTGGGCTTGCAAGAGGTACCGCCCGTACCTCGAGGACAAACCCTTCACCCTGAACACCGACAGCCGGGCCCTCCTCTGGCTACACCGGGTGAAGGATACGCGATCCAAACTTACAAAGTGGTCCATTGTCCGGGGAAGGACAATGAGTTGGCGGACGTCCTCTCCCGAAACCCGTCAAACAACACAAGGCCCGATTAAGAAGAAGCCATGGAAAGACTGCTGCCGCCTACACATTCCACCGCGCCCATACACCAGCTCCTCCAATTGGAAGCAGCCGACTTGCCGCGCCTGGTCCTCGAAGCACAACGTGACGACCTCGCGATCGCCCAACTAATGACCCGGCATGAGACATCCCGGAGACCAGGCATTCCTGAAATACTACGTCCAACGCGATGGATATCGACGCCGACGACACGAAGACAACGAGAAGCTGGTGGTATCTTCCCACATACAACCGCAGGTGCTACGATTCCACGACGACCCTACCGCCGGCCACCCAGGCGCCGACGAGACGGCGCGCGCCATCCTGCGAACATACTACTGGCACAAGGTGGAGGACGATGTCAGAAGACACGTACGCGGATGCCTCATATGCCATTGTACCAAGAGAGGCCGCCTGCAACCTGACGCCCCTCTACGGCTCCATCAATCAGCCCAACCTTGGGAAACATTGTTCGTAGACCTGATGGGCCCTTACACGGAAAGCAGGCAAGGGAACAAGAATATCCTAGTAGCAAGCGACCTATGCTCGCGCTGGGTCGAGGCATTTCCACTCCGCAACACGAGGTCTGGCCAGGTGGCGAAACTCCTCGAGGAGCAGGTGTTCGTCCGGTACGGCTACACCAAATCCATCATAATAGACAACTGACCCCAGTTCACCTCGGTTACCTGGGATGCGAAGATCGGCCACTGGGGAGCTCTCCACTGGACTACCGGCATCTACCATGCCCGTGCCAACCCAGAAACACACCAGGCTGGGTGAGCGCGCCACCAAAGATCCTGTTCAACAGACGCAGTCCCTTTTTTAATTCTACCTCTTCTCCTCTTCTTTGTTACCTTTGTGTGGGTCTCTGACTGCCGCCCGAAAGAAAAAATGCTAAGTGGTCATTAAAGAGTGGCGAATGCTGCTCTTGATACACCGTTTCAACATTCGAAGTCGAAGTTAGCCCTGCGATTGTATGTCATCATTTATCGTAGCTTGATCGGTTAGGTGGCGTTCTCGGAACGGAAAGCCGCCATTATGTTCCAAGGAGGTGGCTAGTTTTTTTAATCTCATATCTCTCTCTCTCTCGGGCCCTCCCTCCCTCCCCCTCGTCTCGAAGCCCCTCCTCCTATCTCAATGTGTCCGTGTCAGTCTGCCACCTGAGCCCGGGCACTCGCCTAAGTTGTCGGCAACGGCCATACCACGTTGAATGCACCGGTTCTCGTCCCCCAGTTCCAACCAAGCGTCCGTAGTGAACGGACGTGTTTTTGTGCGCTCCCAAACTTTCAAAGTGTATTCAAAGTATTAAAATACCGTGGTGGAATTGTGCGATGACCGTGCGCCCGGCGCCAACGACCCAACCGCACCCCTGCAGTGCGCATTGCCCCCGTGGTTATGCGCTACCCCTTGCCACCGAACGGAGGGATACCGACCGCCGATCCCTTCCGCAGGTAGGACAATAATCACCGAAAACTGTGTCCCTCATCGCGAAATGGCGATTTTTAAATTTAAGTTCGTAGTATATATATAAAATTACCGTGTATTAGGGTAATTAATGGTAAATTCCATAAAAGAGAAATTGGGTAACATTGATTTCCACGTTAAATACCTAAAAGACGAAACAAACGTACAATTTAAAAGAAAAATTGATTACGAAACGTTTATATTCAACATGTCGCCGGACACGAAATACTACACTTACACACCGCGCGATAAGAAAACGCGTGCAATCATAATTAAAAGACTCCCAGATGACGTTAACGAAAAAGACATATTGGCAGAGTCAAAGGAACTAAACTTGGGCATAGTAAAATTAACAAAGCTTAAAAACACGCAACAGCCGATCTACATGGCGATAACACAGTCGAAAAAGACGATCGCCGAATTAAACGAGAACTACAAATATTTACAGCATACGAAAATATATTGGAAGAGATACAGAAACGAAAGACTAATAGTACAATGTAAAAACTGCCAGCGATGGGGACACGCCACGACAAATTTTCGGCTAAATGCACGGTGCATAAAATGCGCTGAAAATCACGCGACACGCAAATCGAAACTTGACGACGCGAAATGCGCAAATTGTTCGGGACCCCGAAGCAGGTACCGAGATATCTGCCCGCACCCCCGCCGACACGTAACATTTGGGACGAGCGGCGCAATCTGGCAGGCCGGGCGCAAGCCGCAACGGGACCCCCGCTACCGCACCACCGGCAAGCAGCCGCAACACCGGAGTCCAGGTACCCCCGGAAGGCAATTTTGATCACACAAAAAGCAATTCGGGATCATGACCCGCGCAAGCGACGCATGAAACGCCAACTCCGAATAATAATGGTAAAAAGGCCGAATTAACCGACCTTGTCAACGCTATGAACGAGTTGGACTCATTAATTAATATTAGCCTAATGTTCGACAGAGTCACCAGGCTAAACGCTATTTTGCGTACATGCCGAAATGAAATCGAACGATTCCAAGCCTTCGCCTCATTTTATAAAACGCTTAATGGAGCAAATTAAAATAGTACACTGGAACGCAAATTCGCTACGCGGTAAAATCGGCGAGATAATTCACTTCATCAATGACAATTCACCAGCCATCGTTTTAATAAACGAGACAAAATGCACAAACACCGACAACATAAAGGTCCGGGGCTACACGGCGGAGAGAAAGGATTGCGACAACGGCCAAGGTGGCGTTCTTGTTCTGGTGCACAACGGCGTCCCTTACAGACGTGTACACAACCGACGGATCGCCGATTTGGATGCGGTGGCAATAACACTCGCGGACAACACGCACATTATCCCCTATTACAACAGCCCGCAGCACACAATCACCGGTGCCGGCCTAAACAACATCTTCCGCTTACCCAGAAAGGTGCTCATAGTAGGAGATTTAAATGCGCGACATTATTCGTGGAATTGCCACCGCAATAATAGAAACGGCAATAACCTTTTTAATTCGCCGCAGTCAACAACGTGGTCATTATGCACCCGGACATGCCAACGAACTACCCGCCGAACGGCACGACCCCAACGACCATCGACCTACTCGTAAACAAAAACGTTGCGACGGTCAGGAGGGACGTGGTCGCACTTGACGAGCTAGCGTCTGACCACCTGCCGGTAACCTTCACGGTAGGCGGTCCGTTAAATGCACCGGACCAGAAGCAGGTGAATAACTACGCGAAAGCAAACTGAAAACCATACCCCACCATATTAAATTAATCGATTAAAATAAACTCGAACATCGACAATGTACTAGCACTCGTAAAAGAAGAGGAAGAAAAAGCGAAGCAAATAAACGCCGCCGCCGAAGCCTCGATACCGAAAATGAAAATGTTTACAGTGCCTCACTATCAACTTCCACGGACGATTATAAACCAAATCCGGGACAGCAACAGAGTACGCAGAGCGTTTCAGCGATTCAGGCGCCCGGAAGGCAGAGAAACGATGAACCGGTCTGACCAGGAGCGTCAGAACGGCAATCCGGAAGCATCGGGAAGCGGAATGGGCAAAGAAGCTGGAGAAAATCAACCCGCGAGATGGTACAATCTGGCGACTAACAAAATCACAACGAAACGGCATTCTGTGATACCCACACTGGAACTCGCACAGGGAGAATACGCTTACACTGACCGAAAAAAGGTAAACGCTCTGGTTGACACATACACACAACACCAGAGTAGGGGGAGAGTAGGAGCTTCCTGTGTTTTCTCTCTCTCTCTCTCTCATGTGTTTGTAGGTAAGAAAAGTAAACATCCGGCGGTTAAAAATGTATCGCCCTCTCTCTCGTACATATAGGTTAAATGAAACGTGTAAAATGAAAAAAAAAGATGGGATGGATGTTTTGCGGTTAGTGTAATCGCGATATCGTCGTCGTCGAGCGCTCGTGTGTCGTTGTCTTGTGTCGGCCGGGGGGCGCGGGGCGCCGGGCGATAGATGTAAATAGAATTGGACTCGTGATGAACGATGAAAAAATGTTGTCGTGACGCGCGGAGTAGTGGGTATTTGCCAATTCATAAACCTCCTCCTATAACAATGTAGGTCAAGGTCAAGGTCACACTGAGTGACCATGACTTTGACCTTGACCTTGACCTACATCGTTCCAGGCGGAGGTTTATGAATTGGCAAATAATAATAATAATAATAATATTGTCTTTATTGTGCATTGAAGAAAAAAAAAAACAAAATGGATACAAATTAATAATATACAGAAACTCCAGCGCAAACCCAAGACGAGATTCAGGTTCATTAAAAACCTGCTTTGCAATCTAATCTGGAATACAATAACAAAAATAAAAAAGAGAGATATTATACCTATTGCTAACCTTAACTAAATATTAACTAAATTTATAACATAACATAATAACCATATAATTAACACTAATATGAAAAATTAATAATAAAACTAATAATACTAGATATACATAATAAAACTAAAATTACACGATGCACGCTCCGCTTGTGAGATAATGTGGAACATATAAAAAAACATATAAAAAAAGAGAGAAGTCATAGGGCAAAACCCGCACGAATTACATAATTTGCTCATGAAAAATATATGCTTTCATTCGCCTTTTAAACACGCCGATACTCAAAGCCTTATACTTGTTTAGTACGTTATTATATTTGCTATAAATCAAGGTCGAGCTTGACCTTGACCTTGATCTTCATCGTTCCAGGAGGAGGTTTATGAATTGACAAATCCTGGTTGGGTCTAGAAAAATGTTCAGCCCCCCCACCCAAAAATATCGTTTATAAGCGTGATCGGTATTGCAGTGAAAAGTGTAGTCGCTTGACATAAAGTCGAAGCAGCAGTGTCCTTGGAGTTATAATTGCTGATCGTTGAAGAATTACAAGTAAGTTGTACATTATATTACAATAGAATTAGTTCAAATTTTGAATATGTATGTGTAGTGGCAACATCAAAGCATCACACTTCCATCCAAACCAACAACCATCATCCGAAGAGAAGTCCTACAATTGATGGGGATGACCGTTCGAAAAAGATGAGAAAAATCGTCAAAGCACAAAATACCGTACCTATGTCGCAAGTCATTGGAGAAGATTCCAGCTATGAAGGTGATTTAAATAATTTTGTATTAACACACGCTTTCAAGGAAAATGGTGTAGTAACGAGAAGAGAGGAAAGTGGAAATCTCCCCGAAAATGTTCAACGAGGGAATAGAGGCCCCCTCTATTCAGAGACAATATATTTTATAAATAAGAGTCCCACGAAGTGGGTTACAGTTGGGTTATGTTCGGAAATGTTCTCCGAACCCGTTGTGAGAATAATGGGGAAAGGTCAATGTATCACTTTAAAGGAGCTGGATTGGCAAAACATTTTGAGCTATAAAACATCCATAACAAGCAGCTTTGGATCTCGTGCACCATCTCAATTAACGTTGTGCGGTATAAACATATCATGTGAGTGGATAGAAAATTCTCGAAAGATATTAAAATTCGAGAGAAACGCGGAATGCGTGTATTTGGCATATGATTCGCTGCATGAATTGTGGAAACTGGCAGATGTTATAACTAGTCGAATGGAGATGTTAAAAAGTTTGGAGTACAGGAATTACTATGATGACGTGATTAGGGCAGTATGCTCAATGTCTGGTGAAATGAAGCAGAATGTGCTAGCTGTCATGAATGGTGTGAATAGTGAGCAAACGTGCATCACGAAAGAACTCTTAATATATGGAACTGATAAAATATTGTGGGATATCGATCTGTATAATTTAATTAACAAGTAAATGAAAAGTGTAACATTTAATGTAGAAAATAACATAACGCATATAATGTACACATGGGCGTACGCGTACAGGCAGTCCAGGTTCAATAAGTGGGAGGAGCAGTATTTGGACAATATACGATTTAGGGATAGAATTAAGATGTTAGAATGTAAATTAAAACCATACTTAACCATAGAATTTAGGAAGAAAATTTACACCAAAAGATGTACGTAAATGTAATATATGGAACAATTGTAATTGCACATCACTGCGTCAACTTTTCATTGAAAGTATATATGTATATAAATAAATGTTCATACTGAGGGAGAAGCGTTTCATTTCACGTCCATCGTTAAGGTAGTAAATGTATGAAAGTGTGATAGCGCAACGAAATATAATGTCGAGGAAACCGAAAAGTGGAAACAGTCGACGACGAATTGTCGAAAGAAATGGTCGCGGTTTGATTAACAAATTGATAGACAAGTTACCTGTGGAATTACACATACCAGGATATCAGTTTTGTGGTCCCGGTACAAGGCTAGCGAAAAGATTAGCGCGAGGTAATCGAGGAGTAAATAAATTAGATGAAGCTTGTAAGATACACGATATCGCATACGGCACGACGTCCGATTTGGTCAGTAGACACGCAGCCGATAGGGAATTGTATAAGGCGGCAAAGGAGCGATTTCTAAGCAAAGACGCTGGTATAGGGGAAAGAGTAGCATCCGGCACCGTAGCCGCCGCTATGAAAACAAAAACCGCGCTCGGTATGGGGGTTGGTAAACGACGTGTGAAATCAAAAACAAGAAGGATGTCTGCCAAAAAAGGGAGGAAGCGCGGGGGGGCAGTTGTCTTTTCCAAAGGCAATGAAGATAGCGCGTCAAGCAATAACACGCAGTGCAACAAGAACTTTATTTCAACATGCTAAAATGGCTCACAAAGCGTTGAGAAAGGTGGGCAGAAAAATCCGCAAGCCGCGCGGAAGGGTCATAAAGATTCCCAAGACTTACTACCATTGATTACTACCTTACTTACCTTACTACCATTGATTCCCTTATTCGAAGCATTGGGAGCCTTGGGATCCCTCGGCGGTGGCGCAGCTGCCATCGCGAAAGCGGTAACGGGTGCAAAAGCTGCAAGAGATCAACTGCAAGAAGCAGAACGACATAACCGCACAATGGAAGCAAAAGCTGTGGGGGGCGGTTTTTACATTAAACCGTATAAACAAGGGTGTGGGTTATATTTAAGTAATCAGACAAAAAACTGATGAATTTACCGCATCATCCATTAACGAATCTCGAATTGACAAAGTATGCACGAATGCTGAAAATACCGTACTTTCGTGGGATATATATGCGGAACAAACTACCAAAGAAGATAAGGAAACGAGAAAGCGGAATAATAAATTTGGATGATGCGGACGGACGGGGTACCCATTGGGTTGCATATAAGAAGCAAGGTAAACATATATCATATTTCGATATTTAGTTACGGTGATTTGAGACCTCCAGTTGAAATGGAACGATATTTGTTATCGAATGATAGGACGGACATCATAAATTACAATTATCGCAGATATCAAAAGGAGACGGACGTCAATTGTGGACAATTGTGTCTGCAGTTTTTAACTAATATAACGGGTGAAATTTAACGTACAGCCGTAGTACAACAGCAATGGATCGACAGGCTAGTGCATCCTATACGTTCACATTAACGGGTAAATCATCCGATTTATCCTGTAATTTTAATCCACCAATTCTTTTAAACGAATCACGTAATTACGAGTTGGCCCTCTTAAATTTCGACTCATTTAATTCCATCGCAAACGTTGACGAAAGTAATAATTTATTTTATTACTTAGCTTACGGACTATTATTATCACCCATCGAGATACCGGTGGGAACGTACGACGTGGACGACATAGCAGCATACCTTACGAAAGAAGCGTCAAGAAGAGATAATGGTTTCGTCTTAAAAATACGCGGGAATCATAACACACATAAGACCACCGTAAGCAGTTCCCGACAGCTCGACTTCACTCTACCTCGCAGCGTCGGTTCTTTGTTAGGGTTTACGCGACGGAAGATTCAAGCAAACACAGAAGTGGAATCGGATAATATCGTGAACATAAACAAAGTAAACGCATTGCAAATATATTGCAATTTGATCAAAGGCTCTTACAACAACGGGCAACCGGACCACGTCTTGTATCAGTTTTTCCCGAACGTTCCAGCAGGATTCAAAATTATCGAGAGTCCGCCACAACCTATTTATTTACCTGTAACAGGTAATACCATCAGTACGCTCACAGTACGCCTCTTAGACCAAGACGGTAACTTGGTGAATTTCCGAGGAGAGGAAGTAACGATCAGACTACATTTGCGATCAACAGAGTAAAACGATGGGAATAGTGTACGACGATCGAAAGATACGAACGAATGGTCGCTGGAAGATGGGGCTAGTGTATGATGACGGAAAGCAAAGGTATAAAGGTAAACTGAAGCGGCGGGTAATCGACAGTGCGAAACGATCAATCGGACGGTTAACACGCCCGAATCGAAACTTCTTGAAAAATTTGGGTTATACGGTGACGAAATAAATGGATATATTAAACGTAACAGACAAAATAAAGATCGACGATTCTATAGTGAGCTATGAATTCCATTCACATCAACCATTCGGCTCCACAAGTTTCGACAACAACGATGAAATTAGAATATCCGTGCCGGAAATTGACAATTACACGTTACCCAGCGAAAGTTGTTTGTACGTAGAAGGTAGTATACGCAAGATCGGGACGGACTGTAGTGTGACGAAAGATGTCAGCACAACTGCGCAGGTTATTAACAACCCGATCGCGTACATGTTCAGCGACATACGTTATCTAATAAACGGTGTGCAAGTAGATTCCGTACAAAACGTTGGAGTTACGTCATGCATGAAAGGTTATTTCTCATTCAGTTCAAGCGATATCTTGAAATTGGAGAACGCAGACTGGAGTGTGGAAAGTGACGTGAGCGATCCGAAGAAACGAGGAATCATAAAAGGAACCGCAAGTTGTCTTGACAGCAAGGGAAATTTTGGTGTGAGCGTTCCACTGAATACGTTGCTGGGTGTTGCGGAAGACTTTAAGAAGATTTTGATGAACGTACGGCAAGAGCTGGTATTGGTTCGCAATAACGATGATAGTGACGTAATCGTCAACAGCGCGGAGGAAAAATTGAAGTTAGTCATCGATAAAATAGTTTGGAGGGTGCCACACGTAGCAGTAGGACTTCGAGAACAAGTAGCCTTGACTAAGTTATCGGGACGGAACGTTGACATGCACATCCCGTTCAGAAGTTGGGAAATCCACGAATATCCATCCATACCCAGAAGTATGAAACAGTCATGGTCAGTAAAAACCGCTCCGCAACTCGAAACACCGAATTATAATTATCGGTTTCCAAACGGGGAAGAAGGGGAAAATGAAAGAAAACATGTCGAAATTTGATAACATCGGTCTAACAAATATGACAGTGTTTTTAAACGGAGAACGGTACCCGTATGATAATTTGAACATCGACTTTGAAAGCAATCATGTTGCGGTGTTGTACGACATGTACGCACGCTTCCAACACTCGTATTATTACAAGTCAAACGAACCGTTATTGTCACCCAGTCAATTTGCCGCAAACGCACCATTGATCGGAATAGATTGTAGCTATCAAGCAGAAGCCATGCATAAAAGTGGGGTGGAAATAAGGATTGAATATAGTACAAAGGTACAAATACCGGACGGAACAACCGCCTATTGCTTGATATTGCATGACAAGGCTTTCCAGTATTCCCCACTCACGAAGATCGTCAAACAGTTCACCTGAATATAAGGTGATACAGCGTTGGAATGTTACCAGTATCCGTACACGCAGCCGTCGAACGAATGTCACAATGGATCGTGCGAAAATACCATATGTAATTTTGGATATCCAAGGCTTTATGGTTAACGATGAAGAATTCATGCCGAAGGAATTGGCGTCGTACGACAGCAACAACCGCATCAGTCACTACGTGTTCCAACCAAGTCACAGTTTTGCATTGCTGCCAAGGAAGCTTCGCAACACAGCGAATTGGGTCATGAACCATCACCACTGCATCGATTGGGATGATGGATCCGTACCGACGTCCCACTTCGACAACATCGTTCGATATCTAACGCGTAATGTCCAGAAGGTATACGTGAAAGGGCGCGAGAAGGTAAAATATATACAAAATATTGTTCCAACACGCATCATCGAAGTAGACGAACAGGTCGGAAAGCTATCGACAGGATCCCCATGTGTACATTTCACAGGGGTAGAGCAAGTATGTGCGCCCTCTCGAATGTGCACTATCTCAATACCATTGTGCGGAGAAGACTCACACCAGTGGAAGAAGAATTAGAGAGGGGAGATTTGGAGTAATAAAGAAGGAATCATCAATTCACTTGATCAGTTCCCGGTGGCGATGGAGCGAATTGTTCGTTTCTTAGACGTGTTCGGTTTTTCATCATTCATGTCAGAAAAAAGTTATCAGATATGTCGAAGATATGAGGTAGACGGATCATTCGGAAATATTTCATCTACGGATTTAAAGTATATCCCGCTGACGTATTACATCGAACGGGGGAAGCCTCGAGATTTGGAAAGCGTTTGGATGCGGTTGCCACGGTCATATCGAAAGAACGTCGAATTGCAGATGAGCCTTCCGTGTTTCGAGCATCATAACAATGAAGGATGGGGAACGCACAACGATGGACCTACACCTTCCAAAAATAAATGTATTGTATGTAAATATAAGGGGCGTTAATAAAACATTTTTTGAATTTTTTTTTCAATTATTTAATTTTTTTAATTTTTTTAATATTTTGAATTTTTGTTCCCCAATTTTAACCATTTTTTTTAAATTTTCAATTTTTTTAAATTTTTTACTTTAAGAAAATATATATATAAATTTTAATCAAATGACCTTGAATTAAGCCTTCGGGAACTTTATTTTCGTCTGGTGATCTTGAATGTAGACGATCTTTTTGTCAAATGACCTTGAATTTGGCCTTCGCAAAGCTGGTTCTAGCAATGATGTATGCTGACCTTGACCCTGATCAGTCATTCAACCCGACTCATGGTCGTGGCCATGAGCGTCATCGGTGAAGGTCAAGGTCAGTATGTGGGTATTTAAAGGTGTTTTCCTCCAATTTTATGAGTCAGTTCTATTGCAATCTCTACACCAGACGGACCGTTTCTAAAAGTTGTGTAGTCTTTCGTTAGTTCTAGTGATTGTGTAGTGAATTACAAAGGTAAGTTTTCTAACACTGTTTAATTGTCTCCCATGCCCCTCATCGGGAGTTGTTATTCAACGAACTATAACGCAATCTTGTTTTACAGACCACAAGTTAAGTTCGCATTGTGGGAACAATATATTATTTTAAGAAGTAAGTAATTGAATTCTCATTTGGATGTTATATGTGTCAAGTTATGTGTTTTAGGATAGAAAATTTAAGTGTTCAACCCCTTCGCAGATCCAAGTTTGATTTCAACGATCTCTATTATTCAGCAGAAAGTTATAACTTTTATATAATTACATTTATTAATTACATTAATGTTAAAATGTCTGTGAATAAGTACCTTATGAAAATTAGTTGAATTGAGTGTGTCATTCTCTTCAAATATAATGCTAACAGTCGTTTTTCGATTTACAGAGCACTTCACATATTCGGTTTTAATTCTTAATCACCCTGGTTGCAGCAACGAACAGTAAGTTTGACTTTGAGTAATCGTTATGTAACTAATTATATTATGATTCTTTGTGATAAAGATGTCGCAGAAATCACCCTCCATCTTCACATTCCCGTCTGAATGGTGCGTTACCGCGGAGGATGATTTCGACGCCCTCGATTTGGACGCGTTAGAAAAATTATTGTTTACGAACATCCCCGCGCCAGATTTTTCCGAAATAAAAACTAACGAACATGAGGTCGAACATAAAATTAAAGCATCGTCGCGGTCAACATGTACACCCCCACAGCGTGTGGCTGTACGATCTACATCGGCTGATGTATGTGCTGGCCGCCGAAGCCCAATTTTACGTTCGAGTTCCCCCGCAAGCAGCAAACTTTTATCTTCTCAACAACGTGCTGTGAAACGAAAATTGTCCGGTTCCGAGCACGTTATTGAGAATACCGTCAGCATATCCCAAGAGGTATTGATCGAACAAAGTTGCGCATCCAATACTTCTTTGGAGATGACCGTTTCACAGTGCGGTGAGACGCGAACTACCGTGGCGGTTACGGAAAAAATTAAAATTTTATTTAACGTATGTATTAAACCCGCACCACGCACTTCTTGCCCTTCTTTACGGGCTTTACTAACGGCACCGCTAAATGAAACGCTTCGCACACATTACCCAGCTCTTCCACCACCCACGTCAAGATTTACACCAAAGGTGCACCTTAACGTTGGGAAACCACCAATGTCACCCTTTGTACAACATGTAACATCGAGGGTGCCACCAAACAGCATTAAAGTTGACGTGTATGCTCCCTCGACGTCGAAGATTTTCCAACCTTCCACGTCTGGAGCTCCATCCATCAACATTAACGCGCATGTTGGTGCCCCTTCGAGGTTACACGTTGTTCGCGACCCCCAAAACGTCAACGTTGATGAGCGTACCCTCTCGACGTCTACTGAGGTCGGACCTTGCACGTCGAGGGGTGAATCCAAGACCGTGAACGTTGACGCCACCACTCATTTCGTTCACCGCTCAACGTCACCGGTGACATCAGCGAATATGAATGCTGACACATCGTTGACGTTGAAAGCTGACTCGCTCCCTCTACCGAAGTTTAAATTCTTAAATGTGTTTGACGCGCAAAGTGACGATCGCATCGCTGGCGAACTTGCCGCTACCAAAGCCACCATTCGGACCATGTTACAAGAAAAATTACATCATTTGAAAGATTTATTGCGTGAATACCATACATTTAAAAAAATATGCGGTTGGGTAGAGAATCCTGCTGTACGTAGTGGTTTAACTGCTTCAATCGCTGAGGTGGAGGCATTTATTACTAAATTGTCTTAGCTTCCGGCAAAATTTTAAGTTTTTCCTTTTGTTGCCATGTTATCCGTTTCATGTTCTTTGTTTTTTGTTTCAGTGGAAAATCTGAGAAGTCTGTCGCTAGGAGTTGTTAATTCCACCATCGCTAATAAGCGTTACGTGTTAAAGCTAGTGGGCGTGCTACCGATCGCACTCCTACTAGAGTTAGTACACCGGTGGACGGACGACTGCTGGAGGCAGATTGAGAAATGCGGGCGCTCAATTATTTGGGATGATGTACAACCCCTGCTGATCACAGATGTCTTACCGCCCGTGGAAAATTTCGGTAAGAAAATGTCACATCGCACGATCGCGAAAATTTTCCACAGTATCCCAAATGATTGGGCGGTCGAGGCATGTTTCCCTGAAGATACATATTATCTTGTAAGTTTCTTCTACTATGAAAGTAAATTTGGTAATTTATGTCGCAGATGTAATCGACACATACATATTGCACTGCGGAAGCCTGGTAATGTATTAAAATGTCAGCGGACACGCATCGTAGCACACTGCGACAACAAACAGACGCAGGAACTGATCACCATTGTTTTAAACAAATGTTGTTGGTGTGCCATGTGTGTACGCAGAGCTTTATTTACAGTGCATGTTTTGGATGAAAGGGAAGTGTTTGACGCAACCACTTCAGACATGGATGTAAATGAATGAGTCAGTGCAATATTTAGGATTTGTAGACATTATGAGGTAGTGTGTTCACACAGAAACTTACACGGTAGTATATATCCGACTTCTCTTTGCCTATAACTTTCATTTTACCCCATCGTATTAAGTTCTAGATTAAGTTGTATATATCTGTTTATATCATTGATTATAGATTTATTATACATATATATATATATATTTATATTATTGATTGTAGCATAGTAATTACGTGTAAAATTGTGACAAACCAGATGTATAAATGTCTGTTGACGTTTCATATTTTTGACGAGAACGTCGAATACACATATTTTACCATAAATGTACACTTACCCTGTGTTTGCGAAAGAGTTCGAAATATATGTGCAGTAGTTGTGCTTTCGACTGCATATGTTACAACTTGTTATATATATCTATATATATATATATATATATATATATATGTTATTCGTGTAATGGTGTTGACTTTACATCGAATGTTTTGAAGCCGACCTATATAACCTATATAATATCGTGCGTTTCTTCTTTCGTTTTATGATGGGAACGTACGATGAGTAAATATGTATACATGTCTGTAGATAAATAATAAAGATGTTATTCGTCAACTTCAGTTGTTTTTAACACACCATATTGACAATATCCATCTTTTGTTAACGTAATGGAAGACCTCACAATTATCACACAACCCATATCCTTGCAAATTCAAAACGTTGCGTACGGTACGGATGATACATCTTTCAAAAGACATAGTGCATTATTCGGAAGGAATTCTAAGCGTTGTTTGATAGTAGGTGGGTCTGGGTTAGGAAAAACCAATGTTATGTTATCACTATTAACTGCTTCTGCACGCTTGCGTTACCTTAACGTATATCTGTGGTGTAGCTCCCTGTATCAAAATAAATACGAATATCTACGCCGATTATTGCAGCCATTGACTGAGTGCGGATACGTTGAATGCTCATATGTGGAAGAATTTCTTCCACATTCACAAGTCAGAGAATATTCTATCGTCATCTTCGATGCAAAATATCATTAAGGAATATTTCTCATACGGTCGACATAAAAATGTCGATTGCTTTTATCTGTTTCAAAGCTACAGTGCCATTCCCAAACAACTGATCCGCGACAATTGTAACTTACTAGTTTTATTTCGACAAGATTTGACAAATTTGCGACACATCCATAACGATCACCTGGTGGGTGACGTAACGTGGGATGAATTCACACACATTTGTCGAGCATGTTGGGATGCACCGCATGGTGTATTAGTTATCGATCTTGATTGCTCGAAAAATAATGGACGTTATCGGAAGGGCTTTGATGAGTACATCATCGTTTAAAGCAGATCGGGTGAAGTATTCGGATCAGTGCAGATCGATCCACCGATCCGATAACAATAATTATGAATACAACGCTGACACAGCAACTCATCCGTGCGCGAGAAGATGTGCAACAGATAATTCGGACTTTAAAAGGGGACATTAAAGAGGCAAAACTTCGTGCTGAAGCGCAGTACGCACCGCTTCAGCAACCACTTAAGGATATCTCGAAACAATTAGGTGCAATAAATTTATTAACAGTTGTCACGCAACATCGTCAGCCGAAAAAAGATCAGGGAGAATTCGGTTGGCCTATGTCTGAAATAGATAGTGCTCATGATACGTTGGGATATATGAAAGGTGCAAGTCCGTTTCAGATTGAAAAAGTGAAGCGTCGGCGCACTTCGACACCCAAAAAATCGTCGGGTCAAGCTCAATCGTTTCGTCCCGATGATGAGCTAGCCGATTACCAAGCCGGCGCTTCATCGCTTCGTCATGATGATGAGCCAGTCGATGACCAAGCCAGTTTATCTCCTCCGAAACGGAAGGTGCTGGTCTCCTTTCTACGCGACGAGGAGCTCTTCGAAGGACAGCGGACACCTAGTGCGACTTCATCAGACATGGGTGTTAGTGCGGATTTGCAGCATCTACGAAAAGGATTGGCTCAGAAGCTGGATGCTACGGCCATTCGCGAGGCTTTAGCACAATTTGATCCACTAGCTCGTGATTACGTTGCAGGATTAACACTGAATCTTGACGATGAGTATGATCAACAGTACGGTATCCGTGCGACCACGGACGGTTTTTACATCGGGAAAAGTCCGGTCCAATTCGATGGTAAGCAGATTGTAATAGGTGGATTGACCTACGACGGAACCGTAGGATTGTTTGAACTCTTATTCAAACAATCCCCCCGCAAATTTAGCCTTAACGACATGCGCACGTATAGAGACATTTTACGGCGTTCCAATGCAGCCACTGAGGGTTACGAGTCCGATGGTGGATTGGTTGAGGACGTAGAAAATGAAAAATTCGTTAAAATCGTGAAACCAATCGTAGAAGGTAACAAACCATACGTTTATTGGGCGAGGTATTGGCCTCACCCTAAAAAAGGTGGGATGTTACACAAGCAAGTGGTGCCTGATGCTGTGAAGGAATATGAATATTGGGATAATGTCAATGAACTCGTGGATCGGTTACGTTTGTTAATCGCATCTCAGACGGCGGGCCATACAGGACATCACAACGAAATAATTTCCATAATTGAGGAATTAAAGGAAGCAAACGTTATTCGCTAGTTCAGCTTATAACAGTCGATCTATACGAACACCGTCAGAACTCTGTGCAAGATAGAAGGTGCAACATGTCACTCAATCGATTCGGTAAACATGCTCATGCTCATGTTACACTTGATAAATTCCGAAAATCCCTCTCCGAACACACTATGATCAAACATTTAGCTAAACCGGGCGTCATTCCACGACATCACCCGACCCAAATTTTCACCTTATGCGGGGATGGCACTACCGATTCTGGTAACGACTTCTTTTTACTCCAAAACAAGGATTCCACAAGCACATATAGCAACCTGTCCTATGAGGGTCGAATAAAGAATGTGCAAATGACGGATAATGTTCAAATATTTGTCAACCATAGGGAACGTCAGACGGTCCAGGGGACTCTACTGAAGCAGGGCGATTTCATTCGCTGTCAGAACAAGTTTCCGAAAATACTAAAACCTTTTTTCGTCGAATGGTTAGTAGAAGACATGGAATGAAAAACGTTAAACGCGATCTCGTCAATGAACTTCACGCTCCTGCCAGGCGATATTTCAGGAGGCGGAGGGTAATAATTAAAGGTTTAAATGATTTGCTCCAAGCAGATCTTGTAGAAATGATTCCATACGCTAACGAGAACAAAAACCAAAAGTACATCCTCACAGTAATTAACGCTTTCTCCAAATACGCATGGGCTTTCCCGCTGAAAAATAAAACTGGTCAAGAGGTGACTAAGGCGATGAAAAAAATGTTGTTGGAAAAGCAGGACAATATACCTAAAAATTTGCAAACGGATCATGGGAAGGAATTTTATAATACCTATTTTAAAAAATTGATGTTACAACACGGAATTAACCACTACAGCAGTTATTCCACATTAAAAAGTTCTATTGTTGAAAGATTTAACAGAACTCTCAAGGAAAAAATGTGGAAAGAATTCAGTATGCAGGGAAATTATCAGTGGTTAGACTTACTTCCACAATTGCTACGTAATTACAATAACACTGTGCATAGAACAATACGTATGAAACCAATTGCTGTTAACCGACGAAACGCATCAGCTATTTTGAAAACAATGTTCAATTCAATAAAAGTTGTAGATCCTGCGCACCCCAAATTTAAAGTCGGTCAACATATTCGGATTAGTAAACACCGTCACGCTTTTACGAAGAACTACACTCCTAATTGGTCCACTGAAATATTTACCATTGCAGGCATTCAAAATACTTATCCTCGAACTTATATCATCAAAGATGGCAGAGGGGAATTAATTCTTGGTGGCTTCTATGAGCATGAATTGCACAATGTAAAACATCCCGACGTGTATTTAGTTGAAAAAGTACTTCGTCGAAAAGGGAATCAAGCACTGGTCAAATGGTATGGCCTTGATAGTACTCACAATCAATGGATAGATAAGGATAACGTATTATGATAACTGAACAATGTCAATAAATTACTATTATAATTTTCAGCAATCTTTTATTTCTAATATACAATTTATAAACACAAGCACCGTACATCTAAGTAAGTGAATTATGTCTAATTTCTTGCAATGTACATTTAAGTAAGTGACTCATATCTAATTTCGTTCGTTGCAGTAGTAGTAGTAGTAGTAGTAGTAGTAGTATCCAGTGTTCTGCTAAAAGATGATTTACTTCACGGTTATCATGACGCCATCGAACCTGCCACCTCGTTACCCATCTCGTCAGCAGCTGCGTTGAGAAGTTCCAAGAGATTATCCAATTGTTCTTCTCGCCTTAACTCACCAATCATTTTATGACCCCAGGCTAACGTGTGACTACCATCCTTCATGATGAATCTTTTATCATCCTTGGCTGAGAGGGCTACTTTGATTTTCAGTTCCGTGTACACGTTATGATAAGACGATCGAAACACATACATTTTCTTATACATCAATCCACCATCTTCGACGACTCTTTTATAGTCCACCACACTCAAATCCCTCTCAATTACATACTTTTTAACACCTTTAGCTTTTTTTGTTGTTTCCCTTAATGATGTTACACAGTAAGCTTTCGCCCCGGTTCCATAAAATGATGTCAGTATCGTATTTGGGTATTCATCTTTCATCTTTCCAACCACTGATACTCCTTTAGGGATGTTGTGCTGATTCGGTACTGGATAATTTGATGTATCGAACATGTCAATGTTTGCTTTCATGTCTTCGTATACGTTATCAGTATAAATTTCTAAAATTAATGAATCTGTGTCGGTGTATAATAGGGAGATATTTGGGCCGTATTTCTTTTTTAAAAAATTGTAGAAAAACTCATAAATTACGATTTTGAATAATTCCAGCACACAAAATCCCACATACAGCGGCTTAATATATTTTACTTCCACAACTGACATTTCGATGGCTGCAAGATTATCGCAAAAAATTTTCGATGACTTGAAATTAGGTTTTGATGTATGTTTCCATCCAATCTGAGTGTCGAAATGTTAATGCTCTGTGAATCTTTTTCAGTTTCATTCCATTTCTTAAACATTGTCGTAGGTTCTCATAATGAATTATATATTTTGTTTTATCACACAAATTCGCCATTAATTTGGTATGTTTTCAATTCTCACCGTATGTGTTCTCCGGGCAAAATGGTAAATCGTTGTGCTCGTCGTGCACACTTTCTGGATACTCAAGATCCACTTCGAAGACATAGCCGACTTCAGCATCGTCTATATTACACACATCTAGCTTTTTAATATCTTCTTCTGACAACCATGTGAAGCCACCCGTTGGTAATTTACACCTCATCGCATGACCGTAGAGATTAGTGGCGTCTAAGTATAAGATGTATGAGGATGGTTTTGCACTATCGTAGTCATCCAGAAATCGGTTGTTCGCCACAGCAGCTCGCTTACAGCACATACTAAGGCCACCTCTAATACCTTTCTTGAAAAAGTGCAACATATCGATATCTGTCAAAAGTTCGAGTTTGACACCTGTCATTCTTAATAGAGCGTCCCAACCAAATCCTGGCGCGGTAAAATAGTAGCACGAGTCTAGTGTATAGAATTCCATACAAATTTGTCTAAAATTTTCGAAAATATCCGCTAGAAGTCAAACATCAGATTTTAGGTATACATCACTGTATTGTCCCAACGTCTGACAATTGAAACTATTCCACACCCTTTTGGCTCGATCGTAATCTTCATCAACTACATGTTTGGCAGTTAACATATCGAAAAAATGTTCATGTTCGGGCAGTCGAGGATAGTTCATCTTTTCGAATGAATCTAAGAATGAATAAGGAAATATACCTTTTTGCCGCATAAGTGTGAATTGCGTGGGACCATTGAACTGTTTTTTAATTTCAGAGCATTGACCATCTTCTAAAAATGATCCTAACTTTTCCAGTGAACACGCCATAAATCGAAATGAATCAACAAATCGCAGTTTCATGAATACTTTGCGCTGTTTCCCTTTGGAATCTGTGGTTTCACCAACGCGCACTTTTTTAGAGAATGTTATGTATTTCTCTTTGTTTTGTGCTATTACATCCACTTCTTCTTCTTCTTTCAGGGAAATATTTTTAATAAACATATGCGTATCGTAATTGGACAGATTGTGGAAAAATATTGGTATGAATTTTGGAATTTGGTAATTTATATTGCAGATTGAATGTGCAGGACCCCTATATTTTCCAGTTAGGTGATCAAGATCGTGTTCCTTTTGCTTCGAATCAATTATTAATTTATCACAAATGTGACATGATGATCTTATATCGTGCAGAAATTGATCCAACCAGTCTAAAGGGACCATTGGTTATGTTTTACTCAAATGGTTTTTATAAATTTCTTTGACATCTTTTTCCAGATGTACCATAAATTCATTCGCCGCGTTTCGTCCACGGTAAGTTTCATATTTCGATAACGCATCGTCGTACGAGCATTTTATGAAATAGGCAAATGCGTAGGGCTCGTGTTGAAAGCATTTTTCTGTGAACGACTCATTTTCTTTACATATTTTCTTATCACCATTTACCGGTATTAATAGCGCCTCAAAATCAGCATAGATTACAAATGGGAGTTTCAATTGTTTTTCGAAATTTTCAAACTGTAAGATATTTGCCCTCTCCGCATTTCCGTATTTGTTAATTTTTATGTCAGTGGTCGGCACAATAGCCCTCACTTTTGTGCAGTCATCGCTCTGGTGGCGTATCAAATTCGTCAGATTTTAGGTATACATCACTGTATTGTCCCAACGTCTGACAATTGAAACTATTCCACACCCTTTTGGCTCGATCGTAATCTTCATCAACTACATGTGTGGCAGTTAACATATCGAAAAAATGCTCACGTTCGGGCAGTCGAGGATAGTTCATCTTTTCGAATGAATCTAAGAATGAATAAGGAAATATACCTTTTTGCCGCATAAGTGTGAATTGCGTAGGATCATTGAACTGTTTTTTAATTTCAGAGCATTGACCATCTTCTAAAAATGATCCTAACTTTTCCAATGAACACGCCATAAATCGAAATGAATCAACAAATCGCAGTTTCATGAATACTTTGCGCTGTTTCCCTTTGGAATCTGCGGTTTCACCAACGTGCACTTTTTTAGAGAATGTTATGTATTTCTCTTTGTTTTGTGCTATTACATCCACTTCTTCTTCTTCTTTCAGGGAAATATTTTTAATAAACATATGCGTATCGTAATTGGACAGATTGTGGAAAAATATTGGTATGAATTTTGGAATTTGGTAATTTATATTGCAGATTGAATGTGCAGGACCCCTATATTTTCCAGTTAGGTGATCAAGATCGTGTTCCTTTTGCTTCGAATCAATTATTAATTTATCACAAATGTGACATGATGATCTTATATCGTGCAGAAATTGATCCAACCAGTCTAAAGGGACCATTGGTTATGTTTTACTCAAATGGTTTTTATAAATTTCTTTGACATCTTTTTCCAGATGTACCATAAATTCATTCGCCGCGTTTCGTCCACGGTAAGTTTCATATTTCGATAACGCATCGTCGTACGAGCATTTAATGAAATAGGCAAATGCGTAGGGCTCGTGTTGAAAGCATTTTTCTGTGAACGACTCATTTTCTTTACATATTTTCTTATCACCATTTACCGGTATTAATAGCGCCTCAAAATCAGCATAGATTACAAATGGGAGTTTCAATTGTTTTTCGAAATTTTCAAACTGTAAGATATTTGCCCTCTCCGCATTTCCGTATTTGTTAATTTTTATGTCAGTGGTCGGCACAATAGCCCTCACTTTTGTGCAGTCATCGCTCTGGTGGCGTATCAAATTCGTCTCCGATGAAAAGTGTACGAAACATCCTTCACATATGAATCTTACATGCCCATTTTGTGACGATTGTGAGTTCACAAGGCGAGATAAATTTTTGATCCAGCAGTAATGGCTGTTCCCATCGTCGTCATTAATCATTAATAAATTTACATGGTGAGGTCGTTTACGATGGCAGATGTGAACGGTTACCACGTCATGCACCATTTTGTCACCATCAAAATGGGAGTTTAATCCGTACACGTTGATGGATATGTTACTCCTTTCCTCAAACTTTGGAATTTGTTTGATACTTACTGGGTATTCGAGATGATCGAAATTGATGTCAGTGCTTGAAAAATGGGGGTACGACGATGTTCGCTGTGGTAGACCGGTGGGTTGATAACATGCAGATGTCACCGCCCAGGCGAAACAGCAATTATCCACATTTTGAATGTTTATTATCGCTTTTCTTGCTTTAATCCAGGCTGGCAAATCGATAAAGCTGGACGCCCTCGTCGGATTGAATTTGTTGCAGTTAACTTCTATGTATAAAATTTCCACTAGAGCCCATCCTATAAAATTTTGATAATTACTTTTTATTTATTTCTTTATCTAGACATTCTTACCTGAATCCAGCTCTTGAAACTCCGACATTTTGGTCTTTATTTCCTCAATGAATTCTCCATAGATTTCATCTAAGTCCGCCGTCATCGTTATAATTTTATTTTTTGTATTAAAAGATTTAATTTCAGCTTCGTCGGTTGTATGTAAAAAATAAATAGCGAAACATTCTAGGTTAACTTTTAAGCTGCCATGCATATGTAGCACTGATTGTATAAGTGCAACAACTTTTTCTCTTATTCGATTTGTAAAGTCCGCGATGTCCACTAAATGATCAGGCTCACTAACGCGAAAACTGGTGATCCGATCTCCAAATGCACTCGCTATTTTCTCGACTCCGTCATCAATAATATCGAATGCATTGCGTTTATGATCATTGCTACGCAGATGTGCCGAATAGCGGGAAGTATTTACACGCACATTACAGTATGTAGCATCATACTGTTGTATTTGAATTATGTGCCTCATGAATTTTTTGTCGTTTACCAATGCAACTGGTTTGTTGATGCCTTCGTAGGTTGTCTGTGCGGGTGAATTCTTTCCCACAATGATCACAAAGCAACATTTTGTTTCAGCAACACACTGTACACTACTACTACTACTACAACACTTGTCACAACCGAGTACTCTATAACGACCTATGCGTAGAAGTTCTCTTATATTGCTTCCCTCCTCCCTACTCCAGTGGGGCTGACCTTGAAGTTGTTCTTATATTCAACCTCCGACGTGGCCTTGGTCTTGTTTGACCTTGACCGTAGCATTAGTCTTCGCTGCCACTTTCACCTTAGCCTTGACCTTGGTCCCGACCTTGACCTTGATTTGCCAATTCATAAACCTCCTCCTGGAGCAATGTAGGTCAAGGTCAAGGTCACTCAGAGTGACCTTGACCTTGACGGCGCTCGATTATCGGGAGGAGCGGCGGCGGCGCGTGTCTGTCGTCCGCGTCGAGCGCCGGCGACGAGAGATAAGAAGCCTCGGGCGATAAACGATATTTTAATAAGGCTATATTCAAACGGATACCTCTATTTTTCAAGGGCAACAATTATTTCGAATATAATGAATTTTCAATGAAATTAAATAGAGCAAACAAGATAGATGTGTCAATGTTTGGGGTAAATTGTCCCAAAATTAATATCTTCGAACAACTCTATGAACTCATAGCAAAATTAATTCGCCCCGGAAAAAAAGTAGAGGAAAGAGGGGATACGAAGAATAAATAAAAGGTGTTGATCTGTTTCGATTGTCTCTCAGTGTCACAAAATGTCGCCCGAGTTTAATATGCTCGCCAATCTGTACGATGCATACGAAAGAGATTTACAAAACGAGCGTCTTCTCGTTAATGATAAAGGTTACAACCTAAGCAAGAATTATAGAATATCGACGGGGCTAAGTGCAGTACGCGGGTATCTACCGGTAAAAAAATTAGCGAGAAGTAGACAAAAGTGCATAGTGTTTACGTCGTACGAATGGAGTCAGTTGTGGGAGTACGAGAAGTTGATTAACGATCACTTACACACCAAGACGTGCGTTTCAACTGAAGTTGGTCGCGCCGAAGAAATCATCTCATCTGTGACGGTAGCAGATATTTTTCAACTAAGACTCTCATGCACATTTAAGGCAAGAACACAGTACGTGTGCAAAATTGAAGGGAATGGAGGTGTGCAGATATGTTTAAATAAAAACATATTTAAACAAATACAGGAATTACGTCCTGTTAGAATACAGTATTGCTCGCCTGCATACATTGTCCTTTATGGAATACTACAATCTTATAATAAAATCGGTCGCTGAGAATAAGATCGAGAACGAAACGGTGCCGGCGTACATTCGTAATTTATGGATCTCTAGCGACAACAGTGCGTGGTTTTCCGAGAACGGAGAGTGTATGTTAGAAACGACGATAGTTAATGGTGAAATGGTAAAAAGAGACGTCGGTTCGACAAAAATTTCGTTATTATAATGCTTCGAGCCAGACTAGAAGCACACATCTTAGAACTTGCACGTGTGAAGAGACAAATAGAAACTTATTCGCAAATGAAAAAAGTGATTGACATTTTGAACAAGTTATCGTTGAAATAATGTTAACAAATGAACAATTAGATGGGATCGATCGGGCAATTCGTGCATATTACGAACAAACACTTAATGCGGAAGATATGAAATATTTGCCTAAATATTACGTGGAAAAATTGAGCGGCATTTACTTGCAAAGTGTGTGGCAGATTTTACCGGAAAAATAAAAAAAGCAGGCTGAACGGAAATTACCTTGCTACAAACACTGGAATTTACCCGAACATTCTACGCATGTCGACGGCCCACCTGATCCTATATACATGTATAGGGAATGCGATTTCGATGCTCACAATGGGTGAAAACGTTGAAGAGAACAAGACGACGACGACGACGGCCACGTACGGTCCGAAGAGTCAAAAAGTGACGTGCACATTTTGCGATACACCTATTAGCACAAGGATCAAATTCAGAGCGAATACAAAAACTCACATCTTTGCGATTCTGCTGTGTGCGGTAGGTTATTGGCCGTGTGCAAGCGGTCCTTATTGTTTGAAGTCGTGTAAAAATATCGAACATTATTGCACCAACTGCGAAGCATATCTTGGAGAATATCGCTGTTAATAGTATGGCTCCAACAATGATAACGACAATTTTAATATTTTTGATAATCGTGGAGAACACACTGTACATCAGTCGCGGTAGACATTTTCAAGACGCCTTCATCTGCATCGACTATGACCGCTCAAGAAACGACAGCTGCCCCTCCAAATGGAGAAAATTGGAAGTAGCGATAGTGAACGGTACAAATGTGTACAAAACGCCGATCGATACAACGAAAATTGTCAAAAAACATTTAGAATATAAAATTAAATTTGTCAATTTTAAGCGTAATCAGTCTAAAGAATCAAATTGGAAAACGGTAGTGTATTATTCGTACGATTCCAGAAAATTTTAATTAACGTCTGTCAACATTTCCATCATCACAGCTATCGCGACAATCGTTAATCTATTTATACTATTAATCTATATCTTTATTAAAATAATCAAATGTCAATGTATAACTGTAAGTAATAAATAAAAAACAAACGTTATGTTTTAAGATGTGTTTTATTAAAAAAAATAATACTTATATTTGCAATAAGTAGAAATTTTAAACTACGTTTAAATTTATCCAACTGTTGTGGTTGTTTGGAAATCCCAACCACTTGACATACACCTTGTTCTTATTGCGTCGTAGAACTTTTTCCACCAAGTAAACGTCATCATAGCGAGCCTTCTGAATTTCTTCGTTGTAAAAACAACCTTGGATGGGTCTGCCTTCCATGTCCTCCAGCAGATACGACGCGGGGTTTGTAATTTGAAGTTTTGACACTTTAAATAGTTCTGTAGACCAATTGGGTGTATATAAGCCAAACTCCGCCAAATCTGCCTGCCACAAATCATCCAATCCTTTAATTATAACTCGTCGACGTTTAAATTTTCTCCGTGCAGGCCTGTGTAGTTCGTTCACAATTTGTTGCTTCAGTTTATTACTACTACTCATTTCGACACTTTAATTAGCTCCGGCGGGGACTTTAGCGATCAAAAGTTTAAGCTGTTCCAAACTATCGATAATAACGCTTACGTCTCGCTTAATAGTGACGTGTGTGTCAACAATGTCTTTAATTTTCGACTGTATTTCACGTTGAACGTTCGTCAATTTCAAATTGATTTTGTGTTCCAAGTCAGCAAGCGTACCCCTAAACTCACGTTCGATAAAAGCAAGATTTTGCTTAAACTCACGTTCGACATCTCCAATTGCAAATTCGACAACTCCTATTCGTAAAGATAACTTCGAATCAATGGATGCCGTTGTATTTGTAACAATTAGTTTAATTTTATTGTGCAAGTTTTTTTCGGTCGTGTCGACGTATTGTTTCAAAGATATCAAATCGTCTTCGGACTCGCGTAATTTTTTCGAAAGTCCCTCCGTCACCAATAAATATTTATCGTCATGATCTTGTATTTTCCGATGCAGTGTGTCGATACAACTATCGACATAGTTTTTATTTGCAGAATCCAAATTTTCGACTGGGGTTGAAATATTTCGAAATATTTTATTTCCAACGTCAACGACGCGACCGTCCGAACTAACGATAAATTCGGAACATCCTTTGGATCTTAATTGTGATGCAACGATGGCCGCCGACGACGAAGGGTCGCTTGCAAACCGCCCAAATTTGTCGGTGCTCATAATGATACTGGTCGTAATTTACTCGATCACGCCGACTTCACGCAATTCGTCAATAATCGAGACAATTTCATTATGATGTGCATCTTTGTTTCCGGCTGTTTGCGATGCTTTCAACAAACGCAGTCTTTCGACCAATTCATTAATGTCATCCCAGTAAACGTATCGGAATGGTTTGTTGTCGTGAATTACTATGCCTTCACCGATTCTAGTGGATTCACCCCACGAGTAACGAGTCGGAGCGGTTCTTGTACGTGGCGCAGGCGGCGGCGGTTTCTCATTCAATATCGGCTTAACAACATTAATATACTTGCGATTCGTGGACCCCTTAATTTGCTGATTTGGATCGTTTCGTCTTCTATGTGCACTTGTACGTTCCAGAATATCTTTGTATTGCGCTCTATAGCCGCGCGTGACTCCCGTAGGATTGTTTTTAAATAGAAGTTCATACAAGCCGGGAGTTCCAACATATCGTAGGCCGCCAATTATCAAATCCTTCCCCACAATCTGTACACCACTGTTACCGATAGCCCACGCATCAGAATCGGGATTGTAATGGATTCCATATTGTGTATCGAATTCATTTCTTGCATCGGAGAGTAATCCATCTAAATATGTTCTGGGCAGCTCATCATACTGCTCGAGAAAACGATCAACTCATGCAGGATTAGCTTCATTCATCGAACGAAACGTTTCTCTGAAAGTATTCAATGTTCTTTCATTGTCGATTTCTTCGTGTTCGTCCTCATCAAACGGATCGTACTCGAGAACAGATTCGTCTTGTAAAAATGTAGGTTGTTTGAGAGCAGATTCATCATTCAATCGTCTTAGAGTCGACACACCATCATTATCAGGAGAAGACTTTTTAATTGACGACGACGACATCTTGTTCTTGAATAACGGCAGCGGCGGTGTCGTTCTCTTGTTGGTTTTCACAAGCTCCTCCAAAGGAACAGTTATCGGAGTGAATGCTTTGCGCAACGCGTCATCTTTTTCAGAACGGTTTAGCTTCAACGCCAAATATTTTTTGCGAATAGCTCTACTGGCTTTTATAATTTCCGATTTGATCATCGGATCTGACATTTGTACAGACAGACAAGTTGGCAGGTGGACAGCCAGATCGACAGACAGGTCGAACGGTACTGAAGCGCATGTCGTGTGTCATAGACGGATAAAGGTATCGAAACCCTTACGATATCTACCGTTCTCAATATCACTATCTTTATCAATAACTAAAAATCCATATTTTTGCTTCCAACATTCTCCGCACAACGATTGAAATTGGTCGAATAGCATGTCGGTATTCACGTGATCGTCATACACATGTCTTAATCAAATCGTCTTGTTTGAAGATGACGACAAGATTTGCATTATCTCTAATTAAATGTTTCGGCATCCGCGTATAACTTTGACACAGATAAAAACTGTCGACGGACTTGTGTCGTCCCATGCTAAAATACTCTCTAATTTTATCCTGTTTGTCGCAAGCGACGTCGACAAATATAAATATGGAATTCTCCATTGCTTCGCTCGGATCTAATATATCATCGCTTTCCCTATACGGAAAATATTTAACACTCCGTGTGTCGTTTAGGACATTTTCCAATAGTTTATATTTCGGCTGGTGGAGAGACTTCGAATAGTAGAGATATACATTGGCGAATTTCAGACCGTTGACGTCGAAAAGCAAACTTAGCATTGCGTTCGTCTTTCCACAATTGGACGGGCCGCAGATGATACATCGACATGTGTTTGGCAATAAAACGTCGTGTTTTCGTCGAACGCCGGCGGCGCTCGACGCGTCAACCCCATCCAAGTTGCACACGGGCAATTCACACTTTTGTTTTATAAAACGCATGATCTCTCTCTCTCTCTCTCTCGCACGCCCTTACATGTGCTGGGCCGTTGGACGACTGCACCCTTATTCCGATGTGGAACGCGGTGAAAGACGGAGGTGGGGTATTTAATTCTCTCTTGAACAAATTACCCTTTGAACTACATTTACCGGGTGGTTATCAGTATTGTGGACCTGGTACGAAACTCCAAGAAAGATTAAAACGCGGCGATCGCGGTATAAATCGCCTAGATAGATTCTGTAAAGAACACGATATTGCTTATTCTCAGTCGAAAGATTTAGATAGTCGACATCAGGCAGACAAGGAGCTTGAAAATCGTGCCTGGGAAAGGGTGAAATCGAATAACGCGACCGCCGGTGAAAAGGCAAGTGCTTGGCTCGTGAAGGTTAAACGAAAACTCGGAATGGGTGTGGATGCAGAACGTCGTCGCCGCCGCCGCCGCCACCTTCGTCGTTATCATCAGAACCGACAGCATAAAGTAGCATTGAGAAAAGCAATAATTGCAAACACAAAATTTGCTCATAAAGATTACAAATCACACGATTTGAAGGAAGGTGCGAAAATTGCGCTTACAGCCGCTAAATTGGCCGTGAAAAATGCCGGTGGGAAAAAAAATATTCGAACTCCGCGTGTCATTCCCATCCCGAAGACGGGCGGCATTTTACCTTTTCTCATACCGTTATTCGCCGGTTTGAGTGCACTAGGAGGTCTGGCAGGTGGTGCCGCAGGAATCGCTCAAGCTGTGAATAAAGCCCGCAATGCCAGAGAACAATTGGAAGAGTCGCGGCGTCACAATAAGTCGATGGAATCCATTACTTTAGACACGAAAAAGAAGAGCGGAGATGGGCTCTATTTGGGCCCGCATCGAAAAGGATTTGGGCTTTATCTGTCAAAAACTTTTAAAGAAGCTACCGCACAGGGCGTTAACCGATCGTGATCTAATCAAATATTCTAGAAATATTCCTCATTTTCGCGGTGTGTACATGCGAAATACTTTACCGAAACGGCCGTTTAAAGTGGAATGTGCCATCGTCAATCTGGATGGTGTCGAGGGTGCCGGCACCCACTGGGTTGCATATTGCAAGAACGGCAACATCGTACATTACTTCAACAGTTTTGGTAATCTACAACCGAGTCGCGAATTGACGCGTTATTTGGGAAGCGGTAGCACAATAATTTATAACCACGAAAGAGTGCAAAAGTTTAACAGCGTAAACTGTGGACATTTATGCCTCAAGTTTCTCTACGATTATCATCAGTTATGTCGTTACGTTCACACTGAAAGGCGTGGCAAATGTTCTGTCTACAAACTATTATCCACCGATTGCTTTAGAAGCCGATTCTCAATATGCATTGGGTGTTGTCGGATTTCACACGTATAATACCATACCGAACGTTGAACCGGGTAATAATAAGTTTTATTATGTGGACGATGGCGATGAGAAAGTACTGACAATTCCGTCCGGTTCCTACGAAATCACGGACATTGAATATTATTTACAGAAAATATTGAACGATCCATTGGCAAACGATGCACAGAAATCGCACACTTTATCGCTCAAACCAAACAATAACACGTTAAAATGCGAAATTAAATCTGTTTTTCGCATAAATTTCGAGCACGATGATTCTATTGGTCGAATGTTGGGACTCAGTTGAAGAATATTGCAGCCTGGCGTACTGCACGACTCAGATTTACCCGTGCAAATTATAAAGGTCGTCACAATACGAATAGAGTGTAATATTACGACGGACGCCTTCACGTCGCTTTCGCACACGCTGTTTGAATTCGCGCCGCAAGTTGGCCCAGGATTCGCTATAAATATCGAACCGAAAAATATAATTTATCTACCCGTAAACGTAAAATCCATCGATAATATTACGCTGTCGCTAATCGATCAAGACGGGCATCCGGTGAACTTTCGTGGTGAAGAAATTGTGATTAGACTAGAACTGAAAAAATGGGGTTAGTGTTTAACAACAAGCGTAGTATATCTTCAACACAAGAACAGAATTCGTTCATTCGTTCGCTTTCCTCGAAAGTGTTAACACGAGCGAACCGCGCATATCTGCAGTCCTTAGACTTGAAAGTGAAAAACAAAAATGACGTCTACGGAAAAGATAAATATTTTCGAAGGAGTTAATTTTGACGAAGTCGTTATCAAAGAAGAATATCACACCTACTACCCCAGAATAAGTACGTTTAATTTAAACGATGAAATTCGAATACCCATACAACATCAGGACATTTATACGACTCCATGCGATAGTTACATTTACATAGAGGGTAAATTTACGGAATCTGCTTACGCGTTTCTTTTCGACGAGATAAAATACGAATTAAACGGGGTAGAGATCGATCGCTGCTCCAAGACTGGCATTACATCGGCTTTAAAAGCCTACATTTCATACAACGACAACGAAATCAAAGCGTTGCAAATAGCAGGTTGGATTCACCCCGCGAAGATTCAACCGACATTACTCGGCAACAGTTTTAGCGCATGCATCCCGCTAAAATTTGTTCTAGGATTTGCCGAGGATTATTCAAAGATCATTATAAACGCACGTCAAGAACTTGTATTGCTGCGGAGTCGAACGGACGCAAACTGCTATGTCAATTCAATCGGAACAAAAACGGCAAAAATTCAGATCGATAAAGTAGAGTGGCACGTTCCGCATATTACGGTTAACGATGAAATGAGATTGGTGTTGCTAAAAACGTTAAATGAGAGCAAATCAATGTTCATACCTTTCCGAAAGTGGGAACTGTTTGAATTGCCGGCGATGAGAAAAACAAAGACAGACATATGGTCCATCAAAAGCAGTACGAGTTTAGACAAACCTCGTTACGTAATCGTGGCGTTTCAAAAGAAAAGGAAGGATAACATTACAGCCGACAGCTCTGTATTTGATCATTCGAACATTACAAATATTAACCTGCATCTTAATACGGAAAAATTCCCCTATGACTCATTACATTTGGAATTTGGTACGAATAGATATGCCAGTCGCGTATCGCATGTACGCAATGTTTCAAAATAGTTACTACGGCAGAGCAAATATCACGCCTCTATTAAATTACGATCAGTTTAAAGAATGCGCCATTTATGTGTTTGATTGTTCCAAACAAAACGAATCGGTCAAGTCTTCCACCGTCGATATTAAATTGGAGATGGAAAGTAGCAAAACATTTGACGAGGAGACGAGCGTCCAGTGTCTCATTATACATGATAACGTTGTCGAGTATAATCCTCTCACGGGAATCGTGAGAAAAATCATATGAATCGTAAATTGTGTGTGACATTTTTTTACAATGTCGATTATCTATCTATTGTACATGTTTGATCTAATTTAATGTATGTTGTAAGATTTAATGTGTGAATTGTTGCAATTATAACATTTCAAATTTTTATTTGTGTTTTATTTAAAAGCCTCATAGTTTAAATCTATCGGTCCGCGTCCCGCGTGGTGCGCCTGACGTCCAACGGCCCCGGAGCCGAGAGATAGAGAGAGAGAGAGAGAGAGAGAGAGAGAGAGAGAGTTTCACATTTGGAAACTAGTAATGATTAGACATTTACAGGATTTACAATCAGTTCAAAACGATTCGTAAATATAGAAACTTATGCGCGTTGAGAAAATTCATATCGCAAAAAGTTATTTTGTAATTAAAAACTTAATTGCAATTATGACATTTTGCGGTTTCTTACTTCTGCTAAAGTGCTGATTAAAAGAACGGCCGTGAATTAAATAGCGTATTTCAAATTTTTATTTGTGTTTTATTTAACCACATAGTATTTCCTACTACCGTGATAAAAGAGCATATATTGTGTGTGAATTGTCGCAATTATAATATTTTGAGCTTTTATTTGTGTGTTTTAATTAACCACATAGTTGATTTGTTTCTTATCGCAGCATTAAGAAATACATATTCTTAATGCTGCGATAAGAAACAAATCAACTCAAATAAGAAATTTCACAATTAGTTCGAACTTAAGGGGGGATCCTACTTTAGGAGGCCTTAAAATAGCGTTTTTGGGGGAATTTTTTTTGGACAGAAAAAAATGAGCAAACCTAGGGAAACTTTTAGAACATTTTAGTGCATATTTGAGCATTAAAAAAAAATATATTTCGAGAGAAAAATATTTAAACGGAACCGATTTTTGTGCACATTTGTGCAACACCTTTCAATTGCAGTCTACAATCGGTGGGGAAGATGTAGCTCGTAATTTTTGTCTGAAACAAAAAAAACCAAAGAAAATTGTAATTCTCATATATTCTCTTCTAGATGAACTAAAAAAAACCCAAAATTTTGAAATTCAAGATTTTTCTCAGGTTTGAAAATAAATGTGCTCTTTGCAGGAAGATAAAATCATTTCAACTTGCTAAAAAAGTAGTTTAGAATTTTTTTCATTAATATTTTTAGTTCAAATAGAACAGAATGCTACTGAAGCTATCAGTAGCATTGTTTCGTTTTGATTGCTTGTCTAGTTTTCTCGCAATCACGCCCACCAGTTTATAAAAATCGTGAAAACGAAAACTCGAGAAAAGGCGCATTAAAGTTCACGATCGGGAAAAATGTTAATTTTCGATTACTTACGGAATATCTCCTTATAATCCTACTATAGCTCTTACGAATTCAAAATATTTTTGTTTCGAACGACCGATTGACCTTTTTTCAGTACATAGTTCGGAATTATATGACGAGGAGGGGCGCGCGCTTCGTTTGTGCGAGCGTTGGTGCGTTCGTACATTTTTTGCTAGACACCTGACTGTGTTTAGTGCTGTATCTTTCAAAATATTGCGAATTAGTCGCTATAACTTTTTATACATATTCTTAGATATATTAGGCATAGATTTGAGCAATAAAAAAAAATCGATTTTTTGAACCTTCTAAAGCAGGATCCCCCCTTAACCATGTCGTTTAAATGTATTAAAGTGGAGTTGTTTAGAAAAGGTGTTTACAACACAAATGGTACATGGCTCAGTAAAAAGACATATATAGAACCATATCTAAATGTCGGTAAAATTGACGAAATGGAGGCGTGGGATACGTTTGTAAACGAAACGCGTAAAATTTGAGATATCGCGAGTGATCTCATCGATATTTGCGAAAACGTAAAAATCTCGCGTGAAAATTTGGATGACCAAATAAAGTTAGTAGGTCGGAAACTACAAAAGATATTGGTGTGTTCCGATGTAGACATTTACGGGATTTACAATCAATTCAAAACGATTCGTAATTTATATAGAAACTTATGCGCGTTGAGAAAATTTAGAAAATGTAAAAATTTATATTGCAAAAAGTTATTTTGTAATTAAAAACTTGATTGCAATTACGTAAGACATTTGCGGTTTCTTACTTCCGCTAAAGTGCTGTTTAAAAGAACGCCCGTGAATTAAATAGTAGTTAATCGTGCATCATGTCTCAGAGCGTAAGTTTCGACCTGAGTGTGCTTAACGACGTCGGCGAGAGCGTCGAAGAGTTCAAACCCTTACGCAAGCTGGTGGAGTTAAAGCGATTCGAAAAATATCGCGTTACTAAATTGAGGCAAGTTGAAACTCGATATGGATCAAGTTACGTGCTAGAATTAAAGGACGAATTCAGCGCATTTCTTCCATCAAGGTTTCACAACAAAATTACGCAGGGGGTCGCGGATTTAATTCGCGCGAAAAAACTGGCGTTAATTGTCACCGATGTACGAGAGGTGCTTGGTAATTTGACCCCTTGTATAAAATTTGAAACGTTTTACATATCTCACCACAACAACAACAAGAACAAGAACAACAATAAATAAGCAAAAAGAAATTACAACCGACGACGCCGACGACGACGATGTCTGGTAACCTGGTGGAGTGTGTTAAAGAACTTTTTACCATAAGTCGTGGTGAAAATGAACTGCGTGAAGCCCTGCAACTAAATAACGAGAGCATCAAAATAGTGGAATATAATATCGCCACTAAAGCATATCAAACCATTGGAGAAAACAGGCGATTAGAAACGGAATTGGGGACTTTGTTATATTTCAAAGAAAAAATTAAATATAAATTAGACGCAGCAGCAGCAGCAACAGCTGGACCATCGACATCTTCAGCGTCGTCGTCGTCGTCATCGTCATCGTCGCTGCAAACTTTAAAATGGCAAAACGTAAGTTCATTTATTTTTAATTATTACGTGAGATTTTAATTTAGAAAATTTAATTCATATACGTTGCCACAGCGTTCAAATCACGGGTGCGAACCGGGATCGTTGTCAATCTACAACACCGGGACCCCATTCTCTTCCTTGCGGATTGTTACATGCTGATTTCCGAACAACTTCAAAATTTTTTGGATGATGACATGTATCGCTAAAGGTAAATATTTTCCTGTGTTGTGTTTTTGTAAAGAACGGCGGGACACCTAACGAAATCAAAAGTGAAAATAAATTTTTTTCAACGCGTAATTATGAAATTACTAGAACCTGTAATATGTTAGATATTTACGGAGAAATGACCTCTACTATTTTAATGAAAATGGGAGAGTTCCAAGAGAAAGACAGCGGATGGGACTTTAACGAAATTCTGTATTTGGGTGCGAATATAAATAAATTTAATCCAATAGGGGGTGGTGTATATATAAATTTACCGAAATGCATTGAAAGTAAACGTGCTGTTGTAAATGTTAAAAATAACGACAAATTATGTTTTGTTTGGTCTATTTTAGGAGGGATTTACAGAATATTTTCGACAAATGTTGGTGATTATCCTCAAAATTATCACATTTTAAATTTAAAAAATATAAATTTCCCCGTATGTTTATCTGATATTCGCAAATTTGAGCATGAAAATCCAAACATTCCGGTAAACGTGTTTGGCTTAAACAGAGCAAATAAAATCATCGGTCCTTTATACCACACCAAGCAAAGATGTAGTAATCATGTAAACTTGTTACATGTCAAGTCGCGCAACAAAAATCACTTCTGTTGGATTCAAGATTTAAGTAAATTATGTCAAAGTCAAATGACCCGTTCCCACAAAAGAGGTTTTACATGCGACCGATGTTTTGCATCCGAAGTTAAATTTAACATTCATTCCGAAGACTGTGCAAAGTTTGATGCTGTTAAAATAAAATTACCTGAAGAAGGTGAAAATATTTTAAAATTCACCGGCATAGCAAAACAATTTAAAGCTCCTTTTGTAATATATGCAGATTTTGAATGTATTACGCAAAAAATTTCCAACTGTCAACAAGATTCGTCTACATCTTATTCCATGAAATATCAAAATCATGTTCCTCACAGCGTAGCTTATCAAGTTATCTGTTCATTCGATCCAAGCATATCACATTTTGAAATGTATCGAGGAAAATGGTTTATACAAAAATTGCTGGGCGAAGCTGAAGTGTTTGTAGAAATAATGAAACTTAATGTTCCATGCATTCCTCTATCCAACGAGCAAATGACGCAACACTTGACCGCAAATCATTGTTCGGTGTGTGAAATCGAGTTTGATGAAGTAGATAATCGCAAAGTTGCGGATCACGACCATTTTACAGGACAGTATAGATCGACCTTGTGTAATAATTGCAATCTAAATTATAAAATGAGTAATACAAAACCAATTTTTTTTCACAATTTAAGCGGATACGACGCACATTTGATTATTAAATCTTTAGACTTCGATGATGGATATATATCAGTATTACCAATGACTCGCGAGAATTATATTGCATTTACGAAATCAACAAAAATTAATAATGTTCTAGTAAAATTCAGATTTTTGGATAGTTATCGATTTCTATCGGACTCTTTAGATTCTCTTGCAAAATCTGTCACGGATGACGATTTTATTTTCATAAAGAACGCGTTTCCCGAAAACTTAGACTTGGTAACACGTAAAGGTGTTTTTCCATACGATTACCTCGACAGTTTAGATAAGTTACAAGAGGACCGGTTACCGGATAAAACTCAATTTTACAATCAATTACATGACACTCACATCAGCGACTTGGACTATGATCACGCTCGGAAAATTTGGAGTCGTTTTAATTTAGGTACGTTGGGCGATTATTCTGACCTATATTTAAAGGTTGATGTACTTCTCCTCGCCGATATATTCGAACGCTATCGCAATGTCTGTTTAACTTGTTACGGATTAGACCCGGCTAATTTTTTTACTACGGCAGGATTTTCTTGGGAAGCCATGTTAAAAATGACCAAAGTAAAACTTGAATTGCTTACTGACATAGACATGACATTATTCATGGAGAAGGGCATTCGAGGCGGATTAGTGCAATGCAGTAAACGATATGCCTGTGCGAATAATAGATATATGACAAACTACGACAATGAAAAAAGGGATTCCTACATAATGTATTTTGATGCAAATAATTTGTACGGTTGGGCTATGAGTCTCAAATTACCAATTTCTAATTTTTTATGGGTAGATGACATTGACAACGTTAAACAGAAGATTGTACGGTTGGCGTCAATCGAGAACAATTTTCCGGGGTTGGGGAAAGACTGTGATGATGATGATGATGATGATGATATTGGATACATTTTAGAAGTAGATATAAATTACCCTAGCCATCTTCACTCCAATCACAAAGATTTACCTCTTTTACCTCTACATATTGTTTCGTCAGACAAGGATATGAAATTATCGGCTACTTTATATGGTAGGCAAAAATACGTGGTTCATTACAGGAATTTAATACAAGCATTACAATTGGGGGTGGAATTGGTAAAAATTCATAGAATAATTCAATTTAAACAATCGCGATGGTTAAAAAAATACATTGATTTCAATACCATCATGAGGGCAAATGCTAAGACCGCTTTTGAGAAAAACTTATTCAAATTAAAAAATAATGCGATTTTCGGTAAAACTTTAGAAAATGTGCGTAAGCATAGAATCGTAAAATTAACAACACATTGGGATGGATTTGCAGGCGCTGGAAATTTAATTGCAAAACAGAACTTTCGATCTATAACCATTTTCGGTGAAAATTTCGCGGCCATCGAGTTAAACAAAACCGAAATTGAATTTAAGAAACCTATTTATGTGGGAATGGCAATATTAGATCTTTCAAAATTGCTAATGTATGATTATCATTATAACTATTTCACAAAAGTCATAAAAGACACCGATCTTTTGTACATGGATACTGATAGTTTAATTTATCAATTCAAGCCGGATGGGGGTGAAGATGACATTTATCAAATTATGCAAAGAGATTGTCATAAATATTTCGATACAAGTGATTTAAGTGAGAATAATATGTTTGAAATTCCTCGAGTTAATAAAAAGGTATTTGGGAAAATGAAAGATGAAATTTACTTTGATGTTATTATAGAGTTTGTGTGTTTAAAATCAAAAATGCATGCGTTCAAAATGAACAACAATATTTTGGAAATAAAAAGAGCTAAAGTTGTTGGTAAAACTGCGGTTAAAACAATCACTTTTGAAATGTATAAGTCTTCCTTGCTTCAAGATATCAAGTATTTTGCAAAATTTAATACTATTCAATCCTTCTTGGATAATTTATACTCGGTCGAAATTAATAAAAAGGCTTTGGACTCTCACGATGATAAGAGGCAAATTTTGGCCGATAACATTCATACTTTACCATGGGGGTACGTTCATACATCGTAAATATCTAACATAACGATTTAGATGGTTATTGTAATATATATTATTGTGTTTTATTTCTCATGTGTGCTTTACATTTTGGATTTATGTAGATGATGTTGTTGCTGTTGTTGTTGTTTTATTACTTATGCTTGTACTTTTACTATAGATTTAAATAAAGCGATTAAAAAGATTTTTTTTATGTTTTATTTATTCTAAAAAATATCTTAAGAATTTATACAATATATTTACATTATGAAGCGAGCAATAAGCAAGCTTGCCATTGTGATATGAACACTTCCGATTGCGTGATTTCACAAGCTTCGGACAAGCGGATCCGAAATCATCATCTTCCAAATTTACCACAGGTAGGTGATATTTCTCCAAGAAGCGGTGTTTTTGATATCCCTTGGTGTAGGAGACGTGGCAATTATCATGAAATTGCGAAAAAAGATCACCAATTTGCTCCTGTGAGACATCCCCTGAGCTATAGCGGATGTGGTGATGATTATTTTCAAGCCAGCGAACTTGATTTTTATCTTCTCTAGACAATTCACAAAACGGAACGGTGGGTTTGATGAGCCAGTGAGTAGTTTTTATACCATCACTTATTACAAGTTCCTTAGGTATAAACTCACCGCTGATATTAAAACCCTGTACATCCAGAACGATAAAAAGAGGTGTGAACCGTAGATTATAAATTTTATCGCGATGCTCGACCGTTAGAATAGGAGATAGAATTTTGTCCATATTTTTAATGTGACGCTGGAAGTGTATTCTGTTTCTTGCGATAATTATCCAAAAGCCACTTCGACAATCATCTGCGGCCGCAATTGTTAAAACCTGGTCAATTCCGGAGAACTTCACTTGACGAGAACTCATTTTTTTTCTTGATTGGTGATGACGTTGACAACGTGTTCGCTCATCAATCACATAAAATGATCTCTAGGGAGTGATTACGAGGCGATACTATTATTATAATTCAAACCATCCCCACCTCCAAATTTGTAATCGCGTAATTTTAAATTTCACATGCAAAACCCCACGTCGCCGTCGCCGCCGCCGCGCCTCCCGATAATCGAGCGCCGTCCCGTGCGTCACGACAAAATTTTTTTTATGGTTCATCACGAGTCCAATTCTATTTACATCTATCGCCCAGCGCCCCGCGCCCCCCGACACAAGACAACGACACTCGAGCGCTAGACGACGACGACGACGAGGATATCGCGATAACACTAACCGCAAAACATCCATCCAATCTTTTTTTTTTCATTTTACACGTCACTTCACCATTTAAACCTATACGTACGAGAGAGAGAGAGAGAGAGAGAGAGAGGGGGGGGGGGGGGAGAACACAGGAAGCTCCTACTCTTAACCTACTTGTGTCGTACCACGTTGATTGCGCCGGTTCTCGTCCATCCGTGGGTGTAGCGTGTTTTAAATCTAACGGCGTAGATTGTAAAATGTCTAGTGAGGTTAGAATAAATAACGGTACGACGAACGGAGCCCCCCGTTAGTGCCGACGGCAGCGACTGACAATGTTTTTGCATGCTTCCATAATAGAGTGAAATGGTAATTTTATCGTAAAACGCAAGACATGTGTGCTCTTGCGCGTTGACACTGTTAAGTGTAATGCTAATGCGCGCCGAAGACTTAACTCTTATAAATTAACGTGTGAAAAGTATACTTCAGGTAATGTGCATCTATGTGGGAGATATGTTGCGTCATATGTTGGTGAAACTTTTTTTTAACTGATGTAGGTACACCCGCTCGTTAAGGTTCGACGAGACCACCATGCTCCATTAATACATTAAGTACAATAAAACTTTAACAGGTGTGTACGTTAAGATGCCCTTTGTGACCACTCTAGTTGATCTGCCGATGATGCCGTAACGGTAAAGTGTAATAAATATTAATTTCCGTAACCCATAGCCGGTACTTTTAATTTGTTTTACTTTTATCGGACTGAATTTAATCGTTATTACGAGAGTGAGTAGACGAGACGTAGTCGGGTCGTCTGTGCGTCACTATTTTTTACGAGCGGAGTTGTGGATCTGAAAAGAACCGGTCGTTTGCTTCGAGGAGAGCGGCCAGTCGTCGCTTATTTCGAGCTTGTGTACTTCGTGACGGCTCCAAATTTTGTACGTTCGCAACACGCGACTTTCCAAATCTCGTATTAATTTTAGTTCTCTTTTTTTATATAGTGTAAGTGTTTAACATATGATATAAATTTAATAAACATTAGACCACGTGCTCCTCTACCGATCACCCATCCACCTCCCGGCCCCGATGCGCATTGCTTAACTCGCCTGCCATTGGCCCAAATTCACCCAACTTCCAGGCCACTCCCCCTTCGTTTTTCGACCAGCCGCGACCAATCACAGCGCAGTTCATTGTGTAAATCCGACTGGTTTTGAATAAATACCACTCCATTTCCACAATCGGTATCACTCCTCACCCACCATCCAGCTCCCAATGTGCTCCGGCATATCGAGCAATCTTCACCTCCTGCTTGCAATAGTTGTTTACTTTATTTCCCTACCCGATTCCCGAGTCTAGGCCCCAATGCGATCGCATCGGTCTAGAACTCGCTTCGCCGCACCGCATTACTACGTAGCCGTACATCGTAAGCCGCAAGCTGCAGGTACCACGCCACACCGACGCCATCGCCAACGACGCTCCAGTGGGCCGTGCGGCTTGATCTCGACTTAAATATCGATGTCGAGTGCAGCAAGCGTGCTGCACGCATCTCCGAAAGCTAGCCGCACCACGGCACCACCCTCCAGGAAAAGGGCAAATATTTCCAGTGGCGCCCAACACCAACGCGGACCTCCACCGACGCAACGACTTTTCTACGTATTAATTAATTGTAAAAACATAATTAATAAACCAATCGAACGGCTTTACCACCCTCAATATATAACGACTCGATCGACGCCGTGTAGCAAAGTGCGACGAAACCCGTCGACCCTTAATTGCATCGCTCCTGTAGGTCGGTGTGTTACACGGGGGCGACTTTCGGATGTTGTCGATTTGGGCAGAAACGAGGAATTTGGGGTCGGATTAGGTTTATCACTTTGGGCACCAAGAAGTTTGTCGTCGAATTCGGGACGTTCGGGTTTTTGGTAACTCGGAAATAAAAAGTCGTAGAATTAAACTTACGAGCCACCACGATTTATGCCACACGAAAGGGGTTCGTTGCGGTGAGACCTGGGGGTCTGGCTTCGTGTCGACGAAGAGGTTTCGTTACAGATGTGTTCTTATAAGATGCTTGCGGGGTGCAAGGGCTGGTTTTTTGGTCGAAGCGTTGATCTGTAATAAATGAGCTTCTCGAACTGTTAGCTCGGAGTGAACTGCTGGCTCGGAGAGAACTGATTTATTACACGTTTTCGGTGCCGTTATATAGGCCCGTTTTCGTGGCTGCGCGTGCGTTTTGCGGTGTCGTAACATATTTTTCACAATTTGTGCTTCCCCGTGGGCACGTGTGTATTTGTGAAAAATATGTTGTGACCGAGCGCACGTGTCGTCGTTGGCGCGTGTACGACCTGTATTCGACGGTCAAGTTGAGTCGCGATCGTAAGGCGGTGATTGGCTGGTAACACCACCCCTCTCCATTTAGATCGCGGCTCGATTTGTGTGGCATTTTTGTGGCGTCGTAATCGTGGCGTGGTGGCTGTATTTTTATTTAAAAAAAAATATATAAAGGTTATAAGCTCTTACAACTAACAAAGAAATATACTCTATCTATGGTAGGGTGCACTTAGTGTCACGGGGGGTTCACTTCACCTCACGGAGTGTCACGGGGGGGGGGGGGGTATTGTTTAGCGTCTTTGCACTGGGGCGGGGCGTAGGTCGTTCACGTGGATCTTCGTGGGTTGGTTTAGGCGGTCGATCCACCAGACGGTCGGTCCAGCGGCTTCGATGATCCGATGAGGCCCGGTCCACTTTTGGGGAAACTCTCCCTTTCGTGGCGGATGGGGCGGCTTGACTTTATCCAGCCATAGCAGGGCTCGACTATCGGTCCGGAGAGTAAACGGTTTATCCTCCAGGTATGGCCGATAGCGTTTACAAGCCCATACCACTGCAAGGCATTCCTGCTCGTTGCAGTGGTACCTTGATTCTGCTGGAGATAGCTTCGCGCTGGCGTAGGAAACGATCCTTCGTCCCTGTTGAGTTTCTTGATACAGCACAGCGGCTATCCCTTTTGCACTCGCGTCCGTCTGGAGCACGAATTCCTGAGTGAAGTCTGGCCGATCTAATTTAAGTGGCTCTCCAGTGACCCGTCTGATCTCCTCAAAGGCATCATCAGCGGCTCTCTCCCATTTCCACTTTCGCGTGATTTTTAACAAGTCCGTCAGGGGTGCGATTATTTCGGCACATTTTGGGATGTAGTCGCGCAGCCAATTAACGATTCCAAGGAAGCTTCGCAGTTCACGTCGCGTTCTCGGCACTGTGGCCAGACGGATTTTCTCCGCGTGCTCTCGCGGTGGCGTGTTCCCGGTGCTTGTTATATGATGTCCCAGGTAATTGAGTTGCGACACTCCAAAATGGCATTTTTCGGGAGCGCATCGGAGATTATGGCGTTCGAGCCTTTCCAGAACCAATTGTAAATGGTTTAGATGGTCCTCCATATTGTCTGAATATATGATGATGTCATCCAGATACACCAGGGCAAACTTCCGCAAAAATCCAGCGAGTACTTCGTGGGTCATCAGTTTTTGGAAGGTTGTCGGTGCGTTTTTCAGCCCGAACGGCATCACATTAAATTCGTATGCGGCCCCATCAGGGGTCGTGAAGGCGGTCATTTCTCTCGATGCTGCGTCCATTGGTATCTGCCAATATCCTGCCTTGAGGTCCAGTGTTGTAAAGACCTTGGCTGTGCTCAGATCGCGTAAGACTTCTGGTATTAGGGGTAGGTTCGAGGATTCGTCATGGGTGCTCTTGTTCAGGCGGCGGTAGTTCACGCAGAAGCGAGGTTTGCCATCCTTTTTTTTCACTATCACTATTGGAGAATTATAAGCCGACGTGCTCGGCCTAACAACACCGTTAGCTAGCATCTCCTCGACTTGCTCCGAGATGACCTGTTTCTTATCGGGCGAGTAGCGGTAAGGTGATACCTGGACAGGTGCGTGGTCTCTCAGTCGGATTTTATGTTTCGTGGTCGCCGTCGTGGTCTGGCCTTTTCCTTCAGCGAACACCTGGCCGAATTGTTGAAATATTTTGTCCGCTACTTGGTCAAATGGCGGCGCTAGCCCATGGTCAATCTCAACAATTGGCGGTGTTGTTTTCTGGTGCGGTTGGTACTGGGACCAGTACACGGTCCTTCGGCTAGAGGTACCGTAATGGAGGCATCCTCTGCCCACATCCATCACCGCTTTTTGGTTCCTCAGCCAAGGTTGGCCCAGCACCATATCTTCTCGGAGGACTCCGGTGACCAGGAACTCGTCACTCATTACTTCACCAACGATGGTGAATTGGACTGTGGCGACTCCTTCGGTAGTAAAAGTCTTTCCTCCGTCTGCTAGTTCCACTGTCACTTTCCCAGGTCTCACATTTTTTTCCAATCCTCCTCGGATGAAATTGCCGCTCGATCCTGTGTCTAACAGTGCCTTGTAATTTTGCCCGTTGATGGTCACCTCCAATCTGGGCAGTGGAGATATGCCTTTTTGGTTCACGATCGGGCCTCTGGGCAAGTCCCGATCGTTGGTCCGTTTCCCGGATTCGCTTGTCTCGCCGCCAGCACCGGACAGTCCCGATTGCGATGGTAGCTAGGGCAGTGCCAGCACTTCGGCTGGTTTGGAGTTGCGGGATTTGGTTTTACCGTTGTCTGGTTCGTTGACCTCGGCTGGTTCATCAGGTCTTTTTCCACGCTACAGGCCACCTTTAGTAGTTCGGTCAGATTTTTTTGTCGATTTCCTCGCAGCTGGATTCTGATGCTCGGGTGAAGGCATTCCACCATTTGGACAACTCTCTGTTCCTCCAGGACTTGGGGCTGAAGCCGGTCATAAAGCGCGTTTTTTTCGAGGAGGAATGCTTCTGTTCCTTTTGTTGTTCTTTGTTGGCCGCCGTACAAGTCCGCCATAAGGCCAGCGGTTTCTTCCGCTCCATTGAATTTTTCTTCCAGCCTTTCGGCGAAGATTTTCCAAGTTAGCCGTAGGTGGGCTAACGGGCGATACCAAGCTCTGGCTTGGTCCAGTAGCTGGTCCGCAACCAATAACATTCGGTCTTCTGGCTCGACTCGGTTTTCCACAAAGTCCCTCGCCATGCCCTGTAGGAAGGCGCATGGGTCCTCTGTCGAGAGGCCTTTGAATTCGGGCATTTTGGATTTTGGTTTGTGGTTTTGCAACCTGCCGAGGATACGCTCCAGCATTTCCTCGGTCATGGTCACGTTTTGGGTTGGGTTGGGCGCCATTGGAGATGTCTCCAAAAATGAGGTGCTATTCCTCTTTTTCGCCTTCTTGGGTGCCATCTTCCTCGTTCGCCTTAGCTCAGTTGGAGATTGGGTAGGTTCTGGTGGCGTCGGTCACCTGAGTTTTCTGGAATCCGGAATAGCCAGTGGCTTCACGGCTGTGTTTTTGGATTTCCAGAAGCACAAACACCACGTTCAGGGAGCCAATGGTTTTTGGATTTCCAGAAGACAAGCCCCACGTTGGACGCCAATTGTTACACGGGGGCGACTTTCGGATGTTGTCGATTTGGGCAGAAACGAGGAATTTGGGGTCGGATTAGGTTTATCACTTTGGGCACCAAGAAGTTTGTCGTCGAATGTGTCGAATTCGGGACGTTTGGGTTTTTGGTAACTCGGAAATAAAAAGTCGTAGAATTAAACTTACGAGCCACCACGATTTATGCCACACGAAAGGGGTTCGTTGCGGTGAGACCTGGGGGTCTGGCTTCGTGTCGACGAAGAGGTTTCGTTACAGATGTGTTCTTATAAGATGCTTGCGGGGTGCAAGGGCTGGTTTCTTTGTCGAAGCGTTGATCTGTAATAAATGAGCTTCTCGAACTGTTAGCTCGGAGTGAACTGCTGGCTCGGAGAGAACTGATTTATTACAAGTTTTCGGTGCCGTTATATAGGCCCGTTTTCGTGGCTGCGCGTGCGTTTTGCGGTGTCGTAAACATATTTTTCACAATTTGTGCTTCCCCGTGGGCACGTGTGTATTTGTGAAAAATATGTTGTGACCGAGCGCACGTGTCGTCGTTGGCGCGTGTACGACCTGTATTCGACGGTCAAGTTGAGTCGCGATCGTAAGGCGGTGATTGGCTGGTAACAGGTGGTGCGTTTTGGGTTCGGTCCGTGTACGGTGTGAGTGCCTGGCGCAGGTGCGTGGGCTGAAGTACGGCGAAGTGTGTTCTTATTAGTGCGCGTAGTGTGCCAATACGTAACGTCGGAATTGGTGTAAAACGAAACGAAATGACGCTTAAATGTAAGTTATTATTATAGTGGACAAAAGATATACTTTAAATTAACCCTAAGTGCTAAGATAGTAATAGTGTTTAAATAGAAGTTGCAAAATAGGTGATAAAGTGCATGAACTTATCAGATAGACGGCGCAGCTATCAAGAAGGCACTGATAGAATTTGTTTTGGCAAATAACACAATGACGATACCTAACAACTTAACGCAGACTGACGACGAAGAGACCGAGTCGTCCTTCCAAAAGGTCACCTCGAAAAGGGGCCGGACTCCCGCGGCCCGTATATATCAACACACGAGAAGACAAGAAAGCTGTGAGACCGCCACCCATAATTATTTCGGGTCGCGAACTACAACGTATCGAAAAGACAGCACAAACATCAAGTTCAAGGATAAAACCGCACATCAAAAATGTATCTCAAATATGCCAAAAGAAACTGAATACTTCACGTATACATTCAGGGACGCTAAAACGAGGGCGATAATTCTAAAAGGCCTAGCGGCCGACATCACCGCAAGCGATGTCGAAAGCGCACTGAAAAAACAAAATATCATTTCGCAGACAGTGATAAAACTTAAGAACACGAAATTCCCAATTTTTATGGTGATAACTGCGACGAAAAAATCAATTGCGGATCTAAATAATACAAACAGATATGTTTTGTACACAAAGGTGCTTTGGGAAAGGTACCAGAACAAAAGGGAAAATATGCAATGTAAAATTGTCAAAGGTGGGGCCATGCAAACAGCAATTGCCACATAAATGCCAGGTGCGTCAAATGCGCCGGCGGTCATGCGAACCGCGAATGTGAAAAACGGCGCGACGAGGACGCAAAATGCGCAAATTGTTCGGGCGCGCACACGGCGCGCAAAAAGCACCAGAAACAGGTGCTACGGCTAGCGCCGGGATACGTACCCGCACCCTCACCCATGCCCATAATCAAGACGCAACGCCAAGTCAGCGCTATCTTACTATATATAATAGACAATAAGGTGTTATCTTTTAAGTTGTTATTGTAATTCATACGATACGTATCTTCATATTATTGTTTTGCATATTACCGCCACGACGCAACGCTAATAATTGTAATTAAGCTTATAAAGTGTTTTGAGTAAATAAATATTGTTTTTAAAAAACGGTTATTTGTGCACGACAAATATAACTGGCGCAGACTCGGTAGGATTTCCACAGTGAAATACATTTTCACGGTGTAATTAAAGATCTCCACGGTGAGAAAAACAAGGCGCAGCCAATTTCACGTTCGTTTCAACGATTCGGTGAAAAACGAACCCTAAAACACAAGCAACAATAAGAAAACGGCAAGTGATCCAAAGAAGGCCCGTCCCGAGTCACAAGCTGTAAGCGGAGAAGAAAACTGGAAAAAACCCAAGGGGACGAAAAGACTCCACAGGTTCAATCCGAAGAAATCCAGAAGAAACTCAGTACCAAAACCGACAAACCCGGACCATGTCCATGGTGATACTGTAAGTTTGCTTTTGTTTTTCATTGTTTCTAAAATCCGAATTGCAATAATAAATTCACACCGCTGCTATAATAAGTATAATAACCTTAAAATAGTAGAATTATTAAATATATTATTTTTGCAATTGCAAGGTATAAAAACCTTAACAAATATTATTTAATTGTAAAGAAAAATCTCGCTTGAGCCGAAACAAGCGAAGTTTTCTGCCAAAATTATCAATATTAATGTTTCATTTTAATGTTTCAAGTGTTTATTCATTGCATACGTATAATATACAAAACATATACATATACATATAAATGTTTCTTCTTCCCTCTTTCGTCGCACCGGGATTCATGGATGCTTCCATCTCGGGCTATCGGTATCGAGGGTACATGAGTTTTGTGTGATGTTTATTTTAGATGTTCGTTTAGTAATTGGTTTCTGATTTTTAGTTTAAAGTTTTTATATTTTAGGTTTCTTATGTCTTGATCTATTTTGTCGTATTTTCTGATCATTTCTGTCGTTAGTGTCTGCGTGAATCGTGTAGTTTTAAACTTTTGTGTTCTGATGTATGATATTCTCCTTGTTTTATGGTTATGAATTTCTTTACTTCTTTTTAATTTTAGATTTATTTTCATTTTGCCGTGCTCTATTTAATATATCATTAAGAGGTTATTTAGAATTATTAATTTTTTTATATCAACTTCCTGTGTTTTTTGGTATATTTCTGTAGAGGGTGTTCTTCGGTTTAAGGTATATAATATTTTAAGTATCTTGTTTTGTTGTCGTTGTAGTTTGGATAAGTTTGCTTGGCTTGTGTCTCCCCATATGTTAATTAGGTAATTAATATTTGAGGAGAAAAGAGCATGATACATTTGTCTTCTCCAGGATTCTGGTAATATGTTTCGGATTTTTGTTACTGTTGGTATTGTTTTAGTGTTTTTTGTTATTATTTTCTTGACGTGATTGTCCCATTTCAGATTATTCTGTAGTGTTAATCCTAGATACTCTACTCTATCTACTTGTCTATCGTGTTTCCTTTAATTTTTATGTCCATTTCCATTCGTTGTTTCTTGTTACTGAAGATTATATATTCGGTTTTATGTTCATTTATGGTGAGTATTAAATTTTATTTTAATTTTAATAACAATAGAATACAATGGCAACCGCCAACGTAAACGTACAACCAACACCAATACTCAAAAAACGACATAATCATAATCGACATAATCTCAGATTATAGAGGAGAACCCGAACTTTTAATTAGATTTATTCAATCATGCGAAACGCTCATAAATAGGTTTTACGATGCTAATGATGCTGGAAACTTCCAAAACGTATACCTAATTAACGGTATAATCGCTAAAAGAAAAGGTTGCAGCCATAGCCGTAGCAAATAGACAAATTAATACCTGAGGAGATATAAAAGATGCTCTCTTAGAAGCATATTCAGATAAACGAGATTGTTTCACATTAAATTTAGAAATTTGTTCACTTAAACAAACATCAGAAACCGTCTTTGACTATTATGATAAAATCACGAAATTGCTAAATTTACAATTGAGCTATGTTAATATGAATTATAATGCACAGGAATCACCCGTCATTAACGAAGTATTTCGTAAAGCAGCTCTAAAAGTACTCTTATTTGATCTAAATTAAGGACGAAAAATCCACCAAATTTGCAAACTGCGTTAAACATATTAACAAATGAAATTCAGTATAACACCTCATCACATCAAAACTTTAACATTAAAAGTAATTCCCCAATTTTAAAACAAATACCACAACATGTACAAAGATACAATTATCCTCAAACAAACAAACCCTTTGCCCCGCAGGCATTACAACAATACCCATTTTCAAAATAAGTTTTTGGTAACAAACCAATAAATGTTTGGCAACAACCAAAATTGAACACTTATAAACCGACGCCCATGTCAGGTGTTAGTTTCCAACAAGCCAAAAAACCGTTACCCTATCCACAGAGGCCTTTCCAAAAATCATATGGAGAACTACATAACATCCAAATACCAGATTTAGAACAAGAAGTTCAATTAGAATCTCAATTCATTGAAAACCACCCGGAAAATTACTCCTTGCATGAGATGCCCGGAGAAGAAAACGAAGCAGAAATTCCAGAAAATATAAATTTCCCCGAACCAGCCTCGATAAAAGAAATATTAGAATGATTGAACATCTAAACCTCAATCAACTACAATATAGTAATCTGCCATATATTAAATTCCACGGATTAAAATGTCTAATTGACTCAGGAAGCACAAAATCATTTATACATCCTCGTATTGCCCATAAACAATATGCCCAATACATATCTCCAGACTCATTTTCTGTAAAAACATGTCACGGTATAACTAAGGGAGAAAATTGTGTAAAAATTCCATGTCCTGAATTAAAAATACCTAAATTGAAACTAACATTTAGCGTATTTCCCTTTCATACATTCTTTGACATTTTAATAGGCGACGAACATCTAAAATTTTTAAATGCATCAATTGACTATAAAGAAGAAGAAAGCAATTACTCTTGCCCAAGCCAAATATAAACTAATTCGACAAAACCATGACGAACTAAATAATATTTATTCGTCAGATAAAAAGGTGGACTACTCTAAAATTCGACTAAAAGATCTAAATTCAAAAGAATCGAAAGAAATAAAAAACCTATTAAAATCTTACCCTGATATATTCCATGAGGAAACGGAAACTCTAACATTCACCAATGCAATTGAGCATTCTATTAGAACCACAGATGATTTTCCTATATACGTTAAAAGTTACCGATATCCCGAAGTTCACAAAAAGGAAGTTCACGATCAAATGTCCAAACTGTTGAAGCAAGGTATAATTAGACCATCCCAATCGCCCTGGTCCGCCCCAATTTGGGTCGTCCCTAAGAAAATTGACGCATTTAATAAACAGAAATGGCGAATTGTAGTGGATTATCGTAAATTGAATGACAAGACAATTTCAAATAAATACCCTATCCCTAATGTGACCGACCTATTAGACAAATTAGGCCGCTGTCAGTATTTTACGACAATCGACTTAGCATCCGGTTTTCACCAAATAGAAATGGATGAGAGATATTGAAAAGACCGCATTCAATACAGAAAACGGACATTACGAATTCGTACGTATGCCGTTTGGTTTGAAAAACGCACCATCGACCTTTCAAAAAATGATGGACAACGTGTTACACGAAATTCAAAACAAGATATGTTTAGTTTATATTGACGACATAATTGTATTTTCTATAAGTTTACAAGAACATATCGAACGTTAAAAAATCGTATTCGATAGACTTAGATCAGCAAATTTAAAAATACAATTAGATAAAACAGAATTTCTACAAAAGAAGTCAAATATTTACGTCATATAATAACCACAAAAGGAGTGCGACCAAATCCCGAAAAAATCATTGCCATTCAACATTCTAAACTACCAACAACAACAAAACAAATTAAAGGATTTTTAAGACCAGTAGGATACTATCGTAAATGTATTAAAGATTTTGCTAAAATTACCAAACCCATGACGAAATATTTAAAAAAGGGTCAAGTAATAAACATTGAAGATAACGAATACATTAATAGTTTTGAATTGTGCAAACAAATATTGACTAACGATCCAGTTTTACAATACCCCGATTTCTCTAAAACATTTAATTTAACGACAGATGCAAGCGATATTGCTGTAGGCGCCGTCTTATCACAAGGACCTATAAGTAAAGATTTACCAGTAGCATACGCTAGCCGTACCCTAAACGAGCACGAAAGAAATTACTCTACCATCGAAAAAGAATTACTAGCCATAGTATGGCCTTGTAAGCATTTCAGGCCATATCTCTTCGGCCGACATTTTAAGATAATTACAGATCATCGACCACTAACATGGCTCATGTCCCTCAAGGAACCTAATTCCAAACTTGTTAGATGGCGACTAAAATTAGAAGAGTACGACTATGAAATTACGTACAAAAAGGGTAAACAAAACGCGAATGCAGACTATCTATCGCGTATCGAACTAAATTGTTTAGAAAACCCGGAATTAACATATGAACAATTCCAAAACCGATCACAGAACTACGACACACCAAACATTCAGGAAATAAATCAAGATTTGTTCTTAATGCCCAATAATTACGCTTTAGCCCATTGTGTTTCAAAAGATTTATACATGAATGCAGGTATTGCCTTGCAATTCCGAAATAAATACGGAGCCATAGGAAAATTAAAAGATCAAAAGAAAAATTTAACCGAAATTGCGTATTTAGTTTCCAATCAAAGATACCTATATTACATGATTACTAAAGAACACTATCATGATAAACCCACATACGAAAACATATTTAAAACCTTAGTTAGACTAAAACAAATATTACACGAGCATAAAGTTAAACAATTAGCTATCCCTAAAATATGCTGTGGATTAGATAAAAAAGATTGGCGAATAATTAAACAAATTATTCAATTCATATTCCACAACGCAGAAGTACAAATTAAAATCTGTCATATAAATTCAAAACCCCCACCAGAAATACCTCTTTTCGATTATATAAACAAATATAATAAAGAAATGACATCATCAGTGGACGTCCAAGTAGACGCAAAAGAACAAGATGTAAATGAAACACAACACACCAACGCTGAAAATCCGATATTGACGATACCTGTAACAGAAGATTGTGTTAATAAGGCGAAAAATCAAATAATAATTTCACAAATAGAACACTCACCCTTAAAACCAAAAATTTACAATTTATTTCAAAATAAACACAGATTCGAAGTACAACTTAGTAAAAACAACTTCGAACGAGAAATCGTAAATTTTGTTAAATATATTATCCCAAATGTTTTATATGTACTTTATTTCAATCAACCAATTTACGAATCATTTAGTAAAGCAATGCAAACGCACTTTAAAAACTCCGAAATTAAATTTCGAACGTCAACGACTAAATTAGAAGACGTATTGACAGAAGAAGAACAACTAACACTGGTAGAAAACTACCATATAGGGAAAAACAACCATCCCGGAATAGACGAAACTGAAACAAAATTGCAACGACAATTTTATTGGCCTAACATGAAAGAATGCATAACCAATTACATAAATGATTGTGAAATTTGTAATTTGGCTAAGTACGAACGAAACCCATTAAAATTACCATTAAAAATATCACCAACGCCTTTCAAACCTTTTGAAACTATCTCGTTCTCTGTAGAAGGACAAAAATTCCTAAGTATCGTAGATGCCTTTTCAAAATATGCATATTGTTACCTCTGAAAAATAACACCGGATTATTAGTAACACAAAAATTGGTTAAATTCTTTAATCATCATACAATTCCTGACAAAATCATATGTGACAATGGAATCGAATTTAAGAACTAGATAATACAAGATTTTTTATAAGCCTATAAAATAAATATTCATTATATTTCAATCGAACATCCCCAATCTAACGGAGTTGTTGAAAGATTCCACAACACCTTAAAGGAGCATTTAAGATTGTTAAACAATCAACATGAATTCACTAATTTAAAAGCTAAAATAAAAATACAACATGCACTTTTAGCCTACAATAACAGTATCCATACGGTAACTAAAATGACACCATTTGAAATACTAACTGGTCACATTTCACAAAATAATGTTATTTTGCCAGATTTGACACAAACACTTGCGACCGAATATGTAAACTCACATGGCTAAATGGCTAAATTATATCAAATAATAAATGAAAAATCGCAAGAAGTTAAAGAAAAACAAATATCCAATCTAAATAAAAATAGAACGGATAATTACCCCGAAATAAAAGAAACCGAAATACTGGTCAAAAACAGACAGTATGGAAAAACCAGAAATAAGTATCAAAAAGAAAGGTTACAACTGACGAAACCAGACTTTAAATACGTTATAACAAAAAGCGGAAAGAAAATACATACATACGACAATATCAGGAAAGAAAAATCTAAAAAAGAAACTATTACCTTTTCAGATTCCTGGCACTAGCCGTCGAAGGAATTAAAATCCGAAACGTGACAACTAACTCAGGATTGCTACCAATAAGTCTAGGACCAGCTAAACTAGAGGAATCCTATCACACCCTAATACATTACTATGAACTAGAACCGTTAATTAATGAATTTGATAAAATTAATGTTCATTACGGGCAAATACAAATAATGCTAAATGACAACATTATTGAGAAAACAGAAACAACCGATTATAATAACATTCTGCATAACCTGCAAATCGAAATTCACGAAAAATTCGAACATTTGCTATTACGCCAGAATAAAAACCATATCAGGAGTAAACGAGGCCTAATTAACGGACTCGGATCGATTGTTAAATTCGTTACCGGAAATATGGATAGTAACGATGAAGAACGAATCAACAAAGCATTAAGCAACCAATCAAAATCAATTGCAAGATCAATTGAAAAACCAATATTCTATAAACACGCAACTCTTAAAAGAATTTAACGAAACTATGGGAAAAATAACGAAATCATTTTAAAAAGTAGAATTATTCAAATTAATGCCATTTTAAACGAAGAAACTAAATTTCTTAATATCTTAATCGTCAAAGACTTATTTATAGTCAATTAATATTATTACTACAACAAATACTAAGGATATTAAGCGACATTGAGAACTCTCTGACATTTTGCTAGAACCAAATTATGCACCCCAGTATCATTAATTCTAGAGACCTGTTTGGGGAGTTATTGAAAATCCAAGATTATTATGGAAATAAATTACCATTTAAAGTCAATTATGAAAATATTCCAAAGTATGAACAAGCTATCGATTGTATTATTGTATTTCACAACAAAATAAAATAGTTTATTTACTACACATACCCATAGAATTCAATATTCAATACTCTCTATACAAATTGCAATCATTACCTACATTTAACGAACAACTACCTAAAAGTTATTATACCATTGTTCCTAAAATTTACTATTTATGCACAGGACAGGATATGTATCACTGCCCTGGTCAACTAGTTTCTTGAGTACCAATACCTTGTGAAAGAAACATCGTCAGCAACCGACGCAAAACTAATTGTACCTACACGAAAATACATGATATTTCCAATCAAATATTATACATTGACATGATCAATCAATAACTGGTATTCTTCCTTACGGAAGATTCCTTTATCACCAATTGTTCCCAAATTCAAGAACAACATGTCTTACAAGGAGTATATCTATTGGAGGCAGAACACTGCGTGATAATTTATAAAAATCACAAATTGCAAATAAATCAAACTTCAATCGGGATCCCTATCATATACGATTCAACTCTGCTCCCTAAACACATCCAACAAAATAATTTCAGCATCCCATTAGAAACGATATATATGAAAGAGATATCGTACCTTCCAATTATACCCATTAGTGACCTTAATACCAACGTATTCTGGACAACATCACAAATAATACAATTTGTTTTAATAATATTGTGCGTGTTCGCATATTGCGCTGTTATAGCATCCAAACGGATACAGCAGATAAGAACACGACATACGGCAAGACAAGGACAAACTCAAGATAACCTTCGTGACGAGACCGGAAACCATCTAGAATTACTAAAAATTCCAGATAGTGTTACAATATGAGGAAGGAGGAGTTATAAGTGTAACATTGCCAATGCTGCCCATAATCAAGACGCAACGCCGAGTCAGCGCTATCTTACTATATATAATAGACAATAAGGTGTTATCTTTTAAGTTGTTATTGTAATTCATACGATACGTATCTCCATATTATTGGTTTGCATATTACCGCCACGACGCAACGCTAATAATTGTAATTAAGCTTATAAAGTGTTTTGAGTAAATAAATATTGTTTTTATAAAACGGTTATTTGTCCACGACAAATATAACATTGATTTAATGTTTGACAGAATCACGAGACTAAACGCGACAAAAATTCAAGGCGGTTCACAGCTTTTACAAAACCTTAAATGGAACGGATTAAATGCGTGCATTGGAACGCCAATTCGCTCCGGGGAACTGGTCCACTTCATAAGCGAAAATACAACGGAAATTGTTTTAATAAATGAGACCAAACTAACAAATGCGGACAAGCTATCCCTTCGCGGCTATACGACGGAGCGAAAGGGTGTGTATGCCTGCGTTACGTTACGGAAAATAATATTCTTACATAAATTATAGATATTGATATTTTAAACAACTTTCATTCCAAAAGTTTTTTCGAAAAATGTAGTATAACTAAGTATAAGAAAGTTCAGTGCGGACAACTGCAGATTTTTTGTACAATCGGAGGGCCCTTGAATGACCCAAACACGAAACAGGTGTTTGATTATAAATGCGCGCAATGGCCATACTACCGAGCGGAATTAAACAACAACGTAAAAATTAACGGCAATATAAACACTATAGAAACCCTGGAACAGAAGCGCAAAAACTCGCAGAACAAATAAACGCCGCCGCCAAAAAAGCAATTCCGAAGAGGAACATGACCGCAGTCCCGCACGGACATCTACCGCAAGCGATCGTGGTTAAAATCCGCGAACGAAATAAGCAGCGAAGAAAATTCCAGCGATCCAGACATCCGGACGACAGGGAAAGAATGAACAACATGACCAGAGATATCAGGGTGGCGATCCAGAGCCACCGGCAAACGGAATGGGCCCAAAAAGCTGACAGCAATCAATCCGAGCGACGGTACAATCTGGCGACTTACCAAAATGCTAACAAAGAAGTACTCGGCGATCCCCACACTGGAGATTTCCCAAGGCCAATACGCCTACACCGACCGAGAAAAGGTGAACGCTCTGGCGGACACATACGAACAATACCACACTACACCAGACACAACATCGATATTGTCGTTCCCACTATTATTAATAATAATAACAATAATAATATGTATAATATTTAATATGTTAAATTTGGAATTAAATTTACTATCATTGTTGTTAAAGTTTCATAATTTTACCTGGCTCTCCCTCTTTAACGTCACCCCCGCTCCCTCCCCCCCCCCCCCCCGTGTGTGTCGTACCACGTTGATTGCGCCGGTTCTCGTCCATCCGTGGGTGTAGCGTGTTTTAAATCTAACGGCGTAGATTGTAAAATGTCTAGTGAAAAGGTTACAATAAATAACGGTACGACGAACGGAGCCCCCCGTTAGTGCCGACGACAGTGACTGACAATATTTTGTGCATGCTTCCATAATATTAGAGTGAAATTGTAATATTATCGTAAAACGCAAGACCGGTGTGCGCTTGCGCGTTGACACTGTTAAGTGTAATGGTAATGCGCGCCGAAGACTTAACTCTTATAAATTAACGTGTGAAAAGTATACTTCAGGTGCATCTATGTGGGCGATATGTTGCGTCATATGTTGGTGCAACTGTTTTTTTAACTGATGTAGGTACACGCGCTCGTTAAGGTTCGACGAGACCACCGTGCTCCATTAATACATTAAGTACAATGAAACTTTAACAGGTGTGTACGTTAAGATGCCCTTTGTAACTACTTTAGTTGATCTATCGATGATGCCGTAACGGCGCAGTGTAATAAATATTAATTTATCGCAATTTAATCGAATTGAATCGTTATTACGAGAGTGATCCGTAGACGAGAGGTAGTCGGGTCGTCTGTGCGTCACTATTTTTTACGAGCGACGTTGTGGTTCTGAAAAGAACCGGTCGTTTGCGTCGAGGAGAGCGGCCAGTCGTCGCTTATTTCGAGCTTGTGTATTTCGTGACTTTGGTGCTTTCGCTGACGGCGTGTTTCCGACCATAGCAGTAGCAACCCCACAGCCATGTGGAAGACATTAAAGGAACTTATTAGAGGCGAGCATATAAGTACAGGTACGAAAATGGTAGAAAATATAGACTTGGAGATATTATACAATACGTCAGAGTGCAATATAGCGTATAATTTTAATTTATACTATATATAGAGTGTTAAAGATATAAGAAAATCTATAAAAGGGGATAATGCAGGGCGTAAGAGAACTACGTATTACATAGAAAAGAAGGGGAAGTTGGATAAGTTTGAGACTATCACGATAGAGCAACTGGAAATAATTGTTAGGGGATTACCTAAAAAGAAGGGTACGGAAGAAGGTATAACTAGCGACATACTAAAAATGGTGCTTGGTGTAACAGGTAAAGAATTCTGTGATATAATAAATAAGTCATTGGGTGAGAGGCGAAAGAGTGGAAAATATCCACGATAATCCCGATACCAAAAGTAGAAAAACCTAAGAAAGCAAGCGACTACAGGCCTATTAATATGTTACCGATATATGAAAAGGTATTAGAGATAATAGTAAAGAAACAGATCGATGAGTATCTAGAAAGCAATAATGTCATATCCGAACACAAATCGGGCTTCAGGAAAAATTACTCGTGTGAAACAGCAATCCAAACAGTCATAGATGAGTGGAAATTAATAATCAGTGAGAGGAAAATAGTAGCAGTCATTTTCATGGACCTTTAGCGTGCATTTGAGACAATTGATAGAGAAAAGTTATTAGAAAAGCTAGAACAAACAGTACGGCATTACTGGAACGGCCCTAGAATGGTTTAAGTCATATTTGAGTGATAGAGGACAAGTTCGGCTTAATGATGTATTGTCGGCAATAATGGATACGGAATTAGGATTACCGCAAGGAACGGTCTTAGGCCCCAAGCTATTCATATTATATATAAACGACCTGGTTAAAGCCTGCTCGAAGGTCTGCAGCGTAAAAATGTTTGCCGGCGATATTTTATGTAGTAGGGGAGAGTAGTGCTGAGATAAAGGGCAAACTATATATGGTATTTAGCGTAGTGGAAGAATGGATGAACATGAATAAGTTGAAGATGAATGCAGAGAAAACAAAGTATATGTTAGTTCGAAGTACAAGAAAAGAGCTGAGAGGTAATACTACTGTAAAATACTTGGATGGAGAAGAGATAGAACGGGTTAACGAAATACGTAGGCGTATTGATCTTGATTGACTTAGGTTTAGCGGCCACTGTGATTTTATGTTGAAGAAGATAGGGAAGAAAATAAGTTACCTAACTAGAATAGGAAATTATATATCAGTATATACCAGGTGTACTATATACAAAACAATCATAGCTCCTCACTTTGAGTACAGTGCGACGCTTTTAATCGACATGGGGGAAATACAGCTCAGTAGATTATAAACGACGCAAAACAGAGCGATGAGAGTAATATTGCAGTGTGATAGATATACTAAGGTGGAACGGTTGCTTCAAGCATATGACCATACGACCGTGAGTGAGTGTTTTGAGCCCGTTGGCCGAAAAATTGTGTTTTTAAAAATTTGACAACTGTCAAGTTTTTCTATTTACGAACTTCTTTGCAAGATACCAGCTAGCTACGACCACCAAAGTGGAAGGAGACAGATAGTAAAAAACTTAAGGCCGCTAAACGACCTATCAGCCCATACCAAGTTTCGCCATCAAAGGTAACGATAGCTAAGAAACGATCTGTTGGACTACGCGCAAAGATTGCAGTAACAGACAGGGCCCCGACATCAAGCACGAGCAGTGAACAAACTCAAATGGACGTCTCTGAAAACGTAAGTGAAACAAATCTCATTAGTCAAACATTAAAAGAAAATAGAAAGGAATTTATGTTGCCCCTAAAAATGAATATGAAACTCTTTGCAATCTGCCCGCGGAGCACGAGACAAGCACAACAAATGTGGATTCACTTAAGAAGGCGAAAAAACCACCTCCGATAGTGTTGCACGCGCTGCCCATCCAACATTCAAAATTTGTAAAAGGAATCGAGGACACAATAAAATGTAAGAATTTTTACATCAAATATGCCCGACAGCGTGTGACAATACAAACATTTCATAGACAAGACTACGATAAATTAATTAGAAACTTGAAAGATACGAAGTGCGCGGGCTGCCGGAAGACGTCGAAGAAGAGGAAATCAAGAAGGTATAGTATAGTATAGTATAGCTGAGTCATCTGCGAAAATGGCCACTTCTGTTCCCTGTTGCCTCGGAAAGTCTGCCATAAAGATGAGGAAGAGCTCTGGGCCCAAGATCGATCCTTGAGAGACTCCTGCCTCTGTCACTCCACCATTTTCCGTATTAGTCCTTTGTGCCATAACGAATCAAACGCTTTCCTGGTGTCGAGGAATACTGCCGCAGTCACTTCCTTGTTACAGAAACCACCCAAGTGCATTACGACGTACGAGTCCTGCAGGAATCTGTAGAGTTTCCGTCCAAACTCGTTCGTCGCACGGCAAGACCAGGAAATGTGCTTCGAGTTTAAGTCACCCGCGAGCATGATAGGACCATCCTCATCGAAGATGTGATCGTAGTCCTCAACTTTAAAGGCCCTACTCGGAGGTTGGTACGCCGAGACGATTTTTATTTGGCCATGTGTCCTTGTTGTTAGAGATATTGTTGATACCTCTAACGACTGAAGGTTTGGGAATGTCAGTGGGGTAAATTGCAGATCATTTTTTGCCAGTATCGCCATTCCATTACCCGTGCCCGTTGTCCTATCTGCTCGCATGGTGACGTAGTTTGCCACTGTTAGAGGATCACCGGCTCTCAACCAAGTCTCACTAATCAGCAATACGTCGACGCTCCACCTTTGTAGGAAGTTTTCAACCTCCCTGATCTTTGGCGAATTCCATTCGCGTTCCATGCTACTATGCTAATAGCCATTAACTAGTTTGTGTGGTGTTCGCATTTGGGAGAATGTTTCTCAGTTGAGTTGCTGCTTCGTTGATCTGGGCAAATAACTTTTGCAACACTTCTAGCGAGGATATGAAGTCGTTGGGTGTAGTGTTTTGCTGATTTGGCGCTTGCTTAGTATTGGTGTTAGTACCAGACCTTGCAGATGTACTGGCTGCCTGCGTTGGTTTGCCCTGTTGCGTCTTTAGGCGAATGGCGACAGACTGCGCGAAAGTGACTCCATCGTGAATTTCTGAGGAAGCTTCCTTTTTGGGTCTCGTTTGCGTTGATGGCATTATCTTCTTCAGTTTAGGGAACTTTTCACACCCGCGGTAAGAAGCTGGGTGTTTTCCCGAGCAATTCGCACAAGTAGCCTCTGCGTCCTTTGCGATATCGCAATGGTTTGTCGGATAATTTGCCGCGCATTTTACGCACTTGTAAGCCGCAGTTAAACACCACTGCGCGTGCCCAAATTTCTGGCACCTAAAACCAATTGCGGATTTTGAGCGAAGTGTCTCCACACTTACTCTCAGCTTCAGGACGTCCGTCAGGTCAAAAATCGCCCGTTCATTTCTTGGGAGACTGACGGGGATCAGGGGCATTGGTAAGCCGTTTCGTCCTTTTTCATCCTATGTATCCCATCTAGATGGAATCCTTTCGAGTTAAGGTCGTCCTCTATCTCAGCCTCGCAGATTTCATTGGGCACTTCTCGCAACACGATGTTCAAAAGTTTTTCTGAAGGGAGTTGGCATGTGTGAAACTTGGGGCTCTCTTCGTGTAGGAGTTTTGTAATGCCCCTGAAATCTTTTTCTGAGGTGGGATAGATTCTGATTCCTTCGCTCAGGTTTTGGGCCTTGGTGAAAGTCTTTTTCGACTAGTTTATCTTCCTCTGCTTTATCCCCTTTTTCGTGTGCTATATTACTACATCTTTTATTTATTTCGGTATCTTCGTTTATAGCTTTTTCTGTAAAGATGTTAGTTTTGCCAACCTCTTCGGGTGTTATATTCGCTTGTTTTTTCTTTTTGTTTTGGTTTGTCGGGGTTGCATCATTTTCAACTTGAACGGGTGCTTTCGTTGATTCAGTTTCGGATAACTTCCTCTTTTTCACCTCACCTTCTTGTTCGTCTTCTCAAGTCTTGTTTTACTCTCCAGTTTTGTGGTGTCATTTTGGTCCACTTTGTCGTATTCGTCGATTAATTTCTTGACGTTGGGCTGTTCCGGTGCGTAGAATGCACCGTTTCGTCTTTTCAGTTCGTCTTGATTTTTTTATCAACGCAATTAATTTGTCGTCGCTTAATTGGCAGGCCGAAGACTTATCATCATTTTGCGGCAAACTTTTTTGTTTTCCGATGTTCGCATTTGAGCATTCAGGGATATTACTCCCATCCTTTAATTTCGGCGGTGATCTATTCACCGGCATTGTCACATTTAAAACTTAAACGAAAAAACAATTTAAAAGATATTGTTTTGTCAATAAAAATAAATAAAATATTAATATGACGTCAATAAAATATTAATATAGCGTCAAAAAATACTAATGTAACGTCAATACATCGTGATAATAAAACGACTTATGTTTAAAAAACGGCGAAGGCGCCGGAGATCAGAGCGCATTTTTAGTGCGGGCTTCCGCCTACTCGATCCAGCTTTGTCACATTCACTGCACAACAATTTAAAATCTCACAACATTTACAATCAAATTCTGAGCAACTTAAAACATAAACATAATAATATAAAGTGCGCCAATCTGAATTATTGCACGAATGAAATGAAGTCGGCAACGCCAAGTGCCAGAGGTAGACCGCCGCGCGCGTACCGAAGCCGAAACTCAATGCTTTCGCATCGAGCTAGAACTCAACCTATCCTCCCAGCACGGCCTGGATCTAAATCGCAATAGTTGTTTTATTTTATTCTCCATAACCCCGTTCCCGAAGTTCTAGCTCCCAATGCAGCCGTATCGAGCTAGACTTCATCTCCACGCCGCACCGCAATCGCAATCATAAGCCGCAGAGCCGCCGCTGCCGATGACAATGACACTCCGCGTCACCCATCCGCCAACCGACCACACCGCTATAACCGCGACCAGCGACAATCCATCTACGTTCCGGGGAAAATCGACGAAACGATCCATTCGCCTTTTCGCTTTCCGAGATGAGAAATCCCCCGTGTAACAATTGGCGGCCATGAACGCGGGACTTTGATTTCGACTTAAATGTCGATGTCGAGCGCAGCAAGCGTGCTGCAATGATCCGCACGAGCCTCCGATAGCTAGCCGCACCAACCACCCTTCTGGAAAAGGGCAATATTCCAGTGGCGCCCAAGAACAAAGCGCAGCAACAACAGTTCGTACGAACTATACAACGATGCCGTCTTCACGGCCACACATCACCCGACCATCGCTCCACGGACCGCACGTCACATGGCGTGTGACCATGCCTCCGCGAGTACACTACAACGTCTTCACGGCCAAACGTCGTACGACCATCACCCCCGCAGCCGTATCGCAGCCGTCCGCATGCCGTCACGGCAGCAGCAACAACAGTTCGGATGAACTACACAACGACGCAGTCTTCAGGGCCAAATATCGTACGACCATTACCGCCGCAGCCGTATCGCAGCCGTCCGCATGCCGTCACGGCAACAGCAACAACAGTTCGGATGAACTACACAACGACGCCGCCTTCACGGCCAAACATCGTACGACCATCACCCCCACAGCCGTATCGCAGCCGTCCGCATGCCGTCACGGCTGCAGCACCAACAGTTCGGATGAACTACACAACGACGCCGTCTTCACGGCCAAACATCGTACGACCATTACCGCCACAGCCGTATCGCAGCCGTCCTCATGCCGTCAGGGCAGCAGCAACCACAGTTCGGATGAACTTCGCAACGACGCCGTCTTCACGACCATCACCGCCGCCGCCGTATCGCAGCCTTCCACATGCCGTCACGGCAGCAGCAATAACAGTTCGCATGAACTACACACAACGACGTCATCTTCACGGCCATCCATCGTCCAACCGTCGGTCGAACACGCACCACGGTCCACACGTCATCTGACCATCGCACTGCGGACCGCACGTCACAATGCCGTGTGACCATGCCTGCGCAAGTGCGACACAACGACGCTGTCTTCACGGCCGAACACCGTTCAACCATCGGTCGAACAGGCACCAAGGACCACACAACGACGCCGTCTTCACGGGCGAACCGACCATCGCTCCACGGACCGCACGAGTACGACACAGCGACGCCGATGCGCATCTTCGACAACCCATGCCGTCACGGCAGCGCCCACGTTTCAGTGCAAGCTCGTAATCCGATCAAGAACCAACGATGACGCCCTGATGGTAATTGCGTGGAGGAAATACAAGTGAAACCAGCCCACCATCGACCGGTTCCAATCATGTAAATGTGGAGGAACGAGCAGCCGCCTGCATGCCATCACCGCCCAAACGCTGCCGACCGAGCCCAGCCGTAGCCGCATACTCCGCCACCGATCAGCCGTATCGAGCGGGTACCCTACCAGGCCGTCGCAGTGTGTTCGAAGGAAGACTTGGTGACGCCAGCCGAATCGAACGTAGAGTCGAAGTGAGCCACACGTTGAGCTGACGCCAGGCAGGCGGGCGCCTGAGTTGCGTCCACCAAACCTGACCTACGTCACCGTGCCCAAGGTTCATGCACGCTCGCTAGTATGAATCTACATGAAGTCCGCCGCCGAGACGTCCATCCCAAGTTCAGCGATTAAGATTACGCGAGTTATGTCCCTACAAGACCTGTAGGAAGAGATCACGTCATCAACATTACTAAGACTTATGCGACTATAAAAGAAAAATTAAATCTAGACCATTTAAACATCGAAGAAAGGAGAATGATTCAACACCTTCTAATGGAATTTAAAGACATAGTTCATTCAGATGAAATTCCGCTAAGTTTTCATTCAGAAATAAAACATGAAATTAACTTAAAAGATAATATACCAGTTTACCAAAAGCCTTACAGAAAACCCTACACACAAAAATTAGAGATAGAAAGACAAGTCAATAAAATGTTAGACCAAGGAATCATTCGGGAATCAAATAGCCCATGGTCATCCCCGATCTCACTCGTTCCAAAGAAGCTAGATGATTCCGGTCAACCTAAATTTCGGTTGGTAATTGATTACAGACGACTCAACGATAAAACGATCAAAGATAGATACCCACTTCCAAATATTAATGAAATTTTAGATAAACTCGGAAGAGCTAATTATTTTACGACCCTTGATTTAGCTTCAGGTTATCATCAAATAGAAGTCGATGAAAAAGATAAATTTATCGAATTTTGTACTTACATGATAAAAATTTAAATCCAAAAATTGCAATTAACCCTGCAATATTAGCATACAATTCTACTATAAATCCTCATTTTAAACTGACCCCTTTTGAAATCTTATTCGGTCATACGAAATCTAAAGACCCCATCGATCTAGATTACGAAGAACGATACATGCAAAACTATGTAAATGAGCATAAAGACCTAACCAAACATCTTTATCAAAAACTACACGAAAAGCAGACAGAGATAAAACAACATGTCATAGATAAAAGAAACTTATCGAGACAGGACATTGTATATGAAATAAATGACGAGGTATATTTAAAACAGAGCAAACGCAACAAAGGCAAACAAAAAGCCCTCTACCTCGGACCATGCACGGTAAGTGAAAAATTGGAGAATAACAGGTATCGAATAGAACCACTGAATAAAAAGTATAAGGGTAAGACCGTCCACATCAAAGAACTAAAACATCGCATTGTTTCAGATGTACCGTCTTGCTCCTCGCCACAGGAGGAACCACAAAACTAATAGAGATTAAGGAATCTGTAGGTCTCCTGCCATATAGATTAGGTATTGCCTATAATTCCAAAACCCACTTCGAACTTATTATTAAAATAGAATTAAGTCAACTTTTAGAAGTATATGATACTTATATTAAAGAAATAAAAAATAATCCCAATTATGAGAATCTACAATTGCAAATTGCGAATAAATTAGAATCACTTAATATAAATGTTAACAAACGCAGAAAACGCGGCGCATTCAACTTTCTTGGTAACATCATCAAGGTCGTAACCGGAAACCTAGATAGCAGCGACGGAGAACGCTATGAACACCTTATCAAACAACTTGAAAATAATCAAAACATTGTAAAGGAAACTCAGACACAAAATATTAAATTGATGAATAAATCCTTTAATGAATTCAACAGGAATATTTTACAATTAGCGGACACGCAAAACATAAACCAACATTTAATAAATGAACTCAACGTCATTAACGAACAACTTTCGGATCTAATAAATATAATTTCTTTAGCTAAAAGCGATATATTGCACCAAGGTTTGATAAAGCCAAAACAACTTATAAACGAGATGAAAACTATTAATCTCGATTCCTTTCATAAATTTCCTTTCGAACCATTAATACAAAATAATTATTTAATTCAATCACTAATAAAAATACGTTCCTAACAAATTCGAAACGTATACGTATTTATCTTACAAATTCCAATAATCGAAAATCTGGAGTATCAATATTACCAACATTACTCCTTACCGGTTCATGTTAACGATACTTTTGTTGAAATAATCCCGGAATCAGCATATCTGGCGGTGTCTCAAAAGGATTATATACAATCCGATCAATTATGCCAACCACTTCACAAAAATGAATATTTATGTAAAAATAAAGTTACCGGCCATTTTGATAACATATATGAGCCATGCGAATTAAATTTGATAATGAATAATGTTGCTAAAAATTGTCTCTACCACGAAACTCTCATTGAAAATTTTGAAATCAGAGAAACGCTCGACTTAACTATTCTAGTACTTAATAAAGGAAGTAAAATTATAGAAAGCTGTAACAAAATTGTAAAATCATTTTCAATAAAAGGAACATATGTAATACATAATGAAAATACTTGTACTTATAACATTAATGGAATCGCTATACAGAATTATAACCATGAATTTAAAAATGACAATTTAGAATTTATAAAAATCAATCTTTTAAACAAAAATATTACTCTCATTCCGCATAGCGATGTAAAAATTACTAACATAGATAACGAACTTAAGGAACAAATAGAAACTCTCAACAATGTAAAGAGTGTATACTTCACAAATCATGTAGTGGTATATGCTCTACTCATTATAGCAATATTATTAATTGTAATCTTCATAACCTACAAAATAATTCGAAGAAAAATGAAGATTTCGAGGACGAAACATAATCCTAAGGAGGAAGGAGTTATGTCCCTACAAGACCTGTAAGAAGAGATCACGTCATCAACATTACTAAGAATTATGATTAGATTAGAAATATGTATAAAAGCGCAATGTACGCCATATCTAATTAGTCTTAGTTCCGCTTCGCAATTGTAATCACCTTATGTCCTAATAAATAAATAAAACTTGTTTTTTTTAATACAATAGTATTACGAAGGACAAATTTCGGGATACAATGTAGTACGTACTGATCGAGTACTTCGTGGGGGAGTGGTATGTGTATATTTTAGAGATTGTTTTAAATTTGAACTTGTAAACACATCATTAAAAATTGAGCAGGTATGGATAAAAATTAAAATATAATCTAATCTTATTGTTGTTGGACCCGTTTACAGGTCTCAAACAGTGAATTATAAATTTTTTTGTGACGAATTAGGACAAACGATTTCGCTTTTGTCTTCCATATGTGATAAACTTTTCTGTCTAGGTGACTTAAACATTAATGTTCTAGAGTTTAATGAACCGCAAACATTATATTTAAAGAACACGCTCAGTGCTTTGGAGTTAACACAAATAATAACTGAACCTACGCGTTTAATACAGGGTAAGGGATCCTTAATAGATCTACTAATGGTTTCTGATGAAAATTGTATCCCGGGGATGCGGGAATCTTAAATCAAAATTTTGCTGGCCATGAAATCATATATTGTGTTGTCAACCTGGTAGCCATTGAAAATTCTCCAGTATTCAAAACATCCCGATGTTACAAAAAAATTAATTTGGATGATTTCAATTGTGACTTATCTCTAATACCATGGCAAAGATTGTTTTATATAAATAATGTTAATGATAAAGTAGACTTTCTACAACGGAATATACTGCACCTAATGGATATTCATGCACCGTTTATAACTATTAGGGTTACAAAGAAAAAAACTCCATGGATTACAGATAATTTAAAATTAATGATGGAACTGCGTGACAAAGCCTATAGAAATTTTAAAAGCTCTAAAAATAATTCTGGTTGGGATTATTATAAATCATTGCGCAATTTAGTTAATAAAACACTTAAGATCGAAGAAGAGCATATTTTGAATACACCTTCAAGAATGCCAACAATAAAACCATGTGGAGGGAATTAAAGTCATTAGATATCAGGGCTAAAAGTAGAAGTAATCTACCCCAACACTTGCAAAACTCCAATGAAATAAACAATTTTTTTGTGGATGGGGTACCTGATTTAGAGCCAGACGCGACGATTATGGGAGTATTATAGGCATAACAAAATGGTTCGGGGTGTAGCCAGCTTTTCTTTCCATACTGTCGATACAGCTACTGTTTCTAAGTATATTTATGAAATAAATAGTAATGCCGTGAGTATTGATAATTTAAGTATAGAAATGATAAAGTTATGTTGCCCAGTTATTTTGCCTTATTTAACGCATACTTTAAATGAATGTATTGTACACAATATATTTCCCTCAAACTGGAAGTGTGCTGTCGTAGTGCCGGTACCTAAAACTGCGTTTCCAAACGAGTTTAAGGATCTTCGGCAGATAAGTATACTACCATGTTTGTCTAAAATCCTAGAAAAAATTATAAATGTATAATTAAGGGTGCACATGGAGACATTTGCAATTATTCCTGAGGAACAGTCGGGGTTTAGGCCTGGTCATAGTTGTGTAACAACTCTTTTGAATGTAACCGATGACTTACTGGTCGCATGTGATGAGGGTAAAGTTTCGGTTTTAACTCTACTTGATTTTAGCAAAGCGTTCGATACTATCAATCATGTGATGCTTGTTGCTATTCTTCACTATATAGGTTTGTCAAATTCTGCGGTTGCACTTTTGGAATCATTTATTTCACAGCGCTTGCAATGCGTGCGCTTAAATGGAGAGCTTTCCAATTTAAAATGTGTTAGTAAAGGTGTGCCACAGGGATCTATATTGGGGCCTTTGTTGTTCGTTGTTTATACATGTAATTTTTTCCAAAGTTATAAAGTTTTGTAAAATGCATATGTATGCAGATGATACCCAAATCTATCATTCATTCTTTCTTCAGAATCTCGAGCAACAAGTGTCTCACCTAAATAATGACCTTGCCAATATTGCAGGAATCTCATCTAAACACTATTTGTTATTAAATCCTTCCAAGTCTGTGTCTATACTATTTAGAAGTGTTAAAAACGTGACACGGTTAAGAAATGTTATTGACATTCGCATAAATAATGTATCAGTACCTATCAAATCTGAAGCAAAAAATCTTGGAATAATTCTGGATAATTCATTTAAGTACAACTCCCACATTAATAATTGCATACAAAGAGCTTACATCAACTTGAAATTAATCTATCCACACAGACATTCCTTATCTGTCAAGATCAAGGCGTTGCTTTGTGACTCGTTGGTTTTGTCTCATTTTACGTATGGTGCGCCACTCTACAATTCTTGTATTAGTGTTGATTTATCCAACCGAATACAGCGAGTTCAAAACTCCTGCCTATGTCTCATTTTTGGTATCAGAAAGTTTGATAGATCTCACACACTTTATCATATTTGAAGTGGTTGAATATGGCAAATAGGCGAAATTTATTGTGTGCTTGTCTATATCAAAAACTAATTAAGTTCGGGAAACCGGTTTATCTGCATTGTAAAATATCTTACAGAGGTGATGTACATAATCTAAATATAAGATTTAAAGGTACTCTAACTCCGCCTGTTCACCATACATCTTTATTGGAGCGATCGTTTACGTATCAAATCTCTAAAGTATACAATAGCCTCCCATCAACTATTAAGTGTCTGCCAACAAATGTGTTCAAACATAAATTACGTCAATCATTGTATTCCACGCAGTGCTCATAAGGTATAACCACAATACTATAAAAAGTTCAACGGCATATTCGAACATAGTACATGCAAGCAATATGGATGAGATTATATTAGTCACATGCAGAATTTAGAATATGTTAGTCTAGGTATTTTGTATTAAGCATTTCTATTATCTTGTATTTTGTTCACTAATTAATTTTTGTTTTTGATTTTCATTTATTTCTCGCGGTCTTGGTGGAAAATCAGGGGCAGCTACATGTTGCGCCTTGAACCAACGCCTCGTGTTTTCCCCAAGAAATTATCTACTCTGTTTAACTGTTTTTTAATATGTTATGTTATTGACATCTTTGGTGGAAATAAAGACATTTATTATTATTATTATTATTATTATTATTATTATAACGTTATGCAAGTTTTCACAACGATCGGCCTACTTTGATAAAATCCAGTATTGGTCAGTATTGCAATTGAAACAGCAATAATAACATGAGGTGGCTTAATAAAACCATCGATTACATGTCAAGTATTTATTGTAGTATGATATGGGTCGTTATCTTTCATATAGTTAAAGTAATATCACAAAACTCATTTCATTGCGAAGTAATGACAATATTTTTACAATTTTACAATTTTCTGAAAATTGGCATAACGCCGTTACATTCTGAACACTTTTCTTAGTAACACTTTGACGTACTGTGAACGGAAAGGGTAGTTTACCTAGAACTAAAATAGTATTTGTCCCATAGCCAATGAAAAATTCGCATAATACTCGCCGAGGCACAACAAATTCATTTTCTTGTATAGGTACTTCGCAAATATTGTTTTACCGAGGTTGGTGAAGACTATATGTCGAAGCACAATAAAGTACTGGTAAATGACAGATAAAGTTAATTTTAATAGACTGAGATCAAGGCAGAGTTGATGTAAAATGCTGTAAAATCATTAAGAAAGAAAATATTTGTATGCCTAGAAATTAACATGGGATTTCATATGTTGGGTCCGCCAATGCCGCACCCGGTATATATCTTTATATATAAAACAAAAAATGTTTCTACCTACGTCTCATTTAAAGGGGCAGATTCGGTCAATTTTTCTTTTTTGCCTAGACTTTTATATGAGCTGCTCTATGTGATGGTATCAAAATTACGACATCGGCAGACATCGCTAACTGCCAAAAGTCTATCTAAAGTTTCTAATAAGGTTAGGAAATTAGCTACTGCAAAAATAATCGTGCACCTCTCCAGTTTTTACATAAACGTCTACTCAAATGCTTTCTAAATAAGGTACTTAATAACCATTCTAAACAAGTATCACACTTACATATTTGCATTAAAAATAATGAAAATATGACCATGTAAACTGAAGCAATAATATTATATATAGACATTCAGTTAGATATGTGCATTAACAAAATATTCAATATCGAACATTTGCAAAACCTATTTTTGAGACGGTATGCACGATTCTGTCCCATAGTGCGACGTGCCTTCGGATGACAATGACTCCATCTTCTGATTCCACGAGTCGTTTCGATGTTGCTCCAGGGTTCTTCTGACTTCTTCGTGCAGTCGGTTGGCATCTCGGCGGTGCGCGGTTTTTCACACGGATGAACTCCCGGGAGGAAACACGTGTGCTTCATGGACAGCGTCGGATTTGCCGCAAAATCAAGCGAAGCCTTGATTTTCGCAGTGATGGCGTCCACGGCGGCTTCCAGTTTCTCCGTTATGTTGATCCGCAGGACCGGGCCGATGGTGTCGTCCAGGTGTGCGGTGTAGGCGGGCCACGACGTATGCCGACGGATGTCGCAGGAAGGCGGTTCGCGAGTTACGTTAGCCGACTCCAACGTATAACGACACGATGTCTCGTCAGCACATTATTTTAATATATAAGTCGACTCTGTATTAGATTAGTCAGTTATATTGTAACTTTCGTAGTAGCTGTAATAAACTTTTTTAAAAACATTTCATCGTGTTTTAAGAAGTTAACTGGCGCAGTCGGCAGGATTTGGCAAAAGAAGAATTCTACGCAGATTTTCGACTTTTCGTTTTAAACGTTAATGCCAAAGCCGAACAAAAGAAGATTCAGTTCAAAGGTCGAGTCGAAACTTCCCGAAAACTTCGACACAGCTCAGCGAACGATACAAGAAAAACTCGCAAGTCCTGAGGAGGAAAAACTCGCCATCTTCTTATAGGCATTGGTGTAGGACAAAAATCGCCAAAACCAAGAAGAAACCGACGCTTAGAAGTAAGAAACCGACGCTTAGAAGTAAGAAACGGACGCCTAGGATTAAGAAACGGGAAATCATCAAACGATTAACGGAAGAACAAGAAGCAAACGTACAGCTCTAAATCCAGCAAGGACGCTAGAGAGAAATATAAGATCCCTTACGGTGATTCTGTAACGAATCAAAGGCCTTATATCGTTATATCTCTCGTCCTGGAAGAAAAGAAGATGTTAATCGCATCAACCATCTTTATTTTGTAAGTGCTCTCCATTTTTCTTTCCTTTAAAATCCCACACTACGTCGCCTTCATTTTTGCAAACTGGAGACCATAACAAATCAATTGTCAAAATTAGAAATCGGTAATTCAATAAAAAAGACTAATAAAATGGCAGAAATAAATTTCGCGTTACTTAGGTATCAAGCGGAAAATATTCCCATATTTGACGGGAATACGAAGCAGTTATACAGATTCGTGAAATCATGTAAAAACTTCTTAAAAGCATTCCAAGATGCACAAAACCCACAAGCTCCAATTAACGCTTGCTTACTAGACACGATATTCAATAAACTAAGAGGTAGAGCAGCAGATTTGATTTGTTCACGATCAGAATTAACAAGCTGGCAATTAATCGAAACCACCTTAATAAACACATTTTCTGACCAACGAGGTATTGATTGTTTGATACAAGACCTTTCGATTAGACCATATAAATCCGAACATCCCATAAATTTCGGAATGAGAATACAAGACGCAAGAAGTCTTCTTTTTTCAAAATTAAACGAATCCAATGATGCTATGGACGTTAAATTAATTAAAATAAAAAAAAAGTTTATAAACGGCTTACCGTATAACATGCAATTGGTAGTAAGACTAAAAAACCCAGACTCGCTAGAAGAAGCTATGTCTTTTGTGCGCGAAGAAGAAGATTTTAACCTTTTTAGATCAAGACAATATCCAAATTCTGATAATTTACCACAAAAAAAACGCGAATAATTTTAATTCAACAGCTAAAACTAATATGCAACAAAATAATCCATTTAAAAATCCGCCACAAAATTACTTTCAATTTCAAAGACCAGCATTTACACCAAACATGTAACAACCGAACGCACTTAATACGACATACCCCAACTTCAGACAATTCGGACAATTGCAAAATCAGAGCACCCAATTCTCAAATCCTAATTTCCAATCACCAAACAGATTTAATTCACCATCGATAAATCAAAATCAATTTAATCCCCAACAAACAAGACCAAATTTTTATAATAACTTCAGACCGCAGTTTAATACAGGCGCTATTCCAAGAACAAACATCTAACACCTCAATTCCAATAGAATATCCGAATAAAAAACCCCAAAAGACAAATTTCAAGAAATCAGAACCCCACGTAATTGTCATACCACCGCGAACACAACAAGTATCGAAACTACCAGTAAAACAAAAAGACGGAATAGGTATAATGAATTATATAAAATTTGAAAAAATAGAAACACCTGAAGCAGTAGTTAATGTACAAAATCATTTTGCATTCACAACTTTAATTAACCCAACCGAAAATACAATTAAGCTCACATTTTCAGAACAACTAGACATTGAAAAATTAAATATTAACGAAATAAATTTTATAGACAAAACGGAAACTCATATAGAATTCGATAAAAATTTTGATAATTTACAAAAGGCAAATTTAAAAAATCTAAGACTTGAACACTGCAATAAAGAAGAAAAAGACGCCATTCGAAAACATTGCCTAGAATTCAGGGACATATTTTATTGCGACGGAATTCCTTTACCATTTACAAACGAAATTAAACACGATATCAAATTGACCAACGAATCCCCAATTTCACCAAGTCATATCGCTATCCGGAAATTCACAAAAACGAAGTGAAAACCCAAATTTCGAAAATGTTAAATCATTCAAAATTCTCACTCCCCATGGTCCAGTCCCATATGGATCGTCCCGAAAAAGCTAGACGCTTCCGGTAAGAAAAATGGCGCATCGTTATCGACTACCGCAAATTAAATGAAAATACAGTAGACGACAAATTCCCCCTGCCCAATATTTACGACATTTTGGATAAACTAGGTAGAAGCCAATATTTCACGACGTTAGACTTAGCAAATGGTTTTCACCAGCTCGAAATGAACCCAGATGATATGCCCAAAACAGCATTCTCAACAGACACCGGACATTACGAATTTAAACGTATGCCCTTTGGCCTAAAAAACGCACCAGCGACTTTTCAGCGTGCAATGAATAACATATTGAGAGGTCTCCAAAACGAGATATGCTCAGTTTACTTGGACGACATAATTATTTTGTCCACTTCCTTGCAAGAACATTTAAATCGACTGAGACAAGTATTTCAAAGATGCCCGTTTGCACCATTCGCCCTTAAAATTGCAACTTAGGTAAGTACAGCTTGCAATTAAGTAGCACTTAAGATTAACACACGTTGCACCACTCGGTGTATGTCAAATATAAGGGTCACTTAACTAAGTGTAGAGTAAATTTGACAACGTAGCAAAACGTAGTACCTTTATAGGGTGTTTCCGTGTTTTAAAGTTGCAGTACGTATTGTAACCTCAGGGGAGATGTCGTTACTCCTACTGAGCGCGTCCCCCGGGTGGCGGATGGGGGAGCCCGCCTTTGCAATGACGGGTTGGCCTGAATATATTGAATAAGGGCCCGTGGACCAACAGATGAACTCAAGCCAAGGTGGAGGTATCGTGCCGATGGCTGAATGGCGAGGGGTTGATAAAACTGCTCGGCCTTAACGATCCATCCTGCCCGGCTGTCGTGTCGTGGCCAAGGGCCTGCACAAGGATAAAACGATGCCGGCGGAGGACTGCATCTTGCAAGCTTCGCCGTTAAACCAGGCATTTCCTGGAAGCCTAGGCGGAAAGGTAGTGCGGGGGGTCATGACTTAACCGTCTTGGCCAAGAGGAGTTAACCTCAATAAAAATCCTAAATCCTAAGGTGGGGGGGGGAGGCTGAAGGGATGCATGGCTGGTTAGAAGTCCAGTTCCCACTGGTTTCCAACTCCGGAATACCGGGCGACCTTCCGGAGTATTAGCCTTATCATGGCATGCGGGGCTCTGCTGTGATGGACCTTTCTTCCCTAGCTACTCGTGGGACTCCTATGGCCGATGAGCATGTTTGCAACCCAAACGAGGCGGGTATAAGCCTCGATCCTCGGCTTGCCGAGGAAAATATGGAGATTGGGATTGAACCCACTCCTGTAACTCCATCAACAACCCCTGTACATGACCAGGAGGCGCTATTGCCCCTGGAAATTGTGGAGGGGAAGGTGGTGGAGAGCTCGAGTGCCGAAACACCCCTGAAAGGGGGCGTAGAGGCACAGAGCCACATTAGACTGTGCGGAGCCGCAAGGAAACGCCTCAGTCGTTTACTTAAGAGCGGGATGGATTACCAAACTGCCCTGAGTACAGTGCTGGAGCGGCGGGTGGTGAAGAGGGTGGAAGAGGGGGATCAGACCTCCACGGAAGCCCTTGAATCATCTAAGCGGCTCCATTCGGACGACAGCACACCCGAACAGCAGGCTAAAAAGCACTGCAGGGAGGATGATGCTGAAGCTGCAAAAAAGTCATATAGTGCAGCGGCGGAGGGTGTAAGGGTGGGAGTAATCCTCTCTGGCTCTCCCCGAGGCAATATGACAAATGAGCAGCTCATAACCCTTCGGAAAGCGATTCTGAACACTATGGAGTCGATGACCAGGGAGGATCTGCAGGTGCGGTTCCAAGGCTGTTCTTTTCGGCCTGGATGGCTCCTGATGACCTGTGCTGATGAGCAAAGTGCCACCTGGCTTGAAGGTATAATTATTAACCTCAAGCCGTGGGAGGGCGCTGAGCTCAAAACGGTACGGGGTGCTGAGCTACCTAAACCTCATGACTGTGTGGCATTCATCCCTGATGATGGGCCTGAAGAGAGGCTCACACCGGAGGTGGTGCTGACAAGACTGAGAGTTAGCAACTGGGGTCTGCTCACGGAAGAGTGGGTTATACTGCACCGTGAGGTGTCAGGCCCCGGGCAGACATGGACATTCTCAATTGATGAGGTGTCCATGAAAGCTCTTGAGTCCATGGACTTTAGACCCTTCTTTTGCTTCGGTTGGATTCTATTCCGGCCGAAAGGGAAGCGGCTGGGTCAGGACACAAGTGCTGCAACTCCTGGGCCCTCTGGCGGAACACCGGCAACGGCGAAAGGTCGAGCTAAAGCGACCACCAAAAGTGTGCCCAGGAAAGAAGGCGGAAGCAAGATCGGCTCCGCAAAAGCTACTGCCGATGCAGCCTATAGGCCAACGGGTTACACCCGCGGGTCGGGCTACAAAGGCAAAACCCCTACCTCTGGGGAGCTCCCAAAAAAGGAGGAACCCACCTCCCAACAGGGGGGGGGGGGGGGGGGGTATCCCCCTAAAAAATGGAACAAAAATAATCCTGCAAGGACGGAGTAATGGCTACATCCGTCAAGTGCTTGCAGGCTAACCTGCAACATGCCAAGGCAGCGTCTTATCTCCTTGGCAAGCGCTTCCAAGAAGAGCGGATCGATCTCGCCTTCATTCATGAACCCTGGGTGTCCAGCACGGGCAAGATCAGTGGACTGGGAAACACCTCTGGCAAGCTAGTGGTATTTAACACAGGATGCAAGCCTAGAGCTTGCATGCTTGTCAGAAAAGAGATACAATATTTTGTACTTACAGATTACTGCACCGGTGATGCGGTGTCAGTCCACATGACCATCCCAGTGGAGAAGGGCAGACTAAACATCGTAGCCTGCTCTGCTTACTTCCTGGGGGACAATGTGGAACTACCACCTCCTGCGGTAGTAAGGGACCTAATCTCCTACTGCAAGAGGAAGAATGCCCACCTAATTGTTGGATGTGATGCGAATGCCCACCACACGGTATGGGGAAGCACAAACATCAACAAAAGAGGTGAGTCGTTGTTTAATTATCTCATAGGGGAGGGCCTAATAGTTAATAACGTTGGCTCTGAACCAACCTTTGTTACGAGAAATCGTAAAGAGGTACTGGACATAACGTTCAGCTCAAATTATTTGAGCACCAAGATACTTGACTGGAAAGTGTCTACTGTGCCCTCATGCGCAGATCATAGAAATATTCAATTTAGTATTGAAGTAGGTCCCCGACCTGTAGTGGAATATCGCGATCCTAAGAAAACGGATTGGGACGGATATAGGCGTTCTCTCCGTGAACTTACGGGAAACGTGATCACTACAATGAATAATTGTGGAGAGATTGAGATAGCCGCGGACCAAGTAAGGGAGGCGGTTGTCTCTGCCTACCATGAACATTGTCCACTCAAGAAGAAGAAAGACAATAGGAATGTCTCTTGGTGGAACCATCAACTAGGCAAAAGAAGAAGAGAAGTCCGACAACTTTTTAATCGGGCTAAAGAAACAGGCAACTGGGACCTTTATAGAAGCACTCTAACGGACTACAATAAGGAAGTACGCAGGGCCAAAAGAGAATCTTGAAGGAGGTTCTGCGAGGGGGTAAACGATACCCCTAGCAGCGCACGAATTCACAAGATTCTATCCAGAGAACCGACACAGATGCTAGGGGCGATAAAACGACCAGATGGCACATTTACGGACTCAGGAAAAGAAACGTTAGAGATTCTGGCCCAAACTCACTTCCCTGATTGCCTGCTTCTGAGCGATGAAGTAAACGTCAGCCCGGCCCATATGCGTCGAGACAAACGACCAAAAAAAGAGGACTGGGCGAGGCTGAAAAAAGTCGTCTCATATGAAAAGGTTAGCTGGGCGGTTAAGTCCTTCCAACCATTCACGTCACCGGGAGGAGATGGTATCCTACCGGTACTACTGCAACAAGGACGGGAGACATTGACCCCGCACCTTGTTAGATTATTCAGAGCTAGTCTAGCATGGAATTACATGCTAGACTATTTGGTTTAAGACATTAAAAACTCAATTTACATTGATAATAATTTTTATAATAATAAATTAGAAAGAATTATACAACAATTTCAACTTAAACTTCTAAATCATGAAATTTCACTAACTTTTTTCAGAATTAGTCTTATAAAAAAAGAAATAATTAACATTAGTTCCACAATTGAACATGTATTGAGTGATAATGAGTTGAGGTTAGTTAATAATTGTATGTCACAGCTATATGAAAGGAATTTTAGTAGATATAAAACACAACAAAAAAATAAATTTGAAAAACGATATGACACCATGAATAGTAATAATAGGAATAAGCAGTTTAATAATAAATGGATCACTAACTTGTCCGATGTTAATATACCTGATAATACCATGTTTACTTTATCATTAGGGCCTAAATTCGCGGTAAAACACACATACAAAGAAATACCCACCACTAAGTTAGTTTCAGATTTAGAATATTATTTGAACAACTCTAATAACATTAAGGAGGAGGATAAAAATAGTTTGAGATCAGCATCTGTTAATTGTATCACTAATTTTATTCACACACAAAAAAATGTATATAACAAGGGCCCTTTAATCAAACAGTATGCAATCACAAACCGGTTTTTGAAACAACATCCCAACATTATCGTGTCCAGAGCAGACAAGGGTAATTCTACAGTTATTATTAATAAATTAGATTATGATAATAAAATGAATATTTTACTTAGCGATAAAACAATATATTCAACGAGTAACAAAGACCCGTCTAATAACACACAAGATAAAAACAATAAATTAATTAAATAGTTACGTGATAAAAAATATATTGATGATAAACAGTATAAAAGGTTAATCTGTAATAATGGCATTTACCCAAAAATGTACGGTTACGATAAAAGACTCATTTTCCCTCGTCCAAAAACTTCAAAATATAGAATTACCTAAAGATCACATCTTGATTTCATTGGACGTGGCCTCATTATTTACTAATATACCCCAAGACTTAATATTGACTACCATACAAGATGAATGGGATAACATAAAACCACATACACCAATAGATTTATCTACGTTTCTCAGAATAATTAGATTTTTGTTTAATACTAGTTACTTCGCGTATAAAGACTCTTTCTTCCACCAGAACTCGGGGTCGTCAATGGGCCACCCATGCTCACCAATTCTAGCATCGTTAGTAATGAACAAGCTTTTAACATCTATAACTTCTACATTACCCATGAGCATTCCATTCTTGTATATTTATGTTGATGATATTTGTATGTCTATCCCTCAACACTACACAGACAATATTTTAAACGTTTTTAACGGTTTCCATCCACAACTACAATTTACTTTGGAGGTTGAAAATAACAAACAATTAAACTTTTTGGATATTACCATTATTAGGAATATAGATCAGACACTCTCGACCAGATGGTTTTCTAAACCTACGAGTTCTGGTAGAATACTTAATTTCATGTCTCAGCATCCAATGAAACAAAAAATTAATACTGTAACAGCGTTGAATAATCGTATGAATAAACTTAGTAGTGTTACTTTTCATGCAGAAAACAAACAGCTAATATATGGTATTCTACAATCTAATAATTACCCCAAAAAATTCATTAATAGAATTTTACACTCAATAAATTTGAATCATACCACAACATTAAATATCAAACCCCTCGATGCACGATTTTACTCATTTCCCTATATTAGTGGTTTGTCAGAACAATTGAAAAAAATTTTAAATAACAACATTGATATTTTGACTTTTTACAACACAAAAACAATAGGAACGTTGTACACTAAATTAAAAACGAAGACACCACCCCTGTTACAGTCTAACTTAATTTATAAACTTCAATGTAAAGATTGTAGTTTGTCTTATGTTGGTCAAACAAAACAATATTTGAAACGTAGAATACAAAATCATAAGCAAGATTGTAAGAATGTATTGACGAAAGGGAAAAAATCTGAAATTACTGCGTTATGTGCACATGTAGAAAAATATAATCATTCTTTCGATTTCTCTAACCCAGTAATTTTGGATCGACAAAATAATTTACCGAAGCGTTTGTTCCTGGAATCCGTTTATATCAATAAAACTAAAAATACTTGTAACATCAAAAACGATAACTTACTTATGTCAGGGATTTACAATAATATCCTTAAATAATTAATTTTTATATGTTTTGTTGTTCATCTCCGTCCTCGTATTGTCAATTTTTTGGTTATTTTTTTATATTTTATCACGTTTTCGATTTGTCCTTTGTCACTACGGTTAGTCCTCGCCCAGATTTTATTTAATTAACATGTGTTGGACGAATTTGTTTTATAATTGTTTTCCAGGTGTTTAAAATTGCAAAAATTTTGATATGTTGGAATAATCTTACACATTCGTTTTGATTATTTGTATTATACAATAATTTAATGTTAATATTAATTTCGTAACTTTTACATTTGGTAAGTCTTTCTTTTAAAATTTATTGTGAATGACTTTTATTATTGGATATTTTGTTTAATTGTTTTTAGTCTGATGATGCAATTTAATAAATTGCGAAACGTTACTAATGTAAATTACGTTTAATTTGCAACCTGATGTCCCAAATTTCCCGAAGAATCTTTTTGAATATATAAATACACTGGGGACAAGAATATATTTATACATATATATATATATATATATATATATATATATATATATATATATATATATATATATATATATATATATATATATCTGTTATAATAATAAATAATTACATAAAAGCGTATTTCTTTATTTCATATTAATTGGTAATTACTCCAGATTGGCGAAATAATTCTCAATCAAATTGTTTCGGGCCTCCATTCCTGCATTTCGAACATTAGCACCCGCTGGTTGTATGAATTGTACATCCCCATTTTGAATTAAATAGTCCAACCTATGCTGTTCGATTTCTTTAAGTACCGGAGGCTCTTCTTCACCCATATCCCTACATATATTATGAAGAACAGCCGTTGCTACAATCACGGTCAACATGTTATCTAATTTTAAACGGCAACCATATGCCATCACTGGGAACCTTCGTTTCCACACTCCAAATAGTCTTTCAACTATGTTTCGGGTTCGAATATGGGCTTCGTTATATAATTGTTGTGATGGTGTATGCGGTTCCAATAAGGGTGTTAGTAAATAATGACGCACATTGTAACCACTGTCACCTGAAAATAAGTTCGTTTTTTATGCCGAACTAGAAACTGATTATAATGTACTGGGAACATTATTTTACACTTGCCATATTTCTTCATAGAAGGTTATGGGATCAAATCAAATGAAGTTAGTGAAAATGATAATTATTACTGTATACATACCCAATAGAAACGTGTCAGGATAGACTCCATTTTCAAACTGCATTCGTAATACAGAATTATTAAATATCGTCACATCATGGGTAGACCCTGGCCATCGCGCGACAACATTTAAAAATTTAAGGTTTGCATCCGAAACAGCCTGAACATTTATGGAAAAGTAACCCTTCCTATTCCGAAAAACTTCTGCATCTTCACCACCGACGATCATATGTGATATTTTCTATTTGTAAGAATTATTTTTATCTCTCACCAGGCGACTGTATTTTTAAATGAGTTCCATCAATGGCGCCTATGACTCTTCATAAAATTTCCTCTGCATTTGTAAAAGCTCTTCACGAGTTGAAGGAAATTTTATATATCTTTCGTACAGCCCGGGAACAGCTTCCGATACCCTTTTCACAATTCTACATGCCGTTGATGTATGCATGCCACCGAAATCAGCTATTGCAAGTAAATGATTACCGGTACTATAATATCTCAGTGCCACTAATAACTGATTTATTGGAGAAACAGAATTATTCCTAAAATTTGCTTCATTACACACATGAGAATACTTTTAAGTTAATGTTAAACATACATGTCGTAAGGAAATTCAAGTCTGTCTTCTATTTGGTTTAAGACATTCAACACGGTTTCTTTTGTCAATCTGAATCGTCTGAAAAATGATAAATCATCCATACTGTGGAAATATTCCTTTCTGTCGTGCACTTGTCGAGGAAACCCGTGATTAATTATTTCAAGAACTTCCAAATCGTCTTCAAATTGATCATTGTCAAACAGCTCCATGGCGTAAATCAGGGTCTGTTATCTTAAATATAAAGAATTGAAACCAAATATGCGTAAATACAAATATCACTTGACAGTTACGTCGCTTTTTTTAGGTTAAGTGGCAATTTAAGCGGAGATATTTTCAGGCTTAAAATAAGATGTTCCTAAAAATATTTAAGGCTCACTTAAACAACTGTGCAACTGATTTAAAATTTTAAGTGACACTTAACTGCCAAGTGCAAGTGGTGCAAAGGGACACAAATTTTAAAATTCAACTCGACAAATCAGAATTCATAAAACATGAAGTAGCCTATTTAGGACATGTAATTACGAAAGATGGAATAAAACCTAACCCCGAAAAGATCCATGCAGTTAAAAATTTTCCCATTCCTAAAACGCCGAAAGATATCAAATCATTTTTAGGATTAGCAGGCTATTACCGACGTTTTATAAAAAACTTCGCCAAAATATCGAAACCCATGACGACTTGTTTAAAAAAAGGTAATAAAGTACAACATACACCCGCATTCATCGAATCATTCGAACACCTGAAAAATGTATTAATAAACGCCCCAATTCTTCAATACCCTGATTTTTAGAAACCTTTCACTTTGACTACTGACGCTTCTAAGATAGCTCTTGGCGCAGTACTTTCACAAGGACAAATCCCTCTGGACAAACCAGTAACTTTTGCTTCAAGAACCCTGAATGAAACGGAACAAAAATACAGTACAATAGAGAAAGAACTCCTTGCCATCGTATGGGCATGTAAATACTTCCGCCCTTACCTATACTGGAGAAAATTTTCCATTTACACTGGCTTTTCAACTTAAAGGAACCCAATAGTAAATTAGTCAGATGGCGCTTGAAACTGGAAGAATTTGATTACACTATAATATATAAAAATGCAGACGCTTTGTCCAGAATTCAATTGAACATCAATGAAACCAAATCTATGATTAACAACCCAGGAGAAGTCGATGAAGACGTCCTAGATTTTCTGATCAATCTTCCTGACAGTCCCCCTGAACAATCTTACCAAGATATTTTAGACTTTTTAGGAAATTCCCCAGAAAAACCATTAGAACAAACACCTACCACAAGCCAAACTCAAAATTAAATAAAAATCCTAGAAAACATCCAAATAAGACCCCCAGACACTGTCAATACCGTATACACTAATAACGAAGAAACACGAAACACCGGTATACCAATATTAAATGAAATTATTAACAACAAAAAATACCAACTTTTAATAGACAAAAACCCTCATGTCACTAATTTCAAAATAAGAGAAGAAATCTTTGACGAACATCATATAAAGCATATAAAAATCCCGTTAGACAATCCCCAAATGATAATCGATCTTCTTAAAAACCACGTACAGCCAGATAGAACAACCCATATATATTTTCATTTTAACAATTAATACCCCTTTTCGTCAAAATTTACATGAAACATTTTAAACCCTTAAAACTAATCCAATGTACCAAATTAGTTAACAATGTAATCGAAAACGATGAACGTATCATGGTGGCGAATTCAAAAACAATCTCGTGCAAGAACTACTCAAATCACAAAAAATTAAAGTACATTTTACCACACCCGGACACCATGAATCCAATTCACCCGTTGAAAGATTTCACTCAACCTTGATAGAACATTTAAGATTACTTAAAGAAAAAGATAAGAATAAACCAGTAACAGAATTGATCCCTTATGCAATAATAGCATATAACAGTACGATACATAGTGAAACAAAATTTTCGCCTTTCGAATTGACATTCGGACACACTACATCAAGAGACCCATTCGATTTAATTCCCCTAACATTCTATGAAGATTATGCAGCTTCACATAAACTTAAACTAGACGCTATATATAACACTATTAATGAAAAACAAATAACCCAAAAACAAAAAGTCATCGATAAACGAAACGAACTGGGAGAAACACAATTACATTTTAAAGTTACCCAAAAAGTCTACAAAAAAACACAAACCCGAACAAAAGGTAAAAATAAATTTACAGGACCTTATGTCATCACAGAAATATTAAAAAATAAAGCACGAATTAAAAATACTAAAACTTCGAAAATGGAAACCATTCATTTGAAAGAATTGAAGAAACCTATTGTTTCAGATTCTCTACCTTCAGACCCGGAATCACAATAGACACACCTTCATTTCACGAAATAACAAACAACCCCGGAATACTACCTGACAAGTTAGGAAACGCTCAAGTAATTGACAATTATTGGACATTTATTCAAATAATCGATTTAAAGAACATTGTTGAAGAATTTAAAATCCTCCAATCCCAATTTGAAACGTTAAAATACAATTTGAGTAACGACAAAATATACAATAGAGAATATTTCAATTCTCACAACATCGCTAATAATTGAAAAAACGCTATAAAAACTCAACTACAACAATTAAATCCATCAAGTACAACATTAGATACGAAACGTCAAAGACGAGGTTTAATTAATGGATTAGGGTCCATAATTAAATGTTTAACCGGAAATCTAGATCGAGCCGATGCCGAAAAATGACGAGCAAATTAATCAAATTTACAATAATCAAAATAAAGTAAAAAATTTGTTAAGCAATCAAATCACGTTGTTAAACACATCGATAGATGCATTTAAAGAATTAACACAGAACCTATCACACAACCAAATTATGTTAAAATCATGGATTCTACAAATAGAATCTACTATTAAATCCACTGCTCTAGCTGATGCCAATCATTACCAAATATTTCTTATTCAAATGATAATAAACCAAATTACATCAATGTACCAAAGAATATACGACATATTAAACAATTTCGAAATTGCCATATCTTTCGCAAAATTGAACACCGTTCATAATTCAATAATTAAACCAATCGAATTTCTAAAAGAAATTCAAATTATGCAAAAATCACTTACAAACGTTAAACTGCCATTTGAGCCAACTATTATATTCTAAATTTTGAAAATATACTTGAAATGAAAAGTTACTCCAAACAATTTGAAATAGTATTTTTGATTGAAATACCTTTGGTAAAAATTTGAAAACGAATGTGATAAAATCCTAAATAATGAATATTTATGTAAACATTCGAACCTTGTAGAAATAACAAACGATATACCATGCGCCTGCTCGGAGCGTTGTAAATGGACACGAAACGTATGAGCCTTCCGTTGCCTCCGCGTGCTCCAGGTATGGGGTGTCAATCGAGTGATGCTCGATGTCCGCCTTGACATAAATCGCCGTGCCGCCGCCGCGCGTCGGTCGATCGTTTCTGTACATCGGGTAATTGGGCAGCTTCGGGTTCATCGGCGCTTGGAGATGAGTTTCGTTTACGAGCAACACATCGATGTTGTGTCGTTGCGTGAATTCTCGTAGCTCCAGCGTCTTTGTCTCTGTCAGTCCGTCGGCGTTCCAAAACGCCGTCTGCAGTAAGCCGGGTCTCCTCTGGCGTTTATTCATGGAAGACTGCGGAGATGTCGCTGGCGCAGCTCAACAGGACGGCGATGACGTCCCCTGAACCTTTGGCCTGAGATAGTTGACCAAGGATCTGGTTGTGACGGCGAATAGTTTCTCGAAGTTAATATTCTGCAGCAGCTTTAGAAGCTGTTGCAGTCCCCCTTCGGTGGACGGAGTGCGCTCGCAGCAGCTGTCTCCGGTTGGGTGCTGACCGGGCGCGTGGTTGCTGCACTTATTGTAGCGGCGCACAGTGGGACCGAATGCTCAAAACGTGGTCAAAACCCCGAAAATTAATTTTCGATTCTGGGAATTTGAAGGGGTGGGTTGGGTGCATATTATCCCAAAAGGATAGGCCCCTAACTTCGATACCTGTCGAATTATTTCATTTCAAAGTTGGCCTTCGTTGAGAGCACACGCGGCGCTGTGAAAACTACGACAATTTACGCTCGGTTAGTGAGTGGATAATTAAGAAGTGAAGTGGAGAATTTTGATTCTACAAAATTGAAACAATTGCTACAGGTATGTAGAAAATATTCATTCACTAATAAAGTCTAAATATCATGGTTATCCTATTTATATTATTCCTTTTTCGATGCTTGTACGAAAATAGCATGATTATCCGAACTTGCATTTTCAATTAGAGCAAAAGTGGTATATTCCGCTATACTCCGGGGAGTTACAACTCCCAGACTATAGATTAATCAATTATCTGATGGAATTGACAAGAATCAGCTGCCTAAATCTGCCTATTCTCTTGTATAATGAATGTTTCCTCGGACCCGTACGTCCCAAATATCGTATCACAAGATTGCGTCGCCGCAGCGCGCGGTGCAGTAGGCTTCAGAACTATGTTTCCTATGCAACACCCTTACGATATTTGACTATTTTTCTGTAATTAATTTGTTGCTAATGCTAATGTAATATTTTTCACACAGGTTCGGGTGAAGAATACGTGTTCACTCGAGAGGAAATTCAACATCATTAAATACATGGCCTACCTGAATTAATCTCTTACCTGGAGGAACAATTGTCCGAGAAACTTGGTCAACAGCAGTACATGAAAGCCTCCCTATCCTCATTGTTTTTCAGAAAAAGTTCACAAGTAAAAACAATGGAAGATGTTTTCAAGCGGATTTTGGTAACTTCCGATCCATATATTTCCAGTATTAGAAAACTGCCACAAAAAAAGATGAAAAGTTTGTCGAAGGAGGCAATAGAGCTACTACATCCCCTGAAATTCCAATCACATCACGACTGACTGATGTGGGTTCTGACGTAAATTCTGACTCTGAGGATTCCGAGAGCGATACTGATTCGGATTTATAGTTATAAAACCAATAAAATCATTTTGTATTCAGCAGATTAACATTTCATTTACCTTATTCATATTTCAAATTGAATACGATGTTCTTGCGATTATAGGGCATAAAGTTAATCGCATTACGTTTTGAATTTTAAGACCGATTTTTTTCAATAGCTACTGATTATCATTATTATGATCATAACAATTACTTCTATTGTTGATTATACTATGACTTTTATTAGTTTTATTCAATCAAAGATTTTGAAGACTATTTCATTATATTATTGTATGACAATATTTGTGGAATATAGAAGACTACAAATTTTTCGATATATTTTCGACAAATAGTATGTTATTTAGGTTTAATAAACAAATCACGTTTTCAGTGTGCTAATTGTTGTAATTATTGATCTTTAAATCCTCTATATACGCTATTATTAATAAATTATGACGAGTTTTCATGATAGTCGTTGCTATATAGGATCCGCCATTTTGTTTAGACAATTTTTAACTTCATATTCGTAATCAGCGACCTCAAAAACCCCCGAGTGATGAGTTTTGTCTGAATTAAATGTCTTCTTGGGGTTTTGGCCACGTTTTAGGGATTCGACCCCACTGTGCGGCGGCCGGTCGGACGACGGATGCGTAACTCACACCTGGAACTGTTGTTCTGGCGGTCGGTGTCGGCGCGACTCTCGACGTTGGCGCTGATGGTCTCGTCTGGTTCGTCTGCCTCTTTCCGACGAGCTTGGGGAATTTCTCGCACCCACGATAGTTTACGGGATGCTGTGTTTTGGTGCGCTCCCGAAAATTCAAAGTGTGTGAAAATAATTTTCAAACCGTGGTGTAATTGTGCGACGACCGTGCGCCCGGCGCCAGGCGACCCAACCGCACACCTGCAGTGCGCATTGCCCCCGCGGTTACACGGTACCCCTTGTCGCCGAACGTAGGGATACCGACCGTAGGTCCTTCCCACAGGTAGAACAATTAACCCCAAAAACTGTGCTCCGCATCGCGAAATGACGATTTTAAATTCAAGTTCGTAGTTTTTAAAAAACAAACACAAACATTTATTATTGAGTGTCCGGCAATCATAAACACCAAACACATAGGTGATAATTCTAAAGTGACGGGCGACGAAGTCCTTAAAAACGCAATCATTGACTTTGTGCTGCGAAACGGCATAAAAATGGCCACGCCGACAGAAAGCTGCTCCTCGCAGCAAACCAGCACCACCATGGAAGACGACGAATCGGCATTTCAAACAGCCTCTACAAAAAGAACCACCAGAAACTAAAGGGGGCCGACGCCGAAAAAATAAAAAAATAATGAAATCGCGATCGAATTAGCAAATAGATTCACGCCGATCGCGATACCCGACAAGGAAATGGACATCGATGCAGAAACAACGCCAAGGAAACTTATAAGACCGCCACCGATCGTGATATCCGGCCGACAATAAGAAACCTTCCGATACGATTCGCGAGGTAATCGGCGCATCGGCCGACTACAATAAAACATACAAGAAAGAAAACACGAGTATCCAATTCAAGGAAAAAAGTGAACACGAAAAATTCATTATTAATATGCCAAAAGATACAGAATATTTTATATACACGCTCCGGGACGCCAAGACCAGGGCGATTATACTTAAAGGCTTTGCCGACGACGCCACCGCGCAAGACATATTGAGCGATTTAACCGAACAAAATCTTGCGCCCACTAAAGTGACAAAATTAAAAACGAAGTTCCCAGTGTTCATGGTGATTACGGCGGCAAAAAAATCGATCGCCGAACTGAATAGATCCCACAGATATGTGCAATACACTAAAGTGTTGTGGGAGAGATACCAAAACAAACGGCAGGTTATCCAATGCAAAAACTGTCAAAGATGGGGCCACGGCAAAACAAATTGTCGAATGCGAACCAGATGCATAAAGTACGCCGCCGATCACCCGACCCGCGAGTGCACAAAATCAAAAAATAGGGACGCGAAATGTGTTAATTGTCTCGGCGCGCACACGGCGTGCGATATAATTTGCCCGCTCTATAACAAAATCGTAGACGCCAGACGAAACAGAACGGACCCGAATACGGCCATTGCACGACCGGCGCCAAGGTACCTGCCCGCACCCCCGCCGACCAAAAACGTCTAGCACGAACGACAAAAACACGCATCGCAAGAACAAAGAGTTGCTACACAGGGACCGAGACTACCGAGACTGCACGCTCCCCCAGCGCCAAAACAAATCAGACCCGTGCAGATAAGCGCGTCGGATAATTTTAATAATCTAATAAATGAAATACAAATATTAAATTCTATTATTGACATTAGAAAAATGTACGAACAACTTAAAAAGTACAACGCCATCCTCACAACGTGCACCTCGAATGCACAACGATTCAAGTGTTTACCGATTTTACTCTCAGTCTCGATGGCTAAATTAACGGTAACCACTTGGAACGCAAACTCACTTCGGGGAAAGATTGGCGAAGTGAAAATATCCTGGTGCGCGGGTATTCTCTAGAACGAAAAGACGGCGAAAACGGGCAAGGCGGAGTAGCGGCGCTCATACGAAACTATGTCCCATACAGAAGAATTAATTGCTGCCGGCTAGACGGACTCGAAGTGGTGGTAATTTGTCTGGCGGTCGGCACGCACCTGGTTTCCTACTACAACAGCCCGAGGAGCGGTATAACCGCCGCGAAACTTGACGGCATCTTTGGACTATCAAGGAAGGTACTTGTAGTAGGCGATCTCAACGCCAGACATTATTAGTGGAATTGCCACCGAAATAACAGGAGCGGAAATAACTTGTTTTACTACGCCACCCGAAATAACATAATAATTGAACACCCGCCGAGCCACACGCACCATCCCACAAATGGGGCAACCCCAACCACACTAGACATTGTGGTAAACAAAAATATAAACAGTGTTAGGGACCTCACCGTAGGCGACGAGCTACCGTCCGATCACCTGCCGGTGACCTTCACAGCCTTCACAGTCGGCGGTCGGCAGTCATATGACCGGCTCCCGGACGCGATTGTGCGACAAATCACTGGGCGAAACCGACAACGCCGCCTGGCGCAACGCACAGGAGGGTCAGAAGATCGCAGAACCACGCAGGAGATGTCCAGAGGCATAAAAGAGGCAATAAGAAAATACCGCGAAGCTGAGTGGATTTCGAAATTACGGCGACCGCGAAAAAGCGAACGTTCCGGCGGACACATTTACACAGTTTCATAATACACCACAAACAACACCAGCTCACGAACAAAAATCCAACAAGAAGTCGAAACATTCCTATACAACAACTTACCAAATCCTACAGACGCTTATCCATTCCTTACAAATCCCTCGGAACTCCGTAAAATCATCAACGCGTTGACACTGTTAAGAGTAATGCTAATGCGCGCCGAAGACTTAACTCTTATAAATTAACGTGTGAAAAGTATACTTCAGGTAATGTGCATCTATGTGGACGATATGTTGCGCCATATATTGGTGAACCTTTTTTTTAACTGATGTAGGTACACGCGTTCGTTAAGGTTCGAGGAGACCACCATGCTCCATGAATACATTAAGTACAATGAAACTTTAGGTGTGTTAAGATGCCCTTTGTGACGACTCTAGTTGATCTGCCGATGATGCCGTAACGGCGAAGTGTAATAAATATTAATTTGCGTAACCCGGAGCCGGTGCTTGTAAATTGATTTACTTTAATCGGACTTTGAATTTAATCGAATTGTATGGTTATTACGAGAGTGTTCCGTAGACGCAAGTACAACGAAACCAGTGCGATTTTTCCGCTATAACAGTGACAAGGACCTAGTGACTAAGTGCCAAACATTAAATAGTGACAATTGTGAGTAAAATTAGTGTTAATAGTGTTAAAAACAGTAAAAAGCAACTCAAGGTTGCTAACATAAAGTCTGTGCCGAGTTATGTACATGGGCGTAGTTACGAAGTAGTTTCGCCATCCAATCCGAACAGTTATAAAAAGCTCCGTGTTAGCATGGAAGAAACTGACAAAATTAGGGAAGAAATGGACACCGAGGGATTTACAAAACGATAACCATCAAAAGGAAAAGTGAAAATGAACCGACAATCTACAAAAAGAACAAATACAGTCTCCTGTCCGAAGATGAGGAAAATAGCGACTCAGAAACGGGCAAGGAAAACGAAGAAGAAACTAAAGAAAATGGAAACACACAGGCAAGTACAAACGATTATAAAATTAAAAAGTGCCTCCTGTCGTCATACATGGAAATGCGCCGTTTTCGCATAAAAAGATAACGGAAGATTTAAATAAGGTAGTGAGGAGAAACAATTACCACATTACCTACAGCAAAAACGCTGCAACCATCTATGCGAATACAATAGACGGCAGAAAAGAACTATTGGGCACTTGAAGAAGCAAAATACAGATTTTCACACATATGATACAAAGGATAGCATTAAAAGAGCCTTTGTCCTAGACGGGCAAAGACATTACGGACGATGAAATAAAGGAGGAATTAGATTATCATCATGACATTGAAGTATGCATATTAATGCGGGGAACAAAGTACCCGAAACGTATAATAACTGTGGACAAAAACCACACACTAAAAGAATTGCAAGAAAAGGTAAGAGTGATATTCCATACCAGAATTTATTGGAGTATATTAAGAAACAAAAAGACTTATACAATGTAAAAATTGTTAGACATGCGACGGAAAATTGCTACGCACAGCCGTGGTGTGTCAAATGTGCAAAGGGGCACAAAACTTCCGAATGCAAATTGAATAAAGAAAGTGGATCGTCACGCAAATGCAGAAACTGGGGTGGAAAGCACACCGCAAATTCCGTAGAATGCGAAATTTACAAGGCGGAACTTAGGAAAAGAAACCTAGGAAAAATAAATAACAACAAAACGCAACAGAATACATACAGGAGCAGAGAAAATTATAACACAAGCTTCCCTAAATTGAAAGAACCTGTACATTAGGGTGGAGCGAAAATGTAGCGTTTTGAATTTTTTTCAAAATTTGATAAGACTTGGGTGGTCAAAAGTTGTTATTCCGTATACTGAGTGTGCCCTTAGAATTTGCAATGAATCGAATTATATCTTCAGGTGCCACGGCGACCTTAAAATTTGTAAAAAAAATGTAAATTACGCAAAAATCAATGCTTAAGCAATTTGTGTTTCGTTCAAAATATGATTGAACTTGAGCCAAAAATTAAATATTTATGCTATCAGTAACGCCCTAAAAAATGTCATAATTTCAAGCAGATTTCTTGAGGTGCCACAATATTACTGAATTTCGAAGATTTACCACCAAAATCACACATATTTTCCAGTTTTTCGTTTTTTTAATTATATAATTATATTTCTTTTATAATTACATTTCTTTTGTTTCAGATTAGGCCAAGTAATATATCAAATAAAATGGCAACTTTAACGCATGCAAAAGATAGTAACTGTCAGTTATTTGGAGTTGGAGTACCATTCAATGAAAATGTTTTACCCACATATGGTGATATATTGAGGCAGTATATATTTACACGTAACTACTTGAAATTGGAAGGTCAGTTAAAGGAGCCTACGTTTTCAGAAGTACTCAAAATTATCGTCCCTTCTCTTGAAACTCTTTGGAAGAAAGCGTCCATACCTATATCTACTGAACGCATTATTGAAAGAATCCGTGACTACCACTGTAAATACAGAAATCTTATAAAACCTTTCAAACAACGATCCAATATTCCCAGTTTTATAAAGAAAACCGAAGAATTTAAAGATAAATCGAAAGTTTTGTTCGACATTGCTTCATGCAAATGTAAAAATTGCGAAAAGTGCATTTGCGAAAAGAACAAAAAAGTTCCTGTGAAGGAAAGATTGTTTCTACTAGACCAAAGAACTGCAAGAAAAATGATGATAGGAAATATTGATAACAGAACGACAAAACAGCTCCAAGAACGGGAAAAAAGAAAACTGAAACAAGAACAATTCCTACAAGAAGCCAACAGTTCTAAAATTCAGAAATTTGACAAACCCGATAAAGCCACATCCGTGGAGTTACGTGATAGTCTGTTAGATGATCTAACTATGTATTCAGACTTGCTTTTATTTGAAGATATTACCACCCCCTCTACTTCATCTGGTATTTCCACGTATGGCCAAATGCGTAAAACTCTGCCAACATTAGCTCGTGAATGTGATCGATGGGGTCTTTCTGACCGTGGTGCTGCTGCTGTTTCTTCTGCGTTATTACAAGATTTAGGCATTGTTCATGAAAACGATACAGCGTCTATTATCGATCGCAGTAAAATTAGATGTGAGAGACAGAAATGTCGGAGTAAATTCCAGTGTGATTCCAGGGAAAATGAGGTGCTAAGATCTATTTATTTCGATGGAAGGAAACATCCATCCAGAAAAACTATTATAAAACATGGCGTATATCATCCGGTAACAACTATTGAAGAACATATTGTCTTTCTTCGGGAACCAAATTCCGAATACTTAGAACATGTTACTCCTCCGTCTGGAAATGCTATTAATATTTCAAACGCCATTACCGATTACTGTTTACTGAAAAAATATGGCACTCAAGAATTAATTGCTATAGGATGTGATGGGACAAATGTCAATACCGGTTATGAAAATGGTGTGATAAGAAAGTTAGAGCTCCATTACAACAAATCTCTGCATTGGTTTGTGTGCTTGCTGCACACAAATGAACTTCCGCTAAGACATCTCTTCACTAGTCTAGACGGCGCAACACATGGTCCTAAATCATTTGGTGGTCCAATTGGTAAATCTTTAAAAGAATGCGCTCAGCACGTTATAAAATTTAAAGCAATTGAAGGACATGAAGGATATCCACTGCCGGAAATTGATTTAAAGGAATTAAGCAATGATCAGAAATATCTGTATAAGATGGTTCTTGCTGTTATATCGGGTGAATGTAATAAAGATCTGGCCAATATTCAAACTGGACCAATATCACACTCCCGCTGGCTCACAACTGCCATTCAAATACTTCGTTTATATGTCTCCTCCAACGAACCCTCACAAAATCTGATCATTTTAGCTACATATCTAGTAAAAGTGTATGCACCGGTCTGGTTTAGTATTAAAGTTAAATCAGCTTGCTGGGAAGGTCCAAGACATTTGTGGAAACTCATCTTTTTAACTAGATATCTTCCAAAACATTTGAAGGATGCAGTTGATCCAGTTATCCAAAGAAACGCCTATTTCGCGCACCCGGAGAACTTGTTATTGCCTATGATTAAAGATAAAAGACCAAATATTCGGAAACTTGCCCTTTGTCGAATAATACGTACAAGAGACCAACAGAGGCCTAATTCAATACGACAGTTTAAAGTTCCCGTGTTAAATTTTGAGGCCCAAGAATACTACGAGATGATAGATCATGAGTCTTTTAAAAATATTGAACCTCCATTAACAAGATCACTTACAACAGCCGAAATTAAAAATTACATAACTAACGGCGAAGAAATGATAACTTTTCCCAAACTTGTATGTCACACTCAAGCCGTCGAACGCTGCGTCCGTTTGGTGACAGAAGCTGCAGCAGCTGTAGGAGACTTAGAAAGAGATGGCTACATTCTATCGAGGCTGATGTCTAGATCTATCGTGCCACGATATAATAAGAAATCGGAATACAAACTTTAGTAGTCTAAACTTATTATTTTAAATGTTAAATGATAAAAATGCGTTTTTTGAAATCTTTTGTTACGCATTAATTTAGTTTATATATTTTATGTATGTACGCCACTGTCGTTGAATATGTCTATGTTTAGTTTAATAGTTCTAAATAAAAATTATAAGAGTTAGGCTAGAGCTTATCTTCTGTAAAAGAAATATAAACTTCATTTTAATTAAATGTGATTTTCCTTATTTTTACCAAATTTGAATCCCTTTGTGGCACCTCAAAAGACGACGACACTGTCCTAATTTTTTTCTGTGGTCCTTTTCATAGCTTTGAGTACTTATTTTTGGCTCAAGTTAAACTAAATGTGATATCAACAAGTAATTAAAACAATTAATACAATATATCAATTAACCTCATTTTATGAAACAATCAAGGTCGTTGTGGCACCTTTAAAAATTGGCAAAATTAAAAAAAAATTAATCACAATCTACTGGTATACAGTAGCAACTTTTGCGCTCCCAAGCTCATTGATATCAAAAAAAAAATTTTTCGCTCCACTCTACTGTACAGCCCATGAAAAATGTCTGGCAAGGAGCAGCTGAAAACAACAAAAAAGAAGTGCCACGCAGAGAAAACGAAGACACAGCAGACTTAAAAGATCTCATGAAGGAAATGAAGGAGCTAAACGAAATCATTAACATCAAACAAATGATACAAGCAATAAGAAAATTAAAACAAAATATTTTAAAAAGTAACACCGCCTTCGAAAAGTTCCAAGCAGTACAACAATTTTGCGAAGATCTTGATGAGTAATACGATCATAGCAACCTGGAACGCCAATTCACTGAAGGAAAAACTAGGTGAGCTGATTAACTTTATTCACACCTACAAAATCGACATTATGTTCATAAATGAGACCAAATTAATCGAAGAAGTCGTAATCAAAATCAGAGGACATCACATCTACATCAAAGACAACAGCAGAAGACAAGGCGGAGTGGCAGCAATCGTCAAGCATAATTCGCCACACGAAGTAATAAAAGACACTACCGTTGAACATCTGGAATGCATAACGATCCAAATAAAAGACAACGTCAGGATAACAGGAATATACAACAATCCAAGGAGAAAAATAACGCTGCAAGATCGCCAAGCACTAACAAAACACAACAAAATACCCATTATCGGGGCCTCAACGCAAGGCACGTCAACTGGAAATGTCATCGGGCAAATGAAAACGGAAACGTAATAAACAACTACGTAAGTAACTCAAATTATTATGTAATAGTGCCGGACAAACACACGCACTATCCAGAAAACGGCGCAACTCCTACAACCATAGACATTGCGATAAACAAAAACATCAACAACATCTCAACGGGAACAACGATGGAAGAACTCAATTCAGACCACTATCACGTTGTCCTGGGAATAGGTAATGGATACAAGAACAACAACACAAGAACAATTACGGATTTTAGAAACGCGAACTGGAAGCTCTACAGGGAAAACCTAAACAAGAGAATTACAATAAACAAGATAAGGAAACGCTAGAACAAGAAATAACAAAAATATCAAAGGCAGTCATGGACTCTGCAAAGATAGCGATCAAGCGGAAAACCATAAACATAGCAAGGGAAAATGAGATGCCGGAACGCAGAACACAGAAACAGGCAGTGGGAAAACAAGCTCGAAAAATAAACAAGAACAGAAACGATATATGGAAGACGACCAGACACAGCTCAATAGAAAATACGAACCCATTCCCGCACTACGGAGAAACGACAGGCTAGAAATAACCGATAAAGAAAAGGTGGAACTGCTGGCAGAAAATTAGCAAGAAATCCACAAACTTCCAGGAAATATCGCAGGGCAAGACCTAATAATGACAACGGTAGAGCAATACATACACGCACACGCCACAACACAAACGACACACAAACACACAACACCCAAAGAAGTAAAATCAATAATAAAACCTTCCAACATTCAAAACACCCGGTAAAGACAAACCTGCACATAAAATACTTCACAACTAAAGCATTAGCTCAACTCACGTACATAATAAATGCAGTAATCACACTAAAACACTACCCCAGCAACTTGAAAACGGCCATAATAATACCAATAAAGAAACCAGGAAAACCACCCAATCTGCGAATATCATAGTACTGATATACAGCTACACCACCAACAGGAAGCTACAGGTCAAAATAAACGACGAGTACTCGCATGAACATCAGTGCGAAGCTGGAGTTCCCCAAGTGTCCATACTCGGACCACACCTGTTTAACATATTCATCTCGGATCTACCGAAAACCGCAAACACGCGAATATCACTGTTTGCGGACGACACAGCGGTATATGCTAGCTCGTTCTGCGAGATAGTAGCACACAAAAAAGTACAAATGCACCTGACGCAACTCGAACGTTACTACAATAAATGGAAAATCAAAATCAACCCGACCAAATCAGAATCAACCACATTGACGAAAAGGAAAAAGAAATTCACAATACCCAACCCCACCACCATATACAACACTAAAATACCATTTACAGACAAACTAAAATACTTAGGCATCAGACTCGATCCAGGACTCACATACAAAAAACACATAGAAAACACAATTCAAAAAGCATCAGGAGCGATAAAATCACTTTACTCGCTCGTATCTAAAAACAGCCCTCTTAACACCTTACACAAAATAACCCTCTGAAAGGTAATCTTCAGGCCCATACTGCTGTACGCCGCACCAACATGCGCAGGAGCAGCAGTAACTCACAGAAAGAAGCTCCAAACGTACCAAAACAAACTATCAAGGATAATACTGAACGCGAACAGGTACACTAGAATTAAAGACTTACACGAACAAACGAAGCTCGCCTACATAGATGACCTCATCCAGAAGCAAGCGACAACATTCTATAACAAACTAGTCCAACACCAAATTAGACTAGAATGTAATAGAAATTATAAACCAAGAAACCCCGAACAGAGGAAAAAACACAAGCTGCCGTTTGACCACATCGACATACAACAATAACCTGCTGCAATGGTTCAGACCCCGTAACCAAAGAGGTTTTACCCAAAAAGGCTTTCCTCTAAAACCAAGAACTCAACGACAACGACCAACGTCCACAACACAAGGACAAAGAAATATTGAAAATGAAACCGGAAAAAACAAACGAAAATGCATGAATAAGTTTCACCCAAGCAGGAGTCATGCGAGGACAGGAGAAGTCAACGACGAGCTCCGACCCATACATACTTATTGCAAATATTTTGTCAATACATTGTAAATAATATTGAATAAACTTCTTTTTGAATTTGAATTTGGTTCTCGTCCCCCACAGTGCCTTGACTTCTATACATTTCACACGCATATCAGACATCTCTGAAAATTTTTCACAAGTTACCATTTTTTGCCTTTTAAAGTTCCAAAGTTAGTTAATTCGTTAGTTTAGTGTTAATTGTTCCTCGTTGAAGTGTTATTGTTCGTTTTCCGAGCCCGTTTGCCGAAAAAAGTGGGTTTTAAATTTTTTGACATTTTGACAACTGTCAAGTTTGTCTTTCAAGAACTTCATTGCCATTTATCTCCGAGCTACGTCACCAAAGTGGAAGGAGACACTGAAAAACTGAAGGCCATCAAGCGGCCCATCAGCCCGCAACAAATAGCATCATCAAAGGTAATTGTAGCTAAAAAGCTGTCACGGACCTAGCCCCGGCACCTAGTTCGAGCAGTTCGATCATCGAACCAATACAAATGGACGTATCAGACACAAACGTAAGTGAAACCAACCTTATTATTTCTACATTAAAAGGAAATGGATCAAAATTTGTACTGCCCGTCAAAAATGGATACGAAACTCTGTCTAATTTATCCGCGGAGAAAGAAGCGAACGCAGTAAATGTAGATAATCTTAAGAAGACCAGAAAACCTCCCCCAATAGTGCTACACACACTGCCAATTCAGCACGGGGAATTCGTTAAAGGAATAGAGGATACAATAAAATCCAAAAACTTCTACATCAAGTACTCGGGGCAGCGCGTGACGATCAAACTTTGCACAAACAAGATTACGATAAACTTATTAAAAGTTTAAAAGAAACGGAATTTCACACCTACACGCCGACAGATGAAAAATTAAGGGCCCATGTGGTGCGCGGGATGCCGGAAGATGTGTAAGAAGAACAATCGGTGTATTTATTCCATACTAAAATTAATTGGGATAAATACAATAATAAGAAAAATGTAGTATAGTGCCATCGGTACCAGGAGTGGAGGCATGCGACAAGCGACTGCAACGCAAAATTTAAATGTTTAAAATGCGGAGAAGGACACTCCACTCCTGCATGCACGAAACCGAGAACCGAAGCGGCACTGTGCTGCAACTGCGACGGAAGTCACCCGGCGAACTCCATAAAATGCTCCGCATGGCTGGAGCTGGAGCTGGAGAGAAGAGCTCTTCAGGGAAACTCAATTCAAACAACTCAAACGAAACCAAAATATGTGCCGGCGCCAATGCCCAGGCATAATGCCTGGACCGCGAGGACGCAGGCAGCAGTCTCTGACGATGCGGAGAAGGAGTGGCCGCTGCCTACACCTAGGAAAAGGCCGTCGCAGCAACAGCAGCAGCCGTCATCGTGCCCCGGAGGATGCCGCTGCAGCCGCAGAGGATGCAGCAGCAGGTTCCAGAGGCAACGCCGGAGGCCCAACGAGACGAACTTAACGAACTTTTCAGCGAAATGATAACTCTAAATTCCTTAATCAACATGTCCCTCATGCTCGACAGGGTCAAAATTTTAAATCAACGCCTTAAGAATGTCTCAACCGAATCTCAAAGATTCCAATTTTTGGCTCAATTGTGCGCTGAACTTGATGGATAGACTGTCGTTGTGCACGTGGAACGCCAACGGATTTAAGAACAAGGTCGGGGAACAAATGCAGTTCCTCGACAGACATAACATAGACGTTATGTGCATTAACGAGACGAAACTTACAGACAAAGACAACGTGACCTTCTGGGATTACGTGACAGAAAGGAAGAACCAAACCGGACGCGGTGGTGAGGTTGCCGTTCTGATCAGGAACGACATACCCTATCTGCGCGTTCGAGACGACGCCACGCAACATCTGCAATTGATTTCGATCAAATTCCAGAACGACTTAACAGTGACGGCCTGGTACAATTCACCGACGTCACGAATCACGCAACGTGACCTCCAGGCGCTCCTGGGTATCTCTGCAAGGACAATAGTGTTGGGTGATCTCAACGCTAGACATTCAACTTGGAATTGCCATCGGAACAATGCCAATGGGAATGTGGTCTTTGACCACACCCAGAGGCACAATTGTTTCGTGGCTTTTACAGACACGCCGTCGCACCACCCGACAAACGGGGCGACGGCAACGACGTCCATCGCCGTGGTGAGGAACGTGAGAAACCTCTAGGATCTCTTCACGGTGGATGACTTGAACTCGGACCATTACCCGGTCATTTTTGAAGTGAGCGGGGCCAGACACGAACGCAGGCGAATCCGAATAGCCGATTACAGGGCTGCGGACTGACCGTCGTTCCGAAGAAATCTCAACAGCCGGGTACTGATTAACAGAGACCTTGACACCTCGACGTACTGACGCACGCGCAGGCGGGCATTGTGGAGTCCGTAAGGACTTCTTTGTCCCGCCGCAATGACAGTGTTGACGATGACGCAGGGCCGCTCGCTTGCGCCGTAACTCTTCTCATTGTTCATCAATGACATACCGACGCACGTAAACACATCATTGATGATCTTCGCCGACGATACGGGCATTTATGCATCTTTATTTTCGGAAATCATAGCACATCGAAAGATCGGAATGCACATGACAGTACTGGAACGCTACTTTGCGGACGGGGAACTGAAAGTAAACGCGACGCAACCGACGGTTCGTGGTGCCGAATCCAACCCGGATCAACGGCATCGCGATTCCAATGAAAACGACAGTGAGATATCTGGGAGTAATACTCGCCACCAAGACAACATTCAATGCACATATAGAAGTGAAGTAAACAGACGCACGCACGCTGTTCTTAAGGCCATCCATTCGATGGTCGCTAAGAACACCAGACTTTCGACCGCCAACAAACTTCCTATATTTAGGACAGCAATTAGACCAACGATGACGCGCCTGTATGGTTTGGGGCTTCCAAGACGAGCCTCAAATTGCAGACAACGCAGAACAAGTGTCTTAGGTTCGCCTTGGGCGTCGACAGATACACACGCATACGCGATCTGCATGCCGATGCAGACCTAGACTCCGTGCAGTCTAAGAAATACACAATGACTCATCACAAGCTGCGCCAACAAAACTAGGTGGAGGTGAAGGGGCAATATTAAGCCGGGGGCGTTTATTTAAATATGGAATATTATTGAAAATAAATGTTTGTAAAAGTAGTTGGCAGTAATAGGGAGTAAAATAAACGTAAGTTATCTGTTAATATATACTTATACACATAAATATATGCGATGTATTCACTGCACACGCTATTACGAGCAATTGTCACGCCACTGTGATTAGCGCCTCCCCCGTTATTAGTCATAATGGACTCGCTCGACCGATTTTCGTGTTCTGCGCATTTTAATTGATGTGTATTTCTTACACTGAAACATCTATACCTCTACTGACAGATTACATGACCGAAATGGCGGACCGTTTTTACCGGCGGACCGTCACTCACAACAACGTACCGATACGTACAATTACTAACCAACGAAACCAACAGGGACAGACGCACGTGCACACTGCCGTACGAGACCCTGGACTTGTATAACGAAGACCCGGACAACTGAATAGTGACATTAGGGCAGGACGTAGAGGGCGGGTTTTCGAAGTTTCCCGCCAACACAGACAAAAACGTCACATCGACGGACACTAGACACGGATATTTCCATCAAGGGAGGCGCACCGAAATTGTATTTTTTCAAAATTCTAAATCTAAATCTGTGAGATAAGTGCCGAGCATGGGGGCTCACTACAAAATTTGAAATGTATTTTACAATATTTATTTTGTAATTTCTTAAGGAAATTGAATAAAAAGAATTTTGATTTGGATTTGGATTTTGGTTCTCGTCTGATCGCCAAAGTTAAGCAACGTCGGGCGCGGTCAGTACTTGGATGGGTGACCGCTTGGGAACACCGCGTGCCGTTGCCTCCTTTTGTTGTGATCGGTCGAGGATGAATAATTGTTGGAAATAAATGTACTTATGTATTATTGGCATTATCGTTAATGTGTAATATTGTAGTATGTAATATTTGGAAATAAATGTACTGTCATTGTTGTTGTTAAAGTTTCAAATTTTTAACTTCAAAAGTTAGGACGCTGGACCCCTCCTCTGTCTCTCTCAACATCCCTCTCATACCCCCCCCCCTCCGAGTGCGTGTATTTTTGTCTGCCTATCTCTCTGTGTGTGTGTCTGTGTCTGTCTGCCTGTCTGTCAGTTTGCTTGTTTGTGCGGGATGAACGGCTGTCTGGACCGTTTCAATGTGAGCTTGTGCACTCGCCTAAGTCGTCGGCAACTGCTATACCATGTCGAATGCACCGGTTCCCGTCCGTCCGTCCGTGGGAGTAGGTGTTTTAAATGTGTATTGTAAATGACGTGCATTCAAGAAAGATCTTAATTAAGGAGGGCTCTGAAATTCCATTGGTGTTCAAAGGTACTTTATCCACAGCCAAAATGTCAATTTAATTTTAACAAGAAGTCAAAAGTGAAAACTGCTATACTATTTAAAAATGGTTTTCATTATCATAAAAGGTGTAAGGTGAAGAATATACATAATGTGTTTTTTGATGTTAGAACCTCATATGTCGCAGCTGTAGTTTCTTTTGGTTGTGGCCTTGGTACCTTTAACCACCAATTGAATTTCAGAGCCCTCATAAATTAGGATTTTTCTTGAACGCTCGTTATGATAAATTCTATTGACTTTTAATAACAAACTCTGAATTTGAATCGATCGCCGAAGTTAAGCAACGTCGGGCGCGGGGTCAGTACTTGGATGGGTGACCGCTTGGGTACACCGCGTGCCGTTGCCTCCTTTTGTTGTGATCGATCGAGGATGTATAGTTTTTGGAAATAAATGTATTTATGTAATACTGTTATTATTTTGATTATTATTATTATTACTATTATCATTATTATTATTCGTTGTCGCGCATCTGACCAGTCAACATTGTAAAATTGTGCTCCGTTGAAAAAGTTAAATATCTTCGGTGATGAGTGTGATGGAACGTAGTTCTTCGTGTTACTAGGTCGATCTAGCGAACTGTAAGGTACTTTTGTTAATTACTTAATGAACATACGATTGATTATGCGTGAAATAGTGATTTTATTAATTTATGGCAGTAAAAGTTGAGATTATTTTGCCATTTTCGTCTTTATATCGTAAATTCGGTGCGAAACTTTTTTAACGAAAAAACTTTACGTAGTTAATCCGTTCATTAAAAAGCATTTATTTTGGTCTGTGGTTTATTGAACTGCGGTGTGTTGATTTAATAATAGACCGTAAATGGTAATGTATTGCGATAAGTATGCGTAAAACGCAAAGTTAAGATTTGTGAAATTGTGATTTGGTTAATTTATGACAGTAAAATTTGCGATTTTTCTCTTGTTTTCGCCGGTATATCGTAAATTCGGTGCGAAACTTTTTTATCGCAAAAACTTTACGCAGTTAATCCATCATTAATTAGTATTGATTTTGATCTTTGATTTTTGAACCGCGTTGTGTTAATTTAATAAGAAATCGTGTGTGGAGGTGGGCGAAATTAGAAATCACTGAATGTGCAACGCAGTTGAAAAATTCAGCGTTGTACCATCATAAAATATGAGCGCCGAAAGACGTTCAAGGTGCGCTAAATGTAACTCAGCTTTACCAATCGATGGTGGTTGCGTCTTTTGTAAGGGGTGTAAGGGCAGCTACCATTATGAATGCTCCATTAAGGAGTCCACCCACGAAAGTAAAAGTAGAGCAGACAAGGCCAAATGGAGGTGCGAGAGATTCAGAACGGGTGTCAAGAAAACCCATGTAGAGGAATGGGTGTGATCCAATGGGTGTGATCCATTGAAAGGCAAAAGGAGTTAGGTCAGCTAGCTCTAGAAATCGCCAAATTGGCGGAGAAGATCAAAGAAAACACCAAAAGAAATTTGTATCGGATCAATACGATGACATAAGGAAAGGTCAACAAGTGATAGGAGACTACTTTAAGAATTTAGAGAGACAAATTGCACAATTGGTAACGGCATGTGTGGAACAGAATCAAAAAAATCAGTTCGTTACAGGGCAGAATCTGCAAAATGGAGCAAAGACAGTATGAGAAAAACTTTGAAGTGCATGGAGTGAAAGAAATGGACCAAGAAGATGTAAAACAAATAGTATGCCGGGTAACAAGGAAAATGGGGATAGATATAACTGAAGCGAACATTGACATTGCCTCACGCTCGGAGAAGAAAAGAGATGAAAGAGCGGGAAGAATTCGACCAATAATCGTCATGTTGAAGTCAAAGAAGACCAGAGACGAAGTAATTAAGAAAAAAGGGTGACGATTTTGAATAGTGAAATAGTGAATCCCAAGGAAGTAGGAAAAATCTATGTTGTAAGGGCCCATGTAGTGCGCGGGCTGCCTGAGACGCTGCGGCCGAAGATATCCAAGCCGAACTAAATGAACGCTATGACATCGAAGCCAAGAAGGCCGCTGTACCTCATTACTGTCACTACAACGGAAAGCATCGAAGCACTTAACATTACGTGCAAGTACTTATTTTACACCAAAATAAGCTGGGAAAAATATAATAACAAGAACAGCGCAGTACAGTGCCATCAGTACCAGGAGTGGGGGCATGCGACGAGCAATTGCAAGGCCAAGTTCAGGTGCCTTAAGTGCGGCGAAGGACACCCCACTCCTGCGTGCACAAAACCGCGGAACGAACCGGCAATTTGCTGCAACTGTGGCGGCCCGCACCCGCGATCTCGACGAACTGTGCAGCGTACATCAAAGAGCTGGAGAGGAGAGCGCTGCAAGGAAAACGAGAAACGAGAAAATACACAGCAAACCCAAGTATGTGCCGGCGCCAATGCCCAGGCATAATGCCTGGACTACAAGGCCGCGGGCATCAGTTCCTGACGTTGTAGAAATGGAGTGGCCACTACCAGCGCCAAGAAGAACTGAGCAGAGACCGTCGCAGCAACAATAGGGGCCGTCGTCGTGGAACATCCAGCCGCAGTCGCCGAGGATGCCGCAGCTGCCGGAGGCGACGCCGTTGATCCAGAAAGACGAGCTGAACGAACTCTTCGCCGAAATGAAGACCCTGAATTCCCTAATCAACGAGTCCCTCATGCTCGGCAGGGTTAAAATACTAAATCAAATACTAAAAAATGCCAATGAGAATGTCTTTGACCACACCCAGGGACACAATTGTTTCGTGGCTTTTCCATACACGCCAACTCATCATCCGATAAAAGGATGTTTTGTTTGATTTTTACATTGTAGTTTAGATTTAGTTTTCGAATAAAAATCAATAAACGTGATTATGTGATCAATAAAGCATTAACAATTTTCTCTCGGTGTGTGTGTGTGGGCTATATCTCCCTGAATTACATACATAAAGTATCAAAAGTAAAAATCTTATCAAAGTGAAGACAGCCCAGTTTTTACGAACACCAGAATCTTTACCTGACATATTATTACCACACGAATTAAATACAGTTCTCTATCTAGGATAATATTTAGAACATTTGTATATTGACTTATTCGGAAGGATTGTTGCAACGCAAACTAATTTAAAACCACAATGTACTGCATACTTACAAGTTCCGGAACGTATTCGACCAATTCCTAGAGGGTCTTCAAACATACAGATTTTATTTAGCGAAAGTCAATGCAGAATAGGACATTGGCTTTAGACACACTATGATGGATATGTTAATCATATTTACGATAGTTTAAATAAGAAATCATTAATGATGAAATAAAACAAATGACTACGTTTATACCACAAATAATTTATTGTTAAAAATATATATTACTAAGAATATATATTCAAACACTACACGACTTAAGTTTCGACTTTTTACGGTCATTGTCAAGTCACTTGACAATGACCGTAAAAAGTCGAAACTTAAATCGTGTAGTGTTTGTTTGAATATATATTCTTAGTAATATATATTTTTAACAATAAATTATTTGTGGTATAAACGTAGTCATTTGTTTTATTTCATCATTAATATGGACTACCACATGGTAAAGGTCTCAACCATCCTTTATAAGAAATCATTAGATGCAGATCATGTACGTTATTTAAACAGGCTTTACGGTGAAAATGTGGATCACGTGTAGGGGAGAGGGGGGCACATTGGGACTTGGGCACATTGGTACTTGGGGCACAATGGGACATTTCAAATTGTGGCGCCATTACTTACTGTTGTTGCTTTTAATAGAGTGTACCAGATGGCAGTACCTTGCTTCACGTTCACTAAGAGTTTCGCTCCGTTTTCTAACATACGGAAGTTTTTTTCCATGTTAAGTTATGGATGTTCTTAATTGATGTAATTGTAACAAATCAGGATTTACACGTTACATGTAGTATCATCTTTCTGACCACTGTTTAGTACATTGTACTATCGACCATAGTATTTCTAAAGCATTACCAGGATCAAAAACCTACCGCAACTTTGGCAACTTTAAATATGATGAATTCATGTCACATATGTACAAATTTCCATGGTATGCATAACACAATATTGACAATGTTAATGACAAGGTATCGTTTTTGAATTATAATATTAATTTAGTTTTCGATTGTCATGCACCTTGGAAGACTTCAACATTTTCCAAACCTAAATCTACATGGCTAACTGACGACATTAAAGTAATGATGCCAAAACGTGACAACGTACAGTACGGCCGATTGCCAAACAGCTGACCAAAACTCGAAAAATAATAGTGTCTAGACAAGATTTTTTTAGCATGCAGTTGGCTAGAGGAATCCTATAAGAATTAAAATTGGTTAAGAGTAACGTCCTATACCCCAAATTCGTTCTTCATTTTCAGTTGGAGTTTGGCCTTTTTTCAAGGATGCTTTGCCCAAACATCCCTGTCAAAAATTTTATCTTATTGAAATTTCCGTACTTCATGATGCAATAAAAATCTGAAAAAATTCAGCAACATTTGGCATGCCTTAAACAACAATTATCCATAATAATGTTGCCCAAAAGTTATTAATAAATTGTTTAAAAACAAATAATTATTCAACAATTTTTGCGATAAGCTATTATTTTTCAAAAAAAAAAACAAACAAATCGAAACAAATCGAATGCCTTAATTTTTCAAAAAACCCATATGATTTTTTTCAGAATTTTCTCTCAACTATAAAAATAATCTTATTTTTAGGTTCCAGTATGTCCACTACTGGTGATGTACCAAGCTTACAATTATTCCAAGTAATAAAAGATATTTTGAAGGATGATATCAACGTAATTTATGGAAGGGTCGAAAAATTTTTGTCTGAAAACCAAAATGCGACGGCAAATATCAGATTTGGTGTATAATACAAGGTGTCTCAAAAGAAAGTTTACATTTGTTTAGCTGACTGCGTGAACGCATCGAATCTGAGAGGCGCGGGAGGTATGCCAGTAGGTAGCCTGGCTCTTGGGAATTCAGTCGCTATGAAACATTTCTCGGGAGCGGACCGCGCGCTGTGCGTGAGAGAGTTTTACAAGAATGGTGATTCAGCGACTGCAGCGCGTAGAAGATTCTGCAGTATTCGAGGTTGTCGTCACTTAAATGATGCGCCAAGTATCACTCTAATTCGAAAATGGATCAAAAAATTTGAAGATACTGGTTCAACACTACAAAAACCTATATCTGGGCGGCCAAGGTCATCACGAACGGCAGAAAATGGGGATAGTGTAAACCAGTCTGTTCGTGAGAATACGAATCTTTCAATTCGGAAGCGCGCAAGTGCTTTAAATATGAATAGATCATCATTACACCGCATTTTGCATAAAGATCTAAAACTGCACGCGTATAAAATTCAATTGGTGCAAGAATTAAAACCCCAGGATGCCAGTCACAGGCTTGATTTTGTAAACCAGGCAATTGAGCGCATCCCGACGTTTAACAACATTTTGTTTTCGGATGAAGTTCATTTTCACCTTAATGGGCACGTAATAAGCAAAACTGCCGCTACTGGGGTGCAACGAATCCGAAACAGAAGCATGAGAGGCCACTTCATTCACCAATAATTGGCCCTTGCTTTTTTGAGGATGCAAAAGGACGTGCGGTTACAGTAAATTCAGAGCGTTATGTGGAAATGTTAGACAATTTCTTGATGCCAGAACTGGGTATAACCAAAGAACATGGTACCAGCAGGACGGGGGGTCCAATACGTCTCTGCCAAGAGTCCGTGAAATTTTCTCTGACAAATTGATCTCCAGAAGAGGCGACATAAACTGGCCTCCACGAAGTCCTGATTTATCTCCTATGGACTTTTTCCTGTGGGGTTATCTCAAATCTAAAGTTTACAATAATAAACCGACTTCTCTGGCGCTTTTGAAAGAAAATATTCGCAACGAAATCGCAGCCATCACGGAGTTGACCTGCCGATCTGTCATTGAAAATTTTACCGTTCGACTAAATGAATGCCGTGAACGTGAAGGTTTACATTTAGATGATATTAGTTTTAAGAAATAAATTCCCAAATACTGTACTTTGATAATTAATAAACATTTTATTTATAGATATCTTATATTTTATTTTATCGACTCGCAAAATATAAACTTTCTTTTGAGACACCCAGTATAAAAACAAGATGGGATTCAAGTAATAGGACTGACGAAAAATTTATAAGAAAAAATTATGATTAGTTGAGTAAGACTGTTGTATTTGTCTTCATATGAGCCACGCCGACGGAGCAGGGTGCCTACCGATCTATTTTTAGATTCTGAATGTAGGGTTGCTTTTATCTTTATTGGTTTTTTTAAGTACTTTAGAAGAATAATCTGGTTTAGTTAGTGTGTTTCAGTACATCATAGTCTGACTTTAATTTAGAATAATTTCAGTGCAGCTACATATATTGTCTGTGTAATATATTATTTGTGATTTGTAATAAAATATTGCATTGGTATGTATGCAAATAATTTATCAATTAATTTTTGAATCATTTTAATTGAATTATTAGGTTACACATAAGCAAAAAAATGGCAATTATAATGGCACGCAAATATTACACCGACGAAGAACAATATGAAATTTTAATGAATAGTGATAACGAGGGTGAAGTTATTGGGCAAGAGATTTTTGGGGAAGAATCTGATTCGGAAGGCTACAGTTCCGGTGCAGATATGGAAACTGAAGAAGATGTGGCTACCTCTTTTCAAGACGAAGAAAATATTGCTTCCACTAGTTGACTGGGAAAAGGGGACTTTGTACCCAACATTTCATATTTTTTCTGCGGTCAATTCGAGATGCCAGAAAGATTATTTGATAAGTTGTCCAAGGATTTTTGGTAGTTTTTAAGCATTTTTTTCTAGCGATTTGATTGAAAAAATTGGATGGATTTTTGCATACACTGTTATAAACATTCTACACTACAGCATTCCTTAGAAAAAGGGAACGGAGGGAGAGATCTGCCGCACCAGTCTCCCCGTTCAACCGTTATTCTTTTGTCTTGTTCCTACCTGCGCGTGTACCATCCTGTGGTAATACAGTTTTATAACATCACTGAATAGACAGCTGAAGCATTTTAGTTGGTTTTCGACATCCAACATGGACAGGACCTAAGAGAAAAACGCCTAAAAAATCTGTGTCGCAGAATAAAAAGAGGCTCGAGGAGCGTACATCCACGATATGAAAGAAAAAGACGTGCAGGATTCAAGGGAACAAATCGACACTTCATTGAGACCGAAACAACGTTTGCGAGTACTTCGGCAGCGAAAATAGCGAGAAAGAGTCCGGAGTTTGACTCAAGTGCAAAAGGTGCGATAGTGATGTAAAGTTTTATAAAAAATCGATTCGAGGATTGAGATTCAAAATTTGTGTTGAATGTTTGTGTTCGGATCCGGCCGAGATCAATTCTTGTCCGCTGATAAACAATGCATACGAAGTCAACCGTCGTTTCTGTTTTGTCATGCGAATGCTCGGCATCGGTATACGTGACATCAGAAATGTTATCGCTTTGACGGATCTGTCTTCAACTTTCAAAAGCACCACTTATTGTGGAATACTGAAAACGGAGCAGATTGTTGCAAAAACTTATACGAGGCCGTTATCCGAAAAGCAGGCACTGAAGAAAAAAAAATGGCAGCGGAAAATCGGGCGGATACACTCACGGTGTCTGGTGATGGATCTTGGTCGAAGCGCGGTTTTACTTCGCGCATGGATATCGTGTCTGTTATCGGAAAATACACAAACAAAGTCCTATACGTTGCTGTCAAGTCAAGCTTTTGCAAAGATTGTTTATTTTGGAAGGGAAGAGAGAAGACTGTCGAGTACGAGGCATGGTATGCGACGCACGAAGTGCAACGTGAATCACGAAGGAAAAATGGAGGTTGATGGCATAATCGAACTTTTCCAGAGATCTGAGGAAGTACATAGTGCAAAATACGGATTTTATATAGGAGATGTTGCTTGAAGCTAAGCCTTATGATGACAAAATGAAAAAATGTATTTATAAAAGAGGAAACGAAGCAAGAAAAAGGTTGGTTCAATTGAAGAAAGCCAAAAAGCATATTGTACACAAGCAAATGGAGACCGAACCGAAAAAAAGGAACTCGCTCGAGTATGACGGAAGCAAAAAAGAAATACAACACAAAAACCTGCTAACGAACCAAAAAAGTGCATGACACTAAAGTTGTTAACAAATCTTTCCGAGTATTAAGGCTTAGCAATTCGTCGAATATATATATCGTATCCCTATTTAAGTAACTGCGTTTTCACTTTATTTAATACTTTTCGTTATTAATACATTTCCTATCTAAGACTTGACAAGACCTTAAAATTCTATGCAACCTTATATAAACTATGTCTCTACATGCTATACCTTAACTTATTTTCCTATTAATTCGTATAGTTAACACGTGCAGCGAGATAAGGTCCGCGGCGAATGCTGACAGAGCTAAATGAAGATTATTAGGGCCTCCGTAGACTACCGATTAAACAGTCGGCCGATAGTTTAGTCGGTGGCTGAATTACACGTGGCCTTATGGGAGCGCGTACACTATGCGATTTTAAATCGGCCGATTAAAAAGTTTGATGGGCAGTGCGATTCCCATCCAACTTTAAAGTCTGCCAACTATCGGCCGATCGCTTGAAGTGCATGGCGTTCAATACGAGAGCGCACACTATACAACTATTTAGTCGGCCGACCGGGTCTGATAAGAAGTGCGCGTGCGTACATTTGTCGTTTATAAAAGACAATTGAATAATAATAATTTATTAGCAACGATCATTACAGACATTTGCAACGCCAAACATTTTAAAAGAAACAATCAATGGAAACTTCATATGTACAAGTTCAGTCAACTAATATATAGAATTAGAATCATTAAAATTTAAATGAAACACATGTTAAACTTTCGAATTCTTTTTTTCATTAATTTCTTTCGTCTATTTAATATAATATATAATATTATAACTTTTCTAGATAACATTTCTTTTTGATGTGTGCAGTTATTATAACACGTTTCGCCCAAGAACTGTGCTTCGCGATGTATTCAGCCGCCGACTATCGGGCAACTATCGGACAGTGTGCGCGCCCTCGTGCAACCAAATAGTTTAGTCGGCGTAGTGTGCGCGCTCCAGCCCGATCCGACTAAACTATCGGCCGACTGTTTAATCGCTAGTCTACGGCGGCCCTTATATAAACACAACGCTTCGCATTTTTAATCAGTTAGTTTTTCTACTGCATTCAACACGCTTCGCGATAGTTATTAAGTTCTCAAATTGTATTTAATTATTATACGAGGTGCAAACCAAATAAAAACACTTTTTAAAAAAACGAGTACGTTGGAATAAAGTGTTAAGTGGCGCAGTCGGTAGGATCCGTGGCAAACGTGCGTGATTATTTGTGTTGACTCTCAAAATGTGTCAATATACGAAAACACGACGCGGTGAACTTTAGTTCTTCATTGTACGAATCCACGCAAACCAAAGACGTTCAGCAAGGATAGTGACATCCCTGGGCGGAAAACAAGAAGGAAAGCAGCTTGGCAAGGCTACAACCCTTCAGCAAAGGAAAAACGAACTCAATGAAACCAACTTTCATCTTCGGAATAGCATTGTAAGTATCTTTTGTTTTACCGCAATCCCTCTATTCCTTCCTTGTGAGTAATCTACGACACGGTGGATAACTTTGACGATTTAGCGAGTGCCATAGAAGAAATCGAAATGGCACGCGAAATATCGAAGGTGGATCAGGATCTAATTCCCGTATTTGATGGCGACAAAATTACATTAAGAGGATATATCAACGCGTGCGAATTCCTAATAGAAGAATATTTACCAGCAACCCCACAAAATCAAGGTGATATTAGAATGGCAAAACGGTTACTACTCATTTTTATGGGAAAATTACGAGCTAAAGCCCGGGAAGCTGTCGATGCCAACAGGACACCAACCACCTGGCCTGAATTAAAAAATATTCTTATCCATTCATTCGGAGATAAGCGATCGGAAGATGTGCTTGTGTACGATCTAAATAGCCTATCACCAAGAAGGGATGACACAACGGCCAGTTACGCTAATAAAATCAAGGCGATTCTCTACACCCTCTTGTCCAAAGTCAACCTCGAAGAAATGAACCTTGCATTACGAAAAATCAAACATGATCAGTATAACCAAATCGCCCTTAGAACATATATGTTTGGTCTGGATTTAATTAACGCAAACATTGGTATGGAAGTTAAGCTTCGTCGACCGGCGGACATCGAAACGGCAGAAGCCTATGCATTAGAAGCGGTTAACTATAACACCCAAAAACAAAGGTTCCTTACCAACTTTAGACAGCTACCGCTGACCCCGTCCAAACACATGGGACTACCAACGATGGATCGTTCCCGATCAGCAACAAATATGCAACCACAACGATCAACGCAACAACAGAATCAATATATTCCTCCAGCACATGCACCAACAAGAGCGATGCAATTCCCACAACAACGACAACAAAGCCAAACATTTCCAAGGACACCGGCCCAATTTCAACAGAGACCGTACAGACCAACCCCAATGGAAGTGGACGGAAGCGCACTAAAACGACCAGCTTCATCGCTACAAAAGCCACAGAGGCAATGGATATCTAACACTATAGAAGCCCCCGTGGAAGTAATCGAGCAAGAAGAAAATGATGTGTACGAATACCAAGCGCACAATGCAGAAGTCGACTACGCGGCACAAGTGGAATTTATAGACTCAGAAAAAGACCAGCAGGATTTTTGTTTGGACCCGACAGTGGACAACCCTGCTTAACCATCTCCAACAAGGCATACTCGCAGACTCCAGTGCTCCCGTATATAGAATTTGAAGGTTTAAGATTTCTAGTCGACACCGGCGCAGAATGTTCGCTGATAAATTCGGAAATTTTCATGGAAGCACAACAAAACAATTACCCTTGTCAAAACCACGCATATAACATCAAAACACCACATGGTGTAGAAAAAATCACAAAGTCTACGTTAATACCCCTACCTGATATCTTTAACTCTCCGGAACATCACTTATTTGTCTGCTTCGATTTTTCGTCCTCATATGACGGATTATTTGGATTTGGTTTATTAAACAAGCTAGGAGCCTCATTGGATACCAAAAATAGGAAAGTCATTACCGAAACCGCGGAAATCCCGTACAAAATCAATAGCTCAATTCGCACCATCAATCCACACTCTTGTGCAACGGTTAACTATCAAGTAACGAACATTTGCAACGGATTAGCACTATTCCCGGAAACAGTGGATCAACAAGGAAAGGTGATCGTACCCGAATCCTTAGTGGAAATCGCAAACAATGAAACATGCGTTAGAGTGACTAACTGTAGCAAGTCTCCCGTTTACGTAAAGCTGGAACCAATAGAAATAACACCAGTGCAGGAAGTGGAAAAGGAAATCAACATCGGTTATAACATGGCCAGTCCAAATAAATTAGCGGAGCTACAAAAAGAAAACATAGAAAAAAATTTTAAGAGCGAACACCTCAACTTGGAAGAACGCGCAACAGTAAAAGCTTTGCTCATGAAATATAAACATCTCTTTCACGTGGAAAGTCAAAAGCTTACATTTACTCACAAAATAAAGCACAGCCTCAATATGAAAAGCGATACCCCCATTTTTGTACGCAATTTTAGACAACCCATGGAAACAAAAAAAGAAATTAAGAAGCAAACTATGGAACTACTGAGACAAGACATTGTAAGAGAAAGTATATCCCCCTGAAACGCACCTGTACATATAGTAACAACAAACAAAAATGGACAACCTAAACATAGGATGGTAGTCGATTTTCGAAGACTCAACGAACAAATGGTCGAAGATAAATATCCTATACCAAATGTCACCGACATCCTGGACAAATTAGGAAGAGCGAATTACTTCACGTCGCTAGACTTAGCCTCTGGTTATCATCAGGTGGAAATGACCGAAAGTGACATGGCGAAAACAGCCTTCAGCACCGAACAGGGCCACTTCGAATTTAAACGAATGCCCTTCGGCCTGAAAAACGCACCGGCAACTTTCCAAAGAATTATGGACGATGTTCTAAGAGGACTACTTGAGGAAACCTGTCTCGTTTATATAGACGACATTATTGTCTATTCATCATCACTCCAAGAGCATATTCAAAAACTAATCAAGGTATTCGAACGATTGGAAACAGCCAATTTTAAAATCAAACTGGAGAAGTGCGAATTCCTCAATAAAGAGTTAAAATATCTAGGACATGTTGTGACCGATAAAGGAGTAAAGCCAAATCCCGAGAAAATCAAAGCCATCACTAACTTCCCAATTCCGAAAACCAGAACAGAAATAAAAAGTTTTCTAGGTCTTCTAGGATATTACCGGAAATTTATCAAAAACTTTGCAGGAATAACCAAACCTTTCACCGCCTGCTTGAAAAAGAACTCAAAAATCGATATCCAGGAACCCGAATATATAAGAGCTTTCCGACAATGCAAAGAATTACTGGTACACGATCCCATACTACAATACCCCGACTTTACTAAAGAATTTATAGTCACAACAGATGCTTCAGACATCGCCCTAGGAGCAGTACTATCTCAAGGTACCGTAGGACGAGATAAACCGATATGCTATGCATCAAGGACCCTTTCAGAAACGGAGCAAAGATATTCCACCATCGAAAAGGAACTCCTTGGCGTGGTGTACGCTGTCAAACAATTCCGACCGTACATATACGGAAGAAAATTCAGTATCTATACAGATCACCGACCGCTTGTATGGCTATGGTCACTCAAGGAACCAAACTCAAAATTAATGAGGTGGAAAATAAAATTAGAAGAATATAATTTCGAAATAATATATAAAAAGGGTAAATATAACACCAACGCTGACGCATTATCAAGGATACGACTTACGGAAATGAATGTAATCACACAAAACGATCTAGATAGTATTATACCAAACATAGACGATGCCGAATTAATGAGCATTATCGACAAACTAGGAATTGATATCATGAACGAACCAATCCCGTCGACAAGTTACGACACGGGACTAAGCCGGAAGGAAATACGAATTACCGACGTAGCACCCATGCCTCCAGAACACATCAGCACAACTGAAGGAAGTTCCGACTCTGATACGGTTCATACAACGGCAACTCAACAGCCTGCAAAAACGATCGAAATTCAAGACACCATTATAGATAACAAAAGAAGGCAGTTCATCTTATCAGAAAGCTTAGCAAAGATATTAGAAGTACAAGTTAAAACTAGGAAAAAAACACGATACACTTCGTCAGAATACCCAGGGACAACCACGAACAAGCAATGCTACAGCTATTTAAAGAATACATGGCTACCCAGAACACATTCTATATATACACGGAAAATGAGGAGCTTTATAAGAAATTGTGTAACGCATATAGCGTAAAAATCACTAATAGAGGCCCTCGCATTATACGCTGCCTAAGGAAAGTTGAAGTTATCGAAGACGAGAATCAAAAAATTGAACTTATTACATCTTATCACACAGGTCTAACAAATCATAGAGGCATACCCGAAACGTTAGAGCAACTAAAACGGAAATATTGGTGGACTAAAATGGGAAAATTAGTAACCCAAGTCGTACAGTCATGCAATGTGTGCAATAGGTCCAAATACAATCGTCACCCCGACGTACCGCTACTACCAATAACGGAAACACCCGACGCACCTTTCGAAAGAATATTCGTCGATCTATTCCCATGTAGCAACGAGAAATATGTCACGATAGTTGATGCCTTCACCAGAATGGGACACGCGATAAAGATCTCCAGCAAGAACCCCACTGACATCTTCGAAGCCTTCCTAACATACTTTAGCCACTATGGCATACCACAAGAGATACGATCGGATCAAGGTGCAGAGTTTAAGAATAAGCTCATCAAGGAGTTGGCAGCCCTCCACAAAATTACTCTACACTTTGGCACAGCGAAAAACCCGGAAAGTCAAGCGAACGTCGAGCGATTTCATTCGACACTGTTAGAACACTTAAGATGCCTAAGCGACGACCAAAGAATAACTAGTGAACAAAGAGTTAGAGCGGCAGTAATAGCGTACAATAATTCGATACATAGTGCCATAGGAATGACACCGTTTGAAGCCTTGTATGGCCATACTAAAACTCAATGGATCTATTTTACGGTACGGCAACATATCAAGAACTCACATCAAGACACAAAGACCGAATGAAACTCCTCTATGACAACATCAAACAAAAAGACCAAAAACGCAGGAAAAACAGAAGGAAACAGGCAGGACCACAGAATGGAAGATAGGAGAGCAAGTTTACGTTGAAAATATTACCAAAAGTAACAAAATGCTTAAACCATTCCTCGGCCCATATAAAATCATCCAGATCAACGATAACGGAACCGTAAATGTAGAAACAAAAAGAGGAACGCAAACCTACCATACTCGAAGATTGAAACATGGCATTGTTTCAGATACTGCTATGCAACCGCAGATATCAAAATAACATCTTTAGACGGACCGCTATTCCCATTACATCTAGGAATCGCGAAAAATCAACTAACACACTGGACGACAGTAGTGCAGTGCGATCTAGAACCTCTAGTGAACCAAGTGGACCAGCTTAGTAGTCACTACAACCACCTACGAACAACCGTACAAAATCTTCCCGACAATGACGATAGACGAGAATTTACAATACTCGCCGTCGAACTTCGTGCCCTAATCGATCAATTAATCTTCGAAAAGAATCAATTAATTCCTACAGTCAGAAGAACTCGTGGAGCACTTAATTTCCTTGGCTCCATAATCAAAGCAGTCTCAGGAAACCTCGACGCCGACGACGCCGCTAGGTATGACCAATTGATACAAGACCTTACTAATAACCAGCGAGATTTTACGAAAACCATGCGAGCACAAATACATTTGGCACAAGGGACGCTAAAAGAATATGAAGACAATCTTCGCATACTCGCCGAAAATCAAAACGAGACGGCTCGGTATGTGAACGAAATGATTGCGCATGTACAAAAGCACGAAAAGGAACACATTCAGGTTCAAACACTAGTGAGGACTCATGCATCATTAATCATCACAATAAATACGGCACTAATAATTACTAACAGACTTCTAATGGCAAAAACGTTTTCCAAACTACAAACCTATCACCCAGCAATTATTTCATCGAACGAACTATTGAACGAACTAAAATATATACAAGCCATGATCAAAGGCCAGGATACAGTCCTACCACCAGAAAACGAAAATTTATACGTTCTTGAGAAAATCATAACCGTCAAGGCTTATATAAAAAAATACATACTCACGTTTTTACTAGAAATTCCTCTAATCGAGCCTATCACATACCAATTTCACAAGCTAATTCCTTTACCTATAAAGCAAAGTTCTGATTACCTTGTTCTGAATATCCCGCAACCCTATTTAGCGGAAAACAAGGATAGATACATTGTCCTAGCAGAACAATGCAAATTGCTACAACATCGAGAATATCTATGTAAAGCCCCAAGTCTAGACACCAGAAAGCACACCACCTGCGCGTATCAACTATTGCGTCATCTACCGAAAACGGCCTGTACCTACACGCGATGGCCCCAATTGGACACGGAAATAATCCACCCCACGAATTCCGACTGGATCCTGTTCCAAACAAACCAGTCTGCAGAAACCCAGTGCGACCTCCAACAAGAAGTGCGACACCTGAAAGGAAACGTATTAATACAAGCCACATCCGAATGTTCCCTAAATCTGGGAAGCGAAATCTTGAGGACAACGTCCAGCCACTACCTGGAACGTAATATCCACATTACACCACTCAATATAACCCTGCTTCCAGCGAGACAACCACATTGGCAACTAGAAGACATCCATATGAAGGATTTACATATGGAAACCTTCAACAAAACCAGAGATGACCTATCCAAACTTGACTCCCGGTTGGAAGAGATGTCCAGCGCCCATTCATCGAATACCTGGAGCTCAACAACCCCACTAACAATAATCTTCCTGATCATACTCGCTGCCATTCCCGGAATCTGGCATTTCAGAAGAATACGTGAAACAATTCAAAGAATAGCAACCCAAGGATCGGGGCCCAATCTTCCCAACCCTTGGCTCACTCCAACAGGGGAGGAGTTAACACGTGCAGCGAGATAAGGTCCGCGGCGAATGCTGACAGAGCTAAATGAAGATTATTATATAAACACAACGCTTCGCATTTTTAATCAGTTCGTTTTTCTACTGCATTCAACACGCTTCGCGATAGTTATTAAGTTCTCAAATTGTATTTAATTATTATACGAGGTGCAAACCAAATAAAAACACTTTAAAAAAAAACGAGTACGTTGGAATAAAGTGTTAAGTGTATATCTTAACATTTCATATGTCTTAATGTATAACATTTTTACTTAAAGTTTTACTTACATTTTCAATTTAACTTAACTATTCCTTTTTTGGGGTTTTAGATTCGATTGCGTTAATTTTGTTTCAATTTTACAATTTCTTTTCCTATAATGAATCTCGGTTTTTTCGTTCTCTGGCATTACTTCTTCCTGACTGAATCATGTTTAATGCTTTTTTTGCTTAATTTACTACTAATCAACTTTATTTGATCATTAGCAATTGGGTATTTAATAATAATAATAATTATTATTATTATATATTTTTATCGCATTCTTTCATGCGTGATGGTGGGATCCCTGTCCTCACTCATTCCTTGCAAAAACCTCAACTTAGCGTCTAGGGCATAAGCTGATCAGTTATTTTGCATTATCCTCAGACCTTTTGTCCGAGATATACCCTTTTTACATTGATTAATTGTTCAGTCAGTGCTTATTTTACTTTAAAGGTTCTAACGACCTAAACAATAATTCGATGGCCAGTCCTATTATTGTTTAAAAAAAATTACACAATGCCTTTTCCGACTAAATATTTTCGCGTTTAACCAATTGATCTAATTGCAATCTAATGGAAGAAAATTTAACGATACATTTTTAACCTTCCGTGACTGGCGCGCGGACTCACACTCCGCAACCGAATGTTATCCGGATTTATTTCAATATTACCTACCCTAGACATTCCTCACTTTCGGTATTCCTCTAGCATGTTGTGGTTGTCCTCAGTACATCGTGTAATCTATATAAGTGCCGTCGTTTGTTTTTTATGGCAGATTGCAGAGCAAGAGTCCGCCGCCAGTAACAATGTTCGGTCCCACATATGTACATATTAACATTTAATTAAGTCAATTTAGATCCGCGCAATCCAGTGCAAAATATTCGCTACAATTATTTCGTTTAGACACTCAGAATATTTCATCTGTAAAATCCTGGTACAACTAGGAGAATATTTTTGCATAGACTTTCGTCCGAGTTAGCCGAACATCATATTCGTTCTCGAGCAATGCAGGATTATATACCGAAAACCATAAGGCTACGAATCAAACAAATGTTTGCGATTGAAGATGCCACTCCTGAGCCCCCCAATCCTGAGAATACTAGAGGTCGTTGCAGTTATTGTGACAGGAAAAAAAATCGACCAACACGATTCCCATGTAAGAAATGTACCAAATTCATGTGCCTTGAACTTTTAACTTGTGTATGTGCAGTTACAGTTATTGTAATATGGTTTCTTAACTTTTGCTGATTTTGGTTGTCTAGTTATTATGTACAGAATATTTGTTTTGTTAAATGTTCAATGAAAGCTATGTCGGCTTAACCGCCTACTTTCTAAATATAAATATATTAAAATAAATAAATAATTATTTAAAATGTCTTTTTATACAAACATGAGACGTATTACATATGTATATCCCTTTTCGTGGACAAAAAAAAGCTATGCGGACTCACAGTCCGCCGCCACTGCCGATGTGTAGAAATGAACCGCCAGTCACGAAAGGTTAAATCATTCTTACTTAAATTGTTTGTTGTTTTTTTTCCACTTACTCTTTCACTTCCCAAACTTGTCGACGCCATGGTGCTTCCCGTGGTCGTCCTGGGATGACTTGTTTTTCTTACGTTCTCGAGCCTGCGATAGCCATGTGATGGCATCTTGTAGACCATATTTATGGTTCCATTGTTCGTTCTTGCCTGAGCGATGATAATTTCATTTTCTTCTTTTGATTGGTTGTACCCCATGTTTACTTCTTTTTTCTCACTACCATGAGATGTTACAGGCGAGGATCCATCTGGTTCGAATGGTCAGGATCGCCATGTGATAAGTCACTACATCGTGACTAGGAGGGTCACTAATTATCGCCGTTCATGTCAATGAAAGCAGTTGTAGAAAATGTGATGTTTATTGTTCTACCGTCGTAACATCGATCGTACACTATCTTAAAGAACTATCTTAAAAGACTATATGTCTACGAACTATAGTAATAGACTATATTAATTAGAATGAGAACTAACTATTTATATTATTTCTAATGCTGATCTAAGTGATTTAAATGAGGTACATATACTTATGCTTATTGTTTACTGTCTCCGTTAATTGAATGCAATATGACCCACTTACGACATTAGTAACGTGAACTAGTTTATATTGTTCTAATTACGTTACGCTAAATGGTGTCATATCACGATCCAAATGTTTATATTTTGTTTTCTTTTATTTTATAATTATATACCTATTTTCATCTATTTATATATATATATATATATATATATATATATATATATATATATATATATATATTATATACCGAGTGATAACCACCAAACCTGGCCATAGTATATGCATGTTTCAACAAAATATACGAGTTGCCTTGAATTTATGTCGCCTACTTTATAAATGAATTTTACAGAAAAGAAACCTCTCACTTTTCTTAGACTATTGCCAGAGTAAAAGGATTGAACCATGAACACCCTTTCTTTAGTTGAATAGTTCATGCTTACAACACAACTTATAGCACGCAATTTCATAAACTTTCAATAAGCTGTCAACATGACATTAAACGAAAATATGTCAAGGCAACTCATATATTTTGTTGAAGCAAGCATACTATGGCCAGGTTTGGTGGTTATCACTCGGTATATACCGGGTGGAAAGTATCAAACCCGAACATAGCAGAATTGCATTGGAATATACGTTTATACATATTCCTGCTCCCCATTGCCACCGATAAAAATTATAATGACATCAAATGAAAGAGAATAATAAACGGCGTCAATTGATACTAAAATCATCTCTTAATACCTTATCATTAGTTTTTTACAAAGCAATTTAAATCAATTATGCAGTTGTCAAATCTGACAAATAGTGAGTTGTGCCGAATTGCTTTGTAAAAAACTAATGATAAGGTATTAAGAGAAGATTTTAGTATCAATTGACGCCGTTTATTATTCTCTTTCATTTGATGTCATTATAAGTTTTATCGGTGGAAATGGGGAGCAGGAATATGCATAAACGTATATTCCAATGCAATTCTGCTATGTTCGGGTTTGATACTTTCCACCCGGTATATATATTAATTAAAAATGTATCTTGTCAAATCTGACAGCAAAATGTTAAATTTACACGAAAGATGGTCTAATCTTACACCTCAATGGTGAAGTGAACATTAATTTAAACAGGTCCATGAAGACTAACTGGTGGATCGCTAGACAATATTGTTTCTGGGTTATTACCCTTCGTCAGTAGCGATTACCAAGAACCTTAGTTGTTGAAATACCTTTACATGTAGTGGCCATCAAAACTTCTTGGCGCGAGCCAATCACTCCTAACGAACCACTGACAACAGAACACTGACGCGATACCTTGTCTAACACCTTGCGGAGAGTAAACAAGAGACGACTGTCAAACGTCCAGTGTCAACATATAAAAGGATTGCTGCAATTAAGTTCAAAAACAATTCAAATTAAAAATGTATCTTGTCAAATCTGACAGCAAAATGTAAAATTTACACGAAAGATGGTCTAATCTTACACCTTAATGGTGTAGTGAACATTAATTTAAACAGGTCCATGAAGACTAACTGGTGGATCGCTAGACAATATTGTTTCTGGGTTATTACCCTTAACACTTTTAATCCCGCTCTCCCACAAACCACCAAAATTGGGTGCAGAAGGCGGAATAAAATGCCAGGTTATTCCGAATGTACTCAAATAGTTCACAATTTCGTCTTGTCTACTTTGCAATAACGATGTTAACTTAGCCAATTCTCGATGGGCTCCCACAAAATTCCGACCATTATCAGAATAAATGTGCTGTGGGCAGCCTCGTCGTGAAATAAATCTCTTTAAGGCTAATAGAAACCATTCAGTGCTAAGGCTAGTGACTGCTTCTATATGGACAGATTTAGTGGAAAAGCAAACAAATAGTGCAAAATACGTTTTAAAGTATTTACAACCTCTACTTCTTCTGTCACGTGTAATGATTCGACCTGAATAATCAATTCCAACTACCGTAAACGGCAAAGAATATTCGATACGGTGCTCAGGCAGTCCAGCCATGATGGGTGAAGAAGGTGTAGGGTGGACCCTAAAACATGTCACACAGTTTCTAACCGTTGCACGAGCAAGATTGCGGCCACCTACTATCCAGAACTTTTCACGAGCAAAGCGTTCGGAGCTAAATGGAAAATGTACTGTGGTAAAATTCAAAAATCAATTTTGCAAATGTATGTTTGGAAGTAATAAGGCGGGATGACGCTTTGGATACATACTCGAATTTAATCGACCTCCAACTCTTAACACTCCATCACTATCTACAAAAGAATTCAATTTCAGAAGGGTTTTACATATTTTTCCCCCTGTTTTTACTGACTCTAATTCAGCCGACAAGGTTTCTTCTTGACACAACTTTATCAATAGAACTTCACTTTCATTCCAACGCTCTGGCAATAAATTATCAAACACTCTTTCTGAAACATTGGCCCTGCAATTGTGTATGAATCTTAGTATATAGGCCATACATCGTATGGTTTTGACATACCAAGAAAACTTAGAAAACAAAGTAAAAATTGAAGCGGCAGGAGTAGTAAGATTAACTGTTGGCATTGTCTTTACTTCAGAAGGAGAGAAACTCCAATGCTGACATGGGCCAAAATTGTCTATCAGATATTAACCACACTGGTCCAGACCACCACCAGATTCTTTTTTAATTCAGATGGCGCTATTCCTCGAGAAATTAAATCTGCAGGATTATGTTCAGATTTAATGTGTCTGTGACGTATTTGTGGCAGCCTGTATTTTTGCAACACGATTTGCGACAAATGTTTTCAATGTGCTTGGACAAGTATTTATCCAAGGCAAAGTAATTGTTGAATCAGACCACAAATATATTTGATCAAAGTCAAGCCTCATTGAAGTTTTAATTGATAAATACAATTCCGCCAATAATAGGGCAGCTGATAATTCCAAACGCGGAATGGATACTGTTTTTAACGGAGCTACTCTGCTTTTTGAACAAAGTAAATTAATGGTGACCTCTCCTTCGTATGACACTGCTCTAATAAAACAGCAACATCCAAACGCTCTTGAAGATGCGTCGGCAAATCCGTGTAATTCTAAAATCCTTATATTATCAGTTAGAACCCAACGAGGAAATTTAATATCATTCACACCTGGCAATTCATTCATAAATTTTTCCCAATGCGAAGAAATGATTTCTGGAATGGGCTCATCCCAACCTAATTTATACTGCCAAAGTTGTTGCATCAAGATTTTTACCGTAATAACGATTGGGGATAGAATTTGTTATTTTTCTGTCAAAAGTGACATTGATTTTAAATTGCAAATTGTCAGAATCAGTTGCCCATGATATTCCTAATGTCTTGAGATTTATCACCCAGCAAGATATTATCATGAGACTGGCTTGACAATTTTGTTTGAATTTCCCTTGAATTTGAGGCCCATTTTCTTAAGTTGAACCCTGCCGACCTTAAAATCTGTGAAATTGTTGCAAGAACATACGCATCTGTTTCATTCTTGGCCCCAGTTAGATCAATAGATCATCAACATAAAAACCATGCAAAATCGCATTAGCTGCTACAGGATGACAATTTTTATGTAAATATCCCAACTCTTTTAGACACCGTATAGCCAAGAATGGCGCAGATGACGTACCATATGTCACTGTGTTAAGGACATAGTATTTTAGTTTTTCTTCTGGAGAACTCCTCCAGAGTATAGTTTGCAAGGATCTCTGTTCTTTAGAAATCCTGATTTGTCTGTACATTTTCTCAATGTCGGCATTTATTACGACCTTATGTTCTCTAAACCGTAGAATTAAGGAAAAAATATCCTCTTGCAGAGTTTCACCCGAGTATTGAATAGCGTTTAAAGACAACCCCGTACTATCTCTGGCGGAACCGTCAAAAACAACACGGATCTTTGTCGTTAAACTTCCCTCACGCAATATTCCATGATGTGGTAAAATATACCTGGGAACCTCTTTAGAATGCAACTCAGACATATGACCTAACCGAATATATTCGTCTAAAAACTCGACATACTTTTGTTTAAATGCTTTATTGGAGCTAAATTTACGCTCAATCGATTGTAGCCGCTTCAGTGCAATATTTTTTGTATCAGATAATTCAGTCACAGAATTTGATAACGACATCTTGACAATAAATCTCCCATCATCCGCACGTGTCACCGACTCCTTAAAGATCTCTACGCAAATACCATCTTCGACCGATATAAAATCTTTTGTATTGATCTCTTCCGACTTCCAAAATTTTTCAATTTGGTCTTGTACATCAATATTAGCGAAATTATAAAGAGTCGGTGTCACATCAGGATATGAAAGAGGACCAGAAATTATCCATCCTAATTTTGTGTCTCTCAATTGCAACATACTAGAGTCAACCGATATTACATCTGATAGCAAAAATTCCTGCACCAAGCAACAAATCAATCTTTTTTGACACATGAAACTCTGAATCAGCAAGAACAATATTTTTAGGCAAATTTAGTGCCTGCAAATCTATCGCATTAATAGGCAAATTACCAGTTATAGTTTTAGAAACCAGACAAAAAATGTATTGACTATAATCAAGACATGCTGAATAAATTTTAAAGCAGCAGATTTTATCTATTCTAGATTTCATATTGCAAATACCTGTGATCGCCATGTTTGAATTTTGTTTTGATAAATGCAGCAAACTACATAAATCTTCAGAAATAAAATTGGCTTGTGAGCCGCAGTCAAGAAGTGCACGAGCAAAATGTTTCCTGTTATCTGACGTCATTATCACAACATCAGCAGTTGCAAGTAAAACTTCCTTTGTACAAGTATTACAATTAGAGACCTTTGTACAAGAATCTGCTGGTGGTGTTGCTGGCGAGTGTTCTGGATGCAAGAGATTATTATGCTTCTCATTGCATTTATGACAACCACTTCGAAAACATTTCACTGCGGAATGGTTTTTACCAAAACAATTCAAACATAAATTTAATGCTTCAATTTTTTCCCGGCGATTGGTCACACTCAACTTCTTAAATTCATTGCATTTAAAAATCGAATGAGGTTTTTTGCAATAGAGACAATTATAATTAAATTTAGTGACAAAGGAATGCTTCTGTGATATACTTGCTTTTTTGTTATGAGAAGCCATCGCCTCTGAAAATTCTGCTCTACTTTCAAGGAAGGCAAAGAATTCAAGATCTGCAGAATTATTTTGTCTCTTTTCATTTTCGTACTCTTGTAAAAGGGCCTTATCAAGTTTTGACGAAAATATATATATATATATTAGCAGAGTATCCCAAGATTCAACTGGCTCATTTAGAGCTTTTAAACAATGCAAATGTCTGTTAGCATTATCTAAAAGACTTCTAATTTGAAATGGAGAATCTGCATTGACATTGCCGATGGCGTGTAAACCATTAATGTGATGATGTACCAAAACATTAGATTTATGAAATCTACGCGATAAAGTTTGCCAAGTAGATTCATAATTGTTCGAATTGAATTCAATGGGCATAATAATTTGAGATGCTGTACCTGACAATGACGATTTCATATAGAGAAATTTTTGAATATTGTTGAGCGTGTCATTGTCATGTATCATGGATTCAAATTTGCTCTTGAATTCTAGCCATTCCTCATAATTACCATTAAATCTTGGTAATTCGATTGTGGGAAGTTTTACACGAGACTGCGAGGAATAAGTGGAACTCGAGGGCGTATTTTGTTCAGAATTCTCAGAAACCGGTATATTTATATTGACCGTATTTCGCCCTTTATTATAATTGTCGATGATAGATTGACCTATCGCAACAATCGAAAAATATGAATTTTCAAGACCTTCAGTTTCTTCATAGATATCAGTTTCTTCTGAATCATCTGATAAAGTTAATATTTGGTTTTAAATCTTATTAAACTCTACCGTGCAAGCTTCCATCGCATTAATGCGTAATTTTAGTTGCGTGATATCGTCAGTATTAATCAACGGTGTGCTTTGCAAATCGGAAACATATTTTACATAAAAGGTCAATTTACTTTTTATGATTCCTCTAGCTTTGCGCAAACCTTTAATTGTTTCTGCCATATTGTTGTTAAAATAAAATACGGACAGAAATTACAAAATTAATCGAATGATTAATATCCTTAAGAAGAGTTATGCCGAACACCAGATCTATACGATGCAGATAGCCAACATTAATAATAATTAATGATTTTGGAAGCGACTGACCCGATTTTTCCTTGTTTTTGGTAGGTTTCCGGATAGCTCCAAATCTCAGATTTTCTGTGGCGCTGGTTCCTTTAGGCGTGGCACCAGATTCCAGATTCTTAACTGCTCCGGAACTGGGACCCTTTTTGCGCGGGACCACAACCGTGACAGCGTTGACGTTTACTTTCTCTTCTTCGTTGGCTGCTCCAGAACTGGGACCCTATTAGCGCGGGACCACAACCGTAACGGCGTTTACTTTTTATTTGCTCCTCTTCGTTGGCTGCTCCGGAACTGGGACCCTATTAGCGCGGGACCATAACAACGGGACAGCGACTTGAGTGATGAGGAGTAGAATGATGACACTTTTCAGGAGGCTTCAAGCTCTACCCAGCGCAGCAGTGTCAGACTATTTTGTTCCGACGATTACTCACACTTGCAATCCGGCTCGAAGGACCATGTACTGTTTACAGCTTGAAAATGTGTGGACCGAAGGTGAATGAATGACGTCGTACAAAATATTTCAATGGTTTTATTTTTAGTTCACATAAAACGTGACTGACAGTATTTATTATTTTTATCAACTTTTTAACAAACTTCTCCCGCACCATGACTACCGTTACCATGAAGCTTCGATCTCGAAGGTGGCTGCTATACCCGATGACAATTTGAAACGCTCGAACAGCCGCATTGGTCGAGTGGCTTACATCAAATGGAATTGTGTCAGGTAATAATTTATTGAAAGTAGAACTTCTCGATAAAGCAAAAAAATATGTAAGGGACAATCCAGTGAGTTATGTTATAGATGAAATGGTAACGGAGAGTGGCCGTACAATATTATGATTGCCTCCATATCATTGCAACTTAAACCCCATCGAACTTGTTTGAGCTCAAGTAAAACATCATGTTGCTGCTAACAACAAGACATTGTCGCTTGAGGGATTAGATCTTGTAAATGGTCAGAGTTGGGAAAATTGTGTCAAACATACTATTGCAGAAGAAAATAAAATGTATCAACTTGACAACATTGTCGATGATATGCTCCTATGTGATACATACGCAGGCCTCGCCCCCCACTACTATATTCTTAACGTGAATCCACCATAGTTAAGTGCGGGAACCGTACGAATCCGCAATGACCTGCGCTTGCTGCACATGTATGCACTCTATGTAAATCGCTTCCCGTAGTGAAAGGGTTAATAGTTATAGTGATACCCATAAACAGGTACCCACACACCTTCAAGATGAAAATAAGATTAATGCTTTCTATAGTAACATTGCATCACAAATAACTGAACCAGATGCTGGAATTTTTATCTACAAAATACCAAAACAAAGATCATAAAATTTAAGTTCTCCGTAGTTACAGAAGAGCAGGTAAACAAAATTTTAAGCAAAATTAAATCGAACTCTCAGGGTATTGACAATATTTCTATAAAAATGATACATTATTGTTGTCCTGTTATTGTCTTTGCTAATCCATATTTATAATGAATGTTTAACGACTGGAGTTTTTCCTGATATATGGAAAATAGCGCAGATCTTTCCTCGGACAAAAAAACAATAAACCTCGGCAGCTGGGTGACTTAGGACGTATTAGTATCCTACCGATAATGTCAAAGGTTTTGGTTTTAATGCACAACTGAGACAACATTTATCATATAACGACATTCTTCCTGATATTCAGTCGGGGTTTAGACCTGGGTATAGCTGTATTACAGCTCTCACTCATATCGTTGACGATATAATCCATGCAAAGACAAGAATAAACTAACAGTTGTTGCCCTACTTGATTTTTCCAAGGCCTTTGGTACCATAAATCATGAGATCCTATTGGCTATTTTACATTATCTAGGTCTCGATGAGGATGCCGTAAAGTTGATTGAAAGTTGCCTACAAGATAGAACTCAGTACGTATCACTGAATGGGGTGTCATCGGACACAACAGATTTAAGATCCGGTATACCGCAGAGGTCCATTTTGGGACAGTTACTGTATTCTATATACAGGCTGGGGCAGCCCATACGACAAGGAGTTTGTATGGAAAACCATGGAATATTGCGAATTTCTTTCTAGTTGACTAGATGTAGAATATCTGTATGCACAATTTAAAATTATTTTGAGATATACAGGATGTTACAAAAAAAAGATACATATCAACGTTATGGTTTTTTTTTTTCAATGGAATCTAGAGTACGAATGACGGTGAGTTCCTGCAATATTCCCTAGACCTATCTTTTATCGTTTTCGAAATATTTGAAGATTTGTTGAAATGCGTGATACCAAATAAAATTTTATATCTGCCTCAGTAATTCATTTTGAATCACTAAATCAGCCTTGATCGTTCAAATGATGGTCGTAAATGTATATTCATTGATATTTCGATGTCAAAAATTATACAGGCTGAAAAATATGATTGGAAAAAAGAAGAAAAACTTATTTTAAATGGCACACCCTATATTTTATTACCTATTCTGGCGTAGAATTTTATTCTCTTTCGAACTGTATTAGCGTTCCCTATAACTAAATTCAATACTTTTTTGAATTTTGGCACTTTTCATATCAGGTAGTATTATTCAACTGATGATACATGTCCTCTGAAATGAACAAGGCGGCATTGATGCGGATGTCGAATGGAATATAGTTTTGTTGATTTGTTGACATTAAAATTTGACAATTGACAGTTCTATCAAGTTTTCCTTCCGAAGTCACAATGAAAATTTATTCTTTGCAAGAGAGAACCAATATTATTTTAATAATTGGTGAATGCCAAGAAAATTGTTTTTTGGCGTCAAGGGTATATGCTCAAAGATATCCAAATCTCACTCATCCAAACAGAGCTGTATTCGAACGCTTATTGCAAGAATTTCGAAGGACTGGTACTGTAAATTATGCAGGTGTTAAAAAGCTAAAACCCATCATTGGCAATGAAGAAAATGAATTTCTAGTGATAGGATCTATCAGATGAAGATGAAGACTTCTTCGATTCGGTTCTATTCTCGGACGAATCTACATTTCATAAGAACGGTGTAGTTAACAGACACAATTTTCATTATTACATATATACATGAAAATCCCAATATTTTTCACAAAAATTATTATCACCAACATAGATGGTCTGTCAATGTGTGGGGGACATTCTGGGATCACAACTGATTGGTCCCTACTTTTTTGACGGAACTTTGAATGGACAAAAATTCCTTAGATTCTTTCGCCGTGACCTTCCTGAACTCCTAGAAAATGTGCCTCTAAATATCAGACAAAAATGTGGCTACAGTTAGATGGTGCCCCAGCCCATTTCCATAGGAATGTTAAGGATTTCTAAAATTTCCAATTTCCCAATAAACGGATAGGAAGAGAAGGTTCACAACATTGGGTACCAAGGTCTCCGGATTTGACCTGTCTCGATTTTTTTCTAGTGTTTTGTTGTTGTTATGTCTATACATATTTTGTATTGTATGTTCTATTTGATTAAAATTAGGTAGAATTACAATGATTGGGTTTTTTCACTCTGAATCGATTTATGGTAGTTTGAATATAGTTATAGGGAACCCTAATACAGTTCGGAAGAGAATCAAATTCTACGCCAAAATAGGTAATAAAATATAGGGTGTGCCATTTATAATAAGGAAGTTCTTCATCTTCGAATATTGAAATTTTCCAACCATATTTTGAAATCACCCTGTATAATTTTTGACATAGAAATATCAATGAATCTACATTTCCAACCATCATGTGAACGGTCAAGGCTGATGTATTGATTCAAAATGAATTACTGAGGCAAATATAAAATTTTATTTGGTACCACGCATTTCAACAAATCTGCAAATATTTCGAAAACGATGAAAGATAGGTATAGGGAATATTGCAGGAACTCACCCTCATTTGTACTCTAGATTTCGAAAATGCCAAAAAATACAGGGTGTTCCATTTAAAGCACGATAACTTTGATATGTATATTTTGTTGTAACACCCTGTATATCTCAAAATAATTTTAAATTGTGCATAGATATTCTACATCTAGCCAACCAGAAATAAATTCACAATATTCCATGGTTTTCCATAGAAACTCCGTCATATGAGCTGCCCCATCCTGTATACATCATTTTTTTTAATTCTTTCAATGCAGGTCTAAATTTCATATGTTTGCTGATGATACACAGATATATTTTTCATTTTACCCAGAGGAGCTACAGTGGTGGCCAATGAACAATGAATTTTTGGTTTTTTGACGATAACTTTTTTCCTAGTGTACCAATCTTCACCAAACTTTCACCAAGTATGTATGACGCACTTACACACTTGATCATGTAGTCACTTTAATCTTTAATCCGGTTTCTCTCCTTCAGGACTTCTTCGCGCAACAAATGGAACCTAATCTTCAAGTGGCCGTCCCAGAGCCCGGATATCAACCCGATCGAGCACATGTGGGAGGAGCTGAACCGACGTACGCGCCACATTCGGGTGAGGAACGCGGACGAGAAGTTCCGAGTGTTCCAGAGAGAGTGGGAGAGCATGCCGATGAGCGTGATTACGAACCTTCTGGAGAGTATGCCCCGTCGCCTGGAAGCAGTCATCGCTGCCAAGGGCTATCCGACCAAGTACTGAGCCTCTAGTCGAACGTTACGTTTGTTTTTATACAAGTTGTTCGGTTACCCTACACGTTGTTATTGGCCCCTCTACTAATGAACTCGGTTGACCGGTGAGAGATACAAATTTTAGGTTAAATTGTAATTAATGTTGTTATCTATCCATATTGAGAACAATAAAGGAGGGAAAACAAGAGAGAACATAGGTTTTTAACTCGAAAATACAAAGGCGAAAAAGTGGTGATTTGGTAATTTTTACAAATTGTGCCATAACTACCGGTGAAATAGTCAAATTGGTTACGGTCATACATACTTGGTGAAAGTTTGGTGAAGATTGGTACACTAGGAAAAAAGTTATCGTCAAAAAACCAAAAATTCATTGTTCATTGGCCACCAATGTATATGAAGCAATACACACGATTAATCTAGATTTATCTAAACTTGTCGAAATTTCGTCCGAACATCAATTGAAACTAAATTCTACAATATCGTGTTTTGTGTTGTTTGCCAGAGAGAAAAATCGCGCTACCACATTACCTTTGGTAAATATATCACTCGATGGAGTATAACTTGTACATAAAGAATGCACGAAGAATTTAGGTTTGCATGTAGATACAAATTTGCGTGTTAATAATCATATTAATACTCCATTTTGCGTACTTCAACCATAAAATTATTACGTCTGGTACTTCACCATACATTGTGGCAAAAATAAGATTTAGGGCGGACATACACAACGTAAAAATTCGTGGTAAAGATATGGTCGACATACCTGCTCATACTGCCGCTTTCTTTAAAAGATCATTTAGTTACAATGCTGCAAATTGTTTAAATAATACTCCTACTGAATTCAAATTGCTGCCAGTTATCACATTTAGGGCGCGAATGTGCAAACAACTGTTTGGGGAACAAGTTGTTCTATTTGGCGGACATTGAGTACACGTCTTTGGTATTGTAAAAGTAAAAGCAAGATTTTACCTCTATTAGACCCAGTAACCGACTTGCCAAACATATTAATAGGAGACTTACTGTTAGCAAAGTATTGTACAAAGAAAATTTATTGCGATAAAGGGGAGTGGTTTTGTATTTCCCGCGGTGGTTGACAAGGACTTGCTAGAGTTTGAGCAAATTGAGATAAAACTTCCAAAACCCAAAGAAATCAATACTACAAGTCGTGCAAGCTCAATAAAGAAGTTTCCAATAGATCTTAGTTCTTTTAATATCTTTTAAGAATATTATTTTCATTTGTTTGGGATGTAATTTACGTGTGTCCACATGTGCCCCAGGCCCATAAGGGGGCACATTGAGACATTTGCCAATTTATGTAAAATGATTACGATAAAAAATAAATACTTCTGATTGGAAAATGTTTCAAAGGTCCCAATGTGCCCTCTATGGTGACCACAAAAAATCGATGTCGGAATTTTGTTCGCCTGGACCCCACAAAACGATTCCCCTTTCCAGATATTGAGATAGCCGAAATTTGAGCTCGATTAAACGACAAAGTTTGAAAAAATCCAAATTTTTTGCAAAAAAGCTGACATATGGAGCCATACCTCCAGAACGATAAATAATAAAAACACGCTTAAATCTCAAAAGAAAGCTAATGTTGTTCTTCAACATTTATATTCTATACATAATTGTTGTTATTTTAAGTCAAACAGAGTTACAACAGCCTTTGACCCCAAAAACGTGACCTAGTATCGTTAGGAGCCAGTTTGGGCGTATTCTAAGAATTTTACGGGTTTTTACATAATGTGTCTCGGAATTAACATTATTTTTGTTAGAAACTATTTTGGAACTCAATTTTCAAACATGAAGAGCCTTTTGTTCAAATTTAATCTTTTATTATATGGGAATTACCTGAGTAGTTTATCAAAGAAAGACCCGTTTGGCAGATACAAAGGAGGGTGAATCTAATTTCTATTTTAGGGATGGTGATTTTACTTCAACGTACAACCGACCTTTTATTTATTCAGTTTAGTTTCTAAAGTGCCTCTGAGCTGGTTAGATCGAACAATTATCTAGTGAAGATATTTTAAGGTTGTTTTTTTTTTTAATTTTCCAAGTGTGTGTGTTATTGTTTTTATAACTATTATAGTAGTATTTTAAAAGACATTTGAAAACATTTTATTGAAATTAAAGTTTGTAATATATTTTATTAACTGTTATTTACCTATTGGACTCTGAAATAAGGATAAAATATTTCTTGTGGGCTATCCCATTCACCAGATCACCGGTTGTAAACTACCCTCAAATCGTCAAGTTTTGTGTGTTTTAGAGAATCAGCAAAACTTGCCATACGAGAAGTGTTCATTTTTTTGGAGAAAGCTCGAATCCCGACTAAACATGAGCAAGATGCAATTACTAAGCTGGAAAAACTTCACGCCGAGTGGAGAACTCAACTTCAAAAAGACCGGAAGAAAACATCGGAAACGTGCAAAAACAAATTTAAAAACAGTTCGTTGAAAAATTGGATGATCTCTTTGATATTGCTCAACAAGATGCCTTGGCTCTGATGAAATCGGAAAACGATAAGGCGTTTCTCGTGAAACAGAGGCAGGAGGGCCGCCCAGGTTCCATGACTGGAGTGGATCTCAAGTTGTCTGGAGCTGAAGAAATCAAGGCGCAAAAGGAACTTGCAAAAATGAACCGACAAATCCAAGAAGAAACTTTTGATATTGGTGAGTTTTTTTTATTATTATTATTCTAAAAAATAGATAAATAATAGCTAATAAATATTTTTAAATAAAACCTATTGATAATTAAAAGTAGGTCATTTAGTACCTATGTATTATTACTATTCTGCTAAAACAGAAGAAAGAAAGTTTTTATAGTCTTTTTTCTTTTTTTTGTTGATTCTTAGAGACGGACGATGAAGACAAGTTCGAAGAAGGAGAAGAAGAAGACACTGAAGAGGACATCATCTACCAGGAACTTGAGAGCTTGGAGAAAATGGACATCCCTGAAGAAGCTGTAGAAGATCCGGAACCATGTGAGAGCAAGAGGATGAAAGTTTCATTTGCAAGGGGCGTTAAAGGGATTTTAAACATGAAATTGTCCATTTTGTTAGATCGATGTAAGGTATCTGACAGAAATGCCACGAGAATTTTAATAGCTACTCTAGAAGCACTAAACCTTGACCCTCTTGAGTACAAAGTCTCGAAAAGTTTGATAAAGTAAACATTCCTGAAAAAGAGCCCGTGGTTATCCATTGGGACGGTAAACTTTTACCGGGTGTTTTAAAAAATGAACAATGTGTAGCTATTGCTATTTCATATGACGAAAAGGAACAGCTGCTAGGAGTTCATGTAACAGCAAACAGCTCTGGAGAGGAGCAAGCCGTAGCCATATATGAATGCCTAAATGAATGGGGTCTACCCAACACTGTCAAGGCGTTCTTCGACACTACAGCATCCAACACGGGAAGACTCAAAGGAGCATGCGTCATATAAGAGAATTGTTATACCTAGCTTGCCGTCACCATATTTTGGAAATTCTGTTAAGAGGTATATTCAACACAAAAATGGGATCAACCACTGGACCTCATCCAGACATTTTTAAGAGATTCCTCACTGCGTGGCCCAAGATAGACAAAGGAAAATACGACACAGGTATCAATGACAATCTAATACAAAAGCAGCTAAGTCCAGAAGTAATTGCAAATGTTACTGCTGAATTCGAGACCAAATTAACTGAGAGCCACCCCAGAGATGACTACAAGGAGCTATTGCAGTTAGTTCTCGTATTTGTTGGAAAACTAGACGGTAATGTTGTGGGTTTTAGAACTCCAGGAGCCATTCATCACGCTAGGTGGATGGCAAAGGCTATTTACTGCTTAAAAATGTTCATTTTTCGTCGTCAATTTAAGATGTCTAAAGAAGAAGAAAGTTCTGTCAGTGCCATTTCTGTTTTCCTACTTAAAATGTATTGTAAAGCTTGGTTCAATACTCCAAAAGCTCATCTTGCACCAAAGCAAGATTTAGGTATTTTGCGTAGTCTGTTAGACTATAAAGAATGTGACAACAACATTGCAGAAATAGACCTGACCAAATTTTCGAACCATTTGTGGTATTTGAATGTAGAGTTGGTGGGATTATCTTTTTTTGAGCCCACCATCACAGAGCACGCTAGAGTTGTAAATCCTAAAGTTAGGAAAGAAAAATTAAAAGAGGTGGTTGATGGAGGATTGGTAAATTTACTTACCAAACAAACGTTTACATTGTTTGACCGATTTAATATAAAAACAGATTTCCTAAGACAACATCCAAATACCTGGCCTCAAAATATTGACTTCCAAGAAGGATTGAAAATTGTCAAAACATTAAAAGTAGTCAATGATATGGGTGAGCGTGGTGTTAAATTAATAACCGACTTTAACAACCTTCTGACAAAAGATGAAGGGCAAAAGCAATATGTCCTGCAAGTTGTAAGCAAATGCCGAGCATTATATCCTGACGATTCAAAAACTAATTTAACAAAAGCTCTAGAATAGATTAGATAACTATGTAAAATTATCAACTCATGTAGGTACTACATCTGTATCTTTTCTGTGTCTGTTTTGTATGTATTATATACCTGATTTTTATATTTTAAAATAAAAAATGTCATTAGACTTATCAGTATTACTTGTTTTTTTTTATTATATTTCTACTTTAAACTCAAAAATATACCAAAAAAAGCAAAATTTATCACTTAATAACAAAATATACGAAGTATGCTCCTAGTGACCACGTCACCTTTTTGGGGCTAAAGGCTATTGTAACTCTGTTTGACTTAAAATAACAACAATTATGTATAGAATATAAATTTTGAAGAACAACATTAGCTTTCTTTTGAGATATTAATGCCCGGTTTCACAAACGATTGTCAAATGGTGAATTAGTTAACAAGTCTTTGACGACTCGTTATTGCTTGTGAAATCCAAAACAATGGTAATTTTTCTTTTTACGGTTCGTCAAGGTAATCAATCGTCAAATGTTTGACGATTGATTATCGTCAAACTTTTGACGATTCGTTAACAAGCTGTTAACGACCGATTAGCGTTTGTGAAACCGGGCATAAGTGTCTTTTTATTATTTACCGTTCTGGAGTTATGGCTCCATATGTCACCTTATTGGCAAAATTTGGATTTTCTTAAACTTAATCGAGCTCAAATTTCGGCTATCTCCATATCTGGAAAGGGCAATCGTTTTGTGGGGTCCAGACGATCTAAAAGATATCCTATAAGATCCGGTCACGCTAGTGCCCCCCTCCCCCTATTTTCAAGTATAGCAATAACTAAACGGGTATGATTGTGGTGTATTTTCTACAGCTTTTGCAACTTTGCTGTGATTAGGAAGAAATTCGGAAAATGAAAAATATGACATGAAATTAATAAGAAAGCATGGTGCAAAAATGTTAACAAGTAAATCATTGACACTCTTTCCATTGCAGTAGTTAATAAAATTCAAACTTTAATCAACACTAACTATTTATTTTAAAATTATTATCAAAATTATTTCATTATAAAATGAATTAAAGGCATATGCATTACATTCATTATTAATTGGGTGTGAAAAACAAGATTAAAATATTAATGATATATTATAAGGATAGAGAGATTGTTTCGAGATTGGTTCGAGTGGAGGTCGAAGCAGGGAGAGCACACAGGCCCACATTGCCGCAAAGCGAAAACCAAAAAAGATTGTTTTTCACTTGCTATACACTAGCCTGCAGACGCGCTAAAACTAAATCGTTTTATAGTAAATCGAACAAAGTATAAGAAAATTAAGTGCAGGACCAATGCATATTTAAAAAAATTGTGAAAATGGTAAACAAAATGGATTTGTTACCCAAAAATATCGAAGTAGAAGCTAAATTAACGATTTTGGCCTTGCTTTCAACAAAATCGAAGGAACTACGAAAAGGAATATCCAGTATTTTTGAAGTGAAGCATAGAAAATTCTGTACAAGAAACTCTTAGGATATTATGTGGGCATACTTAGTGACTTGCAGTTATGCATTGATGTAGTTGTGTAATAGGTTGTTTATTTTAAGAATAGTTACAAACATATGTCATCGTCTCTGTGGGAGCAGTATTCGATGTTAACACTAAATATGCACGAAAATGCATACGTTGAAGTGAAATATCATACGTTGACTGCCTTCGCAAGAGAGCAACTTGTTGGATACGAAGCCGCGAAATAATCAATTTTTTTTTCGAGAGATGAAATAAACCAATCTCTATTAATTTGTGATCTGTGATGTTAAATAACTAAAATGCTCTATTTTCTGCAGAAGAAAACTGTACATGACCGTTTAATTTCATTTAGCTCTCATTGGAGCATTCAGTGAACGCTACCGTTAAAGGTTATTGTTAAGATCCAACACAAAGTTGTACTAGTACCAAAAATAGCACTTACGACATTGTAGCATATCAATAAATAACAATTTTCACATGAGAAAGATACATATTCAGGCAATTCCATTTAATTTTCTGTGCCTCCACATTTCAGATATGTTATATTAAGTAAACGTAAAGTTCACAATACAGGCTGGATCAAGATTCAAAATTAACATTCACAATGTTCCAACTTCACTGCATCATTCCATCATTATGTTGTCAAACACACACAAGTAGCATCAGTGTTTCTCAGTAACGCATTACTCGGTTTGCTATCAAAATGTTCTCAGCATATCACTAACTGTGAACAGTGGGATTCAATCGATACCTCCGGAGCGAATGGCCCCAGAGCCTGCTTATTAAAATCCTCATACTTGTCTGGGTGTTCAAATACCACGTAATATAGGACAGGGCAGTCTGCATATATCAATTCATTAAGAATGTGATTCAATAGATACCTCCGGAGTGAATGGCCCCCAGAGCTTGCTTATTGAAATCCACATACTTGCCTCGGTGTTCAAATACAACGTGAAATGTGTAAATATCTTTGGATTAATTAACAATGTTTGCGTGCTGGTGTTTTCATCGTAATGTAATCCAATATGCAATTACAGCAAAACATAGGTGAAACTTATTGAAATGTATAAGCCACATTAAGTGGAGTGTTTCTACTTTCTGCACTATGTTGTGATTATTGTTATGTAATTTAAACACAGTTATACAGCTCCATAAAAGAGCAAGCAAAAAGTCATTATTTATCACAATAGTAGATGATTTTCCTACTTCTAATCGGATTTCACAATAATAAGCAAGTTGTTGCGAAGACACAAATGAATTTGCCCAAGTCTGTTTCTTTTACGCTTTGACCATGCCATGTCAGGTGCTTTTACATTTTAGTCATTTTCTATTTTTTGTTATTTCTTATCCAGTGGATGATTTCTTCCGTTCTTAATCTTTCAAATTGTTTGGTAGTTAGAGAAACCCCGAAGTCATTCGGCACTGAAAATAAAAAATCATATTTAGAGTGTTAGATTAATTTATAATATAAATTGGGGCACTGTGAAGAGCACCGTCTCATGCCAGAACTCAAAGAACACCTTAAGAATTGCCCCAAGCTTGGCCTGAAGACGTGCATCATTGACATTTCGGACTGTTTCATTTTGCTATACACTTCAGTTGTGGAGTTATAGTGATTTTATTATGTCGTCAAAGACAAATATAATTTGTTCACATGTATAATGGCAATTTGTTACAAGCGTTTCGAGAAAAAAAATTTTCATCTCATAAACCAATTTAGGCAGGAACTTCGTGGCAATTAGGTGCGAGATAAAATTTTACTCCATACAATAACATGAAGACATACATACACAGAAAACAGAACAGAGAAACCTTTAATGCATGAATCCGAAATTAAATGTCGGGCATCATTCAAGACTAACACAATTGATTATTTGCTATATTGACATGTAAATTAACGTCACTATGCAACAAGTTTTACAATTTAGTGTTTTGATATCTTAGTTAAGATGCAAGTCACCAATTGGGTTGATCCATGAGTAAATGTAAACTATTTTACCCTTACAATTTAGTTAAAATACTTACATTTTGCTGCAATCGACATATAGATGACGTTTCGTCAAATAACTGCGAATTGTAAAATGTTGCCTCGTGACCAGCTGCTTACAATCATTTATTAACAAAATGTATAGATGCACCCATGGAAATAAGTTTAACCGAATGTTACGGATAAAACACTGCAAGTAATCAATTCATACATCACAAAGCCTCACATGTGATAGGGCCATCTCAAGCAGTAAGAATCACCCTTCTTGTCAATCTTTTCCCTACATCCGTGTAAACATATCAGTATTAAATTCCCTACTATTTTCTTGCCAATTCGTCAACCTCTTAACGAACCGATAAAATAAATAAAATATATTTGTAGCATATCTCCCTACGAATAATATTGCGAATAACTATTCTTCATATAATTGTTTTCGTCTTTCACTTTATTAGTTTTATGTATAAAGCTGAACGTTAAAATGTTTGAATGCTAGTCTATGATGCTAATACTATTGGCAACATTGAATGTGTGGTTGAAATTTATGAGGTCCATTGTAAAAGAATATTATAGAATAATCGGGGCAACAACGAAATATAGACCAACTTTTACATGCATGCATAGTAATTTACCTTATTATCACACATTAATCCGAAACTGAATACTGACGCCGTATTTGTATTTATGGTTTCTTATCGTAGTATGCATTAATATTTTAAATAAATTAGTAAAGTAGAAATAATAGCCCACATAAAATGTGTTATGATCTCAACCCTCCACATATTGTAAATACATTTAGTTAGTAATATAAGTGCATACGTTATAGCCGGTAGTAATAAATCCCTTCCGAAGAATAAATAAGTCTCAAATAATACTAACATTCGCCCGACACATTACAAGGGTCCGTGAATGTGTATACATATTGTCGTATTGTTACTTTATTTATCTCGTTGGGATTCAAAAGTCATGTAACGTTGGTTGCTTTCACGTTAGGTTCTTTTGTGTGAGCACCTTACGAGATTACAGCGTTGCCAGAGTTGGTGATTTTTCACCAGATTTTGTGATTTTTGATAGTTTGTGGGAATGGTGAGGAACTTTTCTTATTCTAATAAATTCTGGTGATTATTAAATGAAACAAGAAATATATTCAGTATCAATAAGGTACAACAAAAAATAAATTCTGACAATAAAAATAAAAATAAATTCTGACATTAATAAAATACATATTATATAAAACTATAAATTACAGTAAAAAATCAGATGAAGTATTCGAAAAACAGTAGGTTTTCATGAATTTTTATAAATATCTTCTTTAAAATTCCTCAAAAGACTCCCATCTATTTTCAAAGAATAACACTCTTTATCGATCAATCTTTTAGTATGAATGATTCCTGATAAAGTATCAGGTATGTAGTCTGTTGCGTAATTTGGTTTTATTCAAGTTTATCACACTAAAAATTCTTTCAACGCTCGCACTACTGTGCGGTAGTAAAAGAAGATTTTTTACAAGGAAAGTAATGGTAGAGTATGCTTCTGTGTTGTCACCTTTCTTTATGTCATGTACAAACCTCCAAAAATCAATCATATTAAATTCTTTAGGCATATCGCTATTTTTTAACAATCGCCATTCTATATCCAGTTCATTTATATCTTCAACAAAATTAGGAAATTTGTTACAGAGAGGTCCTAAGGATGGAAAATTTTCAATTTGTGATGGATCTAAGAATTCCAATAGTTTCGATGATTGGATAAAGTCGGTAGTAAAAGGAGAACGGATGTTTATCTGTCTAATACACTGTATATAAAAACGCAAACATCTTTTTTAAACTTTTCAATCTCTTGAGTTGAAAATATACCTTTTAATATATATTAATATATATATATATATATATATATATACATATATATATATATATATATATATATATATATATATATATATATAATGGTACTTATCTTGTATCATGAGCAGTCAGTCGTTGAATAAAACACTTTTAGCAATATTAAAGTTTATTGCGACACCTTTTTTTGCAATAAGGTGTTTCGGAAACCCTTGTCAAGCAATAAACATTAATATGACAAATGACATTAAATTAACCCGCAATTGTAATAATAATGATCAAAAAATTGTATTGTAATGAATGAAATATTGGACACTTGGAATTTTGTGACAATATTAATTCAATATTAATAAATCAAAATTAATATTAGAAATTAATATTAAAGCCACAAAACTCCCATTGTGAAAAGGCTAGCTAAGAGAACTAATAATAAAAATCTACTAGAATGACCAATGTTTAATTCATTAAAAAAAATATATATATATTACATTAAAACAAAGCAAATTTCTAAAAATGATTAAAATGAATTCAACATTGGTCAGACCTCTTAAAACATATACAAATCAAAACTTAAATTAATGTGCCAATAATCAACTCAAACGCAGGGCCGCTCTAAAAGGATAACGTATAAATTCCAAGTTAATACATGCCAATGCCATAAAAAATGACTATGCAAAAGTAAACACCAGCATGCACCAAAATAGAACCACACATCAACCTTAAAGATCAGCTCTACAATGAGTTCATTAAAGGTCACATCTCTTAAATATTAATTACTAATTTGATCAATGTTCAAACTAAAGCTATGTGAAAAAGTTAGTTTCAACATTGGTCAAAATAAAACTAAAATTAAATTAACAAATAAAAGAAAAAGAAAAAAATCAATCTAGAAAGGTGCAGGCTCACAGTAATAAATTATTATAAATTTTACTTAAATTGAGAGTGTCAGTTTTAGAGTTTATAGCGTTAGTGTCTTTTTGTATATGTAACATCTCCAAAACCAAACGCTTTTTATAATTGCACTCTTTTGTAAGAATTTTGGTGTTATCGAAATCAAAAATATGTCCTGTGTTTTTTGCATGTTTGGATAAAGCAGTGTGAATGGTTTTGTTAGATGTTGTACTGTATTTATGTGTGTATATGCGTCTATGTAAGTATTGTAATGTTTGACCAACATAAGTTGCTGGACAATTAGAACAGTTAATTTTGTATATAGTGTGTGTTTGGTTTTGTTTTGGTATTTGTGGTTTAAGTTGTGTAAAAATGTTTTTAACTGTGTTATGGTTTGTGTGTGCAATTATAATATCGTATGGCTTTAGAGCATGTTTAATGCGTTCCGATAAACCCTTAATATACGGAAGTGATGCATATCTAATATCGTTATTAGTAGATATTAGATCTGCATTGTTGTTATATAAATTGTGAATTCTACGCCTAATTAACTTTTCGAAAAATGAATTTGGAAAGTTATTTGAAATTAAAAAAGATTTAATTTTGTCTAAATTTGCTTTTCGAAATTTTGGATGTGATAATTTAATTCCTTGATCAACAAGGCTATTAACAACACTTCTTTTATATATTAAAGGTGTATCAGAACTGATGTTTATGTATCTATTGCAATTAGTTTCCTTAATATACCAATTTGTAAAAATGTGAGTGTTAGTGTGTGTAATTTGTATATTTAAAAAATTTATGGAGTTATTTGTCTCTGTTTCTAGTGTAAATTGTAATCGTGGGTGATAGGAATTGAAAATGTGTGTTATAGCATATGATTTAGTAATTGGAATACAAGCTAAACAGTCATCAACATAACGTTTATAAAATTGAATATCAAAATTTAGTTTATTTAAACACGTTAGCTCTAAGTCTTCCTTTTAGAGCGGCCCTGCGTTTGAGTTGATTATTGGCACATTAATTTAAGTTTTGATTTGTATATTTTTTTTAAGAGGTCTGACCAATGTTGAATTCATTTTAATCATTTTTAGAAATTTGCTTTGTTTCAATGTAATATATATATATTTTTTTAATGAATTAAACATTGGTCATTCTAGTAGATTTTTATTATTAGTTCTCTTAGCTAGCCTTTTCACAATGGGAGTTTTGTGGCTTTAATATTAATTTCTAATATTAATTTTGATTTATTAATATTGAATTAATATTGTCACAAAATTCCAAGTGTCCAATATTTCATTCATTACAATACAATTTTTTGATCATTATTATTACAATTGCGGGTTAATTTATTTTTATCTTATCATATATATTTTTTTTTATCGTTGTGATTTTAAATTGTATTGTAGTGAATTAAATGTTGGTCGAATACCCTAACTAGGTTTTTACAAGGTTTTCCCTAGTTCTTGCAGTAAATACTGGGGTAATAGAAAGTCGGCCTTGTTACCGCGATAGGTTTTATTTAATGTCATTTGTCATATTAATGTTTATTGCTTGACAAGGGTTTCCGAAACACCTTATTGCAAAAAAAAGGTGTCGCAATAAACTTTAATATTGCTAAAAGTGTTTTATTCAACGACTGACTGCTCATGATACAAGATAAGTACCATTTTAAGTGATTTACAGTCGAGAATTTGTACAATAATTATATATATATATATAATATATATTAATATAAATGTTTTCTAGTGGTACAAAGTAATTTGGATTTTCAAACTGAATTTTATCTATCGAAACTGAATTTACGCAATTTTCTTTTAGATAAAACCGTAACATTGTTTTGTAAATGGTAGAAATTCTATTATATAAAAAAAGAAGCTTTGGCGATTCAGACTGGAATTCTACATTCATGTCAATCAAGTATGGTAAAATAAATTCTAAAAATAATAAGTAGCACTTATTTATAGGATTTGACAGATTTATATAAATAGCTTCTGATACTTGAATGTGGTCATTAAGGTACTGACTTTGAAAGTATAATTTTAAAGCATTGAATTGTTCTGATACTCTCCGAACCACTGAAAGTAAAGATAGCCATCGAGGTTGTGAGGTTGACATTGAGCGAACTCTTGAAATTCCTTTAATTCTATTTCTCTTTTGTAACTTTCATGGAAATAATTATGGAGATCACGTACCAAGTCTTATGGAGTACGGGGTAGCTGCAGACAAGCATATGAGGCGCACAATGCTAAATAATGCGGAACACATTTTATAAAATATAAGTTAGGAATATCATTCCCTAAAAGTACTTTAAGAGAGTGTTTTGAACCCATCATCGCGTTGGCTCCATCACTGGCGAAACCAATAAGGTTTGTTTTATAAGGTATGTGAGAAAAAAGTCCACAACAGTTCTATACGAGCTGTTAGCAGTGGCGTCTGCAATTGGAAGTAAACCCAACAATTCATCTTTAACACAATAATTGTTGTCAAATATTTTAACAACCATGGCTAAGCTTTTTACTCCATCATGATCTGTCGATTCGTCCACCATTAATGAAAACGGTTCCGTTCTTATTTTCGCCAATAACTCTTCAAATGATGTTTTACCAAGGACATCCTTGACTATTGCTGTACACTTCGTTCGGCTCAAAAAACATTTTTCGCAGCTTCTGGGGATTTTGCGGCAACATGGATAATTTCTGTCAAATGGTCTACAGAATTAAATGATATATTGTGCTCCACAATAAACGATGACATAAGCAGTTCCAATTCCTTTGTTTTCGAGTCCACAGTCGTAGCTCGATCTAAAACTTGCTTGATAGGAGGCTGTACATGATGTGTGTTTAATTTCTTCTTATGATTTGCAGTTCCATCGTGTTTTTTCACTGAGGCCAATCCTCCAATTGTGTCTACTCTACAAGCTTGGCAAAAAAATAATGAACTCCTTTATTACTTTTTTTGATCCATGTAAAGGATTGTTCCCATTGACTGTCATATTTGTGTTTATAATGACTACTAATTTTCACTATTTTGTGTGGCCTTTCAATTTCATCTTCAGAGTCCGAGTCTGAATTGATCATTTTGTTGCTATAAATGTAACAAAATTATTTTTTAACTAATTAGAAAAAAGGAACTTTACCTACGACTTCGGTACGAAAGGTGCCCAAACCCAATAAATTAAAGTGAGTCAAAGTTTTAAAACATTGGATGCGCAACAGCAACTTCTTATGCTATGCGTGTAACGCGTCATAGGTCATATTTCGGGTAGTTATTATTATCGCGGGGATCTTCGATGGCGGTTGTGAGTGCTCTAGAGATTTTATTTAAAACTAGGGGAATGTGCAGTGGTATAGGAGAAGGTGCTGGATAAAAGGTAATTATATGTGTTTCAAGTATGAGTGTACAATCTTATAATCTAATCTAACCCTTATTTCTAATCGTCTAGTGGGAGTCGCATACAAAATTACGGTCGATGGCGTGGGTTTCACCGGGATTTTAACAACAGGGTTCCGGACCATTTTGGGGCTGGGAGGCGTCAGGACATCAAATAGGATCGTCGATATGGGAGCAGGAACAGGATTAGGGCATCGGCTTCTTCAATTCGACAATTTTGTTGATACTTAATTTTTACTCAACACGTGATTTTTGTCTTTTTGTTCTTTTTACAATCTTTCACTAATTTTTAATTTATTTTTTAGGTACTTGAAACTGGATTTTATCTGGACGCACTTTACGAAAATCGTCACGACGCTATGTGTACGCTACTAAGTGAAAATTATATCTTGTTGATTCTTACTTTTGTTTCGGTTACCCCTGGATATTAATTTTGATTGGTGCATATTAGTATATTAAAGTATGAGTGGATATTAAGGTCTTTAAAACACGCGCGAGTTTTCGAGCACGACGGCGTAGCCGGAGTGCTCGAAATAGAGCAAGTGTTTTAAAGACCAGTTATCCACGAATACTTTACGCTATTTTTTTTATTGGTACACTTTTAAATCATAAATACTGGTATTAATATTACAAAAAAATGGAAATGAGAACTAATAATGTGAAATGGTTACATTAGTCATACGCTGATATATATACAATAGATCAAATCCAACGACAAGTAGGATGGAAATCGGCAGGTGTGGCAACTAGTTACGTTGAAGAGAGTATTAGCAATAAGAAGAATGTTTCAAACATAGGGAGTGCTATTAGTGGAAGTGCAACCTCACTGACTTCCGAAAATGTTAGCGGTATTAATTTGAACAGCATTTCTTCTGACTGAAGAAACCGAAGTATAAATATTTCAAACAATACCAACTGTACTTTTCACATTAATTTAAAAAATTAAGATTGTTGAATATTTGAATAAAACTTTTGAAACATATTGCTATGAATTATGCCTTTGATTTTATTTTTATTTAGGAAATAACTCACAACTATATAAAATTCTTGTCAAAGCTATCCTTTTGTTCAGGTTTGATCGGGTTAAATAATACGACGATATTTTAAATTAAAACAATATATTTACCAAAAGCAAATTCTCTAAATGTCCCAAATTAATATACAATATTATATAAATTCATATATACATTTAAATGTTTACCGTCAACAAGTTCTCGGTGCCTGAAAAAAAAACAAAATTTGTGTACGCAAATTATTTCCACATGCCGGGTATGAGCAAGAAATGCTGCGCGACTCCGATACGTTGACCGGTCCGTCTTTACAATATCTAGTCTCGCGCCGATACCCGTCTTATTTCTCGTGCATATTCTGATTTTAAAACTATTTATTATGAAAATTTCTCTCTCTGCTCAATAAGTTGCAATTTAAGTTTATTGAAACAATTTGTGAATAATTTTATTTATTTGCTCGACAATTTGCAAATTTATTGACACACCTTGTTAATATCTTTTGTCATTTGCCTGACAAGTGCAAATAATGTTTATTAATACAATTTGTTACTATATTATTTATTTGCTCGACAATTTGCAAATTTATTGACACACTTTGTTAATATCTTTTGTCATTTGCCTGACAAGTGCAAATAATGTTTATTAATACAATTTGTTACTATATTATTTATTTGCTCGACAATTTGCAAATTTATTGACACACTTTGTTAATATCTTTTGTCATTTGCCTGACAAGTGCAAATAATGTTTATTAATACAATTTGTTACTATATTATTTATTTGCTCGATAAATTGCAAATTAAGTTTATTGAAACAATTTGTGAATAATTTTATTTATTTGCTCGACAATTTGCAAATTTACTGACACACTTTGTTAATGTCTTTTGTCATTTGCCTGACAAGTGCAAATAATGTTTATTAATACAATTTGTTACTATATTATTTATTTGCTCGATAAGTTGCAAATTAAGTTTATTGAAACAATTTGTGAATAATTTTATTTATTTGCTCGACAATTTGCAAATTTACTGACACACTTTGTTAATGTCTTTTGTCATTTGCCTGACAAGTGCAAATAATGTTTATTAATACAATTTGTTACTATATTATTTATTTGCTCGACAATTTGCAAATTTACTGACACACTTTGTTAATGTCTTTTGTCATTTGCCTGACAAGTGCAAATAATGTTTATTAATACAATTTGTTACTATATTATTTAATTTTGTTATTTGCTAATAATTTCAAATAAAATTTATCGATACAATTTGTTATATATATTTTCGGTTACCTGCTAACAAGCGCAAGTACTGTTTATTGACACAATTTGTTATATATATATATATATATATTTTTGTTATTTGCTAATAATTGCAAATAAAATCTATCGATACAATTTGTTATATATATTTTCGGTTACCTGCTAACAAGCGCAAGTACTGTTTATTGACACAATTTGTTATATATATATATATATATTTGTTATTTGCTAATAATTGCAAATAAAATTTATTACTACAATTTGATATTCCTTTTCTATTTTGCTTATCACATGCAAATACATTAACACCTTATGAACTAACATAATTCATTTTAAATTTATATTTTGCCAAACAAGTTGCAAATTATTCCATTTACCACTTATCTAGCTATTTGATTGCCCTGTATTCAGGCACCATCAATAAAATATTAGCAAGTTTAAATATTCTTACCAAATTTTCTGCTTCCGGCCGGTCACTGGACCGAACTCTCTCTGCTTCGGGCTGGTCGCTCGCTCGGACTCCCGACTCCTTCTTTGGCTGGCCGCTGCGTTGCACTCTTCTTCCTTCTTGGGCTGGTCGCTTCGTGGAACTCCTTTCCCTTCCTCTTCGGGCTGGTCACTTCGTTGAACTCCTCGTAATTCGCCGTGCGTCTGCTTTTATAGCTCATTCCCTACCTTATTTCTTCCCACACTTGTCTGCATCCCTGCTCTTACTTTACCAGGTGATCACCCAGGTGATCTCCCTACCACCTCTATTCCTTCTCGTTATTAATTTTTAAAATAAAATTAATCTAATTACAAATAAATTATTCTTATAATTATTTTATATTTTAATAAAAAACACAACATATCCCCAAAGGATATTTATATAAATATTTTTTTGAAATATTTGTACTAAATTACTTTGTTTCCTATATTTACTAACAATCTTATTCTATTGGTTGCTTGTATGCCTGCAGCATACTAATATGGTATCTTCATTTTATATGGGTCCCTTGTATATTTTCTAATTTATTTTCTACTTTAAATTTTCCTGTTCTCGGCTTCCCAGTCTGTAACTTCTGACAATTACCAAGTCTCCCTTTGTAAAAATGCTTCTTTTTTATATTTTTCATCCTTCCTTTTCCATCTTTGTCGGCATTTAATAATCAGTCCTTTTATGTCAACAACCTCCTGCCCCCTGGATCCCAGGGCCGTTTTGGTGTTTGTGTTCGCATCAAAACTGTCGGGCAGGTTTTGGTTACTGTGTTTGGTTTTAAAAAGTCAGCTACATAATGTAGGCAAAATTTTTCGTATTTTCTTAGAATTATTTGTAGCGCCCGCACCAACGCCGCTGCTGAGCTTGCCAATCCAAATGGAACTACCTTAAATTGGTATACGTATCCATTTATTAGGAACCCTGTATATTTTCTACTGTCTTTATTCAATGGAATCAACCAAAAAGAACTTTTTAAGTCCAGTTTTGTAAATATTCTTGCTTTTCCACATTTTGCTAGTAACGTATCGATAGTTTGTGGAGTTTCATATTGTGGCTTTGTTCTCGAGTTTAATTTCCTGGCATCTAGGCATAGTCGAATATCTTCACTCTTTTTCTTTACTACTACTATTGGATTAATAAAATTTGTTGTGGATTTTTCTATTATATTTTGTTCTAACATTTTGGTTATTTCCGCATTTACCTTTTCTTGATACTTTCTTGGTATTGGATAATTTTTTATATTTATCGGTTCAGACTCATCTACTTTTAATCGATGTTCATACCCAGCTGCAACACATGGCTCATCATTTACTAATCGTGGGAAATTTTCTATTAATTTCTCAATTATCTCCTTATGTTCTTGGTCACAATTTATTTTACTTGTTTGTTTTATTTCTTGATGATCCAAGTTAACATTATTTATTATTTTTTCCTCTTCCTCCTCTTCATCTTCTTCGTATTCTACATCTTCCCACGATATTTCTTCGTCCCCGATTTTTACCATTGCCTTTTCGACATCTATTATCATATTTAATTTATCCAACGTATCCATACCCAATATACAATTTCTTTTCATGCCGGGAATAACCATAAATTCCAATTGATAACTTCTTTTTCCACATTTCATTTCTGTTATCCATATTTTATCCACCGTTGCCATAGCTTTTCTCGTAGCATTAATTATATTCATTTTTCTTATAGGTACCATTTTACCTTGTTGCCTTTTATTTATTTCCTCGTAAAACTGTTTACTTAACAAAGTCACTTCTGCTCCTGTATCAATTAAAGCAAGCGTATCCTTTTCTTGAAATTGTACCATAATGTGCGGTAGTCCTTTATTTATTATTGTTTCATTATTCGTTTTATATATGGTACAAAGTTCTTCCTTCTTCTTAATGGTTGAATCTACTGAAAATCCTCCCTCGGTGGTTGATGTATATCCACCCTTATTCTTTCTCCATCATTTTCCTGACTCTGCGTATTTCTCCTTATTTCTGTGGAATTTACAAATTTCTCTTCCTTACTATTATTTTGATATTCCCATTTTCTGTTTCCATGCGGATAATTTCCTCTATTTTCATATCTGTTGCCATTTCTTTGCTCATTTCCACTTTGTTCTCTGTTATAAAAATTTCTATTATCTTTATAATTATTATTTGCATTATGCTGTTGCGGTGAAGAATATTTCGTTTGCGTATTCTTGTTAATATTGTCGAGGCGTCGTACTATATCTATTAACCCCTTAATCGTTGATATCCCTTGCAAAGCGACAGCTTGTTCCACATTCGCGTCAAAGTGTCCAGTCAGCTGTGCCACAATATCTTCTTCCATCAATTTAGGTGTTAAATATTTTGCAATAGAATATTTTTTTATAACATAATTTTCCCGAGTCATGCGGTACCCTGTCTGATATTTCCCGAACATCAGGTCTCTACGAACATTTTGTTGATGTGTTCGTCCCCAATATTGTTCTATAAACAACTCCTGAAAATCGATAAAACTCGTTATGTCCTCTTCACACATATCCATCCACGTTTGTGCGTTTTCTCTGAGGCAACTTCTAACTATTTGTAGTTTCCTCTGTTCGTCGGAAATAAAATTAGTAACATTTTGTATGGCTTTCAAAAATAGCATTGGATTCATCCGTCCATCCCCGTAAAATTTCGGTAAATTTTCTACCGATGGTACATAATTCTGTAGAGCAGGTATCATTGTTTCTTTATCTTGCATTCTCCTTTCTAATCGTGTACACCTTGTATCTATTTTCTCTTCCGCAATTGTACACCGCGTATCTACGGCATCTACAACGTCATTTATCGATCGTTGTGTATTTTGTTCCGCGAATTCCAATTTTCTATAAATATGTGAAATGTGTTGTTTATTTTCTCTTGCATTTAATAACAATTGTTCTTGTTTTTGATTTTCCCGGTGCAAATTTTCCTTTAGCCCCTGTTGTGTCTCTTCTATCTCTCTTTGCTTGTACGCTAATTCCTGCATATTACCTTCTACCTTGTGTAACCTGATATTGCTTTGCATCATTATTTCTTCTCTCATTGATTCCATCCGATTTTCCAATTCGGTAAATCGTTGACCAGTTTCTCTTTTAAATTCTCTAATTTGTTGTTCATTTTCGATTTTTACTTGTTGAATTAATTTTTCATTGTTTATTTTCGCATTATCCATTAACTTCTCCATTAGTTCGTTATTTGATTTTTTTAAATTTTCTATATTTCTTTCGTCTCGTTGTTTTAATAATTGTACCAATACCTCTACTGTTACAAATGATTGTTTTTCCATTTGTGTTTCCGTTTTCTCGGCTTCCGCGCCTTCAGATATCGCTCTTGTTCTTGCTTGTTCCGCCATGGTTTTATTTTTATTTATAAACCTTACTTATACTTATTTATTTAGAGAATTATTCAACCTTAGCAAACCTGTTTATTCAAATTCTGATAGCTTTTACAAATTTGAAATTATTTTTCTCTCATTAGTGGATTCTAACTGTATTAACTAACTGTTAATTTATTTATACATTTTAAATCATCAATTGATTAATTACGTTGGGCACAATTTTATATTCAGTTGCCCCACGTTGGGCGCCATATTTATAGAAAATTGAATTATGCCTTTGATTTTATTTTTATTTAGGAAATAACTCACAACTATATAAAATTCTTGTCAAAGCTATCCTTTTGTTCAGGTTTGATCGGGTTAAATAATACGACGATATTTTAAATTAAAACAATATATTTACCAAAAGCAAATTCTCTAAATGTCCCAAATTAATATACAATATTATATAAATTCATATATACATTTAAATGTTTACCGTCAACAAGTTCTCGGTGCCTGAAAAAAAAACAAAATTTGTGTACGCAAATTATTTCCACATGCCGGGTATGAGCAAGAAATGCTGCGCGACTCCGATACGTTGACCGGTCCGTCTTTACAATATCTAGTCTCGCGCCGATACCCGTCTTATTTCTCGTGCATATTCTGATTTTAAAACTATTTATTATGAAAATTTCTCTCTCTGCTCAATAAGTTGCAATTTAAGTTTATTGAAACAATTTGTGAATAATTTTATTTATTTGCTCGACAATTTGCAAATTTATTGACACACCTTGTTAATATCTTTTGTCATTTGCCTGACAAGTGCAAATAATGTTTATTAATACAATTTGTTACTATATTATTTATTTGCTCGACAATTTGCAAATTTATTGACACACTTTGTTAATATCTTTTGTCATTTGCCTGACAAGTGCAAATAATGTTTATTAATACAATTTGTTACTATATTATTTATTTGCTCGACAATTTGCAAATTTACTGACACACTTTGTTAATGTCTTTTGTCATTTGCCTGACAAGTGCAAATAATGTTTATTAATACAATTTGTTACTATATTATTTATTTGCTCGATAAGTTGCAAATTAAGTTTATTGAAACAATTTGTGAATAATTTTATTTATTTGCTCGACAATTTGCAAATTTACTGACACACTTTGTTAATGTCTTTTGTCATTTGCCTGACAAGTGCAAATAATGTTTATTAATACAATTTGTTACTATATTATTTATTTGCTCGACAATTTGCAAATTTACTGACACACTTTGTTAATGTCTTTTGTCATTTGCCTGACAAGTGCAAATAATGTTTATTAATACAATTTGTTACTATATTATTTAATTTTGTTATTTGCTAATAATTTCAAATAAAATTTATCGATACAATTTGTTATATATATTTTCGGTTACCTGCTAACAAGCGCAAGTACTGTTTATTGACACAATTTGTTATATATATATATATATATATATATATATATATTTTTGTTATTTGCTAATAATTGCAAATAAAATCTATCGATACAATTTGTTATATATATTTTCGGTTACCTGCTAACAAGCGCAAGTACTGTTTATTGACACAATTTGTTATATATATATATATATATTTGTTATTTGCTAATAATTGCAAATAAAATTTATTACTACAATTTGATATTCCTTTTCTATTTTGCTTATCACATGCAAATACATTAACACCTTATGAACTAACATAATTCATTTTAAATTTATATTTTGCCAAACAAGTTGCAAATTATTCCATTTACCACTTATCTAGCTATTTGATTGCCCTGTATTCAGGCACCATCAATAAAATATTAGCAAGTTTAAATATTCTTACCAAATTTTCTGCTTCCGGCCGGTCACTGGACCGAACTCTCTCTGCTTCGGGCTGGTCGCTCGCTCGGACTCCCGACTCCTTCTTTGGCTGGCCGCTGCGTTGCACTCTTCTTCCTTCTTGGGCTGGTCGCTTCGTGGAACTCCTTTCCCTTCCTCTTCGGGCTGGTCACTTCGTTGAACTCCTCGTAATTCGCCGTGCGTCTGCTTTTATAGCTCATTCCCTACCTTATTTCTTCCCACACTTGTCTGCATCCCTGCTCTTACTTTACCAGGTGATCACCCAGGTGATCTCCTTACCACCTCTATTCCTTCTCGTTATTAATTTTTAAAATAAAATTAATCTAATTACAAATAAATTATTCTTATAATTATTTTATATTTTAATAAAAAACACAACAATATGTTAGTAGTAATTTATTTGACGTTACGAGGTACTCCTCTCAGATCAATCAAAATGACATTTAGACGTCACGTTTCTTGGGTTGTTGATGTTGCCGTGGGAACTTTAAAACACGCGCGTTTTTGAAAGTTGGATTTAAACACGCTAAGGCGTACTTTAAATAAGCAAAATAGGTTACCAATAAAAAAACAAATTAATTTAATTTGTCATGCACAGTAGCGCCGTTTTAGAAAGTTCCTCTTACATACACTGCAATTTAGCTCGTTACCGAGGTAATTTTAACCTAATTTATAATTTTTTGTGTGTAATTATAATTTATATTTTTTTGTGTGTAATTATATTATACAAAATCCCTAATGTAGTTGTATTACATTATTTTACAATATATGTTATTAACATAAGATTGCTCATTTAAACCTTGTGTACCTAACACGGCATTCACCACTTTATCCATAAAATGACCGTTCCCGGTATATACATAAACATTTAAGTCGAACACCTAATTTATATTTTCGAGATAATAAAACGGACTCCATGTTGTAAACTAAGTTGTAAATCTTTAATGTATCAATTTCACTTTCTCAGAAGTCCGCAGTCAAGTCCAATAGTTCCACCCTAATTATTAAACCAATGAACATCCAAAAGTCGCATCCACATTTAGAAAATAGACGGGCTTTAACCTATTATAAGCCAAAAAATGTTAGATTTAGACATTCAATTCTATTCTATTATTACATTATTAAGACATTGGATAGTCAGACTCTAGTATTATATTCTATTCAACATTACATCATCACTAATTGTAAGATATAGCCCAGTCGAATTAGGTTTTAACCCGGGAAAAATTTCCAATAGCGATTTTTTTTCATAAATCGTTAGGGAGGGGGGGGGTCACTGATAGTATAAATTTCGGTTGTCGGGAATCGCACCCTATTGCGTCGTCCGCCATATTGGTTTTAAGGGTGCATTTTTCTGTATTGGATAACTCGTCTATTTTCAATTTCACACGAAAAATGATAGAGACCGAAGTTGTTCGGAATTAAATTTCCTACAATTTTGGTCTTTATCATTTTTTCCCTAGGGTCGATATTTTTTCATCTAGACCGGAAAGTGGGCGTGTATCTAAATATCCTATTATCTCGTTTATTATCGACTTTAACGCATTAATGATAATAACCAATATTGTTTGACATTAATTTTGCTACAACTTTGGTCGTTATCATTCTTTCCCTAGAATCGATATTTTTTCATTTAAACCCGGAAAGAGGTGGGGGGTGTATCTAAATGTCGTACTATCTCGTTTATTATCAACTTACTGGCGATGTATGATTGATATTTTTGGACGCACGCTTACGGTAAAGGGAAAGAGTGGTGTGAATAAACCGTTTGTCGAACTGAATGGCTTTTGCAATGAAAAAAATTAACATTTATTTTTCGAATACACATTCGAAAGCCCTGCAAAATTTACATCAGGTGTGCTTGGAACGTTTAGCCCGTGGTTTTTCCAAGTCCGAGTCGTATGACTCTCCCTCGTAAACATTGATGTCTTCGTCCGAAAACTCAGGAGGGTCAGTGGTGATTGTCTCTGATGGAGGGTTCGCGTCATTGTCGATGTCTTCTTCGTCGAGGAGCTCCCTAATTGCGGCCACATTGTCGCATGTTTCTCCGCCGCAGTTGTGGCACAAAACAGAACATTTTAGTCCTGCTCTGCGACAACCACATATCTTCCCGCATGTCCCTTTGCATCTGCAAGAAATTGTCTTTAACAACAATTCTGGACCTATAGTTGTTGCAACAGGTTCCAATCCACGATTCGTTCTCTTCCACCCCTACACAGTAGCATCGGCTTCATACTGCAGCCACATTTGCACCTGCAGGTACGTCCGGTATGTATGTTGCTCCGCTGCTGCCGAGGTAGGTGGAAGCGTCGCCACATTGAATTTGCTCCTCGTAACCAATTTTTCGAAGCTCTTGTACCGTAGGTCGTCTAATGTTTTGATTTTCTCATTGCCTCCAAATATCGCGATGAGGAAGCATTCTCCAGCTTGGGGCCAGCAATGTTTATGAATGTTTCTGTAGCGGAACAAGCTGAGAGCTTCGCCCAGGTTGCCATTTTTTGTGTTCAAGAATTTTAATTTCCCTATGTTAAATAATGATGACGTGGTGTCGCATCCGCTGAAGGCATGTAGGAATAAAATATGTTTGGCTACAGCCTCTGCAAACTTGCCGGTGAATATAATTGTTCCGGAGTCCGTCCTCTGCTGAGTTTTTTGAAAAATACATTCTTCAAATGATACCCTAAGCCAGTCAGTAATACGAGAAGGCCGATGATCGTGCCTTCGTCGTAATTCGACGCTTCTTGAATTGCCGTTCCCACGATGAAAGAATCTGCGTCTGCCGGTGCCTGCTGAACAACGACATCAGAATCCTGCAAAGCTTTTTTCAAAATATCAATAAGCCTTGTCTTGTTCTTGTCGTTGGCCAAAAAATGATAAGGACCATAGTTGTAGCAAAATTAATTTCAAACAACATTGGTTATTATCGTTAATGCGTTAAAGTCGATAATAAACGAGATAATAGGATATTTAGATACACCCCCACTTTCCGGTCTAGATGAAAAAATATCGACCCTAGGGAAAAAATGATAAAGACCAAAATTGTAGGAAATTTAATTCCGAACAACTTCGGTCTCTATCATTTTTCGTGTGAAATTGAAAATAGACGAGTTATTCAATACAGAAAAATGCACCCTTAAAACCAATATGGCGGATGACGCAATAGGGTGTGATTCCCGAAAACCGAAATTTATACTACCAGTGACCCCCCCCTAACGATTTATGAAAAAAAATCGCTATTGGAAATTTTTCCCGGGTTCGGCCCTTTTTTGGTCTAATTCGACTGGAGTAATACAGTCAGCAATTACAGCAACAAGGTTTGTAAGATCTTTTATTCCTACAACAAAGTGAATTCGAGCGAGTTAATTACTGGTGACTAAGTAAAATCGCTCGATCATAACAAATGTTAATCCGGTTACAAGATTCATCCATAATGTCATATATACAGTTTTTAAATTATGTTACCATGAAGAAACAAATACGCAGTTAAATGTGCATTTAAGCTGAAAGTTACTTTTAGTAGTAAAAAACTGTATTATCCTGTAGACCGCCGCCAATTAATACGGCATAGAAATAAAACTAGAGATATTATTTAATTCCGGCCCTGCTTACATATATTGGTTTAATATACGGACGCGTTTTGAAATTGCTAACAATTACGTCCGTAAAGAAAATTCTATCGAACCTGACAAGCCAAATATATAATATAAATTGCTTTTAATTACGCCTATTGTTCACAGGATGTGAATATTTACGATTTCAGAATATAAATAAGATTAGCGTCGGTTTGGGCAGGCACGCTTGAAAATTCTAAAACTTGCACCCGGAAAGAAAATTTTATCGAACCAATGATTTTCAACGCCCGTTGTTCGCCGGATGTGGATATATGTTTATAGCTATTAATGTAACGAGAATATTATGCGATTTATAATAATCGAGGACGTTGCTACAGTGACGAGGCGGCGCTAGCAGCCGAGTCACTTAGGCAACGTCCGAGTGTGTTTAAATCGCTAATATTCGAGTTATATTCAAAGCTTTATCGTATCATCGTTGAAGTGTGATCAGGGCGATGCAAAAACAATTAAACAAATCAACAATTTTCTGTCATAAAAAATTCGTTAGTTTAAGTCACGTTTTTGTAATTTAGAAATATATCATGGAAGATTTCGATATTCCTGCAAATATTTTGGAAGCAGCAGATAGTGCACGATTAGACTTGCTTCCAGAAAAGTCGAAAATATGTTACGAAAAAGAATATCGTCTGTTTTGCGAGTGGCGAGTACGAGAACAAATTCAAGGTGCGTCGGAAACGGTCTTGCTGGCCTGTTTTGTGAAACTCTCAAATGAATATTCTCCTTCATCTTTGTGGCCAAAGTACAGTATGTTGCGAGCTTGTTTGGAATTGAAGGAAAGAGTGGAAATCGACAAGTATGGTGCTTTGATAAGATTCATCAAGAAGAAAAATGTTGGACATCGAGTTAAGAAATCCAAAGTACTCACGAGAGAGCAAGTTAAAGAATTTGTGTGTACAGCTCCAGATAAAGAGTTTTTAATGATGAAAGTGGCCTTTTTGATTGGGTTAGGTGGAGCTTGCAGAACCAATGAATTAGTGAAAATGCCTACAGACGATGTTGAGATGTTAGAGAGTAAGATAGTTGTTACCATTCCCGACTCAAAAACTCACAAGAAAAGATTTTTTGCCGTTTTATCTGAAGGTGATATTAATCTAGTTGCTTTATTTCAGAAATATATAGCATTACGGCCGCGGCATGTTACACACAAAAGACTGTTTGTATCGTATAGAAATGGAAAGTGTACGATTCAACCTTGTGGTATTCATTTTTTCTCAAAAATTCCTGAGAAGATTGCGTCATATCTCAAACTTGAAAATCCAGCTATGTACACCGGCCATTGTATTCGGAGATCTTCAGCAACTTTACTTGTTAATGCCGGTGGAGACATTTTACAGCTGCAAGAACTGGGTGGTTGGGAATCAAGCAAAGTTGCAAAGGAATATTTAGAAGAAAACCTGAAAAAGAAGGTTTCAATTGCGAAAAAGATTCAGGTCGGAAACGATTCAATAAGCAGTGGATCAAAAACTACAGAATCAATGGAATTTGCACGTACAAGTAAAACTTTGGAGGAAGTAAGAGGCTTGGATTTAATGTATGCTGAATCATCCCATCCGAATGATGCCAGTAAAGCTGCAGAAGACTTAACTATGATGATGGATACGAAATGCGTATCATTCAACTTTAACAATTGTGAAAAGATTGAAGTTCATGTTCATAAATAATTGTGTTCTAGAATTTGTATTATTGTATCTAACGTATTATGAGTATCTATGGTATTATGTGCCTTATAATTATCAATAAATGTTTAACATAAAACGATCATAATAATCGATGATACGATAAAGTAGATTAATTAATATACCGAGCACGACGATTTCAGGATATAAACAAAGATTAGCGCAATAGTGCGGGCGCGAAAGATACATACCTTGCGTGGGCTGCGTCCCCGCTCTCCGTTTATCATATTCGAAAATATGACTTTTAAGACGGGGTAAGAACGAAAATTCGGTGCCCCTCCGGGAAGGCAGTTATTTACGGGTCCCTTAAGGAAGCCGTGAGTCGTTGAAGCTGTCGCGCGGTGTTAAGTTAAATTGTATATTTTATGTGCTTAGTTTAATTTAATTTAATCATTTTTTATTATATTAAAGTTCTTTAAACTATTTTTTTTTGTTTTATTAATTAATTAATGAAAAAGGATCTAACCCTAATTTGACGAAGGTAGTCGTCTATCTTGTGGGCTGGTAGCAGCTTAATCTATAAATTTTGCTCATAGTTGACGACGAGCTTTTTGAGTGATTATCCGCGGGAACGTGAAAATTGGGAAAGTAGAGAAATCTGGGAAACGGCCGTGCTACCCCACTGGATAAAAGATTCCTACGCTCCGAAGGAAGCCTGTTGGTGACCGAGTTCCCGGAATGTTTTCCAGATTTTCGGAAACACGTTCGGTTTACACGGATAGCCCGTGTTCCGAATCGGCGAGCTTTTCGAACGCGCGGGCCGGTGTTCACAATCCTTAAACTTTAAATCGTATTCTGTTTAAAGCTCATTTGATCGGATATGGCACAAACATTGTCGGACTTGTAGAAACTTATTCAATTATTATTTCCTCTTCTAGCACATTAAAGCGTGCATTACTTATACTTGGCATCTTCAACAAAAGCACCAAACTCCCCAAAAACTGTTTTTGTATGAAGTAATTCTGCTTCGAGCACTACATCTGTTTATATCTATTCATATGTTTATTTGTAATTTTGCTCAATGTCTTTCCACACCTTCGCATGTACAAAGGGAAACAGTTACACACAGACCGAAACTTGTCATTATTTGTATTGATTGATTGATTTCCTTGGTTTTCAATAATACATTTGAATGGTGCCACAAAATACACTAAGTCTAACGATTCTTCGTCGGTGAAGTTTTATCCTCTAGTTCTTTTAGTACCCACATCTATATTATATTAGTCCACACAAAAAAGCAATAATATACAGGGAAAATTCAAATTTAAACTGCAATCGTGCTATAAAAATGCATTGAACTACAAAATTTACACAAGAATTACAATACTCAACATATCGCCCATATAATTGTAATAAACTTTTTCATCTTTCTGACAACTTCCTTATGCTCATAATAGATTTTTTCTGATTGGAGAACACAGCACATCTTTTACATACACCATCCATTTCACGCAGGTAATGACTAGACTATTGCACTTATCCTGAACGTTTGGGCCCCTCTTTTGAAACTTCTAGAATTGATTGTTTGTAGTTGCTGAATGAGTTGATCAATTTCATAGTTTTTGCGATGATCAAAGTGAGATATGCTAGTAGGATCGTTATTCATAACTTTGTTATGCACTACATAGGAGTCATGGAAGCAAATTAAAAAGATCAAAGAAAAGGCGAAAATGGATGTCGTCAATTTCTCTTTCTGTGCCGACGTCGGGAACTGCAACATCGTCTTGAAGAAAAGCACATCTTTATCTAAATTGAATTTATGTTCATCGTCATTGCTACTTTAGCAGTAACTAAAAGAAATATTTCCTCCTTTGAATGTTAAAAATAAATAACCAGTGACAGAATAAGGCAATACAGAATAGAAAATATTCAAAAATTACAAAATTATCAAAAAATTTAAAACCTCTATAAATATAAACAATTGTTCAATGACATAATTTACTCTACATTCAATGAGCTCTTTCTTATATATAACAAACTACTAATACAAACGGATCCTTTAATATTTTTTCTTCGCAAAATTTGCCTAAGTCGGCAAACCGGTAAAAATGGTTTCCTCATATTATAAAGAACCGAACTGCATGAAATTTTATTCTAGTAATAAGTAACAATATTTCACAATTTTCAAACGTTTCCAACTACAATGTCTGACATTTACTGATCGTGAGCATTTTTATTTATTTGTGAATACCTTTTAATTGAAAAAGAATTATTGTCACTTCAACTACAGCATTTAAGATAATTCAAAATCATTGCGTATTTTGAATTATGAATAAATAAAAGAACACCTGGATTAAATTGTTCTGGAAAAAGGAAAATTTTACATGGCACCGTTTGTTCCCTACAGAAACCTAATTGCGTTAGCTCAAAAATGGTTTGGCAAGCAAATAATTCAACTTAAAAAAATTACCACGGAATTTTTGGTTTAGGGTAAACAATCGACAGCGAGATTATAATCAAGAAAACGCAATGGCCACCAACTAAATTTAATTTAATTTGATTATAATTATAAAATTGAAATTGCCATGTCAAAGGTGAATTTTAAGAAGTGAAAATTACATAGATAGAAAACCTGGGATATATCAATATTAGTAAGGTGACCAACTATACTCATTTACTGAGTTTTGTACTCTTTTTTCGCAAACCGTACTCTTTTCAAATCCTGTACTCTGAAAGTACTCATTTGTATAATTTTATACTCATTTGTATTTCTAAAACATATTTTTAGATTATTTTATTTCAATGTTATTAATTAAATATTTAAAATTATTTTGACAGTGATTTGAATTTCACGCGCACATATAGCTGCCGTTTCCGGCACAATTGAGAGGCCGTATTATGTACCTGGAGAGATAGATAGATACTAGAGACGTCTTTTTCACAACGTCAAAATTACATTTGTGAAAAGATATATATATATATATATATATATATATATATATATATATATAATGTAATGTAATACGCACGACCGAAATAATTATAATTAGTTATTTTACGGAAACACTCCGTTGGGTTTGCGGTCTTAATAAGGGCGATTTATTCTATATCTTTATTAATAGTCTATATTTCGTGGATCATTATCCACATCATCAGGACTTCTACAAAAATTATAAATAGAAGATGTAAAATAATTATGGTATAACTTACTCAAATTGATACAATATAAAATTGGACATCCAATACAATAAGAACTAACAAAAAGGTTCAATTCAAAAGTGTCACCAAAATCAAATCTTACAAATTAATAAATAAATCAATTTTTGACAGAAAAGCCTACTAATTACAATATCAAAATAGGAAAATGACTTGAACACGAAAAAACGAAGGTTATTGTGTTGAAAAAAATATGATTTAAAATATGAAACAGCAACAGTCACGAGACATCCATAGAGTTAGAAAAAAGGAAGTACTAAGAAGGATCATCCAATAAATTTGTATATATGACACTTAAACCATCGATATCTTGTCTAGAGTTAATAGTATGTGCATTCTCTTTTATGAAGCACATTTCTAAAAAAATTCTCTTTTGATAATTTCTTTCAATTTCCAAAATCTTAACACCATCCCAATCAATATTATGCTTATCAAATCTGGCATGAGAGGAAAGAGCACAAGCCCTTGGTTTACAATTAATATCACTTTTATGTTGTGTAATCCTCCTTTTTAATTGTTGGCATGTTTGACCAATATAAACATTTCTACAATCCTTACAATTAATTTTATATATAACATTAGTTTTTGATAACATATTAGTACGATCCTTTATGTTAGAGAAAAGGTTTCCAACTGTTTTTACACTAAACTTAGCCACTGTTATGTTACTGTACTGTGTAGAAAATGACTTGATTAATTGACTAGTTAAATTGTGAACATAAGGAAGCGACTTAAAAATCTTAATGTCATCCGGACTAACGGTTCTGTTAGTATTCAATTGTACATCAACCGAATTAAAAAGAATTTTATTCAGCAAATTAACAGGGTAAGAATTTTCTCTAAAAATATTAAAAAGGATACGTAAATTCTTTTGATATAATGAAGGATGTGCGATCCTCTTAATTCTATTCTTTAAACATAAAATGCAATTAATTTTCATTGTTAAAGGGTGATATGATGAAAAATGAATAAATCGGTTTGATGTTATCTGTTTACGATGCCAATCGAGAATAATGATATTATTAATTCTAATAAGTTTGGTATCTAAAAAGGCTATGGAATTATGAATATCTTCCTTTTCAATAGTAAATTTAATATTGGAATTATAATTATTAAACACATCAAAGATTTCTTCAACTTTGTCTACTGGTACTGCACAGATGATATCATCGACATATTTCTTTAAAAAAGGTAATTCAAAAGACAAGCCCTGTACACAAATATTCAATAGTTTGTCCATGACTAATTGTGCCAAAATTGGACTAATGCTAGATCCCATCGGACAACCCATGTTTTGAGAATAGTATACACCTTCATATACGAAATAATTAGATTCAAATATGAAATTAAGAATCTTAATAAATTCTTCTCGTGGTATCTCAGTAAAATTACAAATGGTATTCCAATTATCAATTATACAATCGATAACCAGACATTTAGGTATATTACTAAATAGGGAGATAACATCAAGGCTAATCAAGATGTAATTATCTGGTAACACAAAATTATTAATAATTACATCTTGATTAGCCTTGATGTTATCTCCCTATTTAGTAATATACCTAAATGTCTGGTTATCGATTGTATAATTGATAATTGGAATACCATTTGTAATTTTACTGAGATACCACGAGAAGAATTTATTAAGATTCTTAATTTCATATTTGAATCTAATTATTTCGTATATGAAGGTGTATACTATTCTCAAAACATGGGTTGTCCGATGGGATCTAGCATTAGTCCAATTTTGGCACAATTAGTCATGGACAAACTATTGAATATTTGTGTACAGGGCTTGTCTTTTGAATTACCTTTTTTAAAGAAATATGTCGATGATATCATCTGTGCAGTACCAGTAGACAAAGTTGAAGAAATCTTTGATGTGTTTAATAATTATAATTCCAATATTAAATTTACTATTGAAAAGGAAGATATTCATAATTCCATAGCCTTTTTAGATACCAAACTTATTAGAATTAATAATATCATTATTCTCGATTGGCATCGTAAACAGATAACATCAAACCGATTTATTCATTTTTCATCATATCACCCTTTAACAATGAAAATTAATTGCATTTTATGTTTAAAGAATAGAATTAAGAGGATCGCACATCCTTCATTATATCAAAAGAATTTACGTATCCTTTTTAATATTTTTAGAGAAAATTCTTACCCTGTTAATTTGCTGAATAAAATTCTTTTTAATTCGGTTGATGTACAATTGAATACTAACAGAACCGTTAGTCCGGATGACATTAAGATTTTTAAGTCGCTTCCTTATGTTCACAATTTAACTAGTCAATTAATCAAGTCATTTTCTACACAGTACAGTAACATAACAGTGGCTAAGTTTAGTGTAAAAACAGTTGGAAACCTTTTCTCTAACATAAAGGATCGTACTAATATGTTATCAAAAACTAATGTTATATATAAAATTAATTGTAAGGATTGTAGAAATGTTTATATTGGTCAAACATGCCAACAATTAAAAAGGAGGATTACACAACATAAAAGTGATATTAATTGTAAACCAAGGGCTTGTGCTCTTTCCTCTCATGCCAGATTTGATAAGCATAATATTGATTGGGATGGTGTTAAGATTTTGGAAATTGAAAGAAATTATCAAAAGAGAATTTTTTTAGAAATGTGCTTCATAAAAGAGAATGCACATACTATTAACTCTAGACAAGATATCGATGGTTTAAGTGTCATATATACAAATTTATTGGATGATCCTTCTTAGTACTTCCTTTTTTCTAACTCTATGGATGTCTCGTGACTGTTGCTGTTTCATATTTTAAATCATATTTTTTTCAACACAATAACCTTCGTTTTTTCGTGTTCAAGTCATTTTCCTATTTTGATATTGTAATTAGTAGGCTTTTCTGTCAAAAATTGATTTATTTATTAATTTGTAAGATTTGATTTTGGTGACACTTTTGAATTGAACCTTTTTGTTAGTTCTTATTGTATTGGATGTCCAATTTTATATTGTATCAATTTGAGTAAGTTATACCATAATTATTTTACATCTTCTATTTATAATTTTTGTAGAAGTCCTGATGATGTGGATAATGATCCACGAAATATAGACTATTAATAAAGATATAGAATAAATCGCCCTTATTAAGACCGCAAACCCAACGGAGTGTTTCCGTAAAATAACTAATTATATATATATATATATATATATATATATATATATATATATATATGTTGATATGTATTCTCGCGGGTAAAATCTGTTCTGCTTTTTTCTCGGGTAATGAACCGCGTTGTAGAATTATCCCTGTAAGGGTTGTTCCGACGTTTCGGCAATGTCACATTGCCATCTTCAGGTTGGTATTCTCGGTCTAAGCGATCTAGAAGAAAGATCTAGTTGTTCTTCTAGATCGCTTAGACCGAGAAGACCAACCTGAAGATGGCAATTGTGACATTGCCGAAACGTCGGAACAACCCTTACAGGGATAATTCTACAACGCGGTTCATTACCCGAGAAAAAAGCAGAACATATATATATATATAAATATATATATATATATATATATATATATATATATATATATATATATATATATATATATACACGAAAGATGGTCTAATCTTACACCTCAATGGTGTAGTGAACATTAATTAATACAGGTCCATGAAGACTAACTGGTGGATCGCTAGACAATATTATTTCTGGGTTATTACCCTTCGTCAGTAGCGATTACCAAGAACCTTAGTTGTTGAAATATCTTTACATGTAGTGGCCATCAAAACTTCTTGGCGCGAGCCAATCACTCCTAACGAACCTCTGACAACAGACGTTTGACAGTCGTCTCTTGTTTAGTCTCCGCAAGGTGTTAGACAAGGTATCGTCTCGTCAGTGTTCTGTTGTCAGTGGTTCGTTAGGAGTGATTGGCTCGCGCCAAGAAGTTTTGATGGCCACTACATGTAAAGGTATTTCAACAACTAAGGTTCTTGGTAATCGCTACTGACGAAGGGTAATAACCCAGAAACAATATTGTCTAGCGATCCACCAGTTAGTCTTCATGGACCTGTATTAATTAATGTTCACTACACCATTGAGGTGTAAGATTAGACCATCTTTCGTGTAAATTTTACATTTTGCTGTCAGATTTGACAAGATACATTTTTAATATATATATATATATATATATATATATATATATATATATATATATATATATATATGAAAATTTAAAAGTTTTAATAGAAATTTCCTTATGTTGTCCACGCACTAATGCTGCTGTTGAAAGGGTATTTTCACTAGGGAATGATTATTGGAGCAGTGAGAAGTCGCAACTTTCTGTAAAAACATTATCTGCCGTCTTAACAGTCAAATTTAATATGCAAAATGAAAGTTGTTCGGATGTGGCTACATTATTAGACGAACATCCTCATTTAGCAAAAAAAATCCACTCCGAAGAAAAATATGTTTTTAAAAGAAAATAAAGTTCTTATCGTTTTTTCTTCTTTTTTTCACCTATGAAATACTTGCAAAGTGTACTCTTTTTGAACAAAAAATAGTTGGTCACCTTAATATTAGATTATATCAATATTTCCTGCACGTGTTAAAAATGACATCAGTGTATTTTACATAGTGTAATTATTAGTAATATTATCTTATAAGGTGATACACACCTTACAATGCATTCTGAACAGATGCAATTAAATCAATACCTTTTTAAGCTCAAAAAATAATGTGTTAATTAAATTATTAGTGGTAGAAAATTGTATTATTCTGTAACAATTTGGAGCAGAAAATAATAGTGATAATGTCTGCAGTGCAGGGACAGTTTGATCATTGACAATTCTGGAATGTATATTACTATTCCACTTCATCATTAAAATTATGTTGTATGGGCATTTATGGAGTTAGCAACTCCTCAACGATGAGATTACGATATTAAGTGTACAGCCCACGTGAAATATTTGCAGAAAAAATCAATGAGAATAATATTCACCACCAAATCCGATTATTTGAACATTTCAAGTAAGTTCGATTGCAACCAATCATCATCATTACATATCAAAAATACAAGTAATACAGAATTGAACAATATTACTATTTCTGACCTGCCATCAAAACCATGAAAAAGTCGTTTGTATAGAAACGCCCTTAAATGGCCTGTAAGTTTGTCGTGTAAATAAATAGAAAATGTCTATACAATAATAAATATAATACTTATAAAAACCACATTAAAAAGCTATACTTGTGTATGTAATAGTATAGCAACAGATAAATACTAGGTGAATCATACACCATTAAACATCTTCGCGCTCTTCTTTACCATAAGTCAAGTCAAGTCTGTAACAATCTTGAAATTCTTGAAACTTGACATTCTGAAATACTGTTCTCTTAAAACTTATTAACCCAGCGTTTTCGATCTATACCTTGAGTATCCAGTGTGAAGGCTAAAAGATGAAGAACTATAAAAAAAGATTGTCTGTAGATATTTTCAAAACAACCCTGAAAGAAAAACAGAAGGAAAAACTTTTCTTAAAATCCAGAAAATATTTAAATTAAATGTACATTTCGCTAACTTTCTGCAGTTCGCTAGTTAATACCATCTACTGCGTCTCTTGCCCGTCGATTTCACATTCAAAATTTGAATTGTGTTTCTGAATCAATTCTGACCTGACTCGCTCCATTTTTCTCGATCTCTCCGATCAAGCCAAATCAACCAAGTGAAATATACCGCTTTTATTTAAATTACTAAAAAAAAAAACATTGAATTAAAAATGATTGCTGTTCTTACGTGATTTCATACCTATTTTCCTTCTTCTGCATGCTAATATTTATAGTGAAAATGGCATTGTTTCAAAAACATTGTGTGTTCATGTTCGTGGAACTTGTAGCTCGTCCTCACGATCCCCAGCTCAAAAATTACAGAGCTTGGCGAGCCAAAACTTACTCTACGTTCCGAAAGTTCAGCAATGCATATGCACTTGGCTTCTCTGATATCGACACTACATTGATCACGAAGTTTAAATGTTAGTCATATAAAACTTGTTGGTAAAGAAACCGTCATTGTGAAATCGTACACAAAATTAAATATGCCGTTTACTGCAGGGGATATAACACCGATATATTCATCACCAAAGTAAGCGGTGCCCATGGAATGAGTTTTGACGAACCCCTTCGTCCATACGCCATTATAATAACATCAGTCTTCGAATTAAATACATAATTATACGTGAATTCTTTGTAGGAGTTGATTTAACTGTGAGACTACCTCAGATCATCTTGTGATACTTTGGATATTTGACTTTCTACTAAAGGGGATACGCGTACTGCAACTTCCACTTACGTTGTATCACACATCTTTAAAGCAAATGACGGATGAGCCTTAAATAGATTAAATTTAAAACCGATAAATTAAGGTAAACACAGTTGCACTGCACTGCTAATACAAAAGCGTTGCAAAATAAAATAAACATACGTAGTATCATAAATTTTCGTCAATTACAAAAATATACCAAGTTAAATGGCCTGTCAAAGTAGTTCCAAAATTCCATCAATTTATTTGTTTATCGCACCTACAATTTCTTTCGTTAGTGAAAATTACATTTTTAAATTTCATTAATTGATTGACATAGCGTTCTAATGAATTATTTGAATGTATAAAGATGTGGATGAAATATAGATCCTCGTTCCTACAATTGTCCTTAATGCATATGTATCAATTTATGTAAATGAACTTTAAGGTGGTATTAGAACAAGTGTATGAGAAAGTAAACTGCAAGTCTTAATACAAAAACATGCATATTCCAGAAAAGTGATGATGTACGAATGAAGAAAAAATGAAATCTATCTATGTAAAACATAGCACTTCAAATATGTAATTGCGATTAACTATCTGATTGAAATCACGTTGCCATGGTGATAGATCGTAATCAACCACTTAATTGCGATCAACTTAATGACATTGTTAAGTCTGGTTTGATTGCAATTAAATGAAAAATCGATTTACAGAAGCTCCATTAGAAGTTGATTGCAATTAATTTCAATATTAATTTGACACTAACTTAATAGAAGGCACTACCTCAATTAAGTGGTTAATTTAGGTGAAAATAAAAACGAAAAGTTATTATCTGCACGAATTCGGCCCATTATCGATAAATAAATGGTAAGTGATTGTTGATGAAATATTTATTTATTATCTGAATATGTAAGTACATCATATATTTCACGATTTCTTGTTGGATTCAGATTTATCGCTATCCAGTTCTTCAGAGGACGAAGATAATAATAATAACTTAGGACAATAATATTTATGATATTAATAACAAATAATAAGTAAGTGCGTTACGTTAATTTTTTTCATTTGTCTTAGCTTTTTAATTCATCCTACTTTTTGGTGTTTTTTTTGTTGAAAAATATTCAATAAAAAATTATTTCATTACAATTTTTGAAGTTAAAGCAGTTATTTATTTTGTATTAATATGCACTATTACTCTAATTTAAACAAAAACAACACAATTCCTTAAAAAAAATAACAATTAATTTGGTCAAGAAAAAATTAAGATGAACTATTATTGCAATTTAAACAAAAACCAAACAATTCCTTAAAAAACATTAATGTGGTCAAGCAAAAAAAAATATTTACAATTTAGCTAATTCCTTTTGTTTAATTTTTAATTCAATATCATAAATTTTGTTTTTATGTTTGATTTCCATATCGGCTAGCTTTATACGTTTTAAGTAAAGAATTTGTTTAAGTTGCATCAGTGTTTTCATTTGTTCGTTTTTTTTGCCGTTGTTTGTCTTTTTGTGGGGACATATTCATTAGGGATTATATTATAGGAGTAGCTTGTTCCATGCCGAGTTCGGGTCCCAGTTAATCAGTTTCTTCTACTAGGAAATGACTGACTGGGTGGGGTTATTAATTCCGGGAATACATCTAAAAATATTATTGAATTGAAATTTTTGGCAACTTGAGTCTAGTTTATATATTATATATGATTGAAAATGAGCTACAGCTGTTACAATATAATATATATATAATATAATATATTTACCTCCATGATAATATCATCATATGTATTAGCATAGGGTGTCCAGAGGTTCCAAGATTGCCAACACTCGAGCACCCATCTCCGACAACTGCGTCTTATAGGATCCGCCACCTGTTTCTTGGCTGTTTATCTGAAGTGAAATGCATTCGAAACAGTATTTTTACACGTTACGGGATGAACAAACCTTGTCAGTAAGTTTAATCCTTTTGAGTGCTTCAAAGTCCTCGGCGCCATCATATCCATCCTCATTTAGCTCATTGTATTTTCTTTTCTAAAATTGCATGAACGTTTACTTAATGTTAAGTTTCTCACTTGTAACTTACAACCCAAGCCGGCTTTTTGGCCTGGCGTCTCAAATTAGACCACAATATCTTTATTTGTTGGGCGTTTCGTGGGGCAGAAACGGGTATACAATATACAATATACAGTCATTATTAGTTTTGAGTTTAGACAAGAATCGGTGATAGAAGAATTGCTGTCTTGATTTTTTTTACTAGCTTGTGATAAAAACAATCATTATTTTTGTAACATTTTTTGTTCAAAAAAACTATGGACAAATATCAAAGGTACAGGAAATATAAACTTAGTAAAGTGTTTGATGCTAAGATGAATACTGCGACATTCGATAATTTGCACGTAAGTGTCAACAACGGTGAAATCGAACAAGCACAAATTGTGCATTGCCGTGTAGGACATTATCTACTCATAAACCGATATACTCTGGGAGGATTTGTATTGTGTCTGCCTCTTAATAATACAACAATTAATTCGGATGTAATAGACGAAATAATATTAAATAGGGATCAAAGTGAACTAAGAATAATTTTCAATACTCTGGAGGAAAAGTTATTTTTTATGAATGAAATAGAAAGGTATGTACTAATAAATAATTATTACCTGGTTATTAATTTAATTTAAAAACATACTACTTACATACGGTTATACCCAACAATTTGCAAGTTACATCGAACTAATATAAATTATATCGTAAACTAAAATCTCCAATTTTGAGATTGAGTTAATAGATAATAATTATGTATTACATTGAAACTTCATTTAATGTATCCTGTTACAGCGATCATTCGTCGAGCTCCAGCGATGGATCGGGATCGACGGACTCCGGAAACAGTTCGCCTGAAATATAAGTTAGTACATATAAAGAATTCATGTTAATTATGTTATATTGTATAACTTTTGGAGAATCAATTTTTATATAAAAAAAAAATATATTTTAATTTTGTCGGTATAAATGAGTTTTACTGCTGTTTTTACTAATTTCTATCACTATTTATGAAAAATCATTAATATTGTTTACCAATTTTTTGAGGGTGGCTCTCAAGTCCACCCCAACAATATTATTTTAACAATATTATTTTAACATGTTGATAATTGTAATGGATTGTCGTCTTTGATTGGCCTGATGAGTTGAATGTGGGTTATTCATGTAGAAAACATTTTAATTATTGTAATCTGTTCCATTAATGTTCGGATAAGTGTAAGTTAAGTTAAATATCAAACACTAAGCATGTTCCATGTTTGGCCAACTTACGATGTGGTATTCCCAAATTAATGCGATGTAAATGCTAATGTTCTGATGAAGGGTTAATTAAATAAACCCGAAACGTCAACAGCAAACATTGTCTTATTACTTCCTATTATAACCCGAATTCCGTAACATAAGTTTACGATGAAATTGTACTAGTACTATCACAATTTCGGTAATCACCGAGTCTTCTATTAGGTATTTATATGTGTTTTAAACATTAATATAAATTTCTATTATTACTTTATGTTCATACCTAAACATTAATAATAATAGCACAAATTTATAATCGTATAATAACCGTTGCATATGTGTAGAAACTTATCTTCGGATATTTAAGCGTAATAATAGGTGATAATTTACGTATCCAGCGCTACAGTGGTCTACTCCTGTCCTACACACCTATATCGACAGATCGTAGTAACATGGTTAGAAATTTTAAGGGGTAAGGAAACGCAGTCGCTTCCACAACTTTCGTGCCACGGAACGGTCACAGCTTGTGTCCAAACATTAAATCGCCCTGGTATATACCTACCTACCTTCGTAATCTTCTTATGCTGTTAAGCGGCAAGGGATATTACTCTATTGTCCAGGTGAAATATACACGCTTTAAACATATATTTCTGGAAAACCCCAACTACTGTCATTAACCAACTAGTTAATTTATACCCCTCATAGTTATATTTGTGTATTTAGGAAGGTACAAATATTGTAACAAATCGAATATACAGTCATTATTAGTTTTGAGTTTAGGCAAGAATCGCTGATAGAAGAACTGCTGTCTTGAATTTTTTTTTACTAGCTTGTGATAAAAACAATCATAATTTTTGTAACATTTTTTGTTCAAAAAAGCTATGGAAAAATATGAAAGGTACAGGAAATATAAACTTAGTAAAGTTTTTGATGCTAAGATGAATACTGCGAATGAATTCGATAATTTGCACGTACGTGTCAACAACAAGTGTCAACAACAAGCAAGTGAAATCGAACAAGCACAAATTGTGCATTGCCGTGTAGGACATTATCTACTCATAAACCGATATCCTCTGGGAGGATTTGGATTGTTTCTGCCTCTTAATAATACAACAATTAATTCGGATGTAATAGACGTAATAATAATAAATAGGAATCAAAGTGAACTAAGAATAATTTTCAATACTCCGGAGGAAAAGTTATTTTTTATTAATGAAATAGAAAGGTATGTACTAATAAATAATTATTACCTGGTTATTAATTTAATTTAAAAACATACTACTTACATACGGTTATACCCAACAATTTGCAAGTTACATCGAACTAATATAAATTATATCGTAAACTAAAGCATTAAATTCTTCGGCCACATTTCGGCTTACCGCCGAACCCCCATCTGTGGCCTTGTATTCAATTACGCTCCGGTATCTAGAGGATGGATAATCAGATAAAGGATATTACAAATATCGTACTGCATCAAGAATCATAGAAAAATAGTATTGACGTTTCGCAGCAGGAATAACTTATATTACCTATGGTATCCAGTGTTGCCAGATGACTTTATTTTATTTCCCTAGACTTTTCTCTAACATTTCCATAGATTTCCCTAGACCACACGCATTACACATGTGTATGTAGTGTTGCCGGCAAAAAAGACAAACTTATTTAAATAATTTTATCTAATATAGAAAATAAAATTTAAAAAACAAATATAAAACAGATTTAAATTTATACACATACACAAACTATAAATCTTAAATAAATAAAAATAAACAATAATTATGAAATTATCCTCATTTTTTGTAGATTCTAGAATCAAATTGGTTTAACAATTCGTTATTTATTTCAAAGTCATAGCAGTTAAGAGTTTTCATTAGAACTTTAGTATGCATAATCCCAGTTAAAGTATCTGTCGATAATTTATTTCGAATTTTTGTTTTATTTAAGTTTACTTGCAAACATACACGTTCCACAGTTGCACTTGAATGTGGTAAGCTAAAGAGATTAAATACAAATCGGGATAGTGTTGGGCATGAGAGCGGCTCATCGCCCAATTTTAATTTGGAAATTTTTACCCAAAATTCCTCTACATTTAAATTTTCAAAACCGGTTAAGTCGATATTCCGTAAACTTCTCCATTCTCTGCCAATGTCATTCAATTCATTGTTTGGTACCAGTGATGGAAAAAGTAGAGCTAACGGTGCGATTGACATATGTTTTTTTGATAAAACTTCGCTTGGTGAAATTATAACCAAGTCTTTTGAAATGACAACGGATTTATTTTTAAAGTCAAATCTCTTATATATTTGTTTGCAGCTTTCAATAAGAAGAATTTAAACAGTTTTTCCTAAAATTAACCAAAACTAACAAAACATAAAAACCGAATAATAACACAATACCAAGACAAAGAAAATAAAACCACGGTGGATATTCTGGACCTGTTAAAACAAAAACTGGCTGCAAGCTCTAACAGGCTCCGCAGATATACAGAATCATATAATAGAAAGACCATTAATTTACTCCTGAAAAACAATCAAAGGCATGTATATAAAAATATAGAAACATCCATCCAACCAAATCACAATCAGAACCATATTCCGCCAGCCGCCCCCAATGCTGATCAAATAAAAAAGACGACGATGTCGTCGTCGTCGTCATACATACATACATAATACATACATCACACTTCCGACGAGTATCATTTACGGCAATACCCAACTAGTAATATTTCACTGCAACGACTGTTTGTTAAACAGTAGTTCGTGAAACAAACGGATAGAGATGAAAATAACAACATTCAATGCATTCGTATTAGCACTACACAATGATATTAAATATAATAATTATTTCACAGTTACTACCTATGAAAATGACTGTTTAGTTCACGCCCGTGGATGTCGAGCACATTGCACGTTGCACTATGTTGTAAATATGTATGAATATCTCCCGTGAGTTTTTCTATAGTTTCAGGTAAATTTTCACAAGCATAATTGGCACAAAGACTAAACGAGTGACAAATACACTTCATAATAAATAAATTAGGAATGTCATGATTTAATTTTGTAGGCAGCGAATTATGTATTCCCATCATTGCACTAGCTCCATCAGAAGCAAATCCTAATAAGTTTTTTTTATAATCAATATTGTGCTTATCAAAATATTAAACAATTTTTGTATAAAGAACTTCTGCAGTGCCACTAGGCATTGGTAACAAACCCAAAAACCAATCATTTATTTTATAGTTATCAAATACTCTTGCTACCAAAGCTAAATGTTTAATTGTGATTTTATCAGTTGCAACAATTTTATTGTCTTTTGAAAACTATATAATGATAACCTAATAAATTGCACTGCAAATGAAGGCATTTCAACTAACGATTGCTGCTTACATACAGATTTCACAAATTTGGTATGCAATGTTCCCTGCGAATGTTTTATAATTTCTGATTTACCGCACACAAAGTCTTTATTGCAAGACTTACAGTGAGCAAAAGTTGGTCCGTTCTTGCTACTTTGGAGCCATCCTTTGAATTAACCCTCCTTCTCTGGATATCTGGATATTATATTTCTGGGTGTAGGTTTTCTTCGAAGGTTTTCTTTTTTTTTATTCGCAAACCCTCTTGTGAATCGGAGACCGGTGATGATGATGAAACTTCTTTAGAGGTCCCAGATTTGTCCATTTTGATTTCTTTTAAAGAAAAAATAAAATTAATTAATATGTGTTAATACGTGTAATCCAATTTTAGTTATTATATCATAAAAAATATTTACTTACCTAATCTAGGAAATCACTCTATTAATTACATAAGCAAAATGACTTCACTTTGAAAAACAATCTGAACGTTAATTTAACATTAACTTCTTTCACTTGAGGTAGCAAATAAGAAAGGGGGGCAAAATCGCTCCAGGCCCTATTTATAATCTCGGGTGATGTATTTTTTCGGGGAATAACTTACCTTCAAAGAAGTAATGAAATTCAAGACTCTGAAAAATACCCGAAAGCTAGACGAAAAGAGGACGAAAGAGCACCACTTTAAACACATTTCCAATTATCACTCTTAAAACGACCACTCACAAGAGGTCAGCACAATCCACAACTAAAGATTTTTTGTATTGTGACTTAAATAAGCTCAGGTATGCTGCGTTTGAAATAAAATAATTAAGTTTTTAAAATTATTTTTTGTTTTTTAATAATACATATTTATATAAATTAAAGTCCAATTTCCCTACATTTTGTACTTTTAATAGAAAAATCCCTAGACAACCATAAATCTCTCAAAATCTAGGGAAAATTGCCTTGGTCTGGCAACCATGACGGTATCTCTGTTAGCAGGTATACCAATCATACGACATATCAACTTGATTGAAATTAGTTAATCGTGTTGTTAATTTCGTCGAAAATGTATATGTAAACAGCAATGAATTTGCTGGTGCTGTCAAATTGATTACGCGATCAACTTAATTGCGATTTAAAGAAAATTCTACAAACCCACGCAAAAAGTACTTACGATAACATTTGTCGTTAAACCAGTATTTAAATATAATTGGTTCACATTTACAGAGAGGCCAATGTAATAAAACCTAAAAGACATTTCTATTAATACAGCCTGGCTGCAGCTCATAGCTTTGAAATACGATTAAATTTCCAATTAAACCTACTATATATACAAATCTGCACTGGTTGCATTTTTCAAATAAAAGTTGTTTAAAACTTCAATATCTTAACTTTTATAAAAACATTTTTTTTCCGATAACCGTTTTCGAGATATGGAAAAACGTGGTAAGAGTAAATAATCACTTATTATTATTATTACCAAGGTCATTATCGTCATGATAAATTTTAATATTTAAAAATCCTCTGTACATAAGTATTAAAAAAATCCGCATTAATCCGCACTAAACTCTCTTATATTTACTTATACTCCATTTTTGAAATATCTTTTCAAATAAAAGTTACTCAAAATCGCAATATCTTTAGCTTTTATATGAGCATAGTAAACCACCACTTCCGATTAAGATATTGCTTTCAAAATAAGACGCTTCCTTGCTATATACAAATCTTATGTTTAAAGTTTCTTAGTGTTAGCTTCAATAGTTTGTACGCTACATACACACCCACACATTTCCAAAAAATGAGTATAAGTAAGTATAAGTGCGAACCATTGCAGATTTCCTTGCTAATTTAAAATGTTCGCAAGTACTAAATGTTAATCTTCAAAAAAAAATAGATGGTCAACAGGAAAATGTTTGATACAAATTCTACAAACTATGCAACTGTAATTACAAGCCGGTTTCCAATCGTGCCATAAGCATACATACATTATGTAAAGAATGTAAGTACGCGTAACCGTTAATGGAGACTTAATACAAAGTGGAACGTTATAAAAGGAAAACATTTTTTCTACGATTACTTTAGAATAGCAATCTTCTTGGTTAATTTTCAATTGTAGAATGTAAACATTCTGTAACGCTGTGCGTTACACTTGTATTAAAATGTCATAGATAAAATAAGAAGGTATAGAATGCAAAGCAAGCTACACATTTAGTGTCACTAGGAATCGCACCTTCCACACGCCGTAAGATGTCCAACATTTGCCGCGAAATGTGATAATCAAATCGAAGTTGTCTTGTACAAATAATTTGACGCAAGTCTGACTTTTATAAACGTTTTTATAAAAATAAATGTAAAAATAATGAGACTGTGCAGTGTGCATACATGTTACCGTCCCGGCGCAACTAGGCATAGATTTCCCAATCCTGGGAAATACCCGGAGCGTTTAGTGAGTGGTTGAAGCGGGCAGATTCAATTGCTCACACTGGACCGTTGGAAACTATATCATCAGCATACTGTATGTGGTCTACACTGTAACCTGAAACATGGTTTTTTAAACTAATGGCACGGAGTTGCTCTGCACCTTTTTTGTTGGGCGCCAGTCACAAAAAAATGACGGGAAAGAAATAAATTACTCTCTACAAGTGCTCGGTAAATATTTAATTTAACATACGAATTGATTTCCAACAAATCACAACTACAATTCAAAATTAGGGATCCCAACCTTATATATATATATATATAAATAACAATGAAACTAATACTACAACATACTACAACTAATAGTACAATCAAATGATCAAGTTTATGACCCCAAACGCGCAGGCGATAATCTGTGCCAAAAATTAATTAAAATAATAATAGTTATGAATATATGAACGATTCACGCTTATCGGCAATACAAAGATTTAACAGAATTCAACTGCACGTTACCTGCCGTCGGTGTCACTCTGTGAACACCGGCCCGCGCGTCCGAAACGCTCGTGAATCGGACACGGGCTATCCGCGCAGACCGAACATGTTTCTGAAAACCGGGAAAAGTTCCGGAAACTCGGTCACCAACTGGCTTCCTTCGGAACGTGGGAATCTTTTATCCAGTGGGGTAGCACGGCCGATTCCCGGATTTCTCTACTTCCCAACTTTCACGTTCACGCGGATAATCACTCAAAAAAAACTCAAATAACTCGTCGACAACTTGGGAGCAAAAATTTATTGATTATGCTGCCACCAGCCCCCAAGTTAGCCGACTACCTTCGTCAAATTAGGGTTAGAGGGTTTTTTATAAAATAATTAATAAAAACAAAAAAATGGTTTAAATAGGTTTAATATAAAAAAAAAATAATTAAATAAAAATAAAATTCAATGAAGTTATTATAAAAAGAACTTGTTAGATTTAATTAAACTAAGCACAAACCATTTGTGAACACCATTATAAAAGGAAAATTATTAATTTTAAATAAACTAAAGACAAAAATTACACATAAAATATAAAAAAATATAAAAGAAGCGACGAATGAACTTGGATCGACATTTAACAAACTGATTCTTTATGAAACCTTTATACTTTTTAAATTATCTACTTTAGAGGAAGGAAAGAAACTTGCCCATTTTTAAATTTAATGCATCAAATTATAAATAGATCCAAAAATAGAACTTAACAGAACCCACATAATTTCGCACTTGATTCAAATAAAAATTACTTACATTTCCTCTTGTCCTTTAATCCTAATGGATTGGAACAGGGAAATTCGACTGTTTAATCTTCTTTCACCAACAACTTTATTTAATACCCGAAATCCGTAACAACAATAAAATATATTTGAATTCTAAATAGAATTTTCCACTTTTTGAATACACTTCAAACTTTAAACACGCCGATTAATTTTAAGTATTCTCCGAGATATTACTCTAGACTTTACAATTTAACCTAACTCCGCGCGACATCTTCAACGATTCCCCGGCTTCCTTAAGGGACCCGTAACTAACTGCCTTCCGAAGGGGCACCGAATGAATCGCCGTCACGACTTTACTCCTTTTCGGAGGAGTCCACCCAAATGGTGCCTTCCGAAGAGGCACCGGGTGACTGACTGTCACGACTTTACTCCTTTCGGGGGAGTCCACCCAAGTGGTGCCTTCCGAAGGGGCACCGGATGACTGACTGTTTTTCGTACTTACTTTGTCTTAAAAATCATATTTTTGAATCTGATAAACGGCGAGCGGGGACGCAGCCCACGCAGGGTACGGATCTTTGCCGCTATTCGCGCTAATCTTGTTTATCCCCTGAAATCGTAGTACTCGGTATTACAATTAATCTTCTTAAACAAATATCCGCATCCGGCAAACAACGGGCGTTAAAAACCATTTATAGCCATTTCTAAACACACATGTTTATTGCCGGCTTATCGGACTCGATAGAGTTCTTTTTAAGACGCAATCAACATATTTCAAGCGCGCCCGCTCGTACTAGCGCGAATCTTTTATTTATATTCTAAAAATTATAAGCGGTCCTTTTATTAATTTACTTTAAACAAACATTAACTTCCTGTGAACAATAGGCATTATTAAGAGCAATTTATATTATATATTTGGCTTATCGGGTTCCACAGAATTTTGTTTCCGGACGCAATCGTTACATTTCAAAACGCGACCGTATTTTTAAACCAATATATGTGAGCAGGGCCGGAATTAAATATTTATAATTTTATTTCTAAGCCATATTAATTGGTGGCGGTCTACAACTCACTTGACTGACTTCCCCCGCCTTCGGATGGCTGCCAGTAAATGCCCACACACAGCTGTCCCACGAAATGCACGTTACACTCCCCCCTTTCCTCGGAAAATTGTGACCTCAATTTTTATACAACACATTAAGGACACATACAATACATTTACAACACATACAGGAATACACGCTTCACGCCTAGGGGCTCATCAAGGCGACTTTACAAGACAACGAAACAAGCGACGGAAGACAGGATTTCCACAAAGGATAAAACACAGGGAGTTACATTTAATAACATCTCAAGAACTCATGACATTATTCCAATACCTCGTTGTGGTACGGCTTTAAGTCCTTGACATGCCATCGCCCAACGTCGACACCATTTGAATACACTAGGGGTGAAACAACATCCAACACTGTATATACTTCGGAGCTAGTTTGGCTGTAAAATTGTTGGGCCCACTAGATAAAACGTAATTCCTCTTCCAAACTCGATCTCCTACCTTAAATGTTTCCCCAGATCTTTTTCGTAAATTATAGCTGTGGGTATTTCGACGATAAGCTTGGTCTAATCGGGTTTTCACATCGCGGAATAATTGCGGTAATTTATTGAGTTCTTCTGCATATCTTTCTCTATTGGTTGCTACCATTGCGTACTCCCGCATGTCCGCAATCGTTCCATAAAAATCCCCCCGTATTGGAACATATCGCCCGAAGTTTAAAAATGCCGGACTACATCCAGTAGACTCATGCACTGCCGTTCTTAAAGCATAACCAATTTGAGGAATTTGGGCATCCCAATTGCGATGATTATTATCATTAATATATGACCTAATAGCTGCACCCAAAACTCTATTAACTCGTTCCACAGGATTCGCTTGAGCATGATAACGAGCATTATACCAAATTTTAACGGAATATTTACGCGCTAAATCCTTAAAAAGTGTCCCAGTAAATTGAGTACCATTATCACATATCTGTGGAACACCAAACATAAGGAACACATCATTTTCCAAATATTTTGTTATAGTACCCGCCAGGGCTTGGCGCATGGGATGCAGTAAAACAAATTTTGAAAACCAGTCCGATACAACTAGTAAATACGAAAATCCCTTAGTTAAGCGAGGAAAAGGGCCCAGTATATCGCAAGATATTGTCTGGAATGGAAAGGATACTCGCTTCGGTGTTCCCATAAAACCGGGTCTTGAAGTATTCAGCACTTTTTGCGCAGAACAAACATCACAAGATCTAATATAGTGCTTAATATCTTTGCGCATGCTAGGCCAATAATATAATTCCTTAACGCGATATAACGTCTTCAAAACACCCAAATGAGCCGCATTTGGAGAATCATGATGATCTCTAAGTACATCTTGCCGTAGATTCTTTGGCACCATCAATTTCCATTGGCGAGTGTTCGTTTCCACTTCGTGTTCTTACAGGTACATGTTTGTATAATTTTCCTTCATTGATACTCCAATCCGAGAACTGGGGAAGATTTTTCTGAACGTTATTATAGAGTCTCCTACTTATATTTAAAACGCACACCTGAGGAGATCGTGAAAGAGCATCCGGCACAACATTCAGGGTTCCCTTCCGGTGTTCAAAAATTATATCATATTGCTGCAATTTTACTGTCCATCTGGCTAGTCGACCAGCAGGATCTTTTAAATTATGCAACCAAAGAAGCGAATGGTGGTCCGTAATCACTTTAAAGGTGATACCTTCAACATATGGACGAAACTTTTCGACTCCAAACAAAACAGCCAAACATTCTTTTTCTGTCACTGTATATTTTCTTTCGGGTTGAGTAAGAGTTCTGCTAGCAAAAGCTACTACCACCTCCAAACCATGTTCGTTCTTTTGAGAAAGAACACATCCCAGACCAACATCGGATGCGTCACATTGTATCTCAAATATTTTACTAAAATCTGGGCTGGCCAGAATGGGCGCACTGATCAAAGATTGTTTGATTTTTTCAAATGAACTCTCCGCTTCTTCGCTCCATACTAGTTTATTAGTCTTTCGTCGCCCTTTTAATAATGCTGTTAGGGGTGCAGTTAAGCTCGAGAAGTGTAAAACAAATCGCCGGTGCCATGAACACATGCCTATAAAGCGCTTCATCTGTGTCGCCGTCTCAGGTTTCGGATACTCCAGCATAGCACGAACCTTATCTGGATCAGTACGTAACCGACTCTTGTCCACCACGAATCCCAAATATTTTAAACTCGGTAGACAGAATTCACACTTGTCAAAATTTATGGTAAGATTTGCAGATCTTAACCGGTCTAAAATTTGTGTTAGAACTTCGATATGTTTCTCAAATGTTGGTGTGACTATAATAACATCATCCAAGTACACAAATGCATAAGGTTCCAGCTCTGGGCCCATTATGCTATCCATTAGGCGTTGCTGTGTCTGGGGCGCGTTACTCAAACCAAACGGCATAACAACAAATTCAAACAATCCTCTACCAGGCACAACAAACGCCGTTTTGTCACATGACGAGTTTTCTAAAGGTATTTGCCAGAATGCAGACTTCAAATCGATGCTGGAAAGATATTGGGCGCCTGACAATTTATTCAATATGTGATCCACAAGTGGGAGGGGATACGCATCTCGCTTAGTCACTCCATTCAATTTGCGGCCATCGAAACATAATCTGAACTGCCCATTAGACTTTTTAACCAATAACACAGGTGAAGACCAAGGACTACACGAAGGTCGCACAACTCCCAGTAACAACATATCGTCTAGTTCGTTGTTAAGATGCTGCAGCATATACGGCGACATATTATAATGACGTTGTTTAATGGGACGTGTCTGGCCGGTATCTATTATATGACGAATCTTGTCAGTTCGACCCAATTTGGTTCCCAAACACCAGGATAATGTTTGATATTGTGCGACAACCAAATCTAACTCAGTAATTTGATCTGATGCTAGATCTGAATAACTACGAATTAAATTGATCGAACTGATGAGGGAAAATGTCGACCCACTGAACATTTCCTCTTATCTAGTTTTTTGACGAACAGCTAGAGCAGTTCGTACGAATATAATTTGGTCTTCCACAACCAAAACAGTAACGCCTATTGAGAGGTTTGGCGCAATTCCGTTGAACGTGCCCTGATTCCTTACAATTCCAACAAACTAATTCCGATGCATGACCTGACGTACTTGCTTCTTTCTTACCGGATGCTAAATTCGTGAAGCTACCAACAATCTCATTACGAGCATATCCCAAGTCTGGTTCTAAAACTGATACATATTTTTTAGGTGGTGGGTGAAATTGTTTTTCAATCAGATGAACGTTTTCTAATTTACGACATAAATCAGCTAAATGTTTAACATCAGTCACATCGATCAGAGCCAAATGGAATTGATAAACTGGAAGTAAATTTTTCTTAATAGTATCAAGCTTCAATTGATTTGGTGGTGATTCATTCAGTCTACCAAATAAACTTTCCATAACAGCAATAAAGATAGATACACGTTCATTCAAACCTTGAGTCCTGTGCCTAATCTCTTGCCAAAGCTCATTATCGTAATCGTATGGCAAAAAATCGCGCCGGAGGGCTTTCACCAGAGAATCCCAGTCGTTTACTGACTGTCTAATAGATCGATATCATATAAAGGCATTTCCGGTGAAGAGATCTACTGCCGATTGAAATAACTCTTCGCTACTAGTATTACGCGCTGAACGTAGTTCTTCAATTCGCTCGATAAAGCCATTAACTGAATTTTTTGAAATATCACCATCAAAAGACACTGCACACTTAAAAACTGGAATAGACCTTTGGGCGCAACTGATAGAAGTGGTATAGTTGTGATTGATTGATCGCTGGGCACTTGGTGAAACATGGTTTTAAAATTATAGTTACAAAATTTTTAATTAAAAAAAAATTAAAAAATTAAACACTTGATTAAAGTTTCACATGTATTTTATTTATAATTTCTCTTACAGCTGTAAGAGAAATTGTAAATAAAATACATGTGAAACTTTAACCAAGTGTTTAATTTTTTAATTTTTTTTGAATTAAATTTTTTTTTAACTATAATGATAGAAGTGGGTGCATTTGCGACAGCATTTAAATTTACCGGTGTCCGAGGAGGAACAATATTTTGTACTTTATCGTCAAAATCAACCTCTAATGCCATCACTTCGACATTACGATCACTAACAAAATTTGCTATTTCTGCCGTGCTAATACTAGGATCCGACACAGGTATGCGACTAATACAAGGGTCGTATTAGTCGCACTATTAACACGAAGTAATCTAGAGCAAATTCTTTTATAAATACTATCACCACAAGCAAATGCATTATCGTTAATTAATTCCTTAATTGAAGTAATACTTTCGGTAAGTTCACTCTTTTCCAATTCAAAATTAAAACCAATTAATTCGTACACAACAGGACGACTTAAGTCTCTCTCAAGACATTTCCTCTAACATTTTCTACGATACGATATATCTAATTTGGATTCGATACCGCGCAACCGCAATTCATAATTAACCTCATACGTACGCAGTGTGTAAGCATCCATGGCACCAATACGTTCAATTATATCTAAAATAACCCCAAAAAGAATATATATTTCTAACCTACGCGACTGAGAATAAAAATAAAAAACAGCCACTTGTATTGAGTAATTGGGATAGGACAAACTATGTAAGGTGCTCTTAAATTGCCAGTTGTTCGGCCCCCACGTTGATGCGCCAATGTGTAACCTGATGTTAATATAGTTTTTTAAACTAATGGCACGGAGTTGCTCTGCACCTTTTTTGTTGGGCGCCAGTCACAAAAAAATGACGAGAAAGAAATAAATTACTCTCTACAAGTGCTCGGTAAATATTTAATTTAACATACGAATTGATTTCCAACAAATCACAACTACAATTCAAAATTAGGGATCCCAACCTTATATATATATATATATATATATATAAATAACAATGAAACTAATACTACAACTAATAGTACAATCAAATGATCAAGTTTATGACCCCAACGCGCAGGCGATAATCTGTGCTAAAAATTAATTAAAATAATAATAGTTATGAATATATGAACGATTCACGCTTATCGGCAATACAAAGATTTAACAGAATTCAACTGCACGTTACCTGTCGTCGGTGTCACTCACTTGACTGACTTCCCCCGCCTTCGGATGGCTGCCAGTAAAAGCCCACACACAGCTGTCCCACGAAATGCACGTTACAACACTTTGAAAAAAATTAATTTGCTGTTGACAATAATGACATTTTTGTTTATCACAATTGAGAAAGCGAAATGTACAACCAAAAGGGCGCAGATATACTACTGATGAAAAGATTTTGGCTCTTGCGCTATTTAAACAATCTGGAAGAGGGTACGCAACATTAAGAAAACTATTTGCACAACCCAACCCAACCCGCCAAACTATGATGGCAATGCTTAATACAATTCCAATTAATGCCGGTTTCAATCAAGCAATTTTTGACAATTTAAAAGATGGTGTTACAAAATTAAATAATCGTGACAAAACGTGTGCCCTTATTTTTGATGAAATGTTTATAATGACTCACATCGATTACGATATATACGCTGATGAATTTTATGGTTTTGCGACTCATGCGCCAGATATAAAAATCTGCGGTGGTCCGCCCTAAACTTTCTTATACTGACTTATACAACATTTTTCGAAAAAAAAAACTTTTATTTATGCCCGGCCAGCATCATTGCCCGGTGGGACTAGGGGGTGCTAAAATAAATGAAATGAAAACTTTTCTTCTTTTTGTATTTTAGAACATTACCAATGGGATGAAATGTGGGGGGGCAGATATGGGTATATAATTACTTCGTTATGTTTCTGTCGACTTTTGATATGTTTTTTAGTTTAGTGTGGAAATGGTCACAATTTCCACACCACCATAGAGGTAGAACACAGCGCATTTTTTTAAAGTGGTTTCCCCGATAGGTCTAATCCACTGGCAATAAAAAAAATAAACCTTTATTTGGCATCCCATAAATCCATCACAATAATTAAAATAATATAAGTACTCGCTACACCTTTACCAAACAACTCAATTACTATCTCATCCTTCCTCCTTGCCGTCCTCTTTTGGCTCCTTCTCCCCCCCCCCGCCTCTTGTGATATGACACCATTTAGCGTAACGTAATTAGAACTATATAAACTAGTTCACGTTACTAATGTCATAACTGGGTCATATTGCATTCAATTAACGGGGACAGTAAACAATACGCATAAGTATATGTACCTCATTTAAATCACTTAGATCAGCATTAGAAATAATATAAATAGTTAGTTCTCATTCTAATTAAGATAGTCTAATTGATATAGTCTATTACTATAGTTCGTAGACATATAGTCTTTAAGATAGTGTACGATCGATGTTACGACGGTAGAACAATAAACATCACATTTTCTACAACGGCTTTCATTAACATGAACGACGACAAGTAGTGACCTTCCTAGTCACGATGTAGGGACTTATCACACTCTCCTTCCTGGCCTCTCACATCTTTCTCTAGCACCACCTCCTCGTCACCTCATATGTGACATAATGTAGACCGCCGCCGATATTTAATTCCGACCCTGCTTACATATATTGGTTTAAAATACGGTCGCGTTTTGAAATGTAACGATTGCGTCCGGAAAGAAAATTCTATGGAACCCGATAAGCCAAATATATAATATAATAGTATTTTGTGTACCAAGGCCAAAAAGTACTGTTTTTTCGTCCGAGTTTTCTTTACGACCGAGGCGTAGCCGAGGTCGGAAAGCAAACGAGGACGAAAAAACACTTTTTGGCCGTGGTGCACACAACATTTTTTAGGCGACCCTCATAAAATTTTCAAATTTATTGCAACATTTACTTACAATTTATTGACATAGTCATTTATGACAACTGAACAATTGTACATATTTGTGACACCTTCAGACATGTTTATGTTTTCTTTGTCTACATTCGAAGTTATTTCGGCTTTATAAACAATAATTACCCAATAATCAGTTAAAAAGTCTATCACCAACACGTATTTACTAATGTAAACAAGATGCACAGTTTGACACTGACGGCAATGTGGTTATTTTTATACAATTTCGGTAACTGTCGGTAGATGGCGCCACCCTATTGCGGACGAAAAATGAAAGCGGACGAAAAACGATTACTTTTCGTCCGCGTTTGACGACTGAAATTTCAATTTTTCGTGTCGGTCGCCTAAAAATTGCTTTTAATCATGCCTATTGTTCACAGGATGTGAATATTTGTTTAAGTAAATTAATAAAATGACCGCTTACAATTTCAGAATATAAATAAAAGATTCGCGCTAGTACGAGCGGGCGCGCTTGAAATATGCTGATTGCGGCTTGAAAGAGAATTCTATCGAACCCGATAAGCCGGAAATAAACAAGTCTGTTTAGAAATTGCTAATAAATGCTTTTTAACGCCCGTTGTTTGCCGGATGCAGATATTTGTTTAAGTAGATTAATTATAATACCGAGCACTACGACTCGATAGCGCCAAAGATCCGCACCTTGCGTGGGCTGCGTCCGAGCTCGATGATTATCATATTCAAAAATATGATTTTTAAGACGAAGTAAGAACGAAAAACGGTCATTCATTCGGTGCCCCTTCGGAAGGCAGTTAGTTACGGGTCCCTTAAGGAAGGCGGCAATCGTTGAGAATGTCGCGCGGTGTTAAGTTAAATTGTAAAGTCTAGAGTAACATCTCGAAAAATACTTAAAATTAATCGGCGTTGTTTAAAGTTTGAAGTGTATTCAAAAGTGGAAAATTCTATTATTAGAATTCAAACATATTTGATTGTTGTTTACGGATTTCGGGTATTAAATAAAGTTGTTGGTGAAAGAAGATTAAACAGTCGAGTTTCCCTGTTTCAATCCATTGGGATTTAAAGGACAAGAGGAAATGTAAGAAATTTTTATTTATAACAAGTGCGAAATTATGTGGGTTCTGTTAACTTCTATTTTTGATTTGATGAACTAAATTTATAAAGGGCAAGTTTTCTTTCCTTCCTCTAAAGTAAATAATTTAAAAAGTATAAAAGTTTTATGAGGAATCGTTTTTGTTAAATGTCGATCACAAGTTCGTTCGTCGCTTCTTTTTATATTTTTCATATTTTATGTGCGTATTTTTTTGTGCTTAGTTTAATTAAATTTAATAATTTTCTTTTTATAATGGAGTTCACAAATGGTGACACAATTTAGTTTAATTAATTTTAATAATTTTCCTTTTGTAATAACTTCATTGAATTTTATTTTAATTTATTTATTTTTTTATATTAAAGTTATTTAAACCATTTCTTGTTTTTTTTTATTAATTAATCAGTGAAAAAAACCTCGAACCCTAATTTGACGAAGGTAGTCGTCTAACTTGGGGGCTGGTGGCAGCTTAATCTATAAAATTTGCTCACAAGTTGACGTGCTACCCCACTGGATAAAAGATTCCTACGCTCCGAAGGAAGCCTTTTGGTGATCGAGTTTCCGGAACTTTTCCCGATTTTCGGAAACACGTTCGGTTTACGCGGATAGCCCGTGTCGCGATTCGGCGAGCGTTTCGGACGCGCGGGCCGGTGTTCACAATAATATACTTTCTTTCTGCCTTCCTCCTTCTCCTACCCTCCTCCCCTTTAACTCCCCTAGCAGCTCCGCTCCCTCACCCTTCTCTTAACGTCCACCTCCAATTTCTACCCCTCTCCACCTCCTCACTGCTCCATCCCATTTCATCGCACTCCTGCCAGTGATCTCATATTCGAAACGCCGCTGGCGCGTTCTCAAGCCGCTGGCTAAAAGTGGTAAAAGTGGGGACGGCAGTCGACCTGTGCCGAAACCGAGTTCGGCGGAGGTCGCCTCGTTATCTTAAAATAGACGCGATAACGTCGACTATGCAACATCAATCAGGTTTCGCGTTTCGCAGTAATTTTCGCGCCAAAAATCGCGTACACCGCTTCTACAAACGCCATGAAAATCAGAAAAAAATACTACAAAAATTAAATGAATGATGAATGCAACGGAGAATGATTGCAAGCAATATTTGTTGTTAACAATTTGATAGAAAATTTCTTAATACTCGAAAAAATCGATAAAAGACTCATTTTGCGTGCTGTTCATATTAAAAGGCATAATATGATGTGAGATTAACAATAGGGTGTTGGGAATTCCTAATATTTCACTGAATTTCAACAATTATCAAATTTCATGTGTCAGCTGTTGTAAATTTTATATAAAAATTATTAGTAATTAAAAAAAGATTTAATTTTGTCTAAATTTACTTTTCGAAATTTTGGATGGAATAATTTAATTTCTTGATCAACATGGCTATTAACAACAATTCTTTTATATGTTAAAGGTGTTTCGGAATCGAAGTTTATATATCTATTCAAGTTAGTTTCTTTAATATACCTATTTGTGAAAATGTTAGTGTTTGTGTGTGTAATTTGTATATTTAAAAATTGTATGGAGTTGTTTGTTTCTGTTTCCAGTGTAAATTGTAAACGTGGGTGATATGAATTGAAAATGTGTGTTATAGTATCTGATTTAGTAATTGGAATAACGTTGGAAAGGATTAGATGTTATTTTCCTTATAATATTTTTTGAAATTAGTAATGATGTTTACACATTGAGACCGAATCGAATTTTGAATATCTGGTTCAATTTCATCAATTGCACTTTCTATGCAAGCGATGATATTGTCAATAGTTAAAGATTTACTAGGAAATGAAAATTTGGGACCTAAACTCAGTACTAATTTCACATTATAAGGGATGTCAAATTACCCAACCACTTTAAGGTACGGTGTGTGTTTGTATTTGTTTATTAAGGAAGTTTGTGTATGATTTTTTCACTGTGTTGAAAATTTGTTCATAATTGTGAAATTGGTCATTAAAGAAATTATCTGCAATATTGTATGATAAGTATGTGTAAATGTCAGAACGTAATCGAATGATGTCATTATTCAAACTTTTCAAGAGTATTATAATATCCGAAATACATAGATTTAACATTTGTTTGTGAAATTTAGATAGAATAGATTGATATTTAAAATCAATTTTGACACTTAAAAAGTTTGAATAATGAAAGCTTTGTCTAAAAATTTTAGAATTATATTACATTTCCTGCATCTTACCAGAAAGATGTTTCTATTTTAATAGTGTTTAATTCGCCGACTGACTGCTCACGTTACAAGATAGGTACAATTCTAAGTGATTTACAATCGAGAATTTTTACAATTTATGCTTATATAAATACGCACGTAACACAACAGTTGTATGGATAAATAATACTCATATCGAACTAGGCGGCAACATTACAACAAAACGGGCTGACAAGAAGAGGGAGCCATATTTTTTTTATTTAATGAAATATTTACAATTTGCAGAGCTTACAGTTTTGTAGAAGCAGGTAATAGAGGAGCTTTGCGAGTACTAAATTTTCAAAGAATTATTATTGAAAACGATTACGGGAAGCCTTAGAAGATTTTGAATAATTGGGAAAAATTGATTACGTTAAACTATGGGAAACTATTTTCACAATCCCTCGAAACACATGAGAATGTCAGCAATTTGAGCGGAATGATTCTTTGAAATTTTGGACTCGTGTTCAAAATTCTTTGAAATTTTGGACATAATGAGAATCTCCGGAATGCGTCGAGAAAAATTCCGTCACAATTTGCATAACTCTATTCTTGCGGCATTTCGAGGTCATTGAGAAATGCATTCAATTGTTCTAGTTTTTCTAATTTTTTAGAATTACCTTCTTCGATTATCCCTTCGGAGAAGCATGCCTGTAACGACGGCATCAAGAGGCGTAATCTCTTGATGGCGTCGTGACACCCGAGCCACCGCGTTTTCGAATACTTAACGAGTTTCAGGTCTAAGCCTTGAGAGGCATCGACGAACTCGGCTAAAATTTGCAGCTTCGGCAATGCCGTAACAACATCGAGTGTCTCTGGATCGACGTATCGCACCAAGAAGGTGAGCCAGCTTTTATTGTTCTGGGTTCCCTCATCGATAAAAATCACGAATTTAACATTCCTAAGCATCTGAATCGAACAATCCTCTTCGTAACGGCCAAGAACGTTACGTACAATTCCCGAAACTTTAGCCGCACCCGCATTCATTTTTTGTAGAATAGCCGAATCTACCTCTTTGAAAAAATTTAAAATTGGATTCATCTGCGCATAAGGAATGCTTAATTCGCTACCTAATCTGACGTAGTCCAATTCAGCGATTCGTACCGAGTCTTTAAAGTTATCGATGCTATCCTGGACTACTTCGGGAGGAATTTCATCTGCTATCACAATACCGTTCGCGAAACATTGAGCTTTATGTTCATCTTTACTAGCGTGTCGGTCTAAACTCGAAATTCCCCCTCGGCAGTTTTGTATCACATCACATATAATACATTGAAACTTATAGCAGTTCTCTGGAACGCATCGAATCCACGACTTATACCTACTGTCGGTAGTCCACGCTGTGGAAAATGGATGTGAATACGACCCTTTCTTTTTTTCTCTAATTCCGCGAGCCAATTCAGCGCCACCAGTATGGTGTCGCCTAGATGCGATATGAGCTTGGAGATTTCAAGTATCCACAATTAAAGCCTTTGTTAGCATTAATACGTTCTTTGCCACACTCGAATGCATCGGCTGAGAGGATTTTTTCTGCGTTGACAGATGTTGCGAGCCACAAGAAACGTTCACGTTTGTCAAGCGATAGTGTTAGTGCGCTAGTCGCGATAAAAGTCGCAGCAAAGAGTAGAAAAGAGACAGGTCGAGCCAGCGAGGTAACAGAGAAGCAGTTAGCTCATATGTCTTCAGCATCTTTGTATAAATCGCTAAATAAGGAGCAACGTGGATTAAGGTTGTACGCGTCCGAGGAGGAAATGCAGCAAGAATAGAGTTATGCAAATTGTGACGGAATTTTTCTCGACGCATTTCGACGATTTTCATTATGTCCAACATTTCAAAGAATTTTGGACATGAGTCCAAAATTTCAAAGAATCATTTCGCTCAAATTGATGTGTTTCGAGGGAATTTTTCCCAATTATTCACAATCTTCTAAGGCTTTCCGTAATCGTTTTCAATAATAATTCTTTGAAAATTTTGTACTCGCAAAGCTCCTCTATTACCTGCTTCTACAAAATTGTAAGCTGTGCAAATTGTAAATATTTCATTAAATTCAAAAAATTATGGGTCCCTCATCTTATCAGCCCGTTTTTTTGTAATGATGCCGCCTAGTTCGATATGAGTATTATTTATCCATACAACTGTTGTGTTATGTGCGTATTTATATAAGCATCAATTGTAAAAATTCTCGACTGTAAATCACTTAGAATTGTACCTATCTTGTAACGTGAGCAGTCAGTCGGCGTATTAAACACTTTTAAAAATAGAAACATCTTTCTGGTAAGATGCAGGAAATGTGATATAATTCCAAAATTTTTAGACAAAGCTGTCATTATTCAAACTTTTCAAGTGTCAAAATTGATTTTAAATATCAATCTATTCTATCTAAATTTCACAAACAAATGTTAAATCTCTGTATTTCGGATATTATATTACTCTTGAAAAGTTTGAATAATGACATCTTTTGATTACGTTCTGACATTTACACATACTTATCATACAATATTGCAGATAGTTTCTTTAATGACCAATTTCACAATTATGAACAAATTTTCAACACAGTGAAAAAATCATACACAAACTTCCTTAATAAACAAATACAAACACACACCGTACCTTAAAGTGGTTGGATAATTTGACATCCCTTATAATGTGAAATTAGTATTAGAGTTTAGGTCCTAAATTTTCAATTCCTAGTAAATCTTTAACTATTGACAATATCATCGCTTGTATTGAAAGTGCAATTGATGAAATTCGGTGTAAATGTGTAAACATCATTACTAATTTCAAAAAATATTGTAAGTAAAATAACAAATCTAATCGTTTTCAACGTTATTCCAATTACTAAATCAGATACTATAACACATATTTTCACTTCATATCACCCACGTTTACAATTTACACTGGAAACAGAACCAAACAACTCCATAAAATTTTTAAATATATTAATTACACACACCAACATTAACATTTTCACAAATAGGTATATTAAGGAAACTAACTGTAATAGATATATAAACTTCGATTCCGAAACACCTTTAACATATAAAAGAAGTGTTATTAATAGCCTTGTTGATCAAGGAATTAAATTATTCCATCCCAAATTTCGAAAAGCAAATCTGCTTTATCCAAACATGCTAAAAACACAGGACCCATTTTTGATTTTGATAACTAAAGAGTGCAACTATAATAAGCGTTTGATTTTGGAGATGATACACATACAAAAAGACACTAACGCTATAAACTTTAAAACTGACTCTTTCACTTTAAGCAAAATTTATAATAATTTATGACAATGATCCTGCATCGTTCTAGATTGTATTTTTTTATTTTTCTTTCATTTTATTGTATTATTAGTTTTTATTTTCAGTAATTTGATCAATGTTGAAACTATCCCCCGCCCCGCTTTTTTATATAGATAGTTTTATTGTTTCATTTGCACAAGTATGTATATATATTTTAAAAAAAAATTCACTCGGCCTTAGCGTGAACATTGGTCAAATTAGTACCTAATATTTAAGATGTGTGCCCAATGATGAACTCTTTGTGGAGCTGGTCTTTATAATAAGTTATTACAATGATCCTGCATCTTTCTTCATTGAATTTTTTTATTTTTCTTTTATTTTATTGTATTATTAATTTTTATTTTACGTTATTTGATCAATGTTGAAACTATCCCCCGACCCCTTTTTATATAGATCTGTTTTATTGTTTCATTTGATACATGCCTGTGTTCACCTTTACATTGGCCGTCTTTATATGGCGTTGGAGGGTGTTGCACAAGCATGTATATATATTTTTAAAAAATTTTCACTCGGCCTTAGCGTGAACATTGGTCAAATTAGTACCTAATATTTAAGATGTGTGCCCAATGATGAGCTCTTTGTGGAGCTGGTCTTTATTGTTTCATTTGATACATGCCTGTGTTCACCTTTACATTGGCCGTCTTTATATGGCGTTGGAGGGTGTTGCACAAGCATGTATATACAGTGTGTTTCACTTATGAGTGTAACACCATCATATCTTTTTTATTTTTAGTCCAATTTTAGTAATTTTTTTTTCCAAACGTAGAATACTTATTGCTCTATTTACGCCCAAAAATTGTCTTCTTTAAATGCAAGGCAACCTGCGATGGCAAAAATCAAGAAATCAGTTTAGGGATTTTTTTATCGAAAATTTTTACTAGTAATAATTGCCCAAAAACCCTAAATCCAAAATTTCATGAAAATTAAAAATGTTAAAATTTTCTTCAGAAGCAATTCCAATTCGGTAAATATTATTTGCACAGGTGGCTGCGCCTAAACAACAACAATTTTAAACAACTTTCGCAGTTAAGGTTTTATTTCAAACAAAATTTTCACAGCATACAATTTTCGGCGCCGCTAATAATAAGTATTTACGGAAAATTTTTACATTTTTAATTTTCATGAAATTTTGGATTTAAGGTTTCTTTCCCTAAAGTGATTTCTTGATTTTTGCCATTTATTTTGTCATCGCAGGTTGCTTTGCATTTAAAGAAGACAATTGGTTTTTTGGTAGTAAATAGAGCAATAAGTATTCTACGTTTGGAAAAAACAATTACAAAAATTGGACTGAAAATAAAATAGATATGATGGTGTTACACTCTTAAGTGAAACACATTGTATATATATTAATTTTTCTTTTTTCACTCGGCCTTAGTTTGAACATTTTTCTGTATATTAATTATGATGGTGGTTTTATGCCTCAGCGCTTTCCACCAAATGTAAGAGCCAAATAAATGTTCGATTTTACTTGGCTCAAAACCAGTGTTTAATTATTCCAAAGCCCGTCCCTCTCTTTATGGTACGGACATTGAATGCCTGACCATCGTAGGTCAAGAATAGATTAGATTATCATTTATTCACGTAAGCCAACATTACATGAATGTGAACATTCAAGGTATACAATTAAAATTAAATTTAAAATACAATTGATACAGTAATAAGATTACAACAGTCATGAGAAAGAAAATAATACAGTACACGTCACAAAATAAAAATAAATGACTAATTACTAGCATAAAATTCGCCGAGTGTATAAAATGTATTTGATATGAAAGAACACTTAAGTTTTCTCCGGAAAATGCCCTTGTCGTCAAACGACCTTAAATGCATAGGCAATTGATTAAAAATGACAACCAGCATATTTAGGAGATTTTTTAAATCAACTCCGTGAAAACCCATCCAAATAAGGTTATCACAATTGCGCGTGTTATGTCTGTACTAACTGTATTATAGCGGTTTTCATTTGAAAAAACATGTAAAAGAAGCTTAAATATATAAATACTAATGAACGTAAGTATGGAATGTTTTTTAAAAATGTCACGACACGAATCAATCCTACCCAGGTGGAACATCACATTAATTATTCTCTTTTGGATTAAAAAAAAACACGCTAACATTCACTGGCATGTCCCCATAATAATATGTTATATGACATGCCAGCGCGTAATAGACATTTACTAATGAGTAAGTAAACAATTTTTCTTTAATTGCAAATGGCAAAGAATGCACGATTTAATCGGGAACATATATCATCAATATCCGAACTCCAATGTAGATTCAAATCTATAATGATACCGAAAAATTTACAAGAGCTGACACATGAAATTTGATAATTGTTGAAATTCAACTATATATTAGGAATTCCCAACGCCCTATTGTTAATCTCACAGCATATTTTGCCTTTTAATATGAACGGCACACAAAATGAGTCTTTTATCGATTTTTTCGAGTATTAAGAAATTTTCTATCAAATTGTTAACAACAAATACTGCTTGCAATCATTCTGCGTTGCATTCATCATTCATTTTAATTTTCGTAGTATTTTTTTCTAATTTTCATTGCGTTTGTAGAAGCGAGGGACACGATTTTAATTTGGCGTATAGTCGACGTTATCGAGTCTATTTTTAGATTGCGAGACGAAAGGCGAGCCGACTCACTTTTCGACTGCCGTCCCCACTTTTGGCCTTCCCCTCAAGCCGCATGAGAAGAACGCGTTAGCGGCGTTTCGAATATGAGACCACTGACTCCTCCCACTTTTTTCCTCCCACAATTTTAAGATAAAATTCCAAATGAAAAAATAATCAAATGAACTGAATAAAACGAATCTAAGTAATAATTCAAAATAATATTATATATACATATATAATATATTTTAATATTCTTTTTCGCGTCCAGTTAATAATGACTACAATGCATTTGATTTTATAATAAAATTATTTTGATTTTCATTTTAAAATAAGTATTTTGTATTATAATTATAGGAATAATATTAACTACTGCAATGGAAAGAGTGTCAACGATTTGGTTGTTAAAATTTTTGCAGCATGCTTTCTCATTAACTTGATGTCATATTGTTCAATTTCGGAGTTTCTTGCTAAACACAGCGAAGTTGCGAAAGCTATAGGAAATACACCACAATCATACCCGTTTGTCTGTTGTTGTATGCGATGATGCACGTGTTCCACGTTGTCGCCGTAAAGCCTGGTTAAATATCGTATAATGATTTACATGTAACGAGTTACTATTTAAAGTGTCGTAAATATGATTAACGCTACCATCATAATACGTGCAAATCCAATGACCTATTTCGCAATCAGTTCCGCTAAATAAAATCTGTAAGTTTCGTCTCTCGGAATAGGTTGAATACGTTCCGGAACTTGTAAATATGCAGTGTATTGAGGCTTCATATTTGTTTTTGCTGCGATAATCCTTCCGAATAAATTAATATGTAAGTCCTCTAAATATTGTCTTGGATTGAGAACTGTATTTAACTCATGAGGTAATAATGGCATAAAGTCGGAGGAACGCCCGATTGTAACTGGATTGTCTTCACTTTCGTAACTTGTCGATTTGTTTTCTGATTTTACTAAATTTATACTGTTGTCAATTGTTATTACATCTCTCCGGTATTCGTCTTCTATTTTATTGTTATTAGTACGTTTCATAAACACCTGATTTAATGTTGTTTACTGTAGAAAATATGACATCTATTTGTGTATTATAATCGGTTGTGACAACATCTACCGGCAATGATGATGAAAGATTATATCTGCCTACAATTTTGTTCAAAACGGAATTATTATTACTACATCTCATGTTAAAGTTAAAATCTCCTATTACTACAAGTTCGCTACCTAAAACGGATGTTTTGTTGACAATTTCATGAATTTTTTTTCGAACATAGCATGAGATGTACACGGCGATTTATAGCCTGTAATAATACAGTATTTTTCTACAAGGAAACTGATAAATTCTACGTGGCATTGGCCATTATTATGTGTTTTTGTTTCGAGCACATGGTCCATTTTTGTAACTGAAATATTATTTTTGACGTAACAAATTATTCCTCGTGAACCGTTCGAAATATTTGACCTATATGCTGTTTTATAATTCGAAATGTCAACAGTATCTGTATCTTTTGTCAAAGTTTCTGCGAATATTATGATTTCTCCCTGTTGATACCAATCGACTTTTAAGATATATTTTAATTTTGTTGGTAATGAACAAACATTCTGATAAATAATTTTGATTCCATTGCTTTCTTTCAATGTATCATATGATAAAGTAATTTGCCGTTCTGTTCTTAATCTATTCATCTGTGACAATATAGGGTTATCTTTTTTTGTTAATTTGGGTGGCCGGAATTCTCCTAAAATATATAATCCTGATAGGGTTGTTACTCTACTTAAAGCTACGTACATCATTGCTCGAGTTATTCGGTGTGAACGATTAAAATCAATGCAAATTTGTTCACTCTGACCTTGACTTTTATGAATTGTTATGGCCTCGGCAGGAACAACAGGGAACTGTTTCCGTATAGTTTGGTACTGCAATGTGTTGGATACATGTAATATAATGTTACTTTTGACGATCGGTGTCAATTGACGATCAACATTTTCCGATGTCATAAATACCATGAAAGATAACCTAGCTTTATTACCAACAAGTTTCGAGTTAAAATCTAGCCATAATTTATTTGGTTGTGTGGAATTTGGTTCAAAAGTAATTAATTTCAATGTATCACAAGCACCATTCACTAAGCCATCTTCAACATCTATATTTGTAGTTATCATATATTTTATTCCTACTTTTAGTTTAATTAAATATGGTAGGCCGTTTACTTCGCTAGTTTTTTTGTTCTTTAAACATTTACATCGTGTACTCTTGCTAACTTTTCCTAATATGACGTCACTAGCCTCAGATTGATATTCAATAGCGGGGAATTTTGATATTTTGTCGCAATTAAATAAATCAACGCTAGCATTTTCGGCAAATAACCTAATTGCACAATCAGGTACAGCTGATTCGTCAACGTTTCTACTTTTTAGTAGATGTATATCTTCAACAGTCATTTGTCCGACGGCTAAGTTATTTAGAGACTGAATAAATCCTATTTCATCTTTTTGCACCATTATTTCGGTTAAAAATGAAACTCACCAAACAATGGATTTGTGTCGAAAAATACGCCCTTTGCATTATTTTTAGCTACTTTAAAAATTGCAGCATCCATAACTGGAGGTAAGGTAGGTTCAAATCTCCAACAATTATTACAGACATCCTGCCAAATGATGCATTAATTCCCATAATTTACCTTAACCTAGTGTCTATCTTACTCAAAAGTGTACTCCCCACCATCGAAATTTCATCAATAATTAGTAATTTTATATCGATCAACTTTTCGCGAATACTGTTTGCTAAATCTGTTGACAATTCCGACATATTACCACCGAACTGAGATACGGGAAGAGCGAACGCGTATGCAATGTCACGCCATTTATTAAGAACGCAGCTTTTCCTGATGGGGTGCACAATGAAACAACCAATCCTTATTAGCACCTGGGATATTGTAGAAGTAATGAGTTATTAACTGATATAAACAATTAATAACGGTACTCTTTCCAACGCCAGCGCAAAAATATTCGCAATGGAACATTATTAATTTTGAAACTGTTTAAAACATGCATTACAAATTCACGTTGTGCTGAATTTAATTTATACATTAGTTTCAGCAAATCAACATCAGACACTCGTTTTGGGCACGTAAATATATTAATTTTTTTCTCTTTCGGAATGACTTTGCCATCTTGTTCTAAGATATCCACTTCTTGTTCTCGCGACAATTCATCTGCAATGAAGTCATCTACTTCATCTTCCTCTATACCTTCTATTTCATTTTGAGTGCCTTCTAAGACTGCATCTAAGACTTCATCGGCGATCAGTGAATATTTTATATTTTATCATAATATTTTCCATGTAAATTTCTGTCGAGTTTTCACCTAATTTACGCAAGTCTATATTTGATTTTAACATCAGTGCACGTTCATTTATAGGACTTAAATAAAAATTGTTTGTCTACTACTTTTAAATAATGGCAAGGACAAAACATGATATGAAGCTTCCTGTGCTAAATTGCTATTCAGAAAAAACGTTTGTAACTTTCCTAAATTTATCTTTAATCCCACTATTCCCGTTATCCATGTCAGATATCTATCTAGTGGGGCAGAAATGTATTGCTATTCCGTTTAATATTGTTCGGATATCCTCAAAACTAATTAATTCGCGTTTCTTTACCAACTCATTCATAAGTGTCCTAATTTCGAGCAAGTTATTCTTAGTAGTTTCGTATTGATCACTCAACGGTTCCAATATCATAGTCCTAGGCATTACAGGAGTGTGATAGTTAAATCTACATTTAGTTTCATTCTGTTTGCCCTTATAACAAGTGTTAGTGTGTCGGTATCTCTGCACCATCATGTACGGATCATTTTCGTCGTACTTACAAGAGATGAACCTATCTATAAATTGCACGCACTGGTTTACACTTTCCGGTTTATATATATCGTAGGCAGGGGCACCTTTTAGTCACAGAACCATATGCTCATGTGGCGAACCTCTCATTTGGAATTCTACTCTTGCGTAACTATTTTCAACTAAATATTCCCCAAATAAACCACCAGCTTGTTTCAAACACCTCATAAATTTATTGGCCTTATAATCAAAGTATCTAGCACAAGTTACTTAATCATTTTTGGTTAATTTTTGATCAAGTTTTTCAAAATGGTCTAAATTTAAAGCCGCTTCCAACGATATATTTTCACGTTTATTTAGTTTTACTAGAGTTTTAATTAGTTCTGGCCTTATCATTGCCATTAGTTCTTTTTTTTTAGATTCCCAGTACGACGGTGAGGAGCGAATTTGTATTAAAATTTTATACCCTTCATCCAATTTGGCTAAATTGTTAATGAAATTAGTATCTAATGCGTTAGCGTGTTACGAAGACACATATTTAAACTAGCAATACAAGACTTTTCTAATTTTTTCTTTGCCATAAATAATATCCTACTGGGGATGCAAGACCTACGATCGCGTCGCCTACTTTCAGATTTAGCACGATCATTATATGTAATATTGTTGGGAATGTTAAACTTGTGACCGCCGAATATTTTACTGAAACATAACTCATCTAAATCTTCAACTCAATGCCAAGCTAGTTTTTCCTTGACCGGGTGCCATTATTTTTACATTATTCGCGACCTCATTATTTCTGTCTACAACTGATACCTCGTTGTTGATTTCCATCTCATCTAAATCAAGCGGCTCATTGAAATATTGATTCAGTGAATTTTGGGAAACGGTATTATCATCACAGTTTTGTGCGTCTACCTCATCAATGACAAAGTTAATATTTTCGTCGTATCGGTTTTCATATATTTCATATGATTTCTGATCAATTTTGTATGTTATATTTCTGGTAGAGCGGGGTATAAAGCAAATGCATCACAAACTATTGCTGGCCTAATTGTTTCAAACATATAATCTGATTTGTGAAGCATATGCCTTTTTAATTTAATCTGTATTGCTGCCATATTATCAAAATTCCTTGACAAAACATTAAGCATATCGTTGATTCCAACCGGAATATTTGCAATACTCCCTTTCATTCCTAATTGAGCATTTAACATGTACGATTTTAACGGACGAAGTTGCATGAAATTAATATATGGAGCCACCATTCTCTCTTCGAGAGGCGATAAAACTTTTATACATTCAGGGATATCTACAAACTTTAGACCGCGACTAGAAGCTAATTATTACAGGTTTTGCAAATGTAGCTCGATTTGAAATTAAAAAATCGTTCAAAAAACTCATTAGAGAAAGATCGTTTAATTTCCTCAATTTTAAAGGTAACTACCGAATGGAGAAAAAATAATCCCTCGCAACAACATACTAATTCTGGCATCGACGATCGATCTTTCAGAAATTGAATTTTCGCTCGAGCAGCAACCGAATCTTGTTTGGCTAAATTCCGCTGAAAGTTTTCTCTATATCTGCATAAATCCGAATCGCGTTTATTTTGTTTATATATTTTATTGATTTTCTTCTCATTCTATATATATTGCTCATCCATTCTTATCTTTTTCATAATCTCTTTATTAGTTTCACTTTCTTTCTCTTTATATTGCTGATATATACGTAGTTTTGATTTATTTTGCTTATCTGATTCTCTTTCTTTCTCTTTATATTGTTGATCCATACGTAGTTTTGATTTGCTTTGCTTATCTGATTATCTTTCTTTCTCTTTATATTGTTGATCCATACGTAGTTTTGATTTATTTTGTTTATCTGATTCTCTTTTTTTGTCTTTATATTGATCGTACATTCTTATCGTTTTCATAATCTCTTTATTAGTTTCTCTTTCTTTCTCTTTATATTGATCGTCCATTCTTATCTTTTTCATAATCTCTTTATTAGTTTCTCTTTCTTTCTCTTTATATTGTTGATCCATCCTTTTTCGTTTTTTATTCACTTTATTAATTTCTCTTTCTCTTCCTTTATATTCTTCATCAAGCCCAACTTTCTGCATGCGTGTTTTCAGTATTTTTTTTTGTGTTATGTGATTGCTTTTTAACCATTTTGAATGCTAGTCTAGTGCAGTTTCAAAATGAAAATAAATTTAACTTCTTAATAACACAAATATTCAAAATAATTGACCTTAAAACAAATGACTACGTTTATACCACAAATAATTTATTGTTAAAAATATAGATTACTAAGAATATATATTCAAACAAACACTACACGACTTAAGTTTCGACTTTTTACGGTCATTGTCAAGTATTTTTTTTAAGATTTTTTAATACTTTTTACTATTCCTAGGTATTAACTGTCATTCATCTAATACATTATTTAGCTACAAATACATAGTATACAAAAAATATTATCAAGCACATACCAATCGTAAAGTTCCCGCTGAGTATACACCAAAATGGCAGGCAACTACGGCCACGAATATTGAAACACCACGGACAACACAGCCACTATCGATATCGTCTGTAGCTTAATTGTCGTCGCACTCGGAGATTTGTTGGATTGCTGCCTATATTCTTTTAATCATAACCATTTCTGCATATCTTTCTTCTTGGATGATGTTGTAGGAATTTTGAATGTTTGCCGCCGATTTTTGACGCTTTTGTCTACCCACACTTTTTCTTTTGTATGACCTTCATTTACCCATGTTTCATCGAGATAATAAATAGGCCGACCTTCCCATCTACATTCTTTAATAACTCTTAAGTATTTTTGTCTCCATCTAATGATATCGTCACGTTCTATTAATATACTTTTGCGGTTCCTCTTCATATACCTATAAAACAAAATAATGTTGAGGTATTTAGCATAATATTATGTTTATTATTCTTTGTCATATCTACCTTTTACTTCATTTCAAATTTTGTTCAATGTAGGAATTTCATTTTTATAGAGGAAAGTATGTATTATTTGGCGCACAGAGGTCTTTATTCCTTCATCGTACATTGTTACAATCTTAGGTCGTCCTTCAACCTGATTGGAACTCATAACCTTTCCGGTCTGCCTATATTCTTTTATTGTACGATATACGGTGGATGTAGCAACTCCTGGGTACAAATCCATATTTAATATACACAATAATATAACGATATGTTGCGGTAAAAGCTAGTTCTGAAAAGTACTGATTTATTTACTCTTAGAATTACGAAAAAGAAATTACGAGCACAAAACTGTTAACTGACTGATGATATGTCAAAACATAGACAACTTAGCATTATGTAAAACAAACTCGGTTTCCACCAATTGCAGGTGTAGGTTTCAGCGCGGCAAATTTAAATCACTCCTCCTAATTAAAAAACACAGTATAGTTAAATTAAAAATGTGTCTTGTCAAATCTGACAGCAAAATGTAAAATTTACACGAAAGATGGTTGAATCTTACACCTCAATGGTGCAGTGAACATTAATTAAAACAGGTCCATGAAGACTAACTGGTGGATCGCTAGACAATATTGTTTCTGGGTTATTACCCTTCGTCAGTAGCGATTACCAAGAACCTTAGTTGTTGAAATACCTTTACATGTAGTGGCCATCAAAACTTCTTGTCGCGAGCCAATCACTCCTAACGAACCACTGACAACAGAACACTAACGAGACGATACCTTGTCTAACACCTTACGGAGACTAAACAAGAGACGACTGTCAAACGTCCAGTGTCAACATTTAAAGGGATTGCTGCAATTAAGTTTTGATGGCCACTACATGTAAAAGTAATTCAACAACTAAGGTTCTTGGTAGTCGCTACTGATGAAGGGTAATAACCCAGAAACAATATTGTCTAGCGATCCACCAGTTAGTCTTCATGGACATGTTTTAATTAATCTTCACTGCACCATTGAGATGTAAGATTCGACCATCTTTCGTGTAAATTTTAATTTATTAGTGCAAAATTAGCAGTTAGTAATTAATCTTGTTGACTATATTTAAACAAAAAGTTTTGTTGAACTTATTTTGTCATTTATCAGTTTATTTATGTATTAGACAGATTATGCTTTATAAGTTGTAGATGCAAACGAAAGCTTGTAAGTAAGAAGCGTGAACAAAGATTATTAGCAATCTTCATTTACGAGCTATTTGTCCATTGATATTGGAAATTGTAATAAAGTTGTAAATGTTAAAAGTAACAACATTTTATTAATTCACATTCACATCATAACTATAAAAAAGGTATAATAATCATCATATAAAAAACATTTTTTATCCTCCACCGCCAACGTCCACTTAGGTCTGTCCACCCCCACATCAAATGTGGCTGTGAACAAACCATGAGTAATCTTATAATTTATTATTTTTTAAATATATTTATAAGAACTATGACATACAAAAAATACCAAAATTTTAAATAACATAATATCTCAATAAACTGATATAACCAATAAAATTGTACAAATACACATCATGTAATATTTTTTTACATTTTTTTTATCCTCCTCCACCGCCATCGCGCACTCCGGTCTGTTCACCTCCACATCAAATGTGACTGTGAACACACCATGAGTAACCTTATAATTTTTTTTTAATTTATTTGCAACATTGACATGACACACAAAAAATACCAATAATAAACTGATATAACAAATAAAATTGTATAAATAAACATCATGTAAGATTTTTTTACATTTTTTTATCCTTCTCCAACGACATCGACCCCTCAGGTCTATTCACCTCCACATCAAATGTGGCTGTGAACAAACCATGAGTATTTTTTATCCTCCTCCACCGCCGCCGCCCACTCAGTCTGTTCACCTACACATCAAATGTGGCTGTGAACAAACCATGAGTAATCTTATAATTGTTTAAATTTTATTTATAACAACTATAACATGCAAAAATACCAAATTTCAAAATAACATAATATCTCAATAAACTGATATAATCAATAAAATTGTATCAATAAACATGTAAGATTTTTTTTACATTTTTTATCCTCTATTTATAATTTAATTTTTTTCAATTTATTTATAAAAACTGCAACATAAAAAAATCAAATTTTAAAACATTGAAATTAACTAAACATATTAGAGAAATAAATTGATGGTAAAAAATAGAGAAATGGGAAGGCAACCCCGTGCCCATATATAGGTGGGCATTCGGGAGACCAAGTAATACAACAAAGAACATGCAAAAATAGGGTTATTAGTTACTATAAATACCGCTACCTTACGTAACCGTGTTCCTTCAGCACACTTCTGATTGTGCCGTCATCTACGCATGATGCACTTGCCAATTAATCACTTACCTCCATTAAATATTTGCTGGCATTATCAAATTTCTGTTCATGCAAGGTGAATTAATGGAATGATTGATTCGGGAAACCAAAAAGAAATATATTAATTAGTAACTATGAATACCGATTACAATTAGTATTAAAAACATACCGGGTGTTTTCAGCACTCTTCAGAGTGTGTTTCCATTTTCTTCATCTAAATTCGATGCACTTGCATCCATGCCAATGAGTACTTCTATCCAGAGTTTGTTTGTTTGTTAGCATTATTATTAATATATCGGATGTCTTTGGCACGTCCATTTTGTTTATCTGCGTTCAATGCGATTGCGCCATTGCCAACTACTCGCCTCCATTAAGTTTGTTCACGGAATCATTGCAGAAAGATATGCTTATATGGATGTGCATTCTTGAAACCAAAGTGTAATTAGTGAATACAAATGCTAACATTAATTATTATTAACATACCGGGTGCCTTCGGCACCCTTGCTTCAACAAATTGTGTCTACATAAATATGGATGAAATTGTGTAGCATTTACTTTCCGAATAAAAGTACTCAATTAGTTTTTTTCCAATTAACTGCACGGCCTGTTGAGCTTCTCAGTCGATCCTCTCGAGGAAAAGGGCAGTGACATCGTGCATGTCGATCGATGACTGTCCAACACATCGCGGAGTATGTGATCCGCCGGTGGTGTAGAAAGGCACGCACGGTGCAGGCGGTACCTGGGCATCATTATGATGGACCCATCCATCTCCTGATGGGCTTCGTGTCCATGCTGTGTAATGCTAGATGGCATGATGGTATTCGGCGAATGCCACCACCTTCCACGTGCACTCTGAAAACGTGTGCGCAATGGTGGTGGTCACTCCTCGTTCCTGGCACTCGGGACAACGTCGATACACTTCCTAAAGTTTGCATTCGTGAACGATAAATACAATAGACACATGTTGTCGATATTACCTCAGAATTGGTGACGAGCTGTTGAAAGTCCACCAACGTATCTTCGAGCGCCGCCGTGATGCCCAGCTGCAGCATCAAACTTTGCATCTGCAATCATTTATTTTTTGTCAACAATTTAACATTGCCTGAGAGAAACGCACAGTGCGCGAGTGCCGCTCTGCGCGGCAAGTGTATGTTGTCTGTGCGACGAAAGTGAAGAGGCCGTGCACTTCCGGAAGATTCGAAATGACGTGATCCACAAACTACGACACATCGCCAATAAAGGTCTTAAAAGAAGTGTTGATGGCAGGGTAAGTACGAAGTTGGCCAGGGTACAGCTCTCCTCGTCCCGTCATGTATTTCACGATCTCGCTGGCGAGAGATCCCTCCCTCGGCTCGGCCTCGCACCAAATCCGTCACGAAGTGCTTGCGGGTGATGGAAACCTGAACAATGCAAACAATGCAAACCTGAACAATTGGATAGACATTTATTTACGAATGAACTGCCCTAAATATAAGCTTACTTCGTCGTGAGTAGGCGGCACGCAAGGTAGTGATCGTGCATATCGATAACCTGAAATGTGTTTGATCGTTACATGCAAAGCAAACGTGTGAGTAAATGCTATACCTCCATGCGCGTTCCGTTGTACATTTCCCGGTGGATATTCAAGTGGCACAGGAGAATTACGACGGCGCCCACCTGGAAATTGTTAAATTTGCATAATAAGTACATCGCGGGAAAGAAAAATCAAAATTACAAACGAACCTTTAATCGCAGTAGATGCGGAGGCATACCGGTCTCCATCATGTAGTGGTAATATTCTGGCGGCACTTGCATTCTGATTCCGCCGGCGTGTCGACGCTTGTATACGTCCTCGTGCCCCCCTCGACCATATCCAGCACCTGATGAAATTTTAGTGTCAGTTTTGTAGAATGTGCGAGACACAAAAATAGCATTGTACCCTTTCGTTGAATTGGGTTGCCTCCACATTGAGTGTCGTCAGCAGGCACGATCTTGCCAGCTGCAATCGCCGAGTGTCGTAGCGTTGTAAACGAAGTCTACGACCTCGTCTTCTCACATCGCAACCGAATGTTCGGATGCAAAAGCTAACCAAGAAGAATAATTTTTCCTCCGAACGGCCGTTCCGTTTCCATTACTTCCTGCAGTAGCGTATCGATTGCACGGAACACGAATCGCCTGGCCATCGTCGCCTCGTCCAAAATTACAACGTCCAACTCCCTAAGATCGCGAGCCGCCTTGCTCTTCAGCTTCATCTGAATGTACATTTATTAAAATCGTAATGTAATTTTGATGAACCGAAATAACTTTACCAAAGACCGCCCGTTCTCGGTCATGTTGAGCGGGAGCATGAAGAAACGATGAGCGGTGGTTCCATTGTCCAGCAGCGTGGCGGCGATGCCCGTGGTCGCGATCATTTGCACGCTGACGTCTCTCGCGCGCATGTAGTGATACAGAGCCCTGCAGAAGTATTATCGTGGTCATCGTTGGTGTCAATCACATCTTCCACGTCGCGAAAGTTACTTATAGACAAATGTCTTTCCGCATCCGCCGGATCCCTCCAGGAAGAAGCAGTTTCCCCTCGAGCGATCCATCACGGCCGCCGCGATGACGTCGAACGCGCGTTGCTGCTCCGGATTTTTCCTCAACTGTGCTATTATGAGGTCCAGGTCCGCCTGCAAAGAATCGTTTCGAATATGGATGTTTTCATCACTACTTCGATCTGCGCTTTGTCAGCAGTCCCCAGCCAAGGTGAGAGATCCGGCAGATGGAAGTCCTCCAGTGTCTTCCCGTGGTAGGAAATCATCTTCTGGAGGTGATACAACGCCGCAGCTTGCCCGTGCACCGATGTCTTCTCGTATAGTCGATCTACGAGCTCAGCCTTGAACTCCTCCCAGAGTCCGAACGGATCGCTTGGTGCGCCATGTGTCAGTATATCTGCAAAAAGACGGCGTAGTTGTTTCGGGAAATCCTTTGCCGCGGCCTCCTGTAAAGACAACATGACAGTCTGACAAACGCACAAAACAAAAGACTAAGAAAATGCACCGACCTGCATGGCGAGTCGGAATTCGATGTCGAAGTTCATAAGACCGAGCATCCTGGCGGCCTCCCCGAAAGTCTCGTAGACCGTGCCGTTGACCGTTCGCAGACTTTCGAATGATGTGGGACAGCGCTGGTGCATCGCGAGCAGTCGGATGGCGAACTTCTCCATCTGCCGCGGGTTCACGGGGCGCACTCGCACGACCATCCTCTTGGGTCTGCGAACGTATCGCACCCAGGTGCCGGTCGATGTGACGTAGCGGTAACAAAGTCCAAGCTGCAATTGACAGGAGTAATCAGGTAACTATGAAACAGTATTTTAATCAGTTTACTCACCTCTTGGTAGGTCAGAGTCTTCACGAGCTGTTGCGACTCAGGAAGATTGCGCTCGCTAAGCACAACTTTAAACCATCCCTTAAGCTGCGATTTGTAGTCTTCGATTGATGCCTGCAAGGAATTATTACGTTCAACTGTTTTTATTGCGTGGCAAACTAACCATCTGCATCATTGTGTCCAGCTTATTCTTCCGGAAGCAGATGAAGTTGCAGTTCGGTTCGTGCATGGGCAAGCTCTTGACCTGCAATTGCTAAGAATTAATGGTGTATGAAACCGAAAAATTCGAAAACTAACGATATGGGAATTCCCAGAAAGAGGATACCCCTGAATCCTCCAGACGGCTTCGTTTGCAGTCATCTGCCGGAAACACTCGGTGATGACAGCTTCATCGAACGCCACGACGTTTTTTCCATCCTGCTTCACACCCATCTGTAAACGGTTGCCATTCAACAAAATGTATAATTATGCACACGGTGACAAGTGACCTTTTTCATCTCTGCTTTGATCCTCTCCGAGATCTTCTGCATCGTCTTGTCGTCCATTGCTACGCCGGAGGGTACGGCGGCCGCACCGTGTATATCCTTCGACGTCGGAAGGCCTGTTGCGGAGCCGTCGTCCATCGACGCCATCTCGACGAACTGAACCAGTGCCTTGTCGTATCCCTGTAATTGGTCATGCGAATGCGTGCGATAATCCCGCACCAACTTACCTTAAATATGTATTTATAAATGTACTTGACCACACCAACTTTCGACACCACCTCAATGTTGATGTGAGCCTTGTACTTCGCCAACAGATGTGGCGAGTACGGAACGACATACTGGTTCGATGCCATTGGCTGTAATAATGATACTCGTGTTTAGTCAATACGATACACTGTGACTGTGAAGTCAGCAGCTTACGTTTTCCTTGTCCACAAAGCCTTTCTACTTCGTGGCGTAGAATGCTCGCTCGCCGTCGTCTGGCCGATAGTAGTCCACCTGAGAAAAGACATTACCGTACAAATAATTACGCCTGCGCAATACGCATATGTACCTTTCCTTCCTCGTTGATCGAAGTGAATTCCCCGAAGGGTTTCGGGAAGAATTTCGTACAACGAGTCCTGTTTGACGGCTTCCGCTGGTTACAATAGGCAGTGTCATCTCCTGCAAAATGTAAAAGTCGTTGAGGTTTCACGTGTATGGAATTGATAGAGTAGAGCAAGGTGCATCATGATGTTAGATACGAGGTGCTTCAGGTTGTGCATTTTCTCGTATCTCTCATCGCATTTGTCAGGCAGCTCCGGGATCCTCGCCCACACGACACCGTCTATTTTGTGTCCAACTTGTGCCCCTCCTGAAAAAATTACAGATTTCTCCTAAATTGTATCAAAAGTGATGACGTTGAAATGGATTGCAATTACCTGTAAAGTAACAAGAAGGTGCATGTGTGGCATTCCACGCTTCTGAAATTCGGCGCTGTAGGTCATTGCGGTCACTGGTCTAAACAGCTGGCCATCCCTGTTTTGGTTTTTAATTGTTATTCTCTTTACAAATAACAAACTGAAAGTATTTACCTTATGTCCTTCAGTATATGTTGGCTCTTGACGAAGAAGGCATCGTTGCAGAGTGGCGCCATGTCTTTTCATTCATTCATTCATTCATTTCGTGTGAGGAAGGAGGTTCGACGTTATCTCATCCCATTCCGGATTGCCAGTGATGGTGACGAATAAGTCGGGCTTACCTTCCTGGAACGATTTATTGTGCTGCATAGTCACGTAAACATAATTGAAGGCCCACCTTGTAAATGACAGCCATAGCATCCTCTGATTGTTTCCTATACCAGGATACCGAACCGGGCACCGTTGGTGAGACACGGAACATGTACCCCAGTGCGATATTCTGCAAGATTACGTAGTAGTATCAACGATTTTGATTGAAAACTAATTTTTAACCTTCTTCTCGAGTTTGGCTTGCTCGTAACGGAATCGGTAGGTGTGTACGGTATTCTCGTCCGATCCGAGCAGCTCTGCTGTGTGTTTACGCGCGTTGTCGTGTTGTTGCCGAATCATCCGTAGCGCCTGGTCGACAATCCATAATTGACCAACCATGAGCGTATTGAACACCTGAAAATTAATGTGACCCGTTGCAATTTTAAGAAAAATGGCAAAACATGAAATATAGCTAACAGGATGGAACTTGTCCCCGTTGTATCTCCTGTGCTGTTGGAGGACGTAGAGCATGTATTCACGGCGCGAGGCGTATTTTCTGCTGCGGGTTGTGTAGGTAACCTTAAGAAATGATATGTTATATCGACTTGATTGAGAGACAAATGCTGAAATACACCTTATGGTCATCATAACCCTGCTGAAGAGTTAACGCCTCACTCTCCTCTTCGTGTTGTTGCTCTTCCTGGTATTCCACGTCGCCATCTTGAAATTAGCATTTAATGTTTTATTAGAATACATTTACATTTTATACAATTTAACTGACCGTCATCAAATATGTCTTCAAATTGTGCATGGGTACAGTGCAGCGTTTCATTTTCATTACCTGCGATGATAATAGAAGGTAAATAATCGTTACATTTCATAAATTATATTTTTTGAAAATGTGAAAAATGGTTCTTTCACCTAGCCCCTCGTCCGACGAATCGTAGAGAAAAGTGACGGGAGACCGCACCTCTGCGTCATCTTTTCCGCAGCATTCGTCAAAGGTCCGGTGTACTCATCGTGTTCCTCTTCGATTTCAACGCCATCGTCCGCCGTCTCGGACACGTTGAGCTCTTCCCCTTTGTTAGGTACTCCTCGTTTCCGCAACGGTTGATCTAAGGCCTGGTAACCCTTTTCGCCAAAACGGAATATCAAAGGGTAGCATAACGGATCGAGAATGGGATTGAAATATGCCAGGCAAGTCATCTTCTTCTTTTCCTTCATGCATACCCAGACGCAGTTCTTGGGTGGTTCCCTCAGTTGACCTGAAAAGAAAAGACGCTAATTCCTGCTTCAGGCGTGATAGGGTTCCCTGGTGAGTATATGCGTCCAATTCCACTTCCGTCGGCGCGCGCAGTACTAAGCAGAAATTCCTCATGGGCAGATGCTTGAATTGTGGATCGTCAATGATTTCCTGCAATGTTCTGTACTGCTTTGCCAGGTAGTTTATGTGGGAGAACATCTCGCGGAGTGTCTTGACAGTCCTCTTGTCGAGTTTGTTGCCAAACAGTCCGTTGTTTAGGCGAAAGTCGACGGCCTCGTCTGAGACGTATGTGTAAGTCTGCCCAACGATAAGAAGCTTTTGCCTTCCGTCCTTGTCCAAAGGTGCCCTGAACGAACCCAGCAGGTGCCGAATCGACCCTTGCACCTGGAACAACAACATTAGTGTGAGTTGGTAATACTGTGTGAATTTTTAAAACAAACCTTAAGGAACGTAGCAGGAGATCTGCCCTATCATATTGCAGTGATCCCATTGCAAATGAGGTGTTATACCTTAAAACATTCTATACTTATGAAAAACAAACACGAACAAAAAGAAACCAATGAGACGAAAGTCCTCCGCGTGCTTGTCTGTGCCCATCAGCAGGTCCCGGAGTTCTGGGGGGCATGGTTGCAGACGTCGAATGTGTACTGTTTCGTTGTTGCAGCAATTTTTCGTGTACGTAAGGGAGAGAAAAATAATTGTGATTTATTTATTTGTTTAATAATTGTTTGGGATTAAGAAAAAACAACTTATTTATTTGTTAATTAAGTCATGAAGAAAGAAGTGTTTTCCTCGCGATCGAGTAAAACATAATTACAGAAAATTGGGTAAAATTGCAAAAATTATCATGGAGTTTTATTCTGGTAACAAGGTTTGTGACAGCAACCACAAAGGCCACCCTTATCAAAGTATAAGAAAGTTGAGTGCAAAACATTGTTGATTGTTTAATATAATTAAAGATATGCGGAACTTTGTGTGGATCCTGTAGTTTTACTACACCCTTATCAAAGTATAAGAAAGTTGAGTGCAAAACATTGTTGATTGTTTAATATAATTAAAGATATGCGGAACTTTGTGTGGATCCTGTAGTTTTACTACGTAGCAAAATCTAAATAAATTAATTCTCACCTACACCACTCGCACTCGTTGCGCTCACCGAGGTGGAGAGCCTCTGGCGCCAGGAATGACGGGTTCTTCACGTAGTTTTTTGTCGTCTCTGGAATGATACATTTTTTGGCCTTGCCCAGTGGTTTGCTTCATGGTACTAAACAAATGCAAAAATTATAAACCACAATAGAAAACATAAGTCTGTTTCTTAATCGATGTAGAATTATATAAATGTGATTATTTCACTTTTAATAATTGCTTTCCATCTGCAGTTCAATTTGCGGTGTCTGCTTGGCAGGTGATCTTATTTCGCCTACTATAATGTTCAATATTTTGTGACTTTTTGTGACATTTGCAAATATTTATATATGTACTACTATAATGTTCAATATTTTGTGACATTTGCAAATATTTATATATGTAACTAACGTTGGCAATACACGATTCTTGCCTATCCAGCTAATAAGTTCTTGCATGAACATACACATTCACACAAGAATGAAACACACATGCATATTTTACTTACTTTGTTTACGTGGTGCAACGATGAGTTCCATCTGTCTGTGATATGTCTGAAATATAGAGGTTGCTAACCATGTGCAATACATATAATTAAATAAAAACTTACTTAAGTTCAGTGAACTTCAAGAGCTTGTGAGCGGTTGCAGCCGAGGGCAGCTGGACTATTGGATCGCAGAGTAGCACACGGATATCAACCGCCATCTTCTTATTAACTATGGTAAGCTTTAACGGCTGGCCGGGAAGGGACGCGAATGCTTCTTGTAGTCTACGAAGTTCTGCACACTCTGAATACGCGATCATGATGTGGAGAAACTGCAAAAATGTAAGATTGAAATATTTGAATGATGTATGCACATTCTTAATATATTAATATTGTAATGCAAAATGCCAAATTACTTTGGTCAGATTGCAGTCCAGAACGGCTTGGAGTGCAGTCAGTGCAGTAATCTCGTCGTTGCTGCCAAGCAAGGGGATCATCTTAAAGAATAAAGAATCTTAGTAATTCATTCCACATTGTGCGTGCATTCATTATGCAGTTTCCTGAGATACAAAATTGTACGTACAATGTTCCTGTAGCCCATTTTGCTGGCGAATTTAAATATGTTGGCATAGGTAGCCCTCTTCGACAGTGGGCGGAGAAGAACAGTATGGTCTTACCACGTGCAGCAAATCTAAAATACTTACATTATAAACTTGCAACATACTAATAAATGTAGTGGAGTAAAATGGTTGTAAATTGTAAAAGTAACACATTACCACAATATAAAAATTATATTTTATTTATAGCTTGTGCTTACAATTTAGAATATCACTTACTACATTGAAGCAGTCATTTCAAATGTTGACAAGAAATATTATTTTCGCCCCACTTTTGCAAATGGGGCGACAATATCAAAGTACAAATGCGGAGAAATCCACATAACATAAAGTGAGTGCAAAGAATTGTTATGTATTAGCCAACCATTTGGCATTACAAATTTACTATACAAGACAATTTACAAGTTCAATCTAAATTACTAAATACGGACTTGTGTTCATTAAATAATATATTACTTGAAGTTTTCAGCAGGTACTAGTATATTACGTCTGATGTGGGAAGTGTTTCATTACAGCGAAGAGACAATATAGCTACAACCTGAGGTGTAATGATACTTTCCTCCGACGATTGTATACCTTTTTATTCACAATTCATTCCATTTTCATTAAATAATTGTCAAAATACGAGTAAATTCGATGTTTTTCAATATAGTCAGTTGTTGTAGTAGGCTATATAAATACATTTAAATTAATTGGACATTTGTAAATTAACCATATTAATAATTGTGAGAAGCATAGCGGTGAAAAGTTAGGTAGAGTGTTAAGATAGTGAAATGGAGCATGGTACTATCTGTTCAATTCAATTATATTCTATAAAGGTCCTTAGGTATGTTCAGCACATGTAATTTCCCGATGGTTTTAAAGCACTGATTCCTTCTCTCCAGAGAGTGATTTATTTCACAGATGAGGCAATAAGCAGGGCTGCCAACAGGGCAATGTCCAGTAATATTTAAGGACCTTTATTGGAGGAATATAATTGAACTGAACAGATGAGTACAATGCTCCATTTGACCACATGAACATTCAACTATAATTTTTCATCTGTATGCACAATTATTAGAAAATATAGTTAATCTGCAAATGGCAGATTAATTGAACAAATGTGAAATTAATTTAAGTGCATTTTCAGAAGCTACTATATTAACTTACTATATTAGAAAACTGTGAACTTATGAATAAAATAGTATACAATCCTCGATGCAAAGTTCCATTATGCCTCAGGATATAACAAATCTGGCTGTAATGAAACACTTTCCACGTTGGAGGTAATATACTATTACTACATCAACATAACCTGCGCACTCTGACAGACCTGACTACTGGGCATAGCCGACTAAGGCATCATATGCATAGGATGGGAGTGGTTAAGGCCACTGAGTGCCGACTTTGCTGCGCAACTGAGGAGACAGCAGTGCACGTTATGTGTGCCTGCCCCACCAGGGACAAAATCAGGTTCACACTCTTTGGCGAGACAAAACTGGAGCTGGACGAAGTTGACAAAGTATCACCCTCTAAAATCCTCATTTATTTAAAGAGAATGGTACTTGAGGGTGAACTATAAATAGCTGTGAGCCACAATAGACCCTTGCGGTCGCAGTGGAGCGGCGATGAAACGCCCCACTCATTATAACTAACTAACATCAACATAAAAATATCATTTATGTCGGTTTATTTATATATTAGTTTATAAATTTGGTTTTTTAATACACATTCAAAATATGTTGTTAAAATAATAAGTCAGTTATTTCCGTAGCACTATATTTCATTTAAATTGGTTAAAAAGTAGTTAGGGTGTAATCTGATTGTTTCATATGTGCTGTAGCTTCATCGTGCTGGAAATGTCCTTTTCATCTGGATGTAATACATTGTTTCAGCAAAATGTTGTATCATCATCATAAAAATAAAATAATCCAGAATGGATACATCTGCTGAGTTGGCAATAAATAATCAATTTTATTGTCGAAGAATTTACAAAGTAATTGGACTGTTTCATACACAGTGTGAGACGTATCTTTATCGTGTTCGAAATATATTTGTTGCAATTCATATGGATGTAATTCATTAATAAAAGCTGTCATCGTTTCATGCAAAATATTGGATCTATGACAAGTTGACATGACACAGCAACCCATATACCTAATATCTATGCACACAAAGACTTTCAGCGAATTGATTTGGATTATCTGTGAGCTCAAAATATGCATATTTTACTATTTAAGTAACCTGAAAAATGGAAGCAAGGCTTGTCACAAATTTTTTTTTATAAAGTTGTCGCATGGGAACGTGTGTAAATCTTTTTTCAGAATCCATCGATATGCGCTATTGAACAAATAGCTTTGGCGAGCAAATTGTGAATTGATTCGGCCGGTGATTGAGGGAACATTTTGAATATTTTCTATAGGTTTTTTTAGTTTTCTACAACTCGTTTGACATGTAACAGGTCAGTTTGTTGGAATATTCACAAATTTGTGAATATCCTACATAAAATCCAGAAAATGGTTTGAAACGGTCATCGACTTCACATATCGCCACATCGAAAGATTCGTATAGATCTTTTACGTCGGCACTTGAAATCGAGATCGAGCACAACATGCGTTGCATTGTCCTATAATTACTGAAAAACTAAAATTAAATTGAAAATACACCTATATTAAATTAATTGCAGCAAGAGTAGCACACAATATGTTCGTTAGCGCAAAGTCAGAGACTGACTAAAGTTCCCAGAATCCTGTACGACTATCTGCGCAAACCGCGTTTTAGTGCCAACCGCGTCACCGAATATGGCGTTTGTTTCGTAAAATTGCACCGATAATATGGAAAATTGATTATAAGGCGATATTTTCCGTGTAATTTTACGCATTTACATGTAATTTTACTTTAGAATTGTAAAGACATTTCTGTATACTTCATTGTATAAATGAAGTGATGTGACATCACTGAGGAGTTGAAACGATTCGTGATTTAGTCAAGTTATGCCTTTTATTTCTTAGGTTATGACAAAATAATATTAGGTGTAGTAAAAAGAAATCCATTATTTTTGCATGAAATTGAAACCTTTATTTCTCATAGTTACAATGATCCGATTTAGGTCAAATATACGCCGTTTTGTTCGATTACTTGTTGCCATTTTGAAGGTAATTTCGTTATGCCTCTCTCATAGAAACCCTCGTACCTATTGGCAAAAAATTGAGAGAGTCGATTTTCACAAGCCTCTCTTACAGCGAATTTTTCATCAGCAAATTTTTTCGACATGGACAGGAATATATGGTAATCACTTGGTGCCAGGTGCGGACTATAAGGTGGATGCATAAGAACCTCCTAACCAAACTCCCAGAGCTTCTGGCGAGTCACTATCTATGTATGTGGCCTGGCGTTGTCCTGATGGAACACAATTCCTCTCCTATTGGCCGATGCTGGCCGCTTCTGGGCAATTGCTTCCTTCAGACGGTCCAATTGTTGACAGTACAGGTCCGAATTAAGAGTTGTGCCGTAAGGGAGCAGCTCATAGTAGATAATTCCTAGGCAATCCCACCAAAACATTACTAGTCATCAATCCTGGCTTGGCCACCGTTTCCGCCGGCTCACCGCGATTCGACCACGACCGTTTTCGGTTGACATTGTAGTAAGTGATCAACTTTTCAACACCAGTCACTAACCGTTTCAGAAATGGGTCGATTTTGTTGCGATTCAGCAGCAATTCGCAAATGGAAATTCTGTCCATGATGTTTTTCTGCGTTAACTCGTGTGGCACCCAAACATCGAGCTTCTTTTTGTATCCAGCATTATTCAAATCGTTCCAAACGGTTTTTTATGCAATCTATAGCTCTTGGGCAATCGAAACAGTACTTACATTACGGTCGGACTCGACAATATCCATGATTTTATCGATATTTTCGACAATTGGCCTTGCTGTGCTTGGCGCATATTTGACATCGAAATTACAGGAACGTAATCGACGAAACCAACATTGCGCATGATTGGCTGGTACAGTGTCAGGACCATAAACACTGTTCACATTTTCAGCCGCCTGGCTTGCGTTTTCGCCTTTATCGAAGAAAAACTGTAAAATATAGCGTATTTTCTCTTTGCTAGTGTCCATCTTTGACACGCGCTCAAACAAAACTGAGTCAACTAATCACAACTGCCAAAAAAAGCTTTATTAGAACGAAATCTCATTTTTCTAACGCCATAAATTGCAACCCGATCGGGCTTATACAATGCGAGATACTTATTACTAAATTCATCTATTGGAAAAATAATGGATTTCTTTTTACTAGACCTATTATATATTGAAAATAATCGTAATTGTAAATAAGATGTTGCAAAATAATTGCAATGATGACAAGTCTCACAAACGAAATAAAAAAGAAAAAAAAATGGTTTGAAGCAAATTTTCAAAATGGCTTGCCTCCTGCAAGTTATATGGGAATAAAGAGCGAATGTATTAATCGATTGAGCGAAACTGATTTAAATGTTCTGCAGGCATAAATGCGGTTTTTCTATTCCATTAGGATTTGTAGGAAAGTTACAATTGAGATAATTGTCACTTATTAGATGATGTACGACACGAGACGATTTTATTGAACAGTTTGGTTAATATTCGCAAACATTGGCAACAGCGACAGATGACGGGTAGATTGGACTCACCGGTGTTCCATTTGTTGTTCATGTACATCGATAAAATGATTATGGGTCGACTGCGGAGTAGACGTCCACTCCACAGTCGACCCATAAGCATTTTATCAAAATGTACATGAAATATTACATTTTAATTTCGCAATCCACTGCCCTGCGAAAAGTAAGTCATTACAATAAATGGTTAATGGTAAACAGTAAAAGCCATTTTTTAAAATAAAAATAAAGACTTGTTTTGATGTTTAAGTTGATATATATGACGTGACAAAATAAAACTTTAAAACTCAAGTATATAATGAAAAACGATTGTTTGTTGGGTAAAAAGTCATGCAACCGATGTTGTATACTTACACAGAAAACAAATTTGTTCGTTCAAATATTGTTATAAGTTATGCAACATATACAGTTTTGTAACCGAAAGTCATGGATATGTCATAAAATCGTAGCTGATTGAATATATAATATACTTGCATATCCTCAAACTCTGATGAAGATAAACTTTTGATAGCACGTAATAAGTCGTCGAACACATTTGATATTTGAAATGTCAAGAATGTCTGAAAAAATAATACAGCAACATTACACAAACAGGTTTATTCTACCAAATGTACAATTTTAATTTTGTTTTAATTTAAAAACAAAGTTAATCTATTAAAGTTACATGTAATTTTCTACAACCTAATTTATTAATTGATAAAGTTTTACTCGCCAAATAAGCAACAAAACACGCAATTTATAACGACGATTGTTAGTTTCTTGCTACTTGTATCCAATTGAAGCAGCAGTTTCCGCAAAATCTTCGCAAATTGGAAAATCTACGTTTCATGTCTGCATAAATATTAACCGAACTCATTTTGAAACGTCGACTTGCGGCACGGTATGATTGGTGCCGGAAAATCGTAGCCAGTTGAGACCAAATATACATACACGCACTTAAATCACTCACTGTAAACGAAATTCATAATAATGATGCACAATGCATTGTTGACGAACCGGCTCGTTTGACATTTGCAATTTCACAACATGATTTGGGGGAAGCCTACACTGCATGATAGATTTAAAGTATACCGATATTTGCCTCTTTGACATCACCCTCAGACACAGGGTCTTAAATTTCAGCGCATCGGGCTCGAATACGTATTTTTAAATGGGAAATGCCCTCGAAACTCGAAAACGATGCAATGTCCGAATTTTGTCGCCGATTCGAACACAGCCTTCGCGTGTGGCCGAAATTTGACTGGCGTAATCGCGGACCAATGGGCGTCGCGCGTTCAGCCGCTTAAACCTCGTCAACCAAGTTTTTCATCGAGTCTCCAGCGGAATTTGAACCATCGGCGCGCAAACTTGAACCAATGCGCATTTTTCCCGTCCGCCAATAAAACCCGCAAAATTCGTCGCGCAGCCGAAAACGGTCGTAGCTCCCGGTGTACTTTTACTGTATCTGCGTTTTTCCTTATCGTTTGGTTATATGCGGTTGACTAGGTAACTAAGTTTGTGAAAGGGTGGTCCGTTTGCGGCGGTTTTTTCCAATGATGCAAGTAATTGTGTCAGTTTTGTATGTGCAAAATTTCAACTTGTAAGGTTCACGTGTTCCCGAGATAGAGTGGCGCCATCTTGTGTCAAGATGACGTGCGTTTTTCCGTAGTTTATTGTTCAACGTTCCCACTATGACAATAAAAAAATACACTAAATTTTAGCCTAAGCGAAGTGTGTGTTTCTGAGAGAGAATACCGCAATGTGAATCAAGCTTCTCAATTGTCAAATTGACAATGTTAATTCGTGAAATCAAAAGTATAATATACCTTTAATATAATTGCAACAACATATTTTACAATGACAACTTAAGTTATTGCAGATGTTGTTTTCCCGTAATTTTTTTACAGTTTTCTCTCTATTGCATGTTCACGTATAAAATTGTCAAAAAATATTGTGGGAATATTGTGTCTAACGGGTGACATTGAATTGACAATGAAAATGTATTTTTAGGGACATGCAGTTTGTCAGTAATTCACTCCTCAAGTCACATGACATGAAATCGTCAATAAACTGTGTTTTTTATGACATGAAGTTTTTCAGCAATTAGGGATATTCTCCCCTCAAGTTCTTTCAATACTGTTAAAGGTATCTTTAAATTTGGTTTGCACGAATTAAAGTTGTCAATTTGACAATTTAAAATTTTGGATGAAGTTGGTCCGCAATTAGTGACATCTCCTGAAGCCGTTGTAAAATATTTCTGACGTTTCAAACGTCAAGGCGCGACGTCGCCAACGTCAAACAAATTCATTAATCTGGTCGATTGATTAGTTCGCGCGATTCGACAAGATTTTGCCAACCGCAAAAAAACTAATAATGGTTAACTGCAAATTTCAACCAGTTAAGCCAATATCAGCATTCCAAGATCATTTAACACTTGCAAATTGCGTATTTTGTGATTAATTAAGTGAGACGGCTTTAATCAATTAATAAATTATGTTATAGAATGAATCAGACGTAGCTTTGATAGATAAATATTAATTTTTAAACCAAAATTCAAATAGACCGCTCCTTAGAACAATTGTCGCCGCGTTAGTGTCGCGGCGCGCGAACTAATCGATTGACCAGATTAATGAATTTGTTTGACGTTGGCGACCTCCCGCCTTGACGTTTGAAACGTCAGAAATATTTTACAACGACTTCAGGAGATGCGACTAATTGCCGACCAACTTCTTGTCGTCAATCAAGTACAAGTTTATTGGCAACTAAATGTCATCCATTTGACATAGCACATAACCTTGACGCGAACATTATTGTTTTTTTTTTGCAGTTTTCTACCATTTATATGTCAACTGATTGTATAATCGGTGCATATAACTATGAAATATCGTGGGAAAACAATAATTTATTTAGTGTAAATCTGTCTTGTTCACGTCAACGGTTTGTGCTGTTAAGCGGATGACAATGAATTGTCATACATATCTGCGACATGAAGTTCGTAAGCAATTCACTCCCCAAGCGTTGTAAAATATGTTTTTGACAAAAAATTTATGTATATCTGTTTTATATGTCTACCGATTGTACATATAAAATTAAAATATACCTATTTTATGAAAAGTATTATTTCTACAAGGTTATCAAAGTACACATATTCTACAGAGTACATTATTTCCAGTGCAACAATTCTACAGATTATATATTTGGTCGTGTTTTACATTTAACAACGCTTCTAAATAAATATTAATCAAACGTATTTAATACTTTGCCAAACGTAACTGACATTAAGCAAACAATTTTAAACTATTATTAATTTGAAATAAGTTTGAATGTGCACCACCATTGGCTATACATGCATCGATTCTTTGTTCAGTGTATTCAAAGATTGCTTGTAGCTGTTCTTCCGTTATTGTTTGCGCAGCACCTTCTATCGCGTCTTTTATTTCATCCAGTGTGTATAATCGATTGTGATGAATTGTATCTTTAAAAATAACCCAATAGAAAATAATCCACAGTAGTAAGATCTGGCGATCCTGCTTCAATGAACCGACATGTTTGGGCAGTGATGATATCATGTTGAAAATATCACAGCTCCGCAGTAGCTCATCATAGTATAGTTGCTCTATAAAAATTTGCAACATATTACGATAACGTTCGGCATTAACGATATCGGTGAAGAAAATTGGCCGAATAATTTTCTACTGGATACTGCAATCCATACACTTTCAATAGACGCCTGTTGAAATACGCCATGGTTTCCTGCGCCCCAAATACATCCTAACTAATTAATTGAATTAAGTTTTAAGTAGTCACATCTGTGGCAGTTTTTTTTTATCAGTAATTTAATTTTATTTCAAACATATTACACTCTTAACAATTGGAAACTATATTAATTTGAACTAAGTTTTTCTTTTTTAGACATGTGTGAATTTTCAAGCTTGCATCAAATGACAGTGCGATAGCTATATTTGCGTTTTGTTACCATTACTTTTGCTATTTTCAGTCAACTTCGTGGCTCATTTAGTCCACACACGCTTATTCATAACTTGATACGTTCAATTATTGTAAAAAGAACATTATTTGAATTAATTGTTACCTATCAAAGCTCCAGCTGATTGAAAAATTCGACGACCCAATTTGTTATAAATAATCAAATTTTTTCACCAAATTAACCACAAATCATGTCATTTGCAAGTACAAAATTATCTCGGAACGCCGACATAGATTGAAATTTGCAAATAATACTTGGCCATTATTAGTTTTTTGCCGTTGGCAGATTCCGCAAAATCTTGCAACATGAAAAACGTCCGGGAATGCCAACCGTGATATTTAAAGTGTTTACCGTTGTGACAATTAATTTTATTACGATTCGATTGACAATCATTTAAGGTTAAGTAATGATTTGTAACTTTTTAGGGATATTTGTTCTTAAAAATTTTGTAGGAAAACAATAACGTAATTGGCGAAAGGTTATGTGCTGTCAAACGGATGGTATTGCCACCATATCTGACGTGAAGTTCGTAAGCAATTTTCTCCCCAAGTCGTTGTAAAATATGATTTTGACAAAGTTTAAGTATATCAGTTTTATATGTCCGTTTTCCGCCGCTCTCGCTGCACTTGTGTAGCTGTTTCCATAAATTCTTGGCTAATTCAAAAACGTGCACGAATTTAGAACGTGACGTTTACCTGATCGTTGTCCGAAGGCGGCCTGAATCAATTAAACGGTCTGTCCGATGAATTTGAAGTGTACAGAAAGACGTTACCTTGTACCTGATCGAGTGCAAATAAACATCCATAAATAAAAACTGCCCAAACTATAAAGAAGATGCTCTTTAAGTAGGGCGCTCAATCGTCGTTTGACATTTGAAATGTCATAGCTCATACACGTACAGAATTCCATCCAGTTTTGTATACCGAAGAGACGTATGTGCCAAAAACCGTACCTGATCGAATCCAGATGTGTATATTCTCAGTCTATTGAACAAACACTTCTTATATTTTGTAATGTATCGTCGAACACATTTGACATTTGCACCATATCAGCACTGCGGGCGGGGTCTCTGTGGCCTAAATGGCCGCGAATCTATTAAAACTACATGTAATTTTCTACAACCTAATTCATTAACTGATAAAGTTTTACTCGCCAAATAAGCAACAAAACACGCAATTTATAACGACGATTGTCAGTTTCTTGCTTCTTGTATCCAATTGACTCGGCAGTTTACGCAAAATCTTCGCAAATTGGAAAATCTACGTTTCGTGTCTGCATAAATATTAACCGAACGCATTTTGAAACGTCGCCTTGCGGCACGGTATGCTTGGTGCCGGAAAATCGTAGCAAGTCACAACGTGACTTGCGGGAAGCCTACACTGCATGATAGATATAAAGTATACCGATATTTGCATCTTTGACACCACCCTGAGACACAAGGTCTTAAATTTCCGCGCATCGGGCTCGAATACGCATTTGTAAATGGGAAATGCCCTTGAAACTCGAAAACGACGCAATGTCCGAATTTTGTCGCCGATTCGAACACAGCCGTCGCGTGCGGCCGGAATTTGACCCTCAGCCCGCGTAATCGCTGACCAATGGGCGTCGCGCGTTCAGCCGCTTAAACCTCGTCAACCAAGTTTTTCGTCGGGTCTCCGGCGGAATTTGAACCTTCGGCGCGCAAACTCGAACCAATGCGCTTCGCGCATTTTTCCTGTCCGCCAATAAAACCCGCAAAATTCGTCGCGCAGCCGAAAACGGCCGTAGCTCCCGGTGTACTTTTGCTGTATCTGCGTTTTTCCTTATCGTTTGGTTATATGCGGGTGACTAGGTAACTAAGTTTGTGAAAGGGTGGTCCGTTTGCGGCAGTTTTTTCCAATGATGCAACTAATTGTGTCAGTTTTGTATGTGCAAAATTTTAACTTGATTGGTTCACGACGCGTTCTCGAGATGGATTGTTGCATGAGATCTTGTTTCAAGATGACATGCATTTTGTCATCGTTTATTGTCCAGTGTTCCCACTATGTGAATAAAAAATACACTAAATTGTAACCTAAGCGAAGCACGTGTTCCTGAATGCTGCACTATTCTGGAACTAAGTTAATGAATAGACATTTGCATGTTCCAATCAAAGACATGACAACTGCTTTAGGTAACGTTTTGTTATAATTCCATTAGATTTATATTCATTTTCGCTTTTTATATTTGAATTTATCTATTAGTGGTTTTTTAAAAAAATTACCGTTGTTTACAGTTTTGGCTACAATATGAACTAAGTTTTAGCATCTGCTAATGTGTCGCATGTGTTAACAATTTGAAAATGTAATAAATATGAAGTTGCAATGATTTAAATTTGTAACTAAGCGTTGCCATTTGCTAATGTATTAGACACATTAGGCAACTAAGTTTGTGAAAGGGTGGTCCGTTGGCGGCGGTTTTTTCCAATGATGAATGATGCAAGTAATTGTGTCAGTTTTGTATGTGCAAAATTTCAACTTGTAAGGTTCACGCGTTCTGGAGATAGAGTGGCGCCATCTTATGTCAAGATGACGTGCGTTTTGTCATAGATTATTGTTCAACGCTCCCACTATGTCAATAAAAAATTACACTAAATTTTAGCGTAAGCGAAGCGTGTGTTTCTGAGAGAGAATACCGCAATGTGAATCAAGCTTCTCAATTGTCAAATTGACAATGTTAATTCGTGAAAACAAAATTATAATATACCTTTAATATAATTGCAACAACATATTTTACAATAACAACGTAAGTTATTGCAGATCTATTGGAAATTGACATGAACTTGACATATAACATAACCTTAAATAAATTATTGTTTTCCCGTAATTTTTACAGTTTTCTACCTACTGTAAGTTGAGGTATAAAATTGTCAAAAAATATTGTGAGAATATTGTGTCTAACGGATGACATTGAATTGCCAATAAAAATGTATTTTTAGGGACATACAGTTTGACAGTAATTCACTCCTTAAGCCAGATGACATGAAATTGTCAATAAACTGTGTTTTTTGGGACATGAAGTTTTTCAGCAATTAGGGATATTCTCTCCTCAAGTTTTTCCAATACTGTTAAAGGTATTTTTAAATTTGGGTTGCACGAATTAAAGTTGTCAATTTGACAATTTAAAATTTTGGATGAAATGCACATTTGACAATTATTCTAAAGAGCGGTCTATTTGAACTTTGGTTTATAAATTAATTTTTATCTGTCAAAGCTACGTGTGATTCATTCTATAACGTAATTTATTAATTGATTAAAGCCGTCTCACCTAATTAATTACAAAATACGCAATTTGCAAGTATTAAATGATCTTGGAATGCTGATAATGACTTAACTGGTTGAAATTTGCAGTTAGCCATTATTAGTTTTTTCCCGGTTGGCAAAATCTTGTCGCCGCGTTAGTGACGCGGCCCGCGAACTATTCGATCGACCATATTAATGAATTTGTTTGACGTCGCGTCTTGACGTTTGAAACGTCATAAATATTTTACAACGGCTTCAGGAGATATCACTAATTGCCGACCAACTTCTTGTCGTCAAAAGTACAAGTTTATTGGCAACTAAATGTCATCCATTTGACATAGCACATAACCTTGACGCGAACATTATTGTTTTTTTACAGTTTTCTACCATTTGTACCATTTGTCAACTGATTGTATAATCGGTCCATATAACTATGAAACTCTCAAAAAATATCGTGGGAAAACAATAATTTATTTAGTGGAAATCTGTTTTGTTCACGTTAAAGTTTTGTACTGTCAAGCGGGTGACAATGAGTTGCCTATATATCTGTGATATGAAGTTCGTAAGCATTTCACTCAAGCGTTGTAAAATATGTTTTTGACAAAATGTATGTATATCTGTTTTATATGTCTACCGATTGTACATATAAAATTAAAATATACCTATTTTATGAAAAGTATTATTTCTACAAGGTTATCAAAGTACACATATTCTACATAGTACATTATTTCCAGTGCAATAATTCTACAGATTATATATTTGATCGTGTTTTACATTTCACAACGCCTCTAAATAAATATTAACCAAACGCATTTAATAGATTGCCAAACGTAATTCACATTAAGCAAACAATTTAAAACTATAATTAATTTGAAATAAGTTTGAATGTGCACCACCATTGGCTATACATGCATCGATTCTTTGTTCAATGTTTTCAAAGATTGCTTGTAGCTGTTCTTCGGTTATTGATTGCGCAGCACCTTCTATCGCGTCTTTTATTTCATCCAGTGTGTATAATCGATTGTTATGAATTGTATCTTTAAAATAACCCAATAGAAAATAATCCACAGTAGTAAGATCTGGCGATCCTGCTTCAATGAACCGACATGTTTGGGCAGTGATGATATCATGTTGAAATAACCCAGCTCCACAGTAGCTCATCATAGTATAGTTGCTCTATAAAAATGTGCAACATATTACGATAACGTTCGGCATTAACGATGTCGGTGAAGAAAATTGGCCCAATAATTTTCTACTGGATACTGCAATCCATACTCCAACTTTCAATAGATGCCTGTTGAAATACGCCATGGTTTCCTGCACCCCAAATACATCCTAATTAATTAATTGAATTAAGTTTTAAGTAGTCACATCTGTGGCAGTTTTTTATCAGTAATTTAATTTTATTTCAAACATATTACACTCTTAACAATTGGAAACTATATTAATTTGAACTAAGTTTTTCTTTTTCAGACATGTGTGAATTTTCAAGCTTGCATCAAATGACAGTGCGATGGCTATATTTGCGTTTTGTTACCATTGCTTTTGCTATTTTCAGTCAACTTCGTGGCTCATTTAGTCCACACACGCTTGATTCATAACTTGATACGTTCAATTATTGTAAAAAGAACATTATTTGAATTAATTGTTATCTATCAAAGCTCCAGCTGATTGAAACTAAGTTCGACGACCCAATTTGTTATAATTAATCAATTTTTTTCACCAAATTAACAACAAATCATGTAATTTGCAAGTACAAAATTATCTCGGAACGCTGACATAGATTGAAATTTGCAAATAATACTTGGCCATTATTAGTTTTTTGCCGTTGGCAGTTTCCGCAAAATCTTGCAACATGAAAAACGTCCGGGAATGCCAACCGTGATATTTAAAGTGTTTACCGTTGTGACAATTAATTTTATTACGATTCGATTGACAATCATTTAAGGTTAAGCAATGATTTGTAACTTTTTAGGGATATTTGTTCTTAAAAATTTTGTAGGAAAACAATAACGTAATTGGCGAAAATCTGTCATGTTCGCGTCAAGGTTATGTGCTGTCAAACGGATGGTATTGCCATCATATCTGACGTGAAGTTCGTAAGCAATTTTCTCCCCAAGCCGTTGTAAAATATGATTTTGACAAAGTTTAAGTATATCAGTTTTATATGTCCGTTTTCCGCCGCTCTCGCTGCACTTGTGTAGCTGTGTTAAATTCTTGGCTAATTCAAAAATGTGCAGGAATTTAGAACGTGACGTTTACCTGATCGTTGTCCGAAGGCGGCCTGAATCAATTAAACGGTCTGTCCGATGAATTTGAAGTGTACAGAAAGACGTTACCTTGTACCGATCGAGTGCAAATAAACATCCATAAATAAAAACTGCCCAAACTATAAAGAAGATGCTCTTTAAGCAGGGCGCTCAATGCGTCGTTTGACATTTGAAATGTCATAGCTCATACACGTAGAGAATTCCATCCAGTTATGTATACCAAGAGACGTATATGCCATAAAACCGTACCTGATCGAAACCAGATGTGTATATTCTCAGTCTATTGAACAAAGACTTCTTATAATTTGTAATGTATCGTCGAACACATTTGACATTTGCACCATATCAGCACTGCGGGCGGGTTCTCTGTGGCCTAAATGGCCGCGAAAGTATTAAAACTTCATGTAATTTTCTACAACCTAATTCATTAATTGATAAAGTTTTACTCGCCAAATAAGCAACAAAACACGCAATTTATAACGACGATTGTCAGTTTCTTGCTTCTTGTATCAAATTGACTCGGCAGTTTACGCAAAATCTTCGCAAATTGGAAAATCTACGTTTCGTGTCTGCATAAATATTAACCGAACGCACTTTGAAACGTCGACTTGCGGCATGGTATGATTGGTGCCGGAAAATCGTAGCCAGTCGTGACCAAATATACATCCACAAACTTAAATCACTCACTGTAAACGAAATTCACAATAATGATGCACAATGCATCGTCGACGAACCGGCTCGTTTGACATTTGCAACTTCACAACGTGACTTGCGGGAAGCCTACACTGCTTGATAGATTTAAAGTACACCGATATTTGCATCTTTGACAGCACCCTGAGACACAGGGTCTTAAATTTCCGCGCATCGGGCTCGAATACGCATTTGTAAATGGGAAATGCCCTTGAAACTCGAAAACGACGCAATGTCCGAATTTTTTCGCCGATTCGAGCACAGCCGAGGCGTGCGGCCGGAATTTGACCCTCAGCCCGCGTAATCGCGGACCAATGGGCGCCGCGCGTTCGGCCGCTTAAACCTCGTCAACCAGGTTTTTCGTCGAGTCTCCGGCGGAATTTGAACCTTCGGCGCGCAAACTCGAACCAATGCGCCTCGCGCATTTTTCCCGTCCGCCAATAAAACCCGCGAAATTCGTCGCGCAGCCGAAAACGGTCGTAGCTCCCGGTGTACTTTTGCTGTATCTGAATTTTTCCTTATCGTTTGGTTATATGCGGGTGACTAGGCAACTAAGTTTGTGAAAGGGTGGTCCGTTGGCGCGGTTTTTTCCAATGATGCAAGTAATTGTGTCAGCTTTGTATGTGCAAAATTTCAACTTGTAAGGTTCACGCGTTCTCGAGATAGAGTGGCGCCATCATATGTCAAGATGACGTGCGTTTTGTCATAGTTTATTGTTCAACGTTAACTATGTCAATAAAAAATTACACTAAATTTTAGCGTAAGCGAAGCGTGTGTTTCTGAGAGAGAATACCGCAATGTGAATCAAGCTTTTCAATTGTCAAATTGACAATGTTAATTCGTGAAAACAAAATTATAATATACCTTTAATATAATTGCAACAACATATTTTATAATGACAACTTAAGTTATTGCAGATCTATTGGAAATTCAATGTCATCAACTTGACATAGAACATAACCTTAAATAAATTATTGTTTTCCCGTAATTTTTACAGTTTTCTACCTACTGTATGTTCACGTATAAAATTGTCAAAAAATATTGTGAGAATATTGTGTCTAACGGATGACATTGAATTGCCAATAAAAATGTATTTTTAATGACATACAGTTTGACAGTAATTCACTCCTCAAGCCAAATGACATGAAATTGTCAATAAACTGTGTTTTTTGGGACATGAAGTTTTTCAGCAATTAGGGATATTCTCTCCTCAAGTTTTTCCAATACTGTTAAAGGTATTTTTAATTTTGGTTTGCACGAATTAAAGTTGTCAATTTGACAATTTAAAATTTTGGATGAAATGCACATTTGACAATTATTTTAAAGAGCGGTCTATTTGAACTTTGGTTTATAAATTAATTTTTATCTGTCAAAGCTACGTGTGATTCATTCTATAACGTAATTTATTAATTGATTAAAGCCGTCTCACCTAATTAATCACAAAATACGCAATTTGCAAGTATTAAATCATCTTGGAATGCTGATAATGACTTAACTGGTTGAAATTTGCAGTTAGCCATTATTAGTTTTTTTTCCGGTTGGCAAAATCTTGTCGCCGCGTTAGTGACGCGGCGCGCGAACTAATCGATCGACCAGATTAATGAATTGATTTGACGTCGCGCCTTGACGTTTGAAACGTCATACATATTTTACAACGGCTTCAGCAGATGTCACTAATTGCCGACCAACTTCTTGTCGTCAAAAGTACAAGTTTATTGGCAACTAAATGTTGACATAGGACATAATCTTGACGCGAACATTATTGTTTTTTTACAGTTTTCTACCATTTGTACCATTTGCCAACTGATTGTAACGTGCGTCCAAGAAAAATCCTAATTTAGGATGGCTGTGAAATTCAATTGGTGTTTAAAGATACTTTAACCACAACCACAAGAAACTACAATAATGTCAGTGTTGACAGATGAGGTTCTAACCTCAAAAAACACATTATATATTCTTCATGGAAATCTGTAAAGGTCTCAGGAATGGAATAATGCCAAACACCATCAACTTTTTGCCCTGTTCGAAAATAGCATTCCAATAATTTTGCTTTCTGCTCTGTTGTGATAACCATTTTTAATTAGTAAAGCAGTTTTCACTTTTGACGTCTAAATTGACATTTTGGTTGTGGCTAAAGTACCTTTAAACATCAATTGAATTTCAGAGCCGTCCTAAATTAAGATTTTTCTTGAACGCACCTTATAATCGGTCCATATAACTATGAAACTCTCAAAAAATATCGTGGGAAAACAATAATTTATTTAGTGGAAATCTGTTTTGTTCACGTTAAAGTCTTGTGCTGTCAAGCGGATGACAATGAATTGCCTATATATCTGTGACATGAAGTTCGTAAGCATTTCACTCAAGCGTTGTAAAATATGTTTTTGACAAAATGTATGTATATCTGTTTTATATGTCTACCGATTGTACATATAAAATTAAAATATACCGATTTTATGAAAAGTATTATTTCTACAAGGTTATCAAAGTACACATATTCTACATTATTTCCAGTGCAATAATTCTACAGATTATATTGTAGTGTTGTTGGTAAATACAAATTATAAAATCATAAAATAATTATAAATACTAATTTCCATTTACATATATTAACTTTCCGAGGGCTGCGGAACCAAAATTAGATATTCATACACATCAGGTAATATTAAACATAAAATTCAATAGAAAAGTGAATCTTTATATATTAAATACGTTAGAACTTATATTATAAAAACAAGTATTATTCAAAATTATACATCAGAGGATTATGAAATCGACATACCATTATAAAATGTAAAATTAAATAAACGTTAGCGACCAATTGTAGTGCGTAACCATATGAAAGAGACACATGGTCAGAATCCACCAATAGTAACAAAAACAGGAAGGAATAATTGCCGTGGTCCTGGTAACGTGAAAACAGGTAAATAATAGAGTTTTTTTGAATCGTGTTACGTGCAAGTCGACGAAGTTTTCCTAACCGTTTTCAAAGAGAATTACTAGAAAGAAAACCTTAATGAATAGTGTAAAGTGTATGAAACATTAATACTCATCGGTGAATAAATAGAAGACCACATCGACTGACAATTTGAAATTGTGAAGAACGAAAATTCGACCTATTGGTACCAGCCAGACTTTGAATTAGCCTTGCAGCAGCTGAGACCGGACACCGGACCGACCGAAAATTCACATCCGAAGATATATCGGCATTTACCCATCCAAGGACTTTTTGTGGACCAGCGGACATTTTTGTACTAGTTACAATTATAAAGTTAAGGTTAGTAGTTATAAGGATACACAATTACTTTTAACACTTAAGTTTATAACAAACGAACCTTTTATATCCACAGCCACTACCCATCACTACACCTTTTAAGTTAATTGGTCTCGAGACTTACAAAATAACCAATTTTTATAAAGATACGCGTTTACGCATTTACTTTCATCGACCAATTCTAGAAAATCTTATGAAGATCGGTTGCATGTAGTTTAGCTAGTAAGTTAGCAGTTATAAATTTCACCTTTCTATTTTGGCGGCGTTATTTCACTCCATTTATTGATTTATCAAATAAACTTGTTTATTAATTTATAAAATTTAGAGTTGTGTTTGAATACTAATATTTTTTTAATAGCCCACATATGCCCTGAGAAAGAGTACTCGATAAATGCTCGAATCTAAATTATTAATTTTAAGGTGAATAGTTTTGTTTGCTTGCACTAAATTATAACTTGGTACCTTAATTAAGAGACACAAATAAACAGAAATTTGGTTTCCAACGTGTAAGCACCATATATCACAACAATATATTTGATCGTGTTTTACATTTAACAACGCCCCTAAATAAATATTAACCAAACGCATTTAATAGTTTGCCAAACGTAATTCACATTAAGCAAACAATTTTAAACTATTATTAATTTGAAATAAGTTTGAATGTGCACCACCATTGGCTATACATGCATCGATTCTTTGTTCAATGTTTTCAAAGATTGCTTGTAGCTGTTCTTCCGTTATTGTTTGCGCAGCACCTTCTATCGCGTCTTTTATTTCATCCAGTGTGTATAATCGATTGCGATGAATTGTATCTTTAAAATAACCCAATAGAAAATAATCCACAGTAGTAAGATCTGGCGATCCTGCTTCAATGAACCGACATATTTGGGCAGTGATGATATCATGTTGAAAATAACTCAGCTCCGCAGTAACTCATCATAGTATAGTTGCTCTATAAAAATTTGCAACATATTACGATAACGTTCGGCATTAACGATGTCGTTGAAGAAAATTGGCCCAATAATTTTCTACTGGATATTGCAATCCATACTCCAACTTTCAATAGATGCCTGTTGAAATACCCCAAATACATCCTAATTAATTAATTGAATTAAGTTTTAAGTAGTCACATCTGAGGCAGTTTTTTTTATCAGTAATTTAATTTTATTTCAAACATATTACACTCTTAACAATTGGAAACAGTGGAACAAATGGAGACAGTGCGATAGCTATATTTGCGTTTTGTTACCATTACTTTTGCTATTTTCAGTCAACTTCGTGGCTCATTTAGTCCACACACGCTTATTTATAACTTGATACGTTCAATTATTGTAAAAAGAACATTATTTGAATTAATTGTTATCTATCAAAGCTCCAGCTGATTGAAACTAAGTTCGACGACCCAATTTGTTATAATTAATCAAATTTTTTCACCAAATTAACCACAAATCATCTAATTTGCAAGTACAAAATTATCTCGGAACGCTGACATAGATTGAAATTTGTAAACAATACTTGGCCATTATTAGTTTTTTGCCGTTGGCAGATTCCGCAAAATCTTGCAACATGAAAAACGTTCGGGAATGCCAACCGTGATATTTAAAGTGTTTACCGTTGTGACAATTAATTTTATTACGATTCGATTGACAATCATTTAAGGTTAAGTAATGATTTGTAACTTTTAGGGATATTTGTTCTTAAAAATTTTGTAGGAAAACAATATCGTAATTGGCGAAAATCTGTCATGTTCGCGTCAAGGTTATGTGCTGTCAAACGGATGGTATTGCCACCATATCTGACGTGAAGTTCGTAAGCAATTTTCTCCCCAAGTCGTTGTAAAATATGATTTTGACAAAGTTTAAGTATATCAGTTTTATATGTCCGTTTTCCGCCGCTCTCGCTGCACTTGTGTAGCTGTTTCCATAAATTCTTTGCTAATTCAAAAACGTGCACGAATTAGGAACGTGACGTTTACCTGATCGTTGTCCGAAGGCGGCCTGAATCAATTAAACGGTCTGTCGGATGAATTTGAAGTGTACAGAAAGACGTTACCTTGTACCTGATCGAGTGCAAATAAACATCCATAAATAAAAACTGCCCAAACTATAAATGCTCTTTAAGCAGGGCGCTCAATGCGTCGTTTGACATTTGAAATGTCATAGCTCATACACGTACAGAATTCCATCCAGTTTTGTATACCGAAGAGACGTATATGCCATAAAACCGTACCTGATCGAATCCAGATGTGTATATTCTCAGTCTATTGAACAAACACTTCTTATAATTTGTAATGTATCGTCGAACACATTTGACATTTGCACCATATCAGCACTGCGGGCGGGGTCTCTGTGGCCTAAATGGCCGCGAATCTATTAACACTACATGTAATTTTCTACAACCTAATTCATTAACTGATAAAGTTTTACTAAGCAACAAAACACGCAATTTATAATGACGATTCTCAGTTTCTTGCTTCTTGTATCCAATTGACTCGGCAGTTTACGCAAAATCTTCGCAAATTGGAAAATCTACGTTTCGTGTCTGCATAAATATTAACCGAACGCATTTTGAAACGTCGACTTGCGGCACGGTATGATTGGTGCCGGAAAATCGTAGCCAGTCGTGACCAAACATACATCCACAAACTTAAATCACTCACTGTAAACGAAATTCACAATAATGATGCACAATGCATCGTCGACAGTAGTGGGTATTTGCCAATTTATAAACCTCCTCCTGGAACAATGTAGGTCAAGGTCAAGGTCACACTGAGTGACCTTGACCTTGACCTTGTTCCAGGAGGAGGTTTATGAATTGGCAAACCAAGGTCAAGGTCGGGACCAAGGTCAAGGCTAAGGTGAAAGTGGCAGCGAAGACTAATGCTACGGTCAAGGTCAAACAAGACCAAGGCCACGTCGGAGGTTGAATATAAGAACAACTTCAAGGTCAGCCCCACTGGAGTAGGGAGGAGAGAAGCAATATAAGAGAACTTCTACGCATAGGTCGTTGTAGAGTAATCGGTTGTGACAAGTGTTGTAGTAGTAGTAGTAGTGTACAGTGTGTTGCTGAAACAAAATGTTGCTTTGTGATCATTGTGGGAAAGAATTCACCCGCACAGACAACCTACGAAGGCATCAACAAACCAGTTGCATTGGTAAACGACAAAAAAATGATGAGGCACATAATTCAAATACAACAGTATGTAGCATCTGTAATGTGCGTGTAAATACTTCCTGCTATTCGGCACATCTGCGTAGCAATGATCATAAACGCAATGCATTCGTTATTATTGATGACGGAGTCGAGAAAATAGCGAGTGCATTTGGAGATCGGATCACCAGTTTTCGCGTTAGTGAGCCTGATCATTTAGTGGACATCGCGGACTACAAATCGAATAAGAGAAAAAGTTGTTGCACTTATACAATCAGTGCTACATATGCATGGCAGCTTAAAAGTTAACCTAGAATGTTTCGCTATTTATTTTTTACATACAACCGACGAAGCTGAAATTAAATCTTTTAATACAAAAAATAAAATTATAACGATGACGGCGGACTTAGATGAAATCTATGGAGAATTCATTGAGGAAATAAAGACCAAAATGTCGGAGTTTCAAGAGCGGGATTCAGGTAAGAATGTCTAGATAAAGAAATAAATAAAAAGTAATTATCAAAATTTTATAGGATGGGCTCTAGTGGAAATTTTATACATAGATGTTAACTGCAACAAATTCAATCCGACGAGGGCGTCCAGCTTTATCGATTTGCCAGCCTCGATTAAAGCAAGAAAAGCGATAATAAACATTCAAAATGTGGATAATTGCTGTTTCGCCTGGGCGGTGACATCTGCATGTTATCAACCCACCGGTCTACCACAGCGAACATCGTCGTACCCCCATTTTTCAAGCACTGACATCAATTTCGATCATCTCGAATACCCAGTAAGTATCAAACAAATTCCAAAGTTTGAGGAAAGGAGTAACATATCCATCACCGTGTACGGATTAAACTCCCATTTTGATGGTGACAAAATGGTGCACGACGTGGTAACCGTTCACATCTGCCATCGTAAACGACCTCACCATGTAAATTTATTAATGATTAATGACGACGATGGGAACAGCCATTACTGCTGGATCAAAAATTTATCTCGCCTTGTGAACTCACAATCATCACAAAATGGGTATGTAAGATTCATATGTGAAGGATGTTTGGTACACTTTTCATCGGAGACGAATTTGATACGCCACCAGAGCGATGACTGCACAAAAGTGAGGGCTATTGTGCCGACCACTGACATAAAAATTAACAAATACGGAAATGCGGAGAGGGCAAATATCTTACAGTTTGAAAATTTCGAAAAACAATTGAAACTCCCATTTGTAATCTATGCTGATTTTGAGGCGCTATTAATACCGGTAAATGGTGATAAGAAAATATATAAAGAAAATGAGTCGTTCACAGAAAAATGCTTTCAACACGAGCCTTACGCATTTGCCTATTTCATTAAATGCTCGTACGACGATGCGTTATCGAAATATGAAACTTACCGTGGACGAAACGCGGCGAATGAATTTATGGTACATCTGGAAAAAGATGTAAAAGAAATTTATAAAAACCATTTGAGTAAAACAAAACCAATGGTCCCTTTAGACTGGTTGGATCAATTTCTGCACCATATAAGATCATCATGTCACATTTGTGATAAATTAATAATTGATTCGAAGCAAAAGGTATACGATCATGATCACCTGACTGGAAAATATAGGGGTCCTGCACATTCAATCTGCAATATAAATTACCAAATTCCAAAATTCATACCAATATTTTTCCACAATCTGTCCAATATAATATATAATATAATATACGCATATGTTTATTAAAAATATTGCCCTGAAAGAAGAAGAAGTGGATGTAATAGCACAAAACAAAGAGAAATACATAACATTCTCTAAAAAAGTGCACGTTGGTGAAACCACAGATTCGAAAGGGAAACAGCGCAAAGTATTCATGAAACTGCGATTTGTTGATTCATTTCGATTTATGGCGTGTTCATTGGAAAAGTTAGGATCATTTTTAGAAGATGGTCAATGCTCTGAAATTAAAAAACAGTTCAATGATCCCACGCAATTCACACTTATGCGGCAAAAAGGTATATTTCCTTATTCATTCTTAGATTCATTCGAAAAGATGAACTATCCTCGACTGCCCGAACGTGAGCATTTTTTCGATATGTTAACTGCCAAACATGTAGTTGATGAAGATTACGATCGAGCCAAAAGGATGTGGAATAGTTTCAATTGTCAGACGTTGGGACAATACAGTGATGTATACCTAAAATCTGATGTTTTACTTTTAGCGGATATTTTCGAAAATTTAGACAAATTTGTATGGAATTCTATACACTAGACCCGTGCCACTATTTTACCGCGCCAGGATTTGGTTGGGGCGCTCTATTAAGAATGACAGGTGTCAAACTCGAACTTTTGACAGATATCGATATGTTGCACTTTTTCAAGAAAGGTATTAGAGGTGGCCTTAGTATGTGCTGTAAGCGAGCTGCTGTGGCGAACAACCGATTTCTGGATGACTACGATAGTGCAAAACCATCCTCATACATCTTATACTTAGACGCCACTAATCTCTACGGTCATGCGATGAGGTGTAAATTACCAACGGGTGGCTTCACATGGTTGTCAGAAGAAGAAGCTAGATGTGTGTAATATAGACGATGCTGATGTCGGCTATGTCTTCGAAGTGGATCTTGAGTATCCAGAAAGTGTGCACGACGAGCACAACGATTTACCATTTTGCCCCGAGAACACATACGGTGAGAATGCAAAACATACCAAATTAATGGCGAATTTGTGTGATAAAACAAAATATATAATTCATTATGAGAACCTACGACAATGTTTAAGAAATGGAATGAAACTGAAAAAGATTCACAGAGCATTAACATTGCGACACTCAGATTGGATGAAAACATACATCGATTTCAATTCAGAAAAACGTCAGAATGCTAAGAATGAGTTCGAAAAAAAACCACTATAAAGCCATGAACAACATAGTCTTCGGAAAAACGATGGAAAACGTCGAAAATCGAGTAGACATACGATTGGTGACCCATTGGGGGAACCGTTTTAGACGGCCTGGCGTAGAAGCATTAATAGCAAAACCTAATTTCAAGTCATCGAAAATTTTTTGCGATAATCTTGCAGCCATCGAAATGTCAGTTGTGGAAGTAAAATATATTAAGCCGCTGTATGTGGGATTTTGTGTGCTGGAATTATCCAAAATAGTAATTTATGAGTTTTTCTACAATTTTTTAAAAAAGAAATACGGCCCAAATATCTCCCTATTATACACCGACACAGATTCATTAATTTTAGAAATTTATACTGATAACGTATACGAAGAAATGAAAGCAAACATTGACATGTTCGATACATCAAATTATCCAGTACCGAATCTGCACAACATCCCTAAAGGAGTATCAGTGGTTGGAAAGATGAAAGATGAATACCCAAATACGATACTGACATCATTTTATGGAACCGGGGCGAAAGCTTACTGTGTAACATCATTAAGGGAAACAACAAAAAAAGCTAAAGGTGTTAAAAAGTATGTAATTGAGAGGGATTTGAGTGTGGTGGACTATAAAAGAGTCGTCGAAGATGGTAGATTGATGTATAAGAAAATGTATGTGTTTCGATCGTCTTATCATAACGTGTACACGGAACTGAAAATCAAAGTAGCCCTCTCAGCCAAGGATGATAAAAGATTCATCATGAAGGATGGTAGTCACACGTTAGCCTGGGGTCATAAAATGATTGGTGAGTTAAGGCGAGAAGAACAATTGGATAATCTCTTGGAACTTCTCCGAGCTGCTGACGAGGTGGGTAACGAGGTGGCAGGTTCGATGGCGTCATGATAACCGTGAAGTAAACCATCTTTTAGCAGAACACTGGATACTACTACTACTACTACTACTACTACTACTACTACTACTACTCCAACGAACGAAATTAGATATGAGTCACTTACTTAAATGTACATTGCAAGAAATTAGACATAATTCACTTACTTAGATGTACGTTGCTTGTGTTTATAAATTGTATATAAATTGTATATTAGAAATAACAGATTGCTGAAAATTATAATAGTAATTTATTGACATTGTTCAGTTATCATAATACGTTATCCTTAGCTATCCATTGATTGTGAGTACTATCAAGGCCATACCATTTGACCAGTGCTTGATTCCCTTTTCGACGAAGTACTTTTTCAACTAAATACACGTCGGGATGTTTTACATTGTGCAATTCATGTTCATAGAAGCCACCAAGAATTAATTCCCCTCTGCCATCTTTGATGATATAAGTTCGAGGATAAGTATTTTGAATGCCTGCAATGGTAAATATTTCATTGGACCAATTAGGAGTGTAGTTCTTAGTAAAAGCGTGACGGTGTTTACTAATCCGAATATGTTGACCGACTTTAAATTTGGGGTGCGCAGGATCTACAACTTTTATTGAATTGAACATTGTTTTCAAAATAGCTGATGCGCTTCGTCGGTTAACAGCAATTGGTTTCATACGTATTGTTCTATGCACAGTGTTATTGTAATTACGTAGCAATTGTGGAAGTAACTCTAAACACTGATAATTTCCCTGCATACTGAATTCTTTCCACATTTTTTCCTTGAGAGTTCTGTTAAATCTTTCAACAATAGAACTTTTTAATGTGGAATAACTGCTGTAGTGGTTAATTCCGAGTTGTGACATCAATTTTTTGAAATAGGTATTATAAAATTCCTTCCCGTGATCCGTTTGCAAATTTTTAGGTATATTGTCCTGCTTTTCCAACAACATTTTTTTCATCGCCTTAGTCACCTCTTGACCAGTTTTATTTTTCAGCGGGAAAGCCCATGCGTATTTGGAGAAAGCGTTAATTACTGTGAGGATGTACTTGTGGTTTTTGTTCTCGTTAGCGTATGGAATCATTTCTACAAGATCTGCTTGGAGCAAATCATTTAAACCTTTAATTATTACCCTCCGCCTCCTGAAATATCGCCTGGCAGGAGCGTGAAGTTCATTGACGAGATCGCGTTTAACGTTTTTCATTCCATGTCTTCTACTAACCATTCGACGAAAAAAGGTTTTAGTATTTTCGGAAACTTATTCTTACAGCGAATGAAACCGCCCTGCTTCAGTAGAGTCCCCTGGACCGTCTGACGTTCCCTATGGTTGACAAATATATGAACATTATCCGTCATTTGCACATTCTTTTTTCGACCCTCATAGGACAGGTTCCTATATGTGCTTGTGGAATCCTTGTTTTGGAGTAAAAAGAAGTCGTTACCAGAATCGGTAGTGCCATCCCCGCATAAGGTGAAAATTTGGGTCGGGTGATGTCGTGGAATGACGCCCGGTTTAGCTAAATGTTTGATCATAGTGTGTTCGGAGAGGGATTTTCCGAATTTATCAAGTGTAACATGAGCATGAGCATGTTTACCGAATCGATTGAGTGACATGTTGCACCTTCTATCTTGCACAGAGTTCTGACGGTGTTCGTATAGATCGACTGTTATAAGCTGAACTAGCGAATAACGTTTGCTTCCTTTAATTCCTCAATTATGGAAATTATTTCGTTGTGATGTCCTGTATGGCCCGCCGTCTGAGATGCGATTAACAAACGTAACCGATCCACGAGTTCATTGACATTATCCCAATATTCATATTCCTTCACAGCATCAGGCACCACTTGCTTGTGTAACATCCCACCTTTTTTAGGGTGAGGCCAATACCTCGCCCAATAAACGTATGGTTTGTTACCTTCTACGATTGGTTTCACGATTTTAACGAATTTTTCATTTTCTACGTCCTCAACCAATCCACCATCGGACTCGTAACCCTCAGTGGCTGCATTGGAACGCCGTAAAATGTCTCTATACGTGCGCATGTCGTTAAGGCTAAATTTGCGGGGGGATTGTTTGAATAAGAGTTCAAACAATCCTACGGTTCCGTCGTAGGTCAATCCACCTATTACAATCTGCTTACCATCGAATTGGACCGGACTTTTCCCGATGTAAAAACCGCCCGTGGTTGCACGGATACCGTACTGTTGATCATACTCATCGTCAAGATTCAGTGTTAATCCTGCAACGTAATCACGAGCTAGTGGATCAAATTGTGCTAAAGCCTCGCGAATGGCCGTAGCATCCAGGTTATGAGCCAATCCTTTTCGTAGATGCTGCAAATCCGCACTAACACCCATGTCTGATGAAGTCGCACTAGGTGTCCGCTGTCCTTCGAAGAGCTCCTCGTCGCGTAGAAAGGAGACCAGCACCTTCCGTTTCGGAGGAGATAAACTGGCTTGGTCATCGACTGGCTCATCATCATGACGAAGCGATGAAGCGCCGATGAAGCGCCGGCTTGGTAATCGGCTAGCTCATCATCGGGACGAAACGATTGAGCTTGACCCGACGATTTTTTGGGTGTCGAAGTGCGCCGACGCTTCACTTTTTCAATCTGAAACGGACTTGCACCTTTCATATATCCCAACGTATCATGAGCACTATCTATTTCAGACATAGGCCAACCGAATTCTCCCTGATCTTTTTTCGGCTGACGATGTTGCGTGGCAACTGTTAATAAATTTATTGCACCTAATTGTTTCGAGATATCCTTAAGTGGTTGCTGAAGCGGTGCGTACTGCGCTTCAGCACGAAGTTTTGCCTCTTTAATGTCCCCTTTTAAAGTCCGAATTTTCTGTTGCACATCTTCTCGCGCACGGATGAGTTGCTGTGTCAGCGTTGTATTCATAATTATTGTTATCGGATCGGTGGATCGATCTGCACTGATCCGAATGCTTAACCCGATCTGCTTTAAACGATGATGTACTCATCAAAGCCCTTCCGATAACGTCCATTATTTTTCGAGCAATCAAGATCGATAACCAATACACCATGCGGTGCATCCCAACATGCTCGACAAATGTGTGTGAATTCATCCCACGTTACGTCACCCACCAGGTGGTCGTTATGGATGTGTCGCAAATTTGTCAAATCTTTTCGAAATAAAACTAGTAAGTTACAATTGTCGCGGATCAGTTGTTTGGGAATGGCACTGTAGCTTTGACACAGATAAAAGCAATCGACATTTTTTATGTCGACCGTATGAGAAATATTCCTTAATGATATTTTGCCCCGTCGGATTTACATCATCGAAGATGACGATAGAATATTCTCTGACTTGTGAATGTGGAAGAAATTCTTCCACATTTGAGCATTCAACGTATCCGCACTCTGTCAATGGCTGCAATAATCGGCGTAGATATTCGTATTTATTTTGATACAGGGAGCTACAGCACAGATATACGTTAAGGTAACGCAAACCAGCAGAAGCAGTTAATAGTGATAACATAACATTGGTTTTTCCTGACCCAGACCCACCTACTATCAAACAACGCTTAGAATTCCCTCCACTATGTTTTTTGAAAGATGTATCATCCGTACCGTACGCAACGTTTTGAATTTGCAAGGATATGGGTTGTGTAATAATTGTGAGGTCTTCCATTACGTTAACAAAAGATGGATATTGTCAATATGGTGGGTTAAAAACAACTGAAGTTGACGAATAACATCTTTATTATTTATCTACAGACATGTATACATATTTACTCATCGTACGTTCCCATCATGAAACGAAAGAACAAACGCACGATATTATATAGGTTATATAGGTCGGCTTCAAAACATTCGATGTAAAGTCAACACCATTACACGAATAACATATATATATATATATATATATATATATATATATATATATATATATATATATATATATATATATATATATTAGGGCGGGTTAATTTTTTTTTGATGAAGCGTATAGCAAAATCGTAATATATAGGTGATTCTGAGAAATTTTGCTCAAGAGACCATAGCTCTAACTTGGATTTGGAGCCCCCCAAAATTTCAAAATATATATTTTTCCATATATACATAGAATAATTTAATTAAATTCGTCATAAAATCGGATAGCATTATAGTAGATTTCTCAATCTGGGCTTGTTTGAAAGGTATTTTTATCACCTTTCAGAATCTGTATTGATACCAATATTTTTTTTTATTTTTAGTAGAGATATTAGGAATTTTTTGTCGAAAAATAGCCTAAAATGAACTTTTAACTAATAAATTCAGAATTCAGAATTCAGATTATAAAAGTTCAGATAATTTCCAAAAACTTTTATTACGATCAATTTTTTTGTAGGAAAATCGATTTGAAAAAATCAACATTTTCAAGGTTTCAACAAGAAAACACTATTTTTACATTTTTTATTCAATTTATTTTTAAATATTATTCTCGACCTACAATTTAATGTTTTAACGTGGTAATATTATTTTTTAAGGTCCTTTTTACTTTCCATTCGAGGAGTTTTCTTACGACTTTCTAATGTCACTGCCATAACTCCTTCACGATTCTTTTCTATAACTCGTTTTGAAACACTCGTTAATAATTGTACATGTCTTTCTGTTCCTTGTATGTGCATTGGAATTTGTGGATCAGCCAGTGGTGGTTCAACGAAATCTAAGTATTCTACCAAGTGATCATATGGAATCTGTCGAGTAAATGCTGGTTTAAATAATATATCGTCGTTATTCATGTCAACCATATTGACATAATCGGTAGCATTGAAATTTAAGATATATTTTTTGTAAACTCTGAGTTTAGTTGGATCGTACAATTGTTCTCGATAGTGTAAAATCTTTTTGATAGCTCTATCCCGTATTGCTTTTCGATCATCAAATAACATTGTTAATAAGATATTTTCTGGATGTGCGTAATATGAGTTGTTTTGAATTACACCATCTACAATATTACGAAAGTTTGGTTGTAAGTATCGTGTCCAACGTATAAATTTTAATAAAAGTGCACTGCCGTACACAACAGAGTTATAAAACTTCACATTGAAGTACATTGGCACATAAACTGTAATAATATAAACTGCCAAAGTTTTTAAATTGGTCGATGGTGTATTAGTTGTTACATATAATCGTAGTAATCTACTTGCTTTGGTTAACCAACGAGAATGTGCAATTGGTCCTGGTTTAATGTTAGCTAAATCAACTGGAACAATACCATTCGAAATTGCTTTAGCTATTTGATATAAATATTTAACATCTGTTGATAGTTCGAGCTCATGTTCATGATCCATCATTGCAGGCATATTCTCCAGTGGTATTGGATCAAAATCAGCTACTACCTGAAAAATGAAATGTTTAGATCAATTAAAATGCAATTATTTTATTTTAACTTTATCCCAATCGAAAAAGTAAAATAATGACAATAAATAATGATGATATTAAATAAAATAAAGTGTTACATACCTGCAATTTCTCACATTCTTGAATAGCTTTGAATAACTTTCCACTTGCTGCTCGTGGTCCACTGGTGACTGTTTTGTCCAATGCTTCATATAAATGACGAAATGGCAGTTCATTGAAATGAAGCAGACATATAAACCAGTGAATTGGTCTATTTAACTGTTTTTCAAATAATCGTAAAACACCATTTTCTGTTCCAGTATTTGTTGGCTCACCATCACTGCATATGCCAATTAATTGATCAACTGTTAATGTTTTATTGTTGAAAAATTCATTCAGTTTTCTGTGTTTGGTTTTTGCATCTTCTTGACTACCCAAATTTATATATCCAAGTAACTCATTATAGGGCTCTTTCAGAACAACTAAATGCGGTTCTTTTACCATAGTGATATGAAATTTGTCATTAACTTTCTCTGCAGTTAATGAGTCATTTTTTCTACCATCGAAAGAGAATGCAGTTATGGAAGAATTTGTATGTCGTGTACGGAGCACTGCATCTCTAGATTTAACTTTTTCTCTAGCCACTTTTGATTTATCCATAATAACAAGATTACCATGAACATCTCTAAAATTTATATCTTCGAATAAAGCTGTTGCTAAACATGAAGCGCCTCTATCTGAAACACCGAATCTATCACACATCATAGCAAAATTTAAGGCATCGTATCTTTGAGTATAATGACCTCGTCTCATTGAACAGTTGCTTCTGGAACTTCTGTTGTTGCTTCATTTTCATCTTCATCCATGTGTAATTCAGGTGGTTCGTAACTTGGATCATCGGTACCAGTTGTAAGTGTTGGTATTGTTGTAGCTACTTCTTCAACGTCTTGAATATTCAAGGTATATTCAGGTATTGTGAATTTTCTAACATTATGCTGGTCCATCATAAATTCTTTTAGATGTTCTGGAATCAATCCACACGAGCATTCTGTTGTTTTTAATTTGCAATTACATTTGCCAATATAAAATAATTCGTTTATTGAATCAACAAATGCTTTAAATTCATCTCTTTTGTTTCTATGTTGTACATGTTTCTGGTATTTATCAAGCAAACCAGTTAATTTTTTTAAAACACTCTTTCTATTAATGATTTCAATATTTAATTTACACCAAATTTGGATCAATTTATCTGTTACGTGAGGAGTAAAATTTTTATACGAGAACATTTTGTTTTCAAATTTAGCACGATCACTTAAAAAAAATAATATTATAAAATGTCACATTTAGTAGGCAAACTAAGATCATTTAAATCACTTGATAAACCAAAAACAACAATATCTTGATGAGGCATGTTAGTCAATCTAGAGTCAAAACTTGTTGATGTTGTTGCTTCCATTTGCGAAGACACCGCAGACGATGTTGATGGTTCTTGATTATCCATAATAACTTTGATATTATCACTGCACTCTTTGACTAAATCTAAAATTATAGTTAAAAAATTTAAAAATTAAACACTTGGTTAAAGTTTCAAAGAGTGTATTAAACTGTGGGTAATTTGCAAACGGGGTTCTATATATACTAATTCAACACGTGTGCGCTTAAGGGATAATAGCCGCATAAATGACCGGGGAAATTCCGAATTCTGTGTGGTCGTTCGTGATGTTCTTGCCGTGTTTTTCCGCTTTTTTGATTTCTAGCGTTTCTAAAAAATTCAACCGTTTGCCTTTGGTAGTTGTATGCAATGTTTTAAATTTATTTAGATCCGGGAAATGGTTCTTTGTTATGCAGTGTTCATCTAAGCCAGTTGTTCTTGCGTTGTTTAGAATAGATTTTTATGTTCGTTCAGGCGCTTTTTGAAGTTGCGTCCGGTTTGACCTATATATAGAGCGTCACAGTCCTTACAATTAATTTCGTATACTCCGCTTTTTTATGTTTGGTCTAGTTTCTCTTTATTGTTTACCAATTTAGTTCCCAAGTTCTTTTTATTTACACTAATAGGTGTTAGGTTGCTGTGACGTAACCTATTGGAGATTTTGTCACTAAACTTAAGAACATAATTGATAAAGCAATAATTGCGCTGGACATCCTCCACCGGTGCGTACAATTGTTTGGTTAATAGCTTCTGACGTTTTTTCCTTATCAACCGATCGATGACGCGTTCATGGTAATTATTGTTTCTTACAATGGCTTTCAGGATCTCAACTTCTTTATTCAACTTCTGTAGTTGGCAGTCGATAGGGGCAATACTAGAAGCCTGTGTATCCATGACCGAAAGGCACTCATTTTTATATTGAATTGACAAGAATTGGCATTTGTTATGGCGTCTGAGAAAGTATGTTTTCTGAATATGTCGAAGGTCAGGTGTTGTTCTTTTTTCCCAATTTGAAGGTCTAGGTAATTGCTTCTACGAGCAAGTACAATTCACCGTAGAGACAGAAAACAACGAAGATGGCACGATCAATTATCTAGACCTGCATAACAAAGAACCATTTCCCGGATCTAAATAAATTTAAAACATTGCATACAACTACCAAAGGCAAACGGTTGAATTTGTTAGAAACGCTAGAAATCAAAAAAGCGGAAAAACACGGCAAGAACATCACGAACGACCACACAGAATTCGGAATTTCCCCGGTCATTTATGCGGCTATTATCCCTTAAGCGCACACGTGTTGAATTAGTATATATAGAACCCCGTTTGCAAATTCCCCACAGTAATTACCCCAATATCTATAATTTATGTAAGAATATGTTTTCCAGTAACGTGTACCGTTTTCGAGATATGGAAAAAGGTGATAAGAGTAAACCATCACTTCCGGTTAAGAGATTGCGTTCAAAATAGGACGTTTTCCTCCTTGCTACATACAAATGTTAAGTTTAAAGTTGAAGAGCTCTAGCTATAATCGTTTGGACGCTAGAGCGCGCACAGACACACAGTACCACACAGACACACACACAGACGTCATTCCGAAAATAGTCAGAAACGATTCAGGGGACCTCAAAACGTGTATATCCGTTGAAATCTCGAGTTCGAAATTTTTCATGATTCCTATACTTATACATAATGTATAAGAAAGTAAATACTGGTATTGTGATAACCGAGTTTTTATTTAAGTATTTTGGCAAACTGCGTGCGTATTGCACGATGAACGATTAAGGAAGAAGGAAAAGCAAGCTTGGCAACGTTTAGTGGTGGTAAACGTCATTATTTTGTAACGTCATTATTCAGTGTTACAAAGTTGTTCAATTGAACAATGCTGCCATTGACGACTTATTCTACAGGTATCAATACAGATTCTGAAAGGTGATAAAAATACCTTTCAAACAAGCCCAAATTGAGAAATCTACTATAATTCTATCCGATTTTATGACGAATTTAATTAAATTGTTCTATGTATATATGGAAAAATTTCTATTTTGAAATTTTGGGGGGCTCCAAATCCGACTTAGAGCTATGGTCTCTTGAGCAAAATTTCTCAGAATCACCTATAGATTACATTTTTGCTATACGCTTCATAAAAAAAAATCGGTCCATACAATTTGACCCGCCCTAATATATATAACAAGTTGTAACATATGCAGTCGAAAGCACAACTACGGCACATATATTTCGAACTCTTTCGCAAACACAGGGTAAGTGTACATTTATGGTAAAATATGTGTATTCGACGTTCTCGTCAAAAATATGAAACGTCAACAGACATTTATACATCTGGTTTGTCACAATTTTACACGTAATTACTATGCTACAATCAATAATATAAATATATATATATATATATATATATATATATATATATATATTGTAATGTTATTACATTGACAAAATTAAATAACGTTTAAGAAAATACAAAAATACAACAAGTTACGATGCTAGATAAGCCTTTCCGCAGTCGTCGGGATGCATAAATAGCGAATGCCGTGTTAGGTATACAAGGTTTAAAGGAGCAAGCTTATATTAAGATGTATAACATAAAAAAATGTAAATAATAACTAAAGTAGAAACTTGTATAATTTAATTATAGATAAAAATTATAAATTAGGTTAAAATTACCTCGGTAACTAACTAAATTACAATGTGTTTGAGGAACTTTCAAAAACGGCGCCACTGTGCATGACAACAAGTGTTTTGCATATGCACCAATCAACATTAAGATCCAATGGTAACGAAAACAAAAGTAGAAATCAACAAGGAGATAAAATTTTAACTTAGTGGTGTACAGATAGCGTCGTGACGATTTTCGAAATTGTGTCCAGATAAATTCAGTTTTCGCGAGGAAGTACCTAAGAAAATAAATTAAAAATTAGTAAAAGAGTGTAGAAAGTGAATAAACTTACCGTAATACCAAGAAGAAGTATCTGTTGCGTAAAAATTAAGTAGCAACAAAATTGTCGAATTGAAGAAGCCGAGGCCCTAATCCTATTCCTGCTACCATATCCACGATCCTGATCGAAGTCCTGACGGCTCCCCAGCCTCAAAAAGGTCCGGAATCCTGTTTTCAAAATCCCGGCGAAAACCACGCCACCGACCGCCATTTTGTAAGCGTCTCCAAGTAGACGATTAGAAATAAAGGTTAGATTAGATTATAAGATTGCACACTCATACTTGCAACACATATAATTACCTGTTATCCAGCACCTACTCCAATACCACAGCACATCCACCTAGTTTAAATAAAATCTCTAGAGATCACACTTAAAACCGCCATCGAAGAGTCCGCGAGAATAAATAATAACTACCGAAACCTAACCTTCTATGACGCGTTATAAGCATAGTATAAGAAGTTGCCTAATTGTCTGCACTCAGTATCTAATATTTGGAATCATTTAGAAAGTAATAAATATTGTGTTATCGTTTGCAAATAAGTTTTTAACTACACTCCAACCAATACACATCCTGCTACACCCCACGGCATTCCCTGAGATAAAGAGATCTTTTAAAGTGCTCACATAAAAAGAACCTATCGGAAAGCAACCAACCATATAAGACTTTCATTAGAATCTCAACGATAAATTAAATAAAATAAAAGCAATTTACAACATTTTGGCGCCCAACGTGGGGCTCGATTAAAAAGAAAATAATAATACATTTAACACACCTGGAATCAAACATAACATGCCGAGAACAAGACAGACACCCACTGAGGCAGGAGATGAGGGCGATGGAAACACAGATACGATGGAATCTAATAAAGATATATTAGAAACCATAATGTTACAATTAGGAAATATGCAAATAAAGACTGATAACGGACTGAAAGAATTGCAACAACAATTAAATAATATACAAACTTCACAATCAACTATGAGAGTAGAATTCAATGAAAGCATTATCAATCTTCAAGCTAATGTACAATCAAACATGCAACAAATGGAGGACAAAATTTATAAAAAAATGCAAGAAAACGAAGTAGAAATAAAAGAATTAATTAAAAGTATGGACGTAAAGGTAAATAAAGTCGAAGAAAAACTTATACAACAGGTGAATGGGAGTAACAATGAAATTAAAACCCAAATAGCAATCATAGAATCTAAAAGCAATCAACAAGAATGGGTTAACGAACATTTCACCAAAGAAATAAGCGAGGTAAGGGGTACAACGAAGATTAATAGTGAGAAAATAGAACAAATGCAAGGACAACACGAATCATGGAATATTAACATCCGCGAGGAAATTGAAATATTAAAGAAAAGTGACCGGGCAGCGCCAAAAGAAATACAATACACATATGATACACTGACAAACTTTTCTAGTAACCCCACTATAAAATGTAAACGCTATAAGGATCGTATACACCCAATGATATATCTGAAATACATAAACCGAGTAACACAAGATGGACAAGATAATAATTTACGTTTACACATCATTAGGTTATCATTAAAAGAAAGAGCCATTGAATGGTTTCAAATGGTGTCAGATAATATGAAAGACTTTGAAAAGCATTTTAAACTCGCATATTGGAAAGAGGTCAGTCCAAGATGCTTGAAAATTCTATTGTTGACTACTCAACTGAATCCGATGCCATCGGGCATACACCTCAACTAAAACAATTACCTATTATAAATAACTTTACACGGGCAGGACAAATAACACGAATAACTATTTAAAAAAAAAAAAAAAACCAGAAAACGACGACAAGAAAGAAATTGAAATACCATTAATCGAATTACAAATTAAAAATGTTAAAGTAAGAGCTATTATAGACACAGCCGCTGAAATTTCACTGATAAAACCTGAAATTATATCGAAAATTGAAAATAGTGAACGATACATTTTAAACGTCAAGAAGCTAGACATTATCGCTACTAACTCAAAAAAAAATTAGGATATATAAATCAAAAATTAAATATTGAAACAACTATCAATAATACCACGTACCTATTTGAATTTTACATATTTGAATATATGAATCAGGAGTGTATATTGGGAATAGATAACTTAAAACAATATAAAATGGTCATCGATCTAAAGGAAAATAAACTAAAAATAAACGAAGGAAATGAAAAGGATATAGAAGTAGGAAATATAATAGCAGAATATAAAGATATATATAATTATGAATATGAAGGTAAAGAAGAAAAGGACGAAATGACGTATATAGAAATAATAAATAAGGTAATAATAGGAATGGATTCAGAAGAAAGGTTAAGAATGAAGTAAAAGAAATGTCGATGGAAAATATTAGATTATTTAACGAAGACGTGACATTTGCAAAGGGATACTCACATAAGATCGAAGTAGAGAATAATGCACCATTACATTGTAAAAATTATCCTATACCTCAACAATACCAGAAACAAATAAAAGGAAGATCCATATACAATTATTATACCGATATTTTGAAAACGAAAAAAAAAATTAAACCCGTGACGTTTAATTTTTTTACAAAACGAGAGGCAAAATGTAATGTTATTACATTGACAAAATTAAATAACGTTTAAGAAAATACAAAAATACAACAAGTTACGATGCTAGATAAGCCTTTCCGCAGTCGTCGGGATGCATAAATAGCGAATGCCGTGTTAGGTATACAAGGTTTAAAGGAGCAAGCTTATATTAAGATGTATAACATAAAAAAATGTAAATAATAACTAAAGTAGAAACTTGTATAATTTAATTATAGATAAAAATTATAAATTAGGTTAAAATTACCTCGGTAACTAACTAAATTACAATGTGTTTGAGGAACTTTCAAAAACGGCGCCACTGTGCATGACAACAAGTGTTTTGCATATGCACCAATCAACATTAAGATCCAATGGTAACGAAAACAAAAGTAGAAATCAACAAGGAGATAAAATTTTAACTTAGTGGTGTACAGATAGCGTCGTGACGATTTTCGAAATTGTGTCCAGATAAATTCAGTTTTCGCGAGGAAGTACCTAAGAAAATAAATTAAAAATTAGTAAAAGAGTGTAGAAAGTGAATAAACTTACCGTAATACCAAGAAGAAGTATCTGTTGCGTAAAAATTAAGTAGCAACAAAATTGTCGAATTGAAGAAGCCGAGGCCCTAATCCTATTCCTGCTACCATATCCACGATCCTGATCGAAGTCCTGACGGCTCCCCAGCCTCAAAAAGGTCCGGAATCCTGTTTTCAAAATCCCGGCGAAAACCACGCCACCGACCGCCATTTTGTAAGCGTCTCCAAGTAGACGATTAGAAATAAAGGTTAGATTAGATTATAAGATTGCACACTCATACTTGCAACACATATAATTACCTGTTATCCAGCACCTACTCCAATACCACAGCACATCCACCTAGTTTAAATAAAATCTCTAGAGATCACACTTAAAACCGCCATCGAAGAGTCCGCGAGAATAAATAATAACTACCGAAACCTAACCTTCTATGACGCGTTATAAGCATAGTATAAGAAGTTGCCTAATTGTCTGCACTCAGTATCTAATATTTTGAATCATTTAGAAAGTAATAAATATTGTGTTATCGTTTGCAAATAAGTTTTTAACTACACTCCAACCAATACACATCCTCCTACACCCCACGGCATTCCCTGAGATAAAGAGATCTTTTAAAGTGCTCACATAAAAAGAACCTATCGGAAAGCAACCAACCATATAAGACTTTCATTAGAATCTCAACGATAAATTAAATAAAATAAAAGCAATTTACAACAATATATATATATATATATATATATATATATATATATATGTATAATAAATCTATAATCAATGATATAAACAGATATATACAACTTAATCTAGAACTTAAAATGATGAGGTAAAATGAAAGTTATAGGCAAAGAGAAGTCGGATATATACTACCGTGTAAGTTTCTGTGTGAACACCCTACCTCATAATGTCTACAAATCCTAAATATTGCACTGACTCATTCATTTACATCCATGTCTGAAGTGGTTGCGTCAAACACTTCCCTTTCATCCAGAACATGCACTGTAAATAAAGCTCTGCGTACACGCATGGCACACCAGCAACGTTTGTTTAAAACAATGGTGATCAGTTCCCGCGTCTGTTTGTTGTCGCAGTGTGCTACGATGCGTGTCCGCTGACATTTTAATACATTACCAGGCTTCCGCAGTGCAATATGTAGGTGTCGATTACATCTGCGACATAAATTACCAAATTTACTTTCATAGAAGAAACTTACAAGATAATATGTATCTTCAGGGAAACATGCCTTGACCGCCCAATCATTTGGGATGCTGTGGAAAATTTCGATGTGACATTTTCTTACCGAAATTTTCCACGGGCGGTAAGACATCTGTGATCAGCAGGGGTTGTACATCATCCCAAATAATTGAGCGCCCGCATTTCTCAATCTGCCTCCAGCAGTCGTCCGTCCACCGGTGTACTAACTCTAGTAGTCCACCTCAGCGATAGAAGCAGTTAAACCACTACGTACAGCAGGATTCTCTACCCAACCGCATAATTTTTTAAATGTGTGGTATTCACGCAATAAATCTTTCAAATGATGTAATTTTTCTTGTAACATGGTCCGAATGGTGGCTTTGGTAGCGGCAAGTTCGCCAGCGATGCGATCGTCACTTTGCGCGTCAAACACATTTAAGAATTTAAACTTCGGTAGAGGGAGCGAGTCAGCTTTCAACGTCAACGATGTGTGCATTCATATTCGCTGATGTCACCGGTGACGTTGAGCGGTGAACGAAATGAGTGGTGGCGTCAACGTTCACGGTCTTGGATTCACCCCTCGACGTGCAAGGTCCGACCTCAGTAGACGTCGAGAGGATACGCTCATCAACTTTAACGCTGTTTGGTGGCACCCTCGATGTTACATGTTGTACAAAGGGTGACATTGGTGGTTTCCCAACGTTAAGGTGCACCTTTGGTGTAAATCTTGACGTGGGTGGTGGAAGAGCTGGGTAATGTGTGCGAAGCGTTTCATTTCGCGGTGCCGTTAGTAAAGCCCGTAAAGAAGGGCAAGAAGAGCGTGGTGCGGGTTTAATACATACGTTAGATAAAATTTTAATTTTTTCCGTAACCGCCACGGTAGTTCGCGTCTCACCGCACTGTGAAACGGTCAGCATCTCCAAAGAAGTATTGGATGCGCAACTTTGTTCGATCAATACCTCTTGGGATATGCTGACGGTATTCTCAATAACGTGCTCGGAACCGGACAATTTTCGTTTCACAGCACGTTGTTGAGAAGATAAAAGTTTGCTGCTTGCGGGGGAGCTCGAACGTAAAATTGGGCTTCGGCGGCCAGCACATACATCAGCCGATGTAGATCGTACAGCCACACGCTGTGGGGGTGTACATGTTGACCGCGACGATGCTTCAATTTTATGTTCGACCTCCTGTTCGTTAGTTTTTATTTCGGAAAAATCTGGCGCGGGGATGTTCGTAAACAATAATTTTTCTAACGCGTCCAAATCGAGGGCGTCGAAATCATCCTCCGCGGTAACGCACCATTCAGACGGGAATGTGAAGATGGAGGGTGATTTCTGCGACATCTTTATCACAAAGAATCATAATATAATTAGTTACATAACGATTACTCAAAGTCAAACTTACTGTTCGTTGCTGCAACCAGGGTGATTAAGAATTAAAACCGAATATGTGAAGTGCTCTGTAAATCGAAAAACGACTGTTAGCATTATATTTGAAGAGAATGACACACTCAATTCAACTAATTTTCATAAGGTACTTATTCACAGACATTTTAACATTAATGTAATTAATAAATGTAATTATATAAAAGTTATAACTTACTGCTGAATAATAGAGATCGTTGAAATCAAACTTGGATCTGCGAAGGGGTTGAACACTTAAATTTTCTATCCTAAAACACATAACTTGACACATATAACATCCAAATGAGAATTCAATTACTTACTTCTTAAAATAATATATTGTTCCCACAATGCGAACTTAACTTGTGGTCTGTAAAACAAGATTGCGTTATAGTTCGTTGAATAACAACTCCCGATGAGGGGCATGGGAGACAATTAAACAGTGTTAGAAAACTTACCTTTGTAATTCACTACACAATCACTAGAACTAACGAAAGACTACACAACTTTTAGAAACGGTCCGTCTGGTGTAGAGGTTGCAATAGAACTGACGCATAAATGGAGGAAAATACCTTTAAATACCGACATACTGACCTTGACCTTCACCGATCACGCTCATGGCCACGACCATGAGTCGGGTTGAATGACTGATCAGGGTCAAGGTCAGCATACATCATTGCTAGAACCAGCTTTGCGAAGGCCAAATTCAAGGTCATTTGACAAAAAGATCGTCTACATTCAAGATCACCAGACGAAAATAAATTTCCCGAAGGCTTAATTGAAGGTCATTTGATTAAAATTTATATATATATTTTCTTAAAGTAAAAAATTTTAAAAAATTGAAAATTAAAAAAAAATGGTTAAAATTGGGGAACAAAAATTCAAAATATTAAAAAAATTAAAAAAATTAAATAATTGAAAAAAAAAATTCAAAAAATGTTTTATTAACGCCCCTTATATTTACATACAATGCATTTATTTTTGGAAGGTGTAGGTCCATCGTTGTGCGTTCCCCATCCTTCATTGTTATGATGCTCGAAACACGGAAGGCTCATCTGCAATTCGACGTTCTTTCGATATGACCGTGACAACCGCATCCAAACGCTTTCCAAATCTCGAGGCTTCACCCGTTCGATGTAATACGTCAGCGGGATATACTTTAAATCCGTAGATGAAATATTTCCGAATGATCCGTCTACCTCATATCTTCGACATATCTGATAACTTTTTTGTGACATGAATGATGAAAAACCGAACACGTCTAAGAAACGAACAATTCGCTCCATCGCCACCAGGAACTGATCAAGTGAATTGATGATTCCTTCTTTATTACTCCAAATCTCCCCTCTCTAATTCTTCTTCCACTGGTGTGAGTCTTCTCCGCACAATGGTATTGATAGTGCACATTCGAGAGGGCGCACATACTTGCTCTACCCCTGTGAAGTGTACACATGGGGGATCCTGTCGATAGCTTTCCGACCTGTTCGTCTACTTCGATGATGCGTGTTGGAACAATATTTTGTATATATTTTACCTTCTCGCGCCCTTTCACGTATACCTTCTGGAAATTACGCGTTAGATATCGAACGATGTTGTCGAAGTGGGACGTCGGTACGGATCCATCATCCCAATCGATGCAGTGGTGATGGTTCATGACCCAATTCGCTGTGTTGCGAAGCTTCCTTGGCAGCAATGCAAAACTGTGACTTGGTTGGAACATGTAGTGACTGATGCGGTTGTTGCTGTCGTACGACGCCAATTCCTTCGGCATGAATTCTTCATCGTTAACCATAAAGCCATGGACATCCAAAATTACATATGGTATTTTCGCACGATTCATTGTGACATTCGTTCGACGGCTGCGTATACGGATACTGGTAACATTCCAACGCTGTATCACCTTATATTCAGGTGAACTGTTTGACGATCTTCGTGAGTGGGGAATACTGGAAAGCCTTGTCATGCAATATCAAGCAATAGGCGGTTGTTCCGTCCGGTATTTGTACCTGTGTACTATATTCAATCCTTATTTCCACCCCACTTTTATGCAAGGCTTCTGCTTGATAGCTACAATCTATTCCGATCAATGATGCGTTTGCGGCAAATTGACTGGGTGACAATAACGGTTCGTTTGACTTGTAATAATACGAGTGTTGGAAGCGTGCGTACATGTCGTACAACACCGCAAAATGATTGATTTCAAAGTCGATGTTCAAATTATCATACGGGTACCGTTCTCCGTTTAAAAACACTGTCATATTTGTTAGACCGATGTTATCAAATTTCGACATGTTTTCGAATTATAAATCTTGGTGTTTCGAGTTGCGGAGCGGTTTTTACTGACCATGACTGTTTCATACTTCTGGGTATGGATGGATATTCGTGGATTTCCCAACTTCTGAACTGGATGTGCATGTCAACGTTCCGTCCCGATAACTTAGTCAAGGCTACTTCTTCTCGAAGTCCTACTGCTACGTGTGGCACCCTCCAAACTATTTTATCGATGACTAACAATTTTTCCTCCGCGCTGTTGACGATTACGTCACTATCATCGTTATTGCGAATCAATACCAGCTCTTGCCGTACGTTCATCAAAATCTTCTTAAAGTCTTCCGCAACACCCAGCAACGGATTCAGTGGAACGCTCACACCAAAATTTCCCTTGCTGTCAAGACAACTTGCGGTTCCTTTTATGATTCCTCGTTTATTCGGATCGCTCACGTCACTTTCCACACTCCAGTCTGCGTTCTCCAATTTCAAGATGTCGCTTGAACTGAATGAGAAATAACCTTTCATGCATGACGTAACTCCAACGTTTCGTACGGAATCTACTTGCACGCCGTTTATTAGATAACGTATGTCGCTGAACATGTACGCGATCGGGTTGTTAATAAGCTGCGCAGTTGTGCTGACATCTTTCGTCACACTACCGTCCGTCCCGATCTTGCGTACACTACCTTCTACGTGCAAACAACTTTCGCTGGGTAACGTGTAATTGTCAATTTCCGGCACGGATATTCTAATTTCATCGTTGTTGTCGAAACTTGTGGAGCCGAATGGTTGATGTGAATGGAATTCATAGCTCACTATCGAATTGTCGACCTTTATTTTGTCTGTTACGTTTAATACATCCATTTATTTCGTCACCTTATAACCCAAATTTTTCAAGAAGTTTCGATTCGCGCGTGTTAACCGTCCGATTGATCGTTTCGCACTGTCGATTACCCGCCGCTTCAGTTTACCTTTATACCTTTGCTTTCCGTCATCATACACTAGCCCCATCTTCCAGCGATCATTCGTTCGTATCTTTCGATAGTCGTACACTATTCCCATCGTTTTACTCTGTTGATCGCAAATGTAGTCTGATCGTTACTTCCTCTCCTCGGAAATTCACCAAGTTACCGTCTTGGTCTAAGAGGCGTACTGTGAGCGTACTGATGGTATTACCTGTTACAGGTAAATAAATAGGTTGTGGCGGACGATAATTTTGAATCCTGCTGGAACGTACGGGAAAAACTGATACAAGACGTGGTCCGGTTGCCCGTTGTTGTAAGAGCCTTTGATCAAATTGCAATATATTTGCAATGCGTTTACTTTGTTTATGTTCACGATATTATCCGATTCCACTTCTGTGTTTACTTGAATCTTCCGTCGCGTAAACCCTAACAAAGAACCGACGTTGCGAGGTAGAGTGAAGTCGAGCTGTCGGGAACTGCTTACGGTGGTCTTATGTGTGTTATGATTCCCGCGTATTTTTAAGACGAAACCATTATCTCTTCTTGACGCTTCTTTCGTAAGGTATGCTGCTATGTCGTCCACGTCGTACGTTCCCACCGGTATCTCGATGGGTGATAATAATAGTCCGTAAGCTAAGTAATAAAATAAATTATTACTTTCGTCAACGTTTGCGATGGAATTAAATGAGTCGAAATTTAAGAGGGCCAACTCGTAATTACGTGATTCGTTTAAAAGAATTGGTGGATTAAAATTACAGGATAAATCGGATGATTTACCCGTTAATGTGAACGTATAGGATGCACTAGCCTGTCGATCCATTGCTGTTGTACTACGGCTGTACGTTAAATTTCACCCGTTATATTAGTTAAAAACTGCAGACACAATTGTCCACAATTGACATCCGTCTCCTTTTGATATCTGCGATAATTGTAATTTATGATGTCCGTCCTATCATTCGATAACAAATATCGTTCCATTTCAACTGGAGGTCTCAAATCACCGTAACTAAATATCGAAATATGATATATGTTTACCTTGCTTCTTATATGCAACCCAATGGGTACCCCGTCCGTCCGCATCATCCAAATTTATTATTCCGCTTTCTCGTTTCCTTATCTTCTTTGGTAGTTTGTTCCGCATATATATCCCACGAAAGTACGGTATTTTCAGCATTCGTGCATACTTTGTCAATTCGAGATTCGTTAATGGATGATGCGGTAAATTCATCAGTTTCTTGTCTGATTATTTAAATATAACCCACACCCTTGTTTATACGGTTTAATGTAAAAACCGCCCCCCCACAGCTTTTGCTTCCATTGTGTGGTTATGTCGTTCTGCTTCTTGCAGTTGATCTCTTGCAGCTTTTGCACCCGTTACCGCTTTCGCGATAGCAGCTGCGCCACCGCCGAGGGATCCCAAGGCTCCCAATGCTGCGAATAAGGGAATCAATGGTAGTAAGCCACCCGTCTTGGGAATCTTTATGACCCTTCCGCGCGGCTTGCGGATTTTTCTGCCCACCATTCTCAACGCTTTGTGAGCCATTTTAGCATGTTGAAATAAAGTTCTTGTTCCACTGCGTGTTATTGCTTGACGCGCTATCTTCATTACCTTTGGAAAAGACAACTGCCCCCCCGCGCTTCCTCCCTTTTTGGCAGACATCCTTCTTATTTTTGACTTCACACGTCGTTTACCAACCCCCATACCGAGCGCGGTTTTTGTTTTCATAGCGGCGGCTACGGTGCCGGATGCTACTCTTTCCCCTATACCAGCGTCTTTGCTTAGAAATCGCTCCTTTGCCGCCTTATACAATTCCCTATCGGCTGCGTGTCTACTGACCAAATCGGACGTCGTGCCGTATGCGATATCGTGTATCTTACAAGCTTCATCTAATTTATTCACTCCTCGATCACCTCGCGCTAATCTTTTCGCTAGCCTTGTACCGGGACCACAAAACTGATATCCTGGTATGTGTAATTCCACAGGTAACTTGTCTATCAATTTGTTAATCAAACCGCGACCATTTCTTTCGACAATTCGTCGTCGACTGTTTCCACTTTTCGGTTTCCTCGACATTATATTTCGTTGCGCTATCACACTTTCATACATTTACTAACGAACTACGTAATATTAAATCGTCCGGTTCTGAAGGTATCAGTGACTATTTTAAAAGAATTGAAGACTATACTTGCTCCTTCCTTTGCAAAGCTTTTTAATAAATGTATGAATAACGGATACTTTCCTGACTTTTTTAAAACTGCAATTGTAATTTCCGTCTTTAAATCTGGTGCCAAGGATTCGTTATCCAATTATTGACCAATTTCTCTAATGAACAATATTGCCAAGATCTTTGAAAAGATAATTAAGTGCAGACTTACGTCTTTCTTAAATAACGCTACAGACGAATTTTTGTTCGTATACTAATTTGTCCCTTTTAGACTGCTTGATGGCGAAACTGTGATCTGGCAAAATCTAAGACCTTCGTCCACTTTATATTGCCGTCCTATTAAGTTTATTTTTACCAAGGAGACAAAAGAGTTTACGAAAGAAGAAACTTCTAAAATTTTAGTTGAAGTAAGTCAGCTTCTTCCAACATTAGGTGACATTGCTGAAGCTCAAATCTCTGTTAAACACGATTTGTTGTTGACAATGAAAAGTGTGTAATGCCTTAACAGACACAATGTGAACACAAAAGTGTTATATTTGCGGTGTCACCCCATCTACTATGAACGTGGAGTCAAGGAAATATCCCAGCAACGAAGAACGCCTTGCATTTGGTTTATCTACTTTGCATGCATGAATCCGCACGTTTGAATGTTTGCTTCACATCAGCTATCGTTTAGAAATAAAAAAATAGCAAGTCAGGGGAGATAACGACAAAGCTATTGTGAATCAACGCTCACAAGAGATACAAAAACTGTTTAAAGATCGGCTGCGTGTCTACTGACCAAATCGGACGTCGTGCCGTATGCGATATCGTGTATCTTACAAGCTTCATCTAATTTATTCACTCCTCGATCACCTCGCGCTAATCTTTTCGCTAGCCTTGTACCGGGACCACAAAACTGATATCCTGGTATGTGTAATTCCACAGGTAACTTGTCTATCAATTTGTTAATCAAACCGCGACCATTTCTTTCGACAATTCGTCGTCGACTGTTTCCACTTTTCGGTTTCCTCGACATTATATTTCGTTGCGCTATCACACTTTCATACATTTACTACCTTAACGATGGACGTGAAATGAAACGCTTCTCCCTCAGTATGAACATTTATTTATATACATATATACTTTCAATGAAAAGTTGAAGCAGTGATGTGCAATTACAATTGTTCCATATATTACATTTACGTACATCTTTCGGTGTAAATTTTCTTCCTAAATTCTATGGTTAAGTATGGTTTTAATTTACATTCTAACATCTTAATTCTATCCCTAAATCGTATATTGTCCAAATACTGCTCCTCCCACTTATTGAACCTGGACTGCCTGTACGCGTACGCCCATGTGTACATTATATGCGTTATGTTATTTTCTACATTAAATGTTACACTTTTCATTTACTTGTTAATTAAATTATACAGATCGATATCCCACAATATTTTATCAGTTCCATATATTAAGAGTTCTTTCGTGATGCACGTTTGCTCACTATTCACACCATTCATGACAGCTAGCACATTCTGCTTCATTTCACCAGACATTGAGCATACTGCCCTAATCACGTCATCATAGTAATTCCTGTACTCCAAACTTTTTAACATCTCCATTCGACTAGTTATAACATCTGCCAGTTTCCACAATTCATGCAGCGAATCATATGCCAAATACACGCATTCCGCGTTTCTCTCGAATTTTAATATCTTTCGAGAATTTTCTATCCACTCACATGATATGTTTATACCGCACAACGTTAATTGAGATGGTGCACGAGATCCAAAGCTGCTTGTTATGGATGTTTTATAGCTCAAAATGTTTTGCCAATCCAGGTCCTTTAAAGTGATACATTGACCTTCCCCCATTATTCTCACAACGGGTTCGAAGAACATTTCCGAACATAACCCAACTGTAACCCACTTCGTGCGACTCTTATTTATAAAATATATTGTCTCTGAATAGAGGGGGCCTCTATTCCCTCGTTGAACATTTTCGGGGAGATTTCCACTTTCCTCTCTTCTCGTTACTACACCATTTTCGTTGAAAGCGTGTGTTAATACAAAATTATTTAAATCACCTTCATAGCTGGAATCTTCTCCAATGACTTGCGACATAGGTACGGTATTTTGTGCTTTGACGATTTTTCTCATCTTTTTCGAACGGTCATCCCCATCAATTGTAGGACTTCTCTTCGGATGAAGGTTGTTGGTTTGGATGGAAGTGTGATGCTTTGATGTTGCCACTACACATACATATTCAAAATTTGAACTAATTCTATTGTAATATAATGTACAACTTACTTGTAATTCTTCAACGATCAGCAATTATAACTCCAAGGACACTGCTGCTTCGACTTTATGTCAAGCGACTACACTTTTCACTGCAATACCGTTCACGCTTATAAACGATATTTTTGGGTGGGGGGGGCTGAACATTTTTCTAGACCCAACCAGGATTTGTCAATTCATAAACCTCCTCCTGGAACGATGAAGATCAAGGTCAAGGTCACGCTCGACCTTGATTTGCAAATTCATAAACCTCCTCCTGGAACAATGTAGGTCAAGGTCAAGGTCATGGTCACTCAGTGTGACCTTGACCTTGACCTACATTGTTCCAGGAGGAGGTTTATGAATTGGCAAATACCCACTACTACTGATGTTGATAACTTTAAATGCTTGCGTTTCCGTACTAGGATAAACAATATTGAAATAGGTGTTACGGGAATTTATAAATCTCCTCCATTTGACACTAACCGTTTTATAGAAACTTTGGATAAATATATCCGTGACTACTGTAAGTACCCTTTTGAAATTATAGCCGGTGATTTCAACATAGACAATCACCGGAAAAAGCATTAAAATCCAAAACTTACGATTATTTAAATATCCTCGCTCACAATGGTTTCAAATGTTGTATAAATACACACACGCGAATTTGTGGTAATTGTAAAAGTTGTTTAGACCACATTTTTATAAAAAATGATTTGGAAAATCGAATGATCTTCCCAATCGTTTCACATTCTAAAATTACTTATCATAGTCCTACATTTGTTAAACTTGTATTGTCACAAAAAGGAAATAATCCGCGGAATAATAAATTTCATTATACGAAAGTGTTTGACTATGTGGCATTAAAACGTAATATTGCACGTCGTGATTTGCATATGCACACGGATGAAGATATTGGGTCGAGTTTTCGCAGAGTAATAAAAATTCTAAATAATGAAATTAAACAAGCTACGTTTAGTAAACGAATCAACTCTAAAAGAAGAATACGCAAACCGTGGATTACCTCCGGTATAGTAACATCCATAAATACTAGAGACAGGTTGTACCGGCAAACACTGCTTGACCCACAAAATTTTAACTTACAGGCCACCTACAAATATTATGTGGATTATATACGCAGCCTTATAACTTCTGTTAAAAGTGATTATCTTCGCAATGAAATCACTAATAATAAAAAAACGGGAGAAAACTGTGGAAAATAGCGGGTGATGTATTAAACGAAAAAAATACAAAAGAGGTTGTATCTCAAATTAAAATAAACGATGAAATAATTACTAATAATGTACGTATTGCGGATTTATTTAATTCATATTTTACTGAAGCAGTAGAGAATCTTAGCAATAATATCCCGCAAAACTTGTCTTCTACAAATGTTATGTTAAAAAAATCATTAAATTTTATAATAACTCATTTTCCTGTTACCCACAGACACAAATGAAGATTAAATATTATAAACGAACTACGTAATATTAAATCGTCCGGTTCTGAAGGTATCAGTGACTATTTTAAAAGAATTGAAGACTATACTTGCTCCTTCCTTTGCAAAGCTTTTTAATAAATGTATGAATAACGGATACTTTCCTGACTTTTTTAAAACTGCAATTGTAATTTCCGTCTTTAAATCTGGTGCCAAGGATTCGTTATCCAATTATTGACCAATTTCTCTAATGAACAATATTGCCAAGATCTTTGAAAAGATAATTAAGTGCAGACTTACGTCTTTCTTAAATAACGCTACAGACGAATTTTTGTTCGTATACTAATTTGTCCCTTTTAGACTGCTTGATGGCGAAACTGTGATCTGGCAAAATCTAAGACCTTCGTCCACTTTATATTGCCGTCCTATTAAGTTTATTTTTACCAAGGAGACAAAAGAGTTTACGAAAGAAGAAACTTCTAAAATTTTAGTTGAAGTAAGTCAGCTTCTTCCAACATTAGGTGACATTGCTGAAGCTCAAATCTCTGTTAAACACGATTTGTTGTTGACAATGAAAAGTGTGTAATGCCTTAACAGACACAATGTGAACACAAAAGTGTTATATTTGCGGTGTCACCCCATCTACTATGAACGTGGAGTCAAGGAAATATCCCAGCAACGAAGAACGCCTTGCATTTGGTTTATCTACTTTGCATGCATGAATCCGCACGTTTGAATGTTTGCTTCACATCAGCTATCGTTTAGAAATAAAAAAATAGCAAGTCAGGGGAGATAACGACAAAGCTATTGTGAATCAACGCTCACAAGAGATACAAAAACTGTTTAAAGATCGTATGGGTCTCATTGTAGATAAACCAAAACCGAATTCGAAAAGTTTTGTGTTGATACTAGAAAATTATACCTTAATCTGTATTCGCGGTATTCCATGCCCGTTACTGTGCATAAAATTCTTGTACACAGCGCGGATTTTATAAAGTCTTTTCTTCTTCCCATTAGACAACTCTCCGAAGAAACCCAGGAGGCAAGAAATAAAGACCGATATACAGTACAGATCTTTTGAGAATTCTTTTAATTACGTCTGATCCTGTTATCAACTCGTATAGAGAATTACCGCGAAGAAAATTTACTTCTTTGCCGTCCGAGGTTCTGCAGTTGATTATCCCACCTTCATTGCCATCCGAAACACCGTCAGTAAGTCATCATCACGAATTAAATGGGGAGGATTATTTACTCTCTGGATATTCAGCTGAATGGGAGAGCAGTGATGACGACTCATCTGATGGTGGATTGTAGGTTAATGTATTTTTTTAGTGTAATTATTATACTTATTTTATTGTGTGTTGTAGTTGCTTATAATTCGTGCCTTTGCATATAAGTTATTTAATATTAAATTTCTTTTGCTTATACACCTTGTTATTGTAAATAATTGATATATAGATACTGTTATTGCACTAATTTATTTTAAAAGAAATAATATTTTGTAAATTAATAAATGTGGGTACTACCATTGTGATTTTTATCTTTTTCCTAGAAGTTAAAAACCCAAATTCAGATTATTTGTAGTTACGTTAATTTGTATTTAAGGTGACGATACAAATATACATGAATAAGATACGTACATTCATATTGTCGTGTTTTTTTTAATAAACTGTAAAAGAAAGATAAGTATATATATATATATATATATATATATATATATATATATATATATATATATATATTGAAAATGTGTCTTGTCAAATATGACAGAAAAATGTAAAATTTACACGAAAGATGGTATAATCTTACACCTCAATGGTAATGTTTACTCGCCGCGAGGTGTTAGACAAGGTATCGTCTTGTCAGTGTTCTGTTGTCAGTGGTTCATTAGGAGTGATTGGCTCGCGCCAAGAAGTTTTGATGGCCACTACATGTAAAGGTATTTCAACAACTAAGGTTCTTGGTAATCGCTACTGACGAAGGGTAATAACCCAGAAACAATATTGTCTAGCGATCCACCAGTTAGTCTTCATGGACCTGTTTTAATTAATGTTCACTACACCATTGAGGTGTAAGATTAGACCATCTTTCATGTATATATATATATATATATATATATATATATATATATATATTTAAAAATGTATAATTTTTCTTGTATGAGTAAATAAGAAACTTTATATAGGATGGAAGGAGAAGGCAAAGAAATTCAGCTGGAGCTGTCATCGGCGTTAGAATAAAATTGAATCCGAAGAAAATACGTGGACTTGTTTGGGGAAGACTCGGATACAGAGGAAATAGAGTGTCCACCAACACCAGGAAGAGAATTGCAAATTGATATAATGCAAGAAAAATTAATGTGCATGATTCCCATTGAATTAGCACGGGGGACTATTCCCGAGGAGGAAATAATAAAGGGGGAAATTCAAGAAGAAGAAATAAAGTGTATAGAAATAGACGAGATTATAAATTTAATAGAGGAATACCAGGGCAGGGAATAGAAAAAAGAGAAGCCGACACCGCTGGGGTTAGGGATTCCGGTGGTGGTTTTTACCCAAGAACAGTGGCTATGCGCCAGTGCAAAACACCACGCAAATTTCCTGACCAATAAATCCGGAAACTACAAGCGCACATACGGCGATAGGACTGGGCGGAGTCATGGACGTGGAACCGCCCATTGATGAAATACAAGAGATACAAAGCCTGATAACTCAGGCTTTGCAGATGAGAAAAGAAATCGAGATCGCGAGAAGCAATTCCGACACGCAACCGTCGACATCCGTCGCAACGACGAACCGACATGGCGTCCTAGAGAGCCTGCCAACGGAGACAGGCCCCGCCCCCTTCGAAAACGAGACCACGACAACGCCAGCAAAGGCAAAACGACCGCCGTCGGTCGTAATACATACGCTCCCCACAAATCACGGGGAGTTTGTTAGATCAATTGCTGCCACGTTGGGCAGCAATAATTTCTACTTGAGATACGCCGGAAATAGAGTGAGTGCGCATACGCACACACAGGCCGATTATAATAAGCTAATCCAGAATCTCTCGTCCGCTGAGTATCATACTACCACTGACCAGCTCAACAACAACTGTAAATATGTACTGTATACTAGAGTGAAATGGGAACGCGATGAAAGCAATCTTAAGGCTGTGCAATGCTCGAATTGCAACGCTAAGTTTAGGTGTCTCAAGTGCGGCGACGGGCACCCCACTCCCCAATGCGTGAAACCGCGAACTGAAAAAGCATTTTGTTGTAACTGCAAGGGGGGCCACCCCGCGAATTCAATATACTGCCCGGTTTACAAACATCTAATTGAGAGGAGGCAGAACCAAGCAGCTCTAACAAGAAAGAAAGCCTCCCCGCAACAAACGTATGTCGCTGCACCGGCGCCAAAAACGAACCTGCGCCCAGAGGACGCAGCGACAACAACAATAACAACCAGAGTCCCGCCAGGAGGATCAGCTCCCACCACAGCAGAGACAACGATAACAGTGGCCGCGGCTACACCAGCAACAGCCACAACACCAACGGCCGCAGCCACCATCGAAACAGCTGCCGACACCACGCCAACGCCAGCCGCCGCCCGACCGAGAAGGGCTGCAGTACGTCCCGTCCACCGTTGTCCCTCGGAAGAGGATCACCGCGCCGCGAACAACTGAGCCTCAAGAGGTGCAACTGGATGACTTCGAGGAGCTAACAAGGGAAGTATAGCTTAACAGGGTAGTTACGATTACAAAAATGCTGGCTATGGGCAGGCAACTAAACAACCGGCTCGAAGGAGTCACAAGCGAGAGATTAAAATTTAATATTTTCGTAACTTTCTGTGCCGAACTCCATGACTAGACTCAACGTGTGTACTTGGAACGCCAACGGACTACGTAACAAAATCGGGGAACCCATCCAGTTCCTCGATGGACACGACACTGACGTTATGTGCATCAACGAAACGAAACTGACGGACGCCGACAACGTAACCCTTCTGGGTTACGTAACGGTTACGTTGGGGGGTTGCAGTCCTAATTAGGAATGGCATACCCTTTCTACGCGTTCGTAATAACGAAACAGATCATCTTGAGCTAATCTCGGTTAAGTTTCAGGATGACCTTACGATAACGGCCTGGTACAACAGACCGACGTCACGGATCACGCAACGAGACATATAGGCGCTCCTAGGTATCCCGGCAAGGACAATAGTGGTGGGAGATTTAAACGCTAAACACAGTGTGATAAGTCGCTACATCGTGACTTGGAGGGTCCCTAATTATCGCCGTTCATGTCAATGAAAGCCGTTGTAGAAAATGTGATGTTTATTGTTCTATGGTCGTAACATCGATCATACACTATCTTATAAGAACTATCTTAAAAGACTATATGTCTACGAACTATGGTAATAGACTATCCTAATTAGAATGAGAACTAAACTATTTATATTATTTCTAATACTAATCTAAGTGATTTAAATGAGGTACATATACATATGCTTATTGTTTACTGTCCCCGTTAATTGAATGCAATATGACCCACTTATGACATTAGTAACGTGAACTAGTTTATATAGTTCTAATTACGTTACGCTAAATGGTGTCATATCACACCTTCTTTCCGCGAGAAAGAAAAAATTTAATTTGATTAAAAATTGGATTTTTCTCTTCTTATATCAGCCTTAGATTATTCCTAATCATAGTTATTTGTATGCAACTTCACAAAGATATTTTAAATATGCCTCTCTTCCAAGATTTTCGCTCAGATAAGACCATTCATTGCTGAAGAACAACATGGTTTCATGAACAAGAGATCAGTTGTTACAAATCTTACAGTTTTAACACAGTTTCTATGTGAGAATCTTGATAATAATATACAAGTTGATGTAGTGTACACGGGCTTCACTAAGGCTTTTGACACTATCGACCATTCAATTCTTTTACGTAAACTCGGCTCGATAGGTTTCTCTCCCATGTTAGTATCTTTTTTTTAAACATATATTGTGGGTAGAAAACAGTACGTAGCACATATGGGGCATTTATCCAACCATTTCATACCGACTTCCGGAGTTCCCCAAGGTAGCAACCTGGGGCCCTTATTATTTCTCATCTTCATTAATGATTTATGTCACCAGCTTCAATGTAACAAGCTACTTTTTGCGGACGATCTCAAGCTTTTTGCACAAATTAAAACGATTGATTATTGTACAACTCTGCATCAGCAATTAAACATAATAATGAATTGATGCACCAAAAACAATTTACGCATGAACTTATCTAAATGTTATATAGTTAGTTTCTCCCGCAAAGTTCACCCGATATTCTACGACTACAACATTAATGATTATCTTCTTCAACGTTCTACATCTATTAAAGATTTAGGTGTTACTTTCGATGACAAACTAACCTTCAACGAGCACGTGATACACATTGCATCTGCTGCAACAAAGGCTTTGGGATTTGTAATCAGAAACACCAGACAATTTTCTACCCTTGATCCGATCAAATTAATCTATTTCTCTTTCGTCAGATCTAAACTGGAATATGCTTCGGTGGTTTGGTCTCCCATATATAGCATTCAATTGAATATGCTTGAAAAAGTTCAGAGAAGATTTCTTAAATATTTGTACTTCAAACAGCATGGGTAATACCCTATTCAGGGTTATGACAACAATGTCTTGCTTGAGAGCGTTCAAATTAACTCGTTAATGCTGCGACGAAGCCAGATTGACGTCAAATTCTTAAACAATCTACTAAACAATTTCGTTGATGCACCGAAGCTTATTATGGTTACATTGGTTTCGTTATACCTCAGTACCCTTGCCGTTTACGCAGCACATTTTATTGTTCCTCCGTTCGAACAAATATGATGCTAATATCCCCTATTCATAGAATATGTAAATTTTTCAATAGTATTTCTAATGATAGTGTTGATATTCACTTTTGTTCCCTACCACGCATTCTGAATGATGTTGAATGATATAATTTTTGCATGCAAGCTTTTACTTTTCCTTATCAATTAGCAAGTAGTTTTAATTAGTTTTTAGTTATTTAGTTACTGCTTACTTTGTATAACCTCTTCTATGTATACTTTAATTTGTCCTGTTATTAGATTGTAATCTGTTGGGCAATATATATATATATATATATATATATATATATATATATATATATATATGTTGGTGCGTAAGTTCTCGCGGCTGAAATCTGTGCTTCTTGGTTCTCGGGTTGTGAACCGCGTTGTAGAAATGTTCCCCGAAGGGTCGCTTCGACGTTTCGGCAGAGTCCCATCTGCCATCTTCAGGAAGCTCTTCTAGGTCTCGCTGACTTAGAAGAACAGTTCTTCTAAGAGACCTAGAAGAGCTTCCTGAAGATGGCAGATGGGACTCTGCCGAAACGTCGAAGCGACCCTTCGGGGAACATTTCTACAACGCGGTTCACAACCCGAGAACCAAGAAGCACATATATATATATATATATATATGAAAGATGGTCTAATCTTACACCTCAATGGTGTAGTGAACATTAATTAAAACAGGTCCATGAAGACTAACTGGTGGATCGCTAGACAATATTGTTTCTGGGTTATTGCCCTTCGTCAGTAGCGATTACCAAGAACCTTAGTTGTTGAAATACCTTTACATGTAGTGCCCATCAAAACTTCTTGGCGCGAGCCAATCACTCCTAACGAACCACTGACAACAGAACACTAACGAGACGATACCTTGTCTAACACCTTGCGGAGACTAAACAAGAGACGACTGTCAAACGTCCAGTGTCAACATATAAAAGGATTGCTGCAATTAATTGATGGCCACTACATGTAAAGGTATTTCAACAACTAAGATTCTTGGTAATCGCTACTGACGAAGGGCAATAACCCAGAAACAATATTGTCTAGCGATCCACCAGTTAGTCTTCATGGACCTGTTTTAATTAATGTTCACTACACCATTGAGGTGTAAGATTAGACCATCTTTCATGTAAATTTTACATTTTGCTGTCAGATTTGACAAGATACATTTTTAATTAATATATATATATATATATTAAAAATGTGTCTTGTCAAATCTGACAGCAAAATGTAAAATTTACATGAAAGATGGTCTAATCTTACACCTCATATATATATATATATATATATATATATATATATATATATATATATATATATATGTGTGTATGTCCTATCCCTATTTATTCTAAGTAACCGCGTTTTCACTGTGGAACTGCCACAGAAACAACGCTAACGGGACGACGCTACAAAACTACTACTGACGAACAAACAAATGGGCGTGGTCGAGTTGTTACCGACCTCGCCTGAGACTTTTGCTGCGTTTGTAAATATTGTATTTTATTTAGTATGTAAGATATAAATAAACCGCCATATGCCGTAATAAGGTCGCCCATCCATCAACCGACCTCAATGCGCCTTGCTGCACTCACGCACAGCTGCAACGTGCACGCAAGCCATTGGTCCTCCCCGTTCGGCCGCATAGGCTCCGCCCCGCAACGCCAAGCGGCCAACCACCGCGCCGCTTCATGCACCTGCACCGGACTGCTCAGGTATAAATATCCGACGGTTTCTACGATGGGTGGCTACCGCAAGATCTCAAATCCCTTATCCGAGACAGAAGATCGCTAAAGAAAAAGGCAGACCGTACTTTGGATCCTGCATATAGGGCCGAAGCAAACGCTAAAAACAGAGAACTTCGGAGCGCACTCGAGGCACATAAAAATGAACAGTGGGGAAGAAAACTGGAGCGTTTGACAACAGCGGATGGTTCAATGTGGAGGGTGCTGAAGGACCTAAAACGAAACCAGTCGAACAATCATAATATCCCAATTCATGGACAAAACGGACTGGTCTATGGGACAGCAGAAAAGGCAGAAGCCTTTGCGGACACACTCGAGGAAACCCTCTCGGGCCGTTTTGACGACCTGGACGACACAACAGAGGAAGAAGCGGAGGACGCTGTCGGAGTGGCACTGGATACGAGAAGTGCTGCGCTGACACCAGCCAGTTCGGCAGAGATTGCTGAGGCAATTCGACACCTGAAGACAAGAAAGGCCCCAGGAATGGACAACATTACGAACGAAGCGATTAAGAACTTGCCAAGGAAAGCCCTAGGTGCCATTGCACAGTACATAAATGCGACACTCAGACTAACGTATTTTCCATCTGTCTGGAAAACTGCAAACGTCGTCATGATCCCCAAACCCTTCAATGATAAAGTCCTGCCTCAAAACTACAGGCCGATCAGTCTTCTGCCTGCACTTGGCAAACTTGCCGAAAATGTCATACTATCCAGGCTTAAGACCGAATTGATCGACAACCAGACCATCCAGGACGAACAGTTTGGCTTTCGAGTAGGACATTCCACCGATCTACAAGTCCTTAGATTAACCGAGGCCATACTGGATGGTTTTTGCAGGAAGGAAGTGACGGCGGCAGTTTTCCTTGACATTAAAAGCGCATTCGATTGTGTGTGGCACGAGGGCTTATTACACAAACTGGTAAATGCTGGAATAAATATAAATCTGGTCCGACTTATCGCGTCATACCTGGCGAACAGAAAGTTCCGGGTTAGAGTGGAGAACGACATATCCGGCGAGCGGATGATAAAGGCCGGAGTCCCGCAGGGGTCCATTCTGGGGCCAACTCTTTTCACTGTCTACATGGCAGATTTTCCGCGCCGACAAGGTACTGAGGTGACAATTTTTGCGGATGACCCTTAACACTTAACGACGACAAGTGCGTGGCCGTCCGATTCACCAGGAAAACTGGTCCGCCGGAGGACTACGTAACTGTCGCGCATAGAAGATTGCCTTGGAGTCCTGAGGTCAGATACCTGGGTGTTACACTGGACACGAAAATGACCTGGAAGACACATTGGGAGAAGATACGTCAAAAAATCAAAGCAGCCACCTCAGTGCTCGATCCACTTCTCTGTCGGGGCATCTCGCTGAGCCTTGCGAACAAACTAACGCTATATAAGACAGTACTAAGGCCCGCCATCACGTACGGGTCGGCAGCTTGGTCCACCGCGGCCCAAAGTCATGTTCGGACGCTTGAGGTGCTCCAGAATAAAATAATGCGACAGGTCACCAATGCCCCTTGGTATGTCAGGAACCAACAACTGCGTGACGATGTGGGGCTGAGGAGCATTAAAGAGCACCTCAGTGAGGTTAACCAAATCATCTACACAAAGGCGTCTGAGCATGAGAACGTAGCACTAAAAAAGGCCATGGACTACCAACCGAGAGACGTAAGACGCAGCATCCGTCGCCCAAGAGACACTGTTTAAAGGGAAGGGTAAAGAAAGTACCCTATACACCAACATCTAAACTCCGGGAAGAGGGAGTTTCCTAGAGATAAGGGGGCCCAAGAACCACGTTCGGCCCTAAAACTAGACGACGCTCAAAGTCAAAGATCGGTATCACTTCAGACCCGCTCTGATCCTGATCACCATCCAGCGATCCATACTCCTACGCTCCCAATGCTAGCAAGCATCGAGCTAGGATTCAGCGCTCCACCAGTCTCCTTCCACGGACGACACTTACCTTTCGCTCCTCCAACACCATCCGAGTCTAGCTCCCAATGCTGCATGCATCGAGCTAGAACTCACATACCTTCACCAACCTTATTACCGGCAAGGCACTATCGTGACCAAACCTGTGTTTTATTCGTTGCAACAATCCTTGCTTTTAAGCGAGATACACTATCACCTATCCCACTCCACGCTGCCCTCGCACAACCCGAGGCAGATCGTGACAATTGGCGCCCGGAACGTGGGTCCAACTGCAGCAGAGTGCTGCAAGTACCCGCTACACGACACCGCATGAGAACGAGAGCCAATGCATACGACATGGAGAGCGAAACCAACACCAACGAATCCTCTCTGGGAGGAGGATCAGACAACTCCCAGTGGTGCCCAACAACTTCTACAACGACTACGGTAAGTAGACCACCCCCTGCACTGATCACGGCCGAAGCGTTGGCCGTTCTGTTTCAGGGGTACGCGAAACCGACAACAGTCACACCACTCCGACCGGAGGACCTACCCACATATACAGCGAAAGGACACGAGGACCCAGAAAAGTTTCTGCGGTCGCTCAATGACGCCTTCTCCAAGCATAATGTGCCGGCAGAGAAGAGAACCAAGTTCATCTTCGATCAACTACGAGGTGATGCATCGAAATGGTACGAACCACTCCAAGAATACGCAGAATCCTGGACGGAGTTCCAAACGAGATTTCGACGGAAGTATGACGGAGATTCTGCCCGAGCAGAATTATTGATGACGCTGTTCTCCGAGCAGCAACCGAAAAACGAAGGCGTGGAAAGTTTCATCCTTCGAAAGGTGATGCTTTTCGGGCGAGTGCTCCCACATGAAACCGAAGCGACGGCAACCGCGGTCATTCGGACCCTACTCCAACCTGACCTACGCCGCTCCATAGGCTGCACGCAAACCAAGACGTACGACGACCTGAACGAGGCCGCTTTGAACGTCGAACAACGCGCTAAACCAGCCCCACAACCGCAAGCACAAGTTTCGCCAAAACAACCGCCGGTGTGCCACTACTGTCCAGGAAGACATTTCAACCGAGACTGCCCCGACAAACCTACTGGCAACTGGAGCAAGCCCGCGGCTCAGCAAAGGCTGAATACAAATGAATAAGGGAGATGTACACCCAAGGTTTCAACTCAAGGTGTGTACTACGGGCATTGCTGCTAATGCCTTAGTCGATACCGGAGCAACGCACAACTTCCTGAAAGCGGAATATGCACCCACACCTGTTACGGGGCGACAACGAGTCCGATTAGCGGGTGAAACAATGTTCATAACCGTCATCGGACAAATACGGACACGGATAGCCATCGGGAACCACGAACAAGAAGTGGACTTCCTTGTCGTGCCTAATCTCTCCGAGGACGTGATCCTAGGCGTCCCATGGCTGAAGGAACAAGATGTCACCGTCGACTACAACCAACGGTGTGTACAATGCGGAACGCAACGACGCTCCACTACACATTTTACCCGCTGCGCTACACCGAAGGCCGAATTCGCAAAGGCAAACACGGTCAAACAAGCTGACGACAGTCGGGCAACACATACTCTGGTACCCAACTACCAGTACTCAAGTTCCTTAACTCAAGAATGTTCGCCGACAACGTACGTTTCCAACGATCTACCAGTGGAAAATCGCACCGACGACCTTCACCCAGAACCCGTCCCGCAGCATCGACCTCAGAAGGGCATCATCGCCGCCCCGAAAGAAGCTACGAACTTACAATTAGGAATTCACCACGCACAAAAGCCTTCAAAAAGGGGGAGAATTGTTACCGACCTCGCCTGAGACTTTTGCTGCGTTTGTAAATATTGTATTTTATTTAGTATGTAAGATGTAAATAAACCGCCATACGCCATAATAAGGTCATCCATCCATCAACCGACCTCAATGCGCCTTGCTGCACTCACGCACAGCTGCAACGTGTACGCAAGCCATTGGTCCTCCCCGTTCCGCCGCATAGGCTCCGCCCCGCAACGCCAAGCGGCCAACCATCGCGCCGCTTCATGCACCTGCACCGGACCGCTCGGGTATAAATATCCGACGGTTTCTACGATCGGTATCACTTCAGACCCGCCCATTAGCCCACCTACGTCTGACTTGGAAAATCTTAGTCGAAAAGCTAGAAGACCGAGCGGAAGAAACCGCTGGCCTTATGGCGGACCTGTACGGCGGCCAGCAAAGAACGCCCAAAGGAACGGAAGCATTCCTCCTTGGGAAAAAAAGCGCTATATGATCGGCTGCAGCGCCAAGTCCTGGAAGAGCAGAGGATTGTGCAAATGGTGGAATGCCTTCACCCGAGCATCAGAATCCAGCTGCGAAGAAATCGACCAGAAAGTCTGACCAGACTATTAAAGGTGGCCTGCAGCGTCGAAAAAGACCTGATGACCCGGCCGAAGTCAACCACCCAGACAACGGTAAAACCAAACCCCGGACCTCCAAATCAGCCGAAGTGCTGGCACTGCCCGAACTACCATCGCAATCGGGACTGTCCGGTGCTGGCGGCGAGACAAGCGAATCCGGGAAACGGACCGACGCTCGGGACTTGCCCAACGGCCCGATCGTAAACCAAAAAGGCATATCTCCACTGCCCAGGCTAGAGGTGACCATAAACGGGCAAAAATACAAGGCACAGCTGGACACAGGATCCAGCGGCAATTTCATCCAAGGAGGATTGTAAAAAAAAACGTGAGACCTAGGAAGGTGACAGTGGCACTGCCTGACGGAGGAAATACTTTTACTACCGAAGGAATCGCCACCGTGCAATTTACCATCGTTGGTGAACCAATGAGTCCTCCGAGAGGATATGGTGCTGGGCCAACCTTGGCTGAGGAACCAGAAGGCGCTGATGGATCTAGGCAGGGGATACCTCCATTACGGTACCTCGAGCCAAAGGACCGTGTACTGGTCCCAGTGCCAACCTCACCGGAAAACAACACCGCCAATTGTTGAGATTGACCATGATCTGGCGCCGCCATTTGACCAAGCCACGGACAAAATATTTGAACAATTCGGCCAGGTGTTCGCCGAAGAAAGGCCAGACCACGACAGCGACCACGAAACATAAAATCCACGGGGCGCTGGGCGATAGATGTAAATTGAATTGGACTCGTGATGAACGATAAAAAAAATTTGTCGTGACGCGCGGGACGGCGCTCAATTATCGGGAGGCGCGGCGGAGGCGTGGGGTTTTGAATGTGAAATTTAAAATTACGCGGAAAGAATGAGAGCGTATGTTTTTGCGGTTAAATCGCGTGTCTGTCGTCCGTGTCGAGCGCCGGCGACGAGAGATAAGAAGCCTCGGGCGATAAACGATATTTTAATAAGACTACGTAAAATTGGAGATAAGTATTTAGGTATTCAAACGGATACCTCAATTTTTTCAAGGGAAACAATTATTTCGAATATAATGAATTTTCAATGAAATTAAATAGAGCAAACAAGATAGATGTGTCAATGTTTGGGGTAAATTGTCCCAAAATGAATATCTTTGAACAACTCTATGAACTCATAGCAAAATTAATTCGCCCCGGAAAAAAAGTAGAGGAAAGAGGGGATACGAAGAATAAATAAAAGGTGTTGATCTGTTTCGATTGTCTCTCAGTGTCACAAAATGTCGCCCGAGTTTAATATGCTCGCCAATCTGTACGATGCATACGAAAGAGATTTACAAAACGAGCGTCTTCTCGTTAATGATAAAGGTTACAACAAAGCAGGAATTATAGAATATCGACGGGGCTAAGTGCATTACGCGGGTATCTACCGGTAATAAAATTAGCAAGAAGTAGACAAAAGTGCTTAGTGTTTACGTCGTACGAATGGAGTCAGTTGTGGGAGCACGAGAAGTTGATTAACAATCATTTACACACCAAGACGTGCGTTTCAACTGAAGTTGGTCGCGCCGAAGAAATCATCTCATCTGTGACCGTAGCAGATATTTTTCAACTAAGACTCTCATGAAGAAAACAAGAGAAAACTTATAATAACAATTATAAGATAAAAACCCCTTACCACACTTGATTTTTTACAAATCTAAATACGTATTTCGGCAACTACGTTGCCATCTTCAGTAGTAGTAGTAGTAGTTCGCTTACCGTTTTTGGATACGGTAGTAATTAGAAATAACAATAACATAGAAATACACATCTTCCGGGAAGAAACCAATGTAAACAAATTCATAACCGCGGATTCATGTCACAGCTTTCAGCAAAAAATGTCATCCTTCAATTTTCTCATACATCGTTTGTTAAGGTTTCCACTAACAAAAGATAAATACAACACCGAACTCAATCTTATTAAAAACATTGCGAGTTACAATGGTTTCGATACGGGCATAGTGACTAACCTTATTAGGAAACATAAACGTAACAACACACTCGTAGGTTCCACCTGTCTGTCCACAGCGTCTAAAAACTTAAATAAACTTTTCAAAAATCATAAACTTCAGGTCGCGTTTAAATCGAGCAATTCTTTGAAAACCCTATTAGGGAACGCCAAAGATAAAATTGAGGTAGACCAGAAAAGTGGAATATATGAAATAAATTGCAAGGAATGTAATCAAAAATATGTTGGGCAAACTAAACGTTCAATTAAAACTCGCTATAAAGAACATATAGCACATTTTAGATTCAACAGACCCAAAAAATCAAGCGTAGCCCAGCATATTTTAGAAACAGGCCACGCATTACCACTAGATTCGCTTAAATTAATTAAAGATGTACACAATTGTAGAGAATTAGACAGCTACGAAAGCATTTTCATACACAGGTACAAAAACAATTTAATGAATTCCGACAACGGACCGATACCGCAGTCCAGCTTATTTGAATTGCTTGATTAGTTTTAGGTTTTCCCCGCAGTCAGCACGGTACGGTACACTACACCCCGCTTTACGTTTCCTTTAGGGTTAAGAGTATATATATAAGGTTTTTTTAATTTGACTTCAGTGTTATCCCACTGGTGATCTAGTGAAGAGAATATCTTCAAAGGTTTTTACCTTAACTAGAAATACTATGTTTAACACTCATCCTTTCAGATTCTACTGAAGATGGCAACGTAGTTGCCGAAATACGTATTTAGATTTGTAAAAAATCAAGTGTAGTAAGGGGTTTTTATCTTATAATTGTTATTATAAGTTTTCTCTTGTTTTCTTTATAGTAAAATCACAGGCTCCGCCAATTTTTATTTAAGACTCTCATGCATATTTAAGGCAAGAACACAATACGTGTGCAAAATTGAAGGGAATGGAGGTGTGCAAATATGTTTAAATAAAAACATATTTAAACAAATACAGAAATTACGTCCTCTGTTAGAATACAGTATTGCTCGCCTGCATACATTGTCCTTTATGGAATACTACAATCTTATAATAAAATCGGTCGCTGAGAATAAGATCGAGAACGAAACGGTGCCGGCGTAATTTATTGATCTCTAGCGACAACAATGCGTGGTATTTCCGAGGACGGAGAGTGTATGTTAGAAACTACGATAGTTAATGGTGAAATGGTAAAAAGATACGTCGGTTCGACAAAAATTTCGTTATTATAATGCTTCTAGCCAGACTAGAAGCACACATATTAGCACTTGCACGTGAAATAGAAACTTATTCGCAAATGAAAAAATTGATTGACTTTTTGAACAAGTTATCGTTGAAATAATGTTAACAAATGAACAATTAGATGGGATCGATCGGGAAATTCGTGCATATTACGAACAAACACTTAATGCGGAAGATATGAAATATTTGCCTAAATATTACGTGGAAAAATTGAGCGGCATTTACTTGCAAAGTGTGTGGCAGATTTACCGGAAAAATATAAAAAGGAGGCTGAACGGAAATTACCTTGCTACAAACACTGGAATTTACCCGAACATTCTACGCATGTCGACGGCCCACCTGATCCTATATACATGTGTAGGGAATGCGATTTCGATGCTCACAATGCGGTAGGTTTTTGGCCGTGTGCAAGGGGTCCTTATTGTTTGAAGTCGTGCAAAAATATCGAACATTATTGCACCAACTGCGAAGCATATCTTGGAGAATATAGCTGTTAATAGTATGGCTCCATCGATGCTAACGACAATTTTAATATTTTCGATCATTATGGAGAACACACTGTACATCAGTCGTGGTAGACATTTTCAAGACGCCTTCATCTGCATCGACTATGACCGCTCAAGAAACGACAGCTGCCCCTCCAAATGGAGAAAATTGGAAGTAGCGATAGTGAACGGTACAAATGTGTACAAAACGCCGATCGATACAACGAAAATTGTCAAAAAACATTTAGAATATAAAATTAAATTTGTCAATTTTAAGCGTAATCAGTCTAAAGAATCAAATTGGAAAACGGTAGTGTATTATTCGTACGATTGCAGAAAATTTAAATTAACGTCTGTCAACATTTCCATCATCACAGCTATCGCAACAATCGTTAATCTATTTATACTATTAATCTATATCTTTATTAAAATAATCAAATGTCAATGTATAACTGTAAGTAATAAATAAAAAACAAACGTTATGTTTTAAGATGTGTTTTATTAAAAAAAAAATACATATATTTGCAATAAGTAGAAATTTTAAATTTTAACTATGTTTGAATTTATCCAACTGTTGTGGTTGTTTGGAAATCCCAACCACTTGACATACAACTTGTTCTTATTGCGTCGTAGAACTTTTTCCACCAAGTAAACGTCATCGTAGCGAGCCTTCTGAAGTTCTTCGTTGTAAAAACAACCTTGGATGGGTCTGCCTTCCATGTCCTCCAGCAGATACGACGCGGGGTTTGTAATTTGAAGTTTTGACACTTTAAATAGTTCTGTAGACCAATTGGGTGTATAGCCTTTATCGAACACGCCCTTAAACTTACTAATACGCACAACGTCACCGACTTTAAAAAATCGTTTTCCGACCATCTTGATGACATTGTAAACGGTAGAAAGCAATGCATCCTCTTTGTCGAGAGTAACATCGCACGGTTTCATTTTTATCGCTCTATGTTTGGTGTTATTGTAGACGGCCGTAACCTGACTTAACACATCGATCCATTTGTATTTCTCGCGTAAACTAAATTCTTTGTAGAGTTTTTCTTTAACGGTTGTACGACGCGTTCGGCAATAGATGATTTCATTACGCTGTATGTTTTATAGTGGTTTATATTATATTTCTTCATGAGACTGTCAACGTTTTTATTAAAAAAATCTTTACCGGTATCTGTTTGCAAATTTTTCGGCGATCGTCCTTTGCGTAATATTCTATGCATGGCATTTTGCACTTCAACTGCACTCTTGTTCTTTATGGCTTCGGTCCACAGATATTTCGAAAAGCAGTCTATTACTTTTAAAATGTATTTGTGGCCGCGATTCTCGCGAGCATATAAGCCAAACTCCGCCAAATCTGCCTGCCACAAATCATCCAATCATTTAATTATAACTCGTCGGCGTTTAAATTTTCTACGTGCAGGCCTGTGTAGTTCGTTCACAATTTGTTGCTTCAGATTATTACTACTCATTTCGACACTTTAATTAGCTCCGGAGACCAAAGCGGGGACTTGAGCGATCAAAAGTTTAAACTGTTCCAAGCTATCGATAATAACGCTTACGTCTTGCTTAATAGCGACGTGTGTCAACAATGTCTTTAATTTTCGACTGTAGTTCACGTTGAACGTTCGTCAATTTCAAATTGATTTTGCGTTCCAAGTCAGCAAGCGTACCCCTAAAGTCACGTTCGATAAAAGCAAGATTTTGCTTAAACTCACGTTCGACAATTGCAAATTCGACAACTCCTATTCGTAAAGATAACTTCGAATCAATGGATGCCGTTGTATTTGTAACAATTAGTTTAATTTTATTGTGCAAGTTTTGTTCGGTCGTGTCGACGTATTGTTTCAAAGATATCAAATCGTCTTCGGACTCGCGTAATTTTTTCGAAAGTCCCTCCGTCACTGGGGTTGAAATATTTCGAAATATTTTATTTCCAACGTCAACGACGCGACCGTCCTAACTAACGATAAATTCGGAACATCCTTTGGATCTTAATTGTGATGCAACGATGGCCGCCGACGACGAAGGGTCTCTTGCAAACCGTCCAAATTTGTCGGTGGTCATAATGATACTGATCGTGTAATTTACTCGATCACGCCGGCTTCACGCAATTCCTCAATAATCGAGACAATTTCATTATGATGTGCATCTTTGTTTCCGGCTGTTTGCGATGCCTTCAACAAACGCAGTCTTTCGACCAATTCATTAATGGCATCCCAGTAAACGTATCGGAACGGTTTGTTGTCGTGAATTACTACGCCTTCACCGATTCTAGTTTATCATTCAATATCGGCTTAACCACATTAATATACTTCCGATTCGTGGACCCCTTAATTTGCTGATTTGGATCGTTTCGTCTTCTATGCGCACTTGTACGTTCCAGAATATCTTTGTATTGCGCTCTATCGACGCGCGTGACTCCCGTAGGATTGTTTTTAAATAGGAGTTCATACAAGCCGGGAGTTCCAACATATCGTAGGCCGCCAATTATCAAATCCTTCCCCACAATCTGTACACCACTGTTACCGATAGCCCACGCATCAGAATCGGGATTGTAATGGATTCCATATTGTGTATCGAATTCATTTCTTGCATCGGAGAGTAATCCATGTAAATATGTTCTGGGCAGCTCATCACACTGCTCGAGAAAACGATCAACTCCTGCAGGATTAGCTTCATTCATCGAACGAAACGTTTCTCTGAAAGTATTCAATGTTCTTTCATTGTCGAATTCTTCGTGTTCGTCCTCATCAAACGGATCGTACTCGAGAACAGATTCGTCTCGTAAAAATGTAGGTTGTTTGAGAGCAGATTCATCATTCAATCGAGTCGACACACCATCATTATCAGGAGAAGAATTTTTAATTGACGACGACGACATCTTGTTCTTGAATAACGGCAGCGGCCGTGTCGTTCTCTTGTTGGTTTTCACAAGCTCCTCCAAAGGAACAGTTATCGGAGTGAATGCTTTGCGCAACGCGTCATCTTTTTCAGTACGGTTTAGCTTCAACGCCAAATATTTTTTGCGAATAGCTCTACTGGCTTTTATAATTTCCGATTTGATCATCGGATCTGACATTTGTACAGACAGACAGATAGCTGGACAGCCAGATCGACAGACAGGCCGAACGGTACTGAAGCGCATGTCGTGTGTCATAGACGGATAAAGGTATCGAAACCCTTACGATATCTACCGTTCTCAATTTCACTATCTTTATCAATGACTAAAAATCCATATTTTTGCTTCCAACATTCTCCGCACAACGATTTAAATTGGTCGAATAGCATGTCGGTATTCACGTGATCGTCATACACATGTCTTAATCAAATCGTCTTGTTTGAAGAGGACGACAAGATTTGCATTATCTCTAATTAAATGTTTCGGCATCCGCGTATAACTTTGACACAGATAAAAACTGTCGACGGACTTGTGTCGTCCCATGCTAAAATACTCTCTAATTTTATCCTGTTTGTCGCAAGCGACGTCGTCAAATATAAATATGGAATTCTCCATTGCTTCATCGCTTTCCCTATACGGAAAATATTTAACACTCCGTTTGTCGTTTAGGACATTTTCCAATAGTTTATATTTCGGCTGGTGGAGAGACTACGAATAGAGATAGACATTGGCGAATTTCAGACGATTGACGTCGAAAAGCAAACTTAGCATTGCGTTCGTCTTTCCACAATTGAACGGGCCGCAGATGATACATCGACACGTGTTTGGCAATAAAACGCCGTGTTTTCGTCGAACGCTCGCGGCGTTCGACGCGTCAACCCCATCCAAGTTGCACACGGGCAATTCACACTTTTGTTTTATAAAACGCATGATCTCTCTCTTTCTCGCACGCCCTTACATGTGCTGTGCCGTTGGACGACTGCACCCTCATTCCGATGTGGAACGCGGTGAAAGACGGAGGTGGGGTATTTAATTCTCTCTTGAACAAATTACCCTTTGAACTACATTTACCGGGTGGTTATCAGTATTGTGGCCCTGGTACGAAAGTCCAAGAAAGATTAAAACGCGGCGATCGCGGTATAAATCGCCTAGATAGATTCTGTAAGAACACGATATTGCTTATTCTCAGTCGAAAGATTTAGATAGTCGACATCAGGCAGACAAGGAGCTTGAAAATCGCGCCTGGGAAAGGGTGGTGAAATCGAATAACGCGACCGCCGCACAGTGTTTCGACTAGTACAAGCTAGCGGGACAAAATTCATGACGTAATTTCCAGGAATGACGGATAACGAGTGGTAATCAACCTCTCCCAGGTAAGGAATTTCAAGAAATAATTTGTTTATCACCTCATAACGGTATCTTATCAGGGCGTCAAAGTAACCCTTATTAGAGATGTCATTATCATTTGCAAATCAGTTGCATTTTATGCACACTTGTGATAAAATATTTTAAAATTGGTAGCAAAGTGAAACGATTTTTTTGTGATGGAATATTCTGTTGAAGGTATGTACTCTATTATGACATATTTTTTATAAAAAATATGTATACTTTTGGTGTAATATCAATTTGTAAATGTATAGATAAATCCAGCAAATTTTACATTAATTGTAAACTTTAAAGGGTTGCAACTTTTTTTATCCACATATATCCACCTAGATTTTTCTATGTTACACCTACAATATTGAGGCACAGATTTATATATATATATATATTATAGACCCCGAAAAGGCCCGAAAGTAAAATTATTTTATTTTTTCCAGAACGAGTCGTGACTGTGACAAAAATGCTAGAACATGACAAAACTGAACGAAACAGTGGTATTTTTTATTATATAAGTAAAAAATTCAATATGTCTGATGTTGCTGACGAGTCTCTAAAACGACTGAAAATGAAAATATCAAGCCTTTCAGCAAAATTCGATCAAAAGTGGACTTTTTTACAGTGTAACAAAGAAATGTTTGTAATCAAGCATAAAGATTGGTTAGAGGGATCCGGAATGGAAATAAAGATGTGTGTTAACCAGCCGTGCACTTCAACATCATCAGCTGCTCTATCCGTAGGGCGACCCAGAAAATCATTTGAAGACTCATCAACGAAAACGAAGAGACGCAGAGTAGAAGATCTTTTGCAATCACGAAGCTTATTACAGCAGCTGAGTTAGCTACTCGAAAAGAAGGGCATCGAAGTGTTGCTAAACAAATCCATAAGGTCGTGGTCAGTGTAACTACAGAAAAGAATAAGTGTTCTCAACAAAGTCGGTAGCTAACACCAGACGAAGCTTTAGCTTATTATGTGGACTCGAAATCGACTTCTCACTCATATAAGCAAACAAGAAAGTGGTCAATGAGAGCGGGACATCAAGTGTATCCATCGTTTTATAGTTTAAGTAAGTCCAAAGCTTCTTGTTGTCCTTCTGACGAATATATTTCTGTGACTGAATCTCGAGCTGAAATTAAACTTCAGGCGATTTTGGATAAAACGGCTGAACGATTAGTTAAAGCTCAGGCGGAAGTCATTAGAAGTGTGTTTCCTCGTTCATATTATACGTTGGTAAGCAAATGGGGCTGTGATGGGAGTTCGGGGCATAGCACGTATAAGCAGAAATTTGAGAACACTAACGCTACAGACGAATTTTTGTTCGTATACTCATTTGTCCCTTTGAGACTGCTTGATGGCGAAACTGTGATCTGGCAAAATCCAAGACCTTCCTCTACTTTATATTGCCGTCCTTTTAAGTTTATTTTTGCCAAGGAGACAAAAGAGTATACGAAAGAAGAAACTTATAAATTTTAGATGAAGTAAGTCAGCTTCTTCCAACATTGTGTGACGTTGCTGGATCTCATATCTCTGTTAAACACGATATGTTGTTGACAATGACTGATGGAAAAGTGTGCAATGCCTTAACAGACACGGTTTCAACACAAAAGTGTTATATTTGCGGTGCCACCCCGTCTATTATGAACGAGAAGTCAAGGAAGTATCCCAGCAACGAAGAACGCTTTGCATTTGGTTTATCTACTTTACATGCATGGATCCGTACGTTTGAGTGTTTGCTTCACATCAGCTATCGTTCAGAAATAAAAAAGTGGCAAGTCAGGGGAGATAACGACAAAGCTATTGTGAAGCAACGCTCACAAGAGATACAAAAACTGTTTAAAGATCGTATGAGTCTCATTGTAGATAAACCAAAACCTGGGTATGGTAACACAAACGATGGAAACACAGCACGTAGATTTTTTTCCAAAGCTGAATTAAGCAGCGAAATTACAGGATTAGACGTAAACCTTATTCGTAGATTTCATGTAATTTTAAGAACATTGTCATCGGGATATGACATAAATTATATAGAATTCGAAAAGTTTTGTGTTGATACTAGAAAATTATACCTTGGTCTGTATTCGTGGTATTCCATGCCCGTTCTGTGCATAAAATTCTTGTACACAGCGCGGAAGTTATAAAGTCTTTTCTTCTTCCCATTGGACAACTCTCCGAAGAAGCCCAGGAGGCAAGAAATAAAGACTGTCGTAGATTCCGTGAGCGGCACACCAGGAAACGGTCACGTATTGCCACAAATACAGATCTTTTGAGAATGCTTTTAATTACGTCTGATCCTGTTATCAACTCGTATAGAGAATTACCGCGAAGAAAACTTACTTCTTTGCCGTCCGAGGTTCTGCAGTTGATTATCCCACCTTCATTGCCATCCGAATCACCATCAGTAAGTCATCAACACGAATTAAATGAGGAGGATTATTTACTCTCCGAATATTCAACTGAATGGGAGAGCAGTGATGACGACTCATCTGATGGTGGATTGTAGGTTAATGTATTTTTTTAGTGTAATTATTATTCTTATTTTATTGTGTGTTGTAGTTGCTTAGAATTCGTGCCTTTGTATTTATTTGTAAGTTATTTAATAATATAATATTATATTATTAATTTTATAATAATTGATATATACCACTTCCGTTTTGCAGCTACATATGTATTTCGATTAATACACATACAGTACACATTTTTATTTTTATTTTTTCTTAAAATAGCTTAAGATACCTGGAATATACATAAACAATTGAAATAAGTGGAGAAATAATTTTGTCCCGCTAGCTTGTACTAGTCGAAACACTGTGCGTCGGTGAAAAGGCAAGTGCTTGGCTCGTGACCACAGGTATGAAGGTTAAACGAAAACTCGGAATGGGTGTGGATGCAGAACGTCGTCGCCGCCGCCGCCGCCGCCTTCGTCGTCATCATGAGAACCGACAGCATAAAGTAGCATTGAGAAAAGCAATAATTGCAAAGACAACATTTGCCCTTAAAGATTACAAATCACACGATTTGAAGGAAGGTGCGAAAATTGCGCTTACAGCCGCTGAATTGGTCGTGAAAAATGCCGGTGGGAAAAAAAATATTCGAACTCCAGGTGTCATTCCCATCCCGAAGACGGGCGGCATTTTACCTTTTCTCATACCGTTATTCGCCGGTTTGAGTGCACTAGGAGGTCTGGCAGGTGGTGCCGCAGGAATCGCTCAAGCCGTGAATAAAGCCCGCAATGCGAGGGAACAATTGGAAGAATCGCGGCGTCACAATAAGTCGATGAAATCCATTACTTTAGACACGAAAAAGAAGAGCGAAGATGGGCTCTATTTGGGCCCGTATCGAAAAGGATTGGGGCTTTATCTGTCAAAAAACTTTTAAAGATGCTACCGCACAGGGCGTTAACCGATCGTGATCTAATCAAATATTCTAGAAATATTCCTCATTTTCGCGGTGTGTACATGCGAAATACTTTACCGAAACGGCCGTTTAAAGTGGAATGTGCCATCGTCAATCTGGATGGTGTCGAGGGTGCCGGTATCCAATGGGTTGCATATTGAAAGAACGGCAGCATCGTACATTACTTCGACAGTTTTGGTAATCTACAACCGAGTCGTGAATTGACGCGTTATTTGGGAAGCGGTAGCACAATAATTTATAACCACGAAAGAGTGCAAAAATTTTACAGCGTAAACTGTGGACATTTATGCCTCAAGTTTCTCTACGATTATCATCAGTTATGTCGCGAACGTTCACACTGAAAGGCGTGACAAATGTCCTGTCTGCAAACTATTATCCACCGATTGCTTTAGAAGTTGATTCTCAATATGCATTGGGTGTTGTCGGATTTCACACGTATAATACCATACCGAACGTTGAACCTGGTAATAATAAGTTTTATTATGTGGACGATGGCGATGAGAAAGTACTGACAATTCCGTCCGGTTCCTACGAAATCACGGACATTGAATATTATTTACAGAAAATATTGAACGATCCATTGGCAAACGATGCCCAAAATCGCACACTTTATCGCTCAAACGAAACAATAACACGTTAAAATGCGAAATTAAATCTGTTTTTCGCATAAATTTCGAGCACGATGATTGGGATTCAGTTGTAGAATATTGGAGCCTGGCGTACTGCACGACTCAGATTTACCCGTGCAAATTATAAAGGTCGTCACAATACGAATAGAGTGTAATATTACGACGGGCACCTTCTACGACACGTCGCTTTCGCACACGCTGTTTGAATTCGCGCCGCAAGTTGGCCCAGGATTCGCTATAAATATCGAACCGGGAAATATAATTTATCAACCCGTAAACGTCAAGTCCATCGATAATATTACGCTGTCGCTAATCGATCAAGACGGGCATCCGGTGAACTTTCGTGGTGAAGAAATTGTGATTAGACTAGAACTGCAAAAATGGGGTTAGTGTTTAACAACAACAAGCGTAGTAGTATATCTTCAACATAAGAACAGAATTCGTTCATTCGTTCGCTTTCCTCGAAAGTGTTAACACGAGCGAACCGCGCATATCTGCAGTCCTTAGGGTTGAAAGTGAAAAACAAAAATGTCGACGGAAAAGATAAATATTTTCGAATGAGTTAATTTTGACGAAGTCGTTATCAAAGAAGAATACCACACCTACTACCCCAGAATAAGTACGGTTAATTTAAACGATGAAATTCGAATACCCATACAACATCAGGACATTTATACGACTCCATGCGATAGTTACATTTACATAGAGGGTAAATTTACGGAATCTGCCGATGGAACGGGTACTTGCAGTCTTGCAAATAACACTTACGCGTTTCTTTTCGACGAGATAAAATACGAATTAAACGGGGCAGAGATCGACCGCTGCTCCAAGACTGGCATTACATCGGTTCTAAAAGCCTACCTTTCATACAACAACAACGACAACGAAAGCAAAGCTTTGCAAATAGCAGGTTGGATTCACCCCGCGAAGACTCAACCAACATTACTCGGCAACAGTTTTAGCGCATACATCCCGCTAAAATTTGTTCTAGGATTTGCCGAGGATTATTCAAAGATCATTATAAACGCACATCAAGAACTTGTATTGCTGCGGAACGAACGGACGCAAACTGCTATGTCAATTCAATCGGAACAAAAACGGCAAAAATTCAGATCGATAAAGTAGAGTGGCACGTTCCGCATATTACGGTCAACGATGAAATGAGATTGGTGTTGCTAAAAACGTTAAATGAGAGCAAATCAATTTTCATACCTTTCCGAAAGTGGGATCTGTTTGAATTGCCGGCGGTGAGAAAAACAAAGACAGACATATGGTCCATCAAAAGCACGAGTTTAGACAAACCTCGTTACGTAATCGTGGCGTTTCAAAAGAAAAGGAATGATAACATTACAGCCGACAGCTCTGTATTTGATCATTCGAACATTACAAATATTAACCTGCATCTTAATATGGAAAAATTCCCCTATGACTCATTACATTTGGAATTTGGTACGAATAGATATGCCATTGCATGTACGCAATGTTTCAAAATAGTTACTACGGCAGAGCAAATATCACACCTCTATTAAATTACGATCAGTTTAAAGAATGCGCCATTTATGTGTTTGATTGTTCCAAACAAAACGAATCGGTCAAGTCTTCCACCGTCGATATTAAATTGGAGATGGAAAGTAGCAAAACATTTGATGAGGAGACGAGCGTGCAGAAAAATCATATGAATCGTAAATTGTGTGTGACATTTTTTTCCAATGTCGATTATCTATCTATTGTACATGTTTGATCTAATTTAATGTATGTTGTAAGATTTAATGTGTGTGAATTGTTGCAATTATAACATTTCAAATTTTTATTTGTGTTTTATTTAAAAACCTCATAGTTTAAATCTATCGGTCCGCGTCCGTCGTGGTCCGCCCGACGTCACACGGCCCCGGAGCCGAGAGATAGAGAGATAGAGAGAGAGAGAGAGAGAGAGAGAGAGAGAGAGAGAGAGAGACGCGCGATGATTAAACACCCGCCGTTCCTACATATGTGTTATTTTGTATTTGTACCGTTCTGAAGATATAGCCTACTAACTCAATAGGAGTTCTTCTCCTGACAAGTTTCCCATTTGGAAACTAGTAATGATATTGTTCTATTCCAATGTAGACATTTACAGGATTTACAATCAGTTCAAAACGATTCGCAATTTATATAGAAACTTATGCGCGTTGAGAAAATTTATATTGCAAAAAGTTATTTTGTAATTAAAGACTTGATTGCAATTACGTACGACATTTGCGGTTTCTTACTTCCGCTAAAGTGCTGTTTAAAAGAACGCCTTGAATTAAATAGTAGTTAATCGTGCATCATGTCTCAGAGTGTAAGTTTCGACCTAAGTGTGCTCAACGACGTCGGCGAGAGCGTCGAAGAGTTGAAACCCTTACGCAAGCTGGTGGAGTTAAAGCGATTCGAAAAATATCGCGTTACTAAATTGAGTTGAAACTCGATATGGATCAAGTTACGTGCTAGAATTAAACGACGAATTCAGCGCATTTCTTCCGTCAAGATTTCACAACAAAATTACGCAGGGGGTCACGGGTTTAATTCGCGCGAAAAAACTGGCGTTAATTGTCACCGATGTACGAGGGGTGCTTGGTAATTTGACCCCTTGTTTGAAACGCTTTAAATATTTCACCACTACAACAACAACAACAACAAATAAGCAAAAAGAAATTACAACCGACGACGACGACGACGACGTCTGGTAACCTGGTGGAGTGTGTTAAAGAACTTTTTACCATAAGTCGTGGTGAAAATGAACTGCGTGAAGCCCTGCAACTAAATAACGAGAGCATCAAAATTGTGGAATATAATATCGCCACCAAAGCATATCAAACCATTGGAGAAACGAGGCGATTAGAAACGGAATTGGGGACTTTGTTATATTTCAAAGAAAAAATTAAATATAAATTAGACGCGGCAGCAGCAGCAACAGCAACAGCTAGACCATCGACATCTTCAACGTCGTCGTCATCGTCATCGTCATCGTCGCTGCAAACTTTAAAATGGCAAAACGTAAGTTCATTTATTTTTAATTATTACGTGAGATTTTAATTTAGAAATTTTAATTCATATAGGTTGCCACAGCGTTCAAATCACGGGTGCGAACCGGGATCGTTGTGAATCTACAACACCGGGAGCCCATTCTCTTCCTTGCGGATTGTTACATGCTGATTTCCGAACAACTTCAAAATTTTTTGGATGAACATGTATCGCTAAAGGTAAATATTTTCCTGTGTTGTGTTTTTGTAAAGAACGGCGGGACACCTAACGAAATCAAAAGTGAAAATAAATTTTTTTCAACGCGTAATTATGAAATTACTAGAACCTGTAATATGTTAGATATTTACGGAGAAATGACCTCTACTATTTTAATGAAAATGGGAGAGTTCCAAGAGAAAGACAGCGGATGGGACTTTAACGAAATTCTGTATTTGGGTGCGAATATAAATAAATTTAATCCAATAGGGGGTGGTGTATATATAAATTTACCGAAATGCATTGAAAGTAAACGCGCTGTTATAAATGTTAAAAATAACGACAAATTATGTTTTGTTTGGTCTATTTTAGGAGGGATTTACGGCATATTTTCGACAAATGTTGGTGATTATCCTCAAAATTCGCTGATATTCGCAAATTTGAGCATCAAAATCCAGACATTTCGGTAAACGTGCTTGGTTTAAACAGAGCAAATACAATCATCGGTCCTTTATACCACACCAAGCAAACATGTAGTAATCATGTAAACTTGTCAATGTCAATGTCAAGTCGCGCAACAAAAATCACTTCTGTTGGATTCACGATTTAAGTAAATTATGTCAAAGTCAAATGACCCGTTCCCACAAAAGAGGTTTTACATGCGACCGATGTTTGTGTCGTTTCGCATCCGAAATTAAATTTAACATTCATTCCGAAGACTGTGCAAAGTTTGATGCTGTTAAAATAAAATTACCTGAAGAAGGTGAAAATATTTTAAAATTCACCGGCATAGCAAAACAATTTAAAGCTCCTTTTGTAATATATGCAGATTTTGAATGAATTACGCAAAAAATTTCCAACTGTCAACCAGATTCGTCTACATCTTATTCCATGAAATATCAAAATCATGTTCCTCACAGCGTAGCTTATCAAGTTATCTGTTCATTCGATCCAAGCATATCCCATTTTGAAATGTATCGAGGAGACCATCCTGAAAAATGGTTTATACAAAAATTGCTGGGCGAAGCTGAAGTGTTTGTAGAAATCGAGTTTGATGTTTGAGTTTGATCGCGACCATTTTACAGGACAGTATAGATCGACCGTGTGTAATAATTGCAATCTACATTATAAAATGAGTAATACAATACCATTTTTTTTCCACAATTTAAGCGGATACTTGATTATTAAATCTTTAGACTTCGATGATGGATATATATCAGTATTGCCAATTACTCGCGAGAATTATATTTCATTTACGAAATTAACAAAAATTCAGTTCAGATTTTTGGATAGTTATCGATTTCTATCGGACTCTTTAGATTCTCTTGCAAAATCTCTCACGGATGACGATTTTATTTTCATAAAGATCGCGTTTCCCGAAAACTTAGACTTGGTAACACGTAAAGGTGTTTTTCCATACGATTACCTCGACAGTTTAGATAAGTTACAGGAGGACCAGTTACCGGATAAAACTCAATTTACAATCAATTACAAGACACTCACATCAGCAACTTGGACTATGATCACGCTCGCAAAATTTGGAGTCGTTTTAATTTAAGTACGTTGAGCGATTATTCTGACATATATTTAAAGGTTGATGTACTTCTCCTCGCCGATATATTCGAACGCTATCGCAATATCTGTTTAACTTGTTACGGATTAGACCCGGCTAATTTTTTACTACGGCAGGATTTTCTTAGGAAACCATGTTAAAAATGACCAAAGAAAAACTTGAATTGCTTACTGACATAGACATGATATTATTCATGTAGAAGGGTATTCGAGGCGGATTAGTGCAATGCAGTAAGCGATATGCATGTGCGAATAATAGATATATGACAAACTACGACAATGAAAAAAGGGATTCCTACATAATATATTTGATGATGCAAATAATTTGTACGGTTGGGCTATGAGTCTCAAATTACCAATTTCTAATTTTTCATGGGTAGATGACATTGACAATGTTAAACAGAAGATTGTACGGTTGGCGTCAATCGAGAACAATGTACGGGGGTTGGGGAAAGACTATGATGATGATGATGATATTGGATACATTTTAGAAGTAGATATAAATTACCCTAACCATCTTCACTCCAATCACAAAGATTTACCTCTTTTACCTCTACATATTGTTGCGTCAAACAAGGATATGAAATTATCGGCTACTTTATATGGTAGGCAAAAATACGTGGTTCATTATAGGAATTTAATACAAGCATTACAATTGGGGGTGGAATTGGTAAAAATTCATAGAATAATTCAATTTAAACAATCGCGATGGTTAAAAAATACATTGATTTCAATACCAACATGAGGGCAAATGCTAAGACCGCTTTTGAGAAAAACTTATTCAAATTAATGCGATTTTCGGTAAAACTTTAGAAAATGTGCGTAAGCATAGAATCGTAAAATTAACAACAAATTGGGGTGGATTTGCAGGCGCTGGAAATTTAATTGCAAAACAGAACTTTCGATCTATAACCGTTTTTGGTGAAAATTTCGCGGCCATCGAGTTAAACAAAACCGAAATTGAATTTAAGAAACCTATTTATGTGGGAATGGCAATATTAGATCTTTCAAAATTGCTAATGTATGATTATCATTATAACTATTTCACAAAAGTCATAAAAGACACCGATCTTTTGTACATGGATACTGAGAGTTTAATTTATCAATTCAAGCCCTGAAGATGACATTTATCAAATTATGCAAAGAGATTGTCATAAATATTTAGATACAAGTGATTTAAGTGAGAATAATATGTTTGAAATTCCTCGAGTTAATAAAAAGGTATTGGGGAAAATGAAAGATGAAATTTACTTTGATGTTATTATAAAGTTTGTGTGTTTAAAATCAAAAATGTATGCGTTCAAAATGAACAACAATATTTTGGAGATAAAAAGAGCTAAAGGTGTTCGTGGTGCTCGTCCATTGTTTTACAACACGCGAACAGAATGGGACACGCTGCAATGAGATCGGTGTACGCATTGGTCTCAAAAAGCAGCAGACTTACGACGGACAACAATCTGTTACTTTACCAGGCAATTATAAGACCGACGATGACGTACGCGTCGCCTGTATGGTGCGGAGCTTCGGCGACGAATCTCCGTAACCTGCAAGTGACGCAGAACAAGTGTCTCAGGTTCGCCCTGGGCACCGACCGATACGCACGTATACGTGATCTGCATACGAACGAGGACATGACGTTACTAACGACTTATATAAAAGAGATGGCGGAACGCTTTTACAGGCGGACCGCCACTCATGACAACATACTCATACGTGACATTACGGCACAAAAACATGCCGACGGACAGAGACATAGACACAAATTACCTTACGAAACACTGGACGTATATTACGAGGACAGGATAACATAATATGACAAAACTGCACAAACCAAAAAACAGGATATACGGGGTGGGTTTTTGAGAGTTTCCCGCCGACAACACGAAACAAACGTAACGGACGAACGGACAACGGAACCCCGACAATCGCTGAGGGAGGCACAGTTGTTTTTAAATGTTATTGTACATCCACCTAATAAGCATTACGTACGAGTAGGTGTTTTAATTATGTGTTGTATATATAATGACTCTGTAAACATTGTGTATATATAGATTTTAATGGAAAACTTAGAATTCGAATTTGATTTTGAATTTGGTTCTCGTGCAAGAGTGCCTTGACTTTCACTGTACTCTAACGTGTGTTACATCGCTCCCTCGCAAATTTTCTTAAAAGCCATTTTTTCGTTCCTATTCGTGTTCAATTTAATTTATTTTCTTTATTTATTATTTCGTGTTCGTTCTTTCAGTGTTTTTTTTTTGAGTTTTTGGTCCATTTTTGACCAAAAACTCCGTTTTTAGTTTGAAGTTTTGACAACTGCCTGTGTCAATTCGTTTTTCACCAAATTTGTATTATGTGTAGCGAAAAATACAAACAATTAGTGAAAAAACCAAATCTGTGAAGCGGCCTAACAGCCCCTTCACGCCCACAACATCCTCGGTTAGGCTGGTCAAGCCTAAGAAGAGAATAGGTGCGCCGCGGGCAACCGTACACATTGACGGTGAGGAACGCCCAAGCCAAACGAAACAGCTGCAGGCCGTTGCAGGGAGCAGCATACAATCGAACTTGAACCCCCAAATTTAAACGGAAATGGAAATTGAAACAGTAAGTGCAATTGAAAATTACGACATACACAGGCTACTACAATTCCCACGAAAAAGCGATTTGAGGTACTAGGCACGATTAAACATACAGAAACCGATGAAAATAAGACCGTACAATCTATCTCGATCAAAAAACCACCAAGAATAATTCTTCACACATTGCCGAAGCAGCATGGTGCGTTTGTCAAAGGAATAGAAGAGACGCAAAACCATAAAATATTTTCCATAAGGTATGCTGGCGAACGCGTCAGCGTACATACACATTCAAAGTCTGACTACAACAGAGTAATAAAAAGCATCCACAATGTGGAATTCCACACTTTCACCCCTTCTGAGGAAAATTAAGGGCTCACGTCGTCAGGGGAAAACACAATCTGAAAGCAAAAAAGGTAATGAAGATGCGGAATATCCGAAGACCACTATATCTGATCACGTTAGATTCCAAGAAAACGGCAGACTTGAACAACACAAGTAAGTTTCTGTGTTATACTAAGATAAGATTGTAGGGAGTATATGGTTGGTGAAAGTCGTGATTCAAAGTGTCTCCCGATAATTGTATTTTTATCGCGGATAAACAAACCGTTAGCTATAGTGGAGGTTATTAGTGGACGTGGTTTGTGTTTTTGGGCATACCCTGAAAATTGCAACGGGGTAAGTGCGATATTTGCAAAAATATTTACGTTTTTCGAACATGTAATTCTGCAAATCGAACAGTTGTGAGGTGTTCGGGGCCTTGAAATTGCCGTTTTTAACATCGGTTCTTTCACCGGCAAGAAAAGACTTTCAGTGACGGCGCGATTCTTTCGGACAATTTAATCGGTATTTTTACACATAAACAATGAATACTGATAAAAAGTGTAAACGATGCCGTAAAAAAATCACGCAGTTCGTATCGTGCGTAACATGCGAGTTATAATATTCCTTCAATTACGAAATAATACGGACAATGTACAAAACGCTGAGTGCACTGTGTATAAGTTGCAGTTCTTCGAATCATCAAGCGATAGCATACGCCTGAGAACGACGACGAAAACAATTATTCTGTGTCACTCCGTCGAACAACGAACACGTAGTTTTTAAGAAACATATTATTGTTAACATTTTATATTACATCAAATCAATTCAAAACAAGTTATAATTAAGTTTAAAAGCAACAAATAATCATAATTGTGAAATTTGCAAACGAATTGTAAATTGAAATAAAAGCTTTTTTAAAAAGCAGTTTTCGTGTTAACAAAAGTTAACTGGCGCAGTGCGGTAGGATTGTGCTGAAGAAAGGCCCTTGTATTCCAAACATCGAAAACTTGGCACCAATCTTTCGTATCAACGATTCATCAGCCATCCAAAAAAAAAAAAAATCTTCGATTGAATATTGGAGACGGAGAAGAAGCCCTCATCGCTTCAACTCGCGAGAAAGAACCTGACTGTATCGAACAAATTCGTCGACCAGCAGACCTTCATCTCATAACTTAAGGACAGACAACGAAGCATCCCAAATGATCGCAGAGATACTTTTATTGTAAGTAAAATCAAAGTTCATATGTCAATAGATTGTACGACGCGCGATACAGAATCAAAAACCCCAAACATTTCAAATTTCAAATTAAAACCAGCCACGTTAAAATTAACGAAAATGCCACCAACATTCACACCCGAATATCTTAAATGCGTACCCGAATTTAACGGAAATCCAAACGAATTAGCACGCTTTCTTTCAGTAAGTGAACAACTAATTTCAACATTTTACGACACACAAGATCCTGGTAATTTTCAAAATATTTTCATACTGAATAGTTTATTAGGAAAACTATCCGGAAACGCAAGAGTAATCGTAAATATACTGGGCTGAATTAAAAGACGTTCTTTACCGAAATTTCGCGGATCAAAGAGACGAAGCATGTCTTAATAGAGATTTAGTTATGTTACGTCAATCAAACGAAACTCCACACAAATTTTACGATAGATGTTTACAATTGAGGTCCCGGATGCAATAACGCGCGGAGCGCTCGAAGCTGGAAACAGAAGGTGTCCAACCGATTGATATTTTGGGGAAATTTTTTTTTCGGAAAATGGATTAAACAAAAATACTATCTTGTGTAACTTTCCGCATCTTTTTTATCCGAACTATTTTTTGATCCGTCAATTAATTTGTGCAGAAAAAAATAAAATAGTGAAATTTTTTCGTTCGACAATTCAATTAATTTCAATGCTTTTTAAAACTCGAATCGCGAGATCTCGGGAACTATTCGACCAAACTAGTTGAAATTTTTAATGGAACACTGTGACACTTCACTGTCGCGAATAAAGTTATTGCAATCGTCGAAATAATCATTTGTTGGATAATATTCAATAAATAATCAGTTGCGCTATGAAACCATGTTCTTTTTTCTTCGACTAGCGAGGAAGTTTTTCGCTATTGGTCTTGCGGCATTCTCTTTGCGATATCATTGTTCCTTAGACTGTAACGTAAATTTTGATGTATCACTTGGCGTGATAAGTTTAAAACCTGGCAAGTTGTTGCTTTGTAAACAAAAGGTTCGTTTACCGTGCACGACGCGTCAAGTGCTTCGGATCCACTCGCGCTACTTTACTGCGTTTTATTCTTGCAAGCATAGATTAATGCCCAAATTACTTAAGTGTTTATGTGATAATCGTGATTGAAGCATACAGTTATTCTTCTATGCAAGTACGCAATCAAACATACAGCGCATATGAATGAAAATATTGCAATACAAACTCGAATAATTATTATTGTTTTTATAGAAATTTTTTCTAACAACGAAAGAAATACAATGAATAGTATTAAGTTATAATTATTACATCACTAAAATATTGAAAACATCTATCATTTGGGATGTACGGGCGGAAAAAAAATTGCTCGAGCATATTGAAACTGAAAAAGATTATATAGATTTGCTACAAAGTGCTCGAAATCCTCCATTTACTACTGTAGAACAGAAAGACACGGTGAAAGATTTTGTATCTTTAATTTTAAAGTTCCGAAAGGACAGTAAAGCAGTTAAAATTCAGTATTTTGCTAATGGTCAAATTAATTGTTTTCTACGATTATGATAGCGAACCAATTACCTATAAAATAGAGAGGACAGTGTTATTTGACGATATTGTAAATGCTGCAGAAGCTAAACAAATAGGGATTTCACAAGAAAAAATTAAACATTTAAATGCACTGCTACGATATTGTCTCCAGGAGGTAGAAATTATTTTACATCATATTTAGATGATATGCGTGTTAGAGTAAAGACGGCGAGCAAAACTAGTGAAGATAAGAAATCTAACAAGCAGGAATGAAAGTAGAAGAAACAAAAGAATCTGCTCCCTAATGATAGATGTTTTTTAATATTTTAGTGATGTAATAATTACAAGTTATACTATTCATTGTATTTCCTTCGTTGTTAGAAAAAATGTCTACAAAAACAATAATAATTATTCGACTTTTCCTTATACGATCGTGAGTGTGACCAAAATAATCTTTTGTTTACAGCCGGTAATCGTATTGCAATTTTTTCATTCATATGCTCTGTATGTTTGATTGCATACTTGCATAGAAAAATAACTGTATGCTTCAATCACGATTATCACATAAACACTTAAGTAATTTGGGCATTAATCTATGCTTGCAAGAATAAAATGTAGTAAAGTAGCGTGAATGCATCGGAAGCGTTTGACGCGTCGTGCGCGGTAAACGAACCTGTTGTTTACAAAGCAACAACTTTCCAGGTTTTAAACTTATCACGCCAAGTGATACATTAAAATTTACGTTACAGTTTAAGGAACAATGATATCGCAAAGAGAATGCCGCAAGACTAATAGCGAAAAACTTCCTCGCAACTGATTATTTATTGAATATTATCCAACAAATGATGATTTCAACGATTGCAATAACTTTATTCGCGACAGTGAAGTGTCACAGTGTTCTATTAAAAATTTCAACTAGTTTGGTCGAATAGTTCCCGAGATTTCGCGATTCGAGTTTTAAAAAGCATTGAAATTAATTGAATTGTCGAACGAAAAAATTTCACTATTTTATTTTTTTCTGGACAAATTAATTGACGGATCAAAAAATAGTTCGGGTAAAAAAGATGCGGAAAGTTACACAAGATAGTATTTTTGTTTAATCCATTTTCCGAAAAAAAATTTTCGCCAAAATATCGATCGGTTGGACACCTGTTTCCATCTTCGAGCGCTCCGCACGTTATTGCATCCGGGACCTCAATTATTAAATGTAATTTGCTCTTACATTGACGTTCACGAAACATCAGACGAAGCTAAGAAAATAAAACGCGAACAATACGGAAAATTAACTTTAAAAACATTTTTATCCGGACTTAAAGAACCGTTAGGTACTACAATACGTAGTATGCGTCCCGCAAATCTAACGCAAGCATTACAATTTATTTCTGAAGAAAATAATATTCGATATTACCAAAATTTTAATAATAAATTGCCTATGCAACAAAAAATTATTGAAACTAGAAATACACATGTTTTCCAACCACAACAATTTCAACAACCCCAACAAAAACCAATGATGCAAAATTACCAAACACCTTTCCAAAATAATTACAATTCTAATTCAAGAATGCAACACAGATTTCAAAATAACTTCAGACCACAAAATTTCCAACCCCAAAATCAACAAAGACAAACATTTTCACAACAACATCAACATTATAAACCTCCTCAACGAAATGTATTTCAACCGAATCCAATGAGACCCTTACCAAAACCAACCCCAATGGATATAGGATCAAGCAGAATTTCAAAGTTTCCTCAGAGACAAACTCAAGAAATGTATAATGTCGAATCCAATAATACCGACCAAATAACCGAACAAGAATCTTCAAACTATGAATATTTTTCCCATGATAACCAAAACGACACAGTATACGAGAACGTATATGATTCTAACTATGCAAATGACGAATATGAAGCTGAAAATCAAATTGATCACACTGAACATCCCCAGAATATGGATTTTCACATGGACCCCACTTCTCAAACATCGATATAGCGGAAATCAATAATGTTCATACTAAAGAACTACCATATATCGTATTCCCAAAATATAACCTCAAATTCATGATTGATACTGGTTCCAATCGTAGCTTTATAAATCCAAAATTAGCATTCAAACTATTTCCAAACTACATTAAAAATGACCCTTTTCAAGTGCAATCAATATTTCAAACTTCCACCCACAAACACAGCTTAACAATTCCTACACCAGAAATATTCAAAGTTCCATATAAAAAATATGTAAAATTCTATCTTTTCCAATTTCACAACAAATTTGATGGACTCATAGGACTTGAAATGATTAAAGATTTAGAAGCACAATTAGATTTTAAAAATTCTAAAATAATTACGCCATACGCAGAAGTTCCAATACGATACGAAACTTCTCAAGATAAACCAATATGGCAACTAAAATTAGAACCGAGAACAGAAATAGTAATTCAAATTCCGGTAAACCAAGAAAACGGATCAATAATAATCCCTTATCAAAAAATCCAAAATTGTGAGATTCCAGAATGTTTAACAATCGCCGAAAAAAATCAAGCAATTACGACAATCACTAATAACACATCAGAAAAAGTTTTTATAAACCTATTGAAGTCGAAACCTTTGAATTAGACGAAAATCAAATCGAATTAAATCATACACAAACACATGAAATATTCCAAAACCAATTGCCTTTAGATAATTCAAAATGAGACTAAATCATTTAAATGACGAAGAAAAACATCACATCACCAAACTTTGCGAAGAATATTCCGATATATTTCACCACGAAAACACCCCACTATCGTTTACAAATCAGATAAAACATAGAATTAAGACATATGACGAAGTACCCATATATACCAAAACATATCGATACCCCTTTGTTCATAAACAAGAAGTAAAAAATCAAATTAAAACCATGTTAGAACAGAATATTATTAGACCAAGTAATTCCCCATGGTCGTCCCCCATTTGGGTAGTCCCAAAAAAAATGGATGCAAGTAAAACACAAAAATGGAGAGTAGTAATCGATTATCGAAAATTAAACGCTAAAACAATAGACGACAAGTACCCTCTTCCGAACATAACCGACATTCTAGACAAGCTAGGAAAGTGCCAATACTTCTCAACCCTAGATCTTGCTAGCGGTTTTCATCAAATAGAAATGCATAATGACGACGTTCAAAAAACGGCTTTCAATGCAGAGAATGGCCATTACGAGTTTGCCCGTATGCCATTTGGCTTAAAAAATGCCCCTAGTACTTTTCAAAGAGTAATGGATAGTATTCTTAGAGGAATCCAAGATGAAAAATGCCTTGTTTACCTAGACGATATAATTGTATACTCCACATCCCTTCAGGAACATATCGAACGACTACGTGAAGTATTCGAGAGATTACGAAAATCTAATTTTAAAATCCAATTAGATAAATCAGAATTCCTAAAAAAAAAGTTGCTTACTTAGGTCATGTCATCACGACAGGCGGCGTTAAGCCTAACCCCGAAAAAATAATTGCGATACAGAAATTTCCTATCCCAAAAACCACCAAAGAAATCAAAGGATTCTTAGGATTAATTGGTTATTACCGTAAATTTATTAAAGACTTTGCGAAAATATGCAAACCCCTTACAACATGTTTGAAAAAAGGTAAAAAGATTGAACATAACGATGAATTTAAACAATGTTTCGAAACTTGCAAAAATATTCTTATGAATGACCCAATTTTACAATATCCCGACTTTACAAGACCCTTTAATCTTACCACAGACGCTTCAAATGTAGCGCTAGCTGCAATATTGTCACAAGGGAAAATTGGCGAAGATTTACCCATTGCATATGCATCACGAACTCTTAATGACAGCGAACAAAAATACAGCACCATCGAAAAAGAGTTACTGGCAATAGTATGGGCTACTAAATACTTCCGACCATATCTTTTCGGACGTAAGTTTAAAATAATCACTGATCACAAACCATTACAATAGTTATTTTCATTAAAAGAGCAGAATTCAAAATTAGTTCGTTGTCGATTAAAGCTTGAAGAATACGACTACGAAATCGTATACAAGAAAGGTAAAAATAACACAAATGCAGATGCCCTTTCCCGAATTGAGTTAAACGCGCTCACCGAACTTGACAAAATTGTAGAAAAATGTATTGATAACGATTCATTAATTGTTAATACAGATAATGAAACAGACGAAATAGAAAACATAATTAAAGAAATTACTAAAGACCTAGAAACAGTTCAATGAAGAATGAAGAAGAGCACCCGATCACAGAAATACCAATTACCGATCAAATCATTAATAAGTACAAAAATCAAATATTTGTAAGTTTTGTAAATTATGAACCATGTCAACCTAAAACATCAACTATATTTGACGACAGAAAAATGAATATACAATTTAGCAGAAACAACTTGAAAAACGATATAATTCAATTTGTAAAAACATATCTTGCTCCAAAGGTATCCTATCATTTATATTTCGATAGCGACGAAAATTATAATCAATTTGCCGAAATAGTTCGTCAAAATTTTAAATGGCCTGCACTAAAATTAATTAGGTGCACCCAAAAACGAGAAAATGTACTAACAGATGATACACGACTAGAAATTTTAAAAATGTACCACGAAGGTAAAACAAATCATAGAGGCATTGATGAGACGGAACAGCGTATCAGTAATAGATACTACTGGCCGAAAATGAGAGACTCAATTACCACTTACATAAATAACTGTCAACCCTGTAATCTATGCAAATATGATAGAAATCCCGTAAAAACATATTTTAATGTAACACCGACACCATCACAACCTTTTGAAATTTTACATTTCGACACGTTTACGATAGAAAAAGTTAAATTCTTAACAATTATAGATTCTTTTTCTAAATATGCGCAAGCTTATAGCATAAATACTTTAAACTCAGTCGAAATATTAGACGCATTAACAACCTTCTTTTCTCACCACGGAACACCGAAATTAATTATAACAGACAATGGTCCAGAATTTAATAATAGAATATTTCAAGAATTTGTAAAAATGCACAAAACAGAATTACACTTCGTATCAGTAAATCATCCAACTCGAACGGTTTAATCGAACGCTTACATAGCACCCTTATAGAACACATACGTTTATTTAATAATAATGCCGAAAATAAAACAATGCCGACCCAAAGAAAAATGAAATACGCTATAAATGCCTATAACAATACGATTCATTCATCAACTAAGTTAACACCTTTAGATGTAACCACAGGACACACTGGAAGTAAAAACATATTCGATATAAATATCGACTCATTTTTAGTTAGCCACTATGTACAAAATCACCGAGAAAATACTAGATTAATGTATTCGAAATTAAATGAACAAATTACCCAAAATAAAGAAAATCTAATCGCGAATTTAAATAAAAATAGAGAACCAAATCCCTTCGCGATAAATGAAAATATTCAAGCGAAAAGAATGTCAGGACGAGATGTTAAATCACAAGAAAGATTTTATCCCCCCCGACTCCAATCCAAAATATATCTAGAAACACATTAGAAATCAATGATCCCCAGAAACCAGGCAAGCTAAAGAAAATTCATGCAGATAATGTCAAACGACCATTAAAACAACCTTATACGTTTGAACGAAACATATAACGAAATAAGCTGTTACAGATTACCAGTCTTGAGCCTCGGACAAGATGAAATCAAAATCACAAACTTACACAATAATCCAGGTGTGCTACCATTTAAATTAGGAAACTCAAAAATACAACAATCTTCAATTACATTAATATATTATTATGATTTAAATTCTCTTATAGACGAGATTATAAAAATCAAAAATCAACATTCAGATTTAATTAAAGCCATTGACACCCACCTAAATGGAACGGTATATAAAAAAGAATTAAGTGATTATAACAATGCTTTAAATACGGTAATGCGAATGGCAATCGAGAAAATTAATAATTTAACACCATTTGAATTAACTAATAAAAAGAATAAACGCGGATTAATAAACGGCATCGGATCGATATTTAAATCAATCACAGGTAATTTAGACGCCTCCGATGGAGAACGTTACGATCAATTAATTTCAAAATTAAAATCGAATTAAGTAAAACTAGCAGAATCAATTAAATCACAAGTTCTAGTTACAACTGACGTAATTGATAAGTTCAATAGAACTATTGACGCAATAAAACATAACGAAATTTTATTAACATCACGCATAATGCAAATTTCAGCACTAGTAACTAATGGAAAAGAACGTTTATTCCAAATAGACAGTTACAATCACTTGCGTAATATTTATGATCAAATAACAATAATATTAACCACAATTTTACGAATTCTCCAAGATATTGAAAATTCAATAACGTTTGCGAGACTCCAAATATTACACCCGTCAATTATTCGTTCCGACGATCTATTAACCGAATTAAAGAAAATCGAATTACATTCAATGAAAAATCAATTACCATTACCAATTAAACCTGAAAATATTCATTTATATGAAAAGATAATTTCAATTAAAAGTTATATATCTCAGAATATAATTACATTTCTATTAGACATCCCAATCGTTTACCCATACGAATTCGAATACTTTCATTTATATTCAATTCCAATATTACTTGACAATGATTTATTTAAAACAATAATACCCCGAAATAAATACCTGTTGACAAATGATCGTTATCACGCATATAATAAAGATCTCTGTAGAAAAATTCGATCAAAAGAATACATATGTACCAAAATTGACTTGATCGAAGCTTCCGAACGAAATCCTTGGGAAATCGAACTTTTACAACTGAAAACAAATTATTCTATGTGCCAAACGAATCAACTTATATTACCTAAGTTAATTGTACGTCGGATAGAAGCAAAAAACCAATGGCTTCTAATAACGTCACAAATGAAGAAACTAAACCTTACATGCAAGAAAGAAAAATATGAAAACATCAAAGGAACATATTTAATCACAATTCCACATCGTTGTTCTATCCAAACAGAACAAACTATAATTACAAACGAAGAAATTGTGATACCTGAAAAACAAATGGTACAACAATTAACAAAGGTCGAAGAAGATAAAATGGAAAAACAAACATACGAAATTCATCTGAACGAAATTAATCTCGATGAACTTCAAAGCTACAAAAAACGGATTCAAGAAACCATTCCCAATTTGGACAACGTTAACTACATCAGCACGACCCCAAGTCTTTGGTCAATTTTATTATATATAATTTTAATATTATTAATCGCCTATACGTGTTATAGCAAGATTATAACAAGCAGCTACCGAAAAGCTCTGAATTACAGAAAAAACAAGAAAGAAAACCAAGGACCAATGACATTTGAAGAAGTGTCACTCAAGCCAAACAACCCTTGAGTTCCTTCTTATGAGGGAGGAGTTATAATATTCCTTCAATTACGAAATAATACGGACAATGTACAAAACGCTGAGTGCACGGTGTATAAGTTGCAGTTCTTCGAATCATCAAGCGATAGCATACGCCTGTGCGGTGACATCTGGCAATAAACAAAATCAAAATGTGATAATTTTACAATCCAAGCAAAAGGACGAGATATCTAAGATCAAAAAAGACATTCGTGAAACTATTGACCCGGTAAAACTAAAATTGGGTGTTAAAATTGGCAAACAAACCAAGAAAGAAAGGCGGGGTGATTCTCCACTGTGAAAATTCAGAAGCGGTGGAAACGTTAACGAGCAATATTGAAACTCATTTCAATAATAAATATACTGTAGAGAAACCGAAGGGAATAAAACCCAGAGTTAAAATTGTAGGAATCTATGATGACGTAGAGGATAAAGAGTTGCTATCAAACATGGTAAATCAAAATAATTTAAATCTAGAGGCAGACGAATTAAAGATAGTGCACAAAACAAAGATCAGAAAAAAATTAATTTGATCTTAGAAGGTAGTAGCAAAATATGCAACGCGTTGTTGTCAAAAGAAAAAATATTCGTGGGATGGTCGAGCTGTAAGATTTACGAGGACCTTAATATAACGGGATGTTTCAAGTGCCAGAAATACAGTCACTTGGCGAAGTGTAATTCAGAAATTACGTGTCCCTTATGCGAGTTATATGATACCATACGTACACCTGCAACGATAAGATACATCGCAAATGCGCGCCGTAGTATAAAACTGTATAATAAGCACAATTATGTTATAAGTACATGTGCACGTACACAATTAATCATTCTTATTATCATCATCATTCTTATTGTAACACTGCGACGAGTTTGTGATAAAACAATAAAGAGTTTAAAAAGTAGTTTCACTTGGCGATACCAAAATTGGCGCAGTTGGTAGGATCAATCAAAACAGAAGATTACTTCAAACCACGAAAATCGTCTGGTCTGTTTCAACAGTTTGTTTGAAAACGATCCAACAACACAGTCAAGTGCAACGAAATTTTGATGTTATACTGAAAAGGTGTCAGAAGAGGACAAAAATCGCCGAATCTGACAAAAACGTTGAAGAAAAGACAAAAATCGCCCAGTATTCAACAAAAACAGAAACGGAGACCAAGGACAAAAATCGCCAAAGTTTCGAACCTGGTAGAGGACAAAAATCGCCAAAGCCACCTTACTTAAGGAAAGAAACAAGGAAAGAAACAAAGAAAAGAAACAAAGGAAAGCAACACAGAGAAAAACGCCCGAAGAACGACCGCAGCAACGCCGAGAAACCGTCCGAAGAACGCCCGCAGCAACGCCGAGGAACTCGCCGGAGAAACGCCCGCAGCAACGCAAACAATGCCCGAGAAAAAACACCGCAATGAACGCCTTCGCCTACACTTTCATTCTGTAAGTAATTTTTGATTATCCCTCTTCCAAAAATCCTAAATAACAATTTTTCCAACTTTTCTAATAAAAATTAAAATAAATAATAATATAAAGGATTGCACATTCTTAAATAAAACTAATAGATATAAAATACAATTAAATTAGTTCCATGTTCATCCCAACAAAAAACCGGATGGGTATTGCTGATTTAAATGAATAAATGTCAATATTAGTATTGTCATAGAATACCTATAAAAACCCGCGAAACGAGATTAATGTCAGAAACGAACACTGACATAGTGAATAATTTAACAAATTCATTCAATAATATAAATTTAAACACAAATATGACGACGACACCGCCAGTCAATCAATTATTAAAATTATATGTTGATTCAATTCCACCTTTTGACGGAAATCCACATACACTTGGTATTTTTATTGATAACTGTGAAAGTTTATTAAATAATTTTTCAAGTCAATAATCAACAGATAAATAATTTCTTGTTAAGAGCAATAATTGGTAAATTAACCGGTAGAGCATTAATCTTAATTGGTTCAAGAATTGAATTGAGATCACGGACAGAAATAAAAAACGCATTAAATTTAAGTTGTTTAGTTCAAGATTTAATAATATTGCACCCATTAAAAAACGAGACACCATATAATTTCGGTATGATTAAATTCTTCAAGTTTACCCGTAACAAGAACGAGTTATAAAAATGCAGAATTACGATGAACTAGCTTTAAAAACTTTTATGAGAGGACTCACTGGCCAAATACAAAACAACGTCAGATTGAGAAACCCGGACAGTCTAGTAATCGAAGAAGAAAACTTTTTGTACAGTAAAAATCGCACAAATACTATAAATCACCAAAATACATTTAAACCAGCTCAAAAAATAATTCCCATTTTACATACGAAACTGCAATCATTTTTTCAACCAAATTATCAAAAACCACATTTATCAAATTTTCAAAACACGTCAAATTACCAAAAACCAAATTTTCAACAAACGAATTTCCAAAGCACATCGAACTACCAAAGACCAAGTTTTCAAAATAATTTCGCAAGACCGAATTTCCAAAATAATTCATCGAATAATTTTACATCACAAAAACCATATTTCTTACAAAGACCGAGCCAAATACAACGAAATCCACAACAATTCTATAACCAAAATATGAATAGGAATACGCAAAATCAATATCAACCGGAACCTATGGAAACATCGACAATCAAATCTAGACAACCAGCCAGAACATTAAGACACAATCAAATGTTATTACAAAACGAGTACGAAAATCCATTCGAAGAACAAAATAATTATTTTACACAAGAAGAATAATATGTCCAAAACACCAAAGAGCAACACTTCGAGAATAACGAAAATCAATATCAGGATATTGATCGAGACCAACAAGAACATGATTTTAATACAAATTATGCACAGAATTACATCCCACAAGAAATCGAAGAACAAAGAATTAATTCACCGAACGACCAAACGTAATACATCTTAATATAGTTAGAGCCAACTTGCCATACATATACATACGTAAAAGAATTAAACGCAAATTTTCTAATAGTAATAATAATACACAGGTAGCACAAGAAGCTTAATGAATCCGGAATTGGCACATAAACTTTATAAAAATTATATTTTTAATAAAAAATTCGACATAGAAACTGCTCACAGCATTAGTTACCATAATGAAGTTATGATAATTCCAGTTTTTAAGGATTTTAAAGTAAATGAAACGCACAAGTTTTATTTATTCAAGTTCAGTAAAAATTATGATGGACTAATTGGAATAGATTTATTAAGACAACTTAACGCATCAGTTAATGTAACTACAAAATTAATTACGACACCAATTACAAAAATACCAATCATCTACGAAGCAGAAGAATTAACTAATTTAAAACAATATCTTAAATTCGGAAATTATAGCCTAATAATACCAGCAAGAACAGAAAAATTCATTGAACTACCAGTAAATTCTAAAGACGGAACATGTATATTGAACTATATTAAATACGAACATCAAGTAGAATCACCCCGTGCAATAGTAAACGTAAAAAATTATTTCGCTAAAACATCTATAATAAATGTAAATACATCACCAGCAAAAATAACAATCACAAAACCATTCGAAGTAGAAACTTTAAATGAAAACGATACAGAGTTTTTTGATAGAATCGAGAGTAATAACGAATTAGATGATATACAAGATAATGTACTAAAATCGAACATGAAAAATCTTAGATTAAATCATTAAATACGGATCGAAATACATCGAAGAGAAAAGAGCAATTCATAAATTATGCTTAGAATATCGAGACATATTTTATAGTGACAAAATACCATTAACATTTACGAATAAAATTCGACATGAAATTAATTTAACAGACGACACTCCAATATTCACTAAAACGTATAGATACCCAGAAATTCACAAAAATGAAGTAAAGGATCAAATAAAGAAAATGTTAGAACAAGACATAATCCAACACTCAACATCACCTTATTCGAGCCCTATTTGGATAGTTCCAAAAAAATTAGACGCATCTGGAAAAAAGAACTGGCGTATGGTCATCGATTATAGAAAGCTAAACGAGAAGACTATAGGAGATAAATATCCCTTACCTTGTGACAAATGTCTCGATGTTTATTGGAACAATTATTGTTGCAGGGGAAAATAAACACGTACACCTTGTCATTTAAATTTTTACTGACATTTTTCGGTAACTTAAACACTTTTGCTTAGTAACATAAGAAAACAATAACGTTAAACACATAAAGTAAATACACATATGATTTTGTATAAATAAACGGGTTCCGATCTCTAGTGCAAAATATAGTTATCTCGCTACAGACTCCCCCTCTAAATCCAGGACAACGCCCCAGGTACGGATTTAGCTAGGTCTTCCTTGGACGTCCTCTTCTTCTTCTGGGAAATAGGTCGGTGTGCTGAAGTTCGTCGGAGACGTAGAGCGTCATATCAGAGGCGTGGGCTACACATATCTCTTTACTTTCGTCCCCCGGATCTGCCAAACCAAAGGACGATGAGGATTGTTTTCTCACCACCACGTAAGGACCGTTCCTTTTCGGCATGAGTTTAGACGATATACCCTTGCTGGCATTACTAAGTCCGTGATTTTTTAAGAGTACACGATCACCTATCGAGTACTGGGGTTGAGGTCTTCTACTCTGATCGGCGTATTCTTTCCTCCGATCCTGTTCCTTCTCATGTACTTCTCTCACTCGAATCATGACCTCTGTCATCTTCTTCAGGTAGGGTGAAATAACGGGCACGAAGTTATCATCCACGGCTACCGCTCTGATATCCTTGTGACAATCCTCGGGCGTACGCATCTCTCTTCCGAATGTCAGGTATGCAGGCGTACATCCTGTAGAACTGCTATTGGTCGAGTTCATTGCAAATCTAATTCCTGGAAGTTTGTCCGGCCAATCGTTGTGCTTGTCTCCAAGCAATATCGCCAACTGCGTTTTTAGTCTGTCCATCAAATTCTGAAACGTCGCGCCCGCATTTCGAAGACCGAATGGCATGCGTTTGTATCGATACAGGCCAAAAGGTGAAACAAAAGCAGTCTTATCGCGATCACACTCCCGAACTGACACTTGATGATAACCCGATTTTAAATCAATGGTAGAAATGAACAATGGTCTTTTGGTGATATGAATAATGTCTTCTATCCGTGGCATTGGATACGAATTAGGGGTAGTAATGGCGTTTAAACGTCTATAATCGATGCATAATCTTACCGCACCATCTTTTTTGGGAACCAATACGACTGGAGAGGCCCATGCGGATTCGCATTCTTCTATTACTCCTTCTTCTAGAAGCTTCTCTATTTCTTGACGAAGAACTTCTTTTCGGGCCGGAGACATTCGAAAAGGTGGCCCAGCGATAGGCTGATGGTCACCTGTGTCAATTCGATGCTCTGCATACGGAGTTGCTTCTCCCCCTGGTCGGAAGATATCCTCGTTTTCTCGCAACAGTGTCGATAGTCGGTTTACTTCTTCATTTCGTAAGGTTGTTCCTTCATCAGGTCTTAAAACGCTGATGCAATCCACTCCCATGACAGGACAGGCATCTTCGAAATCTAATTGGTAGATGTTTGTAGTTTCATCGGCAAAGCACCAAGTTCCTTCCGAAGGGTTGAACACAATTTTCGCGCCTTGCAAAAAGTCAATGCCAAGCAATGTGTTATTGTTATTGGCAACAGGCAGCACTATAAACGTAGTGGTAACGTCGCGATCTTTTATTTTCACGATCACTCGCGTAATTAGCACAGTTCTAGTTTGGCAGTTCCCGTCCGCCAATGTAACTTCAAGTTCATCGGTCGAGAATTGTTGTCCTTTAGACACTAATAATTGGTAAAGTGATTTGCTAGCCACACTTTGTTTAGCACCTGAATCTAACATTCCACGTCCGCGCGCACCGAGGATGTCTACGTAAATTATCGGTCGCGGTCGAGGCATCACTTTTACGTCATTACTAGCACTGATTGAATAGAAATCTACCGAAGATGATTCCACTAATACTTTGCACGTAGGGCAGTTGCTTTTCACGTAACCTTGCTTGCCACAACCGTAACAGGAAAAAATCGTTTTTTGATTCGTAGGTGTCGTCGTCGTTGAACGAGTAGTCGACTCAGTCGGCTTTACTTGTTTTGCGGCCAACCTACGGCATTCTTGCTTCGAGTGACCAAAATTTTTGCAGTACGCGCAACGGTCACGATGACTTTTCTCTTTATCTCTGCTCGAGATTGCCCCAGTTTTTAGTTCGTTTTCTTCAAATGATTCTTCTACGCTATGGGCAGCTTTTAATAGTTCGAGAAATGAATTAACGCTTTCTCTGGGCACATTCTTCCTTATGCTTTTGTGTAATAATCCGTAAACCATGTCCATTTGGACCGTTTCGGGTAAACGTGGATTGGGCAGTTCAGCCAAAAGAGCGCGGCACTTACACACAAAAATGTCCGTTGTTGCATTTTCTTGTTGCAGCGAAAACAATTCCCTGTATATCCGGTACGCTGGTTTTGTCACCCCGTAAGCTTGTCGTAATCGCCCGATTGCTTCATCAAATGAAGTTACTTCGTTCTTAATTCCACGCCACCAAGTTGCGGCGTTACCCGTTAACAGCATCGGTAATCCTTTAAGAGCATTGTCGTCTGATATATTCGTGCATTCTTTATACACGGAAATCGCATCGATAAATGCTAAAACATCAGAGTCTCTTTTTCCATCAAATTGTGAAGAGCATTTCGAAAAATTTCCGCCCGCCACTGGTAGCGGTGCCGGTGACGTTATTTGCATGCTTTGCAAAAACACTTGAAACTGCTCGTTTGTGAAAACGATATTTGGTTGAGCGTGCGATGATTCATCGTCTCGCTGTGTTTCGCTAGTTTTTATAGCCTTTGCCTTTTGCGACATTCTTGTACGACGTAGGCAGTGTGCGTATTCCACGTAAATGCACTAACTGTAACGTAGTTAATTCGCTATTATTTCTGTTGCACTTAGATCGGCCACAAGTTGAGCGCCAATTGTGACAAATGTCTCGATGTTTATTGGAACAATTATTGTTGCAGGGGAAAATAAACACGTACACCTTGTCATTTAAATTTTTACTGACATTTTTCGGTAACTTAAACACTTTTGCTTAGTAACATAAGAAAACAATAACGTTAAACACATAAAGTAAATACACATATGATTTTGTATAAATAAACGGGTTCCGATCTCTAGTGCAAAATATAGTTATCTCGCTACAACCTAACATAACATAAATATTAGACAAGCTAGGGAAAAGCCAATATTTCTCAACACTCGACTTAGCTAATGGATTTCATCAGATTGAAATGAATCCAAGAGACATACATAAAACAGCATTCTCAACTGAAAATGGACACTACAAATTTAAAAGGATGCCATTTGGATTAAAAAAATTCACCATCTACTTTCCAACGAGTAATGGACAACGTATTAAGAGGTTTGCAAAATGAAACATGTCTGGTATATATAGACGACATAGTAATTTTTAGTACATCACTACAAGAGCATCTAGATAGACTAAAATCAGTGTTTGAACGACTTCGACAATCGAATTTTAAAATACAAATTGACAAATCAGAATTTCTTAGAGAAGAAGTAAACTTTTTAGGACACATCGTCAAGTCAGCAGGAGTAAAACCGAACCCAGATAAAATCCAAGCCGTAAAGAAATTTCCCATTCCAAAAAGCTTTTTAGGACTTATAGGATACTATCGAAAATTTATAAAAGATTTTGCAAAGATAACAAAACCATTAACTTTATGTTTAAAGAAAAATGCAAAAATAATTCACGACCAAAATTTTATAACAGCCTTTAATACTTGTAAAGATTTATTAACTAACTTCCAGATTTTACAATATCCAGATTTTACTAAACCATTTATATTAACAACAGACGCATCAAACTTTGCATTAGGAGCGATTTTATCGCAAGGAGCTATAGGATCTGATAAACCAATAGCATACGAACAATGAACGAATCCGAACAGCGATATAGTACTATTGAAAAAGAACTTTAAGCAATAGTATGGGCCTGCAAATATTTTAGACCCTATTTGTTTGGAAGAAAATTTACAATTTATACTGATCACCGCCCCTTAACATGGTTATTTAACTTACGAGAACCTAATTCAAAACTTGTAAGATGGCGCTTAAAATTAGAAGAATATGATTATCAAATAGTTTACAAAAAAGGAAAAATAAATACTAACGCAGATGCACTCTCCCGAATAAAAATAAATGCTTTAGAAGAAGAATGTTTAATCAACCACCCATGAGACATAAATAAAGACACGATATCATATCTACGTAATTAAGTCGAAAATGAAGAATATAATTTACCTTCAACGAGTAGAATACAAAACATTCCTTCAAGCAGCAGAGATTCAGGAAATAACCAAATACGAGAACAGAAGAAAATTAAAATTCTATCGGATATACTACTAGTACCACCTAGGATATCACACAACGATTCAACGCAACACACAACTTATAATGAAACAACAAATGACGGAATAAAAATATTAGATGAAATAATTAATAATAAAGTAAATCAAATTCTAGTATTCCCACAAATCTTTCATAAGATAAAATACCGAATTCCAACAATGAAAAATTGATCCTGCAATTTCTAAAAGAATATACTACGCCTGACAAAACATACTGTATTTACTTCAATACAGAGATTCTATACCAAAGTTTTAACAGAACATATTTAAAACACATATCAGGTAAAGGGCCAAAATTGATAAGATGCACGAAACAAGTAAACACCGTAACCGATACTGAAGAACAAACTCTTTTAATAAAACATAATCACGAAGGAAAAACAAATCACAGAGGTATTAATGAAACATTAGAGAGACTACAAAGAAACTATTATTGGAAAAATCTCAAAGTTTCAGTAACGAATTATATCAACTGATGTGATATTTGTCAAAGAACAAAATACACCAGAAAAAAACCTTACACACCACTCATGCTAACAGAAACCGCATCAAAACCGTTCCAAATTGTACATATTAATGTTTTTACCTACGAGAATAAACATTATTTAACACTAGTAGATTCGTTTACAAAATTAGGACAAGCTATACAAATAACAGGAAAAACAGCTATACACATCAGTAAAGCATTGATTAAATATTTTACATCATTTGGAGTACCAGAAAAACTAGTCATTGATAACGGAACTGAATTTAACAATGAAACAGTAAAAGAAATTTTAAAAGTACACAAAGTGAATGTACATTTTACTACACCACATCATCACGAGTCCAACAGCATTGTGGAAAGATTTCATTCAACAATAATAGAACATTTAAGAATTTTACAAGAACTTTACCCCAACGAGAACGAAACATTAATGGATTATGCCATTATTGGATATAATAATTCCATTCATACCGCGACAAAATACACGCCGTTTGAACTAACATTTGGACACACGAATTCCAGGAACCCAAACGAAATATTTATACCCGATTCATTTTATGAAGAATATGCCGAAAATGTATATGAAAAAGTTAAACAAAATGTAATTAAACAAAAAGAAAATATAACTGACAAAATAAATATAAAAGGAAATTCTAACGATGAATTTTCCTTAGGACGAACTGTATATACACAGAAACCTAATAAAAGAAATAAGAAAAATAACAAATTTTTAGGACCTTTTTACAATCACGAAAATACTCGAAAACAACAAAGTTGAAATCATGAATAAACAAAATAATAATTGTTATTTATGACCACGAAGAGTTAGATTTTATTAGTGAATTTAGCAAGGAACAATCAGTTGACGAATGTATGCAGCAGATTTTACCTCTATTAGACCCAGTAACCGACTTGCTAAACATATTAATCGGAGACTTACTGTTAGCAAAGTATTGTATTAAGAAAATTTCTTGAGAAAAAAGGGGAGTATTTCCCGCGGTGGTTGACAAGGACTTGCTAGAGTTTGAGCAAATTGAGATGAAACTTCCAAAACCCAAAGAAATCAATACTACAAGTCGTGCAAGCTCAATAAAGAAGTTTCCAATAGATCTTAGTTCTTTTAATATCTTTTAAGAACATTATTTTGTTGTATTGAAGGAAAATATAGGTTACATTTTCATTTGTTTAGGAGTTTTATATGTAATTTACGTCCACATGTTTCTGCACATTGAGACATAAACTGGTAATGATTGTGGTGTATTTGCTATAGCTTTTGCAACTTTGCTATGATTAGGAAGAAATTCGGAAAATGAAAAATATGACATGAAATTAATGAGAAAGCATGGTGCAAAAATGTTAACAAGTAAATCATTGACACTCTTTCCATTGCAATAGTAAATAATATTCAAAGTTTAATCAACACACAGCCATTGCCGCTAAGCGAAAACCAAAAATGATTTTCTTTCACTTGCTATACACTAGCCTGCAGACGCGCTAAAACTAAATCATTTTATAGTAAATAGAACAAAGTATAAGAAAATATTAGTGCAGGACTGCAGGACTGCATATGCAAAAAAAAATTGTGAAAATGGTAAACAAAATGTATTTGTTACCCAAAAATATCGAAGTAGAAGCTAAATTAACTATTTCGGCCTTGCTTCCAACAAAATCGAAGTCACTATGAAAAGGAATATGCAGTATTTTTGAAGTGAAGCATAGAAAATTCTGTACAATAAACTCTTATGCCCGGTTTCACAAACGATTGTCAAATGATGAATTAGTTAACAAGCCTTTAAGACATGTTATTGTTTGTGAAATCCAAAACAATGGTAATTTTGCTTTTAACGCTTCGACAAGGCAATCAATCGTCAAATATTTGACGATTGATTAAAGACTCGTTAACGAATCGTCAAACTTTTGACAATTCGTTAACAAGCTGTTAACGACCGATTAGCGTTTGTGAAACCGGGCATTAGGATATTATGTGGGCATAATTAGTGACTTGCAATTATGCATTGATGTAGTTGTGTAATAATAATCATACGTTGACTGCCTTCACAAGAGAGCAACTTGTTGGATACGAAGCCGAGAAATAATCAATTTTTTTTTTCGAGAGATGAAATAAACCAATCTCTATTCATTTGTGATCTGTGATGTTAAATAACTAAAATGCTCTATTTTCAGCAGAAGAAAACTGTACATGACCATTTAATTTCATTTAGCTCTCATTGGAGCATTCAGTGAACGCAACCGTTAAAGGTTATTGTTAAGATCCAACACAAAGTTGTACTAGTACCAAAAAATAGCACTTACGAAATTGTAGCATATCAATAAATAACAGTTTTCACATGAGAAAGATACATATTCAGGCAATTCCATTTAATTTTCTGTGCCTCCACATTTCAGATATGTTATATTAAGTAAACGTAAAGTTCACAATACAGGCTGGATCAAGATTCAAAATTAACATTCACAATGTTCCAACTTCACTGCATCATTCCATCATTATGTTGTCAAACACACACAAGTAGCATCAGTGTTTGTCAGTAACGCATTACTCGGATTGCTATCAAAATGTTCTCAGCATATCACTAACTGTGAACAGTGGGATTCAATCGATACCTCCGGAGCGAATGGCCCCAGAGCCTGCTTATTGAAATCCTCATACTTGTCTGGGTGTTCAAATACCACGTAATATAGGACAGGGCAGTCTGCATATATCAATTCATTAAGAATGTGATTCAATAGATACCTCCGGAGTGAATGGCCCACAGAGCTTGCTTATTGAAATCCACATACTTGCCTCGGTGTTCAAATACAACGTGAAATGTGTAAATATCTTTGGATTAATTAACAATGTTTGCGTGCTGGTGTTTTCATCGTAATGTAATCCAATATGCAATTACAGCAAAACATAGGTGAAACTTATTGAAATGTATAAGCCACATTAAGTGGAGTGTTTCTACTTTCTGCACTATGTTGTGATTATTGTTATGTAATTTAAACACAGTTATACAGCTCCATAAAAGAGCAAGCAAAAAGTCATTATTTATCACAATAGTAGATGATTTTCCTACTTCTAATCGGATTTCACAATAATAAGCAAGTTGTTGCGAAGACACAAATGAATTTGCCCAAGTTTGTTTCTTTTACGCTTTGACCATGCCGTGTCAGGTGCTTTTACATTTTAGTCATTTTCTATTTTTTGTTATTTCTTATCCAGTGGATGATTCCTTCCGTTCTTAATCTTTCAAATTGTTTGGTAGTTAGAGAAACCCCGAAGTCATTCGGCACTGAAAATAAAAAATCATATTTAGAGTGTTAGATTAATTTATAATATAAATTGGGGCACTGTGAAGAGCACCGTCTCATGCCAGAACTCAAAGAACACCTTAAGCATTGCCCCAAGCTTGGCCTGAAGACATTGACATTTCGGACTGTTTCATTTTGCTATACACTTCAGTTGTGGAGTTATAGTGATTTTATTATGTCGTCAAAGACAAATATAATTTGTTCACATGTATAATGGCAATTTGTTACAAGCGTTTCGAGAAAAAAAATTTTCATCTCATAAACCAATTTAGGCAGGAACTTCGTGGCAATTAGGTGCGAGATAAAATTTTACTCCATACAATAACATGAAGACATACATACACAGAAAACAGAACAGAGAAACCTTTAATGCATGAATCCGAAATTAAATGTCGGGCATCATTCAAGACTAACACAATTGATTATTTGCTATATTGACATGTAAATTAACGTCACTATGCAACAAGTTTTACAATTTAGTGTTTTGATATCTTAGTTAAGATGCAAGTCACCAATTGGGTTGATCCATGAGTAAATGTACACTATTTTACCCTTACAATTTAGTTAAAATACTTACATTTTGCTGCAATCGACATATAGATGACGTTTCGTCAAATAACTGCGAATTGTAAAATGTTGCCTCGTGACCAGCTGCTTACAATCATTTATTAACAAAATGTATAGATGCACCCATGGAAATAAGTTTAACCGAATGTTACGGATAAAACACTGCAAGTAATCAATTCATACATCACAAAGCCTCACATGTGATAGGGCCATCTCAAGCAGTAAGAATCACCCTTCTTGTCAATCTTTTCCCTACATCCGTGTAAACATATCAGTATTAAATTCCCTACTATTTTCTTGCCAATTCGTCAACCTCTTAACGAACCGATAAAATAAATAAAATATATTTGTAGCATATCTCCCTACGAATAATATTGCGAATAACTATTCTTCATATAATTGTTTTCGTCTTTCACTTTATTAGTTATATGTATAAAGCTGAACGTTAAAATGTTTGAATGCTAGTCTATGATGCTAATACTATTGGCAACATTGAATGTGTGGTTGAAATTTATGAGGTCCATTGTAAAAGAATATTATAGAATAATCGGGGCAACAACGAAATATAGACCAACTTTTACATGCATGCATAGTAATTTACCTTATTATCACACATTAATCCGAAACTGAATACTGACGCCGTATTTGTATTTATGGTTTCTTATCGTAGTATGCATTAATATTTTAAATAAATTAGTAAAGTAGAAATAATAGCCCACATAAAATGTGTTATGATCTCAACCCTCCACATATTGTAAATACATTTAGTTAGTAATATAAGTGCATACGTTATAGCCGGTAGTAATAAATCCCTTCCGAAGAATAAATAACTGTCAAATAATACTAACATTCGCCCGACACATTACAAGGGTCCGTGAATGTGTATACATATTGTCGTATTGTTACTTTATTTATCTCGTTGGGATTCAAAAGTCATGTAACGTTGGTTGCTTTCACGTTAGGTTCTTTTGTGTGAGCACCTTACGAGATTACAGCGTTGCCAGAGTTGGTGATTTTTCACCAGATTTTGTGATTTTTGATAGTTTGTGGGAATGGTGAGGAACTTTTCTTATTCTAATAAATTCTGGTGATTATTAAATGAAACAAGAAATATATTCAGTATCAATAAGGTACAACAAAAAATAAATTCTGACAATAAAAATAAAAATAAATTCTGACATTAATAAAATACATATTATATAAAACTATAAATTACAGTAAAAAATCAGATGAAGTATTCGAAAAACAGTAGGTTTTCATGAATTTTTATAAATATCTTCTTTAAAATTCCTCAAAAGACTCCCATCTATTTTCAAAGAATAACACTCTTTATCGATCAATCTTTTAGTATGAATGATTCCTGATAAAGTATCAGGTATGTAGTCTGTTGCGTAATTTGGTTTTATTCAAGTTTATCACACTAAAAATTCTTTCAACGCTCGCACTACTGTGCGGTAGTAAAAGAAGATTTTTTACAAGGAAATTAATGTTAACTTTCCGTGACTGGCGCGCGGACTCACACTCCGCAACCGAATGTTATCCGGATTTATTTCAATATTACCTACCCTAGACATCCCTCACCTTCGGTATTCCTCTAGCATGTTGCGGTTGTCCTCAGTACATCGTGTGATCTATATAAGTGCCGTCGTTTGTTTTTTATGGCAGATTGCGGAGCGAGAGTCCGCCGCCAGTAACAATGTTCGGTCACACATATGTATAGATGTTTTACTGTAAGAAATACACATCAATTAAAATGCGCAGAACACGAAAATCGGTCGAGCGAGTCCATTATGACTAATAACGGGGAGGCGCTAATAACAGTGGCGTGACAATTGCCCGTAATAGCGTGTGCAGTGAATACATCGCATATATTTATGTGTATAAGTATATATTAACAGATAACTTACATTTATTTTACTCCCTATTACTGCCAACTACTTTTACAAACACTTATTTTCAATAATATTCCATATTTAAATAAACGCCCCCGGCTTAATATTGCCCCTTCACCTCCGCCTAGTTTTGTTGGCGCAACTTGTGATGAGTCATTGTGTATTTCTTAAAGTGCACGGAGTCTACATAGCATTTAATTAAGTCAATTTAGATCCGCGCAATCCAGTGCAACATATTCGTTACAATTATTTCGTTTAGACACTCAGAATATTTTATCTGTAAAATCCTGATACAACTAGGAGAATATTTTTGCATAGACTTTCGTCCGAGTCAGTCGAACATCATATTCGTTCTCGAGCAATGCAGGATTAAATACCGAAAACCATAAGGCTACGAATCAAAGAAATGTTTGCGATTGAAGATGCTATTCCTGAGCACCCAAATCCTGAGAATACTAAAGATCGTTGCAGTTATTTTGACAGGAAAAAAATCGACCAACACGATTCTCATGTAAGAAATGCACCACATTCATGTGCCTTGAACATTTAACTTGTGTATGTGCAGAATGTTATTGTAATATGGTTTCTTAACTTTTGCTGATTTTGGTTGTCTAGTTATTATGTACAGAATATTTGTTTTGTTAAATGTTCAATGAAAGCTATGTCGGCTTAACCGCCTACTTTCTAAGTATAAATATATTAAAATAAATAAATAATTATTTAAAATGTCTTTTTATACAAACATGAGACGTATTCTATATGTATATCGCTTTTCATGGACAAAAAAGCTATGGGGACTCACAGTCCGCCGACACTGCCGATGTGTAGAAATGAACCGCCAGTCACGGAAGGTTAAGACAAGCGGGCACAACTGCACTCGTTTCTACATATCTACATTTTGATGATTCAAAGCAACGATAATAATTTATATGTAATTGAAAATCGGCTATTTTACACACCTGTCGTAATCGTTTAAAAGCAATCTTTTTCAATCTTTTACATTCGAATTTTTAATTCATATACATTGAATACTTTCATTCAACAAATATTTTTTACAATCTATGTTGGTATTATAACGGATTTTTTTGTTCATTATTCTTATATTACTGGCAAAGTATCTTATATTATCTTGCATTAATTTGTTTCAGATTAAATACATATTTTTTTTTTACTTCCTTATACTTTATGTACTACAAGGAAGTATAGGGCATCTTGAATATTTTGGAACTCGAGATTTGTCGAAAACGTGGTGCTTTTATAAAAGTTCCTTCAAAAAATCTACCATTTACTAGAAAATAGCTTCTGAAAAAAATCTTCGTTGGCCTGGTTTCGCACGATAAATAATTCCAGGCATGATCGCAGTGGTGGGCGTATTCACACCGAAATAGCGCGTTCGCGATTGCGCCTATCATTACGATCCCGCCAGATTGCTGGAAATGTATTCATGTATAAGACAGTTCAGTGCGGATCGTCGCAGACTATTTTACCTACGTTAATATGAGTCGATTTGACCTATATACGAAAAAACAAAAACAAAAGCTCAATTTTATATACAATTTATTATTATAATATATACACACATACACATATATATCTCGCATGTAATAACGAATTCGCAATATCACACATAATACTATTACCTACTTATTTTGTAAAATTCTTAGTTTACAATGTGGTTTGTATGTACCACTTTCTGAACCAAAAGAGGTAAAAAACCACTTACACTTTTTGTGAATTTGTGTAGTTACTAGTAATTCAACAATAAATTTTCTATGTTTACCACATTCGGTATTATTTAACTGATATATATCTGTAACTAAAAAGTTTACTTTCTGGATGATTTTATTTAAAATTCTTTCCTTCAACTTAATTTTATGCATATGTTTATGGAATTCTTTTTGAAATGTGTCCATTGCAATACTGCAAATTGTTCTTGCAGAATCTGACGGTACTTTTAATCCACCAGAATCAGCATTCCTTTCATAATTACGGTATAAAATGAGCAGTTCGCTTTCGTCACTTAATTTATCGCATTTGACTTGAGCAACAATTTTTCGCACTGTGTACAGCAGAACTTATCTAAACACTTTTTTACTAAATAGCCGGCAAAATATATTAAGGCACATTGTTCCAATGAGGAAGTATCAGCAGTTGAACCCGACGTTGACGATGAGGACGATTCCTCAGGTAATATTTCTTCACAGAATGCCGCAGTAGAAATGTTTGCCTGTACCCTTGGATCTTGGTCCATGGTCATATATGTGTCGTCGTCGGGTTCGCAATTCGCTGCCGATGGTGCTTTCATTAAACTATTTATAGACGCAATTCTGAATGCCGTCCTAAAAGTTCTGACGGTCGGGTTTCGGTTATAACCACCTCTTTGGCGTAAAACAGAAAAGAAGTTTTCTAACGCATCTTGATTCAGCCGCGATGTTAATACATATTCTTTTCCATTTGCCTTCTCTTCTTCGTGAAATTCCATAATTCCGTTCATCGTTAATAACATGCCATCTAAACATGGTGGCCTGCGTTTTTCACCTTTATGGTTAATTTTTATCACTTTATTCATAGCTTCGCTACCTGCTATCAGTGTTAATTTTATTTGAGGGCATCGATCAGATCAGAACGCACATCGATACGGACTGCTATTAAATAAAGTGCGACTATTTAAACAGTCAAATAATTTATCTAATAGCAGGATAAATTCTGATGTGTAGAATGCAGTTTCTGTTTTTAATTGCCCTGTACAAATTGCTGTTCTCATAGCTGCAGCCATAGTGCGGCTAAATATTTGTACTGCTAATTTTACAGACATTTTCTGAAACGCATTTGGATTAATATGTGCTTCTGTAATTTTTATTAAGGAACGTGCCGCTGCGACCCTGTCAATTTCATATGCTCTCTTTATGTCACTAAAACATATTTTCCCACCATCAAGGATATAATCTCCATTAAGCATATTATTCCGCAAGCTTTTGAATAGATGTGGAACATCATAAATAGCGAAGATTTTTTGAGCGGAACTGTAAAAATATGGTCTATCCAGTGACACGCCTAAATCTTTGTATGCACATCTATTATTCGATCCCTGGTCACATACAATTACTTTAGGAATTAACCCTATTTTCTGGATTTCATCCAACGTTGCCATTATCAATTTCGTTAATTGTTCGTGCTTTGTGCCAAACTCGCTAATAAAATACACGAGAGGTTGTTTCCAAGTTGAGTATAATCCTCTTGCCATAAATACCAAAGCTTGTTTACCTATTGTAGACCTACGACCAAGGTATCCAAAATCTTCAAACCCTTCAATCAAGTCCATCGCTTGAGCCCTTTCTTGAGTGTCATCCCATCAAAGCTGATAACACACACCTTTTCATTCAATTGCATCGTTTCCACTTTAGACTTTAGTTGTTGAAAGTATATCAGATTGAAACCTGGTTTAAATTTACAAATTCCAATCCAGCTCTTTATTGTCGATACCGACGGTAAAACGATCTTTTGTTTTCTAAGATGTTTGTATGCCGCATGTGACTTATAATATAATGCGATTGCAAAATCTTTTTCATCTTTCATCCAAACACCCCTAGTTCTATGCATTACTTGCATTCGTACCAATGCTTTGGAGTTTTGCGAGCTGTAATGCACAGATTCTAAGACGTTTTTAATATTTGATAATGCTTTCACTACTTTTATTTTCCTTCTTAACTTAGTCACCTGGGCCCTTTTTGATTTTAATTGTTTTGTTCGTGCACGCAAACAAGATGCTATTCTGTTCCGTCCAGGAACTTCGAGTGCGGCCACAAAATGTAATTCCGGATGTTTGGAAATAGAACTGCTGCCAGGTATATTTGTTACATCCTTTAAACATTTATTATCGTTTCGACTTGAATCTTCAGTAATATACGCATTACTACTTGTGGACGGTTCTCCCTCCAAAATACTCCTAGCTGAGTAAGTGTTTGTTGGTACTAACACCCGAAGTGAATTGTCATCATACGAAATTGGTACAGCATCACATCTTACTCTCCCAGTTGTCGTAAATGAGCTTGCTTCAAAATGCGTCTCACACATATTTTTGATTTAACATTTTTGGTGATAACAGAGCTAAGTCAGAGTTTCCTGAAAGAAAATGCATAATTAGACTTAATGCTTGACTTGAAACTAGCAGAGTTAAAATAAATAATTACTACTGGAATACGTAAGTCGTTCCTTTGTGACATTTGTATTACATCACGAACACACTATGCTTGAACCATTCATTAAACGAATATGTTTGAAACATTTAATTCAAATTTTAACCAAAGGTTGGCTTACTATGGTCCTTGTATATGTATACCATAGTAAGCCAACCTTTGGTTAAAATTTGACAATCGTTTTTGACGAGCTTTGGCGCATTAGTGCGCCACCGTCGATTTGGCAGCGATTTTAGGGCCATTGCTTGCCGTTATTTCTATCAAGGCGCCACTGTCAAATTTCTACTCAACGTTACATAACTTTATTAATGGTGTGAATCTTTGCTATTTACAGATTACTAATGACATTTCGTTATCATGCAGTTAATTAATTAATTAATATGAAATATTAAAAAATAATGATAAAAATGAAATTGATGTATACGTTTAAAATAAAATTTTCCTACAGTAGCATATACAAATATGTAATAAAGATTTACCACCAGTAAATAACATTTACTGGTGGGGGTTATGTTGTGATCCCAGCTCTCTTAAACATAAATTATATTCATATATTTAGATATTAAGTTAGGAATATTCGTTAAAGGCGGGCAGTTACAAAACTTCGGAAACATAAATATTATGTGACAAGCCAACATTGCTCACAAAGGACCTGCAAAAACACTTGTGTCTAGCAAGATGACCGCCCGGCTCAATTACCGCATCCCCGGAAACCTAAATCACCGCCTCGATATTTTAAAACTAAGTAATAAACTTTTATTTTATTACCATATTTAGAAGAAACACTTCTAGATAACTACCGGCACTAAATTGTCGCATCCCCGGAAACCTAAATCACCGCCTAGATATTTTAAACTAAGTTGTAAACCTTTATTTTATTATCATATTCATTCCAGCTTCCAGACGCCACCGGCGATTAAAATCCAAATACCTCCACCCCTAAATTTACCAAAAGTTTCAACCAATGAAATACAAAATAGTCTCCCCGTTAGTAAATAGGCGTGATTTAAGCTAATATAACTAGAAAATAAGTTAGTTTAAGGGCATTCATTATTAAGCATTCATTTAAGCATAGGCATTAAGCACTAGGCATTAGCATTAAGCAGTTAAGAATTATATATGTTAAGCATTATATATGCATATATTATTCCATATATATAAGAAATAAAAAATAAAACAATTAACAAGAAATTTCTACGACGAGTTTTATTAAATAAACCGAATCAACTACAAGGAAAAGTGCAACGAAAAACAGCAGTTGATCTCGATACCAAAAATCAACGACATTTGGTGGTGGCAACCCTATTGGACATCAAATCCCAAATTGGGCAATCCCGGATCTCTACATTGGTGGCAGCGGAAACCGCAGTGGTAACGCGAATCTCAGCTCAGAAATTCGCAAAGGAAACAACGGGCAAAATCGAAACAGGAAATCCAAGTGTTTCTTCATCCTGCAGAGTCGAGGCATCGAACCGGCCAGGGAAACACACGGCATGTTATCGTAAGTTGCATATCTGTTTAATGTTTCCAGTTCCACGTACTTACTAGATCGCTAGTATCGCGTCTTGGTAGATTCTAGTGTATACAATTGAAATAGCAAAATAGACAATCACCTTATCAAAAACACACAAAAATATACGAGATGGCTGTTGTAAATCCACTTTTTGGTTTATTAAATTTTGTAGAGAAATTTGACGGCAGTAATGTATTGCAATTGGACTCGTTTATAAATTCTGTTGAATCAATCATAACTACGATAACGGACGAGGCGAACAAAACGTTATTTACACAGTTGATTTATGCGCACAAAATATCTGGTATCGCCTTAAAAAAATTGCAATTGTCAGCTGGATTCAATAATTGGAAAGAGATAAAAGAAGCTCTGAAGAAACATTTTATTGAACATAAATCCAGTTCAGAATGGAACTTTTTGTTACATAATTCTAAACAAAAACCTAATGAACCTGTAAGCGATTATGGAAACAAATTACGCGAATATTGTGATAAATATTTAGAAACCACTTTCTCCAATTTTACTGACGATCAGCTCGATAACGTAAAAAAATCATACGAATCTGAATTAGTACCAATTTTCAGGCGAGGATTATACAATGAAATTATTAAATTAAGACTTTTAGCCAGTAATCCTTTAACGTTACAAGTAGCCATACCATTAGCAACGCAATTCGAAATTGAATTAGAGTCTGACAAAAATACATCCGATTTAAATGACAGAAAAATTAAAACCGTTCGAGCAGAAAAATATTGCATTTATTGTAACAAAAATAATCATTTAGCAACTGAATGTTATCATTTATTAAACAAAAATCAAAACCCACATCGATTTAAACAAAATTTCTACATGCAACAGCCCAGACAGAATTTTCAACAACCATTCTATTATCCTCGACAAAATAATTATAATTCACGGCCTACGTTTCGAAATCGACAACCAAACGGCAATCTAAATCAAATTGAATTTAATCAGCAGAATAGGCATTTTAATTTCAACCATCCAAACGCACAATCGCATCATTCACCGGATACAAACTACCAAAACAGAAATTACAATTACCAAAGAAATCAGCACGATTTTTCACAAAATCAAAAAAATCAAGTTTCAAGTCAACAAAGAAATACGATCACCAGCATTAATAATCCGGAAAACGCCAGTGGCACCCCAAGCAGCAGCGGTTTGGCGGGCCAAACGAGTTAGGAAGCTGCAACGAAATTATACGTGTAATTAATAATAGCTCAAATAGTAAAGAAAGTATAACCAATTGCGATAACAAAGATACATTGCCTGAAAATACAAATACAAAAGAGAATGTTATGTCTAATGACGAAATAATTAAATCAAATATAAGCGAATTAATAAGCATAAATAAAAATGATGGCACATTAATTGAAAATAAAAATAAAACATTTCTAGAAAAGGTCACGGTACATTGTGATAGGTACGGAAATAAGGAATATATAAATAAATCAAATAATGAAATTGCAAATGAAGATAGAAACTCTAACAATAAGAAAGACAAAAGCACTCTAAATGAAAATTGTTTAAAAAATGAGGTTTTTAATAGTGATCTAAATATAGGAAGTTTTAAAGAAACAATTTTATTATCAACGGAAAGAAATAAACTAGACTCTGTGCAGCTCACCTCAACAAACTTTAAAGATAATACAGCAAATCTAATATTAGACACAGGAGCTGATATATCACTTGTAAAACTAAATAAAATTAATAATCTAAACACCCCGATAGACTCGTCAAATGTCTTGAAATTAAAAGGCATTACATCAGAACCAATATTTACGTTAGGAAATTGCAAAATAGCCATAATAGAAAAAACTCTAAATCTGTAATCCACACATTTCACATAATACCAGATGATTTTCAAATTAAAAGTGATGGTATTTTAGGACGCGATTTTCTACAGGACAAAAAAGCAAAAATCGATTATGATAAAAAATTATTATATTTTGATGAGGTTAATTGGGAAATAATTTGCTCGGATAAAATACAAATCCCGGCGAGAAGTATGATTATTACACATGTAAATTGTAATAAAGATTTAGATATCGAGGGTACATGTGACTCAATGCAACTAGGAGACGAACTATATTTAAGCGCGTGCTTAACGACATCAAAGAACGGCAATTGTAAAGTTGGAATTTTAAATATTTCCAACGAAACTAAAACAATTCCCACACCAACGATCGAATTACAAGATGTTCCAATACTTAACTACACGTATAATACCAAGTCGGAAAATGCAGAGATTACATCAAACCGAATAGAAAATATAAAACGTTTGCTGAAAACGAAGCACCTAAATTCTGAGGAACTCGATCAGTTGTACGAAATTTGCACTGATTATAGCGACATCTTCCACATAGACGGTGAGAAACTCACATGCACATCAGCAACTACCCATAAAATTATTACACAACCGGACAAGGGCCCAATAAATAGGAAACAATACAGGTTACCGCATAGCCACAAACAAATTATTAATCACAAAATTTCGGACATGTTAAACAGCGATATAATTACACATAGTTCTAGTCCTTATAACTCGCCCTTATTACTTGTACCAAAAAAATCTAATATTCCGAACAATACAGAATGGCGCTTAGTTGTCGACTTTAGGAAACTTAACGACATCACAATTGGAGATGCATTTCCGCTTCCGAATATAACTGATATTCTAGACCAACTTGGCAATTCTAAATATTTCAGTACTCTAGATCTTTCCAGTGGATTTCATCAGATTCCCATGGATGCTAATGACCAAGCTAAAACAGCATTTAGTTCATTAACAAACCACTTTGAGTTTAAAAGAATGCCATTTGGATTAAAAGGAGCACCTGCTAGCTTTCAGCGACTTATGAATACCGTTTTGAGCGGACTCCAAGGATTAATTTGTTTTGTATTTCTCGATGATATAGTAGTATATGCCGCAAATTTGAGGGAACATAATAAAAAACTAATAGAGATATTCGATAGGCTCAGATATTACAATTTAAAACTAAAACCCCAAAAATGTCAATTTCTTTGTAAGGAAGTGCATTATTTGGGACACATTATATCAGAAAACGGAATTAAACCAGACCCGTCTAAAATAAATGCCGTAGTAACCTACCCACGACCTAAAAATATTACCGAAATAAGATCTTTCTTAGGGTTAATAGGGTATTACCGAAAATTTATCAATCAATTTTCAAAAACGGCTTCACCACTAACGAAATTATTGAAAAAGGGTATACCATTCAAATGGACAGACGCTTGCGAAACATCATTTGCAAGTCTAAAAATGTCTATCACAACTCCACCCATACTGCAATACCCATATTTCAAATTGGAATTTGTTTTAACAACAGACGCTAGCAATGTAGCGTTAGGCGCTATTTTATCTCAAGGCGAAATTGGAAAAGATTTACCAATAAGTTATGCAAGTAGAACTTTAAACGATGCAGAGAAAAATTATTCTACAACGGAGAAAGAACTTTTAGCAATTGTGTGGGCTGCAAAACATTTTAGACCGTATCTATACGGGAAACATTTCAAAATTGTGACAGACCACAAACCCCTTGTATATCTTTTTAGTATTAAAGATCCAGGATCTAGACTAACAAAATTCCGATTGGCGTTGGAAGAATATGATTTTACGGTACACTATAAACAAGGAATAAAAAACAAAAATGCTGACGCGCTAAGTCGAATTTATAACGTAAATACACAAATTCAAAACTACTCTAACTTTAAAGAGCACATTAAGAGCAACGTAATTATGAATACAAATGTTAACGAACAAAATATAAGCTGCCTTGACACACCACATAACTTTAACTTATTAACGTTCATCTCGAAAATAATCGATCCAAATGACTTGAATATATTAAATGAAGAATCAAAAATTCAATTATTAAAGAAACTTGAAGCAGCACAAATTGGCGATGTCATACCTATGGAAATCTGTACCCGATCAACGTATTTTATTATCCACACAAGAAGTAACATTGAGCCAATAAATTATGATGTCCTGTGGAAATCTATTGTCGAACTTATCAAATTATTGCGCAAACAAAAAGTTAAAAATGTGGCAATTTTTAAAAACCACTATTGTAAAAAAATAAAATGGGAACTACTACGTCCAATAATTCGATATTTATTTAACAATATAGATATAAAAGTAACTATATGTTACGATACGGTAAATTCTGATTTATCAGAAAATGAAAAATTAATTATCTTGAACGAGTTTCACAACACTCCATTTGGGGGACATCAAGGGATTAGCAGAACATTAAAACGAATAAAAAAGCAATTTACCTGGAAAGGGATGAAAACTGATGTGACAAATTATATAAAAAAATGTAAACTTTGTCAGAAAAATAAAATTTCAACAAAAAGTAAACTTCCTATGGAAATAACCACAACGTCATCAAAGCCTTTCGAACGATGCTTTCTAGACATTGTTGGCCCGCTAACGATAACTGAATCAGAAAATAAATATATATTAACATTTCAAGATGATCTAAGTAAATTTTCCGAAGCGATTCCAATTAAGGATCAAGAAACTCCAACAGTAGCTCAAAATTTCGTAAACAACATTGTATATAAATACGGCATTCCAGAGTCACTAGTTACGGATCAAGGAAGTAATTTCTTAAGCAAACTATTTAAAAATATTTGTAATTTATTAAAAATAAATAAAATTCAAACTACCGCATATCACCCGCAGTCAAATGGAGCGTTAGAACGTAGTCATAGAACCTTAGCAGAATACTTGCGAAACTTCATTAAATTAGATCAAACCGATTGGGACAAATGGTTGCCTAGCGCAATTTTTACATATAATACAACTACTCATTCATCAACAAATCATACCCCTTTCGAATTAATTTATGGACATGAACCAACATTACCATCTACCATCTTGCAAAAGCCCAAAATTTCATATAACTACGATGACATGTTAACTGATATGAAACAAAAACTCCTACATTCAAGAACCATTGCAAAAGAACACATATTAGCATCAAAAAATAAATCAAAACAACAATACGATAAACAAGTGAAAATTGTTAATTTCAATGTCGGAGATAAAGTGCTTTGGTGGAACGAATCTGTAAAAAGGGGAAGAACAAAAAAACTGACCTCTTTATGGACAGGCCCGTATAAAATCGTTTCCAAGGACTCGAATGTAAACTATACGATATTACGAGGTAAACGGACTGTAAAAATACATGCAAATAAACTAAAACATTACTACGATTAAGGAAAAAATCAAATAAATCATTTAAGTAATTAATTTTTTCAGGATACTGTCAATTGTTATATTTATGGCAAGAGCCAGTGCTGCCCAACCGACATACAACGTTACTTATTATGAACATTCACCTGGAATCCATTACGAAAACATCGGAGAACTACGTTTATATAATAACCAATGGAAACTGTTAACATATGTAAACATAGACAATTTTGAAAACAAGTTCGAAGGGTTACAAAACTACTTCGATAAAACAATGATACTATGTCAGTCGCAAAAACTAAAATATTACAATTATACATGTAAAACTTATTCTAAACTCACCTTAAATTATATTGCAAAAATCAAGTTCGAAATAAAAACCCTTAAGGAACTCGTCGGTCATAAACAACAGAATAGACTCAAGAGAGGATGGTTCGACATAGTTGGAAAGGGAGCAAAGGTACTATTTGGAATATTGGATGAAGATGATGCCCAAGATTATAAGAACATTATTAATAACCTTTCGGCTAAAGAAAAGTCCGCCGTGTTACTCTTAAAGGAACAAACCAAGGTTGTACAAACAACAATTAACAATTTTAATGAGACAATTGGCACCCTTAATCACAATGAAGAGATCATTACAGATAACCTAAATAAATTGTCACAATTAGTGAATTTACAGTCAGAACACATCAATTATATGGACCTAAGGTCTACCTTAGAAGAATATATCACATTATCAAATGCAATGTACCAAACATTTGAATCAGATATCACAAAATTAATAAACGCTGTACTCATTGCAAAGAAGGGAATTCTTCACCCATCTATATTAAGCCCGGCGAGATTAATAGAAGAATTGCGCGGGATATCAAATACACTTCCGCACGGTCAAGAATTTCCTGTCCCAATAGATGCAGACTACGCTCACGTATTACTAAAATTAATAAACCTTCAAATTTACTACGAACACGGCAACCTCGTATATATTATTAAAGTACCATTAGTAGAACAAAATCTATTCAATTTATATAAATTAAGTGCGTTCCCAGTACACCTGGCAAGCAATAATTTCATCTTTATAAACCCATCTTCAAAATTTCTAGCGATAAATGAAAATAAACAACAATTTTTGCCCATGAATAATAATGACATAATAAAATGCAATGAATTTACATCGCAAAAATTTCTGTGTAAACAAAACCAACCTATTCTAGTAACGCACTTACATACAAATTGTGAAATTTTGCTGTTTCAATTAATTACAAAAATACCTGATGTATGTGATACCAGGATCATACATGTGGAAAACAGTATCTTTATACAACTGTCACGCTCAAGCACTTGGTTGTTTGTAATTCCATATCCAGAATCACTTACGATCTCCTGTACCGATAAAACCGAGTTGAGTGATGTAATATTGAAAGGAACTGGAAGTTTAACATTAAACAATAAATGCAAGGGATATAGCAAATCAACAATGTTGATACCTGGCGACCTAGCGCATTCATCAAATGTGTTTAGTGATTTCGTACCTTCAGTGGACCTTGAAGATATGTGTTGTGAAAACTTAACCAAGAAACACATAAACATTAGTGAGATCAAAATTAATGTACATTATCAAAAAATTTCAAAACACTTGGACGATTTGAATCTGGCAAGTCACAAACTAAAGGACATTGAAAATACTGCGGATGATCTCAGTAATGATATCCTCCACAAAAATGTATATAATTCTTTTTCTTATTTAGGATATAGTTTAGCTTTAGTTGTAGTTGTATATATAGGATATAAAATGTATTTACTGTGTTTTAAGAAAACTCGATGCTGTGGCATGTTGCCGAATCTTTGCATAAGAGTTCAACAAAATGTTCAACCGACCGAAACGTTAAGATACATCAATGATGATAATCCGCGAGTTGAGCGATTAGAGTACCACTCGACAAATGATGTCCGAAATGATTCAAGACCCTCTGTCTCAGGATATAAAATATCTACTCGCACAACGCGTCGATCGTAAAGATTTTCTTTTATTTACCAACAAACGAAAATCTCTTTAGAAGAGGGGAGGTGTTGTGATCCCAGCTCTCTTAAACATAAATTATATTCATATATTTAGATATTAAGTTAGGAATATTCGTTAAAGGCGGGCAGTTACAAAACTTCGGAAACATAAATATTATGTGACAAGCCAACATTGCTCACAAAGGACCTGCAAAAACACTTGTGTCTAGCAAGATGACCGCCCGGCTCAATTACCGCATCCCCGGAAACCTAAATCACCGCCTCGATATTTTAAAACTAAGTAATAAACTTTTATTTTATTACCATATTTAGATGAAACACTTCTAGATAACTACCGGCACTAAATTGTCGCATCCCCGGAAACCTAAATCACCGCCTAGATATTTTAAACTAAGTTGTAAACCTTTATTTTATTATCATATTCATTCCAGCTTCCAGAGGCCACCGGCGATTAAAATCCAAATACCTCCACCCCTAAATTTACCAAAAGTTTCAACCAATGAAATACAAAATAGTCTCCCCGTTAGTAAATAGGCGTGATTTAAGCTAATATAACTAGAAAATAAGTTACTTTAAGGGCATTCATTATTAAGCATTCATTTAAGCATAGGCATTAAGCACTAGGCATTAGCATTAAGCAGTTAAGAATTATATATGTTAAGCATTATATATGCATATATTATTCCATATATATAAGAAATAAAAAATAAAACAATTAACAAGAAATTTCTACGACGAGTTTTATTAAATAAACCGAATCAACTACAAGGAAAAGTGCAACGAAAAACAGCAGTTGATCTCGATACCAAAAATCAACGACATTTGGTGGTGGCAACCCTATTGGACATCAAATCCCAAATTGGGCAATCCCGGATCTCTACAGTTATGATGAATATTTATTTATTTATAACAATCAAGTGTAACATTAAGAATTTAATTTAGCTGATTTAACATGTTTAAATTTACATGCAATTATAAATTTACAGCAAAGTGTATATACGTATGCATCATACTTTGATAACGTGATGACCGCCTCTTACTAACAAAAAAATACCAAGTCGACCAAATAAGTTGGTCCACTGCGCTTCAGGCAATACAATTCATTCAAATTTTCGGATTTCAAATTCGATTGGTCGACTGTTTTTCCGTATTTCGTTTTTGTAGTGATATCTACATTAACCCGTCTCCCGACTTAACGCCGAAGAATACATTATTTCTTACTGCGCTCACGAAACGATATTATGCAAAATTATTTGATTAGTCTAAAAATTATGCAAATAATTAATTCCTTTTATAAAATTTATATTTTTCGCCACTCTTGACATGTATACCTATATATTATATTAAGACAACACTTTTAAAGATGTACAATTAACCCTTATGTGAACATCCAACTTTTACCACGTCGTTACACACCCGGGGTACCCGGGTGCCCACCACTGGTTTTTCTCGATTCCTGAATTTTCATATGAATGGAATCGTTTGGAATCAATTTACTTCACTAAGATAGGATATTTAAAAGTAGTTTTCGTCGTTCGGCTTTAGCCGCAATTATAAAATCGTCCCACAGCGACAGTCGTAAGTTTTCGCCACGTCGATAGACGCGCGGCACAAGTAGGCCAGGATAAAGCTGCTCCTCTAATGTACAAGCCGACAGCAAATTTGACAATGGATGAACAGCTTTATCCTTACCGAGGCCACACGAAATTCACGCAGTATATACCTTCAAAGCCAGCTAAGTATGGGATCAAAATTTTGTGGGCTGCCGAGATTGCATACCCTCTGAATGGGATTATTTATACAGGAAAAACTGGAAACGTTCGTGAAAAAAATCAAGGAGAGAGTGTTGTAAGAGAACTCGAGGCAGCATTCAGAGGAAGTGGCAGAAATATCACTATGGATAATTATTTCACTAAGTTACCTCTTGCTAAGCGCTTACTATCACGACGTAGCGAAACCCTTTATTGAGGATCGTTTTGCGAATGGTGAAATTATGCGCAACTTCAGCCACAGGCTGGTCCTTCCACTGTTTAACCTCGAGACACTACATGCAGGAAGAAAATTATAAGTTCTTGTTATATATTTTAAAAAGAAATGATCAAAAGACGCCAGAAAATACGAAAATCTTGTTCGGTTTGCGAGAAATCTGTTTGCGATGAGCATACTTCATCGACAATCAGATATATCGATTGCGCTGGAGGAATGTAAATATATTCTAATATACCTCGAAAATTATTGTAATTATTTATTTATTGACCCCTGTTACCTCAATGATATTGATTGATTCCCGACTCGAAATGGCATTTTTCATCTAGTGGGTAAACGGGTACCCGGGCGTGTCCGCTAAGCATATGCAATCCAACGTCGTTTATTTATATCTTTTTTTTTTTTTAATGTACGATTGTGTTTTTATCTTCAAAAAGAGTTAAATAATGGGGATCTTGAGGCCCAGATCCGAGTTATGAGCAAACATATGACGAGGTGGGCACCTGCGCACCCGGGTACCCGGGTATGCACATAAGGGTTAAAGATATTTTAAATTTAAAGGAATGGTATTTAACTTCGCCATAATTTTGTTTTAAATTGCCAAATGTTACAGTTTGTTAAGCAGAAAAAAAATACTTGAACAGATGATAGAGAGCGATGCATAAAACTGCATGTTAATTGTACGGAATGCAAGTTATTTAAATATTTCAATACAACTCCAAACTGTGACTCATAAATATGCATCAAATAATTTAATTTTTGTTTTGGTTTAAGTAGTAATTCGATTTAGAGACATTAATTTGGAAATTCTAATTTAGTTGCCAATCAAGTGAGTCATTAATTCGGGTCATGATCAAGTACCATAAGCAATTAATTAGTAATTGCAGTACTAGCTACTGTTGTAGTTCGCATTATTTTTATTAACATTATATGCATATTTCGTAATTAATTCGGAATCAATCTTCCAAGTATTGTGTTATTGTAGTGCCGTTAATTGTTCAGTAAAGTCATTAGGTTGAGCCATTTGAAATATACAGAAAATACAATCTACGAATTTATCATTTACCGTACACTTATTACTCAGCTAGGTATACAATTTTGGAGGGAGAACCATTAACAAATAGTAAGCGTATATTACCGAAGGTTCAAGTCAAAACAATAGTAAAGGGTTAGAGGATATAACAAATATACCTGGCAGCAGTTCTGTTTTCAAACATCCGGAATTACATTTTGGGGCCTCACAGTAGTTCCTCGACGGAACAGAAAAGCATCTTGTTTGCGTGCACGAACAAAACAATTGAAATCAAAAAAGGCTTAGGTGAAGAAAAATAAAAGTAGTGAAAGCATTGTCAAATATTAAAAGCGTCTTAGAATATGTGCATTTAGATCACGCAAAACTCCAAAGCATTGGTACGAATGCAAGTAATGCATAGAAATAGGGGTGCTTGGAAGAAAGATGAGAAGGAGTTTGCAATCGCATTATATTATAAGTCACCTGCAGCATATAAACATCTAAGAAACCAAAAGATCATCTTACCGTCGGTATCGACGATAAAGAACTGGATTGGAATTTGTAAATGTAAACCAGGTTTCAATCTGAGATACTTTCAATAATTAAAATCTAAAGTGGAAACGAAGCAATTGGATGAAAGTGTGTGTTATCAGCTTCGATGAGATGGCACTGACGAAAGGGCAAAAGATTGCGATGGACTTGATTGAAGGGTTTGAAGATCTTGGATATCTTGGTCGTGGGTCTAAAATAGGTAAACAACAGTGGCGGCTTGTCAGAGGAGGCAACGGAGGCAATGCCTCCCTTAATCATTTTGTATAATGACATTTTTTGTAATTTATTTTTTCCTATACCTGAGTGTTGTTTTTTTGTATTAAAAACGCGTATTTTAGTAGATAGTTATAGTTGTAGAAATTACAATTTTCAAACATCCCAAGATCTTATAGCGCGAAAATATTGTGAAATTTTGCCGGCCGGAGGCAAACTAAATTCAGCCTCACAAACTGCTGCATTTGACGCGCTGAACCGATACAAAACCTAGCGCAGTCCGTATTAAATAGAGACTTTTCTCGATAAAAACACATCGGCTGGAGGCATGCCGCCAGACGCTGCGTCACGGCACATGAATACTCCAACTCTCTCGCTGTTTTTCGTGCAGTTGTGTGACGCATTATATAGTTTTTAATACAATTGAGTTTAAATTTTTATTAGCATTTTTGTTTATTTTCTGTTAATAGTTTACTTTTACTTTTTTTTATCTTAAACATTTTCGATATTTCGATCAATACAAATAAAAATCATTTAATATTTACATGCAGGACGTTGTACATTACACCCATTTGAGTTTGCCTCCTCAAGTAGCAAACCCACGAGCCGCCACTGGTAAACAAGCTTTGGTATTTATGGCAAGAACTTGGAAAGAACCTCTAATGTATTTTATTAGTGAATTTGGCACAAAGCATGAACAATTAACGAAATTAATAATGGCAACATTGCATGAAATCCAGAAAATAGGGTTAATTCCTAAGGTAATTGTATGTGACCAGGTGATCGAATAATAGAAGTGCATACGGAGATTTAGGAGTGTTACTGGATACCATATTTTTATAGCTCCGCGAAAAAAATATTCGCTATTTATAACGTTCCACATCTATTGTGATATAAAGAGAGCATATAAAATTGATAGGCTCGCAGCGGCACGTTTCTTAATAAAAATTATGGAAGCACATATTCATCTAAACGCGTTTCAGAAAATATCCGTAAAATTACCAGTACGAATATTTAGCCGTGCTATAGCTGCAGCTATGAGAACAGTAATTTGTACAGGGCAACTAAAAACAAAAACTGCATTCTACACCTCAGAATTTGTCATGCTGCTAGATAGATTATTTGACTGTCTAAATAGTCGCGCTTTAAGTAGTAAACCTTATCGATGTGCATTATCTGACCGATGTTCGCAAATGAAATCAACACTGATTACGGGTAGCGAAACTATGAAGAAAGTAATAAAAGTTAATCATAAATGCGAAAAAAGCAGGCCACCATGTTTAGATGGCATGTTATTGACGATGGATGGAATTATGGAATTTCACGAAGAAGAAAATGAATATATATGAACATCGCGGCTGCATCTAGATGCGTTGAAAACTTCTTTTCGGTTTGACGGCAAAGAGATTATAACCGAAACCCGACCGTCAGAACTTTTAGGACAGCATTCAGAATTGCTTTTATAAACAGTCTAATGAAAGGACCATCGGCAACCAATTGCGAAGTCGACGACGGCACATATATGACCATGGACCAAACTCCAGGGGTACAGGCAAACATTTCCACTACGGCATTGTGTGAAGAAACATTACCATCGTAAACGTCGGATTCAACTGCTGATACTTCCTCATTAGAACAATGTGCCTTATATCTCGTTTAACGAACATATGAAGTAAAGGCATGGTCTCGGCGTCAACAGCCAGTTTCACACGCTACATACAAATTAAAAAGCACCGGAACGCAATCACGATTGCCGAATTTTGTAGTTGCGTGTTTTGGGATTGAGAAATTCCACCAATAAAAAACTTCTATTCAAACTTCGCGCACTTGTGTGGAGATGCATCTAATGGGTAAACGGGGTATAGTATACTTTGCCGGTTACTTGATTAAAAAGTGTTTAGATATGTTCTGCTCAAGTAAAATTGCCATAAATTAAGTGACGAAAGCGTTATACCGTAATTATGAAAGGAATACTGATTCTGATGGATGAAAAGTACCGTCAGATTATGCAAGAACAATTTGCAGTATTGCAATGGACACATATCAAATAGAATTCAGTAAACATATGCATAAAATTAAGTTGAAGGAAAAAAATTTAAATAAAATCATCCAGGTTAATTATTTAATTACAAATATATATCAGTTAAATAATACCGAATGTGGTAAAATTTATAGTTGAATTACTAGTCACTACACAAATTCATAAAACGTGTAAGTGGTTTTTTACCTCTTCTGGTTCAGAAAGTGTATTAATGCAAGATAATATAAAATACTTGTAATATAAGAATGAACAAAAAAAATACATTATAATACCAATATCGATTATAAGAAATATTTGTTGAATTAAAATATTCAATGTACATGAATTAAACATTCGAACGTAAAAGATTGCATTAAACAATTAAGACTTACAGCATAAAATACGCGATTTTCAATTGCATTTAAAATTATTACGGTTGCTTTAGATCATAAAAATATAGGTAACGAGTGCAGTTGTGCTCGTTTGTCTTAATATATTTGTATTAATTTCTTCTATTCCATGCGCCAATATTGCATAGATCTGGTCTGTGATTAATTACATTAGAGCGACTAAAATAAACGTACATAAAGTTTTCAAACTACACATAGCTTATTTCGCAAGCTGAGTTACCTACATATTTGCCTATTGTCATAAAACCCTAATTTCACCGCAACGAATTCGTCTAATAGTTCATAATGTGACCTTGAGGACAGCCAGCCGATCGAATACATTTTTCGTCAGACGTTTTTTGTATTCAACTTCAGTACGGAACGCTTTTTAATTCATATATCGTCAAAGCCATAATCAGCCTACCATCATGATAGGTTTTAATATTAAATAATTTGTATCACGAATTTGCCGTTTATAATTATATTTGATTTAAAATAAGTTGAAATGGTAATGACCAATGAATCGTTACCTTACATTTTATATTTCGTACACTTATTATATTCGCACGTCGACCTGCCACCTTGAATATGTATACTGGACAAGTACTGGGCTACAATGACAAAATATTGTTGGGTTCCTTGCTAATTTAAAATTTTATCAAACACTGAATATTAATCTAATAAAATATAGAGGGCCAATGCGAAAATGCTTAATATAAACCCTACAAACTATGCAACCGTCATGACAAGCCGGTTTCCAATCGTCCCATAAGCGTTGTCTTACTATAGTATATATAGAAGGCTATAGTATATATATATATATATATATTATATATATATATATATATAAGGTTATTAGTTATTCATTTATATTTGTAGATTTTTTCAATCACCTACTCATCAATAGAGGGCACACCGCAGCTGCTTTAAGATTTTCACTATCCAACTAACAATTTTGCAGTTATCTGCACGCTACTACATAATTTTTTTTGTCGGGCACAGTGTGGATATTTTTAAAGTGGTGTAGTCCAATTTTGTACTGAAAATAAGAGTTTTTGCAAATAGTAGTACTGACGCACTGAATTTAGTAAAGATGTACTGAATTCAGTACAATTGTACAGAAACTGCAACGCTGCTAGGAAAATTTCGATGAGCTGTGAAAGTTGGCGACAATGAACAATTGACGGTACATTTCACACATGTGGTTAAGTTTCGATTTTTCAGTATCTATGGACGTTTGTAATTAATTCTTATAATGCAGGTTCAAGGAAATCCACCCAGCTCAAGGACATGTAGAAGCTCACTTCCATCGGATAACAAATCGCTAAAGGTAATTGTAAATACGTTGTTTTAATCTCCTCTTTGAAGATATCCTAGAATCTGGGATTGGATATCTAGGACCTACATATCGAATCAAATGCGAAACTTTGATAATAATCACTGTATTACATAGATTGTGAAACACACCCTTACTTTTCTCAACTAGAATAAAAAAATCTGCAGTGGTTCACAGTGAACTTTCTTATACTTACTTCTGCTTCCTTTTTGAATTACTTTTGTGAAAAATACTTAGAACAAGCAAACATCTATTCATTTCACAACCAACATGAATACTGAATAGTAATTAAATTACTCGAAACAGGTTGAGTATTTGGTAGTTTGATTCTTTCTTAAAAGTTCTACCCATATGATTTTTGCTTCCATGGTACATTTTTGGTTTACCAACGAAAACTATTTTTAATTTCATGTAATTCGTCCGATTTCAAATTGTGCACATATAAACAAGTGATGGTTTAATCAAATCAACGTTTTCTATATCTCGAAAACGGTACGAGTTATCGAAAAAATTGTTCTTATATAACTTAAAGATATTGAATTCTAAATAACTTTATTCACATTCTTACTCCATGAATGTATTGCTTTTGTTAACAATTTTAAAACTAAATATATATGATATATAGTATAATATAATTAAATATATATGATTAATAATTAAACATGCGCGTTTGATAGCCTATTGCAGCTGTTCTAGGCAGCAATGCACGATCAACCAATGTTCAAGCATGAACTGAACGCTACGGCAGATCATGCCTTTTATGATATGCTGCGGAAAGTCGAGCAGGTAGGATTGAACCACGGCTCATACGTACAGAGGGCTAAAATTCTCGCAGAAAATTTCAAGACGTCTGAATTGCCAAATGATTGTGTACTCTTGGATTGTCAAGTCACGGCCGCAGATATGTGCAAGAGACTCTTTCGTTTCAACCCCAGCTTTGAAGAAACGTCAACTTGCAACAAAGTATGCGTAGCGCGCCGAAAAAATATAACATGTATCCAAACCGCCGAGTCGACGTTACTGGATCCAGAATCCTTCACCTCGTGTTGCACTTCTGACTGCGACTGTTTCGAAACGACAGATATTTCAAAAATAGGTGATTTTTACTATTAACATACAGCGATTCTGACATTATATTATTGTACCTGCAACGCTTTTTATGTATTTTTCATCTATTAGGCAAATTCTTCATACTAGAAGTTTTTTCATTGGATGGAGTTGATAGGAATTTCAAACTCGCCGATTTTCCCCAAAGCCGCAAACTTAGCTTCATGCCGAATACCAGTTGGTCGGCGTCGTTAATTATCGACCACCACCGAACACGAGGCGATTTTCTGGTGAAGGCATAGGCCATTATACCACTCCGAAAAAACAGATCATGGGTCGAGGACGACGATTTGAAAGACGGAGGGAAACGTAGGAACGTCAACTACAAGTATACACCATATGATGAGCCAGTCTGGACTTTACGTGTACATATGTATATATTTGTATATTATCTCCTTTCCCAGTTTTTGTTTCCTGTCCTAGCACCTTCTCATTTCTGATTCCGCACACCGCAACACCTAACCATATTTTTCTCCGTCTTTCCATGCTTTTATTGTTCTTCCTTCCGTCTATTAAACATCCTTGATAATTACTGAACACAATAAAATACGATTTTATACGCTGCACTGTTATGTATCCAATCCATGAAATTATATACTTGTGTTGAAATATTGAAGTACGAGAGGGTGAGAACGCAAAAATCGTGAATAGGATATCTCGAAACTACATAATTATTACAATGTTTCGGCGTCGGTTCAAATTTTTGTGCTCGTTCACTATAGATTCTCCCTCTTATGGCTCCATCTATTAGGGGTGAATTTTTCAGACAAGGGTGCGAGCACAAAAATCGAGAATATAATTTTTTGAGAGCACATAATTAATGCAACGTTTTAGCATGGGTTAACATTTTTGTGCTCGTTCAGTATAGATTTTCCCTCTTATGGCTCCAACTATTAGTGGTGGATTTTTCGGACAAGGGTGCGAGCACAGAACTCGGGAGTATGATTTCTTGAGAGCATATAATTATTGCAACGTTTCAGTATTGGTTAGGATTTTTGTGCTCGTTTAGTATAGATTTTACCTCTTGTGGCTCTTACCGTTTGGGGCGAATTTTTCGCCAAAGGTGTTGAGTTAACAACTTGACATGATTCCTGCATAGTCAAATTTGGATTTTGAGTTTGTGGTGGTGCCAGCTTAACAGACCTATCTTACAAACGAATCTTATTTTATGGATGTTAGTACGGAATAAGACCTTGCATTTGTGAATTCTGAAGAAATTTTTCATTGGTAAATTTCATTTTAATACCCCTTTATGTATTAAGAAATATTAATATTAAATAATTCGACAAACACATGAATAATATAAGTGGCATTAAAGAATGTTTATGCAATGCTTGATATCTAGTTACTCGAAACAAGATTAATTAAAGTACATATTAAATATGTACTTTACATATTAAATATGTATGTCTGACAATAATGTTATGTTATGTTTTGTGGCAAAAAGAATAATATATAGCTTTTATTTTCAGATTTCTCGAGAACCCATGATATGTGGCCAATCGACCATGAACATCAGACTAGTTAGTTATAATTGAGTGGGGCGATTATCGCCCCTCCACTGCGACCGCAAGGGTCTATTGTGGCTCACAACTAATTATAGTTCACCCTCCATACCCATTCTCTTTAAATAGAGAAGGATTTTAATGGGTGAGATAACTTGGAATGTCTCATTCCCTGGCATTCCTGCCAGTTTTTCAGTACCTTGTGCTCCATCCAGCTCTTATTCGAGCTTCTGGCCAGGGCTCTTGTAATCCCAAGAGCCGGTTCTGGACCAATAAATTTTCGGTTAGCCCCGCTCTGGATACCCGGACACGCTGGAATAGAGGGAAACGAAGCCGCCGATTCCCTCTATTCCAGCGTGTCCGGGTATCCAGACCAGGCTAACCTTGTTGACTCTCCCTACTTGAGAGAGCACTGCGCGGCAGTCCCTGACCGACATCAATGTACACTGATTGTCGGCAAGGACTTGCAGTGCTGTTCTGCTGTCAGAATTTTTTTTTATCGTCCTGTGCTGCCGAGGGCTTTTTAATAGCTCTCTTGCGCACATTTCAATGGCATAGACTTCTGCCTGTTGGATCGATGCATGCTTACCAAGACTGAACTCTAATACAGTTCTTGGTTTGCGGCAGAACACTCCAGCTCCTGCTCCTTCAGTTGTTCTGGAGCCATCCGTAAACCAGCTCGAATCTGTCTGTAACAGACTTGATTACGCTCCCATTCGTCACGAGAGGGAACTATGACTTTGTAGGGCAGTCCGAAGCTGTATGTTGTAGACATTGTATCAGCCTTCATCTCCAGGATGTCATCCGCTTCAATGTCGGGCGACAGCCTGTTCCGCATGAAGGCCAATGTCTGCGGCCTTTGCATCTCCGCATTATGAAATCGATGTGTTGCCTTCCTGGCTTCACTTTGCAGCAAAATATGCAAAGGAGGAAGATCCAGTAGCACTTCCATGGCAGCTGACGGCGTGGTCCTTAACGCCCCAGTTACCCATATGCTGGCCATTCTCTGCAGGCTTGCCAGTTTTACTCTAGCTGTCCTTCGTGAGGAGACAGTCCACCAGACAATACAGCCATACGTAATGATTGGTCTAATAACCACCACGTATAGCCAGTACATTTGCTTGGGGACCAAACCCCACGTTTTTCCACAAATTCTTCGGCACATCCAAAGTGCTTGTCTAGCCTTTTGTGCCGTTTTTTCATATGGGAGTTCCAGTTGAGCTTTCTATCTAGTGTCACCCCTAGATATTTTGCCTCCTCTACCAATGGTATCGTTTCACCTTTCAGTGTGGGTTGTTTGAGACTCTCAAGCTTCCTCCTGTTGGTGAATGGAACAATAACTGTTTTACGAGGGTTTATAGCTAATTACTCCCCTTCACACTGGCATTGCGTGACATTTAGCGCTTCTTGCAGTATTGCAGAGATGATTGCTTCATCACTGCCTCTTACAAGAATAACAATATCATCAGCAAAGGCCTGTTGCCTCAGGTCTTTCTGGCTATTTTCATTCTTTTGGAATTTTCGAAGGAGTTGTAATTTTGGTAGAGCAGTGAATTTTATTTCTCACAAGTAATGAAAATGCTGGAGGTTGTGATGGCTGGAGGTTTCCGGCCCAACCCATGGCAGGTTAAGAGAAAATAATAAAAAGAAAAACGAAATGGAAATTATATCCACTGCTGTTTACTTGGAAGAACAATTAACTCTGTAGGTGATGAAATAATGCTTTTATATATTATTCATGGTGAGCAATTATGGATTGAGCAGAAGTTACGCAAGAACAGAAGGAAACAATCTACGTTTTTATTTTGCAAAGAATACCGACTGCAAAGTTAATAAATTACTCCTTTAAATGGCCACTAAATCTGGATATAGTGCAAAGTCTGAAAAAATGTAAATGAAATCTTCACAACTTATCTCTATTAGTCAAATGGCTTTCCTCAACATATTGTCGCACACTGCTTATTTACCGGTTGAAATAAGAGTTCATTTCACTATATTGTTTGAAGAGATTTCGTTCAGTGTAAGTCTGTTTCAGATTTGTTTCGTCTTGTTCAATCTCCTGTATTTAGTTTATAAAGTATTACATATGTAAAATGTATATAGAAATATTCATGTTTGAGTGTGGGAACGCTGCGACAGTCATGTGTACTGATAATAATGCGAGGACTCCTAGGGAGTTTGCTCCTTGAGGTGTTACCCATTAGTTTCCATCAAAGCGTTATTATATTTAAAACATATTCTTAAAATATTTAGTATTCTACATTGGTCTAAAATCTAAACAAGGCTTCGATGTTTCATTCTTACTAGCAGTGCAATTTGAATTGCACTACCTAATTCATTGTATTTCACCAAGTAACTGTGAGTCACATGCACGAATTAAGATTCGAGAGGGGCATTCTTCATTGTCATTTTCTGCTTCACCTTCCTCTTTGTTGCTATGTGTCAATTCAATTTCTTGTTTGCTGGACTCATTCAAAAAGTAGGAAGGTCCAATCATATTCTCACTTTCTGAAGTCATTATTTGCAATATGAGTGATGTAAAAGATAATTTCTTATTCTTTAGGAATATACATGAAAAAGTTGCATGTGCTGAAAATATATATCCTGCCCATGTCATGTTGCACATATATGTCCTGAAGTTGTAAAGTAAGCAGTTAAACGACAGCCCAAAGTAATGTTCTCGTAATCCATTATAAATTCAAATCTGAAAATGTAGTGCGATTTATGAAAATGGTAACAAATAAACTTTCTTGATGTTAGTTTTTTTATAGAAAATTTTCCTTGCACTATAATTTTGAAGTTACGTTAACCCTTTCGCTACCACATTATTTTCAGAACAGATAAAAAATAAATTAGATAAAATTCCGCATAAAAATTGATCAATTAGTAACGTAATGCAAGAAAAAAAATAATAAAAGGGTTTTTCTGGGAAAAAAGACTGTCCATGATCATGGACAAATGTAGTTAAAGGTAGTGATTATTCTTAAAAATAAAACTTAGTCAATTATTCAGCAATAAATTTATTCTAGATTTATTTTACATGAAATGCTCGGAAACAATTTTTCTGCTTGCCCAAGCAAAGATGAATGTTGCATTTTTCGCATTTAAAGTGCGATTTACCTTTGCACCCAGGTCTTTTACATCTTCCTGCCTCTTTCTGTTCGTTATGGATAGGAAGATGATCGACTGTATCCGTTCTAATACTTGCAGAGGGTCTTACTTCAACATTTTTACGCTTAGCTACAACTGGTGAACTTTCGCGACTTGAGCTAGGATGCCCACACTTTATTTCAATTAAAGTCTGTTCACATTTGACCAAATTGTTTGCGATTGCAAGTTTGATGTGAAATAAATCCAATATATATTACGTTTGCCCACATGCAATCGGCCCGTTATTCAAGCCAACTATTGCAGATTGTTATATCTATCTAAAAAGGTGGGTTAGCAAATCGGTTGATCCTCGCTGTGCTAGCTGCTAAAATTTTGTTTGCTTTTATGTATTGTAATAGTCTATAGGTGGTGAAAATGTTATCAAAATATAACTCGGTGTATGGAATACTAATTAAATTTTTGGATTTGTTTTCCGTATTCTATCTTGATATTTGGATGTCTTCGTTTTCCGTGATGATGAACACTTTTTATTTATTGGTTTCACGACGCGTTTCGACTTTCGTCATTGTCAAGTGAATGATATTTTTCGGGATTTGTCCGTGTTTTTATGTGGTTAGGTGTTTGGAGTAGCAGTAGTGGGGAGAATATTGTGTCAGATGTGCTGTTTGTTTGTACGTTGATTATTTGTTTTTTGTTTTTCTTTGTATATTTCCATGTTTTCTATTATGTTTAATTTTCTACCTTTTTGTTGCACTTTTATTACTTCCATTATATTTTCTATTGTTCCTGCTTCGTGGTGGTTTTCTATTAGGTGTGTTGCGTAATTTGGATCTTGTTTCATGTATTGAAACGATTTGCTCTTTATATCTGTCTCTGAATTTCCTGCCAGTTTGTCCTATGTAGGTTTTTTCACATGTGTTACATTTGAGTTTGTATACACCGCTTTTGTTGTACATGTCGTTTTGTTCTATGTTGACTTTTCTTTTGAGGTTGTTTGTGGTTTTGTGTGCGATTTTTATATTTCTGTTTTTGAAGAGTTTTGTTATTCTGTAGGTGTGCTTTCCTGTGTATGTGAATGTTGCCCAGTTTTGTGTTTCTGATTGCGATGTTTCGTTGTCGGTGTTTTTCGGTTGTAATTTTCTGCCTTTTATACGTTTGTGTGTTTTCTCGATTGTACTGTCGTTGTAACCGTTGTCGTTTGCTTTTTGTTTGATGATGTTAAGTTCCTCGTGATAGTTTGTTTTGTTCATTGGTATAGACTCTAGTCTGTTTAATAGGCTTCTGAATGCTGCTAGTTTGTGTTGTGTTGGATGTGTGGATTTTGCGTGTATAATGTTGCTGGTTTGAGTGGGTTTCCTGTATATGCTGTATTCTATTCTGCTTTTGGTTTTCGTGAGTGTTATGTCTAGGTAGTTGATTTTGTTGTTTATTTCGTCTTCTTTTGTGAATTGGATTTTGTTGTTTATTTTGTTTATGTTTTAATATTTCGTCCGAGTTTTTGTGTTCGGTTATGCATAACACGTCGTCAACATAGCGAATACATTTTACGATCTTGAACTTATTCTGGGTTTTTTCTATGAGTTCTTCTTCGAATTTCTGTAGGTAGATTTCGGAGAGAATGCCCGATAGCGGATTTCCCATCGCTAATCCTTCGTTTTGTTTGTAGTACTCGTTGTTAAATGTGAAATAATTTTGATTTAATATTATTCTTAGTATTTCTGTTATTTGTCCAGTGTATATTTTTTCTTCCTGTTTCGCTGTTAGTGTATTGGTTATTATTTTTAGTGTTTCTTCTATGGGTATATTTGTGTATAAATTCGTTATGTCGAATGATGTTATGTGCGTATTTGGGGTAATTTGTATGTCTTTCAGTTTTTCGACCATTTGCGTGTTGTTCTTTATGGCGTATTTGTATTCTAGTTGTATTTTTTCTTCGAATATTTTCGATATCGTTTTTGATATTTTGTATGCCGGGGCCGTGGTGAAATTTACTATTGGTCTCATTGGTGTATAAATGATTATCTGATCTTCGCATTTAAAGTTGGGGATTCAGCCATGGTCGCAAATAAATCGTTACCGCTTGGAAACTAACTAATATTTCTAAACAGAATTTTGGCATGTAACTGGAAAAAGTAGCATCTAGGCCATTATATGTTTCATTTTTTTATATTATGTTCCCAACCAATTTTTTTTTCGCTATCTCACGATTCTAATAATTTTATGCAAAATCCTTCACTTGATTCCCCTCGTATCAATATGTATATGATCTAAAAAAAAAGCAAAGGAATTGCATCATTAGATAAGGCTACACGACAATTAGAAAATTTCTTCGTATGCGACCGGCTAATTTCGATCTTCATATTTGCCGCTGACGATATTTAGTTCACCAAAATTCACGGTAGGTTTCGTAAAACACGTCGAACAAATCTCATTCATAAATGGCGCTTCGCGGTCGTAAGATGAGTAACCACAATTCGTCACGGATTTTTTTTCCTATTCTAAAAAAAATCTCGTGATATTGCTCGTCCAAACTTTTGTCAATGACGATTATGAATGCCGAGACGATAGTGACGAATTTGTTCAATTGCGGGGATCGATTAGAAATTAAATTAATCACAACTTAGCGAAGGCGACACTATTTCTTAAACTTTTTTCATTTTCAGTAAATATATCTGCTTGCATATGTACGAAATTTGCACACACTTACATAAATTTTATTACGACATTACATTTTTGCCAAATCTAACCAATCTTTAATTTGAAAGTAATCTACAGAATAAGCAGTTTGTTTTATGGCGATATCAATGTTTTGTTACAATAAAATATATTCTCTGGCATGCACAGCGATCGTTCTGATGATACTATAGTATGATGATTATGTACCATCTTAGTCACCTATTTCAAAACCCTTTCTCAATGCGAATTAGTAATTCCACTTATGATACCTGTGCCAATGCATTAAAATTTCGCATTGTTTCATAGCCCATACTTATTAAAATAATTATATAAAACAGATTTGGAAATTGCACTTATAAAATAAGTTTGTTTATTTACGATATTATGAAAAATTAAAAATATAAAATATTATTTTCACTTGATCCCGCCGTCCACATCAACTCTATATCGTTCAATTTTTACTTCACTTGTGCATTCGTATGTTCGTGATACAAATTGTACTGAGCAATGCAAATCCGTTTTCATGTCATAGCTCTATGTGGTACCACATTGTGGTAGGTTACACGGTCTGTATTGGTAGTGGTTCATTTTGAACGACTCATTCGCGAATGGCCCACGTTGCTCACAGAACACGTTGCAGTATTCACTTCAATCGTCATTTCGAAAGCATCTACTTTGAGTGCTTCCTGTGGGTTTTCATGCCTTCAATAAGTAGCCTTCCATACCTTCAAAACCATATCTTCCGTAGACCAATATTCCATTTAAATGTAATTTGTTGTGTGGGAATACCAAAGTTAAAATTAATATCTTCGGGTACCAATGATGTCAAGTACGAATATCTTTTCGAATTCAATAGAATTCTCCCTGTTTTCGATTAGCCTTAATTTTTGTTCGTTTTCATAGGTCGAACCAAATACCTAATCATACTTCCTGAAAAAAAGGGCGTTATAAAATGTAATATTTAATAACTAATCTAACCTGTTGTAACTTCATTTATCATATGTTGGCAATTTTATTTGTAATCTGGCCTCTCTTTTTTGCTTTTGTTTTTGTTGCGCCTCTATGATGTGTTCAGGGTCTGTACATCGAAGTCCTCTTTTTAATCTTCCGCGTACAATTTCTGGGAGTATACAGTATTTATAAAATGAAACTAACTTTTCCATCATATAATTATCCCATGCAAGTGGTCGTCTCTTTTAATTTGTTCAATAAACAGGTCAACATCATCATTTACATAACAAACAAAATGACAGACATCCATTCGTGTTATATGCAGTTGACCCTGAATCTAAAAATGGTTTGCCGAATTATAAATAAAGAACGTTATGTAGCAAGCTTGGAACAATCAATGAAAAATTGAAGTAAGGAAATAAATATATAATTGCCAATTGCGTAATTTTACGTAATTTTCGTTACGTGGAGCATGATATTTGGTAAAAATTGAAGCTAGTACGAAAAGCACAGCCTATGTTATAAATATCTACTACAGATTCTCAAACAAATACATTCGATCATTCCAATTTTATCCTCACCAATTAAAATAATACTTTACCTGATAATAATAATTATGATTTCTCTTCAGTCTGAGCTTGCCGTTATGAAGTTCCAGGCAAAAGTTTTTTAATTTTGTAACTGCTTCATTTAAGTTTATGGATAATTTAGACAAATTAAATAAACACTTTATTTCCAATATATGGGTTTGGCCTATTAGACCTGTAAATATTAAATGTGAATCGTCATTTCTGTAACAATTGTCGGTGTCACCGTCAGGTGAAGCACCCAAAAAAGTGTGTATAGGATCCACATGCAGTCCACTTTGGTCTACCTTTATTTTACATGTTTGGCGATAGCAACGGATTCTTTAAGGAGCCCATATTCGATTGCTTCGCTTCTAATAAGTCCGGTATGTAAAATAGATTTGACCAGACTATGATAGTGTGCGGCCGACGTTTTATTACGCTTCCAAAATGTGAAGCTGTAAGGCGATTACTTCTTTCCGACCTATATTTCGCATTATCAAATTGTCCGAGAGTATCTCTGGCTAATTGCGAAATATTTCTTCATTTGTAAGCTGCAAGCAGTTTAGATAGCCATGCTAAATGAGTTATTTTTTAAAATTCGAACGCAGGGTAATATTACTATACTTTCGATGGTGTTATGACTTCGTTATTATTATGGGTTCTCTGATTACTATTTTATGAAAATTAAAATATTTGCAATACTAACAAGTGAAAACCACCGAATGTTACGTTATGTTGGTCGTGCATGTCGATTACACATCGATTACAGTTGTTTACATGTACTACATTCAAAGTTTTTTTGAACATATTGTAATTATAACACAGTTGCTTAGCTATTGTATTGAAGTGAGAAAGACAACTGCGAATGGCAGGAATTGCAAAGCAACCCGGAATATATTACGTCAAGTACTTTTATTTGATGTATTTTCCTACATAAATGCAGTTCTCAATGCGGTAACTTTGGAATATTTGAAATTAATCTATTAAAAAACTCAAAGTAAGTCCATAAATACTTACTTCCATGCTCTCTAACATTTTTTGACATTCTTCTTCGCACTGCCTATTTGAAAATTTCTGTTTGTGTTGCCATCGGTCCATAGTCATAATTTCTAACAGTGATTATTCGCTTCCTTTTTCTTGTCGGGCATTGATTATTATTTAGAAACCTCACTCTTTTGTGCGTTGAATTATGCATTTCACTCGCCATATATTTCTTAAAATATTTGCCAGGGCTCGTTCTTGTTAGTTTCTTCCATGGATCCGCATGCCATCCGGCACAATGCATAAAATCATCGCATATTATTATAAAAAGTCATATTAATCTGAAGCTCGCAACACTTCCAAAACTTTGATGGCTATCACCGTTATTAACAATTGTTACATTTAATGATTTAATCTAACATGTTTTTAGTATATTATTCTATCACTATAAAGAAATCGATTGAAGATCATCAAAAGCAGTGTTTGCAGAAAGGATACATATTTTAAGCAGAAATTGGACTATATACAAATAAATAACTTGTAAATATAAAACGCATACATTAAAATCTCTTCAAAAAATTGTTTTTTTGGGTGAAGTGTAGCGACCAAATATAAAAATGCCGCATTACACATTTACATTTACACATTTTGGAAACGTAGATCCCTTATAAGCAATTTTAAATATATACGAAATGAATTTCGTTGAATTTTAATAAATACAACGAATTTAAGAAAAAGTTTAAAAACTGTAAACAGCAAGTATAAAGTTCATGGTGTATATTTGTAAATGCTGGTTACAACTTTTAAATACTTAATATTAAAATGAATTAAAATATGGAAAATTACGTGTAAAATAAAAAGCGCTCTCGTAAATATCTTGCGATATGTATAATCGACCGATAACCGCTGGCGTAATTTTTTATAATAATTTTTTGTATCGTAACGTTGGGCGAAGGGACGACATGTTGCCCAGGCAAATACTGGCATATTTTCCATTCAGATTGTTTCCGATTGGCATGATTTACTTCACTGCTATTGAATAATACATTTCAAACTATCAGCGACATCTAAAGGGATTAGTTGGTGATCAGTTTTTGATTCCCCAGTCTTAAACATATAATCAATTTCTAAACCCAAAAATGTTGTTGTTGAATTTTGAGGAATTGTTTTTCCGTTTATAGCTACATATAAAGATTCGCAATATTGCTTACTATTGAAAACTAACAAATTTGTTTTTGCACTATTTAATTTTAGTGAATTAATCTCGCACTACCTGATCATTTTTGACACTGCAGTATTTGTTAATAATGAAACTTCCGCCATAGATGTTCCTACATTAATGTAACTGGTGTCATCAGCGAACTGGCATTGAAATGCATTCAAATTTAAGTCATTCACATAAATTAAAAACAGCAAGGGACCCAATATTGAGCCTTGTGGGACACTTGTAGTACATTCTTAGTTTCAGAGTATATAGTAGTACTATTTGGCCCAGTAATACCCACTTTCTGACTTCGACCTGTTAAATACGATTCTACTAATGCTTGAGGTACCCCCCCCCCTTATCCTATAACAATATAGTTTATCAAGCAATATTTTTTGATTTATGCAATCAAATGCCTTCGTCAAGTCAAAAAACACACCTGCAACTTTATTTCTCTTGTCAATTTCGTTTAATATATAAGTTAAACAATTACAAATAGCTTCTTCGCAAGATTTATCCCTAACAAAACCATATTGATTGGAAGTTAAAATATTGTTCCCGAGTAAGTGATTAAAAATTCTTTCATATATTACATTTTCCAAGATTTTTGAAAATGCTGGCAGCAAAGAAACAGGTCTATAGTTTTCAACTTTAGTCTGACCCCCCTTCTTGAATACCGGAACCACCTTGGCCTGTTTGAGGCCATCAGGAAACTCACCAATCATTAACATTAGGTTTATTATTTCTTCAAAGGAGAAGCAATATATTGAGAAACATTTAATTATTTTAGTGGGAATTTCATCCAGACCAGATGACATTTTTGGTTGCAAATCATTGATAATCCTTAATACTTCAACTTCAACACAAGGTACCAAAAACATGTTCTCTAAGTCAGTTTGTATTATTCCTTTGAATTATAACTTGAACTTTGACCCAAACAAAAATAATCACTAAATGCAGATGCAACTTCAATTGTATTTCTACAATAACCTCAAACCTATACCCGATTCTGTCTTGATTATGTTCCACACTGCTTTTGCTTTATTTTTCGAATTTTTAATTTTATTGTCATTAGAGGTTTTTTGGTTCTGAGAATGTAGTTTTTATAGTCCCTTTTCAAATTTTTATAGTGCAAGGCCGTAAATGGAACGAATTTCAAGTGCTTTATATTTGACTTCAGCTGTTACCCAGCTATTTACCTTTTTTGCGTTTCTTACCTTTTTAATAGGAAACGATAGGTTGAAATACCAAAGGAATGTATTTAGAAAACATTCATATTTAGTATTCACTTTGTCATACATTTTAAGCTCCTGCCATGTTTCGTTTAATAAATAGTTTTTAAACATTTGAATGTTTTCATAATTAAAAACTATCCTGAACACATATTGAGTTTTGCTTACCTCATTCATAGACAATTCCAAAACAACCAGGTCATGGTCTGATAAATCCGATGGTACCACCAAAGCGTTCAAAACATACGCATCACAGTTACTGAAAACATTGTCTAAGCATGAGCCAGATGATAAAGTTTGCCTTGTATTTTCGTGTATATGAGGAATTAGTCCATAATATAAAAAGCGCTACAAACTTCTATACAATCTTTTGATTTTACATTAAAGTCTATATTGAAATCCCCACATACCACAACACGACTCGCTCTACCACATACCATGCTCAGTATATCATTCAGCGTATTTACAAAAACCCCCATATTTCCCACTGGTGATCTGTACATACATACAATAATAATGAATATACTGTCCACTGTTAACTTGACACGGCAATATTCTATATCTTTTTCTTTTGAATCCAAGTGAATATCCAACTTCTCTGCCTTTATAGTTTCTCGGACATATATCAATATCCCCCCCCCCCCTCACTCCTCGAAATTCGTTTCTACAATAATTGCTTACTATCTTAAACATATCCAAATTATAATTTCTTAATTCGTCATTTTTGAGCCAATGCTCACATATACACATCACATCGGGTATTTCGGTAGACAGGAAAACATCAACCTAATGAATTTTGTTTTTTAAGCTACGTACATTCTGAAACATAATTGAGAAAGTGTTTTTATTACCATGCTTAGGTTGCTGTTTACCTGCACATTCGTTTACTTTTATTATTTTTGATTCACATACGTTTGTGAATTTACTAAAAAACACTAATTTATAATGTCAACATTTATAAAATTGTCCACGTTTACAAAATTTGACGCTGCCCATTATTCCAGTTCGGAACTTCGATCTTAGAAGAGTGGTCCAAATTAATTTTCAACAACCTTTCACTTTTATTTTCAAAATAATCACAACATTTAACTATATATTTAGCAATATGCGCTAGCAGCTTAATTTTCCCCTTCCTGTTTAAATGAATTCCATCACTGTTCTTTTCAATTTCGGTTATATGCTCATTTGCATCCAAGAAATTTACATTTGGTCGGTCTATTGTTCTTAAATATTCATACAGCTTATAGTTATGGCAATATATTGTGTCATTTAGGTTTTCCTTAATATTCATAAATGTCACTGTCACAAATATGGCGTTAGTATGACTTAAGGAGTTCACAGTCCTTTCTATTAACTCATTACTGACAGTTCTCTTCCTTATAATATCTTTCGTTCCTGCCATAATAATAACAAAATCTTGCATACTAAAATCTCTCGTCAAACTTTCAATATCCGACACTACATATTCATATTTGGTTTAAAAATTGTTTGTATTTCACATTTACTACAATTCAATAATTCAATAAGAACATTCGAACAGTTTCTGCCATGACTATCTCCCAATATTACAATCTTTTTCTTCGGTTGAATTTCTGCATTACTTTCTATTTCACTATGTGATCTAGATTCTAATCCGTTAGTTTCTGTTGGTGCTTGATTTTCAAGTTCAGTATAATTGCTTTCCTTCTCGATGTATTTATTTATTTCATTATTTGTAGGTAATCCTCTGCTTGAATCAGTAGCATTGTATGTTTGGTCACTAACGTTTTTCGTATCCGCATCCATGCTACTTTGTATTATATTAGTTATTTGAGGAGCTATTAAACCTATCTTTCCGCTAGCTGTTTTAATATTTTGAACTTCAAGTTTCCTTCTTATAAACCTCTTTAATTTCGTGTTCATAATTTCTAATATGTTTAATTTGATTTCAAGATCCTTTATTTTATTAAATAACTTAAAAAAGCATTTGCCGCGCTTAGACTGTTTAACTTGTCCATGAAAATCTACTACAGTAATTTCACTGCCGTCACTTGATATAGTGTCATTCAGTTCCGTATTTTCAATTGTATCTTCTTTACCCAAAAAACTTGTATTTAATGCAGTTTTTAATTTTTCAATTAGCACACACTTTTTCCCGATACTGGATATTCCCCGTTTTTGTAACTCAGTTTTTAGGTCTGTGATTTTTAAATCACATATGCGAATTTGTCGGTTCATTTCTCAAAGATTTGTAAATATTATTTTGATACACTGATTTAGGGAACTAAAATTTGTACCACCTCGTAGTAAACACACTAACTTACTATATGCAGCACGAAAAACTAAAAATGTTCGTACAATAACACTGAATATGAGCAATTTTGTACAGAGCAATTTTCACACGTTGTACATACGTACGCGAGGCGTGGAATCATTTTATATATCAAAGTGTATCAGTGTATATAACAAAGTCGCAAGCAAAGCCAGTCTAACCACAGAGTAAAAATAGTGTTATACCCCAAGGAGTAGATTGTCCTTTCATATATTGTTTACTTGCCCTTTGAATGGACACATTTGTTCATCCACACAAGTTTTATCTTCAACATTCAGGTCTACACATCTTTTTCTTAGCATCAAAAATGGGACGAACTTTGAAAAATTTATCAGTACTATTGGGATCTCTTTCTACATTGTTGACTAAATGCAAATTCATCCTTAGTTGATAAAATCTATTTCTGGGCATAGATTCCCGAAATACAGATAGACCGAAAGTATTTTCCCAGAACATGCTAATGCTTGGAAAGCCTAAACATCCCATAAAGAGACGTAGACCAATGAGGGCTTCGGTTCCTTTTTTATTGGTTGGTTTGAATCTCGTAGTTCCGCTTTGTATAGCATAAATATTATATATATATATATATATATATATGAGAAAAGATAATTCTTCGGGAAAATTTGGACAGGTAAATCAATTAAACAATAATTACATCAGTAACGTTTCGTCTTTAATATAAAAGACATCTTCAGACTAAAATGAATAACACATATGGTAATACAACAATATTAACGTTAATGAATGACTCACCTAATGTAATATTAATTTAATACGCGCATGAAAATTGACTAAAATACACAATCAAACATAAATAAATGTAAAGATTGCTCCTTAAACACTTCACGTAAATACACATATAAACAATTTAAAATTCGATGCGAACTCGACGCAAGTCAAATGCAGAGTAAACTGCAACGTACGCAAAACTTTAGGAAAAAAACAGTTCACAGGGTAAAAAAAACGATATTATTTCTTCAATCTAAATAAATTCATTAAGCGATCGAAACGGAAGGTCAACTACCTAAGTAATATTTAAGACATTCTTATAAATTGCTGAAGTTAAATTATTTTCACTCTTTATATTGCAAGTGTTGGGGGTCATGGCGATATACAAAGATTCGAGGATTAGTCGCTTATGTAAGTTATTTTCAGTATCTAAAATTACTGGGTTCGAGAAATCAAATGTGTGGTGGTGTTTCCACACATGTGAGCATAATGCAGTGATTTCTGACTTCTTGTCTCTGGTCATAACATTGTTGCAATCCTGTTTATGATTTTGGATTCGTCTCTTTAAGTACTGTTTGGTTTGTCCCACATACGATGAACTACAGTCATTACATTGTATCTTGTAGATTAAATTAGATTGTAATACACTGGGTGTTTTAGATTTTAATTGTGTATATAATAGCCCTACATTTTTTGTGTTGTAGTATGTCAAAATATCAATCTTGTTGTTTAAAATTCTGTTGAGTTGTTCCGACAACAGCTATTTTGCCTATAGGGATTCGTTTTTTTACCAGAGATCGGGATCTTCAATGGGGCATCCTTGTTCTCCGGTTCTGGCATCGTTGGTAATGAACAAACTTTTGAGGCAGGTAGTTGCGTCTTTACCGTTTGTGGTTCCTTTCCTATACATTTATGTTGATGACATTTTCACTGCTATCCCACAAGAATACACAAATACCATATTAAATTATTTCAACTCGTTTCATCATCAACTACAATTCACTTGTGAATTGGAACACAATAACAAATTAAACTTTTTGGATACTACGGTTATTAGAGAAGAAGATCAGTCGCTTTCAACGATGTGGTATGCAAAAGCAACAAGTTCTGGAAGGGTACTAAATTTTCTTTCGCAACACCCCATGAAACATAAAATCAACACGGTGACAGCACTTAAACATCGGATGGATAGAGTGAGTAGTGCAGTATTCCATCAAACTAATAATAAGACTATTCACAAAATTTTAAAATATAACAACTATCCCAGAAAGTTTATCAATAAAATCATACACTCAACCGTGCACAAGAATACCAAAATCATTAGTAATGAAAAATTAAATAAAAAATTTTACTCTTTCCCATATATAAATGGTTTGTCGGAACAACTCAACAGAATTTTAAACAACAAGATTGATATTTTGACATACTACAACACAAAAAATGTAGGGCTATTATATACACAATTAAAATCTAAAACACCCAGTGTATTACAATCTAATTTAATCTACAAGATACAATGTAATGACTGTAGTTCATCGTATGTGGGACAAACCAAACAGTACTTAAAGAGACGAATCCAAAATCATAAACAGGATTGCAACAATGTTATGACCAGAGACAAGAAGTCAGAAATCACTGCATTATGCTCACATGTGTGGAAACACCACCACACATTTGATTTCTCGAACCCAGTAATTTTAGATACTGAAAATAACTTACATAAGCGACTAATCCTCGAATCTTTGTATATCGCCATGACCCCCAACACTTGCAATATAAAGAGTGAAAATAATTTAACTTCAGCAATTTATAAGAATGTCTTAAATATTACTTAGGTAGTTGACCTTCCGTTTCGATCGCTTAATGAATTTATTTAGATTGAAGAAATAATATCGTTTTTTTACCCTGTGAACTGTTTTTTTCCTAAAGTTTTGCGTACGTTGCATTTTACTCTGCATTTGACTTGCGTCGAGTTCGCATCGAATTTTAAATTGTTTATATGTGTATTTACGTGAAGTGTTTAAGGAGCAATCTTTACATTTATTTATGTTTGATTGTGTATTTTAGTCAATTTTCATGCGCGTATTAAATTAATATTACATTAGGTGAGTCATTCATTAACGTTAATATTGTTGTATTACCATATGTGTTATTCATTTTAGTCTGAAGATGTCTTTTATATTAAAGACGAAACGTTACTGATGTAATTATTGTTTAATTGATTTATCTGTCCAAATTTTCCCGAAGAATTATCTTTTCTCAACGTATACCAGTGGACAAGAAATAACAATTATATATATATATATATATATATATATATATATATATATATATATATTTCTACCATTTGGTCTATCAGGTTGGGGGTAACGTAACGACGAAAATATTCAATGGCCTCCGGAATATCATTTTGATTTATTGGCGATTCTTCTGGCCATCCTTCCGAATCGAATTTCAAAACGTTCTTTCTGGTTAGGGCTCCCACATACTTTCTGCCAGAAAAAGGACATTTAAATCTACATACACAACTAAATTAATACAAGACCAATACGATCAGATCAATGAACATACTTATTGCTCGATTGAATTAGTCTAAGTAAGTTATTGTTTTTCAACAAATAATGATACATTTCAGAGCACGTTAACGAATAATTGAACTTGACCTGTACTAAACTTCTAACAGTTTCAATTTTGAGACAATTTCTGTCATCAGTCTCGTGAAAACCTTCTTTTGAATCTTTCAGCATTGAAATTAAAAGGCTAGCTTCATCAAATAAAGAATCTTTCACAGAAATTTCTGGAATTAGAAACTCTGCAGATTTTCGAATATCTTCATATGATATTGTTTCGACGGATTTCAGCATTAGCCGCTTAGTAGAAGACGGATAATCGGTAATTCTGAACCACTTTTGAATGTAATCAACGGCTGTTGAATAAAACGTCGAAAATTCTTTTCCTATTCGATGAACCTAATCAGAATCTTCAATTAATTGCAGCTTAGATTGAGTCAGTGACCTTTTGTGACAGATTTTCGACAGATTCTATCATTTCAGGATGCACAAGGTCCTTCTCTTCAAGTATCAGCAACGTTTGCTGAAACAGCTACAATGAGCTCTGTAGAAACCAAAAGTACATTTGAGAATCATCAGAGAACAAATTCTCGAGAACCTTTGGAATGTCATCCGTCGATAAAACTAGTGATTTTAAGCCACTCTATAACTTCAAAATTAGTTCGATCAAATTTCCAAAGCCTTCTCGCACGCGATGGTTAAGCCCATCGCGTGCGAGAAGGCTTTGGAAATTTAGCATATTCAATTTCCAGAAATTCACAAAATTCATAAAATTTGTCATGTAGTGGATCTATTGAAATAGCTCAAGATTTTGAACAACGATTCAATGTCAAGTGAAAACCTTTCACAGGATTTTTTTAGCTGCGTTATGGACAATGTGAGCTAGGCAGGCTACAGCAATCAGGTTTGATTTAATGCTTTTTAATTTGGCGAAAACGTTGTTTTGACCACCCTGTTTGGCTCCACCGAAGTTTACATTTGTGTTGTCAGCACTTAATACTAACAAATTATTAGGGCTTAACTTGAATCTGTCAAGTACTGTTGTCAGATAGTTGAAAATCTGTTCTGACGTTTCTCCAGGCAAATTTGAAAATTCCAACAATTTAACTTTGAATCCTTCATGCGAAAAATACCGAATAATGACGGAAAATGTTTCGATTTCTTTAAAATTTCGGTTGCAATAGAGAATGGCTCGCTGCCTAATTCAGACAAAAAATTCTCAATTGATTTCGGTGCCAATACGCTTGTAATGATCGCCTGCGTTTTTGTTTGAGAAGATGAAAATTTCCGAACAGTTTCCGAATCGGCGAAACCAGTTGAAATCAAACGATTTGTACAATCTGCAGCTTTAAACGATAATGAGTGAACAGCGACATGATATGCAAATGCTCCTTCTGCTGCAGATGTTTTTTCCGTCACCACCATTTGCTTTTCCATAACGTCGTCACTTTTAATTACAAATTAATTAAAGGAAATGACGACAGGAAAAGCAAATTCATTTCCGCCGACACCAGACTACCGAGACGCCTGTGCGAGAGAGAGGAGACGCTCCGATGTCGACAACACGTGCGTGTGACGTACGCCGCGCCGCGTCGGCTATATACCCCGGCGCGCCGGGGTATATAGCCGACCAATCACTTCTACAGAAGAGAAATCCTATCCGACCGTCGAATGCGTATTATCCACAGATCCTCTTCGACCGCCGAATACGCACCATTGAGAAATCGTCCGCCGAAATAAATCACATCCGTTCCGACTGTCTAACTAAGAACACCGATCCCGTCCTAATAACAATTATCGAGTACGCCGGTCCTTTATGGTCAGCGATCTTGCATTGTTAATTAACCGTTCCGAAACTGTGTGATAATAAATTGGATACGCTGACGCGCTTCTATAGTAGCACCCATTCCGACCTACTGTCACAATCTGCCTCGGGTTGTGCGATGGCAGCGTGGCGTAGAATATCTGAAAGTAAATCTCCCTTAAAAGCAAGGATTGGTACAACGAATAAAACGCAGGTTTGGTCACGATAGTGCCTTGCCGGTAATAAGGTTGGTGAAGGTATGTGAGTTCTAGCTCGATGCGTGCAGCATTGGGAGCTAGACTAGGATGGTGATGGAGGAGCGAAGAGGTAGGTGTCATCCGTGGAAGGAGACTGGTTGGGAGACTGCACCTGCATCATCACGTCTCATATTTTGTTTGTACCAGTCGTGTTTTTGGGAACAAAAATCGCCTGTAGGACTTTCGGACCGGCCTTTAGGAACTGGATCATTTCGCTGCAGATTTCGTTAAAATTTGTGTATACTTTCATCACAGCTTATAGTGTAGGTATTAAAATTTGTGATTTTTCTGAACTCCAATTATTATTAACATTGGAGAATAGTCTCTCAATTGACGCGCTTGTCCCAGGAAGACAAAAAATAAATTCACATAAGATCTTCAAATTTTTAAACTCCATTTCTCGTACAAATTGGAACACTCTTGACTCTGTGACTTTTAAATTAATTAAATTAATTAAATTAATTAAATTAATTAAATTAATTAATAAATTAATTAAATTAATTAAATTAACTAAATTAACTAAATTAACTAAATTAACTAAATTAACTAAATTAACTAAATTAACTAAATTAACTAACCGGCAGATTGTGTGGATGACACCTTGAACATATTCAATAGTTTCAATAAAAATATCCAATTTACTATTGAAAAAGAAAATGATAGAGCAGTACCATTTCTTGACACTAAAGTTATTCGCGATCAAAGTAATCATATTGTTTTTAACTGGTACTGTAAACCGACTGCGTCGGGGAGATATATTAATTATCACTCAAATCACCCATTCAAACAGAAAGTCAACATTATTGTAGGTTTGAGAAATAGAATTTCAAAAATTAGTAATCCCAGGTTTTTGAATGATAATTTGAAGTACCCATCTACGTTACTTGAGAATAATGGTTATCCACGCACATTAACTAATACTTTAATTTTCAATAACCCTCAGGTAACAAACAATCAGAACCCTATCAATGATCCAGAGGGAATTTCTGTGTACAAAAAATTACCTTACATTCAGGAGATAACCGACAAGATAATTAGAATTTGTAGGTTGGATGGCATTAGAATTGCAAAATACAATCTAAAAACTGTTAATAATTTATTTACTAGGACCAAAGATAAAATTCCTGATGGTTATAAGTCAGATATAATTTATAAAATACCCTGTTCAGTTTGTGGTAGATGTTACATAGGTCAGACGTCACAGTGGCTGAGATCCAGAATCATCCAACATAGAAGTGACTGTAGAATTGGAAAAAAATCTTGTGCTCTAGCCACACATTTTGTGGAAAATGACCATGCTTTTGATTTTTCCAGTGTTTCAATTTTAGAGTCTCAATCGAACTACAAGCACCGTTTGTTTTTAGAAATGTGCCATATCAACAAATATTCAGATGCTATCAATTTTAAATCCGATATAAACAAACTTAGTGGTATTTATTCTTACCTTTTACGATTTGACTTAGCAGAGAATACTGCTTTCATTGATGGTTCCTCTTAGCTCATGTATCTCGTTAAATGGTGATATATTGTGTAAATTCATTTTAATGTCATAAATAGTTCTGCGTTCTGATTTGGTTTTTTCATTATTTGTAATTTAGGTTGGTACCGACCGATTTATACGAGTGGTCAATCGCCGGGCTTTCGAGCTACACTAACCTAACTTTTATGTGTGTTTCTGTAACACGTGGCAAATTTGTATTTAGTTTATGTTAATATGTGTGTTATGAATAAAAAAACTGTTTAATTTTACGTTTGACATTGTAATATCATGGAGCATTGTTCTGTTTTCAATTGTTGGTTTAATTTCATGATCTCTAAGCAATGTAAGTATGCTATGACGAATGATGTTCCGTTTTTAATTTGTGAACGATCGTAGATTTCCCGAAGAAGCAATAAAGTTATTGCGAAATATCGAAATAATTACTAATGGAGTCTCATTATTATTGCCCTCAATAGACCGCTTCCCTCAATATTAACACTGGATTTATATATATATATATATATATATATATATATATATATATATATATATATATATATATATATATATATATATATATTGTTGTAAATTGCTTTTATTTTATTTAATTTATCGTTATTATCGAGATTCTAATGGAAGTCTTGTATGGTTGGTTGCTTTCCGATAGGTTCTTTTTATGTGAGCACTTTAAAAGATCTCTTTATCTCAGGGAATGCCGTGGGGTGTAGCAGGATGTGTATTGGTTGGAGTGTAGTTAAAAACTTATTTGCAAACGATAACACAATATTTATTACTTTCTAAATGGTTCAAAATATTAAACACTGAGTGCAGACAATTAGGCAACTTCTTATACATACTATGCGTATAACGCGTCATAGAAGGTTAGGTTTCGGTAGTTATTATTTATTCTCGCGGACTCTTCGATGGCGGTTTTAAGTGTGATCTCTAGAGATTTTATTTAAACTAGGTGAATGTGCTGTGGTATTGGAGTAGGTGCTGGATAACAGGAAATTATATGTGTTGCAAGTATGAGTGTGCAATCTTATAATCTAATCTAACCTTTATTTCTAATCGTCTACTTGGAGACGCTTACAAAATCGCGGTCGGTGGCGTGGTTTTCGCCGGGATTTTGAAAACAGGATTCCGGACCTTTTTGAGGCTGGGGAGCCGTCAGGACTTCGATCAGGATCGTGGATATGGTAGCAGGAATAGGATTAGGGCCTCGGCTTCTTCAATTCGACAATTTTGTTGTTACTTAATTTTTACGCAACAGGTACTTCTTCTTGGTATTACGGTAAGTTTATTCACTTTCTACACTCTTTTACTAATTTTTAATTTATTTTCTTAGGTACTTCCTCGCGAAAACTGAATTTATCTGGACACAATTTCGAAAATCGTCACGACGCTATCTGTACACCACTAAGTTAAAATTTTATCTCCTTGTTGATTTCTACTTTTGTTTTCGTTACCATTGGATCTTAATGTTGATTGGTGCATATGCAAAACACTTGTTGTCATGCACAGTGGCGCCGTTTTTGAACGTTCCTCAAACACATTGTAATTTAGTTCGTTACCGAGCTAATTTTAACCTAATTTATAATTTTATCTATAATTAAATTATACAAGTTCCTAATTTAGTTATTATTTACATTATTTTATGTTATACATCTTAATATAAGCTTGCTCCTTTAAAACCCTGTATACCTAACACGGCATTCACTATTTATGCTCCCGATGACTGCGGAAAGGCTTATCTAGCATCGTAACTTGTTGTATTTTTGTATTTCTTAAACGTTATTTAATTTTGTCAATGTAATAACATTACATTTTGCCTCTCGTTTTGTAAAAAAAAATTAAACGTCACGGGTTTAATTTTTTTTTTTTTCGTTTTCAAAATATCGGTATAATAATTGTATATGGAATCTTCCTTTTTTTAAGCACTCGGGCATCTAGACATATTCTTAAACTAGAATCGCTTTTTCTTACTATTACCACAGGATTTACAAAATATGAATTGGATCTTTCAATTATACCTTGTTTCATTAATTTTTCTATCTCTATTCCTACTTGTTTCTGGTATTGTTGGGGTATAGGATAATTTTTACAATGTAATGGTGCATTATTCTCTACTTCGATCTTATGTGAGTATCCCTTTGCAAATGTCACGTCTTCGTTAAATAATCTAATATTTTCCATCGACATTTCTTTTGCTTCATTCTTAACCTTTCTTCTGAATCCATTCCTATTATTACCTTATTTATTATTTCTATATACGTCACTTCGTCATTTTCTTCTTTACCTTCATATTCATAATTATATATATCTTTATATTCTGCTATTATATTTCCTACTTCTATATCCTTTTCATTTCCTTCGTTTTTTTTTAACTCTTCACTCTTCCTTTTAATATTCAGATTATTTATTTCATATGTTTTTAATATTGTTTTCATTTCGACGTGATTTTCATTTATTTTTAGTTTATTTTCCTTTAGATCGATGACCATTTTATATTGTTTTAAGTTATCTATTCCCAATATACACTCCTGATTCATATATTCAAATATGTAAAATTCAAATAGGTACGTGGTATTATTGATAGTTGTTTCAATATTTAATTTTTGATTTATAGATCCTAATTTTTTTTTGAGTTAGTAGCGATAATGTCTAGCTTCTTAACGTTTAAAATGTATCGTTCACTATTTTCAATTTTCGATATAATTTCAGGTTTTATCAGTGAAATTTCAGCGGCTGTGTCTATAATAGCTCTTACTTTAACATTTTTAATTTGTAATTCGATTAATGGTATTTCAATTTCTTTTTGTCGTCGTTTTCTGGTTTTTTTTTTTTTTAAATAGTTATTCGTGTTATTTGTCCTGCCCGTGTAAAGTTATTTATAATAGGTAATTGTTTTAGTTGAGGTGTATGCCCGCTGGCATCGGATTCAGTTGAGTAGTCAACAATAGAATTTTCAAGCATCTTGGACTGACCTCTTTCCAATATGCGAGTTTAAAATGCTTTTCAAAGTCTTTCATATTATCTGAGACCATTTGAAACCATTCAATGGCTCTTTCTTTTAATGATAACCTAATGATGTGTAAACGTAAATTATTATCTTGTCCATCTTGTGTTACTCGGTTTATGTATTTCAGATATGTCATTGGGTGTATACGATCCTTATAGCCTTTAAATTTTATAGTGGGGTTACTAGAAAAGTTTTTCAGTGTATCATATGTGTATTGTATTTCTTTTGGCGCTGCCCGGTCACTTTTCTTTAATATTTCAATTTCCTGGCGGATGTTAATATTCCATGATTCGTGTTGTCCTTGCATTTGTTCTATTTTCTCACTATTAATCTTCGTTGTACCCCTTACCTCGCTTATTTCTTTGGTGAAATGTTCGTTAACCCATTCTTGTTGATTGCTTTTAGATTCTATGATTGCTATTTGGGTTTTAATTTCATTGTTACTCCCATTCACCTGTTGTATAAGTTTTTCTTCGACTTTATTTATCTTTACGTCCATACTTTTAATTAATTCTTTTATTTCTACTTCGTTTTCTTGCATTTTTTTATAAATTTTGTCCTCCATTTGTTGCATGTTTGATTGTACATTAGCTTGAAGATTGATAATGCTTTCATTGAATTCTACTCTCATAGTTGATTGTGAAGTTTGTATATTATTTAATTGTTGTTGCAATTCTTTCAGTCCGTTATCAGTCTTTATTTGCATATTTCCTAATTGTAACATTATGGTTTCTAATATATCTTTATTAGATTCCATCGTGTCTGTGTTTCTATCGCCCTCATCTCCTGCATCAGTGGGTGTCTGTCTTGTTCTCGGCATATTATGTTTGATTCCAGGTGTGTTAAAGGTATTATTTTTTTCTTTTAATCGAGCCACCAAGTTGGGTGCCAAAATGTTGTAAATTGTTTTTATTTTCTTTAATTTATCGTTATTATCGAGATTCTAATGGAAGTCTTGTATGGTTGGTTGCTTTCCGATAGGTTCTTTTTATGTGAGCACTTTAAAAGATCTCTTTATCTCAGGGAATGCCGTGGGGTGTAGCAGGATGTGTATTGGTTGGAGTGTAGTTAAAAACTTATTTGCAAACGATAACACAATATTTATTACTTTCTAAATGGTTCAAAATATTAAACACTGAGTGCAGACAATTAGGCAACTTCTTATACATACTATGCGTATAACGCGTCATAGAAGGTTAGGTTTCGGTAGTTATTATTTATTCTCGCGGACTCTTCGATGGCGGTTTTAAGTGTGATCTCTAGAGATTTTATTTAAACTAGGTGAATGTGCTGTGGTATTGGAGTAGGTGCTGGATAACAGGAAATTATATGTGTTGCAAGTATGAGTGTGCAATCTTATAATCTAATCTAACCTTTATTTCTAATCGTCTACTTGGAGACGCTTACAAAATGGCGGTCGGTGGCGTGGTTTTCGCCGGGATTTTGAAAACAGGATTCCGGACCTTTTTGAGGCTGGGGAGCCGTCAGGACTTCGATCAGGATCGTGGATATGGTAGCAGGAATAGGATTAGGGCCTCGGCTTCTTCAATTCGACAATTTTGTTGTTACTTAATTTTTACGCAACAGGTACTTCTTCTTGGTATTACGGTAAGTTTATTCACTTTCTACACTCTTTTACTAATTTTTAATTTATTTTCTTAGGTACTTCCTCGCGAAAACTGAATTTATCTGGACACAATTTCGAAAATCGTCACGACGCTATCTGTACACCACTAAGTTAAAATTTTATCTCCTTGTTGATTTCTACTTTTGTTTTCGTTACCATTGGATCTTAATGTTGATTGGTGCATATGCAAAACACTTGTTGTCATGCACAGTGGCGCCGTTTTTGAACGTTCCTCAAACACATTGTAATTTAGTTCGTTACCGAGCTAATTTTAACCTAATTTATAATTTTATCTATAATTAAATTATACAAGTTCCTAATTTAGTTATTATTTACATTATTTTATGTTATACATCTTAATATAAGCTTGCTCCTTTAAAACCCTGTATACCTAACACGGCATTCACTATTTATGCTCCCGATGACTGCGGAAAGGCTTATCTAGCATCGTAACTTGTTGTATTTTTGTATTTCTTAAACGTTATTTAATTTTGTCAATGTAATAACATTACAATATATATATATATATATGTTCTGCTTTTTTCTCGGGTAATGAACCGCGTTGTAGAATTATCCCTGTAAGGGTTGTTCCGACGTTTCGGCAATGTCACAATTGCCATCTTCAGGTTGGTCTTCTCGGTCTAAGCGATCTAGAAGAACTGAATGTTCTTCTAGATCGCTTAGACCGCTTAGACCACACGTGTTTCTGACTTATTAGTCGTCATCAGGACGGTATAGCCTGGGCTCGGTTGTTCACGCAGGTGGCTATGTCCTCCCGCGTGGTTATGTTGAATGTTCACACACAATTTGTGGGTATTTTGATTGTTATCACAATGTGGAGGTCGGCTGCTTGTTGTTGACTCCGATTGTTTGTATCTTCAAATTTTGTCCACCTTTTAATTTGGCTATACCGTCCTGATGACGACTAATAAGTCAGAAACACGTGTCGGCGGTTGCGTGTTTCCATGCGGGTGTATGCCCAAGAATATTCCTTTCATATATCTTTTTTATTTTTAGTCCAATTTTAGTAATTTTTTTTCTCAAAAGTAGAATACCCATTGCTCCATTTACTCCCAAAAAAAATTGTCTTCTTTAAATGCAAAGCAACCTGCGATGGCAAAATAAACGGCAAAAATCAAGAAATCACTTTAGGGATTTTTTTATCGAAAAATTTTACTAGTAATAATTGATCAGAATTGCCCAAAAACCCCAAATCCAAAATTTTATGAAAATTAAAAATGTAAAAATTTTCCGTAAAAGTCCGTAAATACTTATTATTAGCTGCGCCGAAAAAAGGATGCTGTGAAAATTTTGTTTGAAATAAACTCTGAACTGTCAAAGTTGTTTAAAGATGTTGTTGTTTAGGCGCATATATATATATATATATATATATATATATATATATATATATATATATAAGTAAGATCTCGCGGCTGAAATCTGTGCTTCTTGGTTCTCGGGTTGTGAACCGCGTTGTAGAAATGTTCCCCGAAGGGTCGCTTCGACGTTTCGGCAGAGTCCCATCTGCCATCTTTAGGAAGCTTCAAGAAGCATATATATATATATATATATATATATATATATAATCTCATCGGAGACACAAAACTTGTTTTTAAAAACTTTTTATTTTGTTTCAAGTTCACAATTATGTGTGTACAATTCGGAATCTAGCTCTAGACTGACTAACAAAAGAATAATGGAATGCATTTGCACGCAGATGTGCGATGATTTCTAGGAAATGTGCTTATGTCGGCGGTGGCATCTTCTTACGTTTTGATAACGTTGTCGCACGATAACTCCTCCATCCCTAGAAGCTTGCACCACCTGGAAGATGAATTGGACCGGGGGTGTCGGTTGCTGGTTCTACTGGGTGTTCTTTCGATTTCCAGAATTTCATCTTGACAAAGTATATGATACAAAAGACGATACCAATGTAGATGATGATCGTCCATATGCTGGGCCAATGATTGATTTTCACTGGGTCGTGGATTTGTGTAATCGATTCCAATTCGATGTTACCAAAATGTAACGGTTTTAGCTTAATTGTAAAATTGTTGAAATTTCGTTTGGATAGTATTGGATGCCAGTCCGTGATTATTAATGGTGTACCAACCGATTTATGTTTTCCAAACAAGTTGTAATCATTTATGGTAACATTACACTTGCTTAATTTTATTAGAAAAACTCCAATTAGTGATAATTTTTCTCTTCTATCAGGACATACAACTTCAACCATTTTCTCTTCAGGGAACACGCCAATATATTGACCAATTTCACGTATCCAGTGGGTGTAGCTGTCGGGAACTTCTAACTTGGTGTATCTGCAGGATCGGATTTCTGCATGAAAAACTCCCTTTTCACAGGTGTGTCGTTTGGTCCTCTTAGGATATAATTAAATTTAGAATAGATAGTTACAAATTCTGACTCGTGCTTGAACGGCACCGGATAAAGATGATATAATTTAAAATCTTCTTCAAAATTTATCGGCATAATCAAAAAATAAATTATTTCATCGTTTCGTATTGTACAGTGTACTCTAATCAATGATTCAAGATCTAGTAAGTTGGCATATTCAATTTCAAACGGTACGCGTTTTTTATAATTACTAAAGGTTTTCTGTATTTCTAACAAGAGTTCGTCCCTTTTTATAATACTCGGATGTAGAGTATTTAATCTACAGAAGGTTATAGAGTTTTCAATGTCTTGCAAAACATATAAAATATTATTATAAAGAATTATCAATTGATTGAATACGTTCTTCCAAACTAAAACATCTTGAGTTATCAATTCTCGATTAAAACGTTGGTTCAACAACGAAATTCTAGACATTAGTAGGTTTTCGTTATGCTGAATGTCACGCATCGTGTTATTAAATTTTTCAATAATTTGTGTGCTTACTGAATATTGTAACTTGAGTTGGTCCTGAAGGTTGTGTTGGTTGTATTGTAAATGTTTTAAAATGTTATTAATTCTCTCGCCGTCATTTGCGTCAAGATTACCAGTTATTCCTTTAATAAGGGTTCCGGCTACATTTACTAAACCTCTTTTATTTCTGGATTGCACTATCGCATGGTTATTGAAATTAAGAATTTTGTTCTGAATTACATTTTGGGTAAAACGAGTCGTAATTATCTAGTTCTAATTTCAAAAAATTATCTTCTTCAATTTCTACAAGATTATTATACTGATTATTTAATTTGTTAAACTCATCTACAATCGGGGATAAATTATAATAGTGCACAAAAGTGTGTTGGTAATTTTCCAGTTTTGCCGCGTCCAATTCGATGGGTAGGATCCCGAGATTGTGGGTGTTCTTCAATTCTAATCCTTGTACGAAGAACCTGCAAGATTTGGGAATGTGTAAGTTTTTTGTCTGGGTCTTTTAATGTTAGACAAATGAATATTCTCACTCGTATGATGGTGAGACTTTTGTATTTTTGCTGTTTTAAGATCTGGATTTATTTCAGTAACATTTTCTGACTTATATTTGTTTTTAGTTTTACTCTGTTTTTGTTTATTTTTAACAAAAATTTTATTTCCTATCTCAGGTAGGTTTTCTCTTGTTTCGTTTAATTTGTCAATTGTTTTTCTTTATTATTTTGTATATCCTCGTTTAATTTTTCGTATAATAACCTTAATCTATTTCGATGCTTTTCTACGTAGTTATTTACTAATTGTTTTTCTAAGTCCACATTGAAAGCACTTTCGGAATCTATATGACCACTAACATTATAATGAGGCTTGAGCTTGGTCACAGAGTGTACAGAGTTATTGTAAGCCAAGAGCGCGTAATTAACCTTTATTTCTATTGGGTCATTGTCGTATTCCTTTTGGTTTTTTAACAATCTTGTGTTCAACTAAGGTAGAATGAAAACGTTCTATTGTTCCATTTGATTCCGGGTGTTGTGAACTAATAAAGTGAATTTTGATTTTATGTGCGCCTAGTAATTCTTGAATTTTTGAATTCTAAACCATTATCTGAAATAATTTCTTCCGGGATTGGGTGGTGTGTGAAGTACTTAACTAGATTATTTGCTACTTCAATACTTTGTGAGGAATTTAATTTATAGGCTTGTGCATACTTGGAAAATGAATCAATTATTGTTAAAAACTTTACCTTTTCGAGTGATATTGTATCAATATGTAAAATTTGGAACGGTTTTACTGCAGTGGGGGTTATATTATACTTTAATTTTAGTGGCCTCCTATCGTATTTTGAGATAAGACACGTCTCACATTCGTTAATAAATGTTTGGATACTTTTACGTTGATTTGGCCAATAATATAAGGTTTTAATTCGGGTTTCAATTTCATCTAAACCTCTGTGATTACTTTGACCTTCGTGATAGTTTCGGATTATTTCTTCGATATCACTTTCATCAACGTCGATTAATTTTGTGTTGCATTTAACCATTCTAATTTGAGAATCCTTGAAATATTTCGATAATACTGTAGAGAATATTTCGTATAAATCATCCGCTTCAAAGTGTAAATGATATTTTACATTGGGAACAATCCATTCCTTTACGAAATTGAGTATCTGTGCTCCAGGATTATCTTTAGAAAATTGCACTAATATTCTTTGAGTGGAAGTAAACAATTTTATGATCTTAGGTTTGGCGGGATTGTAATTTACTTGAGAAATTATAATCTGATTTTTACCTAAATTTACAGGATTTTCTGATATGGGTATGACTGGTATAGGATGTTCTTCTTGATTGGTATGAACTGTTTGTTCATTTTCTAAATTACCTTCTAAATTTTGGTTATCTGAATCGCGATCATTTCCTACTTCTACAGTTATTGATTCTGTGTCAAGTTTATCGTTTTTATCTGAGTTAGCTGACGGTTGTTCCAGTTGTTTATTAAAATCATTAATGTATTTGAGAATGTATGGTGTTTCGGTTTCTTGGTTTTCATTAACGTTTATTTCTATTCGAGAAAGTGCGTCTGCATTTTTGTTAAGACTACCCTTCTTATAGACAATTTCATAATCTTAGTCGCCAATGGACTAATTTGGAATTCGGTTCTTTTAGAAAAAATAACCATTGTAATGGTTTGTGGTCGGTTATAATTTTGAATTTTCTCCCAAAAAGATATGGTCTAAAATATTTCACTGCTTCAATTATAGCTAGGAGTTCTTTTTCAATAGTAGAGTAATGTACTCCGGTATCGTTTAATGTCCTACTAGAGTAAGCTACGGGTAAATCTGAACCAATTTTTCCTTGCGACAATACCGCACCTATGGCGTAATTACTCGCGTCGGTTGTCAAATTGAAAGGTTGGGAAAATCCGGATACTGTAATATTGGCTCGTTTATAAGCAATTTTTTACATAAATCGAAAAATTTAATATACTCTGGGTTATTTACGTTAATAGAGGCACCCTTTTTTAGACACGATGTTAAAGGTTTCGTTAATTTAGCCATGTTCCTTATAAATTTTCGGCAATAACCTAAAAGTCCTAAGAATCCTCGAATTTGTTTTACAGTTTTGGGCAATGGATAATTTTGTATAGCTCGAATTTTATCGGGATTTGGTTTCATTCCGTTTGGTGTAACGATGTGTCCTAAATAGCTAACTTCCTTGCACAAAAACTCAGTTTTGTCCAATTGAACTTTGAGATTTGCATCTCTTAAACGATCGAATACATTTTTTAATCGACAAATATGTTCCTGCAAGCTGGTACTAAAGACAATAATATCGTCTAAGTACACGAGACATTGTTCGTTTTGAATACCCCTTAATATGTTATCCATGACACGTTGGAATGTGGATGGTGCGTTTTTAAGACCAAAACTCATTCGCAAAAATTCATAATGACCTTGTTCTGTATTAAACGTGGTTTTAGGGATATCTTCCTCGGCCATCTCGATCTGGTGGTATCCTGAAGTTAAATCGAGTGTCGAAAAATATTGGCAACGACCTAATTTATTTAACAGATCCGTTATGTTGGGCAAAGGGTAACGATCACCGATTGTTTTATCGTTCAGTTTCCGGTAATCGATCACAATACGCCACTTCTGTTTACCGATTTTTTTTGGAACGATCCAAACTGGTGACGACCATGGTGAATCTGAAGGTCTAATAATTTTTTGTTGTAACATCTTTTTTATTTGTCTTTGAACTTCGTTACTATGAATTTCGGGATAACGGTATGATTTATTATAAACAGGAATTTCGTCCGTCGTTTTTATTCTGTGTTTAATTTTGCTTGTAAAACTTAATTGATTTTCGTCAATTTGGAAAATATCTGAATATTCCTTAACTAATTTCTCAATAGCCAACTTTTCTTCCGAATTCATGTGTTCAGCACGAATTTTCGACAAGTCAAATGGTTGTTTACTCACATTAAAATGATTTAAGTTGTTTGGTACTTGACCGTCTAATATCAAATACTCGTTAATATTTTCTATTTCTAAAGGATCATTAAAATCAACTTCTACGGTTTACTGGGTTGGGTTTAATATTGTACATATAGCTTGACCATCTATAACATTTGTAATACATTGTGGGATTTCTAATTCGTTAATTTTTGTATAAGGAATTATTCCTTGGCCATCTTTTATATTTTTTACCTTAATTTTTACTACTTGTTGTTCAAATTTTTCGATGGTAAATTATGGTAATGAATTTTTATTCTGCTGTGTGGAGTAATAGCTATATTGTTTACAAGATCAATATAAATATTAAGTTTTCTTAAATTATCAACTCCTAATAGACAATCGAATGAATTATGAAAATTAAATAAATGATAATTTAATTTCTCATCAACTTTGAATATTTTAGAAGAGGGAATGTTTATGCTGAAACTCTCTACTGAGCTTCCATGTGCACTTTTAATTTGAAACGTGCAACGCGGTTTGTTTGCCCTTTGCCATTTGCTCACGGGCGTCGCTCAATTCGGAGATCCGAGTAATAAATCGCGTTCGGTTTCACTAATATACTTTAATTCCCAACTAAATCAATACAAATACAGAAAATAAACAAAAATGTACACGACGGAATATTTACAGGTATTTACAAGAACAATATCAATTATTGTTATTTTCCCCGGTTTGTCTTAACTACGAAGATTTATGCGCGGGTATTCGTCTACACGGACGACGGTTCGGTGAACGAGAAGCGGTAAATGTTATTCGGTGTTTGTAACACAAGCGCGTACCCCATACGGAGATCGCACCCGATATTTGTAACCGGAGGTAGGTCCGTTCGCTATGCTCGCTCGATTGCCTGTCGACTGGCAGGGGTCGGAGTTTATATATCCGCCCGTTGCCAAAAAACCACTACATATGACGCGTGTTATTGACACGAACGTCTCGGTTCTCGCTCGCTCCGGTATCCGTCGCGATCTTCCTTCGCATTTGGAATCATTACCCGAATCTAATGTAATTATAAATTAAATTCGACGGCCGTAATGATTCCAAATTTGTAACGAAGCTCGTTGCTTCGTTACACACCACTGTTACGGGGGGGGGGGGGACAAGACGGACGATTATCTACACATCGATTCGGAGTCCTAGACGATCTGCCTCTCTTTTCGTCATGACCAGGTGTTCCCTCGTGGACAGCGGAACGACGTATGGCCGGTTCGGGTGTTTCATCGCACGTCTTCGGGTTTTACCGGTACCAGACTTTATCGCGGTGGCGACTTCCTCTGCAATATGCAGAACTGCGGGGGACTGCATGGTGGTGGTCGTCTCGGTCGTTCGTCCGGGGGTAATCGGTAGCCCATGGGGGCCCAAGACGAGTGGAGACGTCGGCCACGGAGAACTCTTCCTTATTGGGGATATCCCAAACAGCTCTTCGAACTTCTTTTGTAGGAACGCGGCGGTGTCAGGCGAACGCAGTTGGATGGGCGTGTTCGGTCGGCTTGGTGTCCTGGGCGAATCCATGTCGAACTGGCCGTGGCTCTTGGTGGGTGAACATTTATACAGGTGGCCCGGCTTCCCTCTCCACCGGAGTCTGCGCGGGTCTTAGGTCCTTTACGTGGACCGTCCCCACTTTTCGGCGCCTAGAATCCTGTAACCGAACAATTACTGGTGAAATTACCTGTGCTATTTTGTAAGGTCCGTCGAACTTCGGGGCCAATTTCGCGGAGAAGTTTTTCGCGGCGCTTGATAAGTAGTGCTTTTTCTGGTACACCCACTGTCCTACTTGTGGATTGAATGGCCGGTGTCGGAGGTTATAGGGTCGACTCTGCCGTTGAAATGCTTCGGCCAGTTTCCGTTGTACTAATTTGTACACATCCTTCATTTTCGTGAATTCGGTTGCTACTCTCTGTGGGTCGTCAGTAATTTTGTTTTCAATTGTGGGTTCCACTTCTTGCTTCAGTGTTCGTGGGGGGAGCAGTTCTCTTCCGTAGTTTAGGAAGGCCGGAGAAAACCCTGTTGATTCATGCTTGGCCGTATTTATGGCAATCATTACTTGGGGTCATATCCCAGTCACGGTGGTCTTATGTTATGTGTTGAGCCAACATAGGTCCTATTACGCGGTTTACGCGTTCTACCGGGTTTGTGTGTGGGCTATACGGAGCGGTGAAATGATGTTGTATCCCAAAGGCTTTGGTGACCTCAGCGAGTTGTCGGTTCGCAAACTGGGGGCCGTTGTCCGATACTAATATTTTCGTGACCCCAAAACGGAAAATCACTCTTTCTTGCAATGATTGGATCACGGTTTTTGCGGTAGCTTCTCTTAGTGGTTGACATTCCACCCACTTGGTGAAGCGATCCTGGAAGACCAGTAGATATTTAAATCCTTTCTTGGATCTCGGAAATGGTCCCAGAATATCGGCGGATATATTTTCCCATGGTCGGCTGACTTTCGTCATGTGTATTTGTCCCAGTGGTTTTTGTTGGTCAAATTTAAACTTATTACATGATATGCATCTCCTTACGTAATTTTTGACTTCCCTGAACATCCCTGGCCAGTAATAGCGGTCAGCTGCCCTGGTCATAGTCTTCGAGATGCTCATGTGTCCTGCCTCCGGTGTCTCATGGATTTCCTTTAATACGCGTGCCCGGTCGGGGTATGGAACGCAGAGTTTCCATGCATGGTCTGGTTCAATTTCTATTTCGGCACTTATACTCGGAAAGTATCGGTAGAGGTTACCCTCCCGTATTGTGAAATCTTTTCGTGCTTCCGGATTCTCGAGTACCTTCGTATACTTAGTTCGATACCATTTACAGGAGGTTTCCTCGAACATTGTCGCCACATCTTCCTCGCCTTGAGGATTGGTGTTGGTTAATGGGGCGCGCGTGCGTCCCGTTACTGTACGGAATCCACCCATTTCGGTGTATAAGAACTCTTGTAACCTTTTTGCCAGTGTCGGGTTTAACTGGGTGTCCATCGTGGCTAGAGTCGGTTGTTCTAGTCTGGGCGTTCTTTCTAGTATCTGATGGTTTCCGGTATTGAGGGTCAAGTTAAGACGCTGCAGCACGTCCATGCCCAGAATCATTTCGGGAGTGGCGGTATCCATCACCCAGAAAAATGATTCAATGACCTGTTGCCCCACGTGAATTTTTAGCCGTATCCTGTCCTGCAATCTTCTGGATGACCCGTCGGCCATTCTTACTTTTGGTAGTTCGGTTTCCTCCTTCTGGATGCCATTTTCGTAGCCATATCTGGCGACTGATTGACTCACGAATGAGCTGGTGGCTCCGGTATCTATCAGTGCTAACCACAACTTCCCCAGGAGGTTTATTTTTACCCAGAGTCTGTTGTCGATATTATGAACCACATCGACGGTTTTTAAGTCCGGATTGGGAAGTGATGGAACGGGCGTTTTAGTTATTTCTTTCGGTCGGCTTAGCCCTGGAAACCGACCTGTCTGGCGTTTCCCTGGCATCGGCAATTTCTAGACAGCACACCTTCCTTTCCGCATCGGGAACAAAATAGTTTTGGCCGGTTTCGACAATCCCCACGGACATGCCCTGTCTGTCCGCATCGCCAGCACGTTACTGGTTTAGACGGTGTCGTTGTTCTCTGGTTGGTATTGCCTGGTTGGAATTGATTTCCTTGCACGGGAGCATAGCAATTCGCTCGGGTCTTTCCTTCTCCCGTGATTGCAGTGCTGGTTCGAGGGCATTAACCTCGCTTTGCGTTCGTCGGTAAGCAGTTTCGCTTATAAGGGTTTTCGTCGGCGGTGGTGGTTCTTGAAACAATCTTGTTTCTTGACGGAGTTGTTCATACTCCGCCGCTTGATCCAATAGATCTTGTAATGATGCAACATTCGACTGGCGTATGTATAATCTAATCTCCGGCCGCAGGTTGTTATAGATTCGGTCCAGCCTCGCTTGCTCCGAGAATCCTCCGCAGCGTCTAATCAGCGTTATTAGAGACACAGCGAATTCCCGAGCGGTTTCCTACGAACCCTGAGTTCGATTTCGGATTTCGTCCTCTATACGTGACTGATATCTCGGTGGTAAGTATTGCCTTTTAAAATCGGTCCGGAAGTCGTTCCAGTTTGCCCATAAGTCTTTGTTGTTGCGGTACCATAGAAGAGTTCGTCCCCTGAAAACTTCTGGTAGAGCAGCAAGCATTTCCTTATCTGGGATCGTGTAACACTCTTTCAGTTCCGCCAATCTTTCTAAGAATGAAACTGCGTCACTTTCGCCCGAAAAGTGTACACCCCATTTTCGTACACGTTCGCACGTGATTGCTACTGGTGATGTTATCGGTGTAGTAATTGGCAAAGGTTCGACAGGTTCGGACGTCGGTGTCGGTTTCTTTAACCATTCGACAACTCTCTTTCGAATGTCTTCTTGTGTTCCTTTTGTTGATAAACCGAATTGTTTTGCAATCACCATCAGGTCTTCCTTTTTAACTGAATAAACCCAGTTTGTACTTCTCGGAATATCTAACTCCTCTTCCGCCATTTTTTTTATATTATATTCTTTATATTTACGGTTGGATTATTATTTTCGATTTAATCTTTTGTTCTGTTTTAATATTATTTGCGGTCTTAATATTATTTACGGTATTAATATTATTTACGGTGTTAATATTATTTAAAGTATTAATATTATTTTCGGTCTTAGTATTATTTACGGTATTAATATTATTTAACGTGTTAATTTTATTTAAAGTCCCTGCTCGGGCGCCATTTTGCAACGCGGTTTTTTTGCCCTTTGCGATTTGCTCACGGGCGTCGCTCAATTCGGAGATCCGGGTAATAAATCGCGTTCGGTTTCACTAATATACTTTAATTCCCAACTAAATCAATACAAATAAAGAAAATAAACAAAAATGTACACGACGGAATATTTACAGATATTTACAAGAACAATATCAATTATTGTTATTTTCCCCTGTTTGTCTTAACTACGAAGATTTATGCGCGGGTATTCGTCTACACGGACGACGGTTCGGTGAACGAGAAGCGGTAAATGTTATTCGGTGTTTGTAACACAAGCGCGTACCCCATACGGAGATCGCACCCGATAGTTACAAGAGAGGATTCTGCAGAACAAGCGCGTACCCCATACGGAGATCGCACCCGATATCTGCAAACGGAGGAAAGGAATCTTACAAAACAAGCGCGTACCCCATACGGAGATCGCACCCGATATTTGTAACCGGAGGGAGGTCCGTTCGCTATGCTCGCTCGATTGCCTCTCTGTCGACTGGCAGGGGTCGGAGTTTATATATCCGCCCGTTGCCAAAAAACCACTACATATGACGCGTGTGACACGAACGTCTCGGTTCTCGCTGGCTCCGGTATCCGTCGCGATCTTCCTTCGCATTTGGAATCATTACCCGAATCTAATGTAATATTAAATTAAATTCGACGGCCGTAATGATTCCAAATTTGTAACGAAGCTCGTTGCTTCGTTACAAACGCTTTTCCTTTTTCAATATGGGTCCGAAAATATTTAATTGCAACGTTTGGGCGAATAAACGATCTAGTGCTACCTGTATCTATTAGAATTTTTTAAATTATGTTCTAGGAAAACTATGTAAGGTAACTTATTGTCAATGTATGCTAAATTCATGAATTCGAAGTGTTTTCCGAGGCAAGATCGACAAAAAATCGTTCTCGTCTATTTCGTCAATAACGGGATTTGAAAATTGATTTTCGGGGATATCTTCATTATCGCTTTCTACTTCTTCGACAACAATATTTTGAGTATTTGGTTTGTAAGTGTTTTTTGTCGAAATACTCATGGGAGTTGATTTATTAAATGTGTGATTTTGGTTTGGTTTAAAGACATTTGTATTTTGGTTAAATCTTTGATTAAAGTTCGAAGTATTTTGTGCCGGTGGTCGATAATTTTGACCTATTTGTTGTATTTGTTTCTGAACATTAAATGGCATTTGATTTGCTTTAGGTTTATTAGTGTAGTATTGGTTATTTGGCAAGATTATCTTTTGATAATTTTGGTTTGCATTATTAACACATAATACATAATACATATTAACTTCTAATTGAAAATCATTAGTTAACATGTTTAAAGCAGTATTTAAATCAGGAGGATTTTTCGTTCTCATAAGTGAACCTATTGGATCTTTTAATCCTCTTAGTAAAATTCTAAGTGCATAATTTCTGCAATATTGAATTAATATGTTTGCTTCTATATCGTTAGAATGAGTAGACACATATGAGGTTTGCAAATTTAATAAATGTTGAATTTTCGAATAAAATTGAAATGGAGATTCATTTTGAGATTGTTTTAATTCAGTCATCTCTATAGACAGGCTGTATAAATCTCGTTTATCAGCATACGTATTTAGTAACGCGTTTTTTAAATCTGTCTAATTATTTATTGTACAAGATGCAATATTCAGAGCAGCTTCACCTTTTATTTTTGAAAGTATACTGGACATCAGATATTCGTTCTGGAAGTCCGCAATTGAATTGTAAAATTTTGTTACTAATTTTTCACAAATTGAAATGAACCTTGGTAGTAGTTCAGTTTTACCTTGAAAATCGGGAATCATTGTAAGATATTCACGTTTTAAAACTTGTGTAGCTGGGTTTACGCTAGCCGCAGCTATTGCTTGTGAAGTACTTTGCATTTTGGATGCGCGAATGTTCACTGTTTTTGAAAATGATTGTTCAGTTTCTGAGTCAGAGTTAGAACTTTCCGAATTTTTTGAGGAAACTGAATTATAATAATTACTAGAACTTCTAAACGACATAGGTACTCACAGAAAAATTAATCTCACGGAGCCCATTGTGTCCAACGAAGCGTTGATGTTGATCCCTATTGGGTGTGGTTCCGCCTTCCGTCCTTTCGATATTCGCTCGGGGAATCGCTGACGTTCACCACACGTGGTTCTCGATGTGCCAATAAATCGTTAACACGAACCGCGGATTATATTCGGTAATACGCGTTTAGCAATATCCTACCAACTGCGCCAAAAATCTCATCGGAGACACAAAACTTTTTTTTAAAAACTTTTTATTTTGTTTCAAGTTCACAATTATGTGTGTACAATTCGGAATCTAGCTCTAGACTGACTAACAAAAGAATAATGGAATGTATTTGCACGCAGATGTGCGATGATTTCTAGGAAATGTGCTTATATCGGCGGTGGCATCTTCTTACGTTTTGATAACGTTGTCGCACGATAACTTATATATAACGATAACTTATATATACAGGGTGTCCCAACGATCTGACAAAGTTCCCTTACGGCGTTATGTTTGCGAATTCGAAAAAAGTAAGTATCTACATGTTTATACGGTCTCTAGGTTCATATTCTAAAAATATTTTGAGCCGACATGGGCGGTTCGTCAGCGGGGGGCGACATAAATTTTACTTTGTTTAAATGGAACACCCTGTATATTTTAACAGTTTTGAATTCTATGAAGAATCGTGAATACATCCATGTACAACTTGTTTGTCAAAACTCAACAGAACTGGTGATTTTCAATTTTTTTAGTGAAATTTTAAATATGCAGACTATGCTTCAAAAAATCATCTAACTGAGAGGATAGTTGGTGGGAGGGTAATTTTTTGTCCGTGGACTAAGGGATCATCAATGTGAGTATTAATGCACCCAAGGATCCCCTTTTGTATACAGGCTGTTGTCAGTGTATTTTCAATCTCGCGCAAATTTAAGAGGCAAAATATCATTTTTTTCAAATGACACCTACTACTAAATTTACCAACACTCGATTCAAAATCAAATTCTGCGTCGACTTATACTACATATCCCTATACCTATCACTTCAGGTTTTCGAGTAATTTCAGTAAAATACTTTATTTGGTCTCAAAATCAATCGCATTACAATTTTCGTAATATTTAACATAGTAGTCTAGTGTCACTTCAGTAAATTGGATAACACAAAACTACAAATTGCATCGAACAATTAAAGTCATTTTAAAAAGTCACATCAGATTAATTAATTTAAAGCAACAAGGGCTTCTTAGCTAAGGCGGCCCACTTCATCAGAGCCCACTTACCATCGAGTGAGCTGATTGTTGCTAAAAATAATGAAATGTACTCTATACAAGCAAAACCAACTTTAATTCTGACAAATGACAAGTAATAATTAAACGTAAAAAACGATAAAATAATATTTATATACAAAAAACAAAGTTTATTTTACAAAAGGTGTTCAAATATGTTTCCATTTTGTTGAACACAAATATCCAGTCGATGTCTAAAACTAGTTCTGACACGTTGTAAGACTTCAGGAGTAATATTATTAAAACATTCTTGAATCCTAACTTTCATATTTTCTCTTGTGGTAGGAGCCTCAAGGTAGACTTGAGATTTTATAAAACCCCAGAGAAAATAGTCGCACGGGGTCAGATCAGGTGATCGGGCAGGCCACAACACTGGACCACCTCTCCCAATCCATCTGTTTGGCATCCAACGATCTAAATATCATCTTACCCTTCTATGAACTGGGTTCTTCTAGATCGCTTAGACCGAGAAGACCAACCTGAAGATGGCAATTGTGACATTGCCGAAACGTCGGAACAACCCTTACAGGGATAATTCTACAACGCGGTTCATTACCCGAGAAAAAAGCAGAACAGATTTTACCCGCGAGAATCTACGTATCAACATATATATATATATATATATATATATATATATATTATTATTGAGTTAATAATGGTTATTATATAATATTCCTAAACTTATTATTTATTACAGTATACATATGCAAAATTTGAACATAATATTGAAAAGAAAATTGTTATATTACTTACTTTTATATTAGTTATGATGTATAATAATTAATATGCCAAATTATTATATAGAAAATAAAATTTATATATATATATATATATAAATTTTATTTCTTTTGATGGGATTTTCGACAAACAAAATTATAGTTATTTTGAAAAAGGCCACTTAGTTGACCGAAACGTTAATAAATGATATTATGTGGGCAGTGGGTAGCTGCCAGTGATTATTTTTCCCATTTCAAAAACTGTCTACCAACCCAGTATACTACTACACCTTATATATATATATATATATATATATATATATATATATATATATATAAGGTGTAGTAGTATACTGGGTTGGTAGACAGTTTTTGAAATGGGAAAAATAATCACTGGCAGCTAGCCACTGCCCACATAATATCATTTATTAACGTTTCGGTCAACTAAGTGGCCTTTTTCAAAATAACTATAATTTTGTTTAAGTGCTTTATCACAATACTTATTTGTTTTATAATTATACTCTATGCTAATTTGACTTTACTTTTATTTATAGTTATTTTGAAAAAGGCCACTTAGTTGACCGAAACGTTAATAAATGATCTACCCACTGCCAGTGATTATTTTTCCCATTTCAAAAACTGTCTACCATCCCAGTATACTACTACACCTTACAAATGTTGGCAGAAGAAACTCACCACTACAACTACACCACCGTATATATATTAGTGATGGGAATAATCGAGATGCGATACACGAATTAGTCGATTATTAAAATCTCTCGAGATAATCGACTATGCACTCTGAACATTAGTAGTACTAAATTAGTAGTCGTACGTCGATCACGGAACGTGTGGCAGCGGACCGAGAAGGCCGATATCTCGATATATTTTAACCCAACCACTAAATATTAATAGTAGTTCCAGGTTCGAGATATTTTATTTTAACATTGGACTCGTTCGATTGTGGCAACTAATTAGTCGTATCGCTAAGCGAAGCTTCTCTTTCAATTATTTTTTGTAGTCTCGACCGATCGTCATTGTCGCATTGAAGAATACAATAATTTAAATAAGTACAATCGTGTTGATGATATTGCGTTAGTAAATAAAACGCTTCAAAATTTACAATAATATTTATAAACTGCCAGAATAATATATAAAAAATATGAGCAAATAACAACAAAAGTATAATTTTCAATAAAAACGAAGGTACCTATATAATAAATTAATAACTCTAGATTAAACAATAATAATAAAAATTAATAAAAACAAATTTATAAGAATGTGGTATTAAGGAATATAATTTGATCTAAATTTTTAGACGATAGTTTGTTTCGATGTAAATTTGTAAGTTGCACGGCTTTAGAAAACACTGTTAGTGGTATTAGAATGTTTATGTTGTACGTTGCATTAATTAGTATTAGTACGACTACTACTAATTTTAACTACTAATATTAGTCGATTATTAAATTATATCGATTACTAATAATCGATTATTGAAATATCTCGATTATGCCCATCACTAATATATATATATATATATATATATATATATATATATATATATATATATATATATATATATATATATAGTAGAGGTGTACCTCCCAAATTTTATGGATTACCCAAGATTCATAAAGAAGGCTGTCCACTAAGACCTATTGTGGCCTCCATCGATTGCCCTACAGAAAACCTGTCTAAATTTATTGCTCACATTCTTGACCTGTCAATGAAACGACAAGACAATCCTTATTTCATTAAGGACTCATTTCAGTTTGCTGATTTTATAAACAATTTTCAACTACCAGAGGGGTTCGTATTGATTAGTTTAGATGTAGTTTCCCTGTTCAGTAACATCCCATTATCATTGGTCACGGCCATCATCGAGGAGAGATGGGACTCTATCAGTCCTTTTTGCAAAATTCCACTCACAACCTTCATAGACATTATCACTTTTTTATTTAATTCCAGTTACTTTACTTTTAATTGTTCCTTCTATTCACAAGTGTTAGGTTGCCTTATGGGTTCTAATTTAAGTCCAACAATTGCTCAAATGGTTATGGATTCTCTTCTGGACTCCTGTATTCCTAAATTATCCTTTGTTTTGCCCTTCATTAAAAAATATGTGGACGATATCATCTGCGCCACTCCGATGGATAAGGTGGACGAAATACTTAACACCTTCAACGCGTACAACCACAACATTCAATTTACGGTTGAACAAGAAAATAACAAGTGTCCCTTTTCTCGACACAAAATTTATTAGACGCATCGACAACACCATCATGCTGGATTGGTATCAGAAACCTTCCAGCTCTGGAAGATACATTAATTATTATTCGTACCATCCCATGAAAACGAAAATCAACTTCGTCTTGGCAATGAAGGACAGAATCAAAAAAATTTCCCATCCCACATTATTTACTGAAAATATCAATAGATTATACAGGATTCTAGTTGAGAATTCGTATCCTTCTGAGTTACTGAACAAATTATTATTGCAAGGGGGTCGTCGGGGCCCTGTCCCTCCGGATGACTGTGTTCCTCATGACATTCCGAAATTCAAATCTTTGTATTACATAGAGGGCCTCACCCAAAAAAATATAAATTTATTCAAATCAGAAAATATTAAATTTGCAAAATATAACATAAAAACCTTACGATCTTTGTTTTCTAACACAAAGGATAAAGACAACATTTACCAAAAGTGCGATGTGGTGTATAAAGTTCGCTGCAATGATTGCGAACAGGTGTACATAGGGCAAACGACCCAGCAACTCCAAAAAAGGCTCACACAACACAGAAGTGATGCCAGAATTAAAATTAATTCGTGTGCCCTTGCTACACATGTTCACAAGACTGACCATCAAATGAGCTACGACGATGTTACAATACTTAGCACTGAATCGAATTTTCATAAACGTCTTTTTCATGAAATGTTCCACATTAATAGGGAGCCCTTCGCCATGAACTCCAAAGCGGATATTAAGGGTCTGAGTAGAATTTACACTTATTTACTGCATTGCTGGGGCAACTGAGTCGTTGACTTGTAATTTTGTATGTATGTTTACATTTTCATAATTTAAATTCAAATTCAAATCTTGCCGCCGTGTAGTAGGGTTGGCAGGTGTGACTTGTTTAACGTTAAAATTTTCAGTTGGTAATATTTTTTCACTTTTACAGATGACAGCTTTGTGCCTACTAATTTGTTTAATGTGTGTGTCTTTTTCATTTTTAAATTGTATTTTAACTTTTCCACGTGTTATGTGTTCTCGCAAGTTCTCATTGGTTCTTTAACTAATGAACCAACATCTTTATAGACGATTAACCTCATATTTCTGTAAGTTATATAAAAAAAATACCTTTATTGGCATCCTAATTTTTTTACAACCTTTGTATAAACCATAATATATCCCAAGTAATGAACTAAATTTCAATAATATATTCAAATAATAAATGAATCCTATGTTTCCTCTTGCTCCAATCCCTCCACGTTCTTCCGTGTTCCTTCCTTTTCTCTCCTGCCTTCTCGACGCTCCTTTATTTTTTTCAGAAGTTCCACTCCTCCATTCTCGTCTACACACTTGTTCCATTCCCTTCCTTTATTTTTCTCTTCCTCACTCCATTCTACGCCGCACAGTCCTCTATCCAATGCCTCCATACATCCAACCCCTTCTCGCAGAATACACACCTTCTATATGTCTCATCCATCCAGTATTTGTTTCCTTTTTCCTCACTCCCGCACCTAAACCGTGCAATATTTTTTTCTTCTTTGCCTGTTCTCTCCCCTCTCAAATATTTCGGCCTGCCTCTATATATGCATATCTCCTTATATTTTTCATTATATTGCGCTTTCCTCATTTTCCCTTCTCTTTCCTGCGCGTCCACCTGCTTCCATCTTTCCACCATTTCTCCACTCCTTCTCCCGCCTCTATCCTCCTTTGTCCTTCCCACGTCGATAGCCCTGCCTTCTCATATAACCTCATTCTGTTTTCTTCCCATCTTGATAGTCCTGTTCTCTTTTCTCCTCTCTTCTGTAACTCCCTTAATATCATTTTCCCTATCCTCTGCTCTCCCCATCCCCACATCCTTTCTTCATATCGCACTACTCGCACTACTTTCCTGCAGCACTATATATTCTGGCGTGGATCGTTCCAGCTGTAGTGCCCTCTTTAACGCCCCCTGCATCATTCTCTCCATCTTGCTCTCCTCTTTCACTCCCCATACTTCCACCCCATACACCAATATACTCCTCACACACTCCTCCCACACTGTCATCCTTTCTCCAAACTTCCATTCTCCCTTACTCCACAACATCTTTACTAACCCTTCTTCCGCCTTCCTCGCCTTGTCGCATACATACTTAATGTGCTCCCTGTAGCTATTCCCATTCTCCATCACGCATCCCAGATACATCGACACATTCACCTCTCTTATTTCTCCGCCCTTCCAATCTAGTCTTACTTCCCTCCTCCTCCCCCCTCCCTTCCTGAATACCATGATTTTTGTCTTTTCTGTGTTCACTTGCAATTCTCTTTTCTCCAGATACCTTCCCATCCTTTCTGCCGCTCCCTTTAGCCCCACCTCTGTCTCTGCCAATATTACGATATCATCTGCATATGCAAGCGACCACATTCTTTTATTTCCCACCCTCACTCCCCCCTCCTGTCCTTTCTTTAACACCTCCATGTCCGACACATAAGTTAAATAGCGCCGTACTTAACGGACAGCCCTGCCTTAGCCCTCTTGTTGTTTTGAACATCTCTGTTGTCCCTGATGCTGTCCTTACTCGACTCCAAGTTTCTTTGTATATTTCCTCTATTTTCTTTCTAATTCTCTCCGATATTCCCAACGTGCCCATCATCTTCATTAGTCTTCGCCTATTTATTCCATCAAATGCTGCTTTTAGATCCACTTACATGGCGTATAATTTCCCCCTTTTTCTTGTCTTCTCTCTCTCCGCCAGATAATTTAATATGTACAGGTTATCCCTCGTACCCCTTCCACTTCTAAATCCTGCCTGTCCCTCTGACAATATCCCCAACCTCTCTACTTCTTCTTCTAACCTCCCTGCTATGATTCCTGCGTATATCTTATATACCGTATTCATGAGAGTTATCCCCCTATAGTGCATTGCCTCCTCCTTATCGCCTTTTTTTCTAAATTGGCACTATTATGCCCATGCCAACCCAACCCAACCCAACCCAACCCAACCCAACCCAACCCAACCCAACCCAACCCAACCCAACCCAACCTTCTGGAAACTCTCTCCTTCCCATCCAAATATCGTTTAGCCCTCCCAACAATTTCTTCCATACCTCCTCCGGTGCCCATTTCCAGCCGTCACTGTCTATGCCGTCTTCCCCTGCCGCCTTCCCCTTCTTTAATTTATCTCTCACCCTTTGCAGTTCATCCCAACTGAATTCTTCTCCTCCCTCTTCCTCTCCCTTTTCCCTTTCTTCTATTGTCGGCGTCACGCCGACCGCTTCCATATCCTCTTCCCTGCCCCCTAACATATCCATAAAGTGCCTTTTCCATTCTCCCATTTCTATTGTTTCCCCCCTTTTTCTTCTCTTCCTTTCTTTCTCTTCAGGTACTCCCATATTTCTGCCTCCCCCTTCAACCCTCTCACTTCTTCTATATCCCTTGCCCGCTGCTCTCTCTTCTTCTTGTCCCATAGTTCTTTCTGCCTCTTCTTCTCCTCCATAACTTCCACCCAACTCTTTTTGCCTTCTCTCGCCTCCTTCACTTTCTTCCTCAACTCCCTCTTTCCTCTTCTACATTCTTCATCAAACCATTGCCCCCCGCCCCCTACACCATTTCTTTACCGTAGCCTTCCCTAATTCCTCCGTTATGTCTTCTACCTTTCCTTTCCTTCCATACCACCTTCTCCAGTTCGCTGATATATATTTCTTTTGTTTTCTCGTTCCACACATTTACTAATCTTCCTATATTCCTCTTTTCTGTATCATTTTCCCGCATCTCCTTCTTCCCCATCTCCACCTCTATTGGCAAATGATCCGATTCTAACCTTTCTCCTATTCTGAATCCTGCTATCTCCTTTTCCATCTCCTCATTGACCAACACATAGTCTATTACCGACCTACCGTTCGGTCCCACGTATGTGTACTCTCCGTCCGCATCTCCCCATCTTCCTCCATTAAGCTTATACCACCTTCCCTCGCTTAACCATTCCAACATTACCTTCCCCTCTGCGTTTACCACCTCATCTCTTGATCTCATCTCTTCCCTTTCCTCCATGCCTCTCCAGCCCCCAAGGCTTTTACGCTTCTAGTCCTCGCGTTCATATCTCCCCCTATCATCATCGCTTCTTCCACTCCTTCCGTTGTCTCTTCCACCTGCTTTACCATCTCTTTCATCTTCTGATTCGAGTACATCGCATATATATTCCACCACTCTCCCTTGTAAGTACACTGATCCATACCCACCCTCTTCTTCCTCCCACTTATTCTTTACCCCCGTTATTATTCCTCCCTTCGCTCTCCCCCTCCTTTTTTCCCTCGTCGCCTCTTGACACCTCCATCTGAATTCCTGTGGCATCTTATTCTTAATCTCTCCCCATTTATTTCTATCCACCCATGTTTCCATCAACCCTACATAGTCGAATTTTCTTAAATATCTCTTCAGCTCCCCATCCTCTACCTCTTCTCCCTTAATCCATTTTGTTAATCCCGCTATATTCCAGAAGCAAGCCCTACAACTCATCTTCGTTCCTTCCCCCTTCTACTGTTCTACTGTCTCCTTCTCCCTCTCTCCCTTTCCCCCCTCCCTTCCCCTCCACTGTCTCAGTTTTTTCTCTCCTCCATCCCATTCTAACCATTTATCATCCACTTTCAGCTTTCTATACCCCATTTTAACTTTTCTTCCTTGTTCTCTCTCCTTAACCGCGAACTGCCAAATTTCCTTCTGTATTTCCCTCTCCTTCACCGTAAGATCGTGATCAATGTATATCCTACTTCCCCTCAATCTCCCTTTATTCTTCATCACCCTCTCCTTGTCTTCTTTCGTTTCCATTTTTACCAGCATTATTTCCCTTCCTTTTCCTCCCCAATTATTAACTTCTTCTACGGCTACTTCTACTTGTAATTCCTTTCTTAACCATTCTCTGACCTGCTGCCTCTCCATTCCTTTTTGTATTTCCACCCCTCTAATCACTATATTATTCCTTCTTTCCTTTTTTTCCAGCAATTCCAGCCGTTCTTCTATTTTTCTCATTTTTTGTCCCATCTCCACCTTTTCTTTTTTCCACTCCTGCTCCATCTTCTCTCGTTTTTCTATATCTTCCTTCATTTCTCTCCTCATTTCAGCATTCTCTTTCCTCATCTCCACATTCTCTCTCCTCATTTCTTTTAATTCTTTCATGATTTCTTTCAACATATCTGCCATACCTTGTTCTTTGCCCTCCTCCATGTTTTGCACGTTTCTCTCTCCTTCTCCTTTCTCCCTCTCTATCGACCTCTGCATCTTCCTGCTCCTTATGAATATTTCCGGAACTCTTTTCCCCTCACTTCCTACCCTCTCCCTGTGCCCTCCACTCGCCATTTATTCGACTTTTATTTATTTCTCCCGACGCACCAATGTCTTCCGCTGTTTTATTTCTTTTATTGTTTACTTTAATTTAATTTAATGTTAAATAAAATAAATCCTTCGCGTCACCAACAAAAAGTCCTCGACACTCGCCTGTATCCGGCCCGGCCTAGTCTGTCACAAAAAGTTCCTTCACCGCAGGTACTTGCATTATACATATATATATATATATATATATATATATATATATATATATATATGTGTGTGTGTGTGCAAATGTCTTTTAGAGGTTCGAGAAATCTGTATAAAACATACGATTCAAGTTCTGATTCTGGCTCAAATTCACCAAAATTTCCATATCGTTCAAGATCCCCAATTAAAAACACAAAAATGGCTTTAAATCAAACAACACCTGTTCTTAAACAAGAATATTTAAATATGATTCCCGATTTTCATGGTGAAACGGAACTATTACCGCGCTTTATCGAAATCAGCGAAAAGCTCGTGTATAAGTTTTATAATGCGCAAGATGTAAACGATTTTCAGAATGAATATCTGATGTCAAGCATTTTGTCAAAAATTAAGGGAAAAGCCGCAACAAACATATCGTCTTGTATTATTACAAATTGGTTAGAATTAAAGACCGCTTTAATAAACACGTATGCAGACAAAAGAGATTGTTTCAGTTTAAATATTGAAATGACAGAATTAAAACAAGGAAATGAAACACCATTTCAATTTTATAGTCGTATTCAACATTTATTAAACTTACAAGTTTCTTATCTAACAACGCACTTTACCGCTAACGATGCAAATGTCTTAACGCAATATTTTCGCAAATACGCGCTGAGAATTTTATTACGTGGACTGAAGGAACCACTAGGATCCCTCATGCGAACGAAAAATCCAGTGCTTACGATTTCCAATGGGATATCAATCGGCAAAAATCCGAACAAAATAAATTAATTCCAAACCCGAATTTTCAAAATAAACCTGTTTTTAAAAATCAACCATTACAAATTACAAATTTTGATCATAATGCGCGATATTTACAAAAACGAAATGTCGTTACAATCAGCAATCGAATTTTAATCGAAACAATGTACCTATTCATAACGAAAAAGTAAATGTTTTTAGACCGCATCAAAACCAAAATTTGCCAAAACCTATTCCAATGATCACGTCAACTAGGAATACATATCGACCTAATCTAAACCAGGGCGATTATTTTAAACAAAATATTCCGAACAATGTAGTTCAAGAATTACATAATATTGATGACGATTCATGCGAAATAGCGGATGAAACAAACGAAATTGATTACCAACCTTCCGTTGAATTTCCTGAAGAACAAAATGATTTTTTAGACGAAATAGCCTCGGAATACCCCAATTCGAATTAATGAATGCAACAAATGATCACAGCGAACTACCATACATAATACTTCCTGAAAATAATTTAAAATTATTAATAGATACTGGCAGTTCAAAATGTTTCGTAAATCCCAATATAGCGAATAAATATTTTAATGGTTCAATAAAACACGATCCATTTCAAATTTCTACAGCACATGGTACTTCATTCGAAAAGTACAGTACTGTAATATCATGTTCAAAATTGTTTAATTTACAAAAGGACCTTCCTTTAAAATTTCACTTATTCAATTTTCATAATTATTTTGATTGTTTACTAGGATTGGATAATTTAATAAAATTAAATGCTACGATCAATCTAGAAAAAAATCTATTAATTACGCCAAATTGTGAAATTAAATTGCATTATCACAAATTACGTTGAAGCACAAATTTTATAGTTCTACAACCACGAACTGAACAAGTAATTAAAGTTAATGTGCAAAATATTAAAGAAGGTGAGATTATTATTCCTTACACGAAATTAAATGATCTAGAAATACCTGAATGCGTTACAAAAGTAAAAAATTACCAAGCTCTTTGTACCATTCTAAATCCAACAGAAAAGGAAATAAGAATTGATAAATGTTTGCCAAATCAACCCTTAGTAGCTGAAAATTTTAACGATTACGATTTAAATTTTAATCCAAATTTCAACGTAATAGAATCTAAACAAACAAAATTTGATCCATCAAAAAATATACGTACTGATCACATGAACGTAGAAGAAAAAACGTCAATTATTAAATTAATTAAAGAATATGAGGATATATTTCACTCAGAAAATCAACAATTAACGTTCACAAATCAAATCAAACATAAAATAAGAACAGACGAATTACCTGTTTACACAAAATCATACCCTTACCCCGAAGTACACAGACAAGAGGTACAAAATCAAATTAAAAAAATGTTCGTAAATCGCACAGCCCTTGGAGTTCACCTATCTGGGTAGTACCAAAAAATTGGATGCCTCTGGCAAGCGAAAATGGAGGATAGTCGTAGACTATCGTAAGTTAAACGAAAAAACTATCGGTGATCGATACCCATTACCAAATATAAATGATTTATTGGACAAGTTAGGCAGATGCCAATACTTTTTTACATTAGACCTGGCATCAGGATTTCACCAAGTTGAAATGTCTGAAGAAGATATACAAAAAACCGCTTTTAACACGGAAAATGGTCACTATGAATATTTGCGTATGCCATTTGGACTTAAGAATGCACCCGCAACATTTCAGAGAATTTTAGATAATATTTTACGCGGAATTCAAAATGAAAAATGTCTGGTTTATATAGATGATATAATAATTTTTAGTACCAGCCTTCAAGAACACATAGAGCGTTTAAAAGAAGTATTTGAAAGACTAAGAAATTCAAATTTCAAAATTCAGCTACATAAATCTGAGTTTTTAAGAAAAGTCGCATACCTAGGACACGTTGTTATCCCCGAAGGTGTAAAACCAAATCCTGACAAAATAAAAGCAATCCAGAATTACCCAATTCCAAGATCTACTAAACAAATTAAAGGTTTTCTCGGATTACTTGGTTATTATAGAAAATTCATCAAGGATTTTGCTAAATTAACAAAACCCCTTACGACTTGCTTAAAGAAAGACGCAGTAATAAACATTAAAGACCCCGATTACGTGAAATGTTTTGATTTATGTAAAAATTTATTAATTAATGAGCCGATACTTAGTTTAGTTTAGTTATAATTGAGTGGGGCGTTTGTCGCCCCTCCACTGCGACCGCAAGGGTCTATTGTGGCTCACAACTAATTATAGTTCACCCTCCATGCCCATTCTCTTTAAATAGAGTAGGATTTTAGTGGGTGAGATTTTGTCAAGTTCTCCCAGCTCCAGTTTTATCTTACCAAAGACTGTGAACCTGATTTTGTCCCCAGCGGGGCAGGCACACATCACGTGCTCCGCTGTTTCTTCCGTTTCACAGCATAGTCTGCACTCAGTGGTCTCAGCCACTCCCAGCCTATGCATATGATGCCTTAGTCGGCTGTGTCCGGTAACCAGGGCTGTCAGAGTTCGCAGATCTTTCCTGCCCAAACCTAACAGTATCCTGGTTCGTGCCGCAGATGGGCCCTTTAGCACTAACTTGGAATGTCTCATTCCCTGGCATTCCTGCCAGTTTTTTAGTACCTTGTGCTCCATCCAGCTCTTATTCGAGCTTCTGGCCAGGGCTCTTGTAATCCCAAGAGCCGGTTCTGGACCAATAAATTTTTGGTTAGCCCCGCTCTTTGCCAGGGAATCGGCGGCTTCGTTTCCCTCTATTCCAGCGTGTCCGGGTATCCAGACCAGGCTAACCTTGTTGACTCTCCCTACTTGAGAGAGTACTGCGCGGCAGTCCCTGACCGACATCAGTGTACACTGATTGTCGGCAAGGACTTGCAGTGCTGTTCTGCTGTCAGAAAAAATTTTTATCGTCCTGTGCTGCCGAGGGCTTTTTAATAGCTCTCGTGCGCACATTTCAATGGCATAGACTTCTGCCTGTTGGATCGATGCATACCTACCAAGACTGAACTCTAATCCAGTTCTTGGTTTGCGGCAGAACACTCCAGCTCCTGCTCCTTCAGTTGTTCTGGAGCCATCCGAGAACCAGCTCGAATCTGCCTGTAACAGGGCGACTTGGTTACGCTCCCATTGGTCACGAGATGGAAATATGACTTTGTAGGGCAGTCCGAAGCTGTATATTGTAGACATTGTATCAGCCCTCATCCCCAGGATGTCATCCGCTTCAATGTCGGGCGACAGCCTGTTCCGCATGAAGGCCAATGTCTGCGGCCTTTGCATCTCCGCATTATGAAATCGATATGTTGCCTTCCTGGCCTCACTTTGCAGCAAAATATGCAAAGGAGGAAGATCCAGTAGCACTTCCATGGCAGCTGACGGCGTGGTGCTTAATGCCCCAGTCACCGATATGCTGGCCATTCTCTGTAGGCTTGCCAGTTTTACTCTGGCTGTCCTTCGTGAGGAGACAGTCCACCAGACAATACAGCCATACGTAATGATTGGTCTAATAACCACCACGTATAGCCAGTACATTTGCTTGGGGACCAATCCCCACGTTTTTCCAAGCCGATACTTACTTACCGTTTAATTTAACCACGGACGCAAGTAATTTTGCAATCGGTGCCATTTTATCGCAAGGTAAAATTGGAACACACTTACCAATAGCATATGCTAGTTGAACTCTAAATAATTCAGAAACCAATTATTCAACGATCGAAAAAGAACTTTTAGCGATCATATGGGCCGTTAAATATTACAGACCTTATCTTTTTGGCCGCAAATTTACTATAATTACTGATCATAAGCCTTTACAATGGTTGTTCTCCTTAAAAGAACCAAATTCTAAAATGATTAGATGGCGTTTGAAACTTGAGGAGTACGATTACCAAATTCTATACAAAAAAGGTTGTTTAAACAAAAACGCCGATGCTTTGTCGCGAATTGAATTAAACATGATCAACGAATCGCCAACAACTTCCAAAACAATTCTCGATTATATCGATGAATATAATAAAGAACTCGAAACACAAAATACAAAAACCCAATCACTAATAGTGGAAGCAGACAATTTAGAAAATAATGATGATGATGATGAAACAGTTCATTCAAATCGTGAAAACCCTATAATTGGCATTCAAATTGTAGACTGTCCTGTTAATTTTGGAAAAAATCAAATAATCATTTCAGAAGTTAATTATGCACCTGCAAAACCAACGTTTATAAAGCTTTATAAAACAAAGCAAAGAATACTTGTTCAATTTTCAAAGAACAATTTCGAAAAAGAAATGATTGATTTCATTAAGGAATTTATTGTACCCAAAATTAAATATTATATATATTTTGAAGATCCTTTATACGAAAAATTTAGTATAACACTTCAAAAATACTTTAAGAACTCCGAAATTAAAATGATTAAATGTTCAACCAAACTAATTGATATTAATGACGAAGATGAAATAATACAAACCATTCAGAATTATCACGAAGGTAAAAGTAACCACCGTGGTCTCGATGAAACGCAAAATGAGTTGCGAAAATTTTATTATTGGCCTAACCAAAGGAATTGCATTCAAACCTACATTAATAAATGTGAACTTTGTCAATTAACAAAATATGACAGAAAACCTTTGAGATTACTCAAACTCAACATAACCCCTACGGCGGTTAAGCCTTTCCAAATACTACATATTGATAGTATAACATTGGAAAAGACTAAATTTTTAACCATAATCGATTCATTCTCAAAATATGCTCAAGCCTATAAACTAAACTCATCCCAAAGTATTGAGGTAGTTAACAATTTAATAAAGTATTTCACACATCATGGCATACCAGAGCAAATAATATCAGATAATGGATTGGAATTTAAAAACACACTAGTGAAAGAACTATTAGAAATTCACAAAGTAAAGATACATTTTATTAGTTCCCAACATCCAGAACTAATGGATTAATAGAAAGGTTCCATTCTACGTTAATTGAACATATCAGATTATTAAATAATCGAGTAGAATATAAAACTGAACCTATAGAAATAAAAACTAATTACGCATTATTAGCATATAACAATTCCATTCACTCTGTTACAAAACTAAAGCCTTATGAAATAATTTTTTGGATTTTGTTTCTAAATGCCCTGGCATTTAGAAACAAAATCCCCATTCGATATAGAAATTGACAAACAACTTGTAAATAATTACATATCGAATCACAAAAACAAAATAAAATTGTTGTATGAAAATTTAAATAATAAAATACAACAAAGGAAAGAAAACGTCATTAACAAAATCAATGAAAATAAAGAAAAATTACCGCAAATTCCTAAACGAGTATTCGTGAAGAATAGACAAAAACAGGGAAAAACTCAAAACAAATTTAAAACGGAAACAACAAAAAGTATAAACCCTGAATTAAAAACAGCTAAAATAACAGCCAAACATTTTAATACTACTGAAAATATTCACCTTTCGAATATTAAAAGACCCACAAAACAAACATATCAATTTAAAAACCTTCCAGGTTCCTCTCAATGACATGGAACAGAAATAAGGAATATCACCCAGAACTTAGGGATACTTCCAATAAATTTGGGACTTGCCAAACTACAAAGAACGAAACACCTTTGTTCATTATTATGAATTAGGACCGCTATACGAAGAGTATATTGCTCTAAATCATCAATATGAAAACCTTAATTCTAGCGTATCTAACAATATAATATTTGCAAGAGAATTAGGAAATTATGACCAAATAATCCAATTTATTCAAACTACAATTAATGATAAAATGGATAATTTAAAAGCACACGCTTTGAATGTAAGAAAGAAAAGAGGTTTAATTAACGGTTTAGGATCGATAATTAAAACCATATCCGGAAATTTAAATGCAGATGACGGAAAAAGATACGATAACATTTTAAAGCACATCGCTGAAAATCAACAAAACTTACAAAATCAATTAAAAATGCAGTGTACCATTAATCATAAAATTATTAAACAATTTAATGATACAATACAAGATATACAGCATAATGAATTGACTTTGCGATCAAGAATTTTACAATTAAATGAAATCGTAAAAGACGGTGTAAAAAACCAAAATCTTCTAGTAGCGAAAGATCTCTACAATCAATTATTTATTAAATTTTATATTAAATGTCTTACAGGATATTGAAAATTCTGTTACATTTTGTAAACTAAAAACATTACATCCAAGCATTATAAAACCTATCGATCTATTTCAAGAGTTGCAGAAAATATCTTTCCATTACAAGGAACAGTTCCCTTTCGAACTAAAATACGAGAATATATTTGACTTCAATTGTAAAATAGAATCTACAAAAATAAATTATTTCCTATCAATACCAATTGATTACGAAAATGACTTTGAGCTTTATTATTTACATCCAATACCTACAAAACACGAATCAGAATTTTTAACGATAATTCCAGGCGAGGTAGCGAGCGAGAGAGAGAGAGAGAGAGAGAGAGAGAGAGAGAGAGAGAGAGAGAGAGAGATTTGATTGATTGACGTTTATTTAGCTTTCACAGCTATTTCATTACAATGTAATTGATACCTACTCTCTAACCTAATAACAAATACAATATACAATATACATATACATAACACATATGGAGTAACACTAATTAATTAATTCCCAATGTCTGAGTAATTCATCAATCTGCAATAACAAAAAACAAAACAAAACAAAACAAAAAACAAAACAAAATGACAAACATCTCTTAACAGTCTCTTGAATTGGGCCAAGGTTGCACACTGCTTCACCCATATAGGCAACGCATTGTACATTTTAACCCCATCATAAAATATACTCTTCTGCGCATTTCTTGTTCTTCTGAATCCAATGGTGATGTTGCCGACTTGCCGTGTCACTCTATCTGTCCCACAATCTACACTAACAAACTTCCTTGTCACTTCTTTCGGCATCATTTTCTTCACCGCCTTAAATATAAATATACAGACATTGTAGTGTAGTCTACGTCTTACATGCATGAAGAGAGTCGCTTGCAGCATATCGTCTATCCTGGTATATCTGCTATATTGCAGTATAACCCGCATCGCTCTATTCTGCGCTACCTGCAGTTTATTCAGCTCCGTCTCTCCCATGCATAATAACAGCGTGGCACAAAAGTCAAAGTGTGGTGCTATTATTGATTTGTAGACCACGCATCTGGTGTACGCCGAGAGGTGTTGCCCTATCCTATTCAGGAAGCTCGTTTTCTTTCCTATTTTAGCCAATATATACTCGCAGTGGTCTTTTAGTTGTAGCTTATCATCAATTATTACTCCTAAGTATTTAATTTTTACCACTTGCTCTATTTTAGTTCCGTCCATACATTTCAACACAATATCCCCTCTCACTTCTTTCTTCACACTCCTTACAATCATACATTTGGTTTTCACCGCTTTCATTTTCAACTTGTTCCTACACATCCATCTTTCAGCTGTGTTTAATGCCCTATTCATCTTACTTTCCACATCCGTGCTACTATCTCCAGTTACATATATTAAGGTGTCATCAGCAAACAATTTTATTGTGCAATCTTTCTGGCACATGTCGATAATATCATTTACGTATATAAGAAAAAGCAAGGGTCCTAACACGGATCCTTGGGGTACTCCGTATTTCGTTGACAGAATTTCCGAGACTACCTCGTTAAATCGAACCTGCTGTGCTCTATTGCTTAAGTACGACCTGAACCATTCCCACACTTTTCCCCTAATTCCATATTCGTATAGTTTTTCTAGTAATACTTCTCTGTCCACAGTTTCAAAAGCTTTTTTTAGATCCATGAAAGTTACTCCTATTAATTTACCTTCACTGATGCTTATTTTCCATTCATCTAATACGAGTTGAATCGCCGTCTCACACGAATATTTTTTTCTGAAGCCCGACTGATGCTCTGTTATAACTTCATTAGTTTCTAAATAATTTTCAATTTGTTTTTTCACTACTAATTCAAGGACCTTCTCATACAGTGGTAACATATTGATTGGGCGAAAGTCCTTTGCTTTTATAGCTTTCTCTTTCTTTGGTATTGGTACTATTGTGGACGTCTTCCAACTGTCAGGAAAGCATTTCAACCGGACTTGTCAATATTTTATACCATATTAAACAATAAATAAATCAACTCACAAAAAAATCATTTTGTATGCTTTATCACTTCCTCGATTTATAAAAAAACCAAACCGATTAGCTTATCCTAACCACGAAAGAAAATCGCGAAAATCAGTGATTTTTCGGAGGGTCACACTGTGATGATTCCTTAAAAAGTGGAAGGATACAAATGTGGAGGAGGTATATTACTTTCTTGCTCTCGCTACTCATGCCGCAAGTTAAAAAACAAAAAATCAACGATTACTGGTCAACTGATACATTTTTGTCTACTTTTGCACAAATTATGCCAAGAAATAGGTATTTACTTTTGCTGAAATTATTACATTTTGTCGACAACAATAATATTGATAAAACCGACAGAATTTTTAAGTTTTAAGTATGGTGGTGGGCTATTTAAAGTTTTCGTTTAGAAATCTAATGTAATGTTCCAAAATTTGTGCCAAAACAGTACATACCATCAAAACGCCATAGATTTGAAGTCAAACTCTTTGTATTGTTTATACCGTTTATCGTTTATACCGGAGCGACAACAGAAATTCAAAATATTAATGATGATTTGGAAAAATCTGTTCTCACTTTGATGGAGGCATACTTAAATAAAGGGCACACTTTGTTTTTCGCTTTGTTCAAACATTCGTCTGTGATTTGTATAGTAAGAATTGGGTTTTCTACACTTGTGTGTTGTGTTATTAGTGTTTTCTGTTCGTTTGGGTCGATTTGTACTTTTATTGATTCGGTTTTATCTATTTTTTCGTTAAATTCTTTCATGTAATCGAAAATTGGGGTTTGCTTCTTTATTTTTTCATTTATATGGCAAACTTTAATTTCTATTTCTGGGTCAGAAAATATGTATTGTATAATTCTTTTTACTCCCGGGTGTTGCCGTGTTTGTTGAAATAAACTTGACGTTTCGCTGATCATACTGTCAGCTTCTTCAGAAGGTTTCTAAAGATTGGTGTTGATATCTTTTGCTCCGCGTTATATAGCCGGTCGTTGCTGCGCTTCGTTGATGCGTATCCGTTACGTTCCGTTGATCCGGATCCGATATCGTCCGCTGATCCGTGCCCGATGCGTCTCTTGGATTCGCCCTTGGTGGTCCTGGCTGCGTGGTCGATGGTTCTTTCTGCGTCTTCCATGGTTCTTTCCGCGTCTTCGATGGTCCTTTCAGTGCCAATTTCCAAACTTTGCTCAGTCTGTACCCATCTTCTCGGTTGAAGTTGTTCGGGTTCTTCATTATTTCCAAAGATTCTCTCACTATCCGTGGGTAGTATTGACTGTTTCTAGCGAGGATCTTGACGTCGTTGTAATCGATGATATGATTGCTTCCCGTGTGGTAGTGCTCTGCTACTGCGGATTTTTCTGTGCTACCATGCTCCATGTCTCTGCGATGCTCGTTTACTCTGCACTGTATGCTGCGTCCAGTTTGTCCAATATACGATTTCCCGCACTGACATTGAAGCTCGTATATTCCTTTAACTCGTAATCTTGGTATCGAGTCTTTATTTGACGGAAGCAGTTCTTTTATTTTCTTAGCGGTGCCGAATCAGAAGCCATCAGCTCTAGTGACATGAAGCCGAAATGCTGGTACCGCTACGTGGACGACACATTTGTGATATGGCCCCACGGTATAGACAGTCTGCACACGTTCAAAGAACACATCAACAGACAACATGCCAACATCAACTTCACGATGGAGATGGAAGAGAATGGCTGCTTACCTTTCTTGGATGTACTGGTAAAACGCAACAACAGTGGAAAATTGGGACATGGAGTATACCGCAAGAAGACCCACACGGACCGATATCTACACGCAGACTCTCATCACCATCCACAGCAGAAACGATCGTTAGTCACAACACTGCTACGCAGAGCAGACAGGATTAGTGATCCTAGCAACAAAACTAAAGAAATCCAACATGTGAAGGACGCATTGCAGAAAAACGGCTACAAATCACATGAGATTGAGAGACTTGCCAGGGCTAAGAAGAAAACGAAGGATGACCCAAAACAAGAACCAGTAGGATACGCGTACCTACCTTACATTGCCGGAGTGACGGATAGGCTGAAGAAAACTCTACAGAAGAAGAATATCGACGTCAGATTCGGCACCGCTAAGAAAATAAAAGAACTGCTTCCGTCAAATAAAGACTCGATACCAAGATTACGAGTTAAAGGAATATACGAGCTTCAATGTCAGTGCGGGAAATCGTATATTGGACAAACTGGACGCAGCATACAGTGCAGAGTAAACGAGCATCGCAGAGACATGGAGCATGGTAGCACAGAAAAATCCGCAGTAGCAGAGCACTACCACACGGGAAGCAATCATATCATCGATTACAACGACGTCAAGATCCTCGCTAGAAACAGTCAATACTACCCACGGATAGTGAGAGAATCTTTGGAAATAATGAAGAACCCGAACAACTTCAACCGAGAAGATGGGTACAGACTGAGCAAAGTTTGGAAATTGGCACTGAAAGGACCATCGAAGACGCGGAAAGAACCATGGAAGACGCAGAAAGAACCATCGACCACGCAGCCAGGACCACCAAGGGCGAATCCAAGAGACGCATCGGGCACGGATCAGCGGACGATATCGGATCCGGATCAACGGAACGTAACGGATACGCATCAACGAAGCGCAGCAACGACCGGCTATATAACGCGGAGCAAAAGATATCAACACCAATCTTTAGAAACCTTCTGAAGAAGCTGACAGTATGATCAGCGAAACGTCAAGTTTATTTCAACAAACACGGCAACACCCGGAAGATACATCTCTTTGGAACGATGGCCGTGAAAGCCTACATTCGATTAATTCTTTTTACTTTCAACCAATTTTTCTTATCTAAACCACAACATGTTTTTGGTATAGCTAATTTCTTTACTTTGTGTAATATTAACAATTGCTTTAGGTTCAATAAAGTTTTGAAAATATTTTTATATGATGGTTTATCATGAAATAATTCTTTTGTGACTAGGTAATAAATATATCGTTGATTTGACATAATAAATGGAACTTCGGTAACATTTTTGTTCTGGTTTTTTAATTTGTCTATCGCACCGTACTTAAGTTTGAATTTTAGTGCGATTCCTGCGTTCATATGCAGATCTTTGGAAACACAATGCGCGAGTGCATAATTATTCGGCATTTTAAATAAATCTTCGTTAATCTCTTGGATATGTGGAGTATGATAATTTTGTTTTCGATTTTTAATCTGTTCGTATGTTAATATTTTGGTGTTGTCTATACAGTTTAATTCAATTCTTGATAAATAATCCGCGTTTGCGTTCTGTTTTCCTTTTTTGTATGAAATTTCATAATCGTACTCTTCTAATCTGAGTCGCCATCTGATCAATTTAGAATTAGGTTCTTTAAGAGACATGAGCCATGTAAGGGGGTCTATGATCAGTTATGATTTTGAAATGTCGTCCAAATAAATAAGGTCTGAAGTATATACAGGCCCACACAATTGCTAGTAATTCCTTTTCAATTGTGGAGCAATTTTTTTCATGCTGGTTTAGTGTACGACTTGCATACGCGATTGGTAAATCTTTACCTATTATGCCTTGTGATAAAACGGCACCTAATGCTACGTCGGATGCATCAGTTGTTAAATTGGTTTTGTAATTTTGGCAAAATCTTTTATAAATTTTCTGTAATAACCGGTCACTCCTAAGAATGACTTTATTTGTTTTGCTGTAGTGGGTATTTTTGAATTTTTTATTGCCGTAATTTTATCAGGGTTTGGTAATACGCCATTAGGAGTGATTACGTGTCCTAGATATTTAACTTCTTTTTGTAGGAATTCGGTCTTGTCTAATTGAATCTTTAAATTTGCATTTCTTAATCGTTCAAATACGATTTTAAGACGTTCTAAATGTTCTTGGAGACTGGTCGAAAATACAATGATATCGTCTAAATAAACTAAGCAAATTTTATTTTGGATTCCGTGTAAGACGTTATCCATCATTTTTTGGAATGTTGCTGGGGCATTTTTTAGACCAAAAGGCATTCGAATAAATTCATAATGTCCATTTTCAATATTGAATGCTGTTTTTTCAATGTCTTTTTCATCAATTTCAATTTGATGAAAACCTGAGGCTAAGTCAATAGTAGTGAAATATTGGCATCTACCTAATTTATCTAGTAAATCTGATACGTTTGGAATGGGATATTTGTCAGCTATGGTTTTGTCGTTTAATTTCCTATAATCGACAACTATTCGCCATTTGCGTTTGCCTGACGCATCTAGTTTTTTGGGTACGATCCAAATTGGGGCAGACCAGGGTGATTGTGATGGTCTTATAATATTTTGTTTCAGTAATTTAGCCATTTGTTCTTTGACTTCTTTTTTATGTATTTCCGGGTATCTATAACTTTTAGCGTATATGGGGAATTCATCTGTGGTGCGTATAGAATGTTTTATTGCGTTAGTGAAAGTTAAAGTTTTATTATCATCATGAAATAGATCAGAATATTTATTTAATAGTTTCGTTATTTCTTTTTGTTCTTCTGTGTTTAGATGATTTAATCGGATATTTTTTTGATTTATGTTATTTTCTATACAATTAACAGATACATTATTCATTTCCTCGGTATTAGGTTGTTTGAGAGGGTAAATTGTATTCGCTAATTTGATTGAGTTTTCCTCATATTTAATTTCTGCTTGAAGAAAGTTTAGATGGTCGTTACCTATTAACATATCGAAATAGCTATGGAATGGAAATATACTGAATTTTAGTTTTAAATTTGGTATTCCTAGTTCAGGGCAAGGAAATTTTACTGCGCCTTTGCCATTAGTTTGTCCATGAAAGGGTTTTTACTGAGAAATGATCTGGAACGATGCATTCTTTGTAATTTCTGTGTGCTATTCGTGGGTGAATAAATGATCTTGTACTGCCTGTGTCTATAAGACATTTATAACCATGAAACATAACGTGTGGTAATGTTGAATACTGAAGATGATTGAAATTTAAATATTCTATTGTCAGTTGTTTATTTCTGGGATTGAGGCTAGTATACGAAATTTTTCATTTTCATTATTTTGGTCAATATCTTGGTCATTGCTTATTTCTTCTTCGAAATAAGGTAAATCTTGGTCGTAATTGAGATAGTCTTCGTTTGAAACGAATTCGGTTGTTTCGAATTGTTTTATTGGATTTTCTGGTTCTAAGGTATGTAGTTCTTCTCTGACTCGATTAAATTGAGGTTGAAAGGGTTTTCGTTGAAAGTTTTGTGGTTTCTGCGAAATCATTCGAGGTTGAGTGTAACTTATACCTGACATAGGTGTTGGTTTGTATATCTTCGTATTTCTCGGTTGTTGTTGCGTGTTCATAAATGAATTAGGGTTTTGCGAATTTCGCGGGTAGAGAAATCTTTGGGCATTCGAAATGAATGGTGTTATATTTGGTTTATGTGATATTTGTTTTATCACAGGGGAATTGTATTTCTGATAATTACTTTGATTAGGTGTGTTTACGTGTTGAATTTCGTTTGTCAACATGTTTAATGCGGTTTGTAGAGTATCTGGATTTTTTGATCTTAATTGTGATCCTATTGGTTCTTTGATTCCAAATAACAAAGCTTTTAGGGCAGCTTTACGAAATACTTCTGTTATTATTGGTGCTTCTTGCGCGTTATAACGTAAATTTACATAACTTAATTGAAGGTTTAATAAATTTAACATTTTTTTATAATAGTAGAACACTGATTCGTTTGTTTGTTTTAATGCACATATTTCTAGGTTCAAAGTAAAGCAATCTATTTTGTCTTGATATGCTTCCATCAAAGCTGTTTTGATATCGTGCCAATTTTCAATTTGTCGATTGGCTACTGATATGGCGGCATCGCCTTTAATTTTGGATATTATACCATTTACTAAATACAAGTTTTGGAAATTATTTATATTTACACGATCATAAAATCTGTCTATCAAAGCTTCGCACGTTGATATAAAACGGGGTAGTAATTCTGGTTCACCTTTATATTCAGAATTCATATCGAAATATTCTTTCTTTAGGGCTGGTACATTTGCGACATTCGGGGCTTGTAGCACCGCTGGCTGGATGACTCGAGTTGCCATTTTATATTATTATTGTTTAGTACAAATTAATTTTATATTTTATTAAGTTGTGTTTTTACACAAAATTATTATTCGGTTTAATTCAAGGTATTATATTTTATTATTTAGTTTAATATTATTATTCAGTTTAATGTCTTGTGTTTCGTTACACATAAAATTATTTTATTATTTAATTCAATATTCGTGTTTCATTTACACGTAATATTATTTAATTCAATATATCGTGTTTCTTTACACGTAAAATTATTTTATTTCAATATATCGTGTTTCTTTACACGTAAAATTATTTTAATTCAATATATCGTGTTTCTTTACACGTAAAATTTTAGTTTTTATACTAAGGAAAAGTTTTGTTGTTCGTACAAAACGAATGTGAAGAATACAAAAATATTGCAATCAGTATCATGAAACGTTCAAAAAATTGTGAATGCACTTACATGAGTATCAAAAACATTTGACTTCTGAAGTGAATGAGTCGTTTCTTGATTTATTTTTCTCCGTAGTGGATTCGTTTTTCGGGTTTTTCGAACCGTGGATTCTGAGTGAGCCTTCCTTGGATCGGTGGTTACCAGTTTCAGTTTTTTCTGTAATTCCTTCGTTGACTTTGTCGGTTCTTGGATTCTCAGTGAGCCTTCCTCGAATTTTCCGGCGTCCAGCAATTTGTAGTAGATTGTTTTTTCAAAAGGTTCTTCTGTTATTTAAATTGTTTAAAAACAATCACGAAGTTTCGTTATCGTGTAACATGATCCGTACGAATGCGCCAAATATGTTTACTTTACGGTAAACGGGTTTTTTTAAAACAATTTTATTTACTACACACAGATATAAACGTACAGTTACGAATATTAATGTAGACTTAAAGCTAATATGCGAACGCTTAGATTATATACAATGTAAAAATGCTGATCCTATGGGATTCATGGTCACGGCGCGCTTCTCCGGATGCGAGGTCGTAGGTGTTGCAGCGTCTGCAGGAATGCCGTGATAACTTTGATATATAACAAAAAAGCACGGGGCCTAAAATTGTTCCCTGCGGTACTCCCATATTAATCTGTTCACGCTCAGAATGTACAGAATTCAAATAGTCGAGACATTTAAAGTTTAGTGTGACGTACTGTCTGCGTTCACATAAGGAGCCCGCTAACCATTCGAGACTAATACCAATGTCATAAAGTTTTTGCTTTAAAATATCATGGTTAATGCAGTCGAATTCCCGGCTGAGATCACAAAATATTGCAGCCGGGCACTCGCCCGCATCAAGAATCTGATATTTTCTCATAAAAAGCATGTACTGCAGTCAATGTAGACCTTCCCTTCACGAAACCATGTTGGCTATTACTAATTAATTTTGATTTTTCCAGAAAGTTAATTAATCGCTTCAGATAGGGTAAGATCCCCAATTGTTGGCACTTTAAGGAAGCATTCAACTTTGAATAAACATTAAAAATATATGGTAGGCAACTATACATCGAATATTAATTTTTATTGATTCTATGCCATATTTTTACGTTTTTGAGAGTTAAAAATGTTAGATTCGAATTTAAAAAATTCCGAATTATCATAAAAACTTTTATCGTGTCATTTTCCTAATTGTTGGCACGGTTTCCTAATCATTGGCACCCATATAATCACTAGTTATTGGCACCCCAATTATTGGCAAAATATTTAAGACCAGGTTGTGTCTGATTAAATGCAATAAAATAAGTTGTAAGCTAAGTACCCACCTAGATACGGGTTTATTTAGATTTATTACATGTAGGGGATACAAATTCTGACTTGTACATGTTTTTTTTAAGTAAGCAATTATAATGGTAACTACGAGAACAGTGTTTACATTTAATTCCTATATTGGCCTTATATATATTAGTTACACAAATAAAACACAATCCCGAATACATTAATATGTTATTTTTTATGTCCAAGGTTTGACAGAGCGCCGGCGCCGTCTCATTTGCGTCACCATGTTGAAACAAAAATCTTTTCGCGAGATTTGACGTTCCTATTGGAAATTTATTTAGAAGTTGTGGTTCAGCTTCCTGCACGTTATTCAGAAGAATATTACTTAGTACGTTAATTTTTGGGCTCGCTACCTCAATCAAAGGTTTTACTATAGTTGCATTATCATTGTCATCTTTCTTTTTTCTTTTGATTTGTTTACCCTTGTTCTGTTGTCTGTCTACTTTTGTTTGTTCCTTAACTACTTTTTTCATAGCTTTTTGTTTAGGAATCTCATCTTTTATTTTTACTTTTTCTTCACAAATATTTTTGAATGCAGTTGAAGTTATTACATAACGTATTTTTTCAGTATTTCTTTCACCAGACCTCTCTGGAGTTCTTTGCCACAACAAATAATTGCTTATATTATCATTTAGATGCGTGTCATCCTCTTTGGTAGATATTAAAATAGGCATATCCATTATTTCTTCCTCTGTAAATCTTGTGTCTGGACCTGTTGTGGTTGGAGATATTTTCGCCTCTTGAATAGAAACTCCATTGTCTTCAATATCATGGTAACTATCGTCTTCTGCAACCGGTAAATGTTTGCCATCATTCTGAAAATCGTTGTCAGGGGCGCTGAGTGATAAGTCTATCAACAGCATTTTCTGTAAAGCAGAAAGATCGATAAATTTTATGTAATATTGAAAGTCTTCAGAAAAACTATCTAGTTCGTTCAAAGAAATATTTCGTAGCTCTTCAAATTTAGTAGGCCCAACCAATTCAATAAATTGATCGAAGCTCATAGATGTTGTTGGTAAGACATCTTGCCGAGGGTCTTCGTTGGTTTGTTTTCCGAGGCACTTTGTAAAATCAACTGCGTTTACGTTCCAGGGACACAGCCCACATGCCCTAAAACCATTGGAAATACTTTCTGGTACTAAGTCGGAGATTACTTCATTTAGAATTGGAGCAAATTCTGCTCTAGTAAGTTGAGAAAATGGGTTATTTCTTCTCCATTTCAATACACCATGCTTCCAAAGAGCCTTTAATGGTCTAAAGCAGGACACATCGGCTGGTTGGAGAATCCTGGTAGCATTAGGATATAGTGCTACCAGGATTATTTTAAGATCTGTACACAATTTGCTAATTGGGTACATTAAATGAGTTTTGTGCCCATCAACAAACAATATAATTGGAAATACGACTTTGGATTTTACCAGAAATGGGTAGAATATATTTGCGATATATTCGAAGAAAATCTCCGACTTCATCCATCCGTTGTCGGAGATTCCTAAAATTACGAGTAATAAGGCAGTTACCCAGGTAACATTAGACAAAAAAAATATTTCTGGCAAACACTGTTTCTTACCTATACCCCATCCCTTCGGAACCCCCTCTACAATTTGCTGTGGCATTCTTTTGTATGGATAAACGACCATGGGGGGTGTTGTTATGCCTGAAGCTCCGAAAGTGAACATAACGGTAAGATTACTTTTTGCATTGCCTTTGTCCACCTCGTATACATTTTTGCAACCTTTAGGGGCTAAAACCTTTCCCGTCTTTGGGCAGAGCATGAAACATGTTTCATCGCCGTTGAACACGCGTCTTGCAATTTCGAAAAACTGTTTCTCTTTCAAATATTGTTCAATATCATTGAACCATTTGCGAATATTAGATTCTGAAACATTGCTACTTGCGTTTGTTACAGGCTCAGGTGTCCGACTTGTTAAAATAGGATGGCGATTCATAAAACTTTGAAGCCAAAGCTTGCCTGGAATATTGTCATGAAACGGGGTATTTCTAGGGTTTTCGTCCAGAAATTTTTTAACCGAGGCAACAATATTATCTTTTCTGCAAGGAAAACCCTTCGGACAGCTATCTAATATCCAGGAAACAATGACGGTTTCCTCGTCTTCAGTAAGATAAGTGTCTGGGCCATGACGAATTTTTTTAAATTTGCTGCTCAGTCTAAACTGTAATGTAGATCTGAGGATCCCAAACTTTTTGGCAACGGTCTTTTTAGGCATATGATTTTAAATTTAAATCATTTGTTTTGCGTTTCGGCATCTGAAATCAATCCGAATTTTATACTTATTTATTAAATTTTATTTGTTACAGCAAAATACCTATTTCCCTTCTGCGCCTTTTCAAGTCGAATTTATCAATACATTATTTAAATAAATATTATATTATTGGTGCCAACAACTAGATCAATTCTAAATTCACATTGAAACCCAATCATTGGCACCCGTACCATTAATAAGTTTTGCCGCTTTAGAGGATCCAGAAGTTGGCACCCGCTAAGTTATTATTTCCCGCCAAAAAATACAAGGTTATGCACAATAATGTATGAATTTAGATGATTTAAGGGCGTACAACAAATTTTCAAGTCAAGATTCTCGAAGATAACATTATTAGAATAGTTTTTTACTTACCTTGCGCTTCTAAAAATGGCAAATATTCACTAGAAAAACCAGTCGCGGAACACCTCTTTCAAAAGCAACTCACTGAACAGAAATGAACAGAGAAACAATGAATTATATGATGTTTTCTGGGATTTGGTTGTCATTGTTATTTTTATGTGAAATTTTGTTTACTATTTCAAGAGGAGCATTATTGAAATTTGTTGAAATTTAAGCATTTGACAATTCTGGGTAAGTGAGTAGTAGGGATTTGCCAATTCATAAACCTCCTCCTCGGGCAATCTAGGTCAAGGTTGAGGTCACGCAGCGTGACCTCAACCAATTTTAAGAAATCTCAAGGTCAAGGTCGAAACCAGAGGTCAAGGTCACGCTGCGTGACCTCAACCTTGACCTAGATTGTCCGAGTAGGAGGTTTAGGAATGGGCAAATTTTAAGAAATCTCAAGGTCAAGGTCGAAACCAGATTGAGGTCAAGGACAAGGCCAAAGTCATTACCAGATTGATAGTTGGGTTGGAAAATCTCAAAACCACAGCCAAGGCCAGGTTGAGGTCAAGGTGAAGACCAAAGCCATGGTCAGATTGAACGTGAAGGGTAAGGTCAACGCCAAGACCGAAGGTAAGTTCGGATTGAAGTACAAGGACAAGGTCGAGGTCGTGAATGTCCTTAATCGAGCGGAATTGTAATTAATGTAGTCAAGGTCGACCCCACTCAATCATGTCCGAGGAGGGATCCGCTATAAATGATCTGTGAGACAAGTATCGTCACACAGTAATCATTTTTGTAGTAGCGTAGTAGTGAACAGTGTTCTGCTAAACTGAAAATGGTGGCTTGCGATCATTGTGGACAAGACTTCACACGTTCGGATAATCTCCGAAGACATCAGAAAACGAGCTGCATCGGTAAACGACAGAAAATTGATGAGGCACGTCAAATGCCACAATGTGTACCATATGTAACGAGTATGTGAACAAGAAGTGTTATTCGGCTCACCTGCGCAGCAATAACCATAAGCGTAACGCCTTTGTAATTGTTGATGATGGAGTTGAAAGAATAGCCAGCGCATTTGGTGATAGGATCACAAGTTTTCGAGTCAGTGAAACTGCTCATGAAGTGGACATTGTAGAATACGCTAATGCAATAAGAGAAAAAGTGCTTTCTCTGTTACAGTCAGTGCTACATATGCATGGAAGCATAAAAGTAAATTTAGAATGTTTCGGCATATATTTTTTAAACACGAAAGACGACTCCGAAATAAAATCTTTCAACACCAGAAACAAAATATTAACCATGGCAACAGACTTATATCAAATTTATGATGAATTCATCGAAGAAATAAAAACGAAAATGTCGGAATTTCAAGAAAGGGATTCAGGTAAGCAATGAATAGCAATAATAAATAAACATAAAAGTGATTTTCAAAATGTTATAGGATGGGCTCTAGTGGAAATTTTGTATATGGAGGTGAACTGTAACAAATATAATCCAACGAGGGCATCCAGTTACATTGATTTACCAGGATGCATAAAAGCAAGGAGAGCTGTAATTAATGTACAAAATCAGGATAATCACTGTTTCGCTTGGGCCGTGACATCCGCTATGTACCAACCCACCGGTGTACCACAACGGACATCTTCGTACCCCCATTTTTCAACGACTTGACTCAATTTCGACAACATGGAATTCCCCGTAAGTACAAAAAACATATCCAAATTTGAGGAACGCAATAACATATCGGTAAACGTATATGGATTAAACTCGTGGTTTAATGGTGAAAAAACCATACACGATGTAATAACAATTCGCATTTGTCAACGAAAAGGGCTACGACATGTAAATTTTGTTATTGATAACAGATAATTTCGGGAACAGTCATTACTGCTGGATCAAAAATTTATCACGGCTTGTCAATTCCCAAACATCGCATAATGGCCATGAACGATTCATTTGCGACGGATGTTTGGTGTACTTTACGTCAGAAGATAAGTTGATACGTCACCAAAGCGATGATTGCATCAAAGTCAGGGCTAGTGTGCCGACGACGGACATCAAAATTAATAAATATGGCATCGCAGAAAAGGGTAACACTTTACAATTTAAGAATTTTGAGAAACAAATGAAATTACCGTTCGTAATTTATGCAGATTTTGAGGCGCTTTTAAAGCCAGTAAACCAAGAAGAAAAAGTATATAACGAAAATGCATCATATAGTGAAAAATGTTTTGAACATGAACCATACGCATTTGCATATTATATAAAATGTGCATACGATGATTCATTGTCAAAATTTAAAATTTATCGTGGACGAAACGCGGCCAATGAGTTTATAACAAAACTGGAAAACGATGTGATAGAAATTTATAAAAAACATTTATGTAAGACAAAAGAAATGATTCCGTTAGATTTTTTGGAACAGTTTCTACACGATGCTATGTTGCATTGCCACATTTGTGACAAAAGAATCATGGAGAAAAAGCAGAAAGTATACGACCATGACCACCTAACTGGAGCATATCGTGGTGCTGCTCATTCAATCTGCAATATAAATTACCAAATACCGAAATTTATACCAATATTCTTCCACAATCTCTCGAATTACGACACCCACATGTTCGTAAAAAATATTGCGTTGAAAGAGGAAGAGGTTGGTGTTATAGCGCAAAATAAGGAGAAATATATAACATTTTCCAAAAAAGTGCACGTAGGGGAAACCACAGATGCAAAAGGGAAACAACGGAAAGTTTTTATGAAACTAAAATTTGTTGATTCGTTCAGATTTATGGCATGTTCCCTAGAAAAGTTAGGATCTTTTTTGGAAGATGATCAATGTCTCGAAATTAAGAAAGAATTTAATGATCCTATAAAATTCATGCTTATGCGTCAAAAGGGAGTATTTCCTTATTCGTTTTTAGATTCTTTCGAAAAGCTAAATTATCCCATGCTGCCGGAACATGAGCACTTTTTCGATACCTTAACCGAAAAAAATGTATCCGATGATGATTACGCTCGCGCCACAAGGGTGTGGGAGGTTTTTGGTTGTCAGACGTTGGGAGAATACGGAGATGTGTACCTAAAGTCAGATGTTCTGTTGCTAGCAGATATTTTTGAGAATTTCAGACGGATATGTATAGAATTCTATAAATTAGATCCGTGCCACTATTTCACAGCGCCCGGTTTTGGCTGGGACGCACTATTGCGAATGACACGTGTTAAATTAGAACTATTGACAGATATTGATATGTTACATTTTTTCAAGAAGGGAATTAGAGGTGGGCTCAGCATGTGCTCGAAGCGATCTGCTGTAGCGAATAATAAATTTCTAGAGGACTACGATGTAGCAAAACCATCCAAATACATTTTATATTTAGATGCTACCAATCTATACGGGTATGCGATGCGATGTAAGTTACCAACTGGTAACTTTATGTGGCTGTCGGAAGAGGAAATAAATATGATAGATGTTGTCAATATAGATGACACAGAAACGGGTTATGTGTTTGAAGTGGATCTCGAATGTCCTAAGAATGTGCACGATGAGCACAACGATTTACCGTTCTGTCCCGAAAGCACATGTGCCGCTAATTCAAAACATTCAAAATTAATGGCAAATTTAAATGATAAATCGAAATATATTATTCATTATGCAAATTTGCAACAATGCATACAAAATGGTTTGAAGGTTAAGAAAATTCATAGAGCGTTAAAATTTAGACATTCAGAATGGATGAAAGAATATATAGATTTTAATTCGGCAAAACGTCGAAATGCTCAGAACGAGTTTGAAAAAAATCACTACAAAGCTATGAACAACATAGTTTTTGGAAAAACAATGGAGAATGTCGAAAATAGAGTAGAAATAAGATTGGTAACGCATTGGGAAAGTCGTTTTAGAAGGCCAGGCGTAGAAGCGTTAATAGCGAAACCGACCTTCAAGTCATCAAAAATCTTTTGTGAGAATCTGGCAGCCATAGAAATGAGAGTTGTGGACGTGAAATATACAAAGCCGCTATATGTGGGATTTTGCGTGTTGGAACTATCAAAAATCGTAATTTACGATTTCTTTTATAATTACCTAAAAAAGAAGTATGGCTCAAACATGTCGCTCTTATATACAGATACAGATTCTTTAATTTTGGAAATAAATACCGAAAATGTATATGATGACATAAAAGCAAATATCAACATGTTCGATACGTCAAATTATCCCGTGCCGAATGTACACAATATCCCTCGAGGAATATCTGTTGTCGGGAAAATGAAGGATGAATATCCTAACACGGTATTAACATCATTTTACGGAACTGGTGCCAAGGCATACTGCGTAACATCACTAAAGGGGACGACCAAGAAAGCCAAAGGCGTGAAACGATATGTTATTGAGAAAGATTTGAGCGTAGTTGATTACAAACGAGTCGTTGAAGATGGTGGGGTGGTGTACAAAAAAATGTACGTATTTCGATCATCATACCACACTGTATATACGGAATTGAAGAACAAGGTGGCCCTATCAGCAAAGGATGACAAACGATTCATCTTGAAGGACGGTTGTCATACTTTGGCGTGGGGTCATACATCGATCGCTGACATACTTCAAGAAGAACGGTTGGATAATCTGCTACAACTGCTCCAAGCAGCTGCTGAAGATGTGTAAGGAGTGTTATGTTATGTTATAAGAAATTCATAGCGATTGTATTGGATGTAACTGTTTTCTTTTTGTACTTACGATGAAATTCATTCTATCAAGATTAGAAAAATTAATTTGAAACAAGACTTGTCTCATTGTTGTAAATATCATGGTTTACGTTTAAGCAGAACACTGTATCACTACTACTACACAATGTATCGCTAATTTAGAATTCGCTAATTTAGGAGAACATTATAATTGTAATATATAAACCTGCGATGAGAACAATGGGTAATAAAAATTGTTTTAAAGGAAAAAGTTTTTTATTGACATTGAATCACTATCACAATACGTTATCTTTATCAATCCATTGATTGTGAGTTCTATCCATCCCCAACCATTTGACGAGTGCTCGGTTTCCTTTTCGACGAAGTACTTGTTCAACTAAATACACGTCTGGGTGTTTTACAGAGTGTAATTCATGTTCGTAGAATCCTCCAAGAATCAATTCTCCTTTACTATCCTTAATGACGTAAGTTCTAGGGTATGTATATTGAATGATCGCAATGGTAAATATTTCATTTGACCAATTAGGTGTGTAGTTCTTCGTAAAAGAATGGCGATGTTTACTTATTCGAACGTGTTGCCCTATTTTGAATTTGGGGGAGGAGGGATCGACAACTTTAATAGTATTGAACATTGTTTTCAAAATGGCGGAAGCGTTTCGCCTGTTGACGGCAATTGGTTTCATACGTATTGTTCTATGCACAGAATTATTGTAATTGTGTAGCAATTTTGGTAGTAACTTTAACCAGTGATAAGTTCCTTGCATACTGAATTCTTTCCACATTTTCTCCTTAAGAGTTCTGTTAAACCGTTCGACAATAGAACTTTTAATGTGGAATAAGTACTATAGTGATTTATTCCGTATTGTAACATCACTTTTTTAAATTCGGTATTATAAAATTCCTTTCCGTGATCCGTTTGCAAATTTTTCGGTATATTGTTTTTCTTTTCCAACAGAATTTCTTTGATCGCCTTAGTCACTTCTTTACCACTTTTATTTTTCAGCGGGAAAGCCCAGGCGTATTTGGAGAAAGCGTTAATTTCCGTAACAATGTATTTGTGGTTTTCATTCTCGTTAGCGTATGGAATCATTTCTACAAGATCTGCTTGGAGCAAATCATTTAAGCCTTTAATTATCACTCTTCGCCTCCTGAAATATCTCCTGACAGGCGCATGCAGTTCATTGACTACATCCCGTTTAACGTTTTTCATCACTCGTATTCTAGTAACAGTTCAACGAAAAATGGTTGTCTTTTTTTTCGGAAACTTATTCTTACAGCGAATGACGTCACCTCGTTTCAATGTGATCCCCGTGAGACTCGGGTATTCTGTCTGGTTGATAAAGAAATGAACATTATTTGTCAGTCTCGCCTCTTTAATTCGACCTTCGTAGAAGTAGTTCTTGTATGCATGCGAGTAACTCGTGTTTTGGATCAGAAAGTATTCATTTGCAGGATCGGTAGCACCATCCCCACATAATGTGAAAATTATGGGTGGGCGATAACGTTTAATTACTTCCGGTTGATCAAAATGTTTTGTTATAGTGTGTCCGTGGATGGATTGTCAGAATTTATTAATTGTTGCATGAGCATGCTTACCGAATCGATTAAGTGACATGTCACACCCTCTATCGCGTACAGAGTTCTGAAGCTGTTACAACATATTGACTGTTATATGTAGACCTATCGAATAACCCCTGCTTCTTTTAATTCCTCAATAATTGAAATTATTTCATTGTGATGCCCTGTATGACCCGCCGTCTGAGATGCGATTAATAAACGCAACCTATCCACGAGTTCATTAACATTATCCCAATATTCATATTCTTTAAAAGCAGCAGGTAACAGTTGTTTGTGTAACGTACCCCCCCTTTTAGGGTGACGCCAATATCTCGCCCAATAAACGAATGGTTTTTTACCTTCTATGACAGGTTTCACAATATTAACGAATTTCTCATTTTCGAAGTCCTCAACCGGCGCACCATCTGACTCGTAACCCTCAGTTGCTGCATTTGAACGCCGTAAAATGTACGATACGTACGCATGTCTTTCAGGGTAAATTTACTCGGGGATTGTTTGAATAAGAGTTCAAACAATCCGACGGTTCCATCGTAGGTCAATCCACCAATTATAATTTTCTTACCATCAAAATGAACCGGACTCTTTCCGATGTAAAAACCGTCCGTGACCGCACGGATACTCACAATTATTGTTACCACGCCGGTGGATCGATATGCACTGATCCGGATAATTCATACGATCAACTTTAAACGACAATGTACTCATCAAAGCCTTTCCGATAACGCCCGTTATGTTTAGAGCAATCAAGATCAATAACCAATACACCATGTGGTGTACCCCAACATGCTCTACAAATGTGCGTGAGTTCATCCCATGTTATGTCACCCACCAGGTGATCGTTATGGATATGCTTCAAATTTGTAAAATCTTGTCGAAATAAAACCAATAAGTTGCAATTATCGCGAATCAGTTGTTTTGGAATGGCACTGTAGCTTTGACAAAGATAGAAGCAATCAACATTTTTATGTCGACAGTCTGAGAAATATTCCTTTATAACATTTTGCCCCGTAGGATTTATATCATCGAAGATGATGATCGAATATTCTTTGACTTGTGATGGTGCAATAAATTCATCCACATTTGAACATTCAACATATCCGCAATCTGCCAATGGTTGCAATAATCGGCGGAGATATTCGTATTTGTTTTGACAAAGTGAACTACAACACAGATATATGTTAAGATAACGCAAACCAGCAGGCGCAGTTAATAGTGATAACATGACATTGGTTTTTCCTGACCCCGATGCACCCACTATCAAACAACGCTTAGCATTCCCGCCAAACAATGCGCTATGTCTTTTGAAAGATGAATCATCCATACCTCCCGCAACGTTTTGAATTTGCAAGGATATGGGTTGTGTGATAATTGTGAGATCTTCCATTACGTTAACAAAAGATGGATATTGTCAATATGGTGGGTTAAAAACAACTGAAGTTGACGAATAACATCTTTATTATTTATCTACAGACATGTATACATATTTACTCATCATACGTTCCCATCATGAAACGAAAGAACAATTATTATATGTATATATGTTATATATCAAAGTTATCACGGCATTCCTGCAGACGCTGCAACACCTACGACCTCGCATCCGGAGAAGCGCGCCGTGACCATGAATCCCATAGGATCAGCATTTTTACATTGTATATAATCTAAGCGTTCGCATATTAGCTTTAAGTCTACATTAATATTCGTAACTGTACGTTTATATCTGTGTGTAGTAAATAAAATTGTTTTAAAAAAACCGTTTACCGTAAAGTAAACATATTTGGCGCAGTCGTACGGATCCTGTTACACGATAACGAAACTTCGTGATTGTTTTTAAACAATTTAAATAACAGAAGAACCTTTTGAAAAAACAATCTACTACAAATTGCTGGACGCCGGAAAATTCGAGGAAGGCTCACTGAGAATCCAAGAACCGACAAAGTCAACGAAGGAATTACAGAAAAAACTGAAACTGGTAACCACCGATCCAAGGAAGGCTCACTGAGAATCCACGGTTCGAAAAACCCGAAAAACGAATCCACTACGGAGAAAAATAAATCAAGAAACGACTCCTTCACTTCAGAAGTCAAATGTTTTTGATACTCATGTAAGTGCATTCACAATTTTTTGAACGTTTCATGATACTGATTGCAATATTTTTGTATTCTTCACATTCGTTTTGTACGAACAACAAAACTTTTCCTTAGTATAAAAACTAAAATTTTACGTGTAAAGAAACACGATATATTGAATTAAAATAATTTTACGTGTAAAGAAACACGATATATTGAAATAAAATAATTTTACGTGTAAAGAAACACTATATATTGAATTAAATAATATTACGTGTAAATGAAACACGAATATTGAATTAAATAATAAAATAATTTTATGTGTAACGAAACACAAGACATTAAACTGAATAATAATATTAAACTAAATAATAAATTATAATACCTTGAATTAAACCGAATAATAATTTTGTGTAAAAACACAACTTAATAAAATATAAAATTAATTTGTACTAAACAATAATAATATAAAATGGCAACTCGAGTCATCCAGCCAGCGGTGCTACAAGCCCCGAATGTCGCAAATGTACCAGCCCTAAAGAAAGAATATTTCGATATGAATTCTGAATATAAAGGTGAACCAGAATTACTACCCCGTTTTATATCAACGTGCGAAGCTTTGATAGACAGATTTTATGATCGTGTAAATATAAATAATTTCCAAAACTTGTATTTAGTAAATGGTATAATATCCAAAATTAAAGGCGATGCCGCCATATCAGTAGCCAATCGACAAATTGAAAATTGGCACGATATCAAAACAGCTTTGATGGAAGCATATCAAGACAAAAGAGATTGCTTTACTTTGAACCTAGAAATATGTGCATTAAAACAAACAAACGAATCAGTGTTCTACTATTATAAAAAAATGTTAAATTTATTAAACCTTCAATTAAGTTATGTAAATTTACGTTATAACGCGCAAGAAGCACCAATAATAACAGAAGTATTTCGTAAAGCTGCCCTAAAAGCTTTGTTATTTGGAATCAAAGAACCAATAGGATCACAATTAAGATCAAAAAATCCAGATACTCTACAAACCGCATTAAACATGTTGACAAACGAAATTCAACACGTAAACACACCTAATCAAAGTAATTATCAGAAATACAATTCCCCTGTGATAAAACAAATATCACATAAACCAAATATAACACCATTCATTTCGAATGCCCAAAGATTTCTCTACCCGCGAAATTCGCAAAACCCTAATTCATTTATGAACACGCAACAACAACCGAGAAATACGAAGATATACAAACCAACACCTATGTCAGGTATAAGTTACACTCAACCTCGAATGATTTCGCAGAAACCACAAAACTTTCAAGGAAAACCCTTTCAACCTCAATTTAATCGAGTCAGAGAAGAACTACATACCTTAGAACCAGAAAATCCAATAAAACAATTCGAAACAACCGAATTCGTTTCAAACGAAGACTATCTCAATTACGACCAAGATTTACTTTATTTCGAAGAAGAAATAAGCAATGACCAAGATATTGACCAAAATAATGAAAATGAAAAATTTCGTATACTAGCCTCAATCCCAGAAATAAACAACTGACAATAGAATATTTAAATTTCAATCATCTTCAGTATTCAACATTACCACACGTTATGTTTCATGGTTATAAATGTCTTATAGACACAGGCAGTACAAGATCATTTATTCACCCACGAATAGCACACAGAAATTACAAAGAATGCATCGTTCCAGATCATTTCTCAGTAAAAACCCTTTCATGGACAAACTAATGGCAAAGGCGCAGTAAAATTTCCTTGCCCTGAACTAGGAATACCAAATTTAAAACTAAAATTCAGTATATTTCCATTCCATAGCTATTTCGATATGTTAATAGGTAACGACCATCTAAACTTTCTTCAAGCAGAAATTAAATATGAGGAAAACTCAATCAAATTAGCGAATACAATTTACCCTCTCAAACAACCTAATACCGAGGAAATGAATAATGTATCTGTTAATTGTATAGAAAATAACATAAATCAAAAAAATATCCGATTAAATCATCTAAACACAGAAGAACAAAAAGAAATAACGAAACTATTAAATAAATATTCTGATCTATTTCATGATGATAATAAAACTTTAACTTTCACTAACGCAATAAAACATTCTATACGCACCACAGATGAATTCCCCATATACGCTAAAAGTTATAGATACCCGGAAATACATAAAAAAGAAGTCAAAGAACAAATGGCTAAATTACTGAAACAAAATATTATAAGACCATCACAATCACCCTGGTCTGCCCCAATTTGGATCGTACCCAAAAAACTAGATGCGTCAGGCAAACGCAAATGGCGAATAGTTGTCGATTATAGGAAATTAAACGACAAAACCATAGCTGACAAATATCCCATTCCAAACGTATCAGATTTACTAGATAAATTAGGTAGATGCCAATATTTCACTACTATTGACTTAGCCTCAGGTTTTCATCAAATTGAAATTGATGAAAAAGACATTGAAAAAACAGCATTCAATATTGAAAATGGACATTATGAATTTATTCGAATGCCTTTTGGTCTAAAAAATGCCCCAGCAACATTCCAAAAAATGATGGATAACGTCTTACACGGAATCCAAAATAAAATTTGCTTAGTTTATTTAGACGATATCATTGTATTTTCGACCAGTCTCCAAGAACATTTAGAACGTCTTAAAATCGTATTTGAACGATTAAGAAATGCAAATTTAAAGATTCAATTAGACAAGACCGAATTCCTACAAAAAGAAGTTAAATATCTAGGACACGTAATCACTCCTAATGGCGTATTACCAAACCCTGATAAAATTACGGCAATAAAAAATTCAAAAATACCCACTACAGCAAAACAAATAAAGTCATTCTTAGGATTGACCGGTTATTACAGAAAATTTATAAAAGATTTTGCCAAAATTACAAAACCAATTTAACAACTGATGCATCCGACGTAGCATTAGGTGCCGTTTTATCACAAGGCATAATAGGTAAAGATTTACCAATCGCGTATGCAAGTCGTACACTAAACCAGCATGAAAAAAATTGCTCCACAATTGAAAAGGAATTACTAGCAATTGTGTGGGCCTGTATATACTTCAGACCTTATTTATTTGGACGACATTTCAAAATCATAACTGATCATAGACCCCCTTACATGGCTCATGTCTCTTAAAGAACCTAATTCTAAATTGATCAGATGGCGACTCAGATTAGAAGAGTACGATTATGAAATTTCATACAAAAAAGGAAAACAGAACGCAAACGCGGATTATTTATCAAGAATTGAATTAAACTGTATAGACAACACCAAAATATTAACATACGAACAGATTAAAAATCGAAAACAAAATTATCATACTCCACATATCCAAGAGATTAACGAAGATTTATTTAAAATGCCGAATAATTATGCACTCGCGCATTGTGTTTCCAAAGATCTGCATATGAACGCAGGAATCGCACTAAAATTCAAACTTAAGTACGGTGCGATAGACAAATTAAAAAACCAGAACAAAAATGTTACCGAAGTTCCATTTATTATGTCAAATCAACGATATATTTATTACCTAGTCACAAAAGAATTATTTCATGATAAACCATCATATAAAAATATTTTCAAAACTTTATTGAACCTAAAGCAATTGTTAATATTACACAAAGTAAAGAAATTAGCTATACCAAAAACATGTTGTGGTTTAGATAAGAAAAATTGGTTGAAAGTAAAAAGAATTATACAATACATATTTTCTGACCCAGAAATAGAAATTAAAGTTTGCCATATAAATGAAAAAATAAAGAAGCAAACCCCAATTTTCGATTACATGAAAGAATTTAACGAAAAAATAGATAAAACCGAATCAATAAAAGTACAAATCGACCCAAACGAACAGAAAACACTAATAACACAACACACAAGTGTAGAAAACCCAATTCTTACTATACAAATCACAGACGAATGTTTGAACAAAGCGAAAAACCAAATAATGATATCCCTAGTAGAACATTCGCCATCGAAACCCAAAATTAATACATTGTTCGATACGAAACAAAGGTTCGATGTTCAATTTAGTAAACATGAAATGGAACAAGAAGTAATAAAATTTGTAAAAGAATTTGTAACACCAAAAGTACTATATACTCTATATTTCAAACAACCGATTTATGAAATATTTAGTCGAATAATGCAGACACATTTTAAGAACTCGGAAATAAATTTCAGAATGACTAATGTACTATTAAAAGACGTGTTAACCAAAGACGAACAAATAACTCTAATAGAAACTTATCATACCAGCAAAACTAATCATCGCGGTATACAAGAAACAGAATCGAAACTACAAAGAGAATATTATTGGCCTAACATGAGACAGAGTATCACAGATTATATTAAGGATTGCGAAATCTGCAATATCGCAAAGTATGAAAGGAACCCTTTAAAGTTACCTTTGAATCTGTCACCAACACCTCTAAAACCATTTGAAACAGTACACCTTGACACAGTTTCAATAGAAGGAAAGAAATTCCTTAGCATAATTGATTCTTTCTCCAAATACGCGCATTGCTACATGCTAAAAAGCAATACAGGTCTAATAGTCACTCAGAAATTGATTAAATTCTTTAATCATCATAACATCCCGAAAAAAATCATTTGCGATAATGGAACGGAATTCAAAAATACAATAATTCAAGATTTTTTCAAATTATATAAAATAAATGTCCATTATATTAGTGTCGAACATCCACAATCGAATGGAACGATCGAACGATTCCATAACACACTAAAAGAACATCTTAGGTTATTGAATAACCAACAGGAATTCGCGCACATGAATATAAAAAATAAAACAAAACATGCCCTTCTGGCATATAATAACAGTATTCATACCGTGACCAAAATGACCCCTTTCGAAGTTTTAAACGGTCACATATCACCAACAAATATTATACTCACTGATTTGACACAAACATCAGATTATACGATCTCGCATAAAGAGAAAATGACAAAACTTTACCAACTGATTAACGAACAGTCCCAAATGCAAAGAGAAAAATGTATTGCAAATTTTAATAAAAATCTAAAAGATCCAGTCCCTGAACTTCCACAGCAAGTACTCGTAAAAAATAGACAGTACGGAAAAAATAAAAACAAATATCAAAGAGAACAGATATTGAAGCGAAATTTAGACCAAAAACACATTATAACTGAGTCTAACAAGAAAATACATATTGACAATGTTCGAAAACCTAAAGTTAAAAGCAAATTGTCCTCTCTCATGTCTCTTAAAGAACCTAATTCTAAATTGATCAGATGGCGACTCAGATTAGAAGAGTACGATTATGAAATTTCATACAAAAAAGGAAAACAGAACGCAAACGCGGATTATTTATCAAGAATTGAATTAAACTGTATAGACAACACCAAAATATTAACATACGAACAGATTAAAAATCGAAAACAAAATTATCATACTCCACATATCCAAGAGATAGATTAACGAAGATTTATTTAAAATGCCGAATAATTATGCACTCGCGCATTGTGTTTCCAAAGATCTGCATATGAACGCAGGAATCGCACTAAAATTCAAACTTAAGTACGGTGCGATAGACAAATTAAAAAACCAGAACAAAAATGTTACCGAAGTTCCATTTATTATGTCAAATCAACGATATATTTATTACCTAGTCACAAAAGAATTATTTCATGATAAACCATCATATAAAAATATTTTCAAAACTTTATTGAACCTAAAGCAATTGTTAATATTACACAAAGTAAAGAAATTAGCTATACCAAAAACATGTTGTGGTTTAGATAAGAAAAATTGGTTGAAAGTAAAAAGAATTATACAATACATATTTTCTGACCCAGAAATAGAAATTAAAGTTTGCCATATAAATGAAAAAATAAAGAAGCAAACCCCAATTTTCGATTACATGAAAGAATTTAACGAAAAAATAGATAAAACCGAATCAATAAAAGTACAAATCGACCCAAACGAACAGAAAACACTAATAACACAACACACAAGTGTAGAAAACCCAATTCTTACTATACAAATCACAGACGAATGTTTGAACAAAGCGAAAAACCAAATAATGATATCCCTAGTAGAACATTCGCCATCGAAACCCAAAATTAATACATTGTTCGATACGAAACAAAGGTTCGATGTTCAATTTAGTAAACATGAAATGGAACAAGAAGTAATAAAATTTGTAAAAGAATTTGTAACACCAAAAGTACTATATACTCTATATTTCAAACAACCGATTTATGAAATATTTAGTCGAATAATGCAGACACATTTTAAGAACTCGGAAATAAATTTCAGAATGACTAATGTACTATTAAAAGACGTGTTAACCAAAGACGAACAAATAACTCTAATAGAAACTTATCATACCAGCAAAACTAATCATCGCGGTATACAAGAAACAGAATCGAAACTACAAAGAGAATATTATTGGCCTAACATGAGACAGAGTATCACAGATTATATTAAGGATTGCGAAATCTGCAATATCGCAAAGTATGAAAGGAACCCTTTAAAGTTACCTTTGAATCTGTCACCAACACCTCTAAAACCATTTGAAACAGTACACCTTGACACAGTTTCAATAGAAGGAAAGAAATTCCTTAGCATAATTGATTCTTTCTCCAAATACGCGCATTGCTACATGCTAAAAAGCAATACAGGTCTAATAGTCACTCAGAAATTGATTAAATTCTTTAATCATCATAACATCCCGAAAAAAATCATTTGCGATAATGGAACGGAATTCAAAAATACAATAATTCAAGATTTTTTCAAATTATATAAAATAAATGTCCATTATATTAGTGTCGAACATCCACAATCGAATGGAACGATCGAACGATTCCATAACACACTAAAAGAACATCTTAGGTTATTGAATAACCAACAGGAATTCGCGCACATGAATATAAAAAATAAAACAAAACATGCCCTTCTGGCATATAATAACAGTATTCATACCGTGACCAAAATGACCCCTTTCGAAGTTTTAAACGGTCACATATCACCAACAAATATTATACTCACTGATTTGACACAAACATCAGATTATACGATCTCGCATAAAGAGAAAATGACAAAACTTTACCAACTGATTAACGAACAGTCCCAAATGCAAAGAGAAAAATGTATTGCAAATTTTAATAAAAATCTAAAAGATCCAGTCCCTGAACTTCCACAGCAAGTACTCGTAAAAAATAGACAGTACGGAAAAAATAAAAACAAATATCAAAGAGAACAGATATTGAAGCGAAATTTAGACCAAAAACACATTATAACTGAGTCTAACAAGAAAATACATATTGACAATGTTCGAAAACCTAAAGTTAAAAGCAAATTGTCCTCTCTCATGTCTCTTAAAGAACCTAATTCTAAATTGATCAGATGGCGACTCAGATTAGAAGAGTACGATTATGAAATTTCATACAAAAAAGGAAAACAGAACGCAAACGCGGATTATTTATCAAGAATTGAATTAAACTGTATAGACAACACCAAAATATTAACATACGAACAGATTAAAAATCGAAAACAAAATTATCATACTCCACATATCCAAGAGATAGATTAACGAAGATTTATTTAAAATGCCGAATAATTATGCACTCGCGCATTGTGTTTCCAAAGATCTGCATATGAACGCAGGAATCGCACTAAAATTCAAACTTAAGTACGGTGCGATAGACAAATTAAAAAACCAGAACAAAAATGTTACCGAAGTTCCATTTATTATGTCAAATCAACGATATATTTATTACCTAGTCACAAAAGAATTATTTCATGATAAACCATCATATAAAAATATTTTCAAAACTTTATTGAACCTAAAGCAATTGTTAATATTACACAAAGTAAAGAAATTAGCTATACCAAAAACATGTTGTGGTTTAGATAAGAAAAATTGGTTGAAAGTAAAAAGAATTATACAATACATATTTTCTGACCCAGAAATAGAAATTAAAGTTTGCCATATAAATGAAAAAATAAAGAAGCAAACCCCAATTTTCGATTACATGAAAGAATTTAACGAAAAAATAGATAAAACCGAATCAATAAAAGTACAAATCGACCCAAACGAACAGAAAACACTAATAACACAACACACAAGTGTAGAAAACCCAATTCTTACTATACAAATCACAGACGAATGTTTGAACAAAGCGAAAAACCAAATAATGATATCCCTAGTAGAACATTCGCCATCGAAACCCAAAATTAATACATTGTTCGATACGAAACAAAGGTTCGATGTTCAATTTAGTAAACATGAAATGGAACAAGAAGTAATAAAATTTGTAAAAGAATTTGTAACACCAAAAGTACTATATACTCTATATTTCAAACAACCGATTTATGAAATATTTAGTCGAATAATGCAGACACATTTTAAGAACTCGGAAATAAATTTCAGAATGACTAATGTACTATTAAAAGACGTGTTAACCAAAGACGAACAAATAACTCTAATAGAAACTTATCATACCAGCAAAACTAATCATCGCGGTATACAAGAAACAGAATCGAAACTACAAAGAGAATATTATTGGCCTAACATGAGACAGAGTATCACAGATTATATTAAGGATTGCGAAATCTGCAATATCGCAAAGTATGAAAGGAACCCTTTAAAGTTACCTTTGAATCTGTCACCAACACCTCTAAAACCATTTGAAACAGTACACCTTGACACAGTTTCAATAGAAGGAAAGAAATTCCTTAGCATAATTGATTCTTTCTCCAAATACGCGCATTGCTACATGCTAAAAAGCAATACAGGTCTAATAGTCACTCAGAAATTGATTAAATTCTTTAATCATCATAACATCCCGAAAAAAATCATTTGCGATAATGGAACGGAATTCAAAAATACAATAATTCAAGATTTTTTCAAATTATATAAAATAAATGTCCATTATATTAGTGTCGAACATCCACAATCGAATGGAACGATCGAACGATTCCATAACACACTAAAAGAACATCTTAGGTTATTGAATAACCAACAGGAATTCGCGCACATGAATATAAAAAATAAAACAAAACATGCCCTTCTGGCATATAATAACAGTATTCATACCGTGACCAAAATGACCCCTTTCGAAGTTTTAAACGGTCACATATCACCAACAAATATTATACTCACTGATTTGACACAAACATCAGATTATACGATCTCGCATAAAGAGAAAATGACAAAACTTTACCAACTGATTAACGAACAGTCCCAAATGCAAAGAGAAAAATGTATTGCAAATTTTAATAAAAATCTAAAAGATCCAGTCCCTGAACTTCCACAGCAAGTACTCGTAAAAAATAGACAGTACGGAAAAAATAAAAACAAATATCAAAGAGAACAGATATTGAAGCGAAATTTAGACCAAAAACACATTATAACTGAGTCTAACAAGAAAATACATATTGACAATGTTCGAAAACCTAAAGTTAAAAGCAAATTGTCCTCTTTACAGATCCCTGGCACTAGTAGCTCACGGAACTAAAATAAGAAACATTACATACAATTCCGGACTACTACCAATAAGATTAGGTACCGCAAAATTGGAAACATCATACCACACGCTGATACACTACTACCAAGTACAACCCTTAAATGACGAATTTAATAAAATAAATGATCATTATAATGAACTGTACGCGGCAATCAAGAATAATACAACCGTGCTACAAAATGTTAATAACTATGACAATATCCTGAGAGCATTACAAATCCAAATACATGAAAAACTTGAACATGTACTGGTATATCAAAACAAAACTCACAGCAGAAATAAGCGAGGGTTAATTAATGGAATTGGATCAGTAATAAAATTTATCACAGGTAATCTAGATAACAACGACGAAGAAAGGATTAATAAAGCTCTAACAAAATTAGAGTCTAATCAAAAACTATTGCAAGACCAAATAAAAGACCAATACTCTATTAGTACCGAATTACTGAACGAATTTAATGACACAGTAAACAGAATTCGAAGTAACGAAATCCTTTTGAAAAGTAGAATTTTACAGCTAAACGCAATGTTAAATAAACAAATGGATTTTATCAATTTATTAATATACAAGGAAATATATAATCAATTAATCTTGTTATTACAACAAATTCTAAACGTCTTAAACGATTTAGAAAATTCATTAACATTCTGTCAAAAACGCATTATGCATCCAAGCATCATAAACTCATATGATCTGTTTAACGAGCTAACTAAAATCCAAAATTATTATAAAAACATACTACCCTTTAAAGTCAAGTATGAGAATATAATATTATATGAACGCACAATCGAAATCGATTGTATATTAAAAAACAATCAAATAATATATTTTCTGCAGGTTCCGATAGAACAAGAAACGCATTATACTCTCTTTAAACTACCTATAATTATAATGACGTAAAGATTTATTATGCATTAATTCCTAAAAGTTATTACCTACTGCAATCAGAACATGAAATTGTGCCACTAAAGAGTGAATGTCACAAACAAAATATATATATATCATTGTCGTAGCCAATTAATTCTACCAGTTTCGACACCTTGTGAAATAAATATCATTCTTAATAAACCCTTAAGAAACTGCACGTACACCCAAATCTATGAAACGACGAATCAAATCTCTTATATTGAATCAACAAATCAATATTTGATTTTCTTTAATACAAGAGACACCTTCACAACAAAGTGTTCTTCAATTCAAGAAGAAGAGACTCTACAAGGCATATACTTAATGGAATCGCAACAATGCTCTATAATATATAACGATCAAACGTTAGAAGTAAACCAAACGTCAATGGGAACCCCGATAGTTTATGATATAAATCATCCTATGGAAAAACTCCGACGAAATAATATGAGTATCCCATTGGAATCCTTATATTTAAAGGAAATATTGCGATCGCCAATAATCCCAATAAACACGAAAACCACAGAATCTACCTGGACCTTCTTGTCAATTCTGCAATTAATAATTTTATGTCTTATATTTACATATCCTGTGTACAAGCTCTACATATGGAAAAGAAACCAACAAGTTGAAAAAGACAGACAAGGAGCCCAGACAGCAAGACGCCTTGAAACATTATCCGTCGATAATGTTCCATTTTGATAAGGGAGGAGTTATCACGGCATTCCTGCAGACGCTGCAACACCTACGACCTCGCATCCGGAGAAGCGCGCCGTGACCATGAATCCCATAGGATCAGCATTTTTACATTGTATATAATCTAAGCGTTCGCATATTAGCTTTAAGTCTACATTAATATTCGTAACTGTACGTTTATATCTGTGTGTAGTAAATAAAATTGTTTTTAAAAAACTCGTTTACCGTAAAGTAAACATATTTTCAATGAATTGGATAGTTTATCTCTTTCTAGTGACACTTATTTCACGTTATTCGCAGATGACACCTCAGCGGTTCTTTCGGATAAAATTAATAATATCCTTGAAACGAAATGCATTGAAGTATTGCAAGCTATGAGTTCATGGTTTGGAAACAATGGGCTCTATTGCAATCATAAAAAACCAATTACATGATAATTCATAATCGCCAAAAAATATGTCCAAAATTAAATTTACATGTTGATGGGAATCCTCTTCACAAGTTAAATAATACAAAATTTTTGGGCTTGCAAATTGATGAATGTTTAAATTGGAAATCACATTGTACATATCTTGTATCAAAATTAAACTCAGTTGCATATTTATTCAGAAGTTTGAAATCAACATTTATGACCGTCGTCGGGCAGGTACGCGCGCTGATCACCATCGGGAACCAGAAACAAGATGTGGACTTCCTCGTCGTTCCAGACTTCTCGGAAGACGCGATCCTTGGCTTCCCGTGGCTCACCCAACATGACGCGACGATCGATTACCGCCGACGCTGCGTTCACCACGGAACTTGCGGACGATCCACTACCTACTTCTCCCACTGCGCCGCACCTAAAGATACCTGCCGTCACACCAGCACATGTGGAACACGGGTTCGCCCAAAGACAAGTCCCCGCGTTCGCGCAAATACTTAGTGATTTTTCGGGAGTGTTTAGTGCAGCGGACGCTAAATACACTCCATAAACCTGCGTCCGGACAGCGTGCCCTTCCGGGTGCGACCGTATTCGTGTAGTGAAGCAAAGAAGAAGATGCTACACGAACAAGTGAACGAGATTCTCGATACCGGCATCATCGGACACAGCGACTACTAACTCGCATCCGCGAGACGCTCCGTGGCTTCGGCCGCGCGAAGGTGTTCACCACGCTGGATTTAAAATGCGGATATTGGCAGTTCCCGCTAGACCCCGCATCAAGGCCGATGACGGCCTTCGCCATCCCGTACGGCGCGACCTACCAAGTATACCGTTATGCCTTTCGCCGAACCTCCTGCAAACAGGAAACAACTGCGCGCTTTCCTGGGCCTCTGCAACTGGCTGCGAGAATATATACCGCACATAGCCACCATCACCGAACCCTTGACACAGCTATTAAGGCCCAAGAAACCGTGGAAATGGACCCCTGCGACCCAAAACGCATTCCACAATATCAAATAGGCCATCGCCAAGCCGTCGACGCTCCGCACCGACCTGACGATATCCGGCGATTCCTTTTACAGACCGATGCCAGTGGTGTAAGTGGAGCAACAACTCACTCACTACCACCATACCTAGTAGCCTTATTTCCAGCAAGGCACATTGTGACCAAACTGCGTTTTATTTCTCTTGTACCAATCCTTGCTTTTCAGCGAGATTTACTTTCAGATATTCTACGCCACGCTGCCTTCGCACAACCCGAAGCAGATCGTGACACCAAGTGTCAGAGGTAGACCGCCGCGCGCGTACCGAAGCCGAAACTCCGTGGATGTTACCGTACTCCAAATTTTGTACGTTCGAAACACGCGACTTATCAAATCTTGTATTAATTTTAGTTCTCTTTTTTTATATAGTGTAAGTGTAACATATGATATAAATTTAATAAACATTAGATAACGTGCTCCTCTATCGATCACCCATCCACCTCCCGACCCCGATGCGCAGTGCTTAACTAGCCTGCCATTGGCCCAAATTCACCCAACTTCCAGGCCACACCATCCTGCTCCCAATGTGCTCTGGCATATCGAGAAACCTCCACCTCTAGCTCCCAATGTGCCCCGACATATCGAGCAACCTCCACCTCTAGCTCCCAATGTGCCCCGGCATATCGAGCAATCTCTACCTCTAGCTCCCAATGTGCTCCGGCATATCGAGCTTCCTCCACCGCCAGTTCCCAGTGTGAATATTCCGACCTTATTCCCAGCACGGTCTGAATTCAATTTACAACAGTTGTGTTATTTTATTTCCCTACCCGATTCCCGCGTCTAGGCCCCAATGCGATTCGCATCGGTCTAGAACTCGCTTCGCCGCACGGCATTACCACGTTGTCGTACACCAGAAGCCGCAAGTCGCAGGTACCACGCCACACCGACGCCATCACCAACGACCCTCCTGGAAAAGGGCAAATATTTCTAGTGGCGCCCAACACCAACGCGTATTAATGGTTAATTAATGAATGTTAATTAATTACTTGTTAAACCTAATTAATAAACCACTCGAACGGCGTTACCATCCTCATTTCGCCACGTGTTTACGGGTTAAGATAAACGTCAAAAACCACCCGGGTAACAATTGGCGCCCAAGAACGTGGGGTGGAATTTCGATCAACGGAATTCAATCGCAGCAAGCGTGCTGCACGGACCTGCATCTCCGAGAGCTAGAACTGTCGTCGGCCACAATGGCTCCCAAAAAAAACCAGGAGGTCGTCGATAAATTTGGAGCAGACTCCAATGGCCCCCAACCCAATAAAAAACATCACGCTATCCGAGGAACAGTTTCAGCAGCTGCTACAGACTGTCTCCTGAACTGTCTCCTCGACAAAGGAAATCAAGCTGCCGGAATATCGGGGGCTTCCGACGGAGGACCCACATACCTTCGTAAACAACATGGCCAAGTACATGGTGGCCAACAAAATCGACCCGGAGGAACGCGCGGGACTGGTGTCGGCCCCTGGAACACCTGCGCCTGCCGTGGATCATCTTCGCCGATCGGCTAGAGGACCGTTTTTCCAGCGCAGAAGCGACGGCAGCCCTCCTATCCGATCTATACGGAACATCCCAGAAGGCCGCAAAGGACACAGAAGCATTCCTACTAGATAAAATGGCGACCAGCATCGAACGAGACCTGGCGGCTCTACCAAAACCGGCCTCGACACAGTATACTGGCTGCGCAGCCATGCCGGCCCTAGGACCAATCCAATCCCAGCCAATCCCAGTTCCACACGGTTTCCAAGCACCGCACAACAAACTCGCCGACCAGCTCTTTCGACATTTCAACCTGGTCTTCACCGGAGAGGACGTCCAGACAACGACCGCCTCCACCAAACATCAGATCCGTCTACACGATACCGCCCCATTCCGAGTGACTCCGTATCTAACTGACTGGGGTGATCCGGCCGAGCACGTCCGCCTACAACTCCCCCATCGTGGTCGTACAGAAAGAGGATGGGAACCCACGGTTCTGCATCGACTACTTTCATTATTTTTACTAATTCTTGTCGACCAATTCTTGTCCAACACACTCACACTCACCAAGATAACATCAAAAAATGGTAGAAGAATACATCGACGCAAATAAAACAACACAAACAACCATAAAACTGGCAACGCCACAGGAAGTAAACAGCATCATAAGAAAACTCCCACGGCACAAGGCGCCAGGTAAAGACGATATCAAAAACATAGTACTAAAATACTTCACTAAAAAAGCAAAAGTCCAATTAACATACATAATCAACGCCATAATAAAACTAAAATACTATCCACGTTCCTGGAAAATAGCCATAGTCATACCAATCAAAAAGACAAGGAAACCAGATGACCAACCATCGAGCTATCGGCCAATCTCGCTACTCACAACGTTATCTAAAACAGAGCAGAGCAGAAACAACACAATACAAAACGAACAATGTGGATTTCGAAACAGACACAGCACACTACACCAGCTAAGCAGAATAACAACAGACATAATAAACGGATTCAGCAGAAATAAAGTAACTGCAATGACACTCTTGGATATCGAAAAAGCTTTTGATAGAGTCTGGATAGATGGACTCGTGTACAAGCTTATTAAAAGCAACTACTTGCCGGACATAATAATAATAATCGACAACTATCTAAGAGAAAGGAGAATACAAACAAAAGTAAACAACACACTATCCGAAGAACAACAAATAGAGGCAGGAGTGCCACAAGGCTCGATACTAGGACCCCACCTATTTAACATCTTTATATCGGACCTAACAAGAACACCACAAACGAAAATGGCACTGTTCGCTGACAACACGGCGATCTACGGAGAATCCTTCAGCGAAATAATAGCGCACAAAAAAGTCCAAATGCACATACAACAACTACAAAAATATTACACAAAATGCAAGATCAAAATAAATCCAACAAAATCAGAATCCATCACCTACACCAAAAGAAAAAGGAAATACAACTTACACGAACCCCACACAAATCAGCAACACCGTCATCCCCATCAAATCCAGCGTCAAGTATCTTGGGGTAATACTAGATAGCGGCCTCACCTACGGACAACACATCAAGGAGACAATTCGCAAAGCGACATCGCTAATAAAATACTTATATGCGCTCCTAGCAAGAAACAGCACTAAATTTTACTCTACAAAGTCATCTACAGGCCCATTATACCATACGCGGCACCAATATGGATGAGAGCGTCAAAAACAAATCAAAATAAGCTACAAACTTTCCAAAACAAAATCTCCAGGATTATAATAAAATCTGGTAGATACATCACGGAAGTCCACGAAGATACCCAACTACGATACGTGAAACAAGCAATACAACAAGAGGCATGGAAATTTTACAAGAACCTGAGCAAACACCCAAATCCACTCATGAAACACATCATGAGTAACATAAATGGAAAACACAAAACACCGCAAGAACTTGTCGAGCAAGGATAAATGCTGCACACCAACCCCGATAACGAAGAGGTTTTACGTATCTACATCGCTTTCCTCTAAAACACACAATTCACATAATAAACAGAAACAAAATTAACGCAACAACTACGACCAAAACAAACAAACAAAAACACATGGAAAAGGCAAAGGCCAGGAGCCATGAAGAATGAGAGCCGGAACCAACCCCGGGAGATGGACTAGTGGAGGAGGGTACACCCGTGGCAGGGGATCGGACTACTATCCATATATATTATTATTGTACATATTGTGAAATATATAAAAAATCTCATCGGAGATACAAAACTTGTTTTTAAAAACTTTTTATTTTGTTTCAACTTCACAATTATGTGTGTACAATTCGGAATCTAGCTCTAGACTGACTAACAAAAGAATAATGGAATGTATTTGCACGCAGATGTGCGATGATTTCTAGGAAATGTGCTTATGTCGACGGTGGCATCTTCTTACGTTTTGATAACGTTGTCGCACGATAACTCCTCCATCCCTAGAAGCTTGCACCACCGGGAAGATGAATTGGACCGGGGGTGTCGGTTGCTGGTTATACTGGGTGTTCTTTCGATTTCCAGAATTTCATTTTGACAAAGTATATGATACAAAAGACGATACCAATGTAGAGGATGATCGTCCATATGCTGGGCCAATAATTGATTTTCACTGGGTCGTGGATTTGTGTAATCGATTCCAATTCGATGTTACCAAAATGTAACGGTTTTAGCTTAATTGTAAAATTGTTGAAATTTCGTCTGGATGGTATTGGATGCCAGTCCGTGATTATTAATTGTGTACCAACCGATCTATGTTTTCCAAACAAGTTGTAATCATTTATGGTAACATTACACTTGCTTAATTTTATTAGAAAAACTCCAATTAGTGATAATTTTTCTCTTCTATCAGGACATACAACTTCAACCATTTTCTCTTCAGGGAACACGCCAATATATTGACCAATTTCAGGTATCCAGTGGGTGTAGCTATCGGGAACTTCTAACTTGGTGTATCTGCAGGATCGGATTTCTGCATGAAAAACTTCCTTTTCACAGGTGATGTCTTCGTGGTTGACATTACTCGATGGACAATGAAACATTTAACCACGAAGACAAATGCTTTTTAGAGGCTTAAATGTGTCGTTTGATCCTCTTAGGATATAATTAAATTTAGAATAGATAGTTACAAATTCTGACTCGTGCTTGAACGCCACCGGATAAAGATGATATAATTTAAAATCTTCTTCGAAATTTATCGGCATAATCAAAAAATAAATTATTTCATCGTTTCGTATTGTACAGTGTACTCTAATGATTCAATGATTCAAGATCTAGTAAGTTGGAATATTCAATTTCAAACGGTACGCGTTTTTTATAATTACTAAAGGTTTTCTGTATTTCTAACAAGAGTTCGTCCCTTTTTATAATACTCGGATGTAGAGTATTTAATCTACAGAAGGTTATAGAGTTTTCAATGTCTTGCAAAACATATAAAATATTATTATAAAGAATTATCAATTGATTGAATACGTCCTTCCAAACTAAAACATCTTGAGTTATCAATTCTCGATTAAAACCTTGGTTCAACAACGAAATTCTAGACATTAGTAGGTTTTCGTTATGCTGAATGTCACGCAGCGTGTTATTAATTTTGTCAATAATGTGTGTGCTTACTAAATATTGTAACTTGAGTTGGTCGTGAAGGTTGTGTTGATTGTATTGTAAATGTTTTAAAATGTTATTAATTCTCTCGCCGTCATTTGCGTCAAGATTACGTTATTCCTTTATAAGGGTTCCGGCTACATTTACTAAACCTCTTTTATTTCTGGATTGCACTATCGCATGGTTATTGAAATTAAGAATTTTGTTCTGAATTACATTTTGGGTAAAACGAGTTATTTTGTCGTAATTATCTAGTTCTAATTTCAAAAAGAATTATCTTCTTCAATTTCTACAAGATTATTATACTGATTATTTAATTTGTTAAACTCATCTACAATCGGGGATAAATTATAATAGTGCACAAAAGTGTGTTGGTAATTTTCCAGTTTTGCCGCGCCCAATTCGATGGGTAGGATCCCGAGATTGTGGGTTAAGTTCTTCAATTCTAATCCTTGTCCGCAGACGAAGAACCTGCAAGATTTGGGAATGTGTAAGTTTTTTGTCTGGGTCTTTTAATGTTAGACAAATGAATATTCTCACTCGTATGATGGTGAGACTTTTGTATTTTTGCTGTTTTAAGATCTGGATTTATTTCAGTAACATTTTCTGACTTATATTTGTTTTTAGTTTTACTCTGTTTTTGTTTATTTTTAACAAAAATTTTATTTCCTATCTCAGGTAGGTTTTCTCTTGTTTCGTTTAATTTGTCAATTGTTTTTTCTTTATTATTTTGTATATCCTCGTTTAATTTTTTGTATAATAACCTTAATCTATTTCGATGCTTTTCTATGTAGTTATTTACTAATTGTTTTTCTATGTCCACATTGAAAGCACTTCGGAATCTATATGACCACTAACAATATAATGAGGCTTGAGCTTGGTCACAGAGTGTACAGAGTTATTGTAAGCCAAGAGCGCGTAATTAACCTTTATTTCTATTGGGTCATTGTCGTATTCCTTTTGGTTTTTTAACAATCTTATGTGTTCAACTAAGGTAGAATGAAAACGTTCTATTGTTCCATTTGATTCCGGGTGTTGTGAACTAATAAAGTGAATTTTGATTTTATGCGCGCCTAGTAATTCTTGAATTACTGAATTTTTGAATTCTAAACCATTATCTGAAATAATTTCTTCCGGGATTGGGTGGTGTGTGAAGTACTTAACTAGATTATTTGCTACTTCAATACTTTGTGAGGAATTTAATTTATAGGCTTGTGCATACTTGGAAAATGAATCAATTATTAAAGAAAAAAGAGAAAACTTATAATAACAATTATAAGATAAAAACCCCTTACCACACTTGATTTTTACAAATCTAAATACGTATTTCGGCAACTATGTTGCCATCTTCAGTAGAATCTGAAAGGATGAGTGTTAAATTTTATTATTATTATTATTTATTATTTTATTGAATCAATTATTGTTAAAAACTTTACCTTTTCGAGTGATTTTGTATCAATATGTAAAATTTGGAACGGTTTTACTGCAGTGGGGGCGATATTATACTTTAATTTTAGTGGTCTCTTATCGTATTTTGAGATAAGACATGACTCACATTCGTTAATAAATGTTTGGATACTTTTACGTTGATTTGGCCAATAATATAAGGTTTTAATTCGGGTTTCAGTTTCATCTAAACCTCTGTGATTACTTTTGCCTTCGTGATAGTTTCGGATTATTTCTTCGATCATCTTCACTTTCATCAACGTCGATTAATTTTGTGTTGCATTTAACCATTCTAATTTGAGAATCCTTGAAATATTTGGATAATACTGTAGAGAATATTTCGTATAAATTATCCGCTTCAAAGTGTAAATGATATTTTACATTGGGAACAATCCATTCCTTTACGAAATTGAGTATCTGTGCTCCAGGATTATCTTTAGAAAATTGCACTAATATTCTTTGAGTGGAAGTAAACAATTTTATGATCTTAGGTTTGGCGGGATTGTAATTTACTTGAGAAATTATAATCTGATTTTTACCTAAATTTACAGGATTTTCTGATATGGGTATGACTGGTATAGGATGTTCTTCTTGATTGGTATGAACTGTTTGTTCATTTTCTAAATTATCTTCTAAATTTTGGTTATCTGAATCGCGATCATTTCCTACTTCTACAATTAATGATTCTGTGTCAAGTTTATCGTTTTTATCTGAGTTAGCTGACGGTTGTTCCAGTTGTTTATTAAAATCATTAATGTATTTGAGAATGTATGGCGTTTCGGTTTCTTGGTTTTCATTAACGTTTATTTCTATACGAGAAAGTGCGTCTGCATTTTTGTTAAGACTACCCTTCTTATAGACAATTTCATAATCATATTACTCTAATCTTAGTCGCCAACGGACTAATTTGGAATTCGGTTCTTTTAGAGAAAATAACCATTGTAATGGTTTGTGGTCGGTTATAATTTTGAATTTTCTCCCAAAAAGATATGGTCTAAAATATTTCACTGCTTCAATTATAGCTAGGAGTTCCTTTTCAATGGTAGAGTAATGTACTTCGGTATCGTTTAATGTCCTACTAGAGTAAGCTACGGGTAAATCTGAACCAATTTTTCCTTGCGACAATACCGCACCTGTGGCGTAATTACTCGCGTCGGTTGTCAAATTGAAAGGTTGGGAAAAATCCGGATACTGTAATATTGGCTCGTTTATAAGCAAATTTTTACACAAATCGAAACATTTAATATACTCTGGGTTATTTACGTTAATGGAAGCACCCTTTTTTAGACACGATGTTAAAGGTTTCGTTAATTTAGCCATGTTCCTTATAAATTTTCGGTAATAACCTAAAAGTCCTAAGAATCCACGAATTTGTTTTACAGTTTTGGGCAATGGATAATTTTGTATAGCTCGAATTTTATCGGGATTTGGTTTCACTCCGTTTGGTGTAACGATATGTCCTAAATAGCTAACTTCCTTGCGCAAAAACTCAGTTTTGTCCAATTGAACTTTGAGATTTGCATCTCTTAAACGATCGAATACATTTTTTAATCGACAAATGTGTTCCTGCAAGCTGGTACTAAAGACAATAATATCGTCTAAGTACACGAGACATTGTTCGTTTTGAATACCCCTTAATATGTTGGAATGTGGACGGCGCGTTTTTAAGACCAAAACTCATTCCCAAAAATTCATAATGACCTTGTTCTGTATTAAACGCGGTTTTAGGGATATCTTCCTCGGCCGTCTCGATCTGGTGGTATCCTGAAGTTAAATCGAGTGTCGAAAAATATTGGCAACGACCTAATTTATCTAACAGATCCGTTATGTTGGGCAAAGGGTAACGATCACCGATTGTTTTATCGTTCAGTTTCCGGTAATCGATCACAATACGCCACTTCTGTTTACCAGAGGCATCGATTTTTTTTGGAACGATCCAAACTGGTGACGACCATGGTGAATCTGAAGGTCTAATAATTTTTTGTTGTAACATCTTTTTTATTTGTCTTTGAACTTCGTTTCTATGAATTTCGGGGTAACGGTATGATTTACTATAAACAGGAATTTCGTCCGTCGTTTTTATTTTGTGTTTAATTTTGCTTGTAAAACTTAATTGATTTTCGTCAATTTGGAAAATATCTGAATATTCCTTAACTAATTTCTCAATAGCCAATTTTTCATCCGAATTCATGTGTTCAGCACGAATTTTCTACAAGTCAAATAGTTGTTTACTCACACTAAAATGATTTAAGTTGTTTGGTACTTGACCGTCTAATATCAAACAATCGTTAATATTTTCTATTTCTAAAGGATCATTAAAATCAACTTCTACGGTTTCCTGGGTTGGGTTTAATATTGTGCATATAGCTTGACCATCTATAACATTTGTAATACATTGTGGATTTCTAATTCGTTAATTTTTGTATAAGGAATTATTCCTTGGCCATCTTTTATATTTTCTACCTTAATTTTTACTACTTGTTGACATCTAGGTTCAATAGAAACTAAATTCAAATTTTGCGATGGTAAATTATGGTAATGAATTTTTATTCTGCTGTGTGGAGTAATAGCTATATTGTTTGCAAGATCAATAGAAATATTAAGTTTTCTTAAATTATCAACTCCTAATAGACAATCGAATGAATTATGAAAATTAAATAAATGATATTTTAATTTCTCATCAACTTTGAATATTTTAGAAGAGGGGATGTTTATGCTGAAACTCTCTACTGAGCTTCCAAGTGCACTTTTAATTTGAAACGCTTTTCCTTTTTCAATATGGGTCCGAAAATATTTAATTGCAACGTTTGGGCGAATAAACGATCTAGTGCTACCTGTATCTATTAGAACTTTTAAATTATGTTCTGGGAAAACTATGTAAGGTAACTTATTGTCAATGTATGCTTAATTCATTAATTCGAAGTGTTTTCCGAGGCAAGATCGACAAAAAAATCGTTCTCGTCTATTTCGTCAATAACGCGATTTGAAAATTGATTTTCGGGGATATCTTCATTATCGCTTTGTACTACTTCGACAACAATATTTTGAGTATTTGGTTTGAAAGTGTTGTTTGTCTAAATACTCATGGGGGTTGATTTATTAAATGTGTGATTTTGGTTTGGTTTAAAGACATTTGTATTTTGGTTAAATCTTTGATTAAAGTTCGAAGTATTTTGTGCCGGTGGTCGATAATTTTGACCTATTTGTTGTATTTGTTTCTGAACATTAAATGGCATTTGATTTGCTTTAGGTTTATTAGTGTAGTATTGGTTATTTGGCAAGATTATCTTTTGATAATTTTGGTTTGCATTATTGGGTTTGAAATTATTTTGGTAATTTTTATGTTTTTGTTGGTTAACTTCTAATTGAAAATCATTAGTTAACATGTTTAAAGCAGTATTTAAATCAGGAGGATTTTTCGTTCTCATAAGTGAACCTATTGGATCTTTTAATCCTCTAAGTGCATAATTTCTGCAATATTGAATTAATACGTTTGCTTCTACAGCGTTAGAATGAGTAGACACATATGAGGTGTGCAAATTTAATAAATGTTGAATTTTCGAATAAAATTGAAATTGAGATTCATTTTGAGATTGTTTTAATTCAGTCATCTCTATATACAGACTGTATAAATCTCGTTTATCAGCATACGTATTTAGTAACGCATTTTTTAAATCTGTCCAATTATTTATTGTACAAGATGCAATATTCAGAGCAGCTTCACCTTTTATTTTTGAAAGTATACTGGACATCAGATATTCGTTCTGGAAGTCCGTAACATCAATTGCATTGTAAAATTTTGTTACTAATTTTTCACAAATTGAAATGAACCTTGGTAATAGTTCCGGGGAATCGCTGACGTTCACCACAGGTGGTTCTCGATGTGCCAATAAATCGTTAACACGAACCGCGGATTATATTCGGTAATAGGCGTTTAGCAATATCCTTTTTTCAACTGCGCCAAAAATCTCATCGGAGATACAAAACTTGTTTTTAAAAACTTTTTATTTTGTTTCAAGTTCACAATTATGTGTGTACAATTCGGAATCTAACTCTAGACTGACCAACAAAAGAATAATGGAATGTATTTGCACGCAGATGTGCGATGATTTTTAGGAAATGTGCTTATTTCGACGGTGGAATCTTCTTACGTTTTGATAACGATTGTCGCACGATAACTTATATACATTGTAAATACATTTTTTAATAAACTCTTTTTGAATTGAATTGAATTGGTTCTCGTCCAACTTTTCTGAAAATCGCACACGTTTCAGACAGCTCTGCCAATTTTTTACAAGTTACCAGTTTTTTAAGTTTTTAAAGTTCCAAAGTTAGTTAATTCGTTAGTTTAGTGTTATTTGTTCCTCGTTGACTTGTTATTGTTCATTTTCCGAGCCCGTTGGCCGAAAGATTTTTGACATTTGACGTTTTTAACACTTGAACTGTAAGTACTGCATTTACCAATTTTCCCGTGTAAAACGTACACCAAAGCGGAAGGAGACGCCGCAAAACTGAAGGCCATCAAGCGGCCCATCAGCCCGCAACAAGTATCACCGTGAAAGGTGGTCATAGTTAAAAAGCGATCTGTTGGGTTGCGAGCTAAGATAGCTGTCACAGACAGAGCCCCGACACCGAGTTCAAGCGGTTCTTTGGTTGAACCAACGCAAATGGACGTAACTGAAACAAACGTAAATGAATCGAATCTTAAAACTTCAACACTAAAAGAAAATAGGAACAAATTTGTATTGCCTGTAAAAAATGGATACGAAACCTTGTGTAACTTACCCGCGGAGCAAGAGACGACAACAGCAAACGTAGATTCCATTAAGAAGACGAAAAAACAACCACCGATTGTGCTCCATGCATTACCTATTCAACACGGAAAATTCGTGAAGTCAATTGAGAACACAATCAAATCCAAGAACTTTTACATAAGATACTCAGGGCAGCGTGTAACGATACAAACACTACATAAACAAGATTATGATAAATTAATTAAAAGTCTGAAAGATACAGAATTTCATACATACACCCCAACAAATGAAAACTGACGGCCCATGTGGTTCGTGGGCTCCCGAACGACGCAGCTGCAGAAGACATACAAGTCGAGCTTAAGGAGCGATATGATATCGAATCAAAGAGAATTATGAAGATGCGGAACACGGTAAGGCCTCTTTACTTAGTAACTGTGACAACAACGAAAAGTGTGGAAGCACTAAACATCAGGTGCAATTACCTTTTCTATACTAAAATTACCTGGGAAAGGTATAACAATAAGAAAAGCGTTGTACAGTGCCATAGGTGCCAGGAGTGGGGACATGCGACCAGCAACTGTAATGCGAATTCCAGATGCCTCAAGTGCGGCGAAGGTCGTATATTAGAGAACTGGAGAGGAGGGTTTTGCAAACAAGTGCGAAAACGGAAATCAGGCCCAAGTACGTGCCGGCACCTATGCCCACGCATAACAACAAATGGTCGAGGATAAATATTCTATACCAAATGTCATCGACATTCTGGACAAATTGGGAAGAACGAATTACTTCACGTCGCTAGACTTCGGTTATCATCAGGTGGAAATGACCGAAAGTGACATGGCGAAAACAGCCTTCAGCACCGAACAGGGCCACTTCGAATTTAAAAGGATGCCCTTCGGCTTGAAAAACGCACGACTTGAGGAAACCTGTCTCGTTTATATAGACGACATTATTGTCTATTCATCATCACTCCAAGAGCATATTCAAAAACTAATCAAGGTATTCGAACGATTGGAAACAGCTAATTTTAAAATTAAACTCGAAAAGTGTGAATTCCTCAATAAAGAATTAAAATATCTAGGACATTGTGATCGACAAAGGAGTAAAGCCAAATCCGGAGAAAATCAAAGCCATCACTAACCCAACTAGCCCAATTCCGAAAACCAGAACAGGTCTTCTCGGATATTACCGGAAATTCATCAAAAACTTTGCAGGAATAACCAAACCTTTCACCTCCTACTTGTAAAAGAACTCAAAAATCGATATCCAGAGACCCGAATATATAAGAGCTTTCCGAAAATGCAACGAATTACTAGTACACGATCCCATACTACAATACCCCAACTTTACTAAAGAATTTCTAGTCACAACAGATGCTTCAGACGTCGCCCTAGGAGCAGTACTGTCACAACGTACCGTAGGACGAGATAAACCGATATGCTATGCATCAAGGACGCTTTCAGAAACGGAGCAAAGTTATTCCACCATCGAAAAGGAACTCCTTGGTGTGGTGTACGCTGTCAAACAATTCCGACCGTACATATACGGAAGAAAATTCAGTATCTATACAGATCACCGACCACTTGCTTGGCTATGGTCACTCAAGGAACCAAACTCAAAATTAATGAGGTGGAAAATAAAATTAGAAGAATACAATTTCGAAATAATATATAAAAAAGGGTAAATATAACACCAACGCTGACGCATTATCGAGGATACGACTTACGGAAATGAATGTAATCACACAAAACGATCTAGACAGTATTATACCAGACGATGGCGAATTAATAAGCATTATCGACGAACTTGGAATTGATATCACGGACAAACCAATCCCGTCGACAACGGAAATACGAATTACCGACGTAGCACCTATGTCTCCAGAACATACCAGCACAACTGAAGGAAGTTCCGACTCTGATAAAGTTCATACAACGGCAACTCAACAACCTTCAAAAACAATCGAAATTCAAGACACCATTATAGATAACAAAAGAAGACAGTTCATCATATCAGAAAGCTTAGCACAGATATCAGAAGTCCAAGTTAAAACTAGGGAAAAAGCCTGATACACCTCGTCAGAATACCCATGGATAACCACGACGAAGCAATGCTACAGCTATTTAAAGAATACATGGCTACCCAGAATACATTCTATATATACAACGAAAATGAGGAGCTTTATAAGAAATTGTGTAATACATATAGCATGAAAATCACTAATAGAGGCCCTCGCATTATACGCTGCCTGAAGTTGAAGTTATCGAAGACGAGAATCAAAAAATTGAACTTATTACATCTTATCATACAGGTCTAACAAATCATAGAGGCATAACCGAAATGTTAAAGCAACTAAAACGGAAATATTGGTGGACTAAAATGAGAAAATTAGTAACCCAAGTCGTACAGGCCTGCAATGTATGCAATAGGTCCAAATACAATCGTCATTCCGACGTACCGCTGCTATCAATACCGGAAACACCCGACACACCTTTCGAAAGAATATTCGTCGATTTATTCTCATGTAGCAACGTGAAATATCTGACGATAGTTGATGCCTTCACCAGAATGGAACACGCGATAAAAATCTCCAGCAAGAACCCCACTACGTCTTCGAAGCATTCCTAACATACTTTAGCTACTATGGCATACCACAAGAGATACGATCGGATCAAGGTGCAGAGTTTACGAATAAACTCATCAAGGAGTTGGCAGCCCTCCACAAAATTACGCTACACTTTGGCACAGCGAAAAACCCGGAAAGTCAAGCGAACGTCGAGCGATTTCATTCGACACTGTTAGAACACTTAGGATGCCTAAGCGACGACCAAAAAATAACTAGTGAACAAAGAGTCAGAGCGGCAGTAATAGCGCACAATAATTCGATACATAGTGCCATAGGAATGACACCGTTTGAAGCACTATATGGCCATACTAAAACTCGAAACCCAATGGATCTATTTTACGGTACGGCAACATATCAAGAACTCACATCAAGGCACAAAGACCGAATGACACTCCTCTATGACAACATGAAACAAAAAGATCAAAAACGCAAAGAGAAGACACAAGAAAAACAAAAGGAAACAGTCAGAACCACAGAACGGAAGATAGGAGAGCAAGTTTACGTTAAAAATATTAGCAAAAGTAACAAAATGCTTAAACCATTCCTCGGCCCATATAAAATCATCCAGATCAACGATAACGGAACCGTAAACGTAGAAACAAAAAGAGGAACCCAAACCTACCATACTCGAAGGTTGAAACATGGCATTGTTAGATGCCATGCTACACAACCGCAAATATCAAAATAACATCTTTAGACGGACCGCTATTCCAGTTACTTCTAGGAATCGCGAAAAATCAAGTAACACACTGGACGACAGTAGTGCAGTGCGATCTAGAACCTCTAGTAAACCAAGTGGACCAGCTTAGCAGTCACTACAACCACCTACGAACAACTGTAGAAAGTCTTCCCGATAATGACGATAGACGAGAATTTACAATACTCGCCGTCGCACTTCGTGCTCGAATCGATCAATTAATTTTCAAAAAGAATCAATTAATTCCTACAGTCAGGAGAACGTGTGGAGCACTTAATTTCCTTGGCTCCATAATCAAAGCGGTCTCAGGAAACCTCGACGCCGCTAGGTATGACCAATTGATACAAGACTAATAATCAGCGAGATTTTACGAAAACCATGCGAAGACAAATACATTTGGCACAAGGGACGCTAAAAGAATATGAAGACAATCTTCGCATACTCGCCGAAAATCAAAACGAAACGGCCCGGTATGTGAACGAAATGATTGCGCATGTACAAAAGCACGAAAAGGAACACATTCAGGTTCAAACATTAGTGAGTACCCATGCATCATTAATCATCACAATAAATACGGCACTAATAATTACTAACAGGCTCCTAATGGCAAAAACGTTTTCCAAACTACAAACCTACCACCCAGCGATTATTTCATCGAACGAACTATTGGACGAATTAACATATATACAAACCATTATCAAAGGCCCGGATACCGTCCTACCACCAGAAAACGAAAATTTATACGTTCTTGAGAAAATCATAATCGTCAAGGCTTATATAAAAAAATATGTACTCACGTTTTTACTTGAAATTTCTCTAATTGAGCCTATCACATACCAATATCACGACCTAATTCCTTTAACTATCAAGCAAAGTTCTGATTACCTTGTTCTGAATATCCCGCAACCCTACTTCGCAGAAAACAAGGATAGATACATTGTCATAGCAGAACAATGCAAATTGCTACAACATCGAGAATATATATGTAAAGCCCCAAGTCTAGACGCCAGAAAGCATAATCTACCCAACCCTTGGCTCACTATAACAGGGGAAGAGTTAACACATGCAGCGAGATGAGGTCCGCGGCAATGCTGACACAGGTTAGATAAGATTATTATATAAACGCATTCGCTTCGCATTATAGTTCGTTCTGTTGTATTCAACACGCTTCGCGATAGTTATTAAGTTCTCGAATTGTATTTAATAATTATTATACGAGGTGCAAACCAAATAGAAACACTTTTAAAAAAAACATAGTACGTTGTAATAAAGTGTTAAGTGCGCTAACCCAACAGATCGCTTTTTAGCTACGACTACCTTTGACGGTGATTCAAAGGTAGTCGTAGCTAAAAAGCGATCTGTTGGGTTACGCGCAAAGATAGCTGTCACAGACAGAGCCCCGACACCTAGTTCCAGCAGTTCGATCATCGAACCAACCCAAATGGACGTGTCTGAAACGCATGTAAGTGAAACAAACCTAATTACACCTACCTTAAAAGAAAATAAAACGAAATTTGTATTACATATTATAAATGGGTACGAAACTCTCTCTCTATCATTTGCCCGCGGAACAAGAGGCGAGCGCAGAAAACGTGGATAATCTGACGAAGACAAGAAAATCTCCCCCAATAGTGCTACACACACTGCTAATTCAGCTCGGGAAATTCGTTAAAGGAATAGAGGATACAATACAATCCAAAAACTTCTACATCAGGTACTCGGGGCAACGTGTGACCATACAAACCTTCTTAAAACAGGACTATGATAAACATATTAAAAATCTAAAAGACACTGAGTTCCACACGTATACACCAGCAAGTGAGAAACTGAAGGCCCATGTGGTGCGCTGGCTGCCGGTAGATGTGGAAGAAGAAGAAGGCTGAGCTAAAAATAAAATACGATATTGATGCCAAAAAAGTAATGAAAATGAGAAATACAATGAGACCACTATACTTGATCACTGTAACATCAAATGAAAACATCGAAGCACTGAACAATCGGTGTAAGTATTTATTCCATACAAAAATTAATTGGGAGAAATACAATAATAAGAAAAATGTAGTACAGTGTCATCGGTGCCAGGAGTGGGGACATGCGACAAGCAACTGTAACGCAAAGTCCAAATGCCTAAAATGCGGAGGACACCCCACTCTTGAGTGCAAGAAACCGCGCAGCGAGCCGGCACTGGTACTGTGGCGGTAGCCACCCGGCCAACTCGACGAACTGCTCTTCCTACATAAGGGTGCTGGAGTGGAGAGCTCTACAACGCAGCCGAAACCAATGTAGTCGGGGAACTCATTCAGTTCCTCGACGGGCATAACATAGACGTTATGTGCATTAACGAGACGAAACTGACAGACGAATACAACGTGACCTTCCGGGGTTACGTGACAGAAAGGAAGGGTTGCCGTTCTGATCAGGAACGACATACCCAATCTGCGCATTCGGGACGACGCCACGCGACATCTGGAATTGATTTCGATCAAATTCTAGAACGACTTAACAGTGACGGCCTGGTACAATTCACCGACGCACAGTGGTCCGAAAGCCCGAATTCCTGGTCAAAACTCAATAACTCAAATGTTTCTTAGTGAAAATTGCTAGTATTCCTGCACATATGGTTTTATGGGTCGCTGATTCCGAAAATGAATGCAAAAATGCGAAATTCAAAATGGCGGACCCAAAATGGGGGACATCTTTCGCGAAAAATTGTTCGATTTTGCTGAAATTCATACTATTAACGTTTTTTCGGTCACTGATTCCGAAAATGAATGTAAAAATGCGAAATTCAATATGGCGGACTTGAAATGGCGGATATATTTCGTGAAATATGGTGCAATTTTTGTGAAAATTATATTTTGTACATTAATTTCTTTAATTCGTACAAAGTATTTCTTATAAAACAAAATGACATAGTTTTCGAAGATATTTACATATTAATCGCTATCGGAATTCTCATCATCGACGTCATTTTGATCAATGACGTCGTCTGCGTCGGCTTCTCCAAAACTGAATTTTTGATAAGTTAGAAGCGCGATCGCTTCAGGAAACAAACTTTTTCCCATTTTGGGAGGTGCCTTTCGCAAACTCGAAATAAGCGGGTCTGAAGAAGCTAGAAGTCGGAGAAAAATGTCTTCAATTGTCTTTTCTCTGGAGCATTTTCGTGCGTTATGTTCGCGGTAATTCCGTATATCTTTATTTCGCGACTCCTGAGCTTCTTCAGAGAGCTGTCCTATTGGCAGAATGGCTAATTCAACAATCCGTGGGCCATGCATGAGTACCTTATGTACCGTTGTGGGCATACAATGCCATGGGTATAATTCAACGAATCTATCAGCAGTCTCGTTGCAATATTTTTCAAACGAATCTACCTTGACGTTGAACCCGCTCGAAATAACTTGCAAAATGACATGAAATCTTTTCACTAACTCAACATCGACCCCAAGAATGCGAGCAGAAGTGCGAGTATTTTCAAAAAAACGCCGAGCCGTATTGCCGTCATTCGAGTTGCCCATGCCTTGCTTTGGTCGATCTATGAGGAGGTGCAGTTCGTCTTTGAACTCTTTCTGAATGGAACTTTTACGTTCTTTCAAAGCATTTTTAGCTTCTTCGCCACGGGACTGCCATTTTTCGTTTTTCAGTTTGTACCCAACATGCAGTAAACATTCGAAAAATCGTATCCAACAATGTAAAGTTGATAATCCGTATATCAATTTTGAATCGTCGACTTTTATCTGTCGCATAGCCTGCAGATCGTTAAATTGTTTTGACGTTGCATCGCAAATGTAGCACCTCATTGACGACTTCGTACCAGTTACAGCATTGCAAACCTTTCCATCTATCATGGTAAAAGTTAATTTGTAATTCACTTTGCAATTTTTGCCGTCAATCATGACCTGTAAAGGTTGAAGTGTTGCAATTTGATCGTCGATGGCGCGCTTTTCCTCGATCATAGATTGTTCTGTTTCGCGTTTGAATTGAAGTCGAATCGGTCGACAATACCATGGAGAAGAAGGCCTAGGGTTTTTCCAAATGGCAGTTTCTGAATTCTCATCTCCGTCGTAGCCAATAAGTTGTAAGGGAACGAGGGAAGTCAAGAAAACACTTGAATCGGAGCTACCTTCTTCGGAAAATTTTTGTTTGTACTCCTTTTGTCCCGAACTTCCGTCGAACCCCCACTTAACGATGAGTATCAAATTTTGAAGAACATTGCCGCTCATCAAATCTAAAACATCGTTTTGAATTTGCAAAATTCGTTCACTCGTGTGGTGCAGAAGAGATTGTAATTTAACCTCGGCGCAGTCTTCAAAAATAGAAATATTTGTTGGATAACAATATTTTTTGGCCTCCAACACGGAATTGTAACTTGGAAAAACGGTACTATTGGATAATTGTGTGGTATGCCTGATATTCATATACTGCGACTTTGTTAATTTTGAATCAAGAACGAGGGCTAAAGCAGTGTTTGGGGACATTTTTGTTTCCGTTTTAGAGACTTTTTGCAAAGCAGATATGTACTTCACTGCTCGCGTTGGTGATTTGGAGGTTACATCGTCGACGACTTTAGCTGCTGAGACAGCTCCAGATTCGCGAAGGGCCATTTTGGTAGCGTAAGAGAGCTCGTCCGCGCTGTAACTCTCACGCAATTTCTGCGCTTTCCTCCGCTTTGAACGGTCGCTGGATTCTAGAACAGAAGTTTGGGGACGCCCACCACTGTTTCTTGATTTTGTGGAATCCACACTATCATTTGCACTCGCTTCTTGGTCCGGGAAGACGACCTTGTCTCATAAATAATTAAATTAGTTACTCCATATACTGATACACTTATGTTAATTTCTATATAATTAATATTTACCGTAACGCTTGTCGAGTCATCCAGCCAGCTTTTGTTCATTTTTAGAAAACGATCCTCATTGCGGCAAGCATTTCGCCATTTCATTTTCAAATTGCAAATGACTTTTTTCAACGCCTGTCGCGAACGATCTTCGATATGGAAGGAGTGTACTGCTTTATTAAGCAGTTTAACGCCTATAATTTCGATTAGGGTATCAAGATTTTTGTCCCATTCCTCATGCACGGCGTCAAACAGTTGCTGTCGTGTCCACTGCACAACCTCCGTCTTGGATCCTATCATTGCAAATGCAGAAATTTTACTTACTTTCTTGAATTTAGAAATTATAATTATTTAGTTTCATGCTGATATTCAGTAGTGCCACTCTAATGAAATTCAAATTAGGCACCATGCATATTACATCGAATACATTTCTAACGGTCCCATATACTGCATAACCCATAACACTGCTTCAAACAATGCGTGTTTTAGACCAATGGAGCAAAAAAGAGCACGTGATGCCAACGGTTTCATATTTTCTACACTTTTTCACACTAGGAATCGTTGAGACCTTCGTAGGATCTCCGGGGATCATAACTAATTCTCTACAGATAGTAATACAATTCAATGGAAGAAAGCAATTTGCAGCACTCTTATTCCATCATTAATATCGTCGCCATAAATGTCAAAAATTGGTTCATTGTCAAAATTTACGTAATTCACTTACCTCCAGGAACAATATCCATTTTCCCGCACTCGATTTCGATGAAAATTGTAAAAACTACAGACTTTTTCCTTGAGCGCTCAGGAACTTTTGAGCATTAATCACGGGCCAGGGATTCAATATAAACAGCTGCCCTTTTGGATTTCGAAGCCCTAATGTCATCTATTGAGAAATATATGAAGCTTTACCTCGTACGATAATTTTCGATTTTGGGGGTTTTGGCCAGGAATTCGGGCTTTCGGACCACTGTGCGACGTGACAAATCACGCTACATGACCTCCAGGCGCTCCGCTCCTGGGTATCTCTGCAAGGACAATAGTGTAGGGTGATCTCAACGCTTGACATTCAACTTGGAATTGCCATCGGAACAATGCCAATGGGAATGTGGTCTTTGACCACACCCAGAGGCACAATTGTTTCGTGGCTTTTCCAGACATGCCGACGCATCATCCGACAAACGGAGCGACAGCAACGATGACGTCCATCGCCGTGGTGAGGAACGTGAGAAATCTCTCGGACCTCTTCACGATGGATGACTTAAACTCGGACCATTAGCCGGTCACTTTTGAAGAGGGCGGGGCCAGACACGAACGCAGGCGAATCCGGATAGCCGATTACAGGACTGCGGACTGGCCGTTGTTCCGAAGAAACCTCAACAGCCGGGTACTGATTAACAGAGACCTTGACAAGCCGGACAAGGTCGAGGACGCCGTCACCGAGCTGACGGAGGCGATCAAGTACGCGAAGGATCGTGCGATTAAAACTCGCACGATCGACCCTTACAAAACTGACGTGCTTCCCGGGCACATTCTGCAGGATATACGTGACTGTAACAGAGCGGAAAGTTTGGCAAAGGATCAGACTTGACCAGGACAGACGTCACATGAACGCACTGACGCAACAGATACGAGACAAGATCGCGACGCACCGAAACGACGGAACTGGCCGCCAATGACGGATCCTTGTGACCCACGATGGCGAAACCGAGGAAGAAATTCCAAAATGTTCCGCCGCTTGTGCACGAGGAGAGGACAGAGATGACTGACGAGGGGAAGCGAAGGCCCTTGCCAGCACTTTCGGAAAAGTTCATGACATCGGGCTCGAAGAACTGACGCACGCGCAGGCGGGAATTGTGGAGCCCGTAAGGACTTCTTTGTTCCGCCGCAACGACAATATTGACGACGACGGAGGGCCGGTCCGGCTGGCGACTCCGCGGGAGATCTTCGGCATAATCAAAAGGCAAGGCCCGCTAAAAGCCCCGGGAGAAGATGACATACAGAACAAACTTCTTCGGAACTTATCCCGTAAAGCGGTAGTGCAACTGACTTACGACATTAACCCTATACTGAAACTCCAGCACTTCCCGAGACACTGGAAAAGTGCTGTAGTAGTACCGATCCTGAAACCCGGGAAGCAACGTGACCTGACCGAAAGTTACAGACCGATCAGCCTCCTTAGCAGTATTTCTAAGGTGGCGGAGTCGGTAATAAACAACCGACAGTCCCTCAGTCGGTTGAAGAACTTTGTATCCTCAAGACCGAGCAATTCGGGTTCCGATCCGGACACAACAGCGTACAGCAAGTGGCGGGACTCGTAACTGTCATATGTACGGCATTTAATCGGAACCAGGTTGTGGCAATGACACTGCTAGACTTGCATAAAGCATTTGACACGGTATGAATAGATGGACTTTTGTTCAAAATGATCAATTACGGACTACCGCTATCAATCATCCGACTGATCTATTCATACTTAACTGACAGAACAATGAAAACATATCATACCTGCGCCCCATTTCATAAGAGCAGGAATGCCCCACGGATCCGTGCTTGGGCCGCAACTGTTCTCATTATTCATAAATGACATATCGACGCACGTTAACACATCATTGATGATCTTCGCCGACGATACGGGCATTTATGCATTTTCATTTTCGGAAATCATAGCACATCGAAAGATCGGAATGCACATGAACGTACTGGGACGGTACTTTGTGAACTGGAAACTGAAAGTAGACGCGACGAAATGTGAGAGCATCACATTTTCGCGACGCAACCGACGGTTCGTGGTGCCGAATAGAACCCGCATCAACGGCATCGCGATCCCAATGAAAACGACAGTGAGATATAATAATAATAATAATAATAAAGTCTTTATTTTCATGAAATTGCACAACAACAATAAATACAGAAAAGAAATAATATAATTCAGAAAATCACAAGGCGCGGTTCAATATACAGCAATATGCAGCATTTTGCTCTACCACCGAAACCTTCAAGTAACCAATACATATATAAATAAGTAAGGCGTAATTTTAAACTTATTATTAGTAATAAAATATAATAAAGTAATAATAATAAAATAATTGCTTAAGATTAACTATAGATTAAGTTTTAGAACAAAATAATACTTAATTCTGTGACGTTCGCAGATAGTGCCAATAAAACAGTGCAAATTAGTTTCATTGTTTCACAAGAAGCTGAGTACGTAACTGGTTTTTGAACGCAGGACGGGACTTGTTTTTTAAAAACGGCGGTATGTTATTCCACACTTTAGATACTTGGTAGGTGAAGGATCGCTCAAAAAATGCTGTTCTATGAATAGGAGGAGTTATTGTACCCTTGTACCTGATATTAATGTTATGAACATCAGTACGAAATCTAATTTTTCTGTACAAGTACAAGGGAGTTTGATTGGAAACTATTTTATGATATAAACATGTGACGAGTAATGTTCTTCTACTTAATATATTCAGCCAACCAGTATCTAATAGTTTATGAGATATGTGATCAAATTTGCGTATGCCATGAATAAGCCTTAAACATGAGTTTTGTACCCGTTGAATTTGTTTGACTGAGTCTTGTGTCAGACATGGTCCATAAATCTCAGAACAATATACAAAATTTGATAGCACTAGAGCATCACAAAGTGTGGTTTTGATTTTAATAGAAAGGAAATGTCTCTGAGGGTATATAAGTTTTAAGTTGCAGTAGGCCTTTTTTACACAATTGTTAATTTGCGTTTTGTACCGGAAAGTGTTATCCATAACCAGCCCCAAATTTTTTGCTTCATTTTGAATTGGAATCTGTATACCATTTACACTTAATGAAATGTGTTGCTGAAGTTCTTTCCACTCAGCGACATTTCCGAATATCACTATTGTGGATTTAGTCGGGTTAATTTTTAGGGAATGCTGTTCTGAAATCTTTGCGAGCGCTTGTAAATCACCATTAATATCAGATACAGCACGCCGATGATCACCAGCCAATAATGAGGAGTATAGCTGCGTATCATCGGCATACATTTGAACATCACATGTTTTTATACATTTTTGAAAGTTAAAGGTGTAAATGATATATAGCAGCGGTCCCAATATTGAACCTTGAGGAACTCCCCTCATTAGAAGTCTCCAATCCGATACCCCACAAAGTAAAACAATACGTTGAACCCTATTAGTAAGATATGATGTTAGTAATTGAATAGAATTATTAGAGAGGCCGATATATTTTAGTATCGACAATAATAGAAGATGATCAATAGTGTCAAAAGCCTTACTGTAATCTAACAAAGTAAGTATTGTCACTTTACCCTGATCCCGAGCCCTGATGATGTCATCTGTAACATTGAGTAGTGCAGTTGTACAACTAAATCCTGGTCGAAATCCAGACTGACAGTCCGGAATTATGCTGTTAATCAACAAGTGTTCCCGAATTTGAATGCAATGATCTTTTCAAGTACCTTTGAAAGCGCCGGAAGTATGCTAATTGGTCGTAAATCTTAAAATTCTAGTGGTTGGGAAATCTTTGGGACGGGAATAACTTCAGCACACTTCCACGATGATGGAAAGGTGCTAGTTAGCAAACAAATGTTGATTATGTGGGTCAGATAGGGCACTATGTAGGGGCAACACAGTTTTAACATTTCCATATTTAAACCATCCGAACCGCGAGCATTGCTCCGTATTTGACAAAGTAGTTTTAATACCGTACATAAATCTACGGTTCGAAAACTAAGCTGGGGACAGTTAACAATGTATTGATTTTTGTTGTAAAAATTCATCAATTCTGTATTATCAACAACAGTCACAAGTATATTGTCTAAGAAGAAATCATTATCATCATTCGGTTTTTGCAACCAGTCAGGTACATTAGACTTATTTACTACACCTACATTCAAACATCGCAATTCTTTCCACATATCTCTGGGAGTACTTTTTGAGAATTTAAATTGGAGGTATGCTTTCTTTTCTCTAATTATGGCTTGTGAAGTCATATTGCGTAAGGACTTATAATATTCCCACTTAGTTGCTGCTTTATTTTTCATATATTTAGACTTTGCTTTATCCCTGAGAGACATCATCAGCTTAATCGTATCAGTGATCCAATGAGCTTTCTTTTTGGTTATTTTAATTATTTTTAAAGGTATATGCTTATCAATAATGTGCAGTAATTGAGTATTTAAAAAGTTAACTTTGTCATTGACATTCTGCATTTGCAATATATTCATAAATAAATAAATCTTGATTAAATGTCCGGTAAGACCTAATAGTTTTGAGGGTGGCAGTAATTTTAGGTTTATTAAAAGCAACGTCGCAGTATACTAATTCATGATCGGAAAAATTACATCAAAACCACCTCCAACTCCACAACGAACTACCATGTCAACATCAGACGTAATCACCAAATCTATTAATGTTGCCGAGTTATTAGTTAATCGTGTTGGCTCTGTTATTAATTGTTGTAATTGTAAGGCTTCTATCATGGAAGTAAGATACATAGAATCAGCATTATTCGACCTAAGCATGTCAATATTTATGTCTCCCAAACATATTAATTTATCGCTTAATAATGAGCACACAGTGCAGCTTTGTTCAAATTCATCAGTAAATTGCTTTTACGACAATGTAGGTGGTTTATATACAGTTCCAATTGCTAGAGTTAAGTTATTATATTTGATGCTAAGCCACACCTGCTCTATACAACTATTCAGAAAATCTCGAGCGACAGTGCCGTCCGAATTTCGTTGATGTAGATGTGGATCACATTGAACGCATTAATCGGAACGTACGGCGGCTACTTAGCGGCAGAGATGATCTGCAACTGACGCACACCACTCCGTCGGAAGTACGAGAGGCAGTGAAGAGATGCAAGAAGAGGAAAGCTCCAGGCCCTGACGGCATCCCAAACCGCGCTATACGAGTTGCTGACCAAGGCGGTGGCGCACATCACCGCCATCATCAACGCGATTCTCCGTCTGCGACACTTCCCGCACCAATGGAAATGCCTCCTCCCCTTCCACTACGATCCTTCCGTACCAAACTGTAACCAGAAATTGCCAAAATGCTAGTATTTATCTCAGCTGTTAACCACGTTTCGCTAAGAGCAAAAATATCGACATTGGTTTGAGATAAATATCTATTTATATCGTTAAACTTAGGAATCAATGAACGAATGTTAATATGCGCAGTTTTCAAAATATTACATATACTATTACCTGCCGCCATCTAACCAGTTAACGCACATACAGATTCATATAAAACATAATTTATGTACAATGAAACAAGATAAAGCGATAATATGGAGATAAATAAAAACCTATTGAAGGTAAAAAGGACAAAAAATAGAAAAAACTTTGTAAGTTATGACTGTTTTGTGTGTAAATTTATATTACCAAGAAGCAACTTGTGAAAGGTAGTATTCTAAAGAACAGCTCTATATGTAACACGAAACAATATCTTATTAAGTCAGATCACTTGTTGAATTTATGCGCCGTAAAGTATCACCAACTTTATCTGGGAGTAATACTCGACACCAAGACAACGTTGAATGTACATATACGTGAAGTAAACAGATGCACGCACGCTTTTCTTAACGCCATCTATTCGATGGTCGCTAAGAACAGCAGACTTTTTACTGACAACAAACTTCTTTAATTTAGGACAGTAATTAGACCAACGATGACGTACGCGTCGCCTGTGTGGTTTGGGGCTTCCAAGACGAGCCTCAAATTATTGCAGACGACGCAGAACAAGTGTCTTAGGTTCGCCCAGGGCGCCGACATATACACACGCATACGCGACCTGCATGCCGATGCAGACGTACCCCTACTGACAGATGACATGACCGAGATGGCGGACCGTCACTCACGACAACGTACTAATAAGTACAATTACCAACCAACGCCACCAACAGGTACAGACGGACGTGCACAGACTGCCGTTCGAGACCCTGGACTTGTATAACGAAGACCCGGACAACTGAATATTGACATTAGGGCAAGACGCAGAGGGCGGGTTTTCGAAATTTCCCGCCAGCACAGACAAAAACGTCATATCGACGGACACTGGACACGGACATTTCCATCAAGGAAGGTGCACCGAAATTGTATTTCTTGAAAATTTGTGCCGAGCCTGGGCGCTCATAACAAAATCTAAAATGTTTTATTTATTGTATTTTATATTGTAATATCTTAAGGAGCTTATAATAAAGAATTGGGATTTGGATTTTAGTTCTCGTCCGATCACCGAAGTTAAGCAACGTCGGGCGCGGTCAGTACTTGGATGGGTGACCGCTTGGGAATACCGCGTGCCGTTGCCTCCTTTTAATCTGATCGGTCGAGGATGAATAATTGTTGGAAATAAATGTACTTATGTATTATTGTCATTATCGTTAATGTGTTAATATTTAGTATGTAATATTTGGAAACAAATGTATTGTTGTTGTTGATAAAGTTTCGTATTTGTAGCTTCTAGCTTCAAAAGTTAGGACCTCGCATTATTTGTGTGTGTTTTGTTTTGTATATTTTCAGATAATTCGTTACAAGCTGACCATTCGAAATGGAGTCCGCGTTGGAGGAACGCGACCGATCGCGGAACCCAAGCCGACCGACACCGGACCCCGAGTAGGACGCTCGAGGATCCCAAGAGCCACCATCACCATCAGTGACAGACCGGCTTCGACATCGACCGCAAACCAGCCCCCGATTTCGACAGCAACACGCGGAGTCGACGAAATGGAGACGTCCGAATCGTCCGACGGCTTCACCATGCTCCGGAAGACTGCAAAACGCATCAAAGTGTCCAGCCCGTACCAACCGTGGTCATTCCGGCTATGAACCGCTCGGCGACAGCGACACTGACAGCGACATGTCGGAGGCAATAGCACCGGCAACACCCAGGAAAATCAGAATCCCGCCGGTAATTTTGCGTACAAAGACGCAATGGGTCCCGATCACAATATCGCTGAACGAAGCGGGAATCCGATTCCTGAAGGCGAAAAACTTGGCCGACGGGATCAAAATTGAAGCGGCATCGGTCAACGATTTCCGCATGTTGACCGCTTTTTCCGACACCAAGAACCTGCCGTACCACACGTACACCTTAACGGAGGACAGGCCATTAAAAGTGGTGCTCCGCGGCATCCCCAATACAATCGACACGGAGGAAATCGCGCTGGAACTCCGCGAAAAATACGAAGTCGTCTCCGTGAGCCGAACGACGAGCGGCGCAAACCGCACGCCGATCCCGTTAGTGTTGCTGACACTAAAAAAGAGGGTCGCATCGAAGAAAATCTGCGAGAAAAATTCGTGCTACGCCTGCGGATCACCGTCGAGTCCGCGAGGAAGAAGGCCACCGTCGGACAGTGCAACCGATGCCAACTGTTCGGACACTCACAGCGAATGTGTCGTGCTGCGGCAAAGTGTGTCAAGTGCGCGGGTGACCACCATACCCAAGAATGCGAAAAACACGTGACGTTCCGGCGAAGTGCGCAAACTGCGGAGGCCAGAATCCCGCAAACTACCGCGGGTGCGAGAAATTCCCCAAGCTCGTCGAGAAGACGCAGACGAAAAAGACGAGATAATCAGCGCCAACGTCGAGAGTTGCGCCGACACCGACCGCAAGAACGACAGTGCCAGGCGTGAGTTACGCATCCGTCGTCCGACCAGCCGCCGATCCAAAAAGTGCAGCAACCGCGCGCCCGGTCACCACGCATCCGGAGACACCCGGCCGCCGAAGGAGGACTGCGGCAGCTTCTAAAGCTGCTGCAGAAAATAAATTTCGAGACGCCAACGGCCTAGCGGCCAAGAAGATGGAGTTGAGTGAGTTTGTACAACGACACCAGCTCGACGTTATTCTCATCAACGAGACCCATCTTCAGGCGCCGCAAAACCCGAAGCTGCCCAACTACAGTATGTACCGAAACGACCGAGAGAACAGGCCCGGCGGGGGCACCGCGATTTACGTAAGGCGACCACCATGTCGTAAACACGCCACAGTTGGAGGGCGCCGAAGCAACTGTGGTGGTTGTCCAGACCACGCGTCGCCCAATCAGGTTCGTGACCATTTACAACGCTCCGACCAAGCGCATCATCCCTCGCGACTTGTCGAAATTAATCGACACGGACGGCGCGGTCATCGTCGCCGGGGATTTCATCAGTCCTGGAACAGCAGAATGTCCAACGCAAATGGGAACATTCTTCGGCGATACGCCGATGAGGAAAACATCGTCATCATCGGTCCGATAGAACCGACCCATTTCGGACGTCACCGCCCGGACGTCCTGGATATCGCCGTCATGAAGAACGTGACTCACAACCACGAAGTTCATGCCGTCAATGAGCTGAACTCGGACCACAATCCCGTGCTGCTGCTTCTGGGTGACAGACCCGGCGAACCGGCCGAAGATGCGTGGCGATATCACACATCCTGGCCCGCCTTTACCGCCCATCTGGACGAAACCATCGGCCCGGTCCCGACAATCGTGACGGAGGAGGAATTCGAAGCTGCGGTGGACGTCGTCATCACGAAAATCAATGCGTCTCTTGACTTTTCGGCGAATCCGACGATGTCCGTCAAACGAACGTGTTTTCTCCCGGATCTCTCCCGGGACCCGGATCACCGCCGAGACGCCAATCGACTGTCCGAAGAAGTCAGAGCATTGGAGCAACACCGGAGCGAATCATGGAACGAGAAGATGGAGGCTCTGGGAAACGACGACAAAGAGCATTGGCGGATGGCCAGAAGACTCAGAGCCGGAAGAGCACCACCCATGCGGCCTATTCACGGGGAACGTGGATTAGTCTACACCGACGAGGAAAAGGTACCGAGGCTTTTGCAGAAAATCTCGAGCGACAGTGCCGTCCGAATTTCGTTGATGTGGATCACATTGAACGCATTAATCGGAACGTACGGCGGCTACTTAGCGGCAGAGATGATCTGCAACTGACGCACACCACTCCGTCGGAAGTACGAGAGGCAGTGAAGAGATGCAAGAAGAGGAAAGCTCCAGGCCCCGACGGCATCCCAAACCGCTCTATACGAGTTGCTGACCAAGGCGGTGGCGCACATCACCGCCATCATCAACGCGATTCTCCGTCTGCAACACTTCCCGCACCAATGGAAATGCGCTGACTTGATCGTTCTACTGGAACCTGGGAAAACGGCAACTTGCCCGCAAAACTACCGACACATCTCCCTTCTGCCGGCAATCGGAAAACTGGCAGAGTCGATCATCTTGAAGCGCCTGAAGAATGAAACGCATGAACTCGACATTGTTCAGGACGAACAATTGGGCTTCAAACCGGGACACTTTTCAGTGTAGCAGGTACTCCGTCTATCGAAACGGCCAGCGACGGTTTCAACATCCCGCTCGCGAAGGTGAAGTTTATCGGATCTCGATAACAGATCGATCCGCATCAAAATTAACGACGTACGATCAACACCCAGGACGACAACCACGGACGTACCCCAAGGAACGCCACTATCGCCTGCATTATTCAACATCTTTGTAAGCGACATTCCGAGGACGCCGGACACGCATCTCGCGCAATTCGCCGATGACACTGCCGTTTTCTGCCGTTCCATCCGCGCTGACGTCATCTCACGAAGACTACAAGAAGCGGCCAGGGGGCTGGAAGAATGGTTTCGGTCATTGATGATCGCGATCAACCCCGAGAGAGCACCGCCATCCTAATGGGGCGAGCAGGACGACGAAGAGGAAGACCGCCCGACCACATCTCGATGTTCGGCACCGAAATTCCGAGGCGAACCGAGGCGAGGTACTTGGGAGTCACACTTCTAAACTCACCTGGAAGCCGCATATCGAATCTGCCATCGCTAATACCAAAGGGAGCCTAGCGTCTCTCTACGGAATGTTGAACCGACGAAGTAAACTTAATTCTGCTTGCAAAATTAAGATTTACAGGTCAATCATTAGACAGCGGATGTTGTACGCTGCGCCCGTTTGGGGTTACGGTGCGGAAACGCATATGAAGAAGCTTCAGGTGATTCAGAACAAGTTTCTACGAATGGCTTTCGATGCCCCGTGGTTCGTCAGGAATGATCAATTACATCGGGATGCAAACCTACCAAAGATGAAGGAAGAAATGAAGATCCAGACCATCAGACTGCACGGCAAGACGGACGACCACCCCAACCCACTCATACGAGCGCTGGGAAAATACACCGAAGACGATCAGTTCCGCTACAACAGGCCGAGAATGTTGCTCAAATAGATATTTGCGCGCATTCGTCGGTCTAACGGACTGATCCCATCAAACACACATCCTCAAATTCCCAGCGATGAAGGTGACGGGACCAACCCACGGAACTCCGTCTGCCAGTCAGGAAAATAAACCCTTCCTCGATACGAAGTCAGACCCCCATGTCTAAATCAACGCAACGAAACTCTACGTGTGGCAATAAATAGTGGTGGCTCCCTTGAGATAAATAACAGAAATTTTATTTCCTACGAGCTACCTCAAAACCAAACGTCCCGCAATCGCCGTCCGAGTTCGAAAAATCGTCTCGACGACAATTTCTTGGTGACGAAGTGGAAAACAACTCCAGCCCAAATTCTTCGCTCTCGCCAAAACATTATCCAAAACATTCGCCGTGTAAGGGCCGGTTTATATAACACGCGACGCGAACGCAGACACCCAGAGAACGCCAAACGCTAACCCGGGCAATCGGGTTTATATTCGACGCGACGCGAACAATCCTCAACAGGAATAATTATTTTTATAATAGTGCCGACAGTGGAATCATAAGATAGTTTATTACTGTATTTCAATCCTTTATTTAAAGTAGTCTGTGTTTTGTTCCACCACCGCCTTTGATTGTAGTGAATCAACATTTAGTTATTGCAATTTTGTTTAATTTTTGCTTCTGTTGTGTAGTAAGTGTTAGGTAAGTAATTTTAATGAATTATTCGTGGTTTCGCTAGAAAAATAATTGTTATTTTAGTGTTCTGTGAAACAGATCCAATCATGTTTCGCAATAATTTATTAAATGCTGCTGCAGGCTTAGTCGTGATAGGTGGAGTACTCCTATTATTAAAGAAAAATAGGAAGCCACGGCGATATTCAGTTCGACCATTGAATAGGGCCAGAAAACAGAGAGGCCAATACCAGACGTTATTTTTACATATGAAATTGGAAGACCACGAACAATTTTTTATATATACGAGAATGTCGGTTCCTCTATTTAACAAATTGTTAGATTTGGTCCATCCACTCTTAACAAAACGCAGCAAGAAGACAATATCCTCGGAGGAACGACTCGCTATAACCCTACAGTAAATTATCAACATTGTTTGAGGAAGTACAGTAACTAATGACATGTATTTTCAGTTACCTGTCGCAAGGTGTCTCACAGCAGACAGCAGCTTGGTCTTACAATATGGGTAAATCAACTGTCCACAAAATAGTTACAGAAACATACCAAATATTGTGGGATATTCTAGCACCTATTTATGTTCGAGCTCCAGATAATGAGGACGAATGGAAGCAAATTTCACGAGAATTTGAAGACACATGGAACTTTCCACATTGCATCGGAGCGGAGGATGGCAAACATGTGACAATTCAAGCACCCGCGCATTCAGGATCGCAGTACTTTAACTATAAAAAACAATTCAGCATTGTCTGCATGCAATGCAAAATACATTTTTACATTAGTTGATGTTGGTGCATATGGTTCTGCAAGTGATGGCGGTGTGTTCAAAGAATCAGGCTTTGGAAGGGCAATGCATACAAATCTGCTAAATGTACCAAAACCATCTGCACTTCCAGGTACTGATTGGGACATGCCATATTGTTTTGTGGCTGATGAGACATTTCCACTAAACAATTTTATAATGCGCCCTTATCCTGTTTCGAATCTGCCAGTACCTCAATTAATTTTTAATTATCGTCTTCCAAGAGCGAGAAGAACGATCGAAAACGCGTTCGGCATAATGGTAGCTCGATGGAGGATACTGAAGCAAAGTATTAATTGCAAGGTCGAAAACGTTGAAGCGATAGTGAAAGCTTGTATTGCTTTGCATAATTTTATTAAAATTAATGAAGATGCATGCGGAGTGAATAATTATTGTCCTGCAGGATATGTAGATAGTGAAATTGAAAGATGGCGAGTAGAGGGAACACCTTTAATTTCAGTAGGGCGTCTATCGGCCAATAATGCAAAAAATGACATTTACACGAGGCGCAACAACTTGCGTGATTATTTTATAACGAGGGAAGGAGAACTGGAGTACCAGTACTCTCATGTATTGAGAGGGTCAATAACTAAATAATGTTTTTATGAAATAAAACGATTTACAAAATTTATTTTTATTTATTTTTATTACATTAAGATCTAATAAATGCACCAATGAAGTCTGTGGATTGTTTATTCATTTGAGATTGTAAATACCATTATTCACTTCCAGATCCAAGGCAGCCAGCTGTGCGTCAGTCACCAACTTCATAATTTCTGCCTTCAATCGAGGTTTTATAGTTCCTGAGCAATCTTTAATATCTGCAATGTGTAATCCTACACATTGCCCAAATGATATGTCTGCATTGTTGCACTCAGTGGATTGAGAGAAATATTTTTCTACAGATTCGATAGCCCCAAGAAGCTTCAATTGGAGCATCTTTACGTTTTTTTGAAGATTTTGCATAATTAATTGCTTCTCCCTCAGCAAGGCGTTTGCCAACTCTATCTGGTCCACTTGGAAATTCTTGAGTATCAAGCATGGGAGAGTCTTCACTTGTAATTTCATCTGCTTCGATTATGGAAGCCCAACAACCTGAAGTAGAAGGTGAATTTAGTGGTGCCTCAATTTGTATATTGCCTGTTGTTCTGTAAATAAATAGGTATTATGTATCTAGTTCTTGATCTACTTGCAGTGATAAATATTCATATGTTTATAATGTGCATATTTGACACTTCTCAATGAGAAATCCATTATTTTACACTTATATTTAGGCGCTTATAAAATATGCTTATTATTATATTATTTCAAGATATTTCTATAAATAAATCTAGCGATTGACTTAAATAGCATTCTAATTGTTTTCACAATTGATCATAACTTACTTCTTCCCTTTAATATGCCTATCCAAAAATTATAACAGCTTCCAGCTCCCAGGGTGACCTACTTCCCGATGCCGAACCAGAGGGAAGATACAATGCTCGTTTCTCTCTGACGTACCGATGTCTTAGTACTTTGAATCTATTTTGGCAATCTATTCCTATAACAAAAACGTTACAAAGTAATTGAATTATATTATAAGTTATATTCTGTAGAACTACGAATAATTACCTGTTGCATGTAATATCGTACCGATGGCATTCCAGGCATTTTCCTTATACAACTTATCTTTGAATTGTTTCGCCGTTTTATCATATAATCCTATATGATTTTTAACCAATTCAATCATCTTTTCATCGTTGATGGCCATGACAATACAAATTTTATACAAACAAAGAAAGTAACCGCAAAATACTGCAATTGTATGACTAATAGCTGTCCGATGCTGCTGTTGCCAACGTATGTGAAACTGAGAACTTAACATAAATAAACTACTATTTATTTCTCGAACGTGATTGGTCAAACGCAGACACGCAACGCGAATAGATGGAGATCGGTCAACTCTCTGCGTTCGCGTTTGCGCGTCGCGTCGCGTGTAATATAAACCGTTTGCAGGCATATGAATCTTTTAACTTTTCGCGTTGGCGTTCTGCGTTCGCATCGCGTGTTATATAAACTGGACCTAACAACTGGCTCCCTGGACGTGGGGCTTGTGCTTTTGGATTCCAGAAGACCAAGGTGACAGACGCCACCAGAACCTACCGAATCTCCGACTGAGCTAAGGGGAACGAAGAAGATGGCACCCAATAAGACCACCTTCAATGGCGCATAACCCAACCCAGAACGTGACCATGACCGCGGAAATGCTGGAGCGCATCCTCGGCAGTTTGCAAAACCAGAAGCCGAAGTCGAGAATGTCAGAATTCAAAGGCCTCTCGACAGAGGACCCATGCGCCTTCCTACAGGGCATGGCGAAATATTTTCTGGACAACAGAATAGAACCCGAAAACCGAATGGCACTACTCGCGGACCAGTTATTGGACCAAGCCAAAGATTGGTACCGTCCATTAGCTCACCTACGACTAACGTGGAAAAACCGAAAGGCTAAAAAAGAAATTCAATGGAGCACAAGAAACTGCTGGCCTTATGGCAGATGTCCTCCTTGGGATAACGCGCTGTATGACCGGCTGCAGAACCAAGCCCCAGAAGAGCAGAGGATAATCCAAATAGTGGAATATCTTCACCCCAACATCCGAATCCAACTTCGAGGAAACCGGCCAAAAGTCTGAACGAACTTCTAAAGGTGGCCTGCGCCATTGAAAAAGATCTGCTAGCTCGGCAGAAGTCTACACCACAACCGACGGCAAAACCAAGTCCCGGACCACCAAACCAGCCGAAATCTTGGCACTGTCCGGACTACCACCGAAATAGCGACTGCTCAACACTGGCGGCACGCCAAACGATTTCGGGAAACGAACCGACGATCAGGACTGGACTAACTGCCCGATCGTAAACCGAGGGTCCGAAAGAAATTTTATCCGAGGAGGCCTTGTACCAGAGATGACGGCTAGGAAGGAATCAGTAGCACTGACAGATAATAGTCAAACCTTCGCCACCGAAGAGATTGCCACTGTCCAGTTTGCTCCCAAGCCCGGATAAAGAAGGAGGGGTGGGTTAACCAACATCTGTAGCTCACACCAGGGACCTACTAGGCATGTGTTAGGGGTCCCTGGGCAACAGGACTTGCCTTAATTGGCTGGTCTGGAGGAGAAAACCTCCTAGAGCTAAAAAACACGGAGGAGTACACCTCCGGAAAATAAAAAAATCCACCAAGGTTAAGGTTGCTTTGCGCCGATAACTGTATGGCCGACGGGTGTAACGTCGAACATTAGCAAAGAAAGTTTATGGCCGTCCCGGAATGAGCGTCACCCGGGGTAGCGGCTTTTAATTCGTCTCAACTCGTGGGAACAGTCATGCAAAAAACTTGTTCAAAGAGAGTAGTGGAAGGAAATAGCGATAGGCCGGGAGAGGAGCTTGATGAAGCTTCTGCTTTCGGTCGACGTGGGAGCGTATCGCGCTCTCCACCGAGACTTGTACATTCTGGACCAAGTACAAGGGGCAATAGCCCAGATAATGAAAGTCTTGCCGATAGGCAGACAACTAAAAGAAAGAGGACTGATGGAGTCAGTCCAGAGAAAGAGGACCTGAGGCTATTACTGAGGTCAATTCGCGACTCAGTCAGAGAATCGCTGTTTGCGGACTCGGCCAAAGTGTCGAGGCCGCTAATTAAAAAAATGTTAGATAAATGGGGAGAGACTGAGGACCTCCTCATAGACTTAATGTTGGAGCTTGCTGCCTCATTTTCAAATCGGGTAAACCGAAAGAAAATGTTACGAATATCGTACTAGAGGTCAGCGGTCGTATACGGTCGATCATTATGGCTCAGAGCAGAGTCTTCCTGGAGTGGAAGTCATGCAGGGTCAGAGATTTCGACTTGGTAACGAGATGTTACAAGTGTCTGGCCTACGGTCACCAAGCGAGAGTGTGCCAGAACCCGCTAATGTGCAGGCATTGTGCGGAGCAAGGGCATTTAATAAAAGATTGTAAAGATCGAAAGAAAGCACCACAGTGTGCGAACTGTAAGGAGCGTAAAAAACCTACTAGCCACGCTCTGGGTAGTGCAAAGTGCCCAGAATATAAAAGGGCACTTGAAATCTACCGGTCGAAAATCAAATATGAGTAAGACCGTTAGATTAATGCAGCTTAATGGGCATAGATCAAGACTGGTAATGTCACAGATTCGCAAAGTAATGCAGGAAAGGGATGTAGATATCCTTCTCCTCCAAGAGCCGTATTCCTACAAAGGCAGAGTAGCAGGATTTGGCGGGCTACGAGTAATAAAAGGACAAGGCGAGGATGCTATGGCAGCTATTGTTGTAGCAAATTCTGATCTCGTAGTAACAAGAGTTACAACGCTATGCGATTCGCACGGTGTATGTGTGGCTATAGAAAGCGAGAGTGAGACACTATATGTTGTCTCCATTTATTTTCAGGCAAGGCACAATATCCTGCCGTACATACAGTATATGGAAAGAGTAACTAACCTATTAAAAGGAAAACATATACTGATAGCCGCAGACGCCAACGCCAAAGCGCCTTTGTGGGGAAGTAGGGAAACGGACGATAGGGATTTGATTCTGGAAGACTCCTTGCAGCAATTAAGGCTCCATGTTGTAAATGTCTGGACCGTGTGGGACGCTTTGACTACAAGCGACCACAGAGCAATTACCTACGAGTACTCGGCGCACGCTGTGCGCCGTATAGAACTTCAGACACTCCGCAGATTTGATATTACTAGAGCTAAATGGGACATATTTCATACATATATTAAACGAAAGTATGATAGAGCTGGAGTCGCTGCACTTGCTAATAAATCAGCAAACGATATGGCAGAGAGCATTCAAATAGCATTAATAGAGGCCTGCAATGCGTCTATGAGGCGCAGATAGATAAAAACTAATGCAGTTCCATGGTGGAATGCCGAGTTAACTCAACAAAGAAAAGTTGTACTTAGCGCAAGGAAGGAGTACCAGCGTAAAAGGAGGCTACATTTGCCTGAACAGGAAATGTTAGACCTCCGCCAAAAATACAAGCGAGAGACAAACAAATATAAAACGATGATATCGTTAAGGAAAGAGGAAACTTGGAAAAGTTTCGTCCAAAACGAGGGCAATAAAGACCCCTGGCGAACAGTGTACATAATTACCTGTGATAAAGTAAGGATTGATGATGTCCATAATTCTGTGTTTTTTAATAATCAGGAGACTATGTGTTGGGAGGAGACCATTACAGACCTCTTAAAAAATACAAATCAAAACTTAAATTAATGTGACCAATAATCAACTCAAACGCAGGACCGCTCTAAAAAGATACTGTATAAATTCCAAGTTAATACATGCCAATGTGTTTACCCCCGAATGCCATAAAAAATGACTATGCAAAAGTAAACAACAGCATGCACCAAAAGAGAACCACACATCAACCTTAAAGATCGGCTCTACAATGAGTTCATTAAAGGCCACATCTCTTAAATATTAATTACTAATTTGATCAATATTCAAACTAAAGCTATGTGAAAAAGTTAGTTTCAACATTGGTCAAAAAAGCAAAATGAAACTAAAATTAAATTAACAAATAAAAGAAAAAGAAAAAACCAATCTAGAAAGATGCAGGATCATAGTAATAAATTATTATAAATTTTGCTTAGATTGAGAGTGTCAGAGTTTATACCATTAGTGTCTTTTTGTATATGTAACATCTCCAAAACCAAACGCTTTTTATAATTGCACTCTTTTGTAAGAATTTTGGTGTTATCGAAATCAAAAATATGTGCTGTGTTTTTTGCATGCTTGGATAAAGCAGTGTCAATGGTTTTGTTAGATGTTGTACTGTATTTATGTGTGTATATGCGTCTGTGTAAGTATTGTAATGTTTGACCAACATAAGTTGCTGGACAATTAGAACAGTTAATTTTGTATATAGTGTGTGTTTGGTTTTGCTTTGGTATTTGTGGTTTAAGTTGTGTAAAAATGTTTTTAACTGTGTTATAGTTTGTGTGTGTAATTATAATATCGTATGGCTTTAGAACATGTTTAATGAGTTCCGATAAACCCTTAATCTACGGAAGTGATGCATATCTAATATCGTTATTAGTAGATATTAGATCTGCATTGCTGTTATATAACTTGTGAATTCTACGCCTAATTAACTTTTCGAAAAATGAATTGGGAAAGTTATTTGTAATTAAAAAAAATTTATTTTTGTATAAATTTGGTTTTCGAAATTTCGGATGTGATAATTTAATTCCTTGATCAACAAGGCTATTAACAACACTTCTTTTATATATTAAAGGTGTATTGGAACTGAAGTGTATGTATCTATTGCAATTAGTTTCCTTAATATACCAATTTGTAAAAATGTGAGTGTTAGTGTGTGTAATTTGTATATTTAAAAAATTTATGGTGTTATTTGTCTCTGTTTCTAGTGTAAATTGTAATCGTGGGTGATAGGAATTGAAAATGTGTGTTATAGTATCTGATTTAGTAATTGGAATACAAGCTAAACATCGTCATCAACATAACGTTTATAAAATTGAATATCAAAATTTAGTTTATTTAAACACGTTAGCTCTAAGTCTTCCATTACTAAATTAGATACTACTGCTGAAATGTGTGAACCCATAGCAGTGATTGTGTATAAAAGTTGTTTTTGTATTGGAAGTAACATGAATTTAGACATAACTCAATCCCTTTTAAAAATTGCGATTTCGGAATTTTACAAAAATCTTTCAAAATATTCCTTTTTTTACCAATAATATCCAATGCTAAGTTAGTAGGAATATTTGTATATAAAGATACTACATCTAAACTGACAAGTTGAAAATTCGTAGGAACTGTTTGATTTCTTAAAAACTCAACTAGTTCCCACGAATTCTTAACATTATATTGTTGTTTACCAACAATGTTACTTAAAATTTTAGAGAAAAATTTTGATAAATTGTAAGTAGGACTCTGTACACTTGATATTATTGGTCTCAATGGAATATTTTGTTTGTGTGTTTTCTTTATCGTTTTTGTGATTTCAATTTCTTTTGTGATTTCAAATTGTATTGTAGTGAATTAAATGTTGGTCGAGTATCCTAACTAGGTTCTTTACAAGGTTTTCCCTAGTTCTTGCAGTAAATCCTGGGATATATAGAAAGTCGGCCTTGTTACCGCGATAGGTTTTATTTAATGTCATTTGTCATATTAAAGTTTATTGCTTGACAAGGGTCTTCGAAACACCTTTTTGCAAAAAAAAGGTGTCGCAATAAACTTTAATATTGCTAAAAGTGTTTTATTCAACGACTGACTGCTCACGATACAAGATAAGTACCATTTTAAGTGATTTACAGTCGAGAATTTGTACAATAATTATATATATATATATATATATATATATATATATATATATATATTAAAAATGTATCTTGTCAAATCTGACAGCAAAATGTAAAATTTACACGAAAGATGGTCTAATCTTACACCTCAATGGTGTAGTGAACATTAATTAAACAGGTCCATGAAGACTCTTGTTTAGTCTCCGCAAGGTGTTAGACAAGGTATCGTCTCGTCAGTGTTCTGCTGTCAGTGGTTCGTTAGGAGTGATTGGCTCGCGCCAAGAAGTTTTGATGGCCACTACATGTAAAGGTATTTCAACAACTAAGGTTCTTGGTAATCGCTACTGACGAAGGGTAATAACCGAGAAACAATATTGTCTAGCGATCCACCAGTTAGTCTTCATGGACCTGTTTAATTAATGTTCACTACACCATTGAGGTGTAAGATTAGACCATCTTTCGTGTATATATATATATATATATATATATATATATATATATATATATATGTTCTGCTTGTTTCTCGGGTAATGAACCGCGTTGTAGAATTATCCCCTTACAACGCGGTTCATTACCCGAGAAAAAAGCAGAACAGATTTTACCCGCGAGAATCTACGTATCAACATATATATATATATATATATATATATATATATATATATATATATATATACATGAAAGATGGTCTAATCTTACACCTCAATGGTGTAGTGAACATTAATTAATACAGATCCATGAAGACTAACTGGTGGATCGCTAGACAATATTGTTTCTGGGTTATTACCCTTCGTCAGTAGCGATTACCAAGAACCTTAGTTGTTGAAATACCTTTACATGTAGTGGCCATGTAAGTTCTTGGTAATCGCTACTGACGAAGGGTAATAACCCAGAAACAATATTGTCTAGCGATCCACCAGTTAGTCTTCTAGTCTAGTTAGTCTAGATTAGATCACCTTTCATGTAAATTTTACATTTTGCTGTCAGATTTGACAAGATACATTTTAAATATATATATATATATATATATATACACGAAAGATGGTCTAATCTTACACCTCAATGGTGTAGTGAACATTAATTAATACAGGTTCATAAAGACTAACTGGTGGATCGCTAGACAATATTGTTTCTGGGTTATTACCCTTCGTCAGTAGCGATTACCAAGAACCTTAGTTGTTGAAATACCTTTACATGTAGTGGTCATCATGTACATGTAATCGCTACTGACGAAGGGTAATAACCCAGAAACAATATTGTCTAGCGATCCACCAGTTAGTCTTCATGAACCAGTATTAATTAATGTTCACTACACCATTGAGGTGTAAGATTAGACCATCTTTCGTGTAAATTTTACATTTTTCTGTCAGATTTGACAAGATACATTTTTAATATATATATATATATATATATATATATATATATATATATTTATATATTGTACTGTTATTTAAATATAACAGCACAATATGCAGAAAATAACGTAATAAAACATGTAATACAAAGAAAATCTAAGTTTCCGCAGACTGCGTAATGTTTATTTCAATCTTTTCAATATTAAACACAATATACAAATTAAAACCTAAAAGATTTCGAATATTATAGCAGCTTATGTATTGATGGTCGACTAAACTAAGTGAAAGTAACATTAAATAAAGAAAATTGTAACAATTTATGTATAAGTGTAAATAGAGGTTATGTCAATCGTTTATATCTTGTATATCGGTACAAAATTTATAGCCATACCTTATAATTCGTAAACTTCGAGTCCAAAATACATAGCACTAAATATAGACATCCATTACAATCACGGTAACCGCGTTAGTAACAATATTTTACCTTTTGGACCAATGACGTGCCTGTCGACCAGGTAACAAACAATATACTATCGAAAATAACAAGGAGACGAAAAAAGATTCCGAAGAGCGTCAGTCGCGTCGATATCGCTCCAGAGCATTAACGAACATTTATTTATCTCAACCATCTAAAATGAAAGTGTAATCAATTAATTAATTGTAAGACAACGTGTTAAACTCACCTGATAGTGGAAAAATAAATGAAAGAATCTATATCGGAGCAATATAACCTCAAGTGATCAACGTACGGAAATCCTAAAATCTTCAACGGGGACCCGATCCGGAAGGCCTAAGCGGAGCTCCAGTACCCAGCTGCATCGGAACATTGTTAATAAGTTACGTCCATTCATTTGTGCTATGTATTATCGTAATAATATTTTGTCCTTGTTTATAAGTAGGTCTTGCTAGTGCTTTTTTGTATCTTAACGGATGCTACCACTTAATAAAGATGAGTTGATTATTTTTGTTATTAGGGGCATGGAATTTCTTCAAGTCTTTCACTCTTATTGAGTCTATTCCAGGTGATTTCTTCTAGGTTTCGTATTTTTGGAAGCGATTTTTCTGCAAATATATTCTGACCATCGACTGTATTTGGCTAAAATTGTTGCTTTCGAATAGCTTTTCTCTACCACTGTTGACAATGTCTTTTTGCTGAATTCCTCTACAAATCTGTTTGAAATTTCTTCCTCTGATATCTTCATATAATTTATTATATCTTCGTTTCCAAGTAGAGGTTCTTTCTTTGCTCTTGCTCTTCCGAGTATTTCATTTATGTTAGCCCATGTCTCCTCATGAGTTTTGTATAGCATTTTCTCTTCGCCTGTTTAATTGGTTAATTAACTTTATTCCTCGCAGTATTGTACTGGACTCTTGTCTTGTTCTATATTGTGTTATCATGTGCCCTTTTCCAAGTTTGGAACTACTATTTACTTCGTCTTGATTTGTTGTGTTACCCAGGGTTTAAGTGGACTCCTTTTTTCGTTTGTTTTGGCTGCTTTATACGCTTCTTCATACGCAGTGACCATTTTACCATATAGTTCATTTATATCACTTATATTCACTATATGTTTGCATCTATGGTTTCTTGTAGTTTTCTTTTCTATTTTCTCAATCGTACAGGCAATCAATCACAAAGTGGTCAGATATTTTGCTCTGAACCACTCCACTGCCTATAGTTCCCACCTTAGTCTTGATGAATATATAGGGTATTAAAAAAAAGTGTTGAATATGGCCGAAAAGTCATAATGAACATGGGTCCGCAAATAGACGGTTTCGGAGATACGAAACATTTTGAATTTTCATCACTTACACCATATCTCCGTGGCATGGGCTCTCGAACTCTTTCGAAGAGACCTACAGTGACTCGGATTCGGTGGCATCCTTGATATACTCGTTGCTCCGAACGATCATTTACAGGCGTAGCGTACACTAACAATTTCAAATATGACTAAAGAAAGAAATCAATGGTGTTTAAATCGGGCTACCTTGCAAGTCATGATACAGGTTCGCGCGTTCCTACGCATCTTCGTCCAAAAGTTCCGTGTAAATACTCTCTAACCGAAAAATCCGTCGGAGCACCATCGTGCTGCAGGGAAATTTGTTGTCTTCGATTCAAAGCAATCTCGTCTAAAAGATTACCCAGTGTGTGCTGCAGAAAGTTCAGATCAATCGGTTTGGTAAAACAACTGCGTCTAGTAATCTGTCGCCCAAAATACCAAATGTTCAACTGAAACCGTACCTGATGTCTGGATTCCATAACGGGTATTTTCGTCAACCCACAAATGCGTATTGTGGAAATAAAAAAAATATCTACGAAACCGTCCATTTGCGGGCCCAATGTCATTAAGACTTTTCGGCGTATTTTGGGGCATACTCGCACACATCCTCTATGATCAATAGAAAATCTATTAGAAATTAATATATTTTCGTAATCCTCTGATACTTTTGAATCACTCAATTATGTCTATATTAATGTCACCCATAGGTACCCAATGATTTGTCGGCCGGTTCTCGTCCATCCGTGGGAGTAGTGTGTTTTAAATCTCTGTTGATAAGTGTGATAAGTTGCATTGATTTTTAATACGAAACTTTGGATTCGATTTCGTAATAGGTTTTCGGCCGATCGTCATCGAAAGTGCCTTGACTTACAATCAATCACACTTGCGTCATTTCGCTCCCGCAAATTTGCACAAAAAAGCCATTTTTTCGTTATTATTCGTGTTCAATTTCATTCATTTTTGTTAATTATCGTTCGTGTTAGTCTGTTCAGTGTGTTTCGTTGCGTTTTTGGTCCATTTTGGCTAAAAACTGTGTTCTTTAATTTGACGTTTTGACAACTATCAGTTTGGAATTTGTGCCTAATTGGACTTAAAATAGAGACAATTACAGAAAAACCGAAGCCGGTGAAGAGGCCGAACAGCCCCTTCATGCTTTCAACATCCTCCGAGGTGTTGGTGAAGGCGAAAAAGCGAATAGGTTCGCTGCGTGCAACAATGCACATAGACGGCGAGGATCGCCGAGGACTCACCAAACAACTACAGGCTATCGCAGGAAGTAGCAAGCAAGTAAATGTAAAGCCCCAAAACGAAACCGATATGGAAACGGAACAAGTAAGTGCAATTGAAAATTCGTTGATTTGTCATACACAGGCTACTGAAATTCCCGTAAAAAATCGGTTCGAGGTATTAGGAACGATTAAGCCGACAGATAATAACGAAAATAACGCCACTCAATCGATCTCAATCAAGAAGCCACCTCCTATTGTAATACACACGCTGCCGAAACAACATAGCGCCTTCGTAAAAGGGATTGAAGATACACTGAATCACAAGAAGTTTTACATTAGGTATGCTGGTGAACGTGTGAGTATTCATACATACAGCAGAGCTGATTACGACAAAGTTATAAAGAGCATTCGGAACGTGGAATTCCTTACATTCACCCCTTCAGGAGAGAAACTGAGAGCACATGTAGTCAGGGGATTGCCGGATGGCGTTACAGAGGAAGAAATTATTCAGGAACTGAAAGAAACATACAATTTAGATGCGAAAAAAAGTCATGAAAATGCGTAACACCTGCAGACCTCTTTTTCTGATAACGCTTGACTCAAAGAAGACAACGGACGACCTGAATAACAGCTGTAAGTTTCTCTATTACACAAAAATAAACTGGGAGAAGTACATTAATAAACGAAACGAACTACAGTGCCACAGATGCCAGGAGTGGGGCCATGCCACCTCGAACTGCAACGCAGCATACCGCTGCATGAAGCGCGGTGAGGGGCACCCCACTCCAGAGTGTAAGAAGCCACGAACGGAGGCGGCACTGTGCTGCAATTGCGGTGGCAGCCATCCGGCCAACTTCACAAAATGCCCAACTTACGTAAAAATAATGCAGAAGAGGACGGCGCAGACACAAGTTCCCCAGAAGGAGGTGTACGTCCCGGCGCCAATGCCAAAGGTCAACGCGTGGACCCAAGGCAGAACGACGAAGACCTACGAAAAGGAATGGCCGCTTCTGCCGGCGCCGAGCTTGAAGATGCAGCAGCCCCAGCCAGCCCCGCGGAGAGTTCCAGCCCCACCCCGAAGGATGGAAGAGGACCGCCTTCCGTAGAGAGAGAGAGCCAGCCGGGAGTGAACGAGCTTCAAGATTTATTCAAAGAGATGAAAATGTTAAATTCGCTAATCAATGCAACCCTCATGCTTGAGCGAGTCAAAATTCTAAATCAAAGATTAAAGATGGTTAGGTCGGAATCGGAAAGATTCCAAGTCTTGGTTAATTTCTGCGCCGAACTCGATGGCTAGACTGGCGTTCTGCACGTGGAACGCAAACGGACTTAAAAACAAGGTCGGGGAACTCATCCAGTTCCTCGACAGACATAACATAGACGTTATGTGCATTAACGAGACGGAACTGACAGACGAAGACAACGTGACCTTCCGGGGTTACGTGACTGAAAGAAAAGACCGAACCAGACATGGGGGTGGGGTTGCCGTTCTGATAAAGAACGACATACCCTACCTTCGCGTTCGGGACGATGCCACGCGACATCTGGAATTAATCTCGATCAAATTCCAGAACGACTTAACAGTGACGGCCTGGTACAATCCATCGACGTCACGAATCACGCAACGAGACCTCCAGGCGCTCCTGGGTATCTCTGCAAGGACAATAGTGTTGAGTGATCTCAACGCTAAACATTCAACTTGGAATTGCCATCGGAACAAAGTCAATGGTCTTCCTCCACAGCCAGAGACACAATTGTTTCGTGGCTTTTCCAGACACGCCGACGCATCATCCGACAAACGGAGCGACGGCAACGACGACGTCAAGCGCCGTGGTGAGGAACGTGGGAAACCTCTCGGACCTCTTCACGGTGGATGACTTAAACTCGGACCATTACCCGGTCACTTTTGAAGTGGGCGGGGCCAGACACGAACGCAGACGAATCGGGATAGTCGATTACAGGACCGCGGACTGGCCGTCGTTCCGAAGAAATCTCAACAGCCGGATACTCATTAACAGAGACCTTGACACGCCGGACAAGATCGAGGACGCCGTCACCGAGCTGACGGAGGCGATCAAACACGCGAAGGATAGTGCGATTAAAACTCCCGTACAAACCTGACATTCTTCCCGGGAACATTCTGCAGGACATACGTGACCGAAACAGACAGCGGCAAAGGACCAGACTTGACCAAGACAGACGTTGAATGAACGCCCTGACGCAACAGATACGAGACAAGATCTGGACGCACCGAAACGAGACTTGGAGCCGCAAAATGACGGAACTGACCGCCAATGACGGATCCTTGTGGCGCATGGCGGCGAAACTGAGGAAGAAATTCCAAAATGTTCCGCCGCTTGTGCACGAGGGGAGAACCGAAATGACTGACGAGGGGATAGCGGAAGCCCTTGCCAGCACGTTCGAAAAAGTACACGACATCGGGCTCGACGCACTTACGCACGCGCAGGCGGCCATTGTGGAGTCCGTGAGGACTTCCTTGTCGCGCCGCGACGACAATGTTGACGACGACGGCGAGCCGCTCCGGCTGGCGACTCCCCGGGAGATGTTCCGCATAATAAAAAGGCAAGGCCCGCTAAAAGCCCCCGGAGAAGACGGCATACAGAACAAACTTCTTCGGAACTTGTCCCGTAAAGACGTGGTGCAACTGACGTACGTCATTAACGCTATACTGAAACTGCAGCACTTCCCGAGCCACTGGAAAAGTGCTGTAGTAGTACCTATCCTGAAACCCAGGAAGCAACGTGAACTGTCCGAAAGTTACAGACCGATCAGCCTCCTCAGCAGCATCTCTAAGGTGGCGGAGTCGGTAATAAACAACCGACTGAGGGACCAAGTTGAAGAACTTGGTCTCCTCAAGAACGAGCAATTCGGGTTCCGATCCGGACATAACACGGTACAGCAGGTGGCGCGACTCGTTACAGACATACGAACGGCATTCAATCGGAACCAGGTTGTGGCAATGACACTGCTGGACTTGCAGAAAGCATTCGACACTGTATGGATAGATGGACTTTTGTACAAAATGATCAATTACGGACTATCGTTATCAATCATCCGACTCATCTATTCATACTTGACCGACAGAACTATGAATACAAGACTCAATCATACCATATCTGCGGCCCATTTGACAAGATACATTTTTAATATATATATATATATATATATATATATATATATATTTATATATTGTACTGTTATTTAAATATAACAGCACAATGTGCAGAAAATAACGTAATAAAACATGTAATACAAAGAAAATCTAAGTTTCCGCAGACTGCGTAATGTTTATTTCAATCTTTTCAATATTAAACACAATATACAAATTAAAACCTAAAAGATTTCGAATATTATAGCAGCTTATGTATTGATGGTCGACTAAACTAAGTGAAAGTAACATTAAATAAAGAAAATTGTAACAATTTATGTATAAGTGTAAATAGAGGTTATGTCAATCGTTTATATCTTGTATATCGGTACAAAATTTATAGCCATACCTTATAATTCGTAAACTTCGAGTCCAAAATACATAGCACTAAATATAGACATCCATTACAATCACGGTAACCGCGTTAGTAACAATATTTTACCTTTTGGACCAATGACGTGCCTGTCGACCAGGTAACAAACAATATACTATCGAAAATAACAAGGAGACGAAAAAAGATTCCGAAGAGCGTCAGTCGCGTCGATATCGCTCCAGAGCATTAACGAACATTTATTTATCTCAACCATCTAAAATGAAAGTGTAATCAATTAATTAATTGTAAGACAACGTGTTAAACTCACCTGATAGTGGAAAAATAAATGAAAGAATCTATATCGGAGCAATATAACCTCAAGTGATCAACGTACGGAAATCCTAAAATCTTCAACGGGGACCCGATCCGGAAGGCCTAAGCGGAGCTCCAGTACCCAGCTGCATCGGAACGTTGTTAATAAGTTACGTCCATTCATTTGTGCTATGTATTATCGTAATAATATTTTGTCCTTGTTTATAAGTAGGTCTTGCTAGTGCTTTTTTGTATCTTAACGGATGCTACCACTTAATAAAGATGAGTTGATTATTTTTGTTATTAGGGGCATGGAATTTCTTCAAGTCTTTCACTCTTATTGAGTCTATTCCAGGTGATTTCTTCTAGGTTTCGTATTTTTGGAAGCGATTTTTCTGCAAATATATTCTGACCATCGACTGTATTTGGCTAAAATTGTTGCTTTCGAATAGCTTTTCTCTACCACTGTTGACAATGTCTTTTTGCTGAATTCCTCTACAAATCTGTTTGAAATTTCTTCCTCTGATATCTTCATATAATTTATTATATCTTCGTTTCCAAGTAGAGGTTCTTTCTTTGCTCTTGCTCTTCCGAGTATTTCATTTATGTTAGCCCATGTCTCCTCATGAGTTTTGTATAGCATTTTCTCTTCGCCTGTTTAATTGGTTAATTAACTTTATTCCTCGCAGTATTGTACTGGACTCCCAGTCTTGTTCTATATTGTGTTATCATGTGCCCTTTTCCAAGTTTGGAACTACTATTTACTTCGTCTTGATTTGTTGTGTTACCCAGGGTTTAAGTGGACTCCTTTTTTCGTTTGTTTTGGCTGCTTTATACGCTTCTTCATACGCAGTGACCATTTTACCATATAGTTCATTTATATCACTTATATTCACTATATGTTTGCATCTATGGTTTCTTGTAGTTTTCTTTTCTATTTTCTCAATCGTACAGGCAATCAATCACAAAGTGGTCAGATATTTTGCTCTGAACCACTCCACTGCCTATAGTTCCCACCTTAGTCTTGATGAATATATAGGGTATTAAAAAAAAGTGTTGAATATGGCCGAAAAGTCATAATGAACATGGGTCCGCAAATAGACGGTTTCGGAGATACGAAACATTTTGAATTTTCATCACTTACACCATATCTCCGTGGCATGGGCTCTCGAACTCTTTCGAAGAGACCTACAGTGACTCGGATTCGGTGGCATCCTTGATATACTCGTTGCTCCGAACGATCATTTACAGGCGTAGCGTACACTAACAATTTCAAATATGACTAAAGAAAGAAATCAATGGTGTTTAAATCGGGCTACCTTGCAAGTCATGATACAGGTTCGCGCGTTCCTACGCATCTTCGTCCAAAAGTTCCGTGTAAATACTCTCTAACCGAAAAATCCGTCGGAGCACCATCGTGCTGCAGGGAAATTTGTTGTCTTCGATTCAAAGCAATCTCGTCTAAAAGATTACCCAGTGTGCTGCAGAAAGTTCAGATCAATCGGTTTGGTAAAACAACTGCGTCTAGTAATCTGTCGCCCAAAATACCAAATGTTCAACTGAAACCGTACCTGATGTCTGGATTCCATAACGGGTATTTTCGTCAACCCACAAATGCGTATTGTGGAAATAAAAAAAATATCTACGAAACCGTCCATTTGCGGGCCCAATGTCATTAAGACTTTTCGGCGTATTTTGGGGCATACTCGCACACATCCTCTATGATCAATAGAAAATCTATTAGAAATTAATATATTTTCGTAATCCTCTGATACTTTTGAATCACTCAATTATGTCTATATTAATGTCACCCATAGGTACCCAATGATTTGTCGGCCGGTTCTCGTCCATCCGTGGGAGTAGTGTGTTTTAAATCTTTGTTGATAAGTGTGATAAGTTGCATTGATTTTTAATACGAAACTTTGGATTCGATTTCGTAATAGGTTTTCGGCCGATCGTCATCGAAAGTGCCTTGACTTACAATCAATCACACTTGCGTCATTTCGCTCCCGCAAATTTGCACAAAAAAGCCATTTTTTCGTTATTATTCGTGTTCAATTTCATTCATTTTTGTTAATTATCGTTCGTGTTAGTCTGTTCAGTGTGTTTCGTTGCGTTTTTGGTCCATTTTGGCCAAAAACTGTGTTCTTTAATTTGACGTTTTGACAACTATCAGTTTGGAATTTGTGCCTAATTGGACTTAAAATAGAGACAATTACAGAAAAACCGAAGCCGGTGAAGAGGCCGAACAGCCCCTTCATGCTTTCAACATCCTCCGAGGTGTTGGTGAAGGCGAAAAAGCGAATAGGTTCGCTGCGTGCAACAATGCACATAGACGGCGAGGATCGCCGAGGACTCACCAAACAACTACAGGCTATCGCAGGAAGTAGCAAGCAAGTAAATGTAAAGCCCCAAAACGAAACCGATATGGAAACGGAACAAGTAAGTGCAATTGAAAATTCGTTGATTTGTCATACACAGGCTACTGAAATTCCCGTAAAAAATCGGTTCGAGGTATTAGGAACGATTAAGCCGACAGATAATAACGAAAATAACGCCACTCAATCGATCTCAATCAAGAAGCCACCTCCTATTGTAATACACACGCTGCCGAAACAACATAGCGCCTTCGTAAAAGGGATTGAAGATACACTGAATCACAAGAAGTTTTACATTAGGTATGCTGGTGAACGTGTGAGTATTCATACATACAGCAGAGCTGATTACGACAAAGTTATAAAGAGCATTCGGAACGTGGAATTCCTTACATTCACCCCTTCAGGAGAGAAACTGAGAGCACATGTAGTCAGGGGATTGCCGGATGGCGTTACAGAGGAAGAAATTATTCAGGAACTGAAAGAAACATACAATTTAGATGCGAAAAAAGTCATGAAAATGCGTAACACCTGCAGACCTCTTTTTCTGATAACGCTTGACTCAAAGAAGACAACGGACGACCTGAATAACAGCTGTAAGTTTCTCTATTACACAAAAATAAACTGGGAGAAGTACATTAATAAACGAAACGAACTACAGTGCCACAGATGCCAGGAGTGGGGCCATGCCACCTCGAACTGCAACGCAGCATACCGCTGCTTGAAGCGCGGTGAGGGGCACCCCACTCCAGAGTGTAAGAAGCCACGAACGGAGGCGGCACTGTGCTGCAATTGCGGTGGCAGCCATCCGGCCAACTTCACAAAATGCCCAACTTACGTAAAAATAATGCAGAAGAGGACGGCGCAGACACAAGTTCCCCAGAAGGAGGTGTACGTCCCGGCGCCAATGCCAAAGGTCAACGCGTGGACCCAAGGCAGAACGACGAAGACCTACGAAAAGGAATGGCCGCTTCTGCCGGCGCCGAGCTTGAAGATGCAGCAGCCCCAGCCAGCCCCGCGGAGAGTTCCAGCCCCACCCCGAAGGATGGAAGAGGACCGCCTTCCGTAGAGAGAGAGAGCCAGCCGGGAGTGAACGAGCTTCAAGATTTATTCAAAGAGATGAAAATGTTAAATTCGCTAATCAATGCAACCCTCATGCTTGAGCGAGTCAAAATTCTAAATCAAAGATTAAAGATGGTTAGGTCGGAATCGGAAAGATTCCAAGTCTTGGTTAATTTCTGCGCCGAACTCGATGGCTAGACTGGCGTTCTGCACGTGGAACGCAAACGGACTTAAAAACAAGGTCGGGGAACTCATCCAGTTCCTCGACAGACATAACATAGACGTTATGTGCATTAACGAGACGGAACTGACAGACGAAGACAACGTGACCTTCCGGGGTTACGTGACTGAAAGAAAAGACCGAACCAGACATGGGGGTGGGGTTGCCGTTCTGATAAAGAACGACATACCCTACCTTCGCGTTCGGGACGATGCCACGCGACATCTGGAATTAATCTCGATCAAATTCCAGAACGACTTAACAGTGACGGCCTGGTACAATCCATCGACGTCACGAATCACGCAACGAGACCTCCAGGCGCTCCTGGGTATCTCTGCAAGGACAATAGTGTTGAGTGATCTCAACGCTAAACATTCAACTTGGAATTGCCATCGGAACAAAGTCAATGGTCTTCCTCCACAGCCAGAGACACAATTGTTTCGTGGCTTTTCCAGACACGCCGACGCATCATCCGACAAACGGAGCGACGGCAACGACGACGTCAAGCGCCGTGGTGAGGAACGTGGGAAACCTCTCGGACCTCTTCACGGTGGATGACTTAAACTCGGACCATTACCCGGTCACTTTTGAAGTGGGCGGGGCCAGACACGAACGCAGACGAATCGGGATAGTCGATTACAGGACCGCGGACTGGCCGTCGTTCCGAAGAAATCTCAACAGCCGGATACTCATTAACAGAGACCTTGACACGCCGGACAAGATCGAGGACGCCGTCACCGAGCTGACGGAGGCGATCAAACACGCGAAGGATCGTGCGATTAAAACTCCCGTACAAACCTGACATTCTTCCCGGGAACATTCTGCAGGACATACGTGACCGAAACAGACAGCGGCAAAGGACCAGACTTGACCAAGACAGACGTTGAATGAACGCCCTGACGCAACAGATACGAGACAAGATCTGGACGCACCGAAACGAGACTTGGAGCCGCAAAATGACGGAACTGACCGCCAATGACGGATCCTTGTGGCGCATGGCGGCGAAACTGAGGAAGAAATTCCAAAATGTTCCGCCGCTTGTGCACGAGGGGAGAACCGAAATGACTGACGAGGGGATAGCGGAAGCCCTTGCCAGCACGTTCGAAAAAGTACACGACATCGGGCTCGACGCACTTACGCACGCGCAGGCGGCCATTGTGGAGTCCGTGAGGACTTCCTTGTCGCGCCGCGACGACAATGTTGACGACGACGGCGAGCCGCTCCGGCTGGCGACTCCCCGGGAGATGTTCCGCATAATAAAAAGGCAAGGCCCGCTAAAAGCCCCCGGAGAAGACGGCATACAGAACAAACTTCTTCGGAACTTGTCCCGTAAAGACGTGGTGCAACTGACGTACGTCATTAACGCTATACTGAAACTGTAGCACTTCCCGAGCCACTGGAAAAGTGCTGTAGTAGTACCTATCCTGAAACCCAGGAAGCAACGTGAACTGTCCGAAAGTTACAGACCGATCAGCCTCCTCAGCAGCATCTCTAAGGTGGCGGAGTCGGTAATAAACAACCGACTGAGGGACCAAGTTGAAGAACTTGGTCTCCTCAAGAACGAGCAATTCGGGTTCCGATCCGGACATAACACGGTACAGCAGGTGGCGCGACTCGTTACAGACATACGAACGGCATTCAATCGGAACCAGGTTGTGGCAATGACACTGCTGGACTTGCAGAAAGCATTCGACACTGTATGGATAGATGGACTTTTGTACAAAATGATCAATTACGGACTATCGTTATCAATCATCCGACTCATCTATTCATACTTGACCGACAGAACTATGAATACAAGACTCAATCATACCATATCTGCGCCCCATTTCATAAGAGCAGGAGTGCGCCAAGGATCCGTACTTGGGCCTCAACTGTTCTCATTGTTCATCAATGACATACCGACGCACGTCAACACATCATTAATGATCTTTGCCGACGATACGGGCATTTATGCATCCTCATTCTCAGAAATTATAGCACATCGAACGATCGGAATGCACATGAACGTACTGGAACGCTACCTTGCGGACTGGAAACTGAAAGTAAACGCGACTAAATGTGAGAGTATCACATTTACGCGACGCACCCGACGGTTCGTGGTGCCGAATCCAACCCGGATCAACGGCATCGCGATACGAATCAAAACGACAGTGAGATATCTGGGAGTAATACTTGACACCAAGACATCGTTTAATGCACATATACGTGAAGTAAACAGACGCACGTACGCTGTTCTTAGGATCATCTATTCGATGGTCGCTAAGAACAGCAGACTTTCGACCGACAACAAACTTCTTTTATATAGGACAATAATTAGACCTACGTTGACGTATGCGTCGTCTGTATGGTTTGGGGCTTCCAAGAAGAGCCTCAAACTATTGCAGACGACACAGAACAAGTGTCTCAGGTACGCCCTGGGCGCTGCAGATACACACGCATACACGACTTGCATGAAGATGCACAAATACCTCTACTGACAAACTACATGACCGAGATGGCGGACCGCTTTTATAGGCGGACCGCCACTCACGACAACGTACTGATACGTACTATTACGAACCAACGCCACCAACGAGGACATACGCACGTGCACAGACTGCCGTACGAGACTCTGGACTTGTATAACGAACACCCGGACGACTGAAACGTGACAATAGGGCAGGACGTAGAGGGCGGGTTTTTTGGAAGTTTCCCGCCAACACAAACTTAACGTCACCAAGACAGACATTGGACACGGACATTTCCATCGAGGAAAGCGCATCAAAATTGTTGTAGTTCAAAATTTTTAAATTTCCATTTGTAAGATAAGTGCCAGGCATGGGGGCTTACAAATAAGAATCGGAACTGTACACATTTACAAAATTTTATGTATTTATATTAATGATTTTATCGCAATAAAAGAATTTGGAATTTTGGAATTTTGGCCGATCGCCGAAGTTAAGCAACGTCGGGCGCGGTCAGTACTTGGCAGGGTGACACCGCGCCTCCATGACTCCTTTTGTTGTGATCGATCGACGATGTATAATGTTCGGAAATGAATATATTTGTGTAATACTCTTACTATTTATATTTTTTAAGTGGTTTTGTTGTTGTCGGTGTTGTCGATCGCACTATTATTAACACATTATAAGCGGGCCGGGTAAAATTACCCGTCGCGAGAACTGCTGGCCATTAGCGGGGCGGGTATTTTTACCTTTTGAATGTAGGTATTTTAAAAGCGGGACAGGGTATTTTTATCGGATGGGTTTACATATGAAATTAAAAGAGATATCTCGTACAATTATTTTAGTTTCCCGCTACAGAGCATAGTTTTATATGCTAGGCTACCCGCTCATGCTAGGCTACCCGCTTATAATGTGTTAATAATAATAACAATAATATGTGTAATATGTGTTAAATTTGGAAATAAATTTACTATCATTGTTGTTGATGTTGTTGTTAGAGTTTCATAATTTTACCTGGCTCTCCCTCTTTAACGTCACCCCCGCTCCCTCCACCCCTCCGTGTGTGCCATACCACGTTGATTGCGCCAGTTCTCGTCCATTCGTGGGAGTTGCGTCTTTTAAATCTAACGGCGTAGATCATAAAATGTCTAGTGAAGAGGTTAGAATAAATAACGGTACGACGGACGGAGCACCCCGTTAGTGCCGACGGCAGTGACTGACAATGTTTTGTGCATGCTTCCATAATATTAGAATGAAATTGTAATATTATCGTAAAACACAAGACCTGTGTGCTCTTGCGCGTTGACACTGTTAAGTGTAATGCTAATGCGCGCCGAAGACTTAACTCTGATAAATTAACGTGTGAAAAGTATACTTCAGATGATGTACATCTATGTGGGCGATATGTTGCGTCATGTTGGTAAAACTTTTTTTTAACTGATGTAGGTGCACGCGCTCGTTAAGGTTCGACGAGACCACCTTGCTCCATTAATACATTAGCACAATGAAACTTTAACAGGTGTGTACGTTAAGATGCCCTTTGCCGACTATGCCATAACGGCGAAGTGTAATAAATATTAATTTGCGTAACCCATAGCCGGTGCTTTTAAGTTGATTTACTTTTATCGGACTTTGAATTTAATCAAATTGAATCGTTATTACAAGAGTGATCCGTAGACGAGCGGTAGTCGGGTCGCATGTGCGTCACTATTTTTTACGAGCGACGTTGTGGTTCTGCAAAGTACCGGTTGTTTGCGTCGAGGAGAGCGGCCAGTCGTCGCTTATTTCGAGCTTGTGTATTTCGTGACGGCTTTGGTGCCTTCGCTGACGACGGGTTTCGCCAGCTCGCCGGGAAGCAGGAGGCGCACGGCGGTCTGTATCCCCCGACTGGTGATCGTCGAACGCTTGTAGTGGGCCAGACAAGACGCTTCCGCGGCGATGCGCTCGAAGATGTCGTTGACGAAGCTGTTCATGATGCTCATCGCCTTGCTCGATATTCCGGTGTCGGGATGCACATGTTTAAGTTCCTTGTAAATGTAGATCGCGTAGCTCTCCTTCCTGCGGCGTTTCTTCTTGTCGCACCTTGAGATGTTTTTCTGTGCCTTTCAGGCTTTTTTGGCGGCTTTTCCGCTGGTTTTAGGTGGCATCTCGTGTTCCGTTCGTGCTCGTGCGGCGTCGTCGTAACGTGAAGTGATCGCGGCGGACTTTGACTTTGCTTTGCTTTGATCGACAGCTTTTTTTAAGGCCGAAACTGGTTCATGGGCCTTTTAGTCTAAACGGTTCCCTTTTCTTCCTCAGGGATGGATTGGTATGGTGGTTCATCTTGTATCGAGTGGCCTTCGTGTTGTTCTCTGGGGCTCTCCCGGTAATTTGATTGTTGGGTTCTCATGTTTTATATCCTTGTCATAAATTTTAACATTTATCTGCTTGAGGTGCTCCTCTACACTTCCAAGATCTAAATCATTTCGCAGCTGTTGATTTCGTACATAGAAGGGGCGTTTGTGATTTTCCGCATGTACTTGTTTTGGAGCACCTTAAGTGTACGTTTGTAACACTTTGCCGTCGTTGACAATGCGTCAGATCCATAGGTAATAGCTGGACTTATGATGGATTTGTAGACCTTGAGTTTATTTGCCATTGATAGTCCTCTTTGGCTCAGTAGTGGGTTCAGTGTCAAGCCACCTTCATCTTGTTGCAATTATTTTCTGTATTCCTCTTCACGTGAGTTTGCTGTCTAATGTCACACCCAAGTATTTGACCCCAGAACTCCAAGGCAACCTTTTATTTCGCACGCTGATGTAATCTGTCGGTGGGCCGGTCCTTTTCGTGAATCGGACCGCGACGCATTTCTCTTCGTTAAGGACCACTCGCCATTTTTCACACAAGTCCTCTATCGCATCGATCGCACTTTGGAGTCTGAAGGTTATTAGTTTTTCGTTTTTGGAAGAGACATACTCTGTCGAAGCGAAGCGCGCGGTTTTGGTGTGGGGCGATCGGTGACGAGAACACGCCCAGCGCGACTGGGAAGGTTGCGCGTCGCTCATTGATCCCGATCACCGACCGGTCCGACACAAATAGCCAACTACGGTTTTTCGTCGGTCCCTTCGTGCCCCTCTTCGCCTTGGATGAAGATTTCGTCTTCGCGGCGACCGCCGCCGCCATTTTCTTCTCGACCGCGGGTTCTTGGCTGTCGCGGCGGCGGCCGTGGTGTTTCTGTCCGACGCCGTTTTCTTCGCCGACGAGGATGTGGCCACGGCCGCCGTCGCCACGGCCCTCTTCGGTGATCTCCCCTTCGGCGCCTTCCTCGACGCGACCTTCGGGGCTTCCGTCACGGTAGACTCGGAGGTTTTCTTGCCGGAAGCGCACAGCTTGAAGGATCCGGATGCGCCCTTGCCCTTGGTCTGGACCAACGCGCCGCACGCGACCGCCGCCTTCAGATACATCTTTATGAACGGCGCCATCTTCTCCGCGTCGACCTTCTAGTTGGCCGCGACGTACTTTTTTATCGCCTGCACGGACGATCCTCCGCGCTCCTTCAGGCTCTTGATCGCGCCGTTAACCATCTACGAGGTGGGCGGGTGCGACGGTTTCGCGCGGGGGTTCTTCGGTTTCTTGGCGACGGCCTTTTTCGTGGGAGCAGGCGCCGGCGGGGCGACAACGTCTGTCATCTCGTCGTATGGATGCATGAACTGAGCGAACGAAAATGTACCTTGTATGTTGCGAACGGGCGAATGCCGAAACGAGCGAGCGGGTGAGAGCGCGGCCGCGTCTCGGATCGAAATGAAGTCGGCAAGCCGAAACTCCGTGGATGTTACCAGCCAATCAAAATCCTACGATCGCGCCTCAACTTGTGCGACGAACGCAGGTCACGCGCCGCCGGCGACTAGTGCGCACGGGGAAACACCTATTTCCGAAATCAACGACAACAACAGCAGGTGCGTACAGGGAAGAACCGATTTACGAAATCGATGCAAACAAAGGAACTAAGACCTATATAACGACGGCAAAAATCATTGGAAGGCAGTTCTCTCCGGGCTACCAGTTCGAGAAACTCGTTTATTCACAAATCGACGCTTCGACTAAGAAACCAGCCTTTGCTCTCCGCAAGCCATCTTATAAGAAACCATCTGTACCGAAACCCTTCGTCGATACGAAGTCAGACCCCCAGGTCTAAATCAACGCGACGAAACTCTACGTGTGGCAATAAATCGTGGTGGCTCGCTTACGATAAATAATAGAAATTATATTTCCGACGATTTACCCCAAAACCAAACGTCCCGCAATCGCCGTCCGAGTTCGAAAAACCGTCTCGACGACAACTTCTTGGTGCCGAAGGGGAAAACAAATCCAATCAAAAATTCTTCGCTCTGGCCAAAACATCAGGAACGAATCAGTAGCGCTGACAGATGGTAGTCAAACCTTCGCCACCGAAGAGATTGCCACTGTCCAGTTTGCTACCATTAACGAATTAATGACCGATGACTCCTAGACGCCGATGTTCTCCGACAGGACATAGAACTGGGCCAACCTTGGCTAAAATCCCAAACTGTTGAAATGGACGCAGGCGAAGGATGCTTGCACCACGGTACTTCAAACATAACAACAGCTTGTTGGTCTGAAGGAGGAACTCAAACAGATACACCACCACTTGTGAAAATGGATCATGGTCTGGCTCAGTCAGCTGACGCAGTTAATCAAAAATTTCCACAAGGCGGCCTGGTGTTTACCAAGGAGTCCTCGAACCTACCCCAACATCCAGAGTCTCACACGTCCAGAACACAACAGCGACCCCAGAACAGCCCATCCAAGAAGCAATCCACTTCACAGGAAGAGAGAGCCAACTCAACGAGGCCATCACCATCGACGAGGAAGGAGCCAGGGAACGACTTCTGCCACCAGCCGCAGAACAATTCACTGCGCCAGCTCTCCTTCAACTGGAACCAGCAGCCGTTCCACAAAAAAAGTTCTACTTGCCACCCAGGAAGAACACAGCCACCGAGATGAGCCCTGCCGCGGCTCTTCTCACGCCTGAACCACCCCGTCCACGGAAACTGGCAAGCAGACCCCATGGATGCAGCCCAGAACCTGAGGGCACCAAGTCTAAGAGGCCCAGACAAGCGTATCCAGCGTATCCCCCACAGCGAGCACCGCCAACGATACCAATACGCGGACCCAAGACATCCGACGACTACAACCGACGTAGGCGACATCAACATGGCACGCGCCCACCATCCACAGGAAGTGGACCAAGCCACAGCGGACCGTCAAAGCCGATGGACAAAGTGCCCATGCGAACTACTTACCAAGTCCAATTACAAAGAGACTCAGTGAAGTGACACCCCCAGCGTGACACTCAGTGAAATGACACCCCCAGCGTGACACTCAGTGAAGTGAACCCCCCCCCGTGACACTCAGTGAAGTGCACCCCACCCTGAACACTGTACATTATTTTTTTGTAAATTTGTTTTTAGTGACAATAAAAATAAACGCCACCACGACTGCGCCAGCCACAAAAACGCCACACAAAAATAGAGTCGCGATCTAAATGGAGAGGGGTGGTGTTACCAGCCAATCAAAATCCTACGATCGCGCCTCAATTTGTCCGACGAACGCAGGTCACACACACGGCGCCGACGACACGTGCGCACGGGGAAAATCGACGAAATCAACAACAGCAGCAGGTGCGCAGAGGGATTTACGAAATCGATGCAAACAAAGGAACTAAGACCTATATAACGACGGCAAAAATCATTGGAAGGCAGTTCTCTCCGAACTACCAGTTCGAGAAACTCGTTTATTCACAGATTGACGCTTCGACTAAGAAACCAGCCCTTGCTCTTCGCAAGCCATCTTATAAGAAACCATCTGTACCGAAACCCTCCGTAAAATCATAAAAAGGCTCCCGGCGAAAAAAGCGCCCGGTCCCGATAATATTCAAAATATTCTTCTTCAAAACATCTCCCGCAAATGCATCGTAAAACTATGTGACATCATTAATTCCTGCATTAAATTTCAATATTTCCCGCTTAACTGGAAAAATGCGAAATTTACACCGATCGTCAAACCGGAAAAAACTCCCAAACACCCATCCAGCTACCGACCCATATCGCGCCTCAACACAATAGGCAAACTTACAGAAAAAATATTAAACATACACATACAAAAACATTCACACACACAACTCTATCCAGCCAGAGCAATTTGGATTCAGAACCGGACAAAATGTGAACCACCAGGTCGCCAGAATTGTGTCTGACGTCAAAGCAAAATTAAATCGCCGCCCACACACCGCCCTGATGATCATAGATATGGAGAAGGCGTTCGATCGCGTGTGGACCAACGACCTCATTTTTAAAATGATCAAACTGACATTTACAACACCAATAATAAGAACTGTCAACTCTTACCTAACGGCGAGGACTTTCCGAATAACCATCGGAACAGAAACTTCGGACGCGATGGAAGTAACAGCAGGAGTCCAACAAGGTTGCATACTGCGGCCAGTATTGCACAACATTTACACTTACGACACACCAAAACATCCAATCATCGCGCTTTACGCCGATGACACAGCCATATACGCTTCCTCACACCACGCAATCACAGCCCCCAAAAAAATCCAAAATTACCTTCCCACACTCCACACGCACCTTCCTCCATAAATGGAAAATTACCCCCAACCCCCAATAATCCATGTCTATTACATTCACCAAAAGAAATAATCCATTCATCATACCACAACCGAATCATTAAATACCTTGGCATACACTTAGACACTGGATTCACTTACAGACACCACTTCATTCAAAATATCAGAAACACAAGCGGCATCCTCAAACACCTTTACCCATCCATGTCAATAACAACACAACACGTAAAATACTTATATACAAAACAATACTGCGCCCAATATTGACGTACGTAGCCCAATCTTTGCAAATTCTGCCCGACCGAACATACTGAAACTCAAAATAAGTGCCTACGCCTTATCGTGGGAGCACACCGATACGCCAGGATAAATAATCTGCAAGAAGCGGCACAAATGGAAACCATCAAAGACCATGTAGACAGACTGGCTGAGTCCTTCTACGATAATACACTCGTCCATGAAAACGCGTTAATTATGGAAATAATGAGGCCCAGAGATGGAGACGGACCGGCGAAACGTCTCCCCCCGTACGCGTCTCCCAACATCTTTAGCGAGGCCTACGCTGTGTAGACCAGACGCCCACGCAGATCCCCGGGACCAGCGCCCCACCCAAAAAAGAAAAATCGCATCAGAGAAGTTGGGGTTTTTATGCCAAGGCTTTTCCCTAAAACCTAACAAGAACAAATAATTAAAACACCGCAATCGCATAAAATACCTTTTAAATATCACCGCAATCGTGATCTGGGTAGGAATTTTTCAAATATTAAATTATTTTTATTTGAATTTGGTTCTCGTCCAAGAGTGCATTGACGTGTTTTAAAGTTATCCAATTCGTTTGTTAAGTGTTTTGTTCATCGTTTTACTGTTTTTCATCGTTTTCCATGCCCGTTGGCCGTAAAAAGTGCGTTTTTACATTTTGACATTTGACAAGTGTCAAATTTTGTGTTTGCAAGAACGAGTTAACAATTCTCGATTGTGCAACGTCCAACAAAGTGGAGTCAACCAGTGAGAAACCAAAGGCCGTCAAGCGGCCTATAAGTCCCCCGTTGATATCGCCCTCCAAGGTAATCATTGCTAAGAAGAGATCGGCTGGCTTAAGGGTCAATACCAACAGAGATCGAAACCAACACTACTAACGTAGATTCTATTAAGAGGACTTGCAAGCCGCCGCCAATTGTGCTGCACACGCTTTCGGTGCAGCACGGAAAATTCGTAAAGAGAATAGAATACACGCTACAGTCCAAGAATTTCTACAATAAATACGCGGGGCAGCGTGTGAGTATACATACTGCAAACAAAAGTGATTATGAGAAAATTTTAAAAAACTTGAAAGACTGAATTTCATACTTTCACACCGTCCGATGAAAAATTACCTGAAGACGTTACGGCCGAAGAGATCCAAGCAGAACTTAAGGAACTGTGTGAAATAGATTCAAACAAGGTTATGAAGTCAGCACAACTGAAAGTATTGATAAACTGAACATTACTATCGGTGCCAAAGTAATAGTCCCCTGTGTTTGAAGACCTATATCAAAGAAACCGCTTGGCGGAAAAAATTAAATATACATTGTTACAAGCGGCAATCATTTCTACGTAATATACTGTAAGTTCAAATTTTTCTGCCCCTGCGTTTAGAAGTAATCATTAGGGAAGTGCAAAAAAGCATCCGATTTTTGCGATATCTAACGAATAGCCGACTTTACAATTTTTTTCCTACTTAACTATTCAACAAAAAAATGAAACTTCGACTGGACGTAATCTGATATGGTGTGCACAGAGGGGAATTTTATTTTTTTCAACATTATAAATAGTTTAGCCGCAAATTGTAGTTTTTGTGATCTCTGTTATCTCCGTTACAAGATATCGCACGAAAGCGGAATTTATTTCTAAGGAAACATCAACTTGTCCTATCTCGGAACACGTAATGAAATTTAATTCTACCCGTTATTTGATTATTGGAAGCGAGATACGTATTCCAATAAAGTTCGCGCATAGCGTCGTGTGATATGTCGAAGATAAAATTACTCTTTTTGCCTATACTCAAATACAATCAAGCGAATGCTTTTCGCTAAACATTCTGACTTGTTTATGTTTCTTGCACTGCATTTATTATCATTATTTAACTCAATGTATATTCATTATCGTCTAAGTGAATGTGCAATTAAAATGTGTCATGACTGCGGTCCAGTATAAGAACGAATGAATGCTTGACGAATCGGTTGTTATTGGGCGTATTATTTTGGTATAAAGTCTCTGAACGAAATGGTTGTTTGGATTGGTTCTGGTCCTATAGTTAGATTAGTATTTTGCGTAAACCTTTGAATGGCGTAGATTACGTTACCCACGAATTGAGCAGAGTTGCTTATGGCGGACGACTCGGCCGTATCGGAATTTGTTAGCAGTACGACTACCTTGTGTAACATCCTCTATGATGCAATGAGGAAAGGGAGCATCCTCGGTATCAATTTCATCATTTCATTGTTCACCATCATCATCATCATCATCACTTGACTCGTCCGACAATTCATCATCGTCACTTTCTCCTACGTTAATTATAAATGGTTCCATAATTTCATCTATAAGGTGTTCTTTTTCTATGTACAATATCTCAATTTTCTTACAATGCTCAACACAATTCTTCCATATCTCCGTTGAAACGTTGTTCAAAGCTTCCTGACATAAGTTCAATAGCATTAAATTCGCAATTAGCTACAGGTAACCACAGTAATTTCACATCGACTCCTCTTCCTTGCTTTGCAATAGTTTCTAATAGTAGTACATTTTGTTAACGATGCGACTTAGACCATAGCAACAGCTGTGGTTTAGTCAATTTTGAAAAATTAGCAATGCCCTCCGGAAGTGCCACCTTGTTTTTCTGTAACCAAGCAATCATGTCATCTTTCCTCCAGGATAATGTAGGGTTCCTAAAATCAGGATCTAGCATTGTATGATAAGGAGCTTGATCTATCATAATTATTGATTTTGCTGGTATTACCGACAGCACGTGCTGGTACCATTCCTCATAATGTTGCTTATTCATTTCGTGATGATAATCGCTACCAATATGCAAAATAATTACCCCTTGACCTGCTCCAGATGGTCGTTTTATACCGCCTACCGTTTACTTGTTGAACTCCACCTCGATAACGGTCAAAAGTATCCTTATTATCCGGGTTTACTTTTTCAACCCATCCGAACTGTCGAGCATGATTTGCACCACACCAGGTTTCGTCCATGTAGAAGATTTCTCATCCCTGATGTCTGTACCTTTGAAGAGATGTCAAGAAATTAGCTCTCTGAGCAGTTATGTGAGGGTGTTCCATTAACACTGGTTTATTATCTAATTTTCTAAATGAAAATTTCATGTTTTTTAACCATCGGTACAATGTTCTCTGCGAAAATTCGGGTAAATTTGGAACTTCAGTTGTAAGTTCAGAGTACAATTCTTATTACCCCTTGCAAAAATTCGTCACATTCGATTTTTCTACCAGTTTTTGGTATAAAATGATTTACTCTATCTTCACTTTTGAATTCATTACTTACTCTTTTAACTGTTCTTGTGGAGACCCCAACAGCTTTAGCCCTTCTTTCCACGACGTTCTTCACATCAATATTTGGTCGATTCTTATCTTTTTCGTCTTGAAAAAACTGTCTTACATTTATTATAACTTGCTTGACTTCTCTAGTGCATCTCTTCGGCATTTTTTGCATAAATAATAGTACATTGATTATAAATAAAGATATTCAGTAACTGGCAAATAAATATAATTTCGTGCTTCTATATGAATTTGTTATCATTATTTACCACATGGGTATTCGTTATCATGTTATTAAAAGTGTTGACTACCGACAGCCGGGTGAGGATGCATTGACCACATTTGTTTACTACCGGTGCAAAAATAATAATCGACTGAAGGCTTATATTCAAAGCAACGGTTTGGCAGAAAAAATGTAAACTTTAATAATTGCACTAGCAGAGCCGTGGATTTTGTTATATATGAATACGCTTATTCACAAATTTAATAATTTCATTTTAAAATTTATATATTTCATAAGTGTTTGAAATGTTGAATTTAATTATTATACAAATGTTCCATATAGTAGTGTTTGTCGCGAAGCGTAGAGTCCGGTCTAAATATGCGATAAGAGATTGCGCAGTCGCCAAAAATTACTTCATTTCACTTTAAAAATATTAAATAACGGATACAATTAAATTTCATTACGTGTTCCGAGATAGGTACAAGTTGATGTTTCCTTAGAAATAAATTCCGCTTTCGTGCGATATCTTGTAACGGAGATAACAGAGATCACAAAAACTACAATTTGCGGCTAAACTATTTATAATGTTGAAAAAATTAAAATTCCCCTCTGTGAACACCATATCAGATTACGTCCAGTCGAAGTTTCAATTTTTTTTGTTGAACATTTAAGTAGAAAAAAATTGTAAAGTTGGCTATCCGTTAGATGTCGCAAAAATCGGATGCTATTTTGCACTTCCCCAATGATTACGTCTAAACGCAGGGGCAGAAAAATTTACGGTATATTACGTAGAAATGATTGCCGATTGTAACAATGTATATTTATTTTTTTTTCGCCAAGCGGTTTCTTTGATATAGGTCTTCAAACACAGGTGACTATCACTTTGGCACCGATAGTAGGTGCAAGTATCTATTTCACACAAGAATAACCTGGGAAAGGTACAACAACAAGAAGAGCATCGTCCAGTGCCATCGGTGCCAGGAGTGGGGGCACGCGACCAGCAATTGTAATGCAAAATTCAGGTGCCTTAAGTGCGGTGAAGGCCACCCCACTCCTGAGTACAAGAAACCACGCAGCGAGCCGGCACTGTGCTGCAACTGCGTCGGCTCGCACCCAGCGAACTCGGCCACCTATGCAGCATACATTCTGGAGTTGGAGAGGAGGGCGCTTCAAGGGAATGCAACAACTAACAGCAAACCTAAGTATGTGCCGGCGCCAATGCCCAAGCATAATGCCTGGACCTCGAGGACGCAAGCAGCAGTCTACGGTGATGCGGAGAAGGAGTGACCGCTGCCTACACCTAGGAAAAGGCCGTGGCAGCAACAGCAGCAGCCGTCATCGTGGGTCCAGCAGCAGCGATCCTTACAAAAACTAAAGAATTCTGTGAAACTGTTTTCATTGCAAATGTTGCAAAAATGGAATGATTCTTCAAGAAAACGAGAATTGTTTTTAAGAAATAATGAACAGTGGTTGAGTTACAGGAAGTTTTATTAACCGTCTACTTCTACAGGAGCTGGAAGATCCAAGTTGGAATTTGAGGACGCTTCAGTTAAGACGAAAAGAAGGCGAATTCGCGAATTGTTAGAATCCCGCACAACAAACGAATTAACTTTGGCTGCGGAAATGTCCGTTCGTGCTTCTGGACAACGAGACGCTGCAAATTTAATCAAAGAAGTTACAAGCACATCACCTAAACGAGCCACAAGCTTTGGCATATTATGTGGACTCAAAATCAACTTCGCACTCGTATAAGGTTACTCGAAAATGGATGCAGAAAACTGGTCATTTTATGCTTCCATCATACTACGCTCTTCAGAAGTCAAAATTGGAATGTATGCCACATAAACAGTTTTTGTCAGTTACGGACATTAGGGCAGAAATTAATCTCCAAGCAATTTTAGATTTAACGGCTGAACAACTGGTAAGCGTTCACAGTGAAGTTCTTAAAAGTTTATCACCTATGACCGAATACACATTAATAAGTAAGTGGGGATGTGATGGGAGCAGTGGTCATAGTAGTAGTTTGCAATCCTCCAAAATTAAACCTGAAGATCAAGAAATTATTGTAAACCATAAGTTATTATTTACCATGGTAGATGGTAAAGTGTGCAACGCAATGACTGAAACAAAATCTACCCAGACGTGTTATATTTGTAAAGCTACAAAAATTTATGAATCAACTACATTCTAAATTTATAGATTCAGAAGAAAACTATGGTTTCGGTCTATCCACCCTACATGCATGAATTAGGTGTCTGGAATGTTGTCTACATCAGCTACAGGTTAAGTATAAAAAAATTGAGAGTTGAGACGGATAGTGATAAAGCAAATGTGAAAAACCGAAAATTGGAAATTCAAGCTCGTTTTAAACGAGAGATGGGGCTAATTATAGATAGACCAAAATATTCCTTTGGCTCTTCAAATGATGGCAATACAGCTAGAAGATTTTTTAAAAACGCTGAAACAATCGCCAATATAACTGGATTAGATGTAACATTAATCAAAAAAATCTGCGTTATAATACAAACTTTGGCATCAGGTTATGACATAAAGTGTGAATAATTCCAGGAATTTACAGAAGAAACCAGAAAGCTTTACCTACATCTTTATCCATTGTATTACATGCCCGTTATTTTACACAAAATTTTAATGCACAGTACCAATATTATAAAACATAGTTTGCTTCCTATAGGACAATTATTGGAAGAAGCACGTAATAAAAATTGACGTAGATTTAGAGAACGGCATACTCAAAAAAAGTCACGTATTGCAAGTAATACAGATATATTAAATATATTGCTTTTACATCAGATCCAGTCATAAATAGTCTTCGAGATACTCCCCGAAAGCAACAATCAGTATTTCCTGTAGCTGTATTAAATTTACATTGCATTGTGGGAGATAAATGATATATGGATAGGAAGGAGAGGAATGCCAGGAGGTTGGGGGTGGCAATAATAGTGCCTATATGGAAGAAGGGTAAAAAGGGAAGACAGAAAACTGTAGTGGGATTTCTTTATTAAATGTGGGGTACAAGATATATGCAGGAATGGTAGGAGTACGTTTAAAAGAAGAATTGAAGGAGAAGGGGATATTGCAGGAGAGCCAGGCGGGGTTTAGGACAGGTAGAGGGACCAGTGACAACTTATATGTAATAAACTTTATAGTGGAGAGGGAGTTGACAAGGAAAGGTGGGAGGGTGTATGTCATGTTCGTGGATATGAAGGCCGCATTTGACAGAGTAGACAGAAGGACGCTAGGGAGGATTATGGAAAAGGCGGGGACATCGGAAGGGCTGGTAAAAAGAGTAGGTCAGATATACGAGGAAACACGGTGCAGGGTAAGAGCGGGAGAGGATTGTCAGAAAACTTCAGAACAACGAGGGGACTGAGGCAGGGGTGCCCTTTGAGCCCTCCACTGTTTAATACATATATAGCCCAGCTAGAGGAAGTAATGAAGAAAGGCCAGGATGGAGGGTTGAAATTAGGGAAGAACAAGATCTGGACATTGTCATTGGCAGACGATGTGGCCATCCTCGCGGATACGGAAAAAGGGCAGAAAGAAATGGTGAGGAGGCTAGAGGGATTCCTAGACAGGAGGTGGCTCGAGCTAAATGTTAACAAATCGAAAGTGATAGTGAATGGAAAGGGCGAGCAGGTGTGGGAATGGACGTATCTGGGCTGTGATGAGGGTGAGCAACAGTAGGGAAGGGCAAATAAAACATATAAGTAGAAAGGCGAAAAAGGCGGAAGCGGGCTTGAGAAAAATGATATTGGGGAAGAGGAAAGGGGATGCTGTGTGAGAAGTATTTTGATGTATGGGGTAGAGGTATGGGGGGCAAGGAGCACAAGGACATCGAGAGGACGCACCTAGGGCACCTTAATTAAAAGGGCGCTGCACCTTGAAAGGTCGACGCCCGATTACATTGTGAGGCAAGAGACGGGGTGCAAGAGGCTTGCAGTAGAGACGGTGAGGAGAATGTTGAAATATGAGTGGGAATTGAGGGGGGGGGGGGGTATTGGAGGAAGTAGACAAGAGGTAGAGGATGAGAGAAAAGTTATCAGAGTGGGAACTTGCAAGGATCAAACTCCATGAGAATGCGGGGCTATCGACAGGTGAGGTGGAAAGGATTAGAAGAGAGGGGAGACAAGTGGAAAGTGAGATGGTAGAGATGTGGAAGCATGCGGACGCGTAGGAAAGAGAAGGGAAGATAAGGGAAGCAAGGTATAATGGGAAATATAGAATACTACAAACAGATGGAAGGAGACCAAGGTAATTGGGCGGGGGGGGGGGGTAAAACGGCAGAGGAAGAGCAGTCAATAGCTAGATATAGATGCGGAAACGAGGAGAGGGCAAATAAATACTGGATGGGGGAAGAATATAAAGGGTATGAAGGATGCGGGAAGGGAATGGATGAATGGAAGCATTGGTGGGAAGAGTGCGAAGAAATGGGGTGGAGCAAGGAGAAGGAGAAGGAGGGCAGGGACTGGAAGAAGGCATTGGGAGAAAATGGGGAAGGGGTACATATATTAGGGGAGTTAAAAAGGAGAAGGGAGGAGGGTAGGAAAGGGAGGGTAGCAGAGGGTCATAATGATATGTTGCAGGAGAGATAACAATCGAGAGCCGGATATGGAGAGAGCGGATACAAGGTACAAAGAGATGAGAGAAGGAGGAGGAGATGGAGTGGAGGAGAGAGATCAAGGAGTGGAATGTATTGAAAAATGTAAATAGGGTGAGGGAAATATGGGATTTGGAATAAGACATGGTATATTGTAAGAGGCAAATGCCAAATAATTTTTTTTTTAATTTGTTAGAGTGTCCATCTCAATCAGCATCAAATGAACCTCGATACGTTCAACCAATAGCAGAAATTTCGAATTTTGAAGAAATAGGCGAAAATAATAATAATAATAATAGGTCTTTATTTGGCGAAGTCCAGCTCAGCTGTTCAACTTAACCTTTCCAATTTACAATTATAATTAAGTTACATTCAACCCTACCAACTAACTTAACCATACACTTAACCTACTTAATTAAACTAAACTAAACCTGAATTAAATTAATACAGAATGTTAATTTATTTATTTATGGCGTCATCACGTCTGCTTGCTGATTTGATTGAATCATCAACAATTTATTAATGTACGATTCCTTGTTGCTGACAATGAAGTAAATATTGTTTCATTTTGATTTTAAATGATTGCAAACTCAAGATTTTAATATTGTCCGGGAGGCTGTTATACATCTTTGGGGCTACGTAAGAAAATGCACGCTCAAAGAAGGTTGTACGATGTTGAGGAATCGATAAGACGTTGGCAAATCGTAGATCTCGATTTCGAATGTCAGACCGAAATACTAGTTTCTCTCTTATGTAATCTGGGATAGAATTTGTCAACACTTTGTGGATAAATGTGCACATGTGAAGAGTTCTACGGTTATGCATATTTAGCCAACTCATTTCATTCAGTTTGTCAGAAATGTGATCATATTTCCTCAGACCAAGAGTCAACCATGCACATGCATTTTGTACCCGCTGTATTCTATTTTTGTAATGCACATCGAGACACGGGCCATAGACAACATTGCAATAATTGAATCTTGATAGAATTAATGAATTACATAAGTCTGTCTTTAGCTTAATGTCCATTAGGGTTACAACAGCCTTTAGCCCCAAAAACGTGACGTGGTCACTAGGAGCATACTTCGTATATTTTGTTATTAAGTGATAAATTTTGCTTCTTTTGGTATATTTTTGAGTTTAAAGTAGAAATATAATAAAAAAAATAAGTAATACTGATAAGTCTAATGACATTTTTTATTTTAAAATATAAAAATCAGGTATATAAAACATACAAAACAGACAGAAAATATACAGACGTAGTACCTACATGAGTTGATAATTTTACATAGTTATCTAATCTATTCTAGAGCTTTTGTTAAAGTAGTTTTTGAAACGTCAGGATATAATGCTCGGCATTTGCTTACAACTTGCAGGACATATTGCTTTTGGCCTTCATCTTTTGTCAGAAGGTTGTTAAAGTCGCTTATTAATTTAACACCACGCTCAGCCATATCATTAACTACTTTTAATATTTTGACAATTTTCCATCCTTCTTGGAAGTCATTATTTTGAGGCCAGGTATTTGGATGTTGTCTTAGGAAATCTGTTTTTATATTAAATCGGTCACATATGGAGCCATAACTACAGAACAGTAAATAATAAAAAGACGCTTAATATCTCAAAAGAAAGCTAATGTTGTTCTTCAAAATTTATATTCTATACATAATTGTTGTTATTTTAAGTCAAACAGAGTTACAACAGCCTTTGACCCCAAAAACGTGACGTAGTACCGTTAGGAGCCAGTTTGGGCGTATTCTAAGAATTTTACGGGTTTTTACATAATGTGTCTCGGAATTAACATTTTTTTTTGTTAAAAACTATTTTGGAACTCAATTTTCAAACATGAAGAGCCTTTTGTTCAAATTTAATCTTTTATTATATGGGGATTACCTGAGTAGTTTATCTAAGAAAAACCCGTTTGGCAGGTACAAAGGAGGGTGAATCTAATTTCTATTTTAGGGATGGTGGTGATTTTACTTCAGCGTACAACCGACCTTTTATTTATTCAGTTTAGTTTCTAAAGTGCCTCTGAGCTGGTTAGATCGAACAATTATCTAGTGAAGATATTTTAAGGTTGTTTTTTTTTTAATTTTCCAAGTGTGTGCGTTATTATTTTTATAACTATTTGAAAACATTTTATTGAAATTAAAGTTTGTAATATATTTTGTTAACTGTTATTTACCTATTGGACTCTGAAATGGCATCCACATCAGGTGTACAAAGCCGGACCAAGGATAAAATATTTCTTGTGGGCTATCCCATTCACCAGATCACCGGTTGTAAACTACCCTCAAATCGTCAAGTTTTGTGTGTTTTATTTTATAATTTACGTGCTGTGAAATTAACTGTAAGAGAATCATCAAAACTTGCCATACGAGAAGTGTTCATTTTTTGGGAAAAAGCTCGAATCCCGACTAAACATGAGCAAGATGCAATTACTAAGCTGGAAAAACTTCACGCCGAGTGGAGAACTCTTCAAAAAGACCGGAAGAAAACATCGGAAACGTGCAAAAACAAATTTAAACAGTTCGTTGAAAAATTGGATGATCTCTTTGATATTGCTCAACAAGATGCCTTGGCTCTGATGAAATCGGAAGAAGATAAGGCGTTTCTCGTGAAACAGAGGCAGAAGGGCAGCCCAGGTTCCATGACTGGAGTGGATCTCAAGTTGTCTCGAGCTGAAGAAATCAAGGCGCAAAAGGAACTTGCAAAAATGAACCGACAAATCCAAGAAGAAACTTTTGATGTTGGTGAGTTTTTTTATTATTATTATTCTAAAAAATAGATAAATAATAGCTAGTAAATATTTTTAAATAAAACCTATTGATAATTAAAAGTAGATCATTTAGTACCTATGTATTATTACTATTCTGCTAAACCAGAAGAAAGAAAGTTTTTATAGTCTTTTTTTCTTTTTTTGTTGCTTCTTAGCGACGGACTATGAAGACAAGTTCGAAGAAGGAGAAGAAGAAGAAGACACTGAAGAGGACAGCATCTACCAGGAACTTGAGAGCTTGGAGGAAATGGACATCCCTGAACAAGCTGTAGAAGATCCGGGACCATGTGAGAGCAAGAGGATGAAAGTTTCATTTGCAAGGGGCACTAAAGAGATTTTAAACATGAAATTGTCCATTTTGTTAGATCGATGTAAGGTATCTGACAGAAATGCCACTAGAATTTTAATAGCTACTCTAGAAGCACTAAACCTTGACCCTCTTGAGTACAAAGTCTCGAAAACTTTATTACATTACAGAAGGCAAATGTTCAGAGAACAATATACTAAACAAATTTTTGATAAAGTAAACATTCCTGAAAAAGAACCCGTGGTTGTCCATTGGGACGGTAAACTTTTACCGGGTGTTTTAAAAAATGAACAATGTGAGCGAATAGCTATTGCTATTTCATATGGCGAAAAGGAACAGCTGCTGGGAGTTCCTGTAACAGCAAACAGCTCTGGAGAGGAGCAAGCCGTAGCCGTATATGAATGCCTAAATGAATGGGGTCTTCCCAACACCGTCAAGGCGATGTGCTTCGACACTACAGCATCCAACACGGGAAGACTCAAAGGAGCATGCGTCATATTGGAGCAAATGTTAGGAAGAGAATTGTTGTACCTAGCTTGCCGTCACCATATCTTGGAAATTCTGCTAAGAGGCGTATTCGACACAAAAATGGGATCAACCACTGGACCTCATCCAGACATTTTTAAGAGATTTCTCACTGCGTGGCCCAAGATAGACAAAGGAAAATACGACACAGGTATCAGTGACAATCTAATACAAAAGCAGCTAACTCCAGAAGTAATTGCAAATGTTACTGCTGAATTCGAGACCAAATTAACTGAGAGCCACTCCAGAGATGACTACAAGGAGCTATTGCAGTTGGTTCTCGTATTTGTTGGAAAACTAGACGGTAATGTTGTGGGTTTTAGAACTCCAGGAGCCATTCATCACGCTAGGTGGATGGCAAAGGCTATTTACTGCTTAAAAATGTTCATTTTTCGTCGTCAATTTAAGATGTCTAAAGAAGAAGAAAGTTCTGTGCGTGCCATTTCTGTTTTCCTACTTAAAATGTATTGTAAAGCTTGGTTCAATGCTCCAAAAGCTCATCTTGCACCAAAGCAAGATTTAGATATTTTGCGTAGTCTGTTAGACTATAAAGAATGTGACAACGACATTGCAGAAATAGCACTGACCAAATTTTCGAACCATTTGTGGTATTTGAATGCAGAGTTGGTGGGATTATCTTTTTTTGATCCCACCATCACAGACGATGAAAAGTTGTTAATGGCTAATAAATTGCTCAATAGCACAGATGAACCATCAGAGCACGCTAGGGTTGTAAATCCTAAAGTTAGGAAAGAAAAATTAAAAGAGGTAGTTGATGGAGGATTGGTAAATTTACTTACCAAAGAAACGTTTACATTCTTTGACCGATTTAATATAAAAACAGATTTCCTAAGACAACATCCAAATACCTGGCCTCAAAATAATGACTTCCAAGAAGGATTGAAAATTGTCAAAACATTAAAAGTAGTTAATGATATGGCTGAGCGTGGTGTTAAATTAATAACCGACTTTAACAACCTTCTGACAAAAGATGAAGGCCAAAAGCAATATGTCCTGCAAGTTGTAAGCAAATGCCGAGCATTATATCCTGACGTTTCAAAAACTACTTTAACAAAAGCTCTAGAATAGATTAGATAACTATGTAAAATTATCAACTCATGTAGGTACTACGTCTGTATATTTTCTGTGTCTGTTTTGTATGTATTATATACCTGATTTTTATATTTTAAAATAAAAAATGTCATTAGACTTATCAGTATTACTTGTTTTTTTTATTATATTTCTACTTTAAACTCAAAAATATACCAAAAGAAGCAAAATTTATCACTTAATAATAAAATATACGAAGTATGCTCCTAGTGACCACGTCACGTTTTTGGGGCTAAAGGCTGTTGTAACTCTGTTTGACTTAAAATAACAACAATTATGTATAGAATATAAATTTTGAAGAACAACATTAGCTTTCTTTTGAGATATTAAGCGTCTTTTTATTATTTACTGTTCTGTAGTTATGGCTCCATATGTGAGCTTTTTGGCAAAATTTGGATTTTTTTTTAAACTTTGAGCGACGAGCGGCACGGGTTAACGTCGTTTAATCGAGCTCAAATTTCGGCTATCTCAATATCTGGAAAGGGCAATCGTTTTGTGGGGTCCAGACGAACAAAATTCCGACATTTTTTTCCCCCTCTATGAGATCCGGTCACCCTAATGTCCATAATATGTCTTTGTGAGTACAAGTACTTCAGTGTCGAAAATGAACTTTGTATTAGTTTATTAATATAAAGATGAAATCTTAAATTTTTGTCAATTAATAAACCTAGATTCTTTATATTATCTGATATTTGAAGTACATTGCCGTCTAGTTTTATTTGGATATTGTCTATGGCCCTATGCTTTCGTTTATAGAATACAGTCACTGCAGATTTACTGTGGTTTATATTTAAACAATGATTGATAGACATCTCTACAATTTCTTTTAAATCTTTATTGATTCGACTTACACTGCTTTGTAAATTGTTTTCATCAAAGCTACAGTACAACTGGCTATCGTCTGCAAAAAAATGAGGTGTGCAGTAAGAAACCTTTTTATAAAAATCGGAAGTATATATAAGGAACAAGATCGGCGAGATAATACTTCCTTGTGGAGTTCCCCATGTGACCACTGTCTCTGACGATGGATTTCCATTACTAATTTGAACTATATTTGTTCTATTTCAATAATAATAATACCTTCCCCTTCTCACATATTTATTAAACACTTTTAATATGTACATATTTCAACAACTATGTTGTCATCTTCAGAAAAATTAGGTATCTACGATAAACAAAACAAACATAAAAATAGCAACCAAAACTAACGCTATAAAATAGTAAATAAATATGAACCTTACAAGTTAACTTGTAAATATATTTCAATAATAATAATACCTTCCCCTTCTCACATATTTATTAAACACTTTTAATATGTACATATTTCAACAACTATGTTGTCATCTTCAGAAAAATTAGGTATCTACGATAAACAAAACAAACATAAAAATAGCAACCAAAACTAACGCTATAAAATAGTAAATAAATATGAAGTTAACCTTACAAGTTAACTTGTAAGGTTCATATTTATTTACTATTTTATAGCGTTAGTTTTGGTTGCTATTTTTATGTTTGTTTTGTTTATCGTAGATACCTAATTTTTCTGAAGATGACAACATAGTTGTTGAAATATGTACATATTAAAAGTGTTTAATAAATATGTGAGAAGGGGAAGGTATTATTATTATTGAAATATAAGAAGATCCACAGGCTCCGTCATTACATTTATATTTGTTCTATCAGCCAGAAAAGACTCTACTAATTTGCATGCATCAGGTTCGAATTTAAAATATTTTAGCTTAGCCATCAATAATTCATGGTTTATCGTGTCAAACGCCTTGGAGAAGTCCAACATTGTTAAGATTGTAATCTTGTCGTTATCCGAAGCGCTGATAATATCGTCAACCACTTTAACAAGTGCGCTTGTTGTACTGTACCCTTGTCTAAATCCAGACTGCAGCTTTGGTAATATATCAGTTGATTTCAGGTAATCTCTGATCTGTTCATTAATAGCTTTCTCGAGTAACTTAGAAAGGGTTGGTAATATGCTAACAGGCCGCAAGTCTGATATGATTTGGGGTTTATTTACTTTAGATACCGGGCGAATTATTGCTTGTTTCCAAAGACGCGGAAAATTTCCAGTTATAAAGCACCTATTAACTAGGTATCGAATATACTCTGCTATTTCTGGCATGCAGAAATTCAACATTGATAGCGTTATACTATCTATTCCACAAGCCGTCTCAATCAACTTAAAACTAAATTGATCTTTTTTCCCATTAACGGTATATTCGTTATTCAAGTAATAATTTAACGTTTCACGTGCAGGATGTTTGAAAGTAGCGGACGCCGAAAAATAATCATTAATAATCTCAGGATCGCACAAATGGGTAGGTATTTCTTGGTTATTTGACTTGTTTAATATTTTAAGCTCTCTAAGAGTTTTCCAAAAAAAATTGCTGTTGTTTTGGCGTTGAATAAATTGTAGGTATGCTTTTTTTTCTTGTCTTATGGCGCTAGTCGTGAAATTCCTTATATGCTTATAATAATTCCAGTCTTGTATTAATTTTGACCGTTTGAATTTAGATAAAGCTTTTTTTCGTTCTTTAATTAACCCCTTTACAGCATCCGTCAGCCATGGGGCTCTCGGTTTGCTGATACGTGCCGTCTTATTTGGTGCATGTTTATTGAACAGCTCGACTATATTATTAGTTATATAATAAGCAATATTATCTACATTATCCATGCTATAAATATGATGCCAAGGTATTGACCTCAAGTCTAAATTGAATTCATTCATATTAAAATTTTTATAGTCTCTATACGTGAAGTATTTTTGCTGCTTTGGTAGGTCTATAGACAAGGTCACTGATACCAGTCTGTGATCAAAGATAGTATGTAAATCAATACATCTGACATCCAGAATCAGAGTGGAATCATTGACCAGTACTATATCAATAAGTGTACTAGAAATACCTGTTATCCTTGTCGGTTCCTCGACTATCTGCGTAAATCCAAAAATTTCACAAAATGAATTAACCTTTTCTGCATTATTAGATGATACATTAAACATATTTACATTGAAATCACCAGCACATATTATATCATCAACCGTAGGTAATACTTCAGCAATGACTGACTCTAGCAAATTTAACGATTGTAAAACATTTGAATTGGGAGGCCTATAAACTGATCCGAAGCAAATAGTTTTATTCCCGAGTTTACAACTTACCAACAAATATTCCAAAGCATCAACAATTCCTGCAGCAACAGTTGAGCACATAATATAATTCTTTGCATATATTGCGACGCCACCACCTCTGCCCTCTCAGTCACATCGATATAAATTATAGCCCGGTATAATTTAATATTTTGAATTATCACCCGGCTTCCGTTGTTGTCCGCGTAGATATTCCCGTCGAGCGTCCAGACTTTGCGAAAACCAAACACTCTCTCCGCTTCCTTAACAATTTTCACTCTTTCAGCCGTAAGGTCTTCTTTGACTGTTATTTTACTACCTTTTAACATTTTCTTCCGCATAAATACTTCATTGCGCATATTATATGTAGTAAATTTGACAATTATTCCTCTAGGCCGTGCTGGTTTCATTTGTTTATTTGACCTTGTTCGTTTATCGGTCTCATTTTGTTTTTGTCCAGTTCGATGACATCGATCGATATAGCCTTCAACGGTATCAATTTTTAACTTATTCTTAAATATGTCGGTCACTTTTTATTGTATATTTTCGTCCTTGTCTTCGTCTAATCCAAATATCCGAATGGAGTTTCGCCTTGAATACTGTTCTAATTTATCTATTTCGCGATGTAACTTCTTATTTTCACACACCAAACTTGAATTTTTTTATCATATAGATCGGTGATTGACTTTAGAGTTTGTTCGATGCGCTCGGTAATCGCTTCGATTGACTTCATTTTGTTGCACATTTCGTCACTTTGCATATAGTTCTTTAGCGAAACTTGCATAACCTCCAATAGCTCTTCTTTCTCTGCACGTGTGAGTACCATTTTGGATACGTTTTGATTCACAGGACTACACTTAATAATTTCAGAAACCACAACCGCACAAGGAACGTGTTATTCGATGCGCGCCATGACACCTTTATCAAGATTATATTATCAGTGATTCTATAGAATATGACACTAACACTTCAGATTCATCATGAATGTACATATTTCATAATGTATAAGACATTATATATCTTCAATATATGTTAATTTTAATTTTAAATTTGGTGCTTTATTCCTTATTGTTCATAAAAAGATTACCAATCTTTCAGTTATAATTATTTTACATATCCAGAATTGTCTATTTTTCACCCTTTAGGTACCCCCCACCCCGCCCCGCCCCGTCACTTGAATTTTCTTGTGCCATTTACATCAATTATTGATAAACTTACTGTATGGGGTACAAAACCGTCTCGACGACAACTTCTTGGTGCCGAAGTGGAAAACAAATCCAACCCAAATTTTCCGCTCTCGCCAAAACATCATCCAAGACATCCGCCGTATAACATGGATTTTATTTAATCGCGCTTCGGAATTGCGACGGTCGTTATAGTGTTCGCGCCGGGATGTTTTCGGCGGACGGTGTCGCTCCGGGAGCGCGAAGCTCCTTCGGCGACCACGGCGACCGTCTATCGAGCCCGACGCTCCGACGCTACGCGACCCCCACGTGGCGAAACGTCGACGCGACGGGTCTCGCCTGGCGGACGCATCCGTCGTGCCGAAAGGTGCGTTTTTAGGGGTGGCCGTGCGACGTGCGGGTATTTCGCGGAGCACCGGAAGCCCAGTGGACGCGGGTGAATGGTTCTCGGTGCGTCCGGACGTCGGAAACGACCGGTTCGGCGAAGACGTGTTCGATCAGATGCTCGGACGAGTCCCGTTCGAGACGCAAATCGTCCCTCGATCGCCGCTCGACTGGCCGTAACTCGCGTCGATGTTACGATTAATGTGGCGACGAGTTCCGTTCCACGTTTGAACCCGGAACCCGGTCGCGGACGACATTGCCGGGAGCGTTCGCTCGTCCTTTTTTTACTTCTACTTCTTCTCCTTCTTCTTTGTTACCTTTGTGTGGGTCTCTGACTGCCGCCCGAAAGAAAAAATGCTAAGTGGTCATTAAAGAGTGGCGAATGCTGCTCTTGTTACACCGTTTCAACGTTGGAAGTCGAAGTTAGCCCTGCAAAGCAAGAACCGTCTATACTAATACGTACGATTGCGGGAAAAAATTAATTGACATTTTAAAACGCGAAGAAATTGAATTCCACACTTACACGGAAAAAGAAAACTTAAAAAAGCGTACGTGCTGGACGGTTTAGCGACCGACGTGACGACGGATGAAATAATTGAAGAATTAGATTACCGAAACGACAAAAACGTTCATAAATGCATTAAAATGAGGGGAACTATGTTCCCTGAATTTATGATAACGCTAGATAAATCGACAACGATAAAGGAACTCCAAAAAGTTAAAATATTATTTCATACGAAAATTTATTTCTCAATTCTGAGAAATAAAAAAATTATAATACAATGCAAAAAATTGCCAGAAATGGGGGCACGCGATAGAAAACTGTTTCGCCGAACCAAGTGTTACGAAGGTCGAAAATTTCACACGGAGCACATTATGTAAATACATCGATGATTGGGAGCGATGCATAAAACTGCATGTTAATTGTACGGAGAGCAAGATGCACAATATATCTCGAATACTAGAAAACGCCCGGCGATCAAAACTAATGCACCCTTAATAGGTGGCGCCTATTAATATAATTGCTTTCCCTCTCACACAGCCCAATGCAAGTCAAGTATATGTTTACGTTACCAAACTCCTCTCCTCGAACGATGCCCGCGGACCGACAGATGATGCTCTCACATGGGCGTGCATTCGGGTAACCAAATAATACGGCAAGCAACATGAAAGACAAACAGCAATTAGTGATTATGAATACCGACCATAATTAGTATTAACATACCGGGTGCTCCAGCACCCTTGCTTTAGCCCTCTTCGGAACGTGCCTGCACCTTCTTTATCAATCTCTCCATTGCTCCTCCAATGGTAATCTTCGTGTACATCTAACGTCTATTCGTAGCGTCAAACAGAATAGTTATCAGACATAGTCAAACAGATAGTCAAGTCACGTCCGATGCACTTGCGTGCCCGCGCCCATTATCTGACCAGAACATATACAATGGACCACTGAGCAGCGCCCAGGTCAAGCGATCACGCCATTACCTGCGTGCTGCAGTATCGCTAGATTGGTTGCATTTGCATGCCTGCGTACACAAGCTGCCAAGCAAACAGCTCGCGTACCAACAATTCAACTGATTGTGTCAATGTGCCCCCAGTGTGCTCCCGCCGCGCAGCACTGACAGGAATGCATCTACCTCCACATTCCATGACACAGGTATATAGCTAGCTATTTCGGTAACCTTCACACCGGGAACCCAGTTGCATCTAGCAACAACAACAACAGCCCCAACAACGGCAACAACAACAACAACAACAATACAGCATCAACAGCAACACAGCATCAACAGCAACACATCATCAACCACCACTGCATTCGGACTGCACAACTCCACTGGCAATCGCTCGCTCACCTGTAACGTACTCAAAGCAGTTGTCATTAATACATCTCAATAACCACCCAATAATACTGTCATTGTTCACACCAATGACCATAATACAAATATCACAACTACGCAACTACGGCGACAACACTCGCCGTACGCCCGCACGCCATTGTGAGAGCAGGACTGGTGAATGTTCGCGGTACGATGACGAATGTGTCCTTCCCGTAAACAACCCCACCGCTAGGGCTAGTGTGGTATGGGGGAAAGCAATAAACCTCTACGACGTTTTCATAAATACACTCATCCCTATTATAAGTAAATGCGCGTAAAATATATAATCCTTGGTATAGAATAATGCACCTAAATGTCTTAAATAAAACACAACCGTAACACAAGATGCCTTAAATGCATTAAAACGCATAAAATATCAGAGCGCGAGATTAAAAAAGGATGCGAAACGGAACCGCAGTGCACAAATTGCAACGGCAATCACCCGGCTAATTCCACGGAATGTCCGAACTACCTGGCGGAACTAAGAAAACGTCACAATATCAAAACAAATAATAATAACAACAAATCATATACATCACAAAGAAAAACGTACACAAACGCAAACTTCAACGATGAAAAACAATTTCCTAAATTAAAATTCAAACAGGCGCCCGCGCCTACGCAAAATGAACGAAAACCCAACAACACATACATTCGTTAACCAACAACAAAACGATTTAAAAACACTTATGCGAGAAATGAAAGAACTCAACGAAATTATAAATATCAAACAAATGATTGCCGCTATAAAAAATGAAAAAATAATATTCAAAAATGCCAGAGCCCGATGGACAAATTCGAAGGAATTCAACAATTTTGCCAAGATCTCGATGGCTAAGTTAACAATATCGACATGGAACGCGAATTCCATAAAGGAATTGGCGAATTAATTAACTTCATTAATACACAAAAAATCGACATAACATTCATAAACGAAACGAAACTGACAAACGATGACAATATACAAATAAGAGGGCATAAAATATATAGAAAAGATAACACACCCCGGCAGAGAGGGGGGGGGGGCAATAGTTAACAACAACACACCACACGAACACATCACGAACAGAAATACAGAACATTTAGAATCAATAACAATACTAACCGACCAAAACGTTAGAATCACAGGAATCTACAACAGCCCAAGGAGACGACTCACACAGATGGATCTACAAGCGCTGCTGTATAACAACAACAAAACACTTGTGATTGGCGACCTTAATGCAAGGCACAGAAATTGGAATTGCCACCGTGCAAACGCAAACGGCAACACACTGAACAATTACATTAACAACACAAACGCATACATAATCACAACGGACAAACACACACATCATCCAGCAAACAACGGAACACCGACACCGATAGACATAGCCATCAACAAAAATATAAGACATATCTCACAAGCAACGACCGTCGAAGACCTAAACTTGGATCACTACCCGGTCATCCTAAACATTAATAACAATGCAGACAGAACAACAGAGAGGAATGAACTACCACACACCATAAAGCAACTTATCAAAAACAGAAACAACACAGAAAAAAATACCAAAGGAGAGGACTGCAAGAAGACCGCGAGGCCTACAAACAAATGAGGAAACAAATAAAACAGGAGATCACCGAACACAGAAACACAAGATGGAAAAACAAATTACAAAACATAAACGACAACAGAAACGACATATGGAAAACAACTAAAGAAGAAGTACGAGATCGGTTCGGTACTTCAAAACCACAACACGTACCAACTGACAGACACTCAAAAAGCACAAACACTAGCAGACAACTTAAGAGACATACACAAATTAGAAGACAACAATGTTGAACAGGAAGAAATAGAGAGAATAGTAGAACAATACACCACAACAAACCAAAACTCGGAAACCAACATGAAAAGAACCACGCCCAGAGAAGTAGCAGAAATAATAAAAGCACTGCCGCCACTCAAAGCACCAGGGAACGACAACATCCAAAATATATTAATCAAATACTTCACGAAAAAAGCAATAGTGCAATTAACCTACATCATAAACGCAATCCTAAAAACCAAACACTTCACCTCCTCATGGAAAGTAGCCATGGTAATTCCAATTAAAAAAAAAAACGGAAAATCACCAGAAGAACCATCCAGCTATCGCCCAATATCCCCACTACCTACTCTATCAAAAATCACCGAAAAAGTTATCTACAAACAATTACAACAACACTCGAACACGAACAACATCATTCAAAAACAACAATTCTAATTCCAACAACACCACTCCACCACGCACCAGCTCGCAAGAATCACCACCGACATAGCCAAAGAATTCAATAAAAACAAGGTCACCGCCGTGACACTTCTGGACATCGAAAAAGCGTTCGACCGGGTCTGGATTATGGGTCTCATATTCATACTAATCAAAAACGGATACCCAGCACAAACCATCATCCTGATAAAAAACTATTTATCAAGCAGAAAAATTCAGGTAAAAATCAAAGACACCCTGTCAGAAGAACAAACAATCGAAGCAGGGGTACCTCAAGGCTCCATCCTGGGACCGCACCTCTTCAACATTTACATTTTCGACCTCCCAACCAACACAAACACCACCATATCACTCTTCGCAGACGACACAGCCATTTACTCAAACTCCTTCAGCGAAATAATTGCCCATAAGAAAATCGAAAACCACCTAATACAGCTCGAAAAATATTATATAAAATGGAAAATAAAAATAAATGCAGCCAAATCCGAATCAATCACATTCACCAAAGGAAGGAAAAAAATCAACCTTCCACACTCCAAGATCTGGTCGGGAGTATCAAAAACAAACTTAAAGAAATTACAAGTCACACAAAATAAAATATCAAGAATCATGACCAATGCAGACAGATATACAAGAATAACAGAACTCCACGAAGAAACAAAATTAGAGTATATAGAAAATTTTATTCAAAAAATTGCCACAAAATTCTAAACCAACCTGGGAAGCCACCCCAACGACCTTATAAACACCATAGTAATAGAAGACGAAATGAGAAGGCCAAGACAAAGAAAACATAGACTCCCGTATGACCACCTAGAATTATAATAAAAACAATAACAAATAACAATAAACAAAACAAAAATAAAAATAAGTCCATGGAAAGCCATGCCAACCAGACAAATCACTAAAAACGACACAATGAGAAAAACACAAATACATGAATAAGTTCAAGAGAACAGGAGCCGTGAGACGGAGGAGATCCAGCATCGCCTGCCAAAATAGTGTTATATATAATATTGTAAAATATTTTATACCTGTAAATATTACTGTATATAAACTCCTTTTGAATTTGAATTTGGTTCTCGTCCGATCACCGCAGTTAAGCAACGTCGGGCGCGGTCAGTACTTGGAAGGGTGACCGCTTGGAAACACCGCGTGCCGTTGCCTCTTTTTGTTGTGATCGGTCGAGGATGAATAATGTTGGAAATAAATGTACTTATGTATTATTGTCATTATCGTTAATGTGTAATATTTAATATGGAATATTTGGAAATAATTGTATTGTCATTATGGTTGTTGTTAAAGTTTCGTATTTTTAGCTTCTAGCTTCAAAAGTTAGGACGCTGCGTGAACGCGTGAACGGTATAGCAGTGAAAAGTGTAGTTCCTTGACATAAAGTCGAAGTGGTAGTGTCCTTGGAGTAATAATAGCTGATCGTTGAAGTATTACAAGTAAGTTGTAGACTATAGTACAATAGAATTAGTGCAAATTTTGATTATGTACATGTAGTGGCAACATCAAAGCAGCAAAGTTCCATCCAAACCAGCACCCTTCATCTGAAGAGAAGTCGTACAATTGATGGATGAGAAAAATCGTGAAAGCACAAAATACCGAACCCATGTCGCAAGTAATTGAAGAAGATTCCAGCTACGAAGTTGATTTAAATAATTTTGTATTAACACACGCTTTATACGAAGATGGTTCAGTAACGAGAAGAAAGGCAAGTGAAAATGTCCCGGAAAATGTTCAACGAGGGAACAGAGGACCTCTGTATTCAGAGACAATTTATTATATAAATAGGAGGCGCACGAAGTGGGTTACCGTTGGGTTATGTTCGGAAATGTTTTTCGAACCCGTTGTGAGAATAATGAGGAAAGGTCAGTGTATCACTTTCAAGGAGCTGGATTGGCAAAACATTTTAAGCTATAAAACTTCCATAACAAGCAGCTTTGGATCTCGTGCACCATCTCAATTAACGTTGTGCGGTATAAACATATCATGTGAGTGGATAGACAATTCTCGAAAGATATTAAAACTGGAGAGAAACGCGGAATGCGTATATTTGGCATATGATTCGCTGCACGAATTGTGGAAACTAGGAGATGTTATAACTAATCAATTGGAGATGTTAAAAAGTTTGGAGTACATGAATTACTATGACGACACGTGATTAGAGCAGTATGCTCAATGTCTGGCGAAGTGAAGCAGAATGTGATAGCTGTCATGAGCGGAACGAATAGGGAGCAAACGTACATCACGAAAGAACTCTTAATATATGGAACTGATAAAATACTGTGGGATATTGATCTGTATAATTTAATTAACAAGTAAATGAAGAGAGTAACATTTAATGTAGAAAATAACGTAACGCATATAATGTACACATGGGCGTACGCGTACAGACAGGACAGGTCGAATAAGTGGGAGGATTTCGACAATATGCGATTTAGGGGTAGAATTAAGATGTTAGAATGTAAATTAAAACCATAAGAATTTAGGAAGAAACTTTACATCGAAAGATACGTACTGCTGTGTTTCCGAGGGTACAATAATAATAAAAAAAAATTAAATTGAGAAAAAATAATATTTTAGTTTATAATTTATTGCTAAATTAATACTTTAAGCGAATATGATTTTTATTTACGGAGAACATTAGTTTTAATTTCGTGTACATTTCGTTTATATGTCATGGGGGAAATGGCAATGAGTTGAGTAGGGAAAATTAAGTGGGGGTTAGAGAAGTGGGAAACGATAAAAATATATAAACGACTGCGGACGAGAAATGAGGAGAGTTCCACGACAGTTCGAGAGCAGTTCCACGACAGTTCCTGAAGAGTTCCCGGACAAGACAGAAGAAGAAGGAAGCAGTCGGAGAACCACGGAGCCAGAGTCCAACAACAGGACAGGTATGCAGAAACTTAATTCATAATTAATTTGTAACCAGGTTTATGTTCAGGGAAAAATAATTAACACTTATATTTATTAAAGGTGTATATGTAGCGTATAAAAATCTAATTTTACTAAATGTTTTAACACTTGTGTACGTGTTAATAGTATTATTATTATAAAGGTTTGATTAATGTAGATTAAGATTGATGCTCGTGTAAGCGTCAATAGGAAATAAAGCAAATAACATTTAAGAAACATTTCATTTAATGCTTATGTACGCTTTAAATGGATAGAAATTTAGGACCGATGCTTATGTAAGCGTCGATAGGAAATTAAGAGAAATAACATTTAAGAAACATTTCATTTAATGCTTATGTACGCTTTAAATGGATAGAAATTTAAGACCGATGCTTATGTAAGCGTCGATAGGCAATTAAGAAAAATAATAATTAAGAAACATTTCATTTAATGCTTATGTACGCTTTAAATGGATAGAAATTTAAGACCGATGCTTATGTAAGCGTCGATAGGCAATTAAGAAAAATAACAATTAAGAAACATTTCATTTAATGCTTATGTACGCTTTAAATGAATAGAAAATTAAGATTGGTGCTTATGTACGCATCAACAAATAGGAAATTAAGCAAGTAACATTTCAAGAAAAATTCCATTTAATGCTTGTGTACGCATCAAATGGACAGAAAAGTATTAGTTAACATTTAATAACCACGAGCGCATCAAGGAAAAGACCGCGCTTTTATTTTCTTAATAGGCTCAACGATCGGACGCTCGGCATCGACGACACGACGGGCGAAACCGTTTGGCAGCGACGAAGGCCGCGCCAGGGGACCGAGTCAAGACCGAAGTACCGAATTGTATTAATTAAAATACGCAAGTTTTTTGTTAATTTCAGAAAATAAATGTTAGGTAAAGAATTTAGAAAACCTTTTATTTCAACGTGTCCACCTGATATCTGTTCTCAACATAATAAATATGTCTATGTAGCACGGTAAAATATTAAAAATTTAAGTTTTACAAAGGTTCACGGTCGTTTGATTAATTCTAAAAACTTAGAACAATAGAACAATTGTAAATTCACAGTGCATGATTATGTAAACTTTTTGTTAAAAGTATATATATATATATATATATATATATATATATATATATATATATATATATATATATATATATATTAGGGCGGGTCAAATTGTATGGAACGTATAGCAAAAACGTAATCTATAGGTGATTCTGAAAATTTTGCTCAAGAGACCATAGCTCTAAGTCGGATTTGGAGCCCCCCAAAATTTCAAAATAGAAATTTTTCCATATATACATAGAACAATTTAATTAAATTCGTCATAAAATCGGATAGAATTATAGTAGATTTCTCAATCTGGGCCTGTTTGAAAGGTATTTTTATCACCTTTCAGAATCTGTATTGATACCTGTAGAATAAGTCGTCAATGGCAGCATTGTTCAATTGAACAACTTTGTAACACTGAATAATGACGTTACAAAATAATTACGTTTACCAACACTAAACGTTGCCAAGCTTGCTTTTCCTTCTTCCTTAATCGTTCATCGTGCAATGCGCACGCAGTTTGCCAAAATACTTAAATAAAAACTCGGTTATCACAATACCAATATTTTTTATTTTTAGATTTAGTGTGACACAATCAAAGAGTGGAGTGATAATATCAAAGTTGTTATGGATAATCAAGAACCATCAACATCGTCTGCGGTGTCTTCGCAAATGGAAGCAACAACATCAACAAGTTTTGACTCTAGATTGACTAACATGCCTCATCAAGATATTGTTGTTTTTGGTTTATCAAGTGATTTAAATGATCTTAGTTTGCCTACTAAATGTGACATTTTAAAATATTATTTTTTTTTAAGTGATCGTGCTAAATTTGAAAACAAAATGTTCTCGTATAAAACTTTTACTCCTCACGTAACAGATAAATTGATCCAAATTTGGTGTAAATTAAATATTGAAATCATTAATAGAAAGAGTGTTTTAAAAAAATTAACTGGTTTGCTTGATAAATACCAGAAACATGTACAACATAGAAACAAAAGAGATGAATTTAAAGCATTTGTAATTGCAAATTAAAAACAACAGAATGCTCGTGTGGATTGATTCCAGAACATCTAAAAGAATTTATGATGGACCAGCATAATGATAGAAAATTCACAATACCTGAATACGGAAGACGTTGAAGAAGTAGCTACAACAATACCAACACTTACAACTGGTACCGATGATCCAAGTTACGAACCACCTGAATTACACATGGATGAAGATGAAAATGAAGCAACAACAGAAGTTCCAGAAGCAACTGTTCAAATGAGACGATGCCTTAAATTTTGCTATGATGTGTGATAGATTCGGTGTTTCAGATAGAGTCGCTTCATGTTTAGCAACAGCTTTATTCGAAGATATAAATTTTAGAGATGTTCATGGTAATCTTGTTATTATGGATAAATCAAAAGTGGCTAGAGACAAAGTTAAATCTAGAGATGCAGTGCTTCGTACACGACATACAAATTCTTCCATAACTGCATTTTCTTTCGATGGTAGAAAAAATGACTCATTAATTACAGAGAAAATTAGGAACCGCATTTAGTTGTTCTGAAAGAGCCCTATAATGAGTTACTTCGATATATAAATTTGGGTAGTCAAGAAGATGCAAAAACCAAACAGAAAACTGAATGAATTTTTCAACAATAAAACATTAACAGTTGATCAATTAATTGGCATATGCAGTGATGGTGAGCCAGCAAATACTGGAACAGAAAATGGTGTTTTACGATTATTTGAAAAACAGTTAAATAGACCAATTCACTGGTTTATATGTCTGCTTCATTTCAATGAACTGCCATTTCGTCATTTATATGAAACAGTGGACAAAACAGTCATCAGTGGACCACGAGCAGCAAGTGGAAAGTTATTCAAAGCTATTCAAAAATGTGAGAAATTGCAGGTATGTAACACTTTATTTTATTTAATATCATCATTTATTATCATTATGTATTGTCATTATTTTACTTTTTCGATTGGGATAAAGTTAAAATAAAATAATTGCATTTTAATTGATCTAAATCTCGAAAAAAATCGAAGAAAATTCAGAATATATTAGTTAAAAGTTCATGTTTTGGGGGGCTCCAAATCCGACTTAGAGAGATGGTCTATGGTATTTCTCAGAATCACCTATAGATTACGTTTTTGCTATACGCTTCATCAAAAAAAATTAACCCGCCCTAATATATATATATATATATATATATATATATATATATATATATGAGTTAATTGGATCTTCGGATTTATAGGACACGGACAATAATAAAAAACAATTGTCTCGAAATGCTGACAGTTTCGCCTATATTTAATTGGCTTCTTCAGAGCTACATATAACAAAAATATATAAAAAAAAAAATTCTCTTAGTTAATGATACATTATATATAAAACAATAATTCCCTTACCTTTCAAAACGATATCTTTGCCTCTCCGTTAAAAAAATTTTAAACATTTTACATTATTACAAACATTTTAATAAACATCCTTTTTCTAACGCACGTTCAACAACCGGTCAATTTTAAAATCTACTAAAGCCGAATAATCTTAATCATATACGCAAATATCGAAAAAACGTCAAAGCTATTTTTTCCCCAAAAAAACCCTCTCTCTGTATTAATAAAATATGCTTTTAAATTACTTTGACCATATGCAACCCACTTTACATCATGACAATATGTTACTATACATGGTATAAAGTTTAGATTCTAAATTTTTTATGTTTACAGTGTTATGTGTACTATTTATATACATAGGTCATACATACATACATACATACATAGGTGAACATAGGTCAAACAAAACAATATCTAAAAAGACGGATACAGAACCATAAGCAAGATTGCAAAGAACAATACAAAAATAAAAAAGAACATACGGCACTTGCGTCACATACCTTCAATAATCAGCATCAATTTGTTTTTGAACAGGCGAAAGTTTTGGACACAGAGAGAAATCTATATAAAAGATTAATTTTAGAGGAAATTTATATAAATAGTACACATAACACTGTAAACATAAAAAATTTAGAATCTAAACTTTATACCATGTATAGTAACATATTGTCATGATGTAAAGTGGGTTGCATATGGTCAAAGTAATTTAAAAGCATATTTTATTAGTACAGAGAGAGGGTTTTTTTGGGGAAAAAATAGCTTTGACGTTTTTTCGATATTTGCGTATATGATTAAGATTATTCGGCTTTAGTAGATTTTAAAATTGACCGGTTGTTGAACGTGCATTAGAAAAAGGATGTTTATTAAAATGTTTGTAATAGATGTAAAATGTTTAAAAAAATTTTAACGGAGAGGCAAAGATATCGTTTTGAAAGGTAAGGGAATTATTGTTTTATATATAATGTATCATTAACTAATTTTTTTATATTGTTGTTATATGTAGCTCTGAAGAAGCCAATTAAATATAGGCGAAACTGTCAGCATTTCGAGACAATTGTTTTTTATTATTGTCCGTGTCCTACAAATCCGAAGATCCAATGAACTCACATAATCCAAGGACAAGAAAAAAAGGAATATATATATATATATATATATATATGAAAAAAGGTTTTTTTTTTTCTGCGGGAACAAAGATATATGAAGGGAAGATTCTTGGGCATACACCCGCATGGAAATATATATATATATATATATATATATATATATATATATATATATATGTGTGTGTGTGTGTGTGTGTGTAAGGTACTATGTCGCCTCAAAACTATATATATATATATATATATACTATACGTTGTCGCTTCATATATACCGTTGTGACTTCCGAAATTGGAGTTTTTCACATATTTCACATGTAGAAATCACGTCGCGCCCAAATCCGAAAATTTCGGTGGAAGTCACCAAGACTTATACACATTTAGTTTCAGTGTTTATCGCTGGCGCTCGTGTCGCCTTTTAAATTCGGATACGGGCAGCACGAACTCACTTCCGACGTGGAGACTGCATCTTATTGCTTCCATTAAATGGCAACATTGCTTTTGCAAGTAGTTTGTTTTTGCATTTAAAGAACTTTGCTTACTACTTACTTACTTTTGAAAATCGGATAGATATTAAAAGTTATTGCAATTTTGGGAGATAAAATTAAATCAAAAGTAATAAATATCAAATGAAATAATCGTAAAGTTCCAATAGTGATGGATTAATATCGGTATAAGAATATTGGTATTGCTTGGATATTTCCTAGCATCAACAACTTAGTGTTTATATTCGAACGATGTACGTATATAGTTAATAATGTTGGTCTTTATATTCACACAATTATTTTAATTTGGCGCTTCTAAGAGGCGGTTACCGTTCAGCATATCCCCTCTATTTCGCGTTTGTGTTGGAACCGTAGGGGATGCCCCGTTAGTAATAAAAACTGATGCGGTTATCTTGGTCCTTACCAATTGCGTATTTCGAGTGTGCGTGTTAAAATGAGTTCCAGAGCTCGTTTATTAGTGAAAATGGCACGAAAACAAGGTAAGAAAAGAATTATATGCATGTAATTTATTAGGTTAATCAGTAAATTTATCTGTCCATACAGTGAATTTTAAAACCATTTACTCTTACATAAAGGCTCATTTTAGTTGTAACTTTAAAATATGTTTCTGGGATTAAGTAAAGAGCGATCTTTATTAAATATTTTCATAGTATTAAGATAAAATTAAACTTATATACTATACCAAAGTTTAATTGGGCTTAACTATATCGTACAGCAGCTTTGTTTTAAACTAAGATTCTGACAAATTAACAGTCATTTCTTGGTATTAGAAGATTTTCTTCTTTGTTATTTCAAAATATTATCTATTGCAAATACATTCAAACTTCACTTATTGTATAGAATGTTTATATTATAAGTAGATATTTCACTTGATTTAAATTTAAACCAATTTGAAATCATTGGTTTTTAAATTCAAAATATTGTCAAAATGAATGATGTTTTAAAACTACCACAATTACCTACTGGAATAGTTTTCGGCAATGCTTGATTTACAAAAATAAGTAAATGTAGGATTTTTATTTGAACCTTTTGTAGGTGTTGTCGATAAGATATTAAAGTATGACAAATTATTTTGGTCTAAACATATTTTATTGTTACCGTTAAGATACGATAAAGAATTTTATTCAAAGAAAATAATATAAATTTTACATTATACATAACAAAATTGGCATTAAACATGTTCAGTTCAATCACACAAACTTTTATCTGTAGCAGGCCTCGTTTATTGTAGTAAAAGAAATAATTTACAGTTACCTCTAAATTTTAAAACTTTTTTCAATAAACATATTAATTGTGTGTACTAATAGTTGACGTTCATTATTAATACTTTATTTTATTTATGAATTTAAAAAATTATTTGACACAAAGTTAAACTGCCGGCGCGGGTTTAAAATGTATACTGTGATTGTAGTACGCGATTTCTAAATTGATCGATGATGTATATAATTCTTTGCGAGGGAACAAATTGTGCTTTAAATTTTGTAGAAATAGTACGTGAAAGATACAAACAACTTATTTTAGCCTCTTTTCTAATGCAACTTTTCAAAATTACTTTGTATTTTATTGTACTGTATTTAAATTTATTTTAATTATACATTAATAGTATATGCCGGTAAACCAACAGTTACAACAATACAGTATAGTTCTAATATTTTTAACAGGAGAAAAAGATAAATCCAGAAAGGGAGTAAAATATGAGGAAAAAATTCCAACCAAAATCGGATTTGTAAAAACGCAGGTAAGTAGATAAGTAGATAGTATACTGTGTTCAGAAAATACATTTTGTTTTATGATAGGTTTAGATTTTATTCCTAATTAATTAAATCTGTAGGAATGGCTTTATGAGAGTAATTTTGATGATATCCCTATGGAATTTGACAATAATAGCAACTTGCAACAAAATGCTGGGATAAACCAGCAAGGATTTGCGGAACCAGTACAAGAAGAATCTGGAATTGCCTGTTTCAATACATCAACAGATGCATATGCTTTCACTGAATGTTCTCCATTGAAAATCGATGCATCAAAAAATAGAACTGAATTGAAAACATTCTGGTCGGAACAATTAACTGATTCGGCTTTGAGAAAAAACGAAAATGAATTAACGTTTGTTGATAACCGGTTAGGATTGACTCATCATTGCAATACACTTTCGAAAATATGTAATGGGGGTGACATTTGTGCATGTAGTCATGTATCGGATTCAGAAAGTATAGAATCTAAAGAAGAATTAATGGGAGATTATAGCATTATTGAAGAATCTATATCCGATGCTAATGTTAGTAATTCACCAATGAATAAAATCAATGATTCCAACATTTTAGAAGTTGATGATATCGCCTCAGACCGGTTGTCAGAGAAAATAATCGTGAGTAAAAATGAACAGTTTTCTATTAGCATTCGTTTAATTTTAGTTTGTTGGCAAATTTAAAAATGACATTTTTAAATTTAAATTTTAGTATGTATCTCAATTGTAGCAAAAAAAAGAAGTGGGAAAAAGGTAAATATTGTGAAGATGATGTAACTACAAAAAATTTTATGAGGCACTTACAAAGAAATCATAAGACGGAAAATGACGTACAGGATATACTTCAATATCCGAAAAATAGCAAAGAAAGGCGACGAGCGGTTATGTTATTTCGGAATAGTACAAATTTTGATCTGTATATAAATGGTATAATCAGATCCAATCGTCAGCGCACGAAAGTTGACAAAAATATCACATATTACCCATGTGCATATTGCAAAGGGGTATTCGATAAAAAGTATTTAAAACGTCACGCAAAATCTTGCTTAGTTCAAAAAAGTACAACAAACAGATCAAATGAAAGAAGGAATCATGTATCGAATTCGCAGACAGTCACTGCTTGTGCCATGGATCTAACAAATGTAATATCAAAATTGAATGTTAAAGAACAAGTAAGTACTAGATTTGACTATTTAGACATGCCAAAGGTTAGACGAAAAATTTATACGCTGATTTTTTTTTCGATCAAATATTTTAACTTTCAACATGTAAATACGTAAATGCTTGTTTTATAAAAACTGCGATTAATGTATATAATTTTCAGGTTTTCAATTTAATGAAAGGGGATCAAATAGCTTTTGTGGCAAAGAAAGACCTTCTCATAGCACACTTTGGAGAGAAGGAGTTGCGCTCCGACCTCTGTACGAGTAGGACGTAACCTTGTGCGTAACCGTAACCCCCCCCCAGTGTTCTTTGTGATTGTGTGCGACGCTTTAAAAACCCCTGTGCTTTGTAAAAATTGGTGATCGATAGTGACGATATAGTGTTAGTTTAGTTTTAGTGCCCCCCCCCCTCCCCTGTATAAGGGAAAAATCAACCCCAAGTCAGAACTTTTTGGTAAGCCTGGCTCCGCCCCCTAAAGGCGTCGCGAAAGCGCCCAAGCGCAAAACGCGAGCGTCGGGAGAAGTACGCTCCCGAATACTTGAAACGGTCAGGGAGGACCGTGAGTTAGTGATTGATTTGACACCGGTGGAGGCGCAAAACGTGGTTGCAGCCGGGCAAACAAACCCGGCAACCGAAATGACAAATGCGCCAACTGGATTGGCCAACGTGATGGACATGGAACCGCCCCTAAATGAAAATGAAGAGATGACGAGCTTAATTACGCAAGCTCTCCAAATGAGGCAAGAGCTAGAACTAGCGAAATCCATACCTGATATGCAACCATACGTACTAGGTACGTTAGAACATGAGGACAATGCAGCCAATACGGACGCAGCACCGGCAAAAGCCAAAAGACCGCCGCCAATAGTAATTCACACGTTACCAAAACAGCACGGGGACTTCGTGAAGCTACTAGCAAGCATCATCGGAAGTAACAACTTCTACCTGAGATATACAGGAACACGTGTAAGCGTACACACACATAACCGAAATGATTATGACAAATTGATCAAAAACTTAAACACAGCAGAGTACCACACATATACACCTGCAGGAGAGAAATTAAAAGCACACGTGTTACGGGGATTATGCGGTGACACAGACACGAACGACATATACAAAGAATTAATAGAAAACCTTAAATTAAATGTGAAAAGAGTCATGAAGATGCGGAATACATACAGCCCGCTCTTTTTGATCACTATCGACGACAAAATAACAACCGAGACTCTGAACAACAAATACAAGTATGTCTTAAATGCGGCGAAGGGCACCCCACTCCTGAGTGCACAAAACCACGGACGGAGAAGGCATACTGTTGCAATTGCAAGGGTGATCACCCGGCAAATTCTATTAATTGCCCGGTGTCTATCAGGCTCATAGAAAGAAGGCAAAACCAAACGACAACGAAGCTAAAAGCTACCCAAAAGGCAACGTATGTAGCAGCACCGCCGCCGAAAACCAACGCGTGGACGCAGAGGCAGCAACAGAATGCACAACCGAGGACTGAAGAACAATCCGTACCACAGCAACAGCAGCAACAATACTGGCCGCAATTGAAAAAGCAGCCGGTACAACAACAACGGCCGCAGCCGGCACCCAGGCAGCAACCATCACGCCAACCAGAGCCGCTGCCGTTCAAGGACGTACCGCAGTACTACCCGCCCACCGTGGTCCCTCGAAGGAGGATAACGACGCCGCAACAAGCAGATACCGGAGAGGGACAACTGGACGATTTCCAAGAACTCATCAGGGAAGTTAAGCGGTTAAACAGCCTTGTAAATATAACGAGCATGCTCGCCAAACTAAGGCAAATGAATGACAGACTGGAAACAGCCACCTGCTCCTCAACAGTTTTTAAAATTTTCGTAGCGTTTTGTGGCGAACTCGACGATGACTAGACTGAACGTATGTACCTGGAACGCGAACGGACTACGAAACAAAATCGGGGAACTCATCCAGTTCCTCGATAGACACGACATAGACGTTATGTGCATCAACGAGACGAAGCTGACGGACGCGGACAACGTAACCTTTCGGGGTTACGTGACCGAACGACGCGACAGAACCGGACGCGGCGGAGGGGTGGCCGTCCTAATTAGGAACGACATACCCTTCTTACGCGTTCGGAACAATGAAACAGAACATCTTGAACTGATTTCTATTAAGTTTCAGGACGACTTAACGATAACGGCCTGGTACAACAAACCGACGTCACGGATCACGCAACGCGACCTTCAGGCGCTCCTAGGTATCTCGGCAAGGACAATAGTGGTGGGAGATCTCAACGCTAGACACTGCCACACTGCCACAGAAACAACGCAAATGGGACGACGCTACAACATTACATCTACACGCATAACGGCTTTGTGGCTTTTCCGGACACGCCGACGCATCACCCGACAAACGGAACAAGGCCAACAACAATCGACATCGCGGTGGTGAGAAATGTGACCAACATCTCGGACCTCATCGCCGTGGAGGACTTAAACTCAGACCATTACCCGGTCACTTTTCAAGTGGGCGGGGCAACATACGCCAAGCGACAAATCAAAATCACGAACTATCGCACGGCGGACTGGCCGTTGTTCCGACAATACTTGGACAGCCGGATGGTAATAAACCGAGACCTGGACACGTCTGACAAACTCGAAAACGCAGTCACCGAGCTGACGGAGGCAATCAAGTACGCACGAAATCGTACGATTAAAATTCGTACGATCGACCCACAGAGACCTGACATCCTTCCTGATCACTTACTCCAAGACATCAAGAACAGAAACAGACAGCGGAAAATCTGGCAAAGGACTAAACTCGACGCGGACAGACTTAGAACGAATGAACTTACGAGATATATACGCGACAAGATATGGACGCACAGAAACAAGAAGTGGACCGACAAACTCACGAGACTGACTGCCAGAGACGGATCCCTCTGGCGCATGTCGGCACGGCTACGGAAGAAATTCCAGCCGATGCCGCCGCTCGTGCACGGAGGGGCGACACACATGACAAACGAGGGGGAAGCGGAGGCGCTCGCAACTACATCCGAAACGGCACACGACATCGGACTCGACGACCTGACTGACGAACAAGCGGGCGTGGTCGAATTCGTTAGAACGACTATGTCCTGCGCGGATCAAGACCGAAACTCCGAATTAAAGTTAGCGAGCCCTCGAGAAATATTCGCCGCGATCAAGCGGCAAGGCCCGCTGAAAGCCCCGGGACTCGACAATATCCAAAATAAAATCCTCAGAAACCTATCCCGTAAAGGACTAGTACAACTGACGTACATAATAAACGCGACAATGTCCCTGCAGCACTTTCCAAGCCACTGGAAGAGTGCTGTAGTAATTCCTATTCACAAATCCGGCAAACAACGAGACAAACCGGACAGCTACAGACCGATTAGTCTCCTCAGCAGCATTTCGAAGGTGACTGAGACAATTATCAACAAACGCCTGAGGGATCAAGTCGAAAGGCGAGATCTCCTCATTGACGAGCAAATTGGTTTCCGACCCGGACACGACACCGTACAAGTGGCGCGACTCGTTACGGACATACGGAAAACGTTTAATCGGAACCAGGTTGTGGCAATGACATTACTAGACCTGCAAAAAGCATTCGACACGGTATGGATAGATGGACTAGTATTCAAACTAATCAAATACGGACTAGACATGTCATTAATCAGACTGATCTATTCATACCTAAAAGACAGACAATTTCAGACTCGACTTAATCATACCATTTCAGCACCCCATCTCATAAGGGCATGAGTGCCCCAAGGCTCTGTCTTGGGACCGCAACTGTTCTCATTATACATTAATGACATACCGACTGACGAAAACACATCAATCGCCCTCTTCGCTGACGATACAGCCATATACGCATCATCCAGGTCAGAATGCATTGCACACGCGAAAATAGACACCCACATGAGGGAACTCGAACGGTACTTCGCCCTCTGGAAACTAACAGTCAACCCGACCAAATGTGAAAGCATCACATTCACACGACGAAACAGACATACGATACCGAACCCGACAAGGGTCAACGGTATCGAAATACCTTTAACAACGACAGTGAGATAATCTAGGGGTCACACTTGATACAAGGACGACGTTTGGTGCACATATACAACACGCGAACAGAATGGGACACGCTGCAATGAGATCGGTGTACGCACTGGTCTCAAAAAACAACAGACTTACAACGGACAACAAACTGTTACTCTACAAGGCAATTATAAGACCGACGATGACATACGCGTCGCCTGTATGGTGCGGAGCTTCGGCAACGAATCTCCGTAGACTGCAAGTGGCGCAGAACAAGTGTCTCAGGTTCGCCCTGGGCACCGACCGATACGCACGTATACGTGACCTACACACAAACGCGGACATGCCGCTACTAACGACTTACATAAAAGAGATGGCGGAACGCTTCTACAGGCGGACCGCCACTCATGACAACAGACTCATACGTGACATAACTCAACAAAGACATGTCGAAGGACAGAGACACACACATAAATTACCATACGAAACGCTGGACATATACTACGAGGACAGAGTGGACTAACATAACATATCATAACATATCATAACACAACATAATATAACATAACATAACATAACATGACGAACCACTACGAACCAAAAAACAGGACGTACGGGGTGGGTTTTTGAGAGTTTCCCGCCGACAACACGAAACAAACGTAATGGACGAACGGACAACGGAACCCCGACAATCGTCGAGGGAGGCACCGTATTTGTTTTTAAATGTTAGTGTCAATTTTAGATCCGCCTAATAAGCGTACGCGTAGGAGTAGGTGTTTTAAATATGTGTTGTATATATATAATGTCTTTGTAAATATTGTGTATATATTGATTTTAAATAAAAAACTTTGAATTTGAATTTGAAATTTGGAGAGACTTATTTAATGCAACACAAAAGGGAGGGCTTGGCGTTTTCATGTAGCAACAAAATGAGGGAACTTTCTCGTTTGCTTATTAGTTACCGAAAAATAATTGGTAATGAAGACATTGGTTTTAAAGATATACTTCATCAAAACTTTTAAAGCACCTAGCCTAGCAATGCATTTAGGTACATCGCTAAAATTGGCATGTGATGAATTAAGGCACCTAATTTTAAAAGAAAGCAAAGGTTACAAGTGTATCTGTTGACGAATTAAAAATGTGGCTAGAAAACGTAAAGTATTTTAAGCAATTAGTCAACACACGCTGGAGTAAGGAATTGGCATCTCTTGCCAATAAAGACTTATCAGAAAAACGTTGGAATAAACCATTACTTTTGCCATTAGTGAGCGATATTAAAAAAAATCGTGATGGAGTTCTGAAAATCGCACATCAATGTGAAAAGAAAATACTAGATGACGATGAAACGGCTTACAAATTACTAGTCGACTGCACATTAGCGATATTAATAGTATTTAACAGAAGAAGGATTGGCGACGTGCAATATTTAAAAATATTTAAAAAGATTACAACAGCGACAAAAGAAGTAATTTTAAAGATTTCGAAAATGTTATAACAGATGCTGAAATTTTTTTTACAACTAAATATAAAAGAGTTGTGAATGGCGGTAAAGGAAGTACAGTTGTAGTGATTTTGGTACCAGAAATATTACAAATGTTCATTAATCTATTATTAGAACACCGTGCGAAATATATTCCTCCAGAAAATGAGTCCTTTTTTGCTAAACCAAGAAGCACAATTAAATGGAGAAAAGGTGATGTTGCTATACGAACACAATTAATCTAGAACACCCAGAGGCCATTTCGAGCAACAAATTACGCAGCACATAGCAACTGTTATGCAAATACTTAATTTATCTAGAGACGAGTCAAAGCAGTTTGCCAATTTTATGGGACACACACAAAAAACTCACGATGAATTTTATGAGTAAGTTATATGTATTTATTAAGTAGTTAATTCACAATCTAAACTTAATTTTCTTAACATATTTTTCTTGTTTCTTCCTTATTGCTTTTTTTAACAACTGAGTAGACAAAGAGTGATAGTCCAAGTGATAGGACCAGTTGCCAAATTCGCTAATCTTTTGTTTGGTTAATTGTACAATTTAATAATTCATTTCAACTGACTTGAAACTGACCTGCATATAGATTACCGAGAAAAATAAATAACAAAAATGTTGTTGTGATGTACGAATATATCATTAACAGAAATGCATAGATTTAATTACTTCTTATCTTGATTAATAAAGTCGAATGTAAGGATTGAAATCGGACTTTATTTTCCGAACAACTTAATAGTCTATAATACAATAGTTCATATATGGTTATTTTTTTCTAAATGAATTCAGACTTTGATGCCCATAATCGATAATCTACCATAGTATATTCAATTTTTTCTCTCTAACACTGGTACAGACCATGAATGTTACATATTGTCAGAAAGGGATGTTTATTAATTGACAATGCAGGATTTAAGTAACAAGTTCAAATTGTATACATTTGAAGCATGGCCCACTGGTACCATAGTATCATATTGTATCCAAAATAATAGTTACTAGGTACACAATAATAAAATAAAATTAAATAAAATATAGAGGAAAATAAAACAAAAGTGAACTCAAATTCATAAAAGTCGTTACATTCAAGTAGAGAGTATTGTGTGTTTACTGATTGCATATGGTGAACCTAGCTACCGAAAGTGCACTTTAAAATCATATTTAATGACACTTGTTTAGGTTGCCAGTAGATATATATCAAACAGCAAAAGTATCCAAATTACTTCTAATGATAGAACAAGGATCCGTTCCAATAAAGTATAAAGGGAAATCTTTATCAGAAATTAACCTAGACCCAGCAACAGAATACGCTGAGGAAGGTAATAAAGTTAGCTCTTTCTAGTAAAAAAAAAATCCTTTGAAAGTTTATAAGGTAAATAATAGTTACATTTACATAGACGAAGGGGTCCTATTTTTGGATAATGATGACGATAAAGTTGTAATTACAGAACGAACAACCAACGAGAAAAGGGAGCATAAAGGTAATAAAATTTTCTAATGTTCATATTTTTTAAATTTTTGTGATTGTTCTATAGATTTCGATGAGAAAAAGGGTGATGATATCATCTGTACCATTCCGGTTAACTCCAAAGAAGAAGTTCTACAGGCATTCAATTCCTTCCATGAACGCCTTCAATTCACCATTGAAATGGAAACCGACAACAAAATTCCCTTCTTGGACACTTTGTTGATGAGAACCGAGGGTGATGTCATCAAATTAAATTGGTATCAAAAACCTACCAATTCAGGTAGATATTTGCATTTTGACTCCTACAGTCCAATACAACATAAACTTAATGTAGTCCTTGGCCTTAAGCACAGAATTTTACACATTGCTCATCCTGATTTTCATAATGATAATTTAAAGTTACTTTATAATATACTTTTAAATAACAACTATCCTTCCTTACTTTAAAAAATGCTTTTCTCCAATCAATGCCCTTCACCACAAGAACCACATGTCATACAGCTAGCCGAAAAGATATACCACAGTTTATCTTACATCCAACAACTATCTCCTTCCATAAAAAAAACTTTTCCGTGATACAGGTATTGTTGTCGCCGATCGAATCATCAACCCCATTTCAAGGTTCTTTATAGCTATTAAGGACAAAACTCCTCTTTTATCACTTAGCAATATCATTTATAAAATACCCTGTGGCGAGTGTGACGGTATTTACATTGCCCAAACAGTGCAAAGGCTCAAACAACGTGTAACACAACATAAGAGCGATGCTCGTCTGAAACCTACGTATTGTGCATTGGCATCCCATGCAAATGATAAAGGACATCATATAAACTATGATGAAGTCACGGTCCTGGCACATAACAACAAATTAAATCAGAGGCTCTTTATTGAAATGTGTTACATTGTTAACTCTAATAATGCCATGAATTTCAAAAAAGACAAAGACAATCTCAGCACTATTTACACAGGCCTCATGAGTAAATGTTCACACCTTGCTTCACATTAATTTTCCTTCATTAATAACATTTCTTTGTCCTTAACAGTTTAGTACTTGTGTGTGGAGTGAGTCTTCCGACGACTAATAACCTGTATCTTTTTTCCTTACTCAATCCTTGTCTTTTCTCCTAGGTTATTAGTAGGTTCCTTTGCGGTTGGTCTCGTTAGATTCTTTGTGTTTCCAATTAAACTAATTCCTTCATTTTTCAACTATACCTAAATAATTGTCAATTATAAATTTTTACTAACTTTCATTTTCTCGCGGTGTATCACATGTTGTTGCCAAGGTTCAAAATCGCACAACTTGACCTTCGACAGTTTCAATGGCCGCAACGACTTTTCCGTCTTAGACGTTACAAACTTTTAATTTGTTTAAACTAATTGTAATTATGTAGTGCTGTGTTTTAAATCATAACCTTTGATCCTGTCACTCGTCGCTCTGTGTTTGTGCTTCTGAAATGTTTCAATTTTTCTATAATCTTCTAAAATTTTCGTGTAAGTACTTACTAGAAATTTGTTTTTACATTAAAATTATTTTTGTTTATTGTTACCTTATAGGCTTTGATAAGGCCTCAATAAACGAGGAAGTGATTTATATTCCTAATCGTTCAACACCCCGAATTCTGTATACTATTACTGAATACAGTAATATTATTAAAAATGTTTCATCACGTGCCTAGCGATCAGTCAATCTCAACTTTGTTATTAATCTCCATTGTGTATCATGTAGGATTTGACAAGAAAATGACTAAGGATTTGCTAGAGAATGTCATCATCCGATTACATGAAGTCAAATAAAATATCATGTAGTTGCTTGCACTTCGGATTGTGGTAGTGGCAATCAAGGACTATGGAAAGCACTGGGCATAACCGTGGAAAACACTTACATGAAGCACCCATCAACAGCACAGCCTGTGTTCTTTTTTGCTGATGTCCCTCATTTGTTGAAGTTGCTTAGAAATTGGTTTATCGATATTGGCTTTATCTTATCTGATGGATCAGTTATAAATAAAGATCCTGTAAAAAGGTTAATTGAAATCACCAGGACGGAAGTTCCTGCTACAAGCTGACACCAATCCACATAAATTGTGAAAAAACGCAAAGGCAAAATGTAAAATTAGCAGCGCAGCTGTTTTCAAACACAACCTTCACGGCTTTAAAACATTATTTACAAGAAACAAAGATCGGAAATTTTGTTCAGATGGTTAATAATTGGTTTGGCATCATGAACTCTTACGCACCATCAGCATCCATCCCAACCAAGAAGCCATATGGATTATATTTGGACACCCAAAATAATATTTTTGAAGCTATTAACTAAGCCACTATTAATAGCATGCGATGCAATGGGAAGAATAGTATGCAAATCTTTCAAAAAGGTATTTATATATATATATATATATATATATATATATATATATATATATATATATATATATATATATATTATATTATCTATCAAGTCCCTCAAGGCTTTATTCAACTACACGAAGGACGATTATGATGTTAAATATCTCCTAACACATCGATTAAATCAAGATTGCTTGGAAATTTTTTTTCACAAGTATCACAATAAACAAGTAAAGAAACAAGTATTGATTTCCTTTCAACTTTAGTTAAGAACACGTGGAGGACTTCACGATCATCCGTCTCCTCTGAATGCTTTGTATCTGGTGAGGATGCTCCTACTTGGCAAAAATCCAGGACTTGTCCAGACACATTCAAATGTGGATACGTCACCAGGGCTTGAAGATGATCATTTCTTGATCGCAAGTGCTATGAAGCTGCCTCAATGGTGTAGTGAACATTAATTTAAACAGGTCCATGAAGACTAACTGGTGGATCGCTAGACAATATGTTTCTGGGTTATTACCCTTCGTCAGTAGCGATTACCAAGAACCTTAGTTGTTGAAATACCTTTACATGTAGTGGCCATCAAAACTTCTTGGCGCGAGCCAATCACTCCTAACGAACCACTGACAACAGAACACTGACGAGACGATACCTTGTCTTGCAGAAATCCTTTTATATGTTGACACTGGACGTTTGGCAGTCGTCTCTTGTTTAGTCTCCGCAAGGTGTTAGACAAGGTATCGTCTCGTCAGTGTTCTGTTGTCAGTGGTTCGTTAGGAGTGGTTGGCTCGCGCCAAGAAGTTTTGATGGCCACTACATGTAAAGGTATTTCAACAACTAAGGTTCTTGGTAATCGCTACTGACGAAGGGTAATAACCCAGAAACAATATTGTCTAGCGATCCACCAGTTAGTCTTCATGGACCTGTTTTAATTAATGTTCACTGCACCATTGAGGTGTAAGATTCGACCATCTTTCGTGTGTGTGTTTATATATATATATATATATATATATATATATATATATATATATATGTTGGTGCGTAAGTTCTCGCGGCTGAAATCTGTGCTTCTTGCTTCTCGGGTTGTGAACCGCGTTGTGGAAATGTTCCCCGAAGGGTCGCTTCGACGTTTCGGCAGAGTCCCATCTGCCATCTTCAGGAAGGTCTTCTAGGTCTCGCTGACTTAGAAGAACTGACGTTCGGAGTTACTCGTAGATCCTTATGTACCGGTATGTCGTTGGGGTTGACTACGCTCGACTGCTTCTTACTTCGGCTCCTGGTTAATGGACGTTGGTGTGGTGGGCGTGCGATGAACTGTGGCGGTTCCTGTGGCGCTGTCCTCTGAATACTGGTTGTACTGTATTGTTGAAATACTGGTCTCCATGTTGCAGGCAATCTTTGGGCATCATCTCGTGTGTTGAGGATTTCTTTCCGTTTCTCTATTTCTATATCCAGAGTATTACGAAGAGCGAAACCACCAAGAAGAAACATATCCAACGAAGAATACTCCGCACTGAAGAAGCTACGAAATAACAAGAGCATTATCGTTTTACCAGCGGACAAAGGCAACGCTACAGTAGTGATGCACTCTGTCGACTACAAAAACAAAATGGCCGCCATATTAGAAGATCCTGCATACAAACCCATCGCAACAGATCCAACAACCTACCTGGAGAAGATGACAAAGAAGAAAATTGAAACATCACCACTGGATGAAGAAAGTAAGAAAATAACAATACCGAGAGAAAAATCATCAAAGTGCCCGAAGATATATGGCCTACCGAAGATCCACAAACCAGAAATACCGCTACGTCCGATAGTGAGCTCAATTGGTTCACCAATCCAATCTTTGGCTAGATTTCTAGTAAAACAGCTACAGCCATTCGCCGAACAAGCAGCATCATACGTCAAGAACGCAGACCATCTCATCCAAATGCTGAAGAACTTTTCTGTGGAACCCGAGCACTTGTTGGTAAGCTTTGACGTTGTATCACTGTTTACACAAGTCCCGGTTGACGATACCATGAAGATATTGGAACGGAAATACCAACCTCCGGAACACATCATGGAACTAGTAAAGCATTGCGTGAAGAATACGTATTTTATTTTTGAAAATCAACGCTACCGGCAAACCAGTGGAGCACCCATGGGATCACCACTATCACCTGTGATAGCCAACCTATTCATGGAGGAACTGGAGACTACAGCACTAGAGACGGCCGAGTTAAAACCAAAGGTGTGGCTGAGATACGTGGATGACAACTTCGTAGTATGGACACACGGAAGAGAAGAACTCGACAGGTTTCTGGAGCATCTCAACAAGCAACATCCAGCCATAAACTTCACCATGGAAGTGGAAGTAGACAACCAGCTGCCGTTCCTGGACGTATTGGTAATAAAAAGAGACGACAAGAGTCTCGGCCATACAGTATACAGGAAGAAGACTCACACCAACAGGTACCTCAACGCTCAGTCACACCACCACCCGGCACAACTCCACTCGGTAGCAAGAACATTAATAACAAGATCAGAAAGGATAGCCGATGACAGAAGCAAGAAGAAAGAAATGGACAACATACACAAAGCACAGGCGCAGAATGGATTCTCAAAACGGGAAATTCTCAGAGCATCCAGACCCCCAGACAAACCCAGGAGAAAGAAAGAGAAGAAGAAAAACCAGCAGCCATAGCCTTTTTTACCGTATGTAAGAGGGACCACGGACAAGATAAGCAGGATCCTTAGTACACAAAACATCGATACAACGTTCAAACCATACAGGAAGATAGAAACGATGCTACGGAATCCAAAAGCGAAAATTCCGTTAGAAACGCAGGGAGTATACGAAATACCGTGTGGAAACTGCGAGAAAACCTACATCGGACAATCCAATAGGCGGATCGAAGTCCGCAAACAAGAGCACATTCGCGCCGTAAAACAAAGAGATTCGTCGTCGTCTTTGGCTAGCCATTTCTTAGACACGGGACACAGCATCGACTTTGACAATAAAAGGACAATAGCTAGCATCGAACAGTTCACCAGCAGGATAATACGGGAAGCGATAGAAATAGAGAAACGGAAAGAAATCCTCAACACACGAGATGATGCCCAAAGATTGCCTGCAACATGGAGACCAGTATTTCAACAATACAGCAGAACCAGTATTCAGAGGACAGCGCCACAGGAACCGCCACAGTTCATCGCACGCCCACCACACCAAGGTCCATTAACCAGGAGCCGAAGTAAGAAGCAGTCGAGCGTAGTCAACCCCAACGACATACCGGTACATAAGGATCTGCGAGTAACTCCGAACGTCAGTTCTTCTAAGTCAGCGAGACCTAGAAGAGCTTCCTGAAGATGGCAGATGGGACTCTGCCGAAACGTCGAAGCGACCCTTCGGGGAACATTTCTACAATCTTGGTTCACAACCCGAGAACCAAGAAGCACAGATTCCAGCCGAAAATTCCATTAGAAACGCAGGGAGTGTACGAAATACCATGTGGAAACTGCGAGAAGACATACATCGGTCAATCCAATAGGCGCATCGAAGTCCGTAAACAAGAGCACATTCGCGCCGTAAAACAAAGAGATTCGTCATCGTCATTGGCTAGCCATTTCTTAGACACAGGACACAGAATCGACTTCGACAATACAAGGACAATAGCTAGCATTGAACAGTTCACCAGCAGAATAATACGAGAGGCAATAGAAATAGAGAAACGGAAAGAAATCCTCAACACAACACACGAGATGATGCCCAACGATTGCCTGCAACATGGAGACCAGTATTACAACAATACAGTACAAGCAGTGTTCAAAGGACAGCGCCACAGGAACCACCACAGGAACCGCTACAGGTCATCACACGCCCACTACACCAAGGTCCATTAACCAGGAGCCGAAGTAAGAAGCAGTCGAGCGTAGTCAACCCCAACGACAAACCGGAATATAATGATCAACGAGTAACTCCGAACGTCAGTTCTTCTAAGTCAGCGAGACCTAGAAAAGCTTCCTGAAGATGGCAGATTGGACTCTGCCGAAACGTCGAAGTGACCCTTCAGGGAACATTTCTACAACGCGGTTCACAACTGGAGAACCATATATATACATATTGTTGTGTTTTTTATTAAAATATAAAATAATTATAAGAATAATTTATTTGTAATTAGATTAATTTTATTTTAAAAATAATAACGAGAAGGAATAGAGGTGGTAGGGAGATCACCTGGGTGATCACCTGGTAAAGTAAGAGCAGGGATGCAGACAAGTGTGGGAAGAAATAAGGTAGGGAATGAGCTATAAAAGCAGACGCACGGCGAATTATGAGGAGTTCAACGAAGTGACCAGCCCGAAGAGGAAGGGAAAGGAGTTCCACGAAGCGACCAGCCCAAGAAGGAAGAAGAGTGCAACGCAGCGGCCAGCCAAAGAAGGAGTCGGGAGTCCGAGCGAGCGACCAGCCCGAAGCAGAGAGAGTTCGGTCCAGTGACCGGCCGGAAGCAGAAAATTTGGTAAGAATATTTAAACTTGCTAATATTTTATTGATGGTGCCTGAATACAGGGCAATCAAATGGCTAGATAAGTGGTAAATGGAATAATTTGCAACTTGTTTGGCAAAATATAAATTTAAAATGAATTATGTTAGTTCATAGGAATATCAAATTGTAGTAATAAATTTTATTTGCAATTATTAGCGAATAACAAATATATATATATATATATATATATATATAACAAATTGTGTCAATAAACAGTACTTGCGCTTGTTAGCAGGTAACCGAAAATAATATAGTAACAAATTGTATTAATAAACATTATTTGCACTTGTCAGGCAAATGACAAAAGACATTAACAAAGTGTGTCAGTAAATTTGCAAATTGTCGAGCAAATAAATAAAATTATTCACAAATTGTTTCAATAAACTTAATTTGCAACTTATCGAGCAAATAAATAATATAGTAACAAATTGTATTAATAAACATTATTTGCACTTGTCAGGCAAATGACAAAAGACATTAACAAAGTGTGTCAGTAAATTTGCAAATTGTCGAGCAAATAAATAAAATTATTCACAAATTGTTTCAATAAACTTAATTTGCAACTTATCGAGCAAATAAATAATATAGTAACAAATTGTATTAATAAACATTATTTGCACTTGTCAGGCAAATGACAAAAGATATTAACAAGCTGTGTCAATAAATTTGCAAATTGTCGAGCAAATAAATAAAATTATTCACAAATTGTTTCAATAAACTTAAATTGCAACTTATTGAGCAGAGAGAGAAATTTTCATAATAAATAGTTTTAAAATCAGAATATGCACGAGAAATAAGACGGGTATCGGCGCGAGACTAGATATTGTAAAGACGGACCGGTCAACGTATCGGAGTCGCGCAGCATTTCTTGCTCATACCCGGCATGTGGAAATAATTTGCGTACACAAATTTTGTTTTTTTTTCAGGCACCGAGAACTTGTTGACGGTAAACATTTAAATGTATATATGAATTTATATAATATTGTATATTAATTTGGGACATTTAGAGAATTTGCTTTTTGGTAAATATATTATTTTAATTTTTATAAATATGGCGCCCAACGTGGGGCAACTGAATATAAAATTGTGCCCAACGTAATTAATCAATTGACGATTTAAAATGTATAAATAAATTAACAGTTAGTTAATACAGTTAGAAGCCACTCATGAGAGAAAAATAATTTCAAATTTGTAAAAGCTATCAGAAATTTGAATAAACAGGTTTGCTAAGGTTGAATAATTCTCTAAATAAATAAGTATAAGTAAGGTTTATAAATAAAAATAAAACCATGGCGGAACAAGCAAGAACAAGAGCGATATCTGAAGGCGCGGAAGCCGAGAAAACGGAAACACAAATGGAAAAACAATCATTTGTAACAGTAGAGGTATTGGTACAATTATTAAAACAACGAGACGAAAGAAATATAGAAAATTTAAAAAAATCAAATAACGAACTAATGGAGAAGTTAATGGATAATGCGAAAATAAACAATGAAAAATTAATTCAACAAGTAAAAATCGAAAATGAACAACAAATTAGAGAATTTAAAAGAGAAACTGGTCAACGATTTACCGAATTGGAAAATCGGATGGAATCAATGAGAGAAGAAATAATGATGCAAAGCAATATCAGGTTACACAAGGTAGAAGGTAATATGCAGGAATTAGCGTACAAGCAAAGAGAGATAGAAGAGACACAACAGGGGCTAAAGGAAAATTTGCACCGGGAAAATCAAAAACAAGAACAATTGTTATTAAATGCAAGAGAAAATAAACAACACATTTCACATATTTATAGAAAATTGGAATTCGCGGAACAAAATACACAACGATCGATAACTGACGTTGTAGATGCCGTAGATACGCGGTGTACAATTGCGGAAGAGAAAATAGATACAAGGTGTACACGATTAGAAAGGAGAATGCAAGATAAAGAAACAATGATACCTGCTCTACAGAATTATGTACCATCGGTAGAAAATTTACCGAAATTTTACGGGGATGGACGGATGAATCCAATGCTATTTTTGAAAGCCATACAAAATGTTACTAATTTTATTTCCGACGAACAGAGGAAACTACAAATAGTTAGAAGTTGCCTCAGAGAAAACGCACAAACGTGGATGGATATGTGTGAAGAGGACATAACGAGTTTTATCGATTTTCAGGAGTTGTTTATAGAACAATATTGGGGACGAACACATCAACAAAATGTTCGTAGAGACCTGATGTTCGGGAAATATCAGACAGGATACCGCATGACTCGGGAAAATTATGTTATAAAAAATATTCTATTGCAAAATATTTAACACCTAAATTGATGGAAGAAGATATTGTGGCACAGCTGACTGGACACTTTGACGCGAATGTGGAACAAGCTGTCGCTTTGCAAGGGATATCAACGATTAAGGGGTTAATAGATATAGTACGACGCCTCGACAATATTAACAAGAATACGCAAACGAAATATTCTTCACCGCAACAGCATAATGCAAATAATAATTATAAAGATAATAGAAATTTTTATAACAGAGAACAAAGTGGAAATGAGCAAAGAAATGGCAACAGATGTGAAAATAGAGGAAATTATCCGCATGGAAACAGAAAATGGGAATATCAAAACAATAGTAAAGAAGAGAAATTTGTAAATTCCACAGAAATAAGGAGAAATACGCAGAGTCAGGAAAATGGTGGAGAAAGAATAAGGGTGGATATACATCAACCACCGAGGGAGGATTTTCAGTAGATTCAACCATTAAGAAGAAGGAAGAACTTTGTACCATATATAAAACGAATAATGAAACAATAATAAATAAAGGACTACCGCACATTATGGTACAATTTCAAGAAAAGGATACGCTTGCTTTAATTGATACAGGAGCAGAAGTGACTTTGTTAAGTAAACAGTTTTACGAGGAAATAAATAAAAGGCAACAAGGTAAAATGGTACCTATAAGAAAAATGAATATAATTAATGCTACGAGAAAAGCTATGGCAACGGTGGATAAAATATGGATAACAGAAATGAAATGTGGAAAAAGAAGTTATCAATTGGAATTTATGGTTATTCCCGGTATGAAAAGAAATTGTATATTGGGTATGGATACGTTGGATAAATTAAATATGATAATAGATGTCGAAAAGGCAATGGTAAAAATCGGGGACGAAGAAATATCGTGGGAAGATGTAGAAGACGAAGAAGATGAAGAGGAGGAAGAGGAAAAAATAATAAATAATGTTAACTTGGATCATCAAGAAATAAAACAAACAAGTAAAATAAATTGTGACCAAGAACATAAGGAGATAATTGAGAAATTAATAGAAAATTTTCCACGATTAGTAAATGATCAGCCATGTGTTGCAGCTGGGTATGAACATCGATTAAAAGTAGATGAGTCTGAACCGATAAATATAAAAAATTATCCAATACCAAGAAAGTATCAAGAAAAGGTAAATGCGGAAATAACCAAAATGTTAGAACAAAATATAATAGAAAAATCCACAACAAATTTTATTAATCCAATAGTAGTAGTAAAGAAAAAGAGTGAAGATATTCGACTATGCCTAGATGCCAGAAAATTAAACTCGAGAACAAAGCCACAATATGAAATTCCACAAACTATCGATACGTTACTAGCAAAATGTGGAAAAGCAAGAATATTTACAAAACTGGACTTAAAAAGTTCTTTTTGGTTGATTCCATTGAATAAAGACAGTAGAAAATATACAGGGTTCCTAATAAATGGATACGTATACCAATTTAAGGTAGTTCCATTTGGATTGGCAAGCTCATCAGCGGTGTTGGTGCGGGCGCTGCAAATAATTTTAAGAAAATACGAAAAATTTTGCCTACATTATGTAGCTGACTTTTTAACACCAAATACAGTAACCAAAATCTCCCCGATAGTTTTGATGCGGAAACAAACACCAAAACGGCCCTGGGATCCAGGGGGCAGGAGGTTGTTGACATAAAAGGACTGATTATTAAATGCCGACAAAGATGGAAAAGGAAGGATGAAAAATATAAAAAAGAAGCATTTTTACAAAGGGAGACTTGGTAATTGTCAGAAGCTACAGAATGGGAAATCGAGAACAGGAAAATTTAAATTAGAAAATATACAAGGGACCCATATAAAATGAAGATACCATATTAGTATGCTGCAGGCATATAAGCAACCGTTAGAATAAGATTGTTAGTAAATATAGGAAACAAAGGAATTTAGTACAAATATTTCAAAAAAATATTTATATAAATATCCTTTGGGGATATGTTGTGTTTTTTATTAAAATATAAAATAATTATAAGAATAATTTATTTGTAATTAGATTAATTTTATTTTAAAAATAATAACGAGAAGGAATAGAGGTGGTAGGGAGATCACCTGGGTGATCACCTGGTAAAGTAAGAGCAGGGATGCAGACAAGTGTGGGAAGAAATAAGGTAGGGAATGAGCTATAAAAGCAGACGCACGGCGAATTATGAGGAGTTCAACGAAGTGACCAGCCCGAAGAGGAAGGGAAAGGAGTTCCACGAAGCGACCAGCCCAAGAAGGAAGAAGAGTGCAACGCAGCGGCCAGCCAAAGAAGGAGTCGGGAGTCCGAGCGAGCGACCAGCCCGAAGCAGAGAGAGTTCGGTCCAGTGACCGGCCGGAAGCAGAAAATTTGGTAAGAATATTTAAACTTGCTAATATTTTATTGATGGTGCCTGAATACAGGGCAATCAAATGGCTAGATAAGTGGTAAATGGAATAATTTGCAACTTGTTTGGCAAAATATAAATTTAAAATGAATTATGTTAGTTCATAAGGTGTTAATGTATTTGCATGTGATAAGCAAAATAGAAAAGGAATATCAAATTGTAGTAATAAATTTTATTTGCAATTATTAGCGAATAACAAATATATATATATATATATATAACAAATTGTGTCAATAAACAGTACTTGCGCTTGTTAGCAGGTAACCGAAAATAATATAGTAACAAATTGTATTAATAAACATTATTTGCACTTGTCAGGCAAATGACAAAAGACATTAACAAAGTGTGTCAGTAAATTTGCAAATTGTCGAGCAAATAAATAAAATTATTCACAAATTGTTTCAATAAACTTAATTTGCAACTTATCGAGCAAATAAATAATATAGTAACAAATTGTATTAATAAACATTATTTGCACTTGTCAGGCAAATGACAAAAGACATTAACAAAGTGTGTCAGTAAATTTGCAAATTGTCGAGCAAATAAATAAAATTATTCACAAATTGTTTCAATAAACTTAATTTGCAACTTATCGAGCAAATAAATAATATAGTAACAAATTGTATTAATAAACATTATTTGCACTTGTCAGGCAAATGACAAAAGATATTAACAAGCTGTGTCAATAAATTTGCAAATTGTCGAGCAAATAAATAAAATTATTCACAAATTGTTTCAATAAACTTAAATTGCAACTTATTGAGCAGAGAGAGAAATTTTCATAATAAATAGTTTTAAAATCAGAATATGCACGAGAAATAAGACGGGTATCGGCGCGAGACTAGATATTGTAAAGACGGACCGGTCAACGTATCGGAGTCGCGCAGCATTTCTTGCTCATACCCGGCATGTGGAAATAATTTGCGTACACAAATTTTGTTTTTTTTTCCAGGCACCGAGAACTTGTTGACGGTAAACATTTAAATGTATATATGAATTTATATAATATTGTATATTAATTTGGGACATTTAGAGAATTTGCTTTTGGTAAATATATTATTTTAATTTAAAATACCGTCGTATTATTTAACCCGATCAAACCTGAACAAAAGGATAGCTTTGACAAGAATTTTATATAGTTGTGAGTTATTTCCTAAATAAAAATAAAGTCAAAGGCATAATTCATAGCAATATGTTCATACTGAGGCAGACGCGTTTCATTTCAGTTCCATCGTTAAGATAGTAAAGAGTGAAAGCGCAACGAAATATAATGTTGAGGAAACCGCAAAGTGGAAACAGTCGACGACGAATTGTCGAACGGAACGGTCGAGGTTTGATTAACAAATTGATAGACAAGCTACCTGTGGAATTGCACATCCCAGGATATCAGTTTTGTGGACCAGGAACAAAATTAGTGAAAAGATTAGCGCAGGGAGATCGAGGAGTGAACAAGTTAGACGAAGCTTGTAAGAAACACGATATCGTATCCGACGCTACTTCAGATTTGGTTACTAGACACGCGGCCGATAGGGAGTTGTATAAAACAGCAAAGGAACGATTGCTAAGTAAAGACGCAGGTGTAGGTGAAAAAGTATCATCCGCAGCCGTAGCTGCCGCAATGAAAGGAAAAACCGTGCTCGGTATGGGGATCGTTAAACGACGCTGGAAGGCAAAAGCAGAAAGGTTATCCTACAAAAAAGGTAAGAAGCGTGGAAGTCAGTTGTCTTTTCAAAATGCAATAAAGATAGCACGGAGCGGAGCCAAAACATTATTCCAAAAAGCAAAAATTGCTCACAAAGCGTTAAGGAATCTGCACAGAAACATACGTGAACCGCGCGGCAGAGTCATAAAGATCCCCAAAACTGGCGGCTTCCTACAGTTGATACCCTTATTCGCAGCATTAGGGGCCATAGGATCTCTCGGAGGCGGTACAGCGGCCATAGCGAAAGCAGTAACGGGCGCAAAATCAGCAAGAGATCAACTGCAAGAAGCAGAACGACATTAAACCGTATAAACAAGGGTGTGGATTATATTTAAATAACCATGCAAAAAACTGATAAAGTTACCTCATCATACATTAACGAACCCAGAATTGAAAAAGTATGCTAGCAATACCTTACTTTCGTGGTGAAGATGTGGCTACCTCTTTGGACCCAACATTTAATATTTTTCTGCGGTCAATTCGAGATGCCAGAAAGATGATTTGATAAGTCGTCCAATTTTTTCTAACGATTTTATTGAAAAAAAATTTATTCAAATCAACATTTTTTTCAAATATACAATAGAACACGCAAAAACGGAAGAAAAGTCTTGCCTTAAGGAATCATCACAGAGTGAAATTTTCAAAAAATCGTTATTTTGCATACACTGTTATAAACATTCTACACACTTCTACTACACACTTCTTCTTTAGAAAAAGTTGTAACGAAACAAAAGTTCCGTCACCACCATTTGCTTTTCCATAACGGCGTCACCTTTAATTAATTAATTAAAATTATGCTGACAGGAAAAGCAAATTCATCCCGCCGACCGAGATACCAAATTACCGAGACGCCTGTGCGAGAGAGAAGAGACGCTCCGATGTCGACAACGCGTGCGTATGACGTACGCCGCGCCGGGGTATATAGCCGACCCGCCACTTCTACCAGTGGTGCCAGATCTACCGCTAAAGCGGTATTTCTACCGCTTTCGGAACACAAATACCGCCCTACCGTTTTAACACCCAAATCTACCGTTTATACTTTTTTTTAATAATAATAAATGTATCAAGGCTTTTATATGTTTTATTTGTTAACTCTAGTAACTTGTATTTCTTACGACTAGAGTTATTTGTAAATTAATAAAACAGCATTTTTTTAAATGTTGCCCTCTGTCAGCATTTGGAAGCAACTCTCATTTCGGTAGTAGAAGTGATGTCATGGGTTCTGTAATGATGTCGGCAATTGAGATTACTGTAATTGGAGCTAAAGTTTGAGTTTCAATGGGGGATTTTTTCACAAATGATTTAATTAAAAATGGATAGTTTACCCAAGTGTCTTTTAGTGGAAAGAGTATAAAAGGAAATCGAACAGAACTTTGCATCATTTGCGTTTAAATTTTATGAATCGCAAAACTTTGAGTTAAAGTGCTAACAGTTTTTCGAGAATTTCCATTTGATTTAATTAAGGGTAAGTGAATTTATTTTAATTTTATGTTGCGCCTATTACTATTACTATTAAATTATAAAAACAACAAAATAACATGACTAATTTTTGAATTTATAGAACGGTATATAATGGCAGAAGCAGGACATTCGGGGATCTTGCGTCGCGCCAGTTCTGAAGAAACAGGAGACAGTTCTGATAGGGCTCAGACACCCCCTAAAAAAGCAAAATATCATCAAACCTACAGTCGCCGATGGGAAGATGAACCAGACCTGAAGGGATGGTTACAGGCAAGCAAGAAGGTATAGTTTTTTGAAGTGTTTATGAGGTTTATATTTACTAACTTTTTTGTAGGGATCTTATTTTGCCTACTGCATTTCTTGTAACCTGGACATCAGCATCAAGGCGGGAAAGCTTCAACTTCGCCGACATGCAGAAAGAGAAAAGCATAAGCAAGCATGCCGAGGAAAACTAAAACAGAGATCCTTAAAGGATATGATGCCTAAAGGACTCGACACGGATGTTAAGGATGCTGAATTGAAATTGGCGGCTTTTGTTGTAGAACATAATTTACCAATGGCGATAATGGATCATGTTCCAGACTTGCTGCGATCGGTATGTCCTGATTCAAAAATTGCTGCATCTATCAAATCTGCACGAACCAAAACAACAAATATAATAAAAAATGTAATTGGTACCTACTCATTCCAAACTTTAATTGAAAAATTAAGAAATAATAAATTTAGTTTAATTATAGACGAAACAACAGATAGAACAACAATGAAACATTTATGCTTGGTTGCAAGGTTGATAATCAACAATAATATTCAAGATTGTTTTTTAACACTTCTTCCTGTAGAAAGTGCACAGGCTGAAGTGTTATTTCAACAAATTATTTCTTTTTTTGCTCAATATAATATTCCATATGCATTAAATCTCATTGGCTTTGCTGCGGATGGTGCGTCAAATATGATGGGACGGCATAATTCAGTAGCATCAAGGTTCATTGATACAGTTCCCAACATTTTTATTTTAAAATGTGTTTGCCATAGTTTTGCATTATGTGCGTCAAATGCATGTAGTAAACTACCTAACTTTGTAGAAGCTATTACCCGAGACATTTACAATTATTTTAGCAACAGCCCAAAAAGGATTTTAGAGTTCAAGGCATTTCAAGACTTTTGTAACATTAGAGCTCATAAAATTTTGCATCCATGCCAAACACGGTGGTTATCTCTAGTAAGTGTGGTTGAAAGAATTCTCGAACAATACGACGCACTAATTCTTTTTTTCACCGATGCATCATACGACCGTGGAGCAGATATTCAGTCCGATAATATTTTAACACACTTAAAAAACCCAGTTTACAAATTATATTTACAATTTTTACAGTTCGTTTTGCCCTTATTTGCAAATTTAAATAGACAGATGCAATCTGAAAATCCTCAAATAAGCAATATTTATTCATCAGTAACAACGGTGGTGAAAACATTGTTGGATTATTATATAAAACCTGAAATTCTACAACGTAATGAAGTTTTTGAAGTAGATTTAAAAAATCCCAGGAACATGTTACCATTGGAACAAATGTATTTTGGGGTTGCAATTAATTTAACAAATCTAGATGGAGCTGAATTACATCGTCTCAAAACAACTTGCCTGGCATTTTATATTGAAGGAGTAAGTCAAATACTGCAGCGTTTTCCTTTACAAAACAATTTATTGAAGGAGTTATCATTTTTGAACCCTCAGTCTGTCCGCCAAACAGTGTTTAACACTATTGCCCCTATAGCCTCAAAATGGCCAAATTTAGTCGAGACAAATAAACTGCAAATCGTCGATAACGAATGGAGACTTTTAAAAAATTCTGATTTACCAAACAACGATAACATCTTTGAATTTTGGTGTGATATTTCAAATATAAAATTTGGCGACGGCACACCTATGTTTGCCAATTTAACAGAATTCATTTTTAATTTACTTATTTTACCGCATTCAAGTGCGAATGTTGAAAGAATGTTTTCGACCATAAATTTGTTAAAAACCAAGCAACGCAACAAACTTGGTACTGACACAATTATAGGACTGTTACATAGCAAACGTATTGTCGCAGGTAACTGTCGTAATTTCAAACCAAATAACGAAATGCGTCGTTTAATTACCAAAGACATTTAACTTGTTACCTTTTAAATAAAATCTTTATGTCTTTCTGCGTATTTTTTTATTAAACTAATCCATTAAAAATATATGTAAAGGGTTCAGCGCCGTTATCTATTTTTTACGTTATTTGATTGTATTTAATTTAAATCTACCGCCATCTACCGCTATTTGAGGTAAGGTTATACCGCTGCCAGAAAATGTTACCTGGCAACACTGACTTCTACAGATGAGATCCGATCCGACCGTCGAATGCGTATTATCGACGCCGAATACGCACTACCGAGAAATCATCCGCAGAAATAATTCATATCCGTTCCGACTGTCTAACTGACAACACCGATCCCGTCCTAAATAACAATTATCGAGTACGTCGGTCCGTATGGTCAGCGATCTTGCATTGTTATTACCCAGTCCGAATAAATAACAATTATCGAGTACGGCGGTCCGTATGGTCAGCGATTTTGCATTGTTATTAACCACTCCGAATAAATAACAATTATCGAGTACGCCGGTCCGTATGGTCAGCGATCTTGCGTTGTTATTACCCAGTCCGAATAATAAACAATTATCGAGTACGCCGGTCCGTATGGTCGGCGATCTTGCATTGTTCATTAACCGTCCCGAAACGGTGTGATAATACATTGGATACGCTAACGCGCTTCTATATTAGTACACATTCCGCCCTACATTCAAACCAACTCACAATCCTCACCGGACAAATTATTTGTTTATTCCGAGAATGTAAATTATTTGTTTATTCCGAGAATGTAATTATTATTTGTTTATTTCGTTCATTTATTTATTACATTGATTATTCCGTTTATTTACTTTGAGGATTTAATTATTATTTGGTTGTTATTTGAGTTTTACTTACTTTGTTTAAATTATTTAAGAAAATATATTCCGTCCAAATCTGTTTCCACGAGTTTGTTTATATGCCGAATATCTTACGCGGAGATAAATACACATCGTAAAACATACGATCCACCGGCCGAACACCTGGATACAAAAAAAAACTCCGAATCGAGCAAAACCCGACAGGCTGAAAAAACACACGCGCGCATCGTCCGATAAATACGAGGTGCCGTGTCCGAACGGTAGTACATTCCTACGGGCTCGTTCGCCACGATAAAGCTGCGAATATATTACCGGCAATGTCATCAGGTGTGATGACATGCGAACGCGTCCGGAAGTGGGGTGTACACTTTGACGGGGAAAGTGATGCTGTGTCATTCTTGGAGCGACTGGAAGAACTACAGGAATGTTACCAAATAGCCGGGGTAGAGTTACTCGCCGCACTACCAGAAATTTTCAGGGGACGAACACTGCTCTGGTATAGGAATAATAAAGACCTATGGTCCGATTGGAACGATTTTCTATCCGATTTTCGAAGACACTACCTGCCCCCGAGCTACCAGGCGAAACTGGAGGATGAAATCAGAAACCGGACACCGGGACCACAGGAAGCTGTTCGCGACTACGTAGTGTCCATGATCGCTTTGATCAGGCGCTGTGGAGGATTTTCGGAGCAGGCCCGCCTGGACCGAACTTATGATAACATGAGACCCGAAATCCGCATGTACATCCGACGGTGCAATGTGACGACTCTACAAGAGCTGATAGATCAAGCCACGGAGCATGAACAAGTCAGGCAAGAAACCAAACGATTTCGAGAACCACCGCCACCGACAACAACCCGCCTGAATGAAACCGAGTACCGAAAGACAACGGCCAGACCGATGAATCCGCCACGGGAAGTTCAGGACAGAGGGGCGTCCGCAAAACCACTCACGTGTTGGCGATGCGGGCAAACAGGACATGTCCGGCAGAGTTGCCGAAATCAACCCCGTCTGTTCTGTTCCAGGTGCGGGAAGACGGGAGTGTTATCCCGAGAATGTAAATGCCAGGGAAACGCCAGCCAGGTCGGTTTCCAGAGCTAAGCCGACCGAGAAAAGAGAAGACTGATCAACAAGGGAGACCGACCGCTAGTCCAGAAATTAAAGCTGTTGAGGTGATTACTGACCTCGACAACCGATTTTGGGTAAGAATAAGAATATGGAAGAGAAACTTGATTGCCCTCATCGACACCGGCGCTACGAGCTCATTCGTGAGCGGAGAAGTGGCTGAGCATGGCTACAGGAATGGAGTGACCCGGGAAGAGACCCGACTACAGAAAGTTCGAATGGCCGATGGATCCACCGGAAACCTGAGTGACCGAATCCGACTCAAGATTTCGGTGGGTCAACAGGACATCGAAACCCAATTCTGGGTGATGGAGACCGCCACCACTGAGATGATCCTGGGGATGGATGTCCTGAAAAGCCTCAAATTGGTCCTAAATACCGGAACAAGGCAAATCTGGGAGCCGCCGCACGTAGAAAACCCACCCAGAGTAGCAATGATGGATCCCGAACTGAACCCGACGTTGACAAAGAGACGAAAAGGACAGTTGAACATACTGGCAGACGCGTTATCACACGTCCCATTAAGACAGACCGAAAACGCAGGGGAAGAGGACATAGCCACAATATTCGAGGACACCAGTTGCAAATGGTACCGAACTCGGTACACCGAGGTGCTCGAAACACCGGAAGTCAAGAAAGACTTCGCAATCCGAGAAGGTAACCTTTACCGTTATTTCCCAAGCATGAGCACCGAAGTAGAAATCGACCCGAACCACGCATGGAAACTATGTATCCCACGGCCTAACCGAGAGCGGGTACTAGAAGAAGTCCACGACCGACCTGAGGCGGGACACCTTGGCATTACGAAAAGTATGGCCAGGGCCGCGGACCGATATTACTGTACTGTACTGTTTAATTATGTACGGAGGTGCGTCTCCTGCAACCGGTTCAAGTTCGAACAACGAAAACCGCTAGGGCAGATGCACCTCACAAAGGTAGACCGACCATGGGACAGAGTGTCCACCGACCTACTAGGACCATTTCCGAGGTCGAAAAAAGGTTTTAAGTACTTCAATGGCCGTATTGCATGATTCAACAGGATTCTCTCCGGCCTTCCTGAATTCCGGGCGAGAACCACTCCCACCAAGGACAATGAGGCAGGAAGTAGAACCGGAAATCACCGAAGAAGTGACCGCCGACCCGCAGAGAATGTCCACCGAGATGAACAAAATGAGGGATGTCTACAGCGTCGTGCAACGAAGACTCGCCGAAGCCTTCCTACGACAGAGCCGTCCCTACAACCTCCGCCACCGACCATTCCGTCCAACCGTAGGCCAATGGGTCTATAAACGTCAACACCATTTATCAAAAGCCGCTGACAACTTCTCCGCGAAGTTAGCACCGAAGTTTGACGGACCGTATCAAATAAAAAATCCACGGTGGTCCGCACGAAACTTACTTATACCTAGTTATACTACGTTTTTCGAAAAAACTTTTGAAGTGAAAGTTGTTTAAAATATCAATATCTATAATTTATGTAAGAATATTTTTTCCGTAACGTGTACCGTTTTCGAGATATGGAAAAAGGTGATAAGAGTGAACCATCACTTCCGGTTGAGTGATTGCGTTCAAAATAGGACGTTTTCCTCCTTGCTACATACAAATGTTAAATTTAAAGTTTCAGAGCTCTACACGCACGCACCCACGCACTAAAGCCCCCCCACACACACACACACACACCCACCCACACACCCACGCACGCACGCACGCACGCACGCACACACACACACACACACACACACATATTGGAAATCGGTGAATGGCAAAATTCGTATCTTGCCTGTTATGAAGAGTTTCAGGAGCATTTTCCCGGCGAAGCAGCCACTCATTCGTATGACCATGTTTATCAAGTTATGAAGAAAACTGTGAAATTATTTAGAGAAAATGGAAGTGTACAAAGAAAAATAGGTAGTGGAAGAACTAGAAAACGAACAGCTGCGGTGGTGAATAATGCGCGGGAAATCATGGAAGCAACTCCATCTACATCCATACATTCGAAGACTGGGTCAACAATTAAAGGATTTACAAATGTATCAGTATGAAGTTCAAGTCTACCATCAGATTCTACCTAGTGATTTTCAACCTAGGTTTGTAGAGAATCTCAATAATGACCAAAATGATGGGTACGTGAATTTTCAAAATACGATGCATTGGTATATGGAAAATCCTCATGTATTTGTTGAGGCGCCTCTTCATCCAGTTAAACTTGGACTTTGGGTTGCAATTTTAAGAAGGCGCATCATACCATATTTTTTTTTTCATGAAAACGTTAATTCAAATTTTTACGTTAATCAAATTCCTACACCATTTATCGAACAGTTGGACGATCAGGAACTACAAAATAGATTTATCCAGCAGGACAACGCTACAGCAAATCTAGCTTTGATTTTTTAAACCATTTTTTTTTTTTTGGAGAGATTAATTAGCAGAGATTTATGGCCACCTAGGTCTCCAGATTTGACAAGCCCGATATATTCTTGTTTTCTTATTTAAAAAATAATGTCTACAGGAACCGACCTCAAAATTTGCAAGAATTAGAATTGGCCATAACAAGACAGTTGGAAGAAATCACACCTGAAATGCTTATCCGCGTTACTGAAAATATGAAGCGACGCGTGCAGTTCTGGAAAATAATGGACAACACTTTCAACACCTTTTTTAAATAAAATACTGTTTCAGTTTTGTCACTTTCATTATTCCAAATTCAGTTTAAATGCAGGCTAATACACTAATCCATGGATTTGAATAAAAGTTCAGGATTTATGAAAAATATGGTGTGTTCCCTTAAAATGTTGAAGAAATATTATCACTTGCATTAAAATTAGTTCTATTAAACGAAATGTTAATTGAAATATTAAATACAGTATAAAAAATGGCTGGTAGGTAAATGCAAGTAGAAACGTTGTGGAAGGCTTCATTGTCGGATGCAGAAGAAGAGGAAAAGAGTTCGCAAACTTTATTTATCTAAACGTTCTACTGAAACAATAATTCTGGTTTAACAGAATGACTGTGACAAGTATGTAGACAAGCAAGATGGAAGATCAAACTTTGAGTTTAATAGGGGGCTAAGGTGGAAGAAGTAAGCGGATGTTATGATATAGGTAGAAAGTGTGCAATGGCAAAGAATGATAAATGTATTAGGCATATAGGTTCGAGAAAAACAGGAGGACATGTGAAAGAGAGCAGTTTACTAGAACATGAAGTAACAGGAGGTTAAGATGCAGCATTGGACGTGAAAGGGCATTATCAAGTATTATTAATATTATTATGATAACTAATTATACTACGTTTTTCGAAAAAACTTTTCAAGTGAAAGTTGTTTAAAATATCAATATCTATAATTTATGTAAGAATATTTTTTTCCGTAACGTGTACCGTTTTCGAGATATGGAAAAAGGTGATAAGAGTAAACAATCACTTCCGGTTGAGTGATTGCGTTCAAAATAGGACGTTTTCCTCCTTGCTACATACAAATGTTAAATTTAAAGTTTCAGAGCTCTAGCTATAATCGTTTGGACGCTAGAGCGCGCGCTCACACACACACACACACAAACGCGCGCGCGCGCGCCCACACGCACACACACACGCACACACACACACACACACACACACACACACACACACACACACACACACACACACACAGCACACACACACAGCACACACACACACACACACACACACACACACACACACACACACACACACACACACACACGTCATTCCGACGCTCTAGCTATAATCGTTTGGACGCTAGAGCGCGCACAGACACACACACAGACACACACAGACGTCATTCCGAAAATAGTCAGAAACGATTCAGGGGACCTCAAAACGCGTATATCCGTTGAAATCTCGAGGTCGAAATTTTTCATGATTACTATACTTATACATAAACTATAAGTAAGTAAAAAGGTAATATTTCCGGTAATTGTACTGTTAAAGGATACGCAACATCGAGGAGCCGGTCTGGTACATGTGAAGGACCTGCGACCTGCGCCTGCCCCAGCGGAGAGAGAAGGGGAACCGCCGAACCCCGTCATAAGCCACCGACCGCCGAATCGACAACCACTTCGAGATGGAAGTTCCCCGAACGCCCAGTAGGCCATCGATTCTTCATCTTCTCCAAGTAAATGTTTCAAAAACGCATCTCTTTCAACACGATTCAATTTGGATTCAATGAAAATGAGTTTTTTAGTTGAAAAATGATATAATATAACCAAGAAGAAGCAAAGACAATTATATTTGGAAATGATATTTACCTTGCAAATTCAGATCTCGATAATTCTCCCTCCATGGAATAATAATGATATTGTCGCGACGTTTGTGATGGCACTAGTTGTAGAAGCGTCGGAACCTTCCTTAAGTCGGAAAATTTTGCATCCCTCTGGTGGGGCAAGATGGGGTTGAACGGGAGAATTCGTCTCGTTATTGGACACCGATGGTTTTTTCTCCGCTACATTTGATTCTGGCATTTCTGGGCATGCCAGAAATCTCATCGGCCGAACGGCACAGGTCATATAACAATTTGAGTTGCTAAGAACTAATAATTATAATGATATGATATGTGTAATGGATATTTTACAACTGTACGCTGTAACATAATTTGGCTTTTACAACAGCCAAATTATGTTACAATAGGGAAGTTTTGTGAAAGTACGTTTGTGAACTAATGACCGGGCGAAAGTACAAGGGGCTATAAAACCATTTGGCCGAACCCAGCGTGCGAGCACCGCGGGGCATGTGCCGAAACGCGACCGGTCAAAGCGTTGCCGAAAGTTTACGAATGTCGCTGTGGGACGATTTATAAAATCGTTGCAGCTAAAACGAAACGAAACGACGAAAACTACTTTTAAATATCATATCTAATGCCCGGTTTCTGAAAGAAATTTTTAAGTGAGCGTTAACTAACTGGTTCATTAGTTTAACGAGTCCATTAAATTACATTGGACTTCTGAAAGCGATCTCTAGTTAACTAATGAATCCGATAACTATCGCCAGGTTGCAGTATAAACTATTAAATAATATTGAATGTAATAGATGGCGCTACAATCGTCGTTGTCAAAATACCGGTAAATTTGTAAATTCTTATCTTCTTTCTTCGAATATACGGATTAAGAGTTCTCAAAAGAACTGATTATATTATTAATTTGTCACACAGAATTTACTCTTCACGCAAGATAATCAACATACAAATACGGTTACACTAACCTAACAATTTATCGAAACGTGACAGAACGATATCACATGTCATACGTTTGCATTTGTAAACACAACTGCGCATGCGTCATTTAATTTAACTGTCCATAATGCTGCGTTAACTTAACTGAACGACATCGCCTAGTTAAACACATATTCAGCGTTTCGGAAACCCGTTTCCTGTTTTATCGAACAGTTAAACTAACTGGCTCATTAAATTCGCTTTCAGAAACCGGGCATTAATGAATTAATTGATTCCAAACGATCCCGCTCATATATGAAAATTCAGGAATCGAGAAAAACCAGTGGTGGGCACCCGGGCACACCGGGCGTGTAACGACGGAGTAAAAGTTGGGTGTGCACATGAGGGTTAATGTTATTTTCATTTACATGAACCAATAAAGATATTTATATTATTATTATTATTATTAAGTGTTTTCTGGTAGTTAAAATTTGGTTCAAAATTGGGGAGTGGATATTTCATATATAATATAAAAATCGTTTAAAAGTTGACTACTAAGAACACACAATAATTAGCTTGCTGCTCACAGTTTTATTTGCTGTATAAACATAACCTATTTTTTCGCAAATGATCTTATGCTGATTAAAGTCGCGGGGGTCACTTTGGGACAAAAAGTAAGGAGCACATTGAGACGGTCTCAATGTGCCCCCGCCTAATAAAATCAGTTGAAATACCTATTTAAAAAAATGTTTCAGGACATAGAAAATGGTGCGTACATATAAAAGAAAAACAGTTCGTGCTTCCATATCTGAGGAAGACACAGTGGCAAACCATTCAAAAATTGTATTTCAGTGACTATTTCAGTCTAAATAAAGCCCCCAAAAAGTTTTTACCGCAAACCAAGAAAAGGTTCAGAAATCTTTTCATCATTTCTTTAAGAAAACCTGAAAACATCAGTCTTGCTAAGGCAACATTAATTAACGAAACCAGCGTAAAACAATTTTTCTATAATTTTGAAAATTGCTTTAGACAAATATAGAATATTACCAGAAAATATTTATAACCTTGACGAAACTGGAGTCACCACCATTAATGCCTTCGGAAATACAGTGCCGCCCGTGTATATTTTTCCAAGGGCTAAAGAGAAGCCGGTATTTATGAAAGGTGCGTATAATGGTAGTAAGGGATTATCGAACAAATCAGGATCTGGCTGACATCATTATTTGTAGAAGCACAAATCACACATGGGTTTGGAGACAATAATTGTCTGTAGGGACAATGGTATAATATTTATTTCCGCCCCATTGTACACATCGTCTTCAACCTCTCGATGGGTGCCTGTGTGGACTTTTTAAAACTTACTTGAAAGCTGTCTTTAACGACTGGATAATTTCCAATCCTGGCAAAGGGGTGTCCGTTTATGAAATGGCAGAATTAGCCGGTAAAAGATATTATAAAGATTAAAATCTTGGATAATATTTGCTCGGGGTTTAGGAAATGTGGCATTGTGCCATCTAACACAAATATTGTTGCGGGAGTTTATACAAATACACCCAGTCAAGAAATGGAAAGATACATCACAATGTCAGCCAGCACATCAGCTGAAGTTTCCAGCTCGGTTTTAATAAACACTTCGTCTGCATGCAGTCGCCTTAGTTTGACAGAAGGGGTGATCACTCCTGAATTTAGCAAGGATTTAGCAGTAACCGACTTGCCAAACATATTAATCGGAGACTTACTGTTAGCAAAGTATTGTACAAAGAAAATTTCTTGAGAAAAAAGGGGAGTGGTTTTGTATTTCCCGCGGTGGTTGACAAGGACTTGCTAGAGTTTGAGCAAATTGAGATGAAACTTCCAAAACCCAAAGAAATCAATACTACAAGTCGTGCAAGCTAAATAAAGAAGTTTCCAATAGATCTTAGTTCTTTTAATATCTTTTAAGAACATTATTTTGTTGTATTGAATATAGGTTACATTTTCATTTGTTTGGGAGTTTTATATGTAATTTACGTGTCTCCACATGTTTCTGCGCCCATAAGGGGGCACATTGAGACATAAACAGGTATGATTGTGGTGTATTTGCTATAGCTTTTGCAACTTCGCAGTATTTTTGAAGTGAAGCATAGTGAAGCAATTCTGTACAAGAAACTCTTAGGATATTATGTGGGCATAATTAGTAACTTACAATTATGCATTGATGTAGTTGTGTAATAGGTTGTTTATTTTAAGAATAGTTACAAAGATATGTGATTGTCTATGTGGGAGCAGTATTCGATGTTAACACTAAATATGCACGAAAATGCATACGTTGAAGTGAAATATCATACGTTGACTGCCTTCGCAAGAAACCAACTTGTTGGATACGAAGCCGAGAAATAATCAATTTTTTTCGAGAGATGAAATAAACCAATCTCTATTCATTTGTGATCTGTGATGTTAAATAACTAAAATGCTCTATTTTCAGCAGAAGACAACTGTACATGACCGTTTAATTTAATTTAGCTCTCATTGTAGCATTCAGTGAACGCTACCGTTAACGGTTATTGTTAAGATCCAATACAAATTTGTAGTAGTACCAAAAAATAGCACTTACGAAATTGTAGCATGTCAATAAATAACTATTTTCACATGAGGAAGATACATATTCAGGCAATTCCATTTAATTATCTGGGCCTCCACATTTCAGATATGTTATATTAAGTAAACGTATTATAAAGTTCACAATACAGGCTGGATCAAGACCCAAAATTAACAGTCACTATGTTCCAACTTCACTGCATCATTCCATCATTATATTGTCAAACACACACAAGTAGTGTCAGTGTTTATCAGTACCGCATTACTCGGATTGCAATCAAAATGTTCTCAGCATATCACTAACTGTGAACAGTGGGATTCAATCGATACCTCCTGAGCGAATGGCTCTCAGAGCCTGCTTATAGAAATCCTCATACTTGTCTGAGTGTTCAAATACTATGTAATATATGACAGGGCAGTCTGCAAATATCAATTCATTAAGTATGTGATTCAATAGATACCTCCGGGGTGAATGGGCCCCAGAGCCTGCTTATTGAAATTCACATACTTGTCTGGGTGTTCAAATACTACGTGAATTGTGTTAATATCTATGGATTAATTAACAATGTTTGCGTGCTGGTGTTTTGATCATAATGTGATCCAATATGCACCTACAGCAAAACATAGGTGAAACTTATTGAAATGTATAAGCCACATTAAATGGTGTGTTTCTACTTTCCGCACTTTGTTGTGATTATTGTTATGTAATTTAAACACAGTTATATAGCTCCATAAAAGAGCAAGCAAAAAGTCATTATTTATCACAATAGTAGATGGTTTTCCTACTTCTAATGTTCACAATAATAAGCACAATGTTGCGAAGACACAAATGAATTTGCCCAAGTCTGTTTCTTTTACGCTTTGACCATGCCGTGTCAGGTGCTTTTACATTTTAGTCGTTATCTATTTTTTGTTATTTCTTATCCAGTGGATGATTTCTTCGCTTCTTAATCTTTCAAATTGTTTGGTAGTTAGAGAAACCTCGAAGCCATTCGGCACTGCAAATAAAAAATCATATTTAGAGCGTTAGATTAATTTATATTAATATAAATTGGGGTACAGTGAAGAGCACCGTCTAATGCCAGAACTCAAACAACGCCTTAAGCATTGTCCCAAGCTTGGCCTGAAGACGTGGATCATTGACATTCCAGACTGTTTCATTTTGCTATACAATTCAGTTGTGGAGTTATAGTGATTTTATTATGTCGCCAAACACAAATATTATTTGTTCACATGTATAATGGCAATTTGTTACAAGCGTTTTGAGAAAAAAATTTTCATCTCATAAACAAATTTAGGCAGGAAATTGTAATTAACGTTGTAATTAGGTGCGAGATAAAATTTTACTGCATACAATAACATGAAAAGACATACATACACAGAAAACAGAAAAACCTTTAATGCATGAATCGGAAATTAAATGTCGGGCATCATTCAAGACTAACACGATTGATTATTTGCTATGTTGAGATGTAAATTAACGTCACTATGCAACAAGTTTTACAATTTGGTGTTTCGATATCTTAGTTAAGATGCAAGTCACCAATTGGGTTGATCCGTGAGTACACTGTTTTACCCTTACAATTTAGTTAAAATACTTACATTTTGCTGCAATCGACATATAGATGACGATTCGTCAAATAAATGCGAATTGTAAAATGTTGCCTGGTGACCAGCTGCTTACAATCATTTATTAACAAAATGTATAGATGCACCCATGGAAATAAGTTTAACCGAATGTTACGGATAAAACACTGCAAGTCGATGCATACATCACAATGCGTTGTATAATGACAAAGCCTCACCTGTGATAATGCCATCTCAAGCAGTAAGAAACACCCTGCTTGTCAATATTTTCCTTACATATCAGTATTAAACTCCCTACTATTTTTTTCTTACCAATTCGTCAACATCTTAACGGTGTGATAATATAAATAAAATAGATTTGTAGCGTCAGATATCTCCCTACCAATAAAATTGCTAATAACTATTCTTCATATAATTGTTTTGGTCTTTCACTTTATTAGTTTTATGTAAGCTGAACGTTAAAATGTTTAAATGCTAGTCTATGATGCTACTACTATTGGCAACATTGAATGTGTGGTTGAAATTTATGATGTCCATTGTAAAAGAATATTATAGAATAAATGTTAATAATGTTAATAAACTTTTACATGCATGCATGTAATTTACCTTATTATCAGACATTAATCCGAAACTGAATAGTGACGCCGTATTTGTATTTATGGTTTCTTATCGTAGTATGCATTAATATTTTAAATAAATTACTAACGTAGAAAAAAATTCCACATAAAATGTGTTATGATCTCAACCCTCCACACATTGTAAATACATTTAGGTAGTAATATAAGTGCATACGTTATAGCCGGTATTAATAAATCCCTTCCGAAGAATAAATAACTGTCAAATAAAACTAACATTCGCCCGACACATTATAAGGGTCCGTGAATACGTATACATATTGTCGTATTTTACCTTCTTTATTTATCTCGTTGGGATTCAAAAGTTATGTAATGTTTGTTGCTTTCACGTTAGGTTCTTTTGTGTGAGCACATAGAGATCTCTTTACAGCGTTGCCAGAGTTGGTGATTTTTCACCAGATTATGTGATTTTTGATAGTTTGTGGTGAATGGTGAGGAACTTTTCTTATTCTAATAAATTCTGGTGATTATTAAATGAAACAAGAAATATATTCAGTATCAATAAGGTACAACAAAAAATAAATTCTGACAATAAAAATAAAAATAAATTCTGACATTAATAAAATGCATATTATATAAAACTATAAATTACAGTAAAAAATCAGATGAAGTATTCGAAAAACAATAGGTTTTCATGAATTTTTATAAATATCTTCTTTAAAATTCCTCAAAAGACTCCTATCTATTTTCAAAGGATAACACTCGTTATCGATCAATCTTTTGGTATGAATGATTCCTGATAAAGTATCAGGTTGTAGTCTGTTGCGTAATTTATTCAAGTTTATCACACTAACAATTCTTTCAACGCTCGCACTATTGTGCGGTAGTAAAAGAAGATTTTTTACAAGGAAATTAATGTTAGAGTAGGCTTCTGCGTTGTCACCTTTCTCATGTACAAACCTCCAAAAATCAATCATATTAAGTTCTTTAGGCATATCGCTATTTTTTAACAAACGCCATTCTTTATCCAGTTCATTTATATCTTTAGCAAAATTAGGAAATTTGTTCAGAGAGGTCCGAAGGATGGAAAGTTTTCAATTTGTGATGGATCTAAGAATTCCAATAGTTTCGATGATTGGATAAAGTCGGTAGTAAAAGGAAAACGGATGTTTATCTATCTAATACACTCTATATAAAAACGCAAACATCTTTTTTAAACTCTTCAATCTCTTGAGTTGAAAATATACCTTTTACTACTTCAATAGATAATTTTGGACCAATATAAATGTTTTCTAGTGGTACAAAGCAATTTGGATTTTTAAACAGAATTTTATCTATCGAAACTGAATTTACGCAATTTTCTTTTAGATAAAACCGTAACATTGTTTTGTAAATGGTAGCAATTCTATTATATAAAGAAAGAAGCTTTGGCGATTCAGACTGGAATTCTACATTCATGTCAATCAAGTATGGTAAAATAAATTCTAAAAATAATAAGTAGCACTTATTTATAGGATTTGATAGTTTTATATAAATAGCTTCTGATACTTGAATGTGGTCATTAAGGTACTGACTTTGAAAGTATAATTTTAAAGCATTGAATTGTTCTAATACTCTCAGAACCACTGAAAGTAAAGATAGCCATCGGGTTTGTGATGCATAAAATAGTTTGTGAGGTTGACATTGAGCGAACTCTTGAAATTCCTTTAATTCTATTTCCCTTTTGTAACTTTGATGGAAATAATTGTGGAGATCACGTACCAAGTCTTCTGGTGTACGGGGTAGCTACAGACAAGCATATGAGGCGCACAATGCTAAATAATGCGGAACACATTTTATAAAATATAAGTTAGGAATATCATTCACTAAACGTACTTTAAGAGAGTGTTTTGAACCCATCATCGCATTGGCTCCATCACTGGCGAAACCAATAAGGTTTGTTTTATAAGGTATTTGATATGTGAGAAAAAAGTCCACAACAGTTCTATACGAGCTGTTAGCTGTGGCGTCTGCAATTGGAAGTAAACCCAAAAATTCATCTTTAACACAATAATTTCAACATCAAATATTTTAACAACCATGGCTGAACTTTTTACCCCACCATGATCTGTCGATTCGTCCACCATTAATGAAAACGATTCCATTCTTATTTTCGTCAATAACGCTTCAAAGGATGTTTTACCAAGGACATTCTCGACTATTGCTGTACACTTCGTTCGTTTCAAAGAAATATTTTTCGCAGCTTCTGGGGATTTTGCGGCAACATGGATAATTTCTGTCAAATGGTCTACAGAATTAAATGATATATTGGGCTACACAATAAACGAGGAGATAAGCAGTTCTAATTCCTTTGTTTTCGAGTCCAGAGTTGTAGCTCGTTCTAAAACTTGCTTGATAGGAGGCTGCACATGATGTGTGTTTAATTTCTTCTTATGTTTTGCAGTTGCATCGTGTTTTTTCACTGAGGCCAATCCTCCAATTCTGTCTAATCCACAAGCTTGGCTAAAAAAATAATGAACTCCTTTATTACTTTCTTTGATCCATGTAAAGGATTGTTCCCATTGACTGTTGATTGATTGATATTTGTGTTTATAATGATTACTAATTTTCACTATTTTGTGTGGCCTTTCAATTTCATCTTCAGAGTCCGAGTCTGAATTGATCATTTTGTTGCTATAAATATAACAAAATTATTATTTAACTAATTAGAAAAAAGGAACTTTACCTACGACTTCGAAAGGTGCCCAAACTCAATAAATTAAAGTTAGTCAAAGTTTTAAAACATTGGGTGCGCAACAGTTAGGCAACTTCTTATGCTATGCGTGTGCATGTCATAGGTCATATTTCGGGTAGTTATTATTATCGCGGGGATCTTCGATGGCGGTTGTGAGTGCTCTAGAGATTTTATTTAAAACTAGGGGAATGTGCAGTGGTATAGGAGAAGGTGTTGAATAGCAGGTAATTATATGTGTTTCAAGTATGATTGTGCAATCTTATAATCTAATCTTACCTTTATTTCTAATCGACTAGTGGGAGACGCATACAAAATGAAAATTTTATCGAACCCGATAAGCCAAATATAAACGGACATGCGTGTTTTGAAATTACTTAATCAATGCCTTTTAACGCCCGTTGTTCGCCGGATGTGGATATATGTTTAAGTAGATTAATTAAAATACCACGCACGACGATTTCAGGATATAAACAAAGATTAGCGCAAATAGTGCGGGCTCGAAAGATACACTCCTTGCGTGGGATCAGTCCCCGCTCTCCGTTTGTCATATTCGAAAATATGACTTTTAAGACGGGATAAGAACGAAAAACAGGCAGTCATTCGATGCCCCTTCGGGAAGGCAGTTATTTACGGGTCCCTTAAGGAAACCGTGAGTCGTTGAAGATGTCGCGCAGTGTTAAGTTAAATTGTAATTGTAAATTGTAATTTTATGTGCTTAGTTTAATTTAATTTAGTAATTTCCCTTTTATAATGAAGTTCACAAACGGTGGCACAGCGTAGTTTAATTAAATTTAATCATTTTCCATTTATAATAACATCATGGATTTTATTTTAATTTAATCATTTTTTATTATATTAAAGTTATTTAAACTATTTTTTTTTGGTTTATTAATTAATTAATGAAAAAGGAACTAACCCTAATTTGACGAAGATAGTCGTCTATCTCGTGGGCTGGTGGCAGCTTAATCTATCAATTTTGCTCGCAAGTTGACGACGAGCTTTTTGAGTGATTATCCGCGGGTACGTGAAAATTGGGAAAGTAGAGAAATCTGCGAAACGGCCGTGCTACCCCACTGGATAAAAGATTCCTACGCTCCGAAGGAAACCATTTGGTGACCAAGTTCCCGGAATTTTTTCCCGATTTTCGGAAACACGTTCGGTTTACATGGATAGCCCGTGTTCCGATTCGGCGAGCTTTTCGAACACGCGGGCCGGTGTTCACAATCCTTAAACTTTAAATCGTATTCTGTTTAAAGCTCATTTGAACGGATATGGCATAAACATTTTGAAAAAATAAATAAAATACGTTCTAACATAATAAAAAATAAACGACAAGTTTACACTGACATACAGGACTGTATCAGTACGCACAATGTATTTAATTATTAACTTATCAATACTAAATTAAAAACAAGTTTAATAATTATTAGTAACACCCTCGCGAATACTAAAAGGTTGAAAAACTGTGTTACATGTATTCATAATCATTTTTGTATATTAGGAAATAGAAGAGCCAAGTGACGAATAAACGTAGATATCACTTGAACTGTGAATTGAACAAGGAGTAGTTTTTGGAAGGTTCCGGTTTAACAAACGAGCTACAGAAGTAATTTTGTAAAATATTGGAGGCAACAAAATTTACAACGCAAGAAGTATTTAATTCCAGCGGTAGTTGCTTTATTAGATAGGTGACTCCTTAGACGTACAAAGGCAACTGCGAACCGAGCATTAAGACAAGTTTCAGAAGCGATTGTGCAAATTGATCTATAACATTTATAAGGATGCCGGCAACTGCAGAGAAAACTATAAAAAGAAATTTTTGCATGTTAGCAAATTCTCAGAGGATTTGCCTCTGCTTCAGGTTTTTAAGTTTAGTAGCACTAACACCTGTTGCACTCGACTTGTGGATATTCTTTTGTTGTTCAAATTCGTTTACTGTTAGAGTTGTCGGACTTGTAGAAACTTATTCAATTGTTATTTCCTCTTCTAGCATATTAAAGCATGCATTACTTATACTTGTCCTGGCATCTTCAACAAAAGCACAAAACTCCCCAAAAACTGTTATTGTAAGAAGCAATTCTGCTTCGAGTACTACATCTGTTTATATCTATTCATATATTTATTTGTAAGTTTGCTCAATGTCTTTCCACACCTTCGCATGTGCAAAGGGAAACAGTTACACATACACCGAAACGTATGTTTTTCAAATAATTTAACTTGTCATTATTTGTTACTACATTGATTTCCTTGGTTTTCAATAATACATTTGAATGGTGCCACAAAATACGCTAAGTCTAACGATTCTTCGTCGGTGAAGTTTTATCCTCTAGTTCTTTTAGTACCTATTAGTCCACACAAAACAGCAATAATATACAGGGAAAATTCAAATTTAAACTGCAATTGTGCTATAAAAATTTATTGAAATTTACAAAAAATTACAATATTGAACATATCCCCCTTATAATTCTAATAAACTTTTTCATCTTTCTGACAACTTCCTTATGCTCATAATAGATTTTTTCTGATTGGAGAACACAGCACATCTTTTACGTACACCATCAATTTCACGCAGGTAATGACCAGACAATTGCACTTATTTTGAACGTTTGGGCCCCTCTTTTGAAACTTCTAGAATTGATTGTTTGTAGTTGCTGAATGAGTTGATCAATTGCATAGATTTTGCGATGTTCAAAGTGAGATATGCTAACAGGATCGTTATTCATAACTTTGTTATGCACTACATAGGAATCATGGAAGCAAATTAAAAAGATCAAAGAAAAGGCGAAAATGGATGTCGTCAATTTCTCTTTCTGTGCCGGCATCGGGAACTGCAACATCGTCTTGAAGAAAAGAACATCTTTGTCTAAATTGAATTTATTTTCATCATCATTGCTACTTTAGCAGCAACTAACAGAAATATTTCCTGCTTTAAATGTTAAAAATAAACAACCAGTGACAGAATAAGGCAATACAGAATACAAAATATTCAAAAAGGGGAGGGGAGAGTAAGGGCAATAGGGAAGAAAGGATGGAACACATGGAAAGGAAGGAAAGAAGATATTGTTATAAGACATTGTAATAAGAGGGATACAGATAGAAAAAGGCCAGGAGAAAAAGCAGTGGGGAAATGGTTGAACAGGGAAATACAGGTGGAGGCAGAAATAGCGGAAGTGGTTAGGTTGGGGGGGGTGGGGGGGAAGAAGTAGTGCTGGTGAAAATGAAATCAGTGGAGGGAAAAGAAAAAGTAATGAGAAATAAGGCAAGACTGGGAGGAAAAAAGGTATTTATAGACCACGATTTGACGGAGAGGGAGAGAGGGGTACAAAGGGAAATCTGGAAGCATGCAGTGAATGAAAGAGGGCAAGGGCGAAGAGTAAAAATGGGGTATAGAAAGCTAAAAATTGACAATGATTGGTGGATATGGGACGGTGCGAAGGAAGGACTGGTGCAAAAAAACTAATGCAGGAAAGAGGAGGTGAGAGAGAGAGAGGGGAGTGGAGAGGGGGAGACGAGGAGGAAATAGGGGAGGAAGGGGAAATATAGGGGACAGGAGGAGAAATGAGAGAGGAGAGGGGACGGGATTTGGGAGGGGGGCTGGAGAGGAGCGAGGGAGGAAGGAGGCCGGTAGGGGGAAACAAAAGGAAGGGGTAGAGAGAGAGGATGGAAAAGGGTTTAGAATATTCTTTTGGAATATTGCGGGGCGGAAGAAGTGAATAAAGGAAGAGGGGGGGGGGGTCATGTGGACACAGAAAATTCAGGGGAGATCGTTCAGGAAAGATGGGAGGAAGTGGGGGATATACACGGCGTACAGCAACCAAGAAATGGGGCAGGTAACCAAAGAAATAGACAAGATAATTGATCGGGAAGGGGAGAGTATAGTGATCGGGGGAGGCATGAATACAAGGGTGGGGTGAGAGAGAACGCTGGAGGAATGGAGAGGGATAGGGGAGAGGGCAGGAAGGTGGTCAAGGGATGAGATGGTGAATGGAGAAGGGAGTTAGGTTGGCTAGAGGAAAGAAATTGGGAGATTCTCAATTGTTTTGAGAAGGGGGGCGAGGAGGGGGAATTCACCTACGTAGGTGCCAGTGGTAGGTCAACGATAGATCTGGCACTAACAAGTGAGGGGATGAGGCGGGAGGTTAAGAATCTCATAGTGGGAAACAGACCAGAATCGGACCATTTGCCGATAGAGTTGGAATAGTGGACGGAAGGAAGGGAGAAGGAAAAGGAAGAGGAGGGAGAGAGGGGGATGGTGACTGTATGAAACGAAGAGACAAGAAGGGAATATCAGAGTAAACTAAGGGAGGTAGTGTGGGAAGAAGTAAGGAGTATAGAAGAGGCAACAAGGTAGATGGATAAGGCCATAGTAAGAAGGAGAAGGGGCAAGGGAGAAGGAAAGGGATCATGGCTTGACGAGGAATGTACGAAAGGGAAACGGAAGCTGATGGAAATTCTGCAGGAGGTGAGGAGGGGAAAGAGGGCTTGGGAAGAGTATACAGAAGAAAGGAGTAAGCAGAAGGAGATGTGGGAGAGGAAAAAGGGGGAGATGAGACAAAGAGAGGAGCTTCTTCCTTCTTCTTACAAGGATTAAGAGGAGAAAAGAGATATTGACATACCTGAGAAAGGGAAAGAGAAGGAGGGGCGGTAGGGGGTATATCGAGGGCGAGGAGTGGAAGCGAAAGTTCATGGAGCTTTTAGGAGGGGAAGAGGGGGAGGAAGAAGGAAGAAAAGAGGAGAGGACAGAGGGAGGAGGGGTTGGCGGAATTCACATGGGGGAGATAATGAGGATAAAGGGTAGGATGAAGAAGGGAAAAGTAGCGGGAGAAGACGGGGTAGACACGAAGGCATGGATATACGCACCGGAGGAGGTATGGAGACTGACTCTTGGATGGCTAAATGACATATGTGCGGGAAGGAGGGAAGTGCCAGGAGGGTGGAGGATGGCGATCATGGTACCAATTTGGAAGAAAGGAGGAAGGGAGAGAGTAGAGAATTACAAAGGAATCTCGTTAATGAATGTAGGGTACAAAATTTACTCAGGGTTGATAGGGGTGAGACTAGAGGAGGAAGTGGAAGATAATGGTATACTGCCGGATGGGCAGGCAGGTTTCAGAGAGGGAAGGGGACAAGGGACACTCTGTGCGCGTTGAATTATATAGTTGAGAGGGAATTGGCAAAGAAGGGGGCCAAGGTGTTTGCAATGTTTGTAGACCTTAAGGCGGCGTTCGAGAGAGTGGTCAGAAGGACTTTGGAGATGTCATTACAAAAGGCGGGGATATCAAAGGAGATCGTAAGGCAGTTATATGAGGAAGCGTGGTGTAGGGTAAGAGCGGGGCTGGAAACTACAGGAAAATTTAGAACATCAAGAGGGCTGCGGCAGGGGTGTCCTCTCAGCCCCCAACTATTTAACATTTACACTGCGCAGCTGGAGGAGGTGATGAAGAGGGGGTAAGGTGGGGGAGTAAAGATAGGCAGTGGGAAGATCTGGTCGCTGGCCTTTGCAGATGACATCGTCATCTTGGCAGAGACGGAGGAGGGCCTTAAGGAGATGAGGAGCGGTTTTTGGACAAGAGGGGATTGGAGTTGAACACGAAGAAGACCAAGGTGATGGTGCTCAGAAGAGGAGGAGGGAAACGAAGAGAAGTAAGAATGAGGTGGAAAGGAGAGGAAATTGAGCATGTGGCATGTGGAAGTTTGGGGGGTGAAGGAGCAGAAAAGTGTGGAGAGGGCGCAGATAGGGCAGCTGAAAAGGGCGTTGCACCTTGAGAGGTCAACGCCTGATTACATAGTGAGACGGGGAGTGAGAGGATAGCGGAGATGAGGGTGAGAGGGGAGAGAGAGAAGAGTCTAGGGAAGAAAGTGTTGGAGGAGCTAGAGAAGATGGTGAGAAGGGGAGGGGGTTATCAAAATGGGAAGCGGCGAGAAGCAATTGCTCGAGAAGGCAGGGATGTCGTTGAGGGAAGTGGAAAGGAGGAGGGAGGAAGGGAAGCAGGTAGAGAAGGAGTTGGTGGAGCGGTGGTCACAGGTGGAAGCGCAGGAGAGAGAAGGGAAAATAGGAGGAGCGAGATATAATGAGAAGTATAAGGAGCTGCGGGTGTTCAGGGGAAGACCTAGATACCTAGGTGGGGGCAAGATGGTAGAAGGGGAGAAGCTAGTGGCGAGGTTCAGGTGCGGAAATGAGGAGAGGAAGAACAAGTATTGGATGGGAGATTAATACAAGAGATGCGTAGCTTGTGAAAGAGGTTTAGATGAATGGAGGCACTGGTGGGAGAGTTGCGATGAAATGGGATGGAGCAGGGAGGAGGTGGAGAGGGGTAGAAATTGGAGGTGGACGTTAAGAGAGACGGAAAAGGGAGCGGAGCTGCTAGGGGAGTTAAAGGGGAGGAGGGAAGAGGGTAGGAGAAGGAGGGAGGCAGAAAGAGTATTATGTATTATATTAAGTATATTATGTTACAGATGAGGTGAGCAGGAGGTAGTGCTAGAGAAAGATGTGAGATGCCAGGAAGGAGAGGCAGAGGGAGGGAGAGAAGGAGTCAAAAGAGAACGGCAAGGAGGAAGGATGAGATATTAATTGAGTTGTTTGCGAAGGTGTAGCGAGTACTTATATTATTTTAATTATTGTTATGGATTTATGGAATGCCAAATAAAGGTTTTTTTTAATATGTGAAACACTACATTGATGTTTTTTCTTACAAGTGGTGTAGCGAATTTTAAGAAGTGAAAATTACATAAGAGAAAACCTGGGATATATGAATATTAGATATCATTAATATATCCTGTACATGTTAAAAATGAGATCAGTGTATTTTACATTTTTAAATTTTGTAGGCTACAATGGGTGCCAAAATAGTAATCGGCTATGATCGAGGGCCTATCTCAAAGAAACGGTTTGACGACAAAAATTGAGATAAACATTGTTACAACCAGTTATCATTTACATGTAGCATGCTGTAAGTTCAATTTTTAATGTAAAAGCATTGTGCGTATTTGATATTTTCATTGCATCTTATCCTACATATCTCTATGTCTAAGTCATTCCAAGTCTGCATAGACGCAAACAAATCACATTTTCCTTTTAAACCCGCCACAGACCGCCATTCTTAGTGAAAGAGGCAGAACACAGTAAAGCCCACTAACATTGCATTTAACATACACAGAGTCTTGGCAGTTTTATAAAAGAATATGGCCAACATACAGACGTAGCTGGGGCTATAGTCGCTATTATTTTAAGAAAAAATAAAAACAATCAAATAATGAAATACTCCGTAAAAATGGTCAAACAGTGATTACTGAAGAGGGTGGAAATAAGATATGTTTCTTTATTGAATTAATTAATGTTAGAACATAAACTGGTTTAATTATAATGAATTGAAATGAAAGCATTAAGACCCATAAGCACCTTAGCGTAAGCGGTTTCTAGCAACAGGGAGGAATTATGAACATTTGAAGTACACATGTGCAATAACTGCTCAAGTTAAGGGAAAATTGTACCGGGCACTTGTGCAGATATCTACAATTGATACAGTACAATCATAAATGAATAACTAATAAGATGTCGCATCAATTACTCCAAAATAATGGTATATTTTTGACGTGAAAAATAGATGGCGCACTCCTAAAATACATCCCACTTTTGGTGTGACGCTACAAAAAAGTAGTGTTAGTGTATTATGCATGCTAAATTTTCGAGACAGTTAAAGACGACGTGCATAAGAACTATGGTAATGAAGTTGAATACGCGATGACGAATTTATGTTGGACGTGCAGCGCAAGTGCTCTGAATATCGAACATACGAAACACAGACAGAGATGGTAACGTTGTAGTAATATTGCCAACGCGTAAACACATCTGCTTTTTGTGACCAGGGGCAGACTATCGAAGCGGTCGTCCTTGAAATGGCACGTAACAAATGCAGTTACGTTATATTAGAAGAAAAAGCAAATATTCTACGCCTAGAGTGTCTCTGTTTAGTTTTCCAATTAACGATTACGAACGGTGCAAAGTGTGGATTTATAGTGAAAAAAATGTTAAATGGTTTAATTATCGATCGACCGCAGCGTCTCAGAGCGCGTGCTGGTGTGTTTATAAAACTTCAAAAGCGTTTTTCTCTGAACTACTTTTTCAAAACTGGGAGGACAAATTTCTCGGATACTATTGCACGGATTCATTTAAAATTTTCACAGTAGCTTCACAATAGTGTTCTCTATGGAAGTAAGTAGCCGTTTTTTGATTGTATGTAAACTTTTTTTATAAACAATTATAATTTTACGGCAAAATATCGTGTTACGGTTGTGTTTTATTTAAGACATTTAGGTGCATTATTCTGTGGCGAGGGTTACATATTTTACGCGTATTTGCTTATAATAGGGATGAGAATATTTATGAAAACGTTGTAGAGGTTTATTGCTTTCCCCCATACCACATTATCCCTAGCGGTGGGGTTGTTTACGGGAAGGACACACTCGTCATCGTATCGTCAACATTACCAGTTTTGCCCTCACAGTGGCGTGTGGGCGCACGGCGAGGGTTGGCGCAGTAGTTGCGTTGTTATTGTGATATTTGTCTTATGGTCATTGGTGTGAACAATGACTAGTATTGTTCGCTGGTTATCGAGATGCATTAATGACAACTGCTTTGAGTTCGTTACAGTTGCGGGAGTGATTGCCAGTGGAGTTGTGCAGACCGAATGCAGTGGTGTTGCTGTTGATGCTGTGTTGCTGTTGTTGTTGTTGCCGTTGTTACGGCTGTTGTTGTTGTGGTTGTTGTTGCGAGATGTAACTTCCCGGTGAAAGGTTATCTATTAGCTAGCTATCTACCTGTGTCATGGAATGCGGAGGTGATGCATTCCTGTCAGCGTTGCGAGGCGGGATCGCACTGGGGCACATTGACACAATTCGAGGAATTGTTGGTACGCGGGCTGTCTGCTGACGGCCTGTGTGCGCAGGCATGCAAATGCAACCAATCTAGCCGTCCTTGATCTGGACGCAAGTCCAGTGGTCTATTGTATCTGTTCTGGTCAGATAATGGGCGCGGGCACGCAAGTGCATCGTACGTGACTCGACTATCTGGTTGACTATGTCTATTAACTATTCTCTTTGACGCTACGAACTAACGTTAGGTGTATACGAAGATCACCGCTGGAGGAGCAATGGAGAGACGGATAAAGAAGGTGTAGGGACGATCCGAAGAGTGCTAAAGCAAGGGTGCTGGAGCACCCGGTATGTTAATGCTAATTATGGTCGGTATTCATAATCACTAATTACTGTTTGTCCTTCATGTTGCTTACCGTATTATTTGGTTACCCGAATGCACGCCCATGTGAGAGCATCATCTGTCGGTCCGCGGGCATCATTCGAGGAGAGGAGTTTGATAACGTAAACATATACTTGACTTGCATTGGGCTGTGTGAGAGGGAAAGCAATCATATTAATGGGCGCCACTTATTAAGGGTGCAGTACTTTTGGTCGCCGGGCGTTTTCTAGTATTCGTGATATATTGTGCATCTTGCACTCCGTACAATTAACATGCAGTTTTATAACGTGCGTTCAAAAAAAAATCCTAATTTAGGAGGGCTGTGAAATTCAATTGGTGTTTAAAGCTACTTTAACCACAACCAAAAGAAACTACAATAATGTCAGTGTGGACCGATGAGGTTCTAACCTCAAAAAACACATTATATATTCTTCACGGAAATCTGTAAAGCTCTCAGGAATGGAATAATGCCAAACACCATCAAGTTTTTGCCCTGTTCGAAAATAGCATTCCAATAATTTTGCTTTCTGCTCTGTTGTGATAACCATTTCTAATTAGTAACGCAGTTTTGACTTTTGACGTCTTGTTAAAATTAAATTGACATTTTGGTTGTGGCTAAAGTACCTTTAAACATCAATTGAATTTCAGAGCCCTCCTAAATTAAGATTTTTCTTGAACGCACGTTACATCGCTCCCAGTCATCGATGTATTTACTTAATATGCTCCGTTCGAAATTTTCGACACCCTCCTAACTAAAATTGATATAAAAATTGATATATAAGTTGTAATGAAAATGACAATGAAAATATAGTTTTTTTGTACTTCAAAATGTGCTTAAGGAACCCTCTGAGAAGAATTTCTATTATGCTTGTTATACTCCCAAAATAAATTGATAAATTTTGCTCTTTTTTTCCTGGCTCTAGAGTGGTTTTACCCCTTAAATTAAAAGGATTGAACGTGAGAACTCTAAACGTAAAATTATTTACATAACCTTTAATTTACACAGCGAGTCAGTTTGCAGGATGCACGTCGTATAAAAAGCCGCCTACTTTGATTATAAATTTAAATGATGTCGCGGTATATACCGAGTGAATGGCGCATTTCGTCTAAGTACATTGTAATTAATGGTCCCTGTTAATGCAGTGTGGGAAAAATGTTAAGAAAAGCTTAATTATTAATTTACTGAGTAATAGAATGGTAAACTTAAGAGCTCAACTTATTTATTCATATGAATTGTTAAGGATGGTATCATTTTCCACAAAGACTTTGTGTAAAAACGAATGTTCTAATTTATTCATAATTTTAATTTTGAAAATCAAAATTTATCCATAATGCTGTTCTGAAAATGTATTTGGCAACGATGCCTTAAAATTCTAAATAACAACAAAATTGTTAGATCGTTACTTGGATACTTCAACTGGATATTGTCAGGCATTTATTATCAACGTCATTATGACGTTTTGATTTAATGGCGTAAAAATGTAATTTTTTTGAAAATGTTTTATTTTTGCAATATTTTGTCAAGTGTTGAATAAACTTTAAGAACCACTGTTATTAAATTGGTATGGCATGTTGGAAATTCGTGCGGGTAAGTCGCAGTGTGAGAGCTCCGCGAATTGAACGGGATTAGTAGTGGAAAAAGTGTGAAAATAGGAAAGAAGTGATACGGGCTAGTGGAGAAAGTTGCGAGCGACATTTTGGTGGTAGTACCGTCGAAATCGGCCACTAGTGGGCGCTGGAATAAAGCCAAATAGTTGCTTAAAAGCAAGGTAAAAACAATTCGTACCGGGAAAGAAGTAGTTGTTTACGATAGCGGGCCCTGGGTTTTTGCGACATTTTTGTGTAGTGCGACCGGGCGTTGGCACGGTCAGAGAGAGAACGCCTCCGAGGGGACAGCCCGGGTGATTCGCCTCAATCAGTTTAATTGCAAATTAATTGCTACCGGGTGAACAGGGGCGGAATAGGTATAAATTACTAAGCGGGCTCGAATAGGATAGTGGCCGGCGTACAGTGACGGCGGGACAGGATAAATAGAAGGGGAGTAAATAAATGGCGAGTGGAGGTAGGGACAGAGCGGGAAGTGCAGGAGAGAGAGTACCGGAGATGTTCACAAGGAGCAGGAAAATAGCGAGATCGATAGAGAGAGAGAAGGAAGGAGAGAGGAAAGGTGAGATAAAAGAGAAAGAGATGGAGAACGGAAGTGTGATTGAGTTATTCAGAGAAATAATGAAAGAAATGAGGAGAGAAAATAAAGGATTAAGAAAGGAATTGCAAGAGGACAGAGAGAGGAGGGAGAAAATGGAGATGAATTGGAAGAAGGAAAAGGAGGGGGTAGAGGCAAGAGTAAGGGAAATGGAAGAAAGGTTGGAAAGGATGGAAAAGAAAGAAAGAAGAAACAACATGGTAATAAGAGGGATACAGTTAAAAAAGGCGAAGAGAAAAAACAGGTGGAGAAATGGATGGAAAATGAAATACAGGTAGAGGCGGAAATAGAGGAGGTGGTCAGGATGGGGGGGGGAGAGGTTGTGCTTGTGAAAATGAAAACAGGGGAGGAAAAAGAAAAAGTAATGAGAGTTAAGTCAAGATTGGCAGGGAAAAGGGTATTTATAGATCACGATTTGACGGAGAAGGAGAGAGGGGTGCAAAAGGAAATCTGGAAGCAAGCAGTGAATGAAAGAGGGCAAGGGAGACGAGTGAAAATGGGCTATAGAAAGTTGAAAATTGACAATGATTGGTGGATATGGGACGGAGAGAAGGAAGGACTGGTACAAAAAAAACTAAGGCAACTAAGAAGGGGTGAAGAGGGTGGAGAGGGAAGAGGAGAAGGGGGAAAGGGGAGAGTGGGAGAAGTCTGGGGTGAGTGGGGAGAGAGTGGCGAGAAAGAAACAGGGGAAAGAGAGGGGACAGGAGAGGAGAAAGAAGAGAGGAGGGGGAACGGGAGCAGGAAAGCGGATTCAAGGCAAGTTTCTGGAATATAGCGGGACTAAAGAAATGGATAAAAGGAGAAGAAGGGATGAACAGCGATATGAGAGAATATATGGAAGGGTGCGACTTTATAGGGCTAACAGAAACCTGGGTTGAGGAAGCAACGTGGAAGAGGCTCAAAGGAAATATGCGGAAGGGATTCAGATGGGTGTGCAGGGGGGCGGTGAGGGAAGGAAGAAGGGGTAGGGCGAGGGGAGGAATAATCACGGGGGTGAAGGACAAATGGGATGAAGCAAAAGGGGAGAGGGGAGATTCAGAAAATGTACAAGAAAGAAGGATCAGAAAGGGCGGGAAGTGCTGGAAGATATTCACGGTATACAGCAACCAGAAGTTAAAGGAGGTGACGGAAGAAATAGATGAGAGAACGGAAGGGGAGGAGGACTGGATAATGGTTGGAGGTGATATGAACGCGAGGACGGGGCAAGGCATGGTCCTGACGGGGTGGAGAGGGATGGAAGGGAGGGAAGGGAGGGTGCAAAGGACGAAGTGATCAATGGAGAAGGGAAGGTGTTGCTGAATTGGGTAGAAGAGAGGAGTTGGGAAATACTCAACGGCGGCGGCGGAGAAAAGGGGGGGAGTTCACCTATATCGGACCTAATGGACGGCCAGTCATCGACTACGTGGTGGTAAATGGAGAGGCGAGCAGGGAGGTGGCCAGGTTTACGGTGGGGGAAAGATGGGAATCTGATCACATGCCGGTAGAAGTGGAATGCAAGGGTACAAGAGGGGAGAGGAAAAAGAGAAAGAAAGGAGAAGAGAGGCCTGTAAATAGAATGATGAGACAAAGAAAATTTACAGGAAGAAATTAAGGGAAGTAAAGTGGGAAGAAATAAGGAGAGTAGAGGAAATAACGGAGATTATGGATAAGGCCATAACAAGGAAGAGGGTAAGGGCAGGAGAGCGGAATAAAACATGGTTTGATGAGGAATGCAGACGAGGGAAGAGGGAACTGAGGAATACTCTGAAGAGGGCGAGAGAGGGAATGGGTTCATGGGAGGAGTTGAGAGAAGAACGGAGAAAACAGAAAGAGACGTGGGAGAGGAAAGAGAAGGAGCAGAGTCAAAGAGCAGTAGAGGAGGTAAAAGGGCTTAAAGGGGAAAAGGAAGTGTTGGAATACCTAAGAAAGAAGAGGAAGAAGGGAAAACAGATTGATGAAAACATTGGGACCAAAGAATGGAAAAGGTACATTATGCACTTGTTAGGAGGGGAAGAGGGATTAGCGGGAGCAGGTAGGAGGAGGGAGAGAGGGACGGACAACGCGGACGAGACGGAGGAATTTACATGGGATGAACTAATGAAGATAAAGGGTAAATTGAAGGCATTAGAAGAAGCGGGGATAGCGGAAAGGATCGTGGAAAGACTAAGACAAATTTATGAGGAGACATGGTGTAGAGTAAGAGGAAGTAAAGGGACGACGGAGGGATTTAGAACAACGAGAGGATTAAGGCAGGGGTGCCCACTGAGTCCGTTGCTCTTCAATATATACATAGCAAGGCTCGAGTAAGTATTAAAACACGGACAAGACGGGGGGGGGGGGGTGAAATTGGGTAGGGAAAGAATATGGTCTCTGGCATTTGCAGATGACGTGGTCATATTGGCAGATACGGAGAAAGGAATAAAGGAGATGATAAGAAGGCTAGAAGGTTTCCTGGAGAGGAGAGGATTAGAATTAAACACAAAAAATACGAAGTTGATGGTGTTCAGGAAAGGCGGAGGAAAAAGAAGGGAGGTGAAAATGAAATGGAAAGGAGAAGATATTGAACAGGTGAGAGAATGGGTGCACCTAGGGTACGTGATTAGAGACAACAACAGTGAGGAAGGACACATGAGGCATATGTGCAAAAAGGCGAGGAAGGCAGACGAAGGTTTGCGGGGGTGCCTTTGGGGGAAAGGGGAAGGGAAATTTGAGGAGAAAATGAGGATTTGGGACGTGTGTGTAAAAAGTATTATGCTGTATGGGGCCGAAATATGGGGGACGAAAGAACATGAATTAATAGAAAGGACATACATAAGGCAGATCAAAAGGGCGTTATATTTGGAAAAATCGACACCGAACTATATAGTGAGGCAAGAGACAGGGAGAGAGAGGTTAAGAGTAGAAACGAATAAGAGAGTGGCGAAATACGAGGCGATGGTGAAAGGGAGAGGAGAGGGTAGTTTGGCGAAAAAGGTAGTGGAGGATTTGGAGAAGATGGAAAGCAAGGGAAGGGGGCTATCGAAATGGGAAGAAGGAAGAATAAAGATGTACGAGAAAGCGGGGATGTCGACGAGAGAAGTGGAAAGGAGAAGAGCGGAGGGAAAAAGGTGGAAAAAGAATTAGAGGAGAGGTGGAAACAAGTAGAAACACAGGAAAGGAGTGAGAAGATAGAGCATTCAAGGTACAATACTAAGTACAAACGAATACAAGTACATGGAAGGAGTCCGAAGTACCTGAGAGGAGGAAACTCGGCGGAAGAGGAAAAGATGATAGCGAGGTTTAGGTGTGGCAACGAGGAAAAGGCGAATAAATATTGGATGGGGGGAGATTACATGAGATGCGAGGTATGCGGAGAACAAAGGGACGAATGTAGACATTGGTGGGAGGAGTGTGAAAAAATGGGATGGAGTAGGGAGGAAGAGAAGGTGGGCAGGGATTGGGGAAGAGTGTTGGGGGAGAAGGGGAAGGGACTGGAGATACTTGGGAGGCTAAAGTGGAAGAAAGAAGACGGCAGGAAGAGGAGGGAAAATGTAAAGGCATAAAACAAAACGAACAAAACAAACAAAACAAAACAAAAATGTTTCAGATAAGGCAGTCAAAGGGGAGAAGAAGAATAGCCAGGAGGGAGGAGACGAGGAAAATGGAAGGCGGCAAGAGAAGGTGGAGAAAGAAGAAAAACTGAAGGAAATATGTCAAATGTCAAAATAACAGTATTGTAATAGGGAAATTAATGTCAATAAAGGTTATATATATATTAAATTGCTGGAGCAATTAAAGTTTTTTAATCCTTAAGTTTTAAAAATTCTGATTATCAATTTTTACGATTTTGGGATAATGTTTAGTTATCTCAAATTCAAAGTGGTGCGTTAATTTCACATTTCCAAAGATGTTTATAACACTTTTCTCATACTCAATTAACGTGATTTGAGGAAATGCACCATTTAGGAATAACCTGTAGATATGTAGAATCTGTACGCTCACATAATAATACTAAAGTGCTGTTGCCAAAATTTTGTTATTAAAATGAATAATTGATGTTGCTGTTTAGTCTAACATATTTAGAAGCAAAACACATGCAATAAATATAGCTGGTGAGGGTTCATTTCTTTAGTTTTGTGACGCTACTGTCACAGTGGCTAGTACGTTAAAAAGAACGCTTTAGAATCGGTATAGCGATAAGCGTTTCGGATAACCAAACCGATATCGCCGTTACGTGCGCTTTTTACCTGCTGTGTATTTGAAGTTTTCCAATAACACGCAAATATAAGAGTACTTGAGATTCGAAAATAAACTGCCTATCCTTTGAAATAAATTTTTAATTCATCATTTAGAATTTATAAGCGGATGATTTTTATTCTTCTTGGTTTCATAAATCAGTCAAAATTTCTCCATGTAACAGAATCATAGGGTACTTCATTTAAAATTCTCTTATCATTCGATAAATTCCCATCGAACTGGCGCAATCGCGATGATAAGTACAAAATATAGAAATGAAATCTTTAAAATGTACGTACTAATTCTTAGTTGTTACATTTACATTTCCATCTTTCTTATAGGAAATCCGGATTTTCACAACTTCGTCAAAATTAAAAAATAAAAGATTTTGTAGTGAACATTTTGAAGAGAGTCAGTTTAGAAATAGCTTGAAAACAGCACTAAATCGCAATGTGCTTTAAATATATATATATATATGCTCACACGATATATATATATATATATATATATATATATATATATATATATATATATATATATATATATATCGTGTGAGCAACGGAATTGTGATTCAGGGAGGGCTTTGGAAGTTTTCGCGTATGTCTTAGATTAATTTTGAGTAATAGAACTACTCGGCGTTACTAACAGGTGTACCAACCCTTTTACCGGTAACTTAAATTTAGATTAAATCAAACTGCAGGCAAAGCTGTAAAAACTGAGGTTATGTTGGCAATAAAATTTTAAATAATACATTTTAATCATGACAACCAATAGTAATTATCAAATAAGATGAGTTATATGGCCACCACCGACATCACAATGTAACTCTTCCTTTGACGTCGTGCAACATGTTCATAAATGGTGTTAAAATTTCATTAAAAACTGTTTTACAATACTTCAAAAAGTGACAGTTTAAATGAACTATTTTATTGGATTAAAATTACACATTCATGGTATATCTCCCTCTTCCAGGGCCAACTCTAAAACATCCGTTGCTCTCACGTTATATATATATATATATATATATATATATATATATATATATACAGTGCATTTTATTTAAGTATGGCCATAGGGATTTACATGGTAAACATTTTACCCCATGTTAACTTTTGTTGTCGTACAAATTTGAAACATTTTTTTGTTTTTATCAATAAACCAAACATTTTTCTACAAAATATACATTATTTGCGGGGCATAAGCGTGTTAGAATTCTTCATTTTCGCTGTCAAAGTTGAAATTAATGACACCAATAATTAAGACAAAAGATCAACTTGGCGTAAATCTTATAATGCTTATTGACAACTAAAGGAGGAATAAGACGTTTTGGATGTGCCGCAGCGAAGTTATCCACAATTTCACATGCCTTTTATGTATGCAGTTACAATTTCCACTCATTCTTTTATATTATAAACAGAAATTTTCTTCAAAAATTCACATTAACAAACTTTCGTGCGATTTTATAACCTTTAGTTGTCAATAAGCATTATGACATTTACGCCAAGTTGATGTTTTCTCTTAATTATTTGTGTCATTAATTTCAACTTTGAAAGCGAAAATGAAGAATTCTAACACGCTTATGTCTTTCAAATAATGTACGTTTTGTAGAAAAATGTTTGATTTATTGATAAAAAAAAGATTGTTTCAAATTTGAACGGCAACAAAAGTTAACGTGGGGTAGAATTTTTACCATGTAAATCCCTATGGCCATACTTAAATAAAACGCACGGTATATATATATATACAGGCTGTCCCAACGATCTGATAAAGTTCCCTTACGGCGTTATATTTGCGAATTCGAAAAAAGTAAGTATCTACATGTTTAGACGGTCCCTAGATTCATATTCTAAAAATATTTTGAGCCGACATGGGTGGTTCGTCAGCGGGGGGCGACATAAATTTTACTTTGTTTAAATGGAACACCCTGTATTTTTTAACATTTTTGAATTCTATGAAGAATTGTGAATACATCGATGTACAAGTTGTTTGTCAAAACTCAACAGAACTGGTGATTTTCAATTTTTTTGGTGAAATTTTAGATATGCAGACTATGCTTTAAAAAATCATGTAACTGAGAGGGTAGTTGGTGGAAGAGTAATTTTTTATCCGTGGACTAAGGGACACATTAGTGACGTTTCGCCTTTAATATGAAAGGCATCTTCAGACTAAAAAATTATTACAACATATGTTAACATACCAGTAATTAAGTTAATAAACAACTCACCCAATGTAATAATAATTGAATAAACGTATGACATGAATAAAATAACATTCAACACACAAACAAATGTAAAGATTGTTCCTCACCTATATTTGTTGACGACGTATAACGTAAATAATTTAAAATTGTTTCAAAATTGATGTGAACTCGACGCAAGTCAAATGTAAATTAAAGTAAAAGCAAGACTTTTTTAATAAAAACGCTCAACACGTGGAAAAAAAAACGATATTATTTCTTCAGCTAAATAAAATTATTAAACCCCAAAAATGGAATAACGACTAACTAAATATGTTTAGTACATTATTATAAATTGATGAAATTAATGTATTATCATTCTTTATGTTGCAAGTATCGGGGGTAACGGCAATATACAAGGATTCGAGAATTAGTCTCTTATGTAAATTTATTTGTGTATCCAAAATCATGGGTTTGGAAAAATCAAACGTGTGGTGGTGTTTTAATACATGTGAACACAAAGCCGTGATTTCCAACCATAACACTCTTGCAATCTTGTTTGTGGTTCTGTATTTGCCTCTTTAGATACTGCTTGGTTTGACCCACATACGATGAGTTACAATCGTTACATTGTATCTTATAAATTAAGTTTGATTGTAACAGACTAGGTGTTTTTGTCTTTAATTGTGTATAGAGTATATAGTATAGAGTATAGATAATTATTGAATTTTAATATGTTATGAATAATTTTATTGTTCTTTTGATGAAATATTACACTACTCAATCTGTCCATCCGATGTTTAAGTGCCGTTACCGTGTTAATTTTATGTTTCATAGGGTGTTGTCAAAGAAAATTTAACACCCTACCAGAACTTGTTTCTTTAGTGTACCACATCGTTGACAATGACTGATCTTCCCTTCTAATGACAGTGGTATCCAAAAAGTTTAATTTATTATTCTGTTCCAATTCGCAAGTGAATTGTAACTGCTGGTGAAAAGAGTTGAAATAATTTACTATGGTTTTTGTGTGTTCTTGTGGAATCGCAGTAAAAATATCATCCACATAAATATACAAAAATGGAACAACAAAGGGTAGAGACGCAACTACAGACTTCAACAGTTTGTTCATTACTAATGACGCCAGAATTGGAGAACAAGGATGCCCCATTGAGGATCCAGATCTTTGGTAATAAAATAAATCTTTATAAGCAAAATAGCTGTTATTAAACAAGAAATTTATCATTCTTAAAAAAGTGGATAAATCTATTGGTGTGTGATCCTGGATATCAACCCAATCCTCTGTTACACTCTTGATCACCAAGTCCTGAGGTATATTGGTGAATAATGACACTACATCCAATGAAACCAGCACATGGTTATTAGGTAATTTAATATCTTTTATATTATCAACGAACGAGAAAGAATCTTTAACAATAAAAGGACAATTCGGTATAATATTGTTCAAGATTTTCGATACGAAAACAGAGAGTTGATATGTGGGCGACCCTAGACACGAGACTATAGGTCTGATCGGATAACCTATTTTATGGATTTTTACTAAACCGTAAAGTTTAGGAAAATTACCATTACGGCAAATTAATTTCTTGTATTCAGCTTCACTAATATATTTTTTATTTTTTAATTCTTTTATTAGTGCGTTGTTCGTATCCTGAATGATATTCGTAGGGTCTCTTTTACTCACTACATAAATGTTATCCTCACTCAACAATTGTGTCATTTTATCATCATAATGTACTCTATCTAAAATCACGGTCGAGTTACCCTTATCTGCACGGCACACCATGATATCTGGGTGGTGTTTTAAGAACTTTCTTGCATTCATAAAATCCTTAACAAACGGATCCCTACTATATGTAACATTATTATTTTTAATTTTATTTTTATGTAGATAATTAGTGATGCAATTGACAGATGATGCACGTAGCCTGTCTTTAGCATCGCTATCAATATTGTCAGAATTATTTAAATAATACTCTATGTCTGTTACTAATTTGGTGATCGGAAATTCCTTATTGGTATGATTAATGGCAAATTTTGGACCCAATGACAAGATGTGCATAATATTATCAGGAACCATAGTACTAGACAAATTTTTGATCCATTTATTATTGAGGGTTGTAGTAACAGTACTAGTGTCATTATTAGTGTAACGTTTAATAAATTTATCAGGCTGTTGTGTTTTAAAGATTATAAATTGGTTTTCATAAAAAGCTTCATAAAACACCACCACACATTTGATTTTTCCAAACCCATGATTTTGGATACACAAATAAATTTACATAAGAGACTTCTCGAATCCTTGTATATTGCCGTTACCCCCGATACTTGCAACATAAAGAATGATAATACATTCATTTCATCAATTTATAATAATGTACTAAACATATTTAGTTAGTCGGTATTCCATTTTTGGGGTTTAATAATTTTATTTAGCTGAAGAAATAATATCGTTTTTTTTCCACGCGCTGAGCGTTTTTATTAAAAAAGTCTTGCTTTTACTTTAATTTACATTTGACTTGTGTCGAGTTCACATCAATTTTGAAACAATTTTAAATTATTTACGTTATACGTCGTCAACAAGTATAGGTGATTGAGGAACAATCTTTACATTCGTTTGTGTGTTGAATGTTATTTTATTCATGTCATACGTTTATTCAATTATTATTACATTAGGTGAGTTGTTTATTAACTTAATTGCTGGTATGTTAACATATTGCTATGAATTAACCTTGAATTTATTTTTATTTAGGAAATAACTCACAACTATATAAAATTCTTGTCAAAGCTATCCTTTTGTTCAGGTTTGGCCAGGTTAAATAATACAACGATATTTTAAATTAAAATAATATATTTTCAACATCAAAACACTCTAACTTCTCCAAAATAATATACAATATTATATAAATTCCCTTATACGCGTTAGATGTTTACCGTCAACAAGTTCTCGGTACCTGAAAAAAAACAAAATTCGTGTACGCAAATTATTTCCACATGCCGGGTATGAGCAAGAAATGTTGCGCGACTCAGATACGTTGACCGGTCCGTCTTTACAATATCTAGTCTCGCGCCGATACCCGTCTTATTTCTCGTGCATATTCTGATTTTAAAACTATTTGTTATGAAAATTTCTCTCTCTGCTCAATAAGTTGCAATTTAAGTTTATTGAAACAATTTGTGAATAATTTTATTTATTTGCTCGACAATTTGCAAATTTATTGACACACTTTGTTAATATCTTTTGTTATTTGCCTGACAAGTGCAAATAATGTTTATTGATACAATTTGTTGTTGTATTATTTATTTGCTCGATAAGTTGCAAATTTATTGACACACTTTGTTAATATCTTTTGTTATTTGCCTGACAAGTGCAAATAATGTTTATTAATACAATTTGTTATTATATTATTTATTTGCTCGATAAGTTGCAAATTTATTGACACACTTTGTTAATATCTTTTGTTATTTGCCTGACAAGTGCAAATAATGTTTATTAATACAATTTGTTATTATATTATTTATTTGCTCGATAAGTTGCAAATTTATTGACACACTTTGTTAATATCTTTTGTTATTTGCATGACAAGTGCAAATAATGTTTATTAATACAATTTGTTATTATCTTATTTATTTGCTCGATAAGTTGCAAATTTATTGACACACTTTGTTAATATCTTTTGTTATTTGCCTGACAAGTGCAAATAATGTTTATTGATACAATTTGTTATTATAATATTTATTTGCTCGATAAGTTGCAAATTTATTGACACACTTATATTTGCTTATCACATACAAATAAATTAACACCTTATAAACTAACATAATTCATTTTAAATTTATATTTTGCCAAACAAGTTGCAAATTATTCCATTTGCCGCTTATCTAGCCATTTGGTTGCCCTGTATTCAGGCACCATCAATCAAATATTAGCAAGTTTAAATATTCTTACCAAATTTTCTGCTTCCGGCCGGTCACTGGACCGAACTCTCTCTGCTTCGGGCAGGTCGCTGGCTCGGACTCCCGACTCCTTCTTTGGCTGGCCGCTGCGTTAAATTCCTGCTTCTGCCTTGGGCTGGCCGCTGTGTTGAACTCCTTTCCCTTCCTCTTCGGGCTGGTCACTTCGTTGAACTCCTCGTAATTCGCCGTGCGTTTGCTTTTATAGCTCAGTCCCTACCTTCCTTTCCCACACTTGTCTGCATCCCTGCTCTTGCTTTAGCAGGTGATCACCCAGGTGATCTCCCTACCACCTCTATTCCTTCTCGTCATTATTTTAAATGAATTTAATTTTCCTAATTACAAATAAATTATTCTTATAAAATCAAAATTAAACACTTTCTTCCTTTTTCTTTTTATATTTTAATAAAAAACACAACAATATGTTGTAATAATTTTTTAGTCTGAAGATGCCTTTCATATTAAAGGCGAAATGTCACTAATGTGATTATTTTTTAATTTCGTTACCTGTCCAAAATTCCCGAAGAAACATTTTCGTTATATATACAAGTGGACAAGAAGTGAGAATGATATTAATATATATATATATATATATATATATATATATATATATATATATATATATATATATATATATATATATATATATATAATTAGTTATTTTACGAAACACTCCGTTTGGTTTGCGGTCTTAATAAGGGTGATTTATTCTATATCTTTATTAATAGTCTATATTTCGTGGATCATTATAGACTATTAATAAAGATATAGAATAAATCGCCCTTATTAAGACCGCAAACCCAACGGAGTGTCCGTAAAATAACTAATTATAATTATTTCGGTCGTGCGTATTACATTACACATATATATATATATATATATATATATATATATATATATATATATATATATATTTACACGAAAGATGGTCTAATCTTACACCTCAATGGTGTAGTGAACATTAATTAAAACAGGTCCATGAAGACTAACTGGTGGATCGCTAGACAATATTGTTTCTGGGTTATTACCCTTCGTCAGTAGTATATATATATATATATATATATATATATATATAGTATATATATATATATATATATATATATATATATATATTATTTGATTTTTGGTATTTATTTTATACCAGTGCTGGGTTATTTTGGCATTTATGTAGAATAAAATAAAAACTGTTCTGTTTTATGACTTATTTTTATTTTTACGTTTCGACAAGATTTTTGTCTTCTTCAGAAGTATAACTAAAACAATACAAATCACTACAAATTAGCACTAAACGAAAAACAGACGAACCACATGAGATACATTTACATAATAACTATTGTTTAACAGAAGTCTCAAAAAAAAAAAAAAAATACAAGTTATGCATAAAATACATGTTAAAATTCTTTGATTTTCCAATAAAATAAATGAAACCATCGTTAAGATTAAAAGAGAAATTTAAACAAAACATTTTGAAACCCGTTTCATGACCAAACTTTAAAAACAAATAATTTTTGAATACAAACTGAAGCGTAAAATTACTTACATTTATGTGTTAGTCTTTCGCGTTGCAAATGTGAAGTGAGTTCATTCAACGTTTTTCGTACAAATCTAAAAAAAATTTTTAATAATGCTTCGAAAATCTGTTTTTTGTCTTGTGTGTCGATTTAATATAAAATATTTACTTTTACGAGGTCAACAAATTGTATAGAAATTATGAATTTAATTACTCGATATCATTTAAAACTAATGTACATATTATGTTTATGGATTTTCTTTATACAAATTAAAACATTCTATACTAAAAAATACTAAAAAATACATCAACTAAAAAATACTAAAAAATACATAAACTAAAAGTCGTGGAAAAGCTACATGCCATTGCCGTAAAAAACTATCTTATAAAATTTGGTAATAAATTTTAGCTAAATTATTTATTTCAGCTTTGTCATTTACAGCTGTGGGGTTGTTCTTAATTTGCATCATTTCGTGTATAATGCGTTTTCTTTGTTGATTTTCTTTTTTCAATATACTAGTTTGCTTGTAGTTGAAAACATGTCCAGTATTATTTACATGTTTCTTTAATGCTGTTATATTTTTAGCGTATTTGTGACCTTTAATTCTTTCTTCCAACAATTGTTGGGTTTGTCCGATGTAACATTTATTACAGTCCCTACATGGTATTTTATAAATACAGTTTGTTTGTTTTAATGTAGGAATGTTATCTTTAAGCTTAGTGTACATTAAATTTTTTAGATTATTGTCATTTTTGTGTGCAACAGTGAACTCGTACGGTTTTAATATATGTTGAATAGATTCTGATAGTTTGTGGACGTATGGTAAGGTTATGTATTGTGTCGTTGTTGATTTACTATTAGTGGTATTTTGCCCGTTATAATGTTTGTATATTCGTTGTTTAAACCAACAACAATTAAATAAAGATATTATTAGAACCAAAAAATACATACGCAACAATCCTCAAATAACAATACTAAAACCTGACAAATGCAACAAGACTATAATAATGGACACTAATGAATATAAGATTAAAATGGAAGAATTATTAAATGACAAGACAACATATAAAAAACTTAACCGAGATCCAACGAAAATTATACAAAAACAAAACAATGACCTTATTAATAAATGGGAGTCTGAAGGCAAAATAACAGCTGAAACAAGCAAACATCTTAAAACACATAACGCACAACCTTCATTAATCTATGCTCTGCCAAAAATACATAAACCTCAAAGACCACTAAGGCCAATTATAACTACTGCACAAGCACCCACGGGAAAACTCGCCAAATTTCTTGCTGATATACTTAAAAATATATTATATAAATCTAAATACCATATTCAGGACTCATGGGAAATGAAAAATTTTATAGATAATGTTACCATCCCCACTAATTATACTATGTGTTCGTTGGATGTTACATCCATGTACACTAATATTCCTATACCACTGATTAAAAAAATAATCACAAAAAACTGGAAACAAATCAAAAATCATACAACACTACCTTTAAAAGAATTTATCATGGCCATAGATTTAACATTAACTTCAACATACTTTCTATTTAACAACGTATACTATAAACAAATTGATGGACTCGCAATGGGTGCACCAATATCTGCCGTAGTTGCACAATTAGTATTGGAAGATTTGGAACAACAAGTAATTAATGATTGTAACATCGACCTACCATTTTTCAAACGATATGTCGATGATATAATTACTGCTATTCCCGAAAACACTGAAAACGAAATTTTACAAAAATTTAACAGTTACCATAATAAAATTCAATTTACTATAGAAATAGAACAAAACAAACAAATTAATTTCCTAGACATGACACTTATAAAAACACAAAATAAAATTCATACTAAGTGGTACACTAAACAAACATGGACAGGACGATACACAAACTACCTATCTACACAACCCATACAACATAAAAAAAATGTAATTATTGCTATAGCCGACAGGGCTATTAAACTTACTAATCCACAATACCGAATTCATACACTACAAAAAGCAAAAAAAGCACTCATTAATAATAACTACCCAAACAACTTAATACAAAAAATATTTAAACAACGAATATACAAACATTATAACGGGCAAAATACCACTAATAGTAAATCAACAACGACACAATACATAACCTTACCATACGTCCACAAACTATCAGAATCTATTCAACATATATTAAAACCGTACGAGTTCACTGTTGCACACAAAAATGACAATAATCTAAAAAATTTAATGTACACTAAGCTTAAAGATAACATTCCTACATTAAAACAAACAAACTGTATTTATAAAATACCATGTAGGGACTGTAATAAATGTTACATCGGACAAACCCAACAATTGTTGGAAGAAAGAATTAAAGGTCACAAATACGCTAAAAATATAACAGCATTAAAGAAACATGTAAATAATACTGGACATGTTTTCAACTACAAGCAAACTAGTATATTGAAAAAAGAAAATCAACAAAGAAAACGCATTATACACGAAATGATGCAAATTAAGAACAACCCCACAGCTGTAAATGACAAAGCTGAAATAAATAATTTAGCTAAAATTTATTACCAAATTTTATAAGATAGTTTTTTACGGCAATGGCATGTAGCTTTTCCACGACTTTTAGTTTATGTATTTTTTAGTATTTTTTAGTTGATGTATTTTTTAGTATTTTTTAGTATAGAATGTTTTAATTTGTATAAAGAAAATCCATAAACATAATATGTACATTAGTTTTAAATGATATCGAGTAATTAAATTCATAATTTCTATACAATTTGTTGACCTCGTAAAAGTAAATATTTTATATTAAATCGACACACAAGACAAAAAACAGATTTTCGAAGCATTATTAAAAAATTTTTTTTAGATTTGTACGAAAAACGTTGAATGAACTCACTTCACATTTGCAACGCGAAAGACTAACACATAAATGTAAGTAATTTTACGCTTCAGTTTGTATTCAAAAATTATTTGTTTTTAAAGTTTGGTCATGAAACGGGTTTCAAAATGTTTTGTTTAAATTTCTCTTTTAATCTTAACGATGGTTTCATTTATTTTATTGGAAAATCAAAGAATTTTAACATGTATTTTATGCATAACTTGTATATTTTTTTTTTTTTGAGACTTCTGTTAAACAATAGTTATTATGTAAATGTATCTCATGTGGTTCGTCTGTTTTTCGTTTAGTGCTAATTTGTAGTGATTTGTATTGTTTTAGTTATACTTCTGAAGAAGACAAAAATCTTGTCGAAACGTAAAAATAAAAATAACAGTGAAGTCATAAAACAGAACAGTTTTTATTTTATTCTACATAAATGCCAAAATAACCCAGCACTGGTATAAAATAAATACCAAAAATCAAATAATATTAAAATTAATTTGGCAAGAAATATATGAAAAATATATAATTTACAATTATATATATATATATACACGAAAGATGGTCTAATCTTACACCTCAATGGTGTAGTGAACATTAATTAAAACAGGTCCATGAAGACTAACTGGTGGATATAAAATAAATACCAAAAATCAAATAATATTAAAATTAATTTGGCAAGAAATATATGAAAAATATATAATTTACAATTATATATATATATATACACGAAAGATGGTCTAATCTTACACCTCAATGGTGTAGTGAACATTAATTAAAACAGGTCCATGAAGACTAACTGGTGGATATAATTTTTATATATATATATATATAATGGAACTTATCTTGTATCATGAGCAGTCAGTCGTTGAATAAAACACTTTTAGCAATATTAAAGTTTATTGCGACACATTTTTTGGCAATAAGGTGTTTCGGAAACCCTTGTCAAGCAATAAACATTAATATGACAAATGGCATTAAATAAAACCTATCGCGGTAACAAGGCCGACTTTCTATTACCCCAGTATTTACTGCAAGAACTAGGGAAAACCTTGTAAAAACCTAGTTAGGGTATTCGACCAACAGTTAATTCACTACAATACAATTTAAAATCACAACGATAAAAAATATATATATATGATAAGATAAAAATAAATTAACCCGCAATTGTAATAATAATGATCAAAAAATTGTATTGTAATGAATGAAATATTGGACACTTGGAATTTTGTGACAATATTAATTCAATATTAATAAATCAAAATTAATATTAGAAACTAATACTAAAGCCACAAAACTCCCATTGTGAAAAGGCTAGCTAAGAGAACTATTAATAAAAATCTACTAGAATGACCAATGTTTAATTCATTTAAAAAAAATAACATTAAAACAAAGCAAATTTCTAAAAATGATTAAAATGAATTCAACATTCGTCAGACCTTAAAAAAATATACAAATCAAAACTTAAATTAATGTGCCAATAATCAACTCAAACGCAGGGCCGCTCTAAAAGCATCCGTATAGGGTGCGAAATATTGGTTCATAAATAAATAAAGAACATACGATACTTCGTCGTTTAATTGCCGCAATCCCCCAAAAAAACAAATTTGATGTTTGTTTTGTTATGATATAATATATCAACGGCAACTACTCTTCGGAATATATATATATATATATATATATATATATATATATATATATATTCCGAAGAGTAGTTGCCGTTGATATATTATATCATAACAAAACAAACATCAAATCTGTTTTTTTTTGGGGGATTGCGGCAATTAAACGACGAAGTATCGTATGTTCTTTATTTATTTATGAACCAATATTTCGCACCCTATACGGATGCTTCATCAGGATTACTAAATAGAATTTAATTAATGAAAGTTATGTTGTTGCAATAATAATAATACTTACAAAAAATTGAACATAAAGTTGAACAACCACCAAACAGTATAAACAAGCAGGATACACATTAAAATTAATTAATTGATAGTATAAAACTTCAACGAAGACAACGGAGCACGTGTACACATTTTACATTATTCACGATTGACACACACATCAAGGTGAAACTTGGCATGAAAAAGATATTTTTATTTATTACCAACCAAAAACTCAATTTTGACAATTATACACTAACGAACAAATATTTAAGGCAACATAATTTGAATAAAAGCAATCGTACGCAAGAATTGATAATTGAGGAACCGATACTAAATAGATGTGTCATTATTTTTATTAAACCGGCCAAAATCTTATTTGTTGATGGTCAGTAAAAATGAATAAATGACATTTAAATTATCCGTGTCCGACTTAAAGTTCATGGAATTAGGGTTTTTTTTAATTTCCACCATTTCTATAAATTCTCTGGATTTTTTACTTTTTGCAAATTTTAAAATATTGACGTCTTCAAAACTAAAAGAATGGTGCTCGTTGTTCATATGTTGTGATAAAGCACATCTATTTTTCTTTGTTTTTATGTCGCTCAAATGGAGAGTTAATCTTGTCTTCAACCAGTTGGAAGTGTGTCCGATATACACCTTATCACAATAGCTGCATGGAATAGAATAAATAAAGTTTGAATTCATCAATTTGTCATTTTTATCTTTCAACTTACTGAAATAACAATCTATTACGTTAACGTTGTAGTAAGCAAACTTTATATTGTTACATGTATATTGTTACAAGATTCTTGCTGAGTGTGAAAACATTTTAACTGAATTCACAGATAAAGAAGCCAATATATGTAGGGCCCGGTTAACTAATACATTAACTAATTATTTTTTGCATGATTATATTACCAACAATACATGGGTCAATGTTAGCAATAGATGTAGAGTGTTTTTAAATAATAACAAAGACGTTTTAATATTAAGAGCGGACAAGGGTGCTGTGACTGTCGCAATGGATAAGACTGAGTACATCTACAAAACTGAAGAATTGTTAAATGATAAAAAAATCTATTCCATTGTTGTTAACGATCCCACTGCTGTCGTTCAGAAGAAAATTAATGAATATTTGAAGTTATTAAAAGATACAAATCAAATTGATAATATTAGTTATAAAAATTTGACCATTTACAATTCTACCTCTGCTAAACTTTATTGCTTACCAAAAATACACGATGTACCAATGAGACCTATTGTCTCGTGTATACAGTCTCCTACTTATAAAGTATCTGCATTTGTTGCTGACATTGTCTCTACAGCTTTAAAAAACAGTAGTGACTATGACATTTTGGATTCTTTCGCCTTTTGTGAAACTTTTCAAGAATTTTTATTACCCGACAATTATGTTTTAGCATCATTTGATGTAGTTTCATTATTTACAAGCATACCCGTTGACCTGGTTCTATATATACTGGAATTGAAGTGGGATAACATCAGTGAACATACGGGATTGTCAAGAGAATCATTTTTTGATATTCTGAATTTAATATTTAGCAATACATTTTTTTCATTTAACAAAAAATATTTCAAACAAGTTTTCGGTTTACCTATGGGTAGTCCACTTAGCCCAATACTTGCCAACATTGTCATGGACTACTTGCTGGACAATATACTTCCTGTTTTACCTTTCAAATTTGCCTTCATAAAGAAGTATGTGGATGACTTGATCTTGGCTCTTCCAGAAGGAGAAATTAATAATACTCTCGATATTTTCAACTCCTTCCACCCTGATATTCAGTTTACTGTTGAAAAAGAAACTAATAATAGTGTACCGTTTTTAGACACCCTAGTAAATAGAACACCGACGAATAAGATTATAATAGACTGGTATAGAAAGGAAACACACTCTGGTAGATTCTTGAATTTTCATTCAAGTAACACAATTAAACAAAAGATTAATACTGTAATAACAATGAAAAATAGAATAATAAAAATTTGTCACTCTAGTTTTCAAAATAAGAATCTAAAAATTTTAATGGATATGTTTCTTAATAATGGTTACCCTAAATCATTATTGAGTAAATTACTTTTTAGTACCCCTTCAGGGAGCAACCTTATTACCACTCGTGGTACGAGTTCAGATGGCACAATCGATATTAATTCCCAATTTAAATATTTTAAATTTCCATTCATCCCTGAACTTACCCCTAAGATCATTAAAATTTTAGCATGTAACAATATAAAGTTTGCTTACTACAACGTTAACGTAATAGATTGTTATTTCAGTAAGTTGAAAGATAAAAATGACAAATTGATGAATTCAAACTTGATTTATTCTATTCCATGCAGCTATTGTGATAAGGTGTATATCGGACACACTTCCAACTGGTTGAAGACAAGATTAACTCTCCATTTGAGCGACATAAAAACAAAGAAAAATAGATGTGCTTTATCACAACATATGAACAACGAGCACCATTCTTTTAGTTTTGAAGACGTCAATATTTTAAAATTTGCAAAAAGTAAAAAATCCAGAGAATTTATAGAAATGGTGGAAATTAAAAAAAACCCTAATTCCATGAACTTTAAGTCGGACACGGATAATTTAAATGTCATTTATTCATTTTTACTGACCATCAACAAATAAGATTTTGGCCGGTTTAATAAAAATAATGACACATCTATTTAGTATCGGTTCCTCAATTATCAATTCTTGCGTACGATTGCTTTTATTCAAATTATGTTGCCTTAAATATTTGTTCGTTAGTGTATAATTGTCAAAATTGAGTTTTTGGTTGGTAATAAATAAAAATATCTTTTTCATGCCAAGTTTCACCTTGATGTGTGTGTCAATCGTGAATAATGTAAAATGTGTACACGTGCTCCGTTGTCTTCGTTGAAGTTTTATACTATCAATTAATTAATTTTAATGTGTATCCTGCTTGTTTATACTGTTTGGTGGTTGTTCAACTTTATGTTCAATTTTTTGTAAGTATTATTATTATTGCAACAACATAACTTTCATTAATTAAATTCTATTTAGTAATCCTGATGAAGCATCCGTATAGGGTGCGAAATATTGGTTCATAAATAAATAAAGAACATACGATACTTCGTCGTTTAATTGCCGCAATCCCCCAAAAAAAAAACAAAAAAAAAAACAGATTTGATGTTTGTTTTGTTATGATATATATATATATATATATATATATATATATATGTTGTTGGAGGTTTTTTTTTGTCAGTTCATCAGTATTTTGTATGTGTATTGCTTGAGGTGTAACAATGAACTGCCGTTGTTCATTGTTCATTGTTCATTGTCCACCTCGAGCAATACACATACAAAATACTGATGAAGACATTATGAATTGTCGAAACGTATAAACACAATGATAATGACCAAATAAAATTCTGCATTATCATTCTTGATTTTAAAACAAAGCCATCTACAACCCAAACAAAAAATATATATATATATATATTTATTGTTATGATTTCTTTATTATTTACAATTACCCAAGAAGGAAGCTAGAATTCGGACTTACCTTCCTTACTTCTCTTTTTTAATCGGAGTAACATGAAACTTTTTCGCAGGTCGTATTTGGGTCGAGTAAATTACAGTAGTCAACCAAGTTCAATTTCAAAACATGTATAATTTGATGTTATTGTGAATGAATATAAAATTTACACTTATCATTAAATTTAAATCTATATAAACTAAGCGGTATAACTTACATTAACGGGTGTGTGTTTCTGTTGTGTAATGTATTGTAATCGTAATAATGTCTTCAAGTACCTTGGTTTGCTCTCCTATTTTATTAGCAGCTCCACGTATGGCACTTCCTACGGCGATATCTCGGTGTATCTCGTGTCAGACGTTGGCCGACTTTCAGGGTCTATAAGCTTTGTTTTCTCGGTTTTCTCTATTTCATTCGCAGCTCCACGTATGACACTTCCTACGGCGATATCTCGGTGTATTTGATCAGGCGTTGGCTGACTTTCAGGGTATATAATCTTTGTTAACTGGAAACTATTAATCCGTTTAATTTCAGATAATTTAGGAGCCGTATTCAACGATTTTGTACTCCGTCAAATATTTTTTTCACTTCTTGTTCATTTATCTCCTTGCCAACCAGATAATTTATAGCCCTTATTGGATTTCCAAGGCTAGGTGTTTTTTGTATATACACGTGGTTACAATGTTGCAATGTAATGTGTGATTACAATATTAATACTTGTAAATTAAATTTTATTTATCTTAATTGACTACGTATTATTCACCCGGTGCAAAACGATATTTGTTTCCGATTAGTTCGAGATTTATTATTTTCAGTATGTGAATTTAAGTTCGGGTGCGATATACGTGTATAAGTCCATGTGTGAGGTATTTATGTTTAAAAATCATTACATTTTGCCTTTCTGTCGGTTAAAAAAAAATCTGAATGTCTACATGAAGTATTTTTTTATAATATGATTGATCTATTTGTGATTAAAATATTTATGTAACATTTGTACATGGAATCTTCCTTTTTCATCGTTTCTTCAAAATCTATTTCCCCTATTATATTCTTCATAATTATATCGTCATTTATTATTGTAATGTATTGTATATAGTAGATGTAGCGATCAATCTTCGTGTTTCTTGTAAGAGTTTTTTGTATATATATGCGTACCTGCACAGGCAGTCAGGTACCGTCATCGGCGAATAAAGGTTGTGCTTAAGCAAGCAAGTGTTTGATTTAAAGTAATCTACATTGGCGACGAGGAGTTCTAAACCCATTGCGTATGTTGGAAAATCAACGTGGCAAAGAAACAAGTCCGTTTAAAATGACGGAAACTACGGAAATAATAGGACATTTACGTGAATTCGATCAACGAAAATCGGACTGGTCAGTTTAAAAACCGCGTCTTGAAAACTATTTCGTGGCTAATAATATTACGTGTTTGCTAAGAAAACGTGCAATATTACTTAATGCATTAAGTGAAGAAGCGTACAAACTCGTATATAATTTATCGTTACCGATAACACCGGAAACTAAACAATATGGTGAATTAATTACGTTACTAAATAATCATTTTAAAACGGGAATTTCAGTATTCGGAGCTCGATTTAAATTTTATACCGCAAAGAAAGAATTAAATGAAAGTGCAACCGAATGGGCAGCGAGGGTTCGCGGCTTGGCGGCAAATTGTGAATTCACCGCAGACAACATGCTGATGATTTTAAGGGATGTGTTCATCGTGGGTTTTAATTCAGGTCCGATCCAAGATCGCCTTTTTGAGGAAAATATTGCCGTATCGTTCGACCACGTGGTTAAAATAGCAGCTGCAAAGATGGCGGCGCATCCGGAAACCTTAGTACAAGTGAAGAGGGAGCCGGAAATACATCATGTTGGTACGCGCAGTAAATGGACAGGCGGTAAATCCGGATCGGCACCTGCGGCGACGCAAGCTAGAGCGGCGCAAGTTAGTCAGAAGACAACCCGGAAGGAAGGGAGATGTATGGTATGCGGTAGACAAAATCACCTCTCTGATAATTGTTATTTTCGTGAGTTTACATGTCACACCTGTCAAAAAAGGGGTCATTTGTCTACAACATGTCCCTATAAATGTAAGAAAAATAAAGCACCTACTTTCAATCGAAATAAGAATTGTCAAAATTATATGGAAGATGTTGCATTATTTTCTGTTCAGGCAAAACAATCGTATAAACCAATTTTGTTGAATGTACTAGTTGAAAATATGCCTCTTACATTTCAAATTGATACTGGCTCTTGCATTTCGGCAATGCCGGAAAAGATATTTACAAGTAAATTTAATTTTTGTAGAATAGAACCGCCAGATAAATTATTATATTTTTATAATGGCGACAAAATTAAACCAACTGGTTTTACTCAATTAAAAGTTACCCATAATAATATAGATAAACAATTAAAGGTATATATTATTAAAAATGGTTCAATTCCAATATTGGGTAGAGATTTTCTGGAATTATATAAATTAGGAGTTACTGAAATTAATTATGTCGACGTTCCAATTGATTTAAATAGTTTAATTAAAAAATATGAAAAGGTATTCTCTCCAGGTCTTGGCGCATTCAATAAAGGTAAGGTCTCTTTAAATTTAAAACATGAAAATGCCTCACCTAAGTTTTTCCGTCCATGACCATTACCATACGTAATACGGGACAAAGTGGAAGCTGAGCTAAATCGATTATTAAAATTAAAAATAATATCTCCAGTCAACTTTTCAAATTGGGGTACGCCAATTGTTCCTGTATTGAAAAAGGATGGTCAAGTACGCATATGTGGAGATTTTAAGGTAACTGTCAATCCAGTTCTAGAAAGTGATCAATATCCACTGCCGCGTATTGACGATCTGTTTTCTAAATTAGGTTCTAGTGTTTATTATTCAAAACTAGATTTATCACAAGCTTATCAACAAATTTACTTGGACAATGAGTCGAAAAAGCTTGTTACCATATCAACTCACAAAGGGTTATTTCAGTTTGAGAGATTACCATTTGGTATTGCTAGTGCTCCCAGTAAATTTCAAAGAATAATGGAAACATTACTTCAAAATGTCGATGGTGTTGTTTGTTTCATCGACGATATACTTATAAGTGGTAATAATCGAGAAGAACATATACATAGACTAGATAAGGTTTTAAGTATATTACAGGAGTCAGGATTAAAAATTTCGGTAGATAAATGTAATTTTTTTCAGCGAAAAGTTGAGTATTTGGGCTACGTTATCGATAAAGATGGGTTGCATACATCAAAAAGTAAACTAGTAGCTATAAAAAATGCACCTCTTCCACAGACGGTTACGCAACTTAAATCTTTTTTGGGTTTGGTAAATTACTACGGAAAATTTGTACCTAACTTGGCAACTATTTTGAATCCGTTATATAATTTACTTAAATCCACGACAGTCTGGAACTGGAACAATAAATGTACACTTGCATTTAATAATATTAAAACAATTTTAATGTCAGCCGAGGTTCTTGTGCATTTTGATCCAAAATTACCTATAAAATTAACAACTGACGCTAGCGCCTACGGCGTGGGTGCAGTGCTTTCACACATTATGCCTAATGGGAATGACCGACCAATAGCGTACGCGTCACGTACACTAAATAATGCAGAAAGGAATTACGCGCAAATTGAGAAAGAAGGCTTATCAATAATCTTTGGACTTTCTAAATTTAATCAATATTTATTTGGGAAAGAATTTATTTTAGTCACCGATCACAAACCATTACTTACAATATTCAGTCCAAATAAAGGAATACCACAATTTTCAGCAAATCGTTTAAGACGATGGGCAATAATTCTTTCGAATTATCAATATAAAATACAATTCGTCAAATCTCAGAAAAATTTGGCAGATAGTTTGTCGAGATTACCAATTAAAGACAAAGAAAAGTGGGACAATTTTGATTTGAATTATATGAATTATTTTAATTATAATGAAGTTATGCCAATTGATTTTGATACTGTAAAACAATTTACACAGACGGATGAAGTTTTATCAAAGATTAAAACGTATATTTTAAAGGGATGGCATAAAAGTATTAAAAATAATAATTTAATCAAACCATACTTTAATTATCGACATGAACTTAGTCTTGATAACGGATGCTTGTTATGGAACAATCGTCTAGTAATTCCGAACAAGTTAAAACAAAGGTTTTTAGATCAGTTACACAAAACTCATTTAGGGGTAGTGAAAATGAAAAGTGTGGCCCGTTCCTATGTGTGGTGGCCAAATATTAATAAAGATATCGAAAATCTGGCAAAATCATGTGAAAACTGTAATATACATAAGCAAAATCCTCCTAAAATTCCTTTAAACAACTGGAAATGGCCAAACGATCCATGGAGCAGAATTCACATTGATTACATGGGACCATTTCTTAATAAATATTTCTTGATAATCTTAGATGCTCATAGCAAGTGGCTGGAAGTGTTTCCAACGAATTCAATTTCTAGTGGCAGCACGATTCAGGCATTAAGGTCTACTTTTGCAAGATTTGGTTTACCAAATTTAATTGTATCAGATAACGGTACACAGTTTGTGTCTGAGGAATTTGAATTATTTTTAAAATTGAATAAAATTAAACATATACTCAGTGACATATAAACTACACCACCTAGAAGGGGTGGGAATTTTTGGACCAAATTTGGCAGGAATAGTGGACTAGTCCAGGGAAATAGTTGATTAAAATTTGAAACCCAATCATCAAGTAGTCATGGGATTTTTGACGTTTGTGTCATTTTTAGAGGAGGTGATCAAGCGTGGTCTGAACATGGGGTTGAACGTCGGAGAAGAGGCACTGGGGCTCAAAGACGAACCAATGAACGTCAAGATCGCCGCTTAAGACTAATGGCCTTGAGAGACCGATTCTCTACAACTAGATCAATAGCTGATCAATGATTAGGTGAACAAGGTCGTCCGAAAGGGTTGCGAACAGTTTATCGTCGAATAAGAACCTTTGGCTTGCTGTCTTACCGCCCACATCTTGTGCTACCCCTCACTGCTCAACATTGCCCGGAACGTTTGGCCTGGTGCACGGAAATACTTCAATGGAACTTGGAGTGGCATCAAGTTGTCTTTAGTGACGATTCGCGATTTTGTTTAGGAATGTATGATGGTCGGATGACTGTTAGACGAAGACGTGGAGAAAGGCGCAATCCTGATTTTTCGATTGCGAGGCATGTTCACCGAACTGTGGGGTTGATGGTGTGGGGTGCTATTGCTTACGGCAGTAGGTCACCCTTGCTCTTCATTCGGGGCAGTATGACCGCCCGACGCTACATTGACGAAGTGGTAGAACCACATGTTCTTCCATATCTTCGAGGGCTGGAAGACCCACTTTTCCGGCAAGATAATGCACGACCCAGGGTCACGTAGCAAGGGTTTCGCTTGACTTCTTTGAAGAGGCCAATGTTAATCTTTTGCCTTGGCCGCCAAGATCTCCCGATTTGTTGCCCATTGAGCACGTCTGGGACATGATGGGTAGAAGATTGAGCAATCTACCGAACCCACCGTTGACAATAAAAGCTCCACGCCATGAAGTACAGGCTGCTTGGGATGCCATACCCCAAGAACACATTGATCACCTGCTGGAATCAATGCCAAGGCGGGTCAATGAGTGTATCAAAAATAGGGGCAGACCAACACATTATTAAAGAAAAATCAAAGAGATGAAGTGTTTTCTTTATCGAATTTTAATCAATTGTTACCTTAGACTAGTCCAATGTTTCTGCCAAATTTGGTCCAAAAATTCCCACCCCTTCTAGGTGGTGCAGTTTATATGTCACTGAGTATATAACAACTGCACCGTACAACCCTCAATCAAATGGAGCCGCTGAAAACGCGGTTAAAACAGTTAAAAATGCTTTGAAAAACGCGTTAGGTAAGAACAGAAATATAGATTTAAATTTAACATTAAATAATTTTCTATTTGATTATAGAAATGTAAAACATTCCACTACAGGTGTTTCACCATTTTCATTAATGTTTGGTAGATCAGGAAAAACTCGATTTGATTTACTCAAATCTGCAGCTAAAAATAAAAAATATGTACAAAATAAACAATTAAAACAAAGACAATATTTTCACGGAAACAGAATCGTTCAATTTACAGTTGGGGAGGAAGTGTTGGTAAAAGATTATCGTGAGCGTAACAAACCAAAATGGATTAACGCCATCATAAGCAAAATTATAGGTAAATGCACATTTATTGTAAACGTTCCAGAATTAAAACTGTCATGGAAAAGACACGCTAACCAAATTTTAAAACGTACAGTTATCCAGAAAGTGTCAAGTTTGCCTGCTACCGATAATGAGACCACTACCAATGAATCTGTAAATTCAAAGGTTACGACAAATGATACTATTGTAAATGAACATGCCATAATTGAAAGGCGGCCTAAACGGATAATTAAGGTACCAGATAGATTAGGGTATGAATAATGTAAATATGTAGTCATTAAGTTTATTGTTTATGTTGTAAATTTATGGTGGGGGTATGTAATGTATTGTATATAGTAGATGTAGCGATCAATCTTCGTGTTTCTTGTAAGAGTTTTTTGTATATATATGCGTACCTGCACAGGCAGTCAGGTACCGTCATCGGCGAATAAAGGTTGTGCTTAAGCAAGCAAGTGTTTGATTTAAAGTAATCTACAATTATATTTATTTCTTCATTATTATCTTTATATTCCCTTATATTTCCCTCGATTAAATTATCCATCTCATCTATCTCTTCTTTCCATTTTATCGCATTGATATTTTGTAATTCCTTACTTATATTATTCATATTTACATCGTTATTTAATGTATTTAATGTTATTTGATTTTCCTTAATGTTTAATGTGTTCTTTTCTAGATCGATTTTCATTCCATATTTTTTTAAGTTATCAATTCCTAGTATACAGGGATAAGTCATAGTTTCGAAAATATAATATTCGAAGATGTAAGGTAATTTATTTATCGTTGTCTCTATATTAAGTTTTTGATTAAGCGTTCCTAGTTTCTTCTTATTAGTGGCTATAATATTTATTTTATTAATACCTATTGTATAATTCTGATAATTGTTAATTTGTTCTGCAACTGATTGTTTAATCAATGATATTTCCGCTGCGGTATCGACTATTGCGTATACGTTAACATTTTTAATTCTAAGTTCTACCATTGGTATTTCATTTTGGCTTTGATATTCATTTTCTGGATTTATATCTATAAAGTTGTTAGGATTATCATAAAATCGGGTGTTTTCTCTTAATTGAGTAAATGTATTTATAATGTATTCTTGTTTTAACATTGGTGTATGCTCGATTGACTCGGGTTCAACTGAGCATAGGTAGTCTCTTCTGACTCTTGGTTCGTCGGAGTTTTTTTTTTACATCATCTACATCCTTCATCTCTTGATCATTTTCTCTGCTTACATGGTCGTTATTCCCAAAAATGCGAGATTTATATGAGTCGTAATTTCCCCTAATGAAATGATTTAAATTACGGTTTCTTCCTTGGTTGTTTCCGTAGGCTTGATTTGTGCCTCTTCCTCGATATCCTCCTCTATAAAAATTATTGTTTCGATTATAATCATTTTGAGCTTGATTATTACTGGAAGTTTGATAATTGTTATTACGATATGTATCATTTTCTAGGTAGTTATGATTATTGAGCGAGTTACTATGTTGATAATTATTATTTCGTTGAACATTCTGATCATAATTGTTATTATATGGTCGGTTATACTGTACCGATGGATCATTATTATTGTTATTGATATTACGACTATATTCTAAATAGGGTTGACTGATCCTATTAATTCTATGTATTTCGTCGTAATCGTCTAGTTTTCTTAACAGACTCATAAGATTGTCCATGTTGTTGACTTCTCTACTGATTACTGCTTGGCCATCGGTTATTATAAAATGATTAACTAAATACTTAGCTATTTCGGTTTCAGTCAGTTGTGCAATGTGTTTACACTTATTAAACACATCACAAGCATAGTTTTCTCTAGTTGACAGCTCTTCCTTGTATCGTCCAGTTAATAATCGTATTTTAAGTTTGTTCTGTTTATCATAATTCCAGTATTGTTTTGTAAATTCACGTATGAAATCATCTAGATTATAAAATTTATCTGAGATCATTTCATACCATTCTAATGCGCGGTCTTCTAATGTCATTCTAATTATCTGTAGTGTTTGTTTATGGCCTTCTAAATCCTGTGTAATTCTTTGAATGTTTTTCAAGTATGTCATTGGATGGATTCTGTCTCTGTATCCCTTAAATTTTTGGTTCGGATTTTGATAAAACATTCGTATCGGGTCATAATGATTAAAACCATCTCGAATAATTGTATTTCCCTCCCTTTTCATTTTCTCTAACTCTTTTTTAAAGTTTCCGAATTCTGTGTTTTCCTCCTCTTGGACTTCTCTAATGATCCTTTTTAAATTATCTTGCTCTTTAATAATATGTTCTTTCAGTTTGTCCGTTTTGATGTCCAAATTATTAATTCTACCGCGGTTTTCTATCGTTTTCCTTTCGGTTTCGAGCGTATGTTCTCTGACTTGTTCCAAATATTGTTTAGTATCTGAGATACTGATATTTATTTTATTTTCACTTTCTTGGAATTTGTCGTTCCATTTACTGTCCATTTGTGACATGTTGACCTGTACATTTTCTTGTAAGTTTATAATTGCTGTTTGCAACTCATTCACTCGAGTTTGCATGTTTTCTTTTAAAACGTTTAACTCAGCCGAATTTTTATCTAGTTTTTCATGGATTTGGTCATTTTGTAGGTCTAGTTTATTTGTTAATGTATTAAAGTCTTCTTTTTGTAGTGTAAATTGTTGTAACATTTTTTCCCACATTTGTGTCATCGTAAGAGTTTCTTTTCCCTCAGCTTGAGTCTCGTCTCCTGTTTCCGCCGGAGCATGTTTTAGTGGCATTGTATGTTTTTATATTTGTATTAGTTCTCGAACGATAATAATGATAAATTTCTAAGTGTTTTATGTAGTATTGTTGTTAAAATGTTAGTTCAAATTCGCTTCCCTCTAGGTTTAATTCAATTAAATTGAGCCTGCCACGTTGGTCGCCATTATTGTTATGATTTCTTTATTATTTACAATTACCCAAGAAGGAAGCTAGAATTCGGACTTACCTTTCTTACTTCTCTTTTTTAATCGGAGTAACATGAAACTTTTTCGCAGGTCGTATTTGGGTCGAGTAAATTACAGTAGTCAACCAAGTTCAATTTCAAAACAGGTATAATTTGATGTTATTGTGAATGAATATAAAATTTACAAACACTTATCATTAAATTTAAATCTATATAAACTAAGCGGTATAACTTACATTAACGGGTGTGTTTGTGTGTTGTGTAATGTGTTGTAATTGTAATAATGTCTTCAAGTACCTTGGTTTGCTCTCCTATTTCATTAGCAGCTCCACGTATGGCACTTCCTATCTCGGTGTATTTGATCAGGCGTTGGCTGACTTTCAGGGTCTATAATCTTTGTTGTCTGGAAACTAGCTTAGTAGTAAACTTGGTCCGTTTAATTTCAGATAATTTAGGAGCCGTATTCAACGATTTTGTACTCCGTCAAATATTTTTTTCACTTGTTCATTTATCTCCTTGCCAACCAGATAATTTATAGCGCTTATTGGATTTCCAAGGCTAGGTGTTTTTTGTATATACACGTGGTTACAATGTTGCAATGTAATGTGTGATTACAATATTAATACTTATAAATTAAATTTTATTTATCTTAATTGACTACCTATTATTCACCCGGTGCAAAACGATATTTCTTTCCGATTAGTTCGAGATTTATTATTTTCAGTATGTGTATTTAAGTTCGGGGTGCGATATACGTGTATAAGTCCATGTGTGAGGTATTTAAATCATTACAATACATATATATTTTTCAACAATAAAAATTATATATATATATATATATAATATATAATATATTCGTTAGCATGAAAACTTTAATGAAAACACTACATTAAAATTGACTCAAAAGCCTGAATCAGTTTCTACAATTCGGGCAAACACGCCACCCTTAGAAATTAAAAAAACAAAGAAGTGATAGGAAATGTGAACGTGCAATTAGGCACCACATAGCTGCACCACCTCACACAGATCCGCCTACCCCGCAATGCCCAAAAATGTCACCGACCTTGGTGTCTTTGTTAAATTGCCACTCCCCGCCCGATGTCGTTTACCACAAAAGTCATCGAAGGCAAGGCAAGGGCTCTAACATTTGATGATAATGTTACCACTCCCAGAGAGAAAACATAAATAAAAAAAATTATTCTTATACTCTATTTTTCGAAGGAACTTTTCAAATAACAGTTGTTAATACATTTTTAATTTTTTTTTCGATAACTCCTACCGCTTTCGAGATATGGAAATCGGTGATAAGAGTAAACCATCACTTCCGGTTGAGACATTGTTTTCTAAATATAACATTTTCTTCCTTGCCATACATATACCAATCTTAAATTTAAAGTTTCATAACTTTAGCTTAAATAGTCAGGGCGCTAGAGCTCGCACAGCCACGCTCCCAGGCAGACAGACACACACACACAGACGTAATTCCGAAAATAGTCAGAATAAGCTTAGAGAAGGTCAAAACGTATACTTCCGTTAAAATCGCGAGTTCGAAAAATTTCTTGATTCCTACACTTCCTTGTACAATTACGAACAGAGAAGATGTCCCTGTAATAAAATAAGCGAACAGTTCGAACTATCCCCTTTAAAGAACAGACATCATAAAATGCAAATACGCTACTACCCCAACTGCGATCGCATTAAAAATAAGAATTTAGATATTTCTATAAACGTAATAGTTATATTCATAACAAGTGTCGAAAGTAAGTTATATCGTGAGAGTGAGAATGTTGATGCACGAGCGTTAGCGAGTGCAGAAACCTCACGAGCAGACGATATAACACTTTCGAGCGAGTTATGAACACTATTTTTTACACGACCTCAAATGTATTTTTTAAAAAACCTGAGAAAGTGACGTTAGAATGCTCAAGTCTGTTGGTCGGTAAAACAGAAACTTCATTTTAATATATTAAGGACATTTGACACAACAGCTGACTAATATTCGACGGAACTTCAACCAACAAGCCCTAATGGCAGATAGTTACGAAACTGTGTAAAGGCCCGGTGAATATTTAGTAGAATCAATCTTTTTTCTGTGTCATTCGTACAAAATATGCCAGATGGTGTGCGTTGAGCTGTAGTTGGTCGTACTTGTCAAAAACTACTACGATGATATTCATTAGTTTCGGTAGAGGTCGTGTAAAAATATATAATTTTTTTTTTTTTTTTTTTTTTTTTTTTTTTTTTTTTTTTTTAAATATATATTAGTCTGCATTTAAAAATATTTATTATTTCCGAAAGCATTTAATCAATTATGCAAATACAAATATTTCGATCCATGCTGCCTCGGCAAGGTATGCAATATTATGGGTGGCGGCTTCTTAAGGCACCAGACCACGGTGCGTGCGCGGTACGAAGGTGTTCTTTCATAATTATTTTCAAGCGAATGATGAATGCAATTCATTTCATCAATGTTTATTGTCAATATATGCATATAGAAGACTGTATACAAATTTTTATACTTGAATCTAAAGTATAGTTTGCGGTGTACGCCACTCCTAAGAGGAGACTGCGCGCGCGGTGGCTGACAGCGATTAAGCCATACGGCTCATCTAAAAAATAAAATAAAAATATATTTAGAAACTAGACATGTGTGTCTACATCACGTAGGGGAATTTTGATATCTAGAAGGAAAAAAAATGGCGGACCATCGAATTTTATTTTCGATTTTTATGAAAAATTTTCACCGTTCATATGAAAAAAAAATAGAAGGAGACCTATTATAAAAAACCCCTACGTGGTGCCATAGAGACTACATTTTCGAACAGTTTAAGACTTTGTGCATGCAAATCGGATGTACAGTTTTTCTAATATGCTGTCAACCAGGTTGAAAAAGTAGGTTTCGAGAAAAACGCGTTCAAAGTTTTGCTAAAGCATAATTCAACATACAAACTAACTAATTTCTTGGTCTATTTTTTCTTGTTGCGTACGTTTAGTCAGCTATTCCTGGACCATACAACAGCTCCTCAGCGTCCAGATAATCATTATTTTTTCCATGTTTTGCACGAAGACGACCCTCATGCGTGCTTGTTTCGGCTTCGTGCTCGGCTTCGTATATTCGTTTCTCGTCAATGTTTTGACAATATTGGTAGAGTGCGTCACCAATTTTGATGTCTAATATCTCCAATACATTTCTGAGGCCAACGTGACCATTGTTAAAAAGTATTGATGCAATATTAGCGACAGTTTCGTGACGGCTTAGGTAAAACGGGGAATTCAGCGCTTAATATCGGGCCGCAATTGTATTGAAATAGATAACGTCTTGTATGTACGTGACAGTACAAGTGTTTTTGGGTTTCGAATTTGGAAAAATGAGTAATAAATGTAAACAATCGAACCGACCGTTAGCTGGTGCATCTGTCGAACAATCTGTACCTGCACAGCCGTGAATTTGGGACTAATTTCGTATGCAAAATATTCTGAGGATCGAAACGAAATAATTGTAGCGAATATTTTGCACTGGATTGCGCATATCTAAACTAACTTAATTAATTGCTAAATATATACATATGTGGGACCGAACAAATCGAATGATATTATATATACGAATCGTACGACTGCCGCTCGGCGCGGTCGTACGCTAGCAACGGTTCACATAAAATGCGGTATCTCCATCAATTTGAGGAATTTCTCTAAAATATTCGATGAAAGCATTCTTGACAAATGCATCTTTCGAAACGATTTTTTGTGGGAACAACAGTGGCCTGTGCATGGCGTATCAGGGAGTTTTCACGGTTTCAGTTTCCATATCAGTATCCGTTTGGGGGTTTACTTTCGTCTGCCTGCTGTTTTCTGCAATGGCCTGGAGTTGTTTTGTGAGCCCTCTGCGCTCCTCTCCGTCGATGTGTACGGTTGCTCGCAACGCACTGATTCTCTTCTTCGCTTTCACAAGCACCTCCGACGATGTTGAAAGCATGAAGGGGCTGTTCGGCCTCTTCACCGGCTTCGGCCTTTCCTCAATTCTTCGTGAGTGACGGTCCGCCTGTAAAAGCGGTCCGCCATCTCGGTCATGTAATCGGTCAGTAGCGGTATTTGTGCATCGGCATGCAGGTCGCGTATGCGTGTGTATCTGTCGGCGCCCAGGGCAAACCTAAGGCACTTGTTCTGCGTCGTCTACAATAGTTTGAGGCTCCTCTTGGAAGCCCCAAACCACACAGGCGACGCATACGTCATCGTAGGTCTAATTATTGTCCTATATAAAAGAAGTTTGTTGTCGGTCGAAAGTCTGCTGTTCTTAGCGACCATCGAATAGATGATCATAAGAACAGCGTACGTACGTCTGTTTACTTCACGTATATGTGCATTAAACAATGTCTTGGTGTCGAGTATTACTCCCAGATATCTCACTGTCGTTTTCATTGGTATCGCGATGCCGTTGATCCGGGTTGGATTCGGCACCACGAACCGACGGTTGCGTCGCGTAAATGTGATATTCTCACATTTCGTCGCGTTTACTTTCAGTTTCCAGTCCGCAAAGTAGCGTTCCAGTACGTTCATGTGCATTCCGATCTTTCGATGTGCTATGATTTCCGAAAATGAGGATGCATATATGCCCGTATCGTCGGCGAAGATCATCAATGAGGTGTTTACGTGCGTCGGTATGTCATTGATGAACAATGAGAACAGTTGCGGCCCAAGGACGGATCCCTGGGGCACTCCTGCTCTTATGAAATGGAGCGCAGATATGGTATGATTGAGTCTTGTTTTCATGGTTCTGTCGGTCAAGTATGAATAGATGAGTCGGATGATTGATAATGATAGTCCGTAATTGATCATTTTATACAAAAGTCCATCTATCCATACAGTGTCGAATGCTTTCTGCAAGTCTAGCAGTATCATTGCCACAACCTGGTTCCGATTGAATGCAGTTCGTATGTCTGTCACGAGTCGCGCCACTTGCTGTACCGTATTATGTCCGGATCGGAACCCGAATTGCTCGTTCTTGAGGAGACCAAGTTCTTCAACTTGGTCCCTCAGTCGGTTGTTTATTACCGACTCCGCCACCTTAGAAATACTGCTGAGGAGGCTGATCGGTCTGTAACTTTCGGTCAGGTCGCGTTGCTTCCCGGGTTTCAGGATAGGTACCACTACAGCACTTTTCCAGTGGCTCGGGAAGTGCTGTAGTTTCAGTATCGCGTTAATGACGTAAGTCAGTTGCACTACGGCTTTACGGGATAAGTTCCGAAGAAGTTTGTTCTGTATATCGTCTTCTCCGGGGGCTTTTAGCGGGCCTTGCCTTTTTATTATGCGGAAGATCTCCCGGGGAGTCGCCAGCCGTAGCGGCTCCCCGTCGTCGTCAACATTGTCGTCGCGGCGTGACAAGGAAGTCCTCACGGACTCCACAATGTCCGCCTGCGCTTGCGTCAGTGCGTCGAGCCCGATGTCGTGTACTTTTTCGAACGTGCTGGCAAGGGCCTCCGCTTTCCCCTCGTTAGTCATCTCCGCCCCCCCCCCACGTGCACAAGCGGCGGAACATTTTGGAATTTCTTCCTCAGTTTCGCCGCCATGCGCCACAAGGATCCGTCATTGGCGGTCAGTTCCGTCATTTTGCGGCTCCAAGTCTCGTTTCTGTGCGTCCAGATCTTTTCACGTATCTGTTGCGTCAGTGCGTTCATGTAACGTCTGTCTTGGTCAAGTCTGGTCCTTTGCCAAACTTTCCGATGTCTGTTACGGTCACGTATGTCCTGCAGAATGTGCCCGGGAAGAATGTCAGGTTTGTACGGGTCGATCATGCGAGTTTTAATCGCACGATCCTTCGCGTTTTTGATCGCCTCCGTCAGCTCGGTGACGGCGTCCTCGATCTTGTCCGGCGTGTCAAGGTCTCTGTTAATCAGTACCCGGCTGTTGAGATTTCTTCGGAACGACGGCCAGTCCGCGGTCCTGTAATCTACTATCCGGATTCGTCTGCGTTCGTGTCTGGCCCCGCCTGCTTCAAAAGTGACCGGGTAGTGGTCCGAGTTTAAGTCATCCACCGTGAAGAGTTCCGAGAGATTTCCCACGTTCCTCACCACGGCGATTGATGTCGTCGTTGCCGTCGCTCCGGTTGTCGGATGATGCGTCGGCGTGTCTGGAAAAGCCACGAAACAATTGTGCATCTGGGTGTGGCGGAAGACCACGTTCCCATTGACATTGCTTCGATGGCTATTCCAAGTTGAATGTCTAGCGTTGAGGTCACCCAACACTATTGTCCTTGCAGAGATACCCAGGAACGCCTGGAGGTCTCGTTGCGTGATACGTGACGTCGGTTTGTTGTACCAGGCCGTCACTGTTAAGTCGTTCTGGAATTTGATCGAGATCAATTCCAGATGTCGCGTGGCATCGTCCCAGACGCGAAGGTAGGGTATGTCGTTCTTTATCAGAACGGCAACCCCACCCCCATGTCTGTCTCGGTCTTTTCTTTCAGTCACGTAACCTCGGAAGGTCACGTTGTCTTCGTCTGTAAGTTTCGTCTCGTTAATGCACATAACGTCTATGTAATGTCTGTCGAGGAACTGGATTAGTTCCCCGAGCTTGTTCTTGAGTCCAGAACGTGCAGAACGACAGTCTAGCCATCAAGTTCAGCGCAGAATTGGGCCAGAACCTGGAATCGAGCGGATTCAGAATTAACATTTTTTAGTCTTTGATTTAAAATTTTGACCCGGCTGAGCATAAGGGTCACGTTAATTAATGAATTGAGGGTTCTCATTTCCGAGAATAACTCGTTGAGTTCGTCGCGTTGAGCCTCCTGCGTCGCCTCTGGAGCCTGCTGCTGCGACATCCTGGGCTGCTGCTGCTGCGGCATCCTCGGCTGCTGCGACGTCGTCGGCGGCTGCGGCTGGCTGCTTCTTGATGGTCCCGGCTGGTGCTGCGATGGTCACAGCTCCGCCCTTCTCGGCGCGGGCAGTGGCCATTCTTTCTCCGCTGCGGCAGATTTAGATGCTTGTGCCCTCACGGTCCAGGCGTTTTGCCTGGGCATTGGCGCAGGCACGTAAGTAGGCTTCAGCGGGTTTGCATTACTCTGCAGAGCCTTTCTCTCCAGCTCCTTAATATATGACGTGCAATTTGTTGAGTTGGCTGGGTGCGGGCCGCCGCAGTTGCAGCACAGTGCCGCCTCGGTGCGCGGTTTCGTACACTCCGGAGTGGGGTGACCTTCGCCGCACTTCAGGCATCTGTACCTTGCGTGGCAGTTGCTGGTCGCATGCCCCCACTCCTGGCACCGGTGACACTGTACTACGTTCTTCTTATTTTGGTACTTTTCCCAATTTATCTTTGTATAAAATAAATATTTACATTTTATGTTGAGTGCTTCCGTGCTCTCGTTGGAAGTAACAGTTATCAGATAGAGTGGCCTGAATGTATTGCGCATTTTCATAACTTTCTTTGCGTCAATCTCGTATCTTTCTTTTAGTTCGTTCTTAATTTCTTCCTCTTCCACGCACCACATGTGCCCGCAGTTTCTCATTCGCTGGTGTGTAGGTGTGAAATTCGGTGTCCTTCAAGCTTCTTATTAATTTGTCATAATCCTGCTTATGGAACGTGTGAATTGTCAAACGTTGCCCGGCATATTTGATATAAATTTTTTTTGATTTTATGGTGTCCTCAATTCCTTTGATAAATTTAGAATGCTGAATCGGTAGCGTGTGTAACACAATGGGAGGTGGTTTTTTCGTCTTTTTTAATGTATCCAAATTTGTTGTGGTTGTTTCTCGTTCAGCTGGCAAATTGCGGAGCGTTTCGTAGCCATTTCTTATAGGGATTGCAAATTGGGTATGATTTTCTTTTAATGTGGGTGTGATTAAGTTAGTTTCACTTACTTGCGTTTCTGATATGTCCATTTCAATTGACTCAGTGACCGAGAAGCTCGAGCTAGGTGTCGGGGCTCTGTCCGTTACGGCGATCTTCGCTCGTAACCCGACAGATCTCTTTTTCGGAATGACCACTTTGGACAGCGATGCTTGCTGCGGGCTGATAGGCCGCTTTATGGCCTTCAGTTTTCCGGCGTCTGCTTCCACTTTGGTGGTCGTGGCTTCGAGATATGTGGTAATAAAGTTCTTCAACTTGGAACTTGACAGTAGTCAAAAATGTCAAAACTTAAAATTGCACTATTTTCGGCCAACGGGCGCAGAAAATGAACGAAAACACAAGAACTGAACACAATGAACACTAAACAAACGAATTGAGTAACTTTGAAAACACGAGAAAGGTAAAAACTGGCAATTAAAAATTATTTCACGGAGCTGCTTGTTATGCGTGTATTACTTGCAAAAAGTCAAGGCACTCTGGCGATCGGCGGAAAACCCATTTCGAAATCGAATCCAAACATCGTGATTTTACGACAAGAAAATAGTTATTTACAGTCGAATGCGGGAAGTTCAATTTTACAGCGCGACGGCTTCGTTTGAGGCACGAGCCCGAAGGGCGAGTGCCTCATTTGCCGGAGCGCTGTAAAATAACTTGACGCATGAGATTTGTATAAAATTTTTTGGCCGATAGTTTTATTTTAAATTAATAAGACATCTTTTTATACCTATATATTTTATTTATTCAACTTGGCAACATTGCATTGTTTATGACAGATTTGACAGATGTGTTACATTTAAATAATTGTATAAAAGTTAATGGTTATTAGGTAGGTAGGTACGTTTATTATTAGCTATTTATAACCGAATATAGGAAATTGCATTTTGCTGCATGAAGTTTATATCTTAAACACGATGCCCAGCGGAGTGTTTGGACTAATTTAATATTAAAGTAATATTAAAATGTTGTGTATTCTGTTATACTTATTGAATTAGAAATTAATATATCTCGTTCTCCTGGACATCGGCTTCATGATTTCAAAATTGCGTATTTTTCCTACGTCTCTGGAGTTTAAAAAGAAGGATTATTTACTTTACCGCATACTATGCGGGAAAACGGGGAAAACGCACAGTCGTCGTAAACACGAAGTTACATGTGACATGAACGGTGCATAGTTACAATGTTTACATGTCGGGAGGCCAAAATAGTTATTTACAGTCGAATGCGGGAAGTTCAATTTTACAGCGCGACGGCTTCGTTTGAGGCACGAGCCCGAAGGGCGAGTGCCTCATTTGCCGGAGCGCTGTAAAATAACTTAACGCATGAGATTTGTATAAAATTTTTTGGCCGGTAGTTTTATTTTAAATTAATAAGACATCTTTTTATACCTATACATTTTATTTATTCAACTTGGCAACATTGCATTGTTTATGACAGATTTGACAGATGTGTTACATTTAAATAATTGTATAAAAGTTAATGGTCATTAGGTAGGTAGGTACGTTTATTATTAGCTATTTATAACCGAATGTAGGAAATTGCATTTTGCTGCATGAAGTTTATATCTTAAACACGATGCCCAGCGGAGTGTGTGGACTAATTTAATATTAAATTAATATTAAAATTTTATGTATTTTGTTATACTTATTGAATTAGATATTACTATATCTCGTTCTCCTGAACATCGGCTTCATGATTTCAAAATTGCGTATTTTTCCTACGTCTCTGGAGTTTAAAAAGAAGGATTATTTACTTTACCGCATACTATGCGGGAAAACGCTCAGTCGTCGTAAAAACGAAGTTACATGTGACATGAACGGTGCATAGTTACAATGTTTACATCTCGGGAGGCCAAAAAACTATATTCAGTATCTATGTTATATACGAATGCAAAGTTATGACATTATTCAATCAGAAAAACAAATACTAGGAGTACAAGATATATTTTAAATGCAAACTAATGTGCAATTATCATATGTAACTATATTTGTATTTACGTAATAGGTGAAATTATTTCAAAAATAATAAATAAATCAAAGCAAACATTTTTAATACAAACACATATTTACGGTTTTTCATTAAAGAAAATCTAAGTAGTATTGTTAAACGCAATGCCAAATCCCGGGTAGATGCGACCGTAATACATATTTGCATTTTATGACCGGTACCTGGTTTTTAAAGGAGATAGATCGAACTGTTCGCTTGTTTTACTACAGGGACATCTTCTCTGTTCATAATTGTACATAAAGTATAAGAAAGTAATAATATATTACATTCGATGTGGAAAGTGTTTCATTACACCCGAGGGATAGGATAGCAAACCGAGGCGCGAAGCGCCGAAGTTATAGATCATTCATTTACATTAGTACATGATGACTCATCGAAATCTGACCGATAAATTGATATCAGCTGATGAGCAGTGGCGTATGCCATATGAAAATTATTGTATTTACAATATTATGTAGATCAGTAGTAAAGACTGTGTTAATATTTATTTGTTCTGAAAAGAAAGAACGAAAACGAAGGATTTAATGTTAACTTTAACACAAGAAACGACGCTACGAAACAAACCAAACCACGAGACGAGCTAGAATGAGGTTGGGATTTATGACGCGAAAATTTCGCGTGCACGCAACTGATTACCGACCTCCCCTACAATCTAGATATGAAATCGTCTTCACGAAAATTCGTTTCTGCGCATTGTGTACTAATGTAAATGAATGATCTATAGCTATATCTCGAGGCGTAATGAAACTTTCCAGCGAGGATTGTACACAGTTTATTCACAATCGCCACCGTTTTTATTCAATAATTATCAACATACGAATAAATTCGATGTTTTCCAATATAGTAAATTGATGAAGTAGCCTAAGACATTACATTTAAATTCATTTGACATTTGTTCAATCAATCTGATATTTTTATTAATTATTCTACGAATAATTATGAGAATCATAGAGATGAGATAAGAGGTGAGATGAAAGTTCAGATAGTGAAATGGATCATGGCACTCCACCTGAGTTAAAAGAAGCAGCTGCCAGAGTCTTTCCAAATTCATTACAGCCTTAAATATTATTCAACATATAATTGTCTAATGGTTGGCAGCCCTTAAGTTTTCGCCATTGGGTGGAAAGTGATTACTTTCGACCCGTGGGAAAATAAGGACGGCTAGCAATGACGTACTTTCAAACCTCGAAAAGGTTAGGAGTCGACATATTGCTATAGTGATAGTGAATAAAAATACATACCAAAATTCAAGAGCATAATAAACAAGCAAAGCACAAACAATATATCGTAATCGAAACTCAACTGGCATTTCCATTATTGGTGCGTAAAAACAGCGGCACGTGAACGCCCTTTCATATCAAACCTGTCCCACTTGAAATTGCAATTTATTTATTTGTAATGTTTACTTCTTTAATTGTTGTTTTTTCCAACAAGATATGTATTAATGTTTTGTTTTTTTAGTAGCCATCAAAATAAAAGTACTATTGTGCTAAAATATATTCCATTATATACACGATATAAGACTCCTACATAAAATCGAATTAATATTAATGACATCACATAAACCTCACGCCGGTCCTGTAATGCTCTGTCCTTCTCGCACGAACATCAGTTCACTTGTGCTTACCGCTTCATAAGATTATTTAAAATGATGGCGCCCTCTCGTTTACACGTCAAAGACTATTCCAAGCGAGTACACTCTTCCATTGTGTTGCAGTATCTTAGTAGTTATTCATATATGGTACAGTGCATTCTGAACAGATGCAATTAAATCAATACCTTTTTAAGCTCAAAAATTAATGTGTTAGTTAAATATATTAGTGGTAGAAAATTTTATTATTCTGTAAGAATTTGGTGCAGGTGATACTGTCTGCACTGCAGGGGCAGGTTGATCGTTGACAATTCTGGAATGTACATTACTATTCCACTTCATCATTAAAATTGTCTTGTATGGGCATTTACGGAGTTTGCAACTTGGCGTTAGCAACTCCTCAACGATGCGATTACGATATTAAGTGTACAGCCCACGTCAAATCTTTGCAGACAAAATCAATAAGAATAATATTCGCAACCAAATTCGATTATTTGAACCTTTCAAGTAAGTTCGTAATTTTTTATTATATTGATAGCAACGTCCTTCTCCTTTTCAGTATAATTTTTTCGGTGCACTTTTTGCTCACTCATATTTCCACTTTGCAGGTTATGTAAGTACTGCATCCTAGAAAAATAGCATTTGACGTTTCGCACCAGTGATAACTGGTGTTTTTACTTGCTTATACTTTATGTATAAGTAAGTATAGGAATCATGAAAAATTTCGACCTCGAGATTTTAACGGATATACGCGTTTTGAGGTCCCCTGAATCGTTTCTGACTATTTTCGGAATGACGTCTGTGTGTGTCTGTGCGCGCTCTAGCGTCCAGACGATTATAGCTAGAGCTCTGAAACTTTAAACTTAACATTTGTATGTAGCAAAGAGGAAAACGTCCTATTTTGAACGCAATCTCTCAACCGGAAGTGATGGTTTACTCTTATCACCTTTTTCCATATTTCGAAAACGGTACACGTTACGGAAAAAAATATTCTTACATAAATTATAGATATTGATATTTTAAACAACTTTCACTTGAAAAGTTTTTCGAAAAACGTAGTATAACTAAGTATAAGTAAGTTTCGTACAGACCACCGCGGATTTTTTTAAATTTGGCGTCAAAGCCGGCCGTGAATGTTTAACTGTGAACGAACCATTATTATTAATTTGACATCTTAACCTATGACTAACCGGTCTAACCTCACTTTTAATTGTCAAAAGTTGTTACTTATGTAAGTGTATGTACAAAATTGTGGTTCGTTTACAGTTGAACATTCATGGCCAACTTCGACGCCAAATTTTTAAAAACACCCGTTATTACCTACTGTATCCAGTGTTGCTATGAAGTCATAGCAGTTACCAGTTTTCATTAGAACTTTAGTATGCATAATCCCCGTTAAAGTCTCTGTCGGTGATTTATTTCGAATTTTTGTTTTATTTAAGTTTATTTGCGAAAATACACGTTCCACAGTAGCACTTGAATGTGGTAAGCTAAAGAGATTAAATACAAATCGGGATAGTACTGAGCATAAGAGCGACTCATCACCCATTTTTAATTTGGAAATTTTTATCCAAAATTCCTCTATATTTAAATTTTCAAAGCCGATTAAGTCGATATTCCGTAAAGTTCTCCATTCTCTGTCAATGTCATTTAATTCATTGTTTGGTACCAGTGATGGAAAAAGTACAGCTAACGGTGCGATTGACATATGTTTTTTTGATAAAACTTCGCTTGGTGAAATTATAACCAACTCTTTTAAAATAACAACGAATTTATTTTTAGTAAAAGTAAAATCTCTTATATATTTGTTTGCAACTTTCAATAAGAAAATTTAAACAGTTTTTCCTAAAATTCAACAACTCTTCATCGGTCAGCTCATGTGCTCATAGTTCTATCTAAATGAGCTCGTTTTATAAAACATTCTAGAATTGTTCGTAAAACATTTTCAACATTTTTATATAAAGTATGAATTTTTATATGTTCAGATTTCAATATTTAAGTTGGCAAGAAATGGTAAAATGAAATCCAAGAAATGTAAGTATAATTTAACTGATGGATTCCTAATGCCCGGTTGCACCGAACTTTTTAAGCAGTGCTTAACATAAAGCAGTACTTAAATCCAGTGGCGGCTCTTCCGATGACGCAGGTGAAGCGCCGCTTCACCTAAAAATAATTCCCAAGTGCAAAATTATTTTGCACTTTTTTCTTTTTTTTTAAATCTAATACCTACATATTCTTGTATAATTAGAATAAATTGTACTCGAAAGCTAACATACGTGACTCTCCAGTTCTAAAAATAAAAAAAATCTACCATGTTAAAAGTGCCGATGGATGTACACATATGATAGTTCTAATGACGCAGAATCTGAACACCTTGAAGGTACGATTCCGAACACGGCTGCGTACTGCAAACCGCAGACTACAGGCTGCAGACTGTAGCGGCAAACCGCCAGCGTCACTATTGGTTTGTATGATTTTAAACGCAGTGCATTCTGGACAAAGCGCCACTGTCGCTTGCGGTCACGCCACGCCGCCACCGCAGGCCGCACTACCGATCAAGAACCAGTCGTGACGCTGACCGCAGAGTCATAACGTGTGTTTTTAAATCGTTTATAAAAATGAATTTTACGGAATCTGACGAAGATAAATTAATAAACATTATAGCTAAACATCAAGCTATTTATGACGCAGGCCACGCTAGTTATCGCAATAATCTAGTAAAAGAAAACGTTTGGAACAGGATAGGACAGGAGCTCAATAAAAACAGTGAGTAGTTTTTTAGGTTGTGTTCTTTGTTTATTCAGTACATCACGAGACATTTTGTGGATATAATTTTATTATTTAATTCATCATGTTGCGCAGTCAATAACAGCGTCTTGCCATGAAACTGCGTCGTATTCGCTACAGAAAAAATCTTTAAGTTTGTCTCTAATTTGAAAGCCTTCAATATTAGAAAATCCTCCAAAACGAGCAAAGTTATACATGTTGTCCTGGCTGGTTTCTTCATTATTAAAATTGAAAACTGTAGCATTATTTTCTTCGAGATAACCATCACGAAGAAGATTGTGTAAACAACAAACTGTTAATATTAGATCATCAACTACATCTGGAGCTATAGCAATAGGTGTATAAAACACTCTAAACACTTAACTTAATAGCCCAAAAGCGTTTTCTGTCACTCGACGACCTCTGCATAATCTGTAGTTATAAATTTGTTTCTCTCTGTCTAATTTTTCCAGCTTTCATCATATAACTATCGAGTGCAAATGCTTGATCTCCAACCAGAAAATGGGGTATCATTCCATCTGTACCTGGTAAACGTTTAGGTGGTGGGATATTGAAACTCTTAGTTGCTATTTTCTCTCCAATCACAGATTTTTTAAATATATCATTGTCAGATTCTTTTCCGTACGCTCCAACATCAACTGCTATAAATTTATAATTTGCATCCACAATGGCCAATAGCACAAGAGAAAAATAATCTTTGTGATTGAAAATAGTGACCCACTATTTTTAGGTGCTCTAATGCGCACATGTTTACCATAAATTCCTCCAATACAATTGGGTATATTCCATTTCTTCCAAAAATCTTGTTCAATGCGTTTGGAATCGTTTTCGGTAAGAGGTGTCATTAAAACTGGCATTAATTTCTGTCTCAAAAACATAAGTACACATTTCACTATTCGCTATATGTAGGACTCTGATATACGGTATGCAAATGATAAAGATTTATAGGTTTCCCCTGTGGCCAAAAATCTGTAACAAACAATTTGTTTGTTTCAATAATAATTTTACGATTCAATTTGCAGGTGAAGAGTGTAAGAAGAAGTGGAAATTCATTCGCGACGGTTACAATAGATTTAAGAAGAATCATAAATTAGGTACTGGTTCGGGTGCCCAAAAAAACTAAAAAAATCAGAGGCACCAACAATTATTATTTCTGGGCGGTGTTTCGCAGCACAGATCTGGAGGTTCGAATATACCAACATCACCACAGGAATTTTCAGAAAATGAGGAAGAAACTAATCGATTACATTGTGAGAAACAAGTTCTTGTGAGAGAAGCTGCAGATGATGTTTTGTCCAGTAATAATGAATCGCAAAATGGTGATGACAGCGTGATTGAAACAGTAAATGAGTCCAGAGAACAAACGCTTAAAAAACAAACACAGCCAAAAGAAAAGCCCCGAACGAAAACGTAACACGGAAGATGAACTGTTAAAGATGTGGAAAGAAAGGGATGAAAGAAGGCACTCATTATTGGAATCAACTTTGAAAAAGAAAGACGATGATGTGGAGTTGTTCGGCCGTCACATTGCTCAGGTATTACGAACTTTGCCACCACTTGAGAAAGCAGAAGCAAAGAAACAGTTAGGTATAATCCTATCGGATTATGAGATCAAGACAGCAAGACATGCATCTACAAGGCCAAGTTCTTCAGCTCTGTCACATTACACGTCCTTCTCTGATTTTATTGCATCATCATCTTCATCAGAGAACCGTACATCTCCTGTGGAAAATAGTACATATGCTTTGGCAGGAACTAGTAATCCACAACAATACGTTAACACATCTCATACACAGGGACCAGTCCATTACATGTGGAATGCCTATTCTCCCACTAGTGGCATGACAACCTCACCAGAATCTATTGAATTGTTAATTCAGGCAGATGAAGAAAGTGAAGAGTCAAAGAGAACTACAACTATATAAATTGTAAACTTACCTCAAAGTCAAAAATAACTTTTCTTCCGCACTTATAGCATTTCTTAGAACTTTTGGTTTGATTTCTTCATAAATAAAACTGAGTATAAAATGAAACTGTTTTTTATTCAAACGACTGTAGCTTCTGAATATATCTTCATCGGCCATCAAATGATTTTTAATCAGCACTGAATAACTTCCTTCATGTAGTCTGTTTTTAAATAAAGGCATCATTGCATCTTTTCTTTCTAGTACATAACAACAAAAAGTCGTCGTCGTCTTCTTCCTCTTCCAATAAACACAAAATTGTATCGGTAGCGTCAAACATATCTGACATCTTGTCTAACGCAACACTTCGAAGCGACTGCAAGGCCACCTTGTCGCCGTGAGCAACATGGATCCGACTACAGACGGCAACCGCACTGCTGTCTGCGTCTGCAGCCCGTAGCTGCAGTCGGTTGCTGCGGTCGCCTTCGGAATCATACCTTGATTCTTGATACTGCTTCAGCGATGCATGCGCGTTAATAGCTCGGTTGCCATGACAACTTGGCCAGTGAAGCAAAATTTTACGTTGTCTCATTGTAAGTTCGGTAACAGTATTTGTAAGGTGGAATGATAATGACAAAAAAGACATTTTAAAAAGTGAAAAACCGACATATTAAATACCAATAAAATTGCAAAAGTTAAGACAAAATGTATAATCGATGTTTTAAAAAAATATTATTATTATCGAAACTTTCAATTCAAAAAGAACTATTAAATGAGTTAATTAATGCAGAACCATTTTTCGACGACATAATCGATAAGTTTGCAAGTTTAAAGGAAAGAAAATTGTCATTGTATTCAAGAAATAAAAATAAACTATAACCATAACATAACGTTATTTTTATTTTCGTTTTCATATAACTATATATTTTTTCAAACCGGGAAAAAATATATTTACATGACTCGCTATGGGGGGGGGGGGAGGTCTTGCACCGATTCTGCTTCACCTATCCCCGAGCTCACGAGCCGCCACTGCTTAAATCACGTATTTTCGTTGCACTGCTCGTTAAGTTATTCTTAACTATTATAAGAGATGCTTAAATGTAAGCCCTCGAAAATCGATGCTTAAGCAGTGCTTAGAACACTGATCATGCGCAATATATTCGTATGTGACAGAGTTTACGTTGCGTTTATAACCTGCAAATTTGTTTAGCTCGTTTGTTTTTGGTTTGCATTAAAAAATGGACATCCGAATTAATGATATATTTGAAGACGACTTGGATGTATTGGAGGTTATAGATTTCGGTTTTCCTTGTCTAAATTAAACGAGATACAACTATTTTGACGAGATGGACGAATTTAATTTTTACAGGCGTTTCCGCCTGACAAAACCGACTTGTTTGAGGGTTTTCACTCATAGAAGAATCGTTAGAATATCCCAATGTTGCATTTTCACGCTAGCACAGCAAAATAAACTGTATAAAAATGCGACTAATATTATACACGTGGTAGCAACGACTCGTTGCCAACGAGTCGTAGGCGCACGGTGGTTTCAGGTTAAACCTGGCCGGTGCGATCGGAACGATATTTAAGCATTACTTAAAATTAAGACCTACTTGCTTAAGTATTACGTTAAACGCAAAACGGTGCAACCGGGCATAATAAGACCATCTAAAATATTTTGTGTAGATATAGTTTTTTTCTGTTAAATGAGCGTTTATAAAATAATGAAACAATATTGTCTAGCGATCCACCAGTTAGTCTTCATGGACCTGTTTTAATTAATGTTCACTACACCATTGAGGTGTAAGATTCGACCATATTTCATGTAAATTTTACATTTTTCTGTCATATTTGACAAGACGCATTTTCAATTTGAATTGTTTTTGAACTTAATTGCAGCAATCCTTTTATATGTTGACACTGGATATTTGACAGTCGTCTCTTGTTTAGTCCCCGCAAGGTGTTAGACAAGGTATCGTCTCGTCAGTTCTGTTGTCGGTGGTTTGTTAGGAGTGATTGGCTCGCGCCAAGAAGTTTTGATAGCCACTACATGTAAAGGTATTTCAACAACTAAGGTTCTTGGTAATCGCTACTGACGAAGGGTAATAACCCAGAAACAATATTGTCTAGCGATCCACCAGTTAGTCTTCATGGACCTGTTTTAATTAATGTTCACTACACCATTGAGGTGTAAGATTCGACCATATTTCATGTATAATAATAATAATTATAATAATAATATTTATTTGCCAAACAGAAACCAATTACAGGATAAAAAAACAAATTAAATTATAAACAGTGTGCATACGTATGTACAATATCCAATAAACCTAATATATTATTTCAAAAGAAAAAAGAGAAAAAAATGAAAAACCACGTACATCACGAAATATCATTCATAAAAATATCACCGATCCGTTTATTACCATTATGCGCCATATGGGTCAGCGGAGCCTTCAGCAGCATATTGGTACGCGGAGTATTTGTGTGACAAGACGAGAAGATATGCGCGGTACCAGAAAATCCACACGAGACAACAGAAAAGACGAGTCAATCTTATTATGAATGATCTTCATCATAAATCGAGCACTGTGAATCTCTCTTCTTTCTTCTCGCGCAGATACGTTGCAACGCCGAAGCACAAGTTCATAGTCCACGTTCGTTTCAGGATATACACCATCAATTTTAAAACAAAGAAACTTCAAAAAACGGCGCTGAATTCTTTCAATGGTCAATTGCTGCGTAGCGTAGTGCGCGTACCAAATCACTGATGCGTATTCCAACTTACTAACGACAAATGCAAAGCAGAATGTCTTCAACAGAGACATATTCCCGAAGAATTTTCAGTTCTCATTATAAATCTCAACATCCTAGATGCAGACGTGCATATAGTTTCAATGTGACTATACTCTGTTTTTTTAACTAGGAGGAGTGATTTAAATTTGCCGCGCTAAAACCTACACCTGTAATTGGCCAACACCGAGTCTATTTTACATAATGCTAAGTGGTTGCATTTCAGTTAACAGTTTTGTGCTCGTAACTTCTTTTTCCGTAATTCTAAAAGTAAAAAATCCGCGGTGGTCCTCACGAAACTTTCTTATACTTTATTTCTGAAAAAACTTTTCAAACAAATGTTTTTTTTAAATTCCACTATATAACCGTTATACGAACAATTTTTGCCAAAAGAACTTAATATGATTGATTTTTGGAGGTTTGTACATGACATAAAGAAAGGTGACAACACAGAAGCCTACTCTAACATTAATTTCCTTGTAAAAAATCTTCTTGTACTACCGCACAGTAGTGCGAGCGTTGAAAGAATTTTTAGTGTGATAAACTTGAATAAAACCAAATTACGCAATAGACTACAACTTGATACTTTATCAGGAATCATTCATACCAAAAGATTGATCGATAAAGAGTGTTATTCTTTGAAAATAGATGGGAGTCTTTTGAGGAATTTTAAAGAAGATATTTATAAAAATTCATGAAAACCTAATGTTTTTCGAATACTTCATCTGATTTTTTACTGTAATTTATAGTTTTATATAATATGTATATATTATTAATGTCAGAATTTATTTTTTGTTGTACCTTATTGATACTGAATATATGTCTTGTTTCATTTAATAATCACCAGAATTTATTAGAATAAGAAAAGTTTCTCACCATTCACAACAAACTATCAAAAATCACCAAATCTGGTGAAAAATCACCAACTCTGGCAACGCTGTAAAGGGATCTCGTAAGGTGCTCACACAACAGAACCTAACGTGAAAGCAACCAATATTACGACTTTTGAATCCCAACGAGATAAATAAAGAAGGTAAAATACGACAATATGTTATGTATTCACGGACCCTTGTAATGTGTCGGGCAAATGTTAGTTTTATTTGACAGTTATTTATTCTTCGGAAGGGATTTATTACTACCGGCTATAACGTATGCACTTATATTACTAACTAAATGTATTTACAATGTGTGGAGGGCTGAGATCATAACACATTTTATGTGGGCTATTTTTTCTACTTTACTAATTTATTTAAAATATTAATGCATACTACGATAACAAACCATACAAATACGGCGTCACTATTCAGTTTCGGATTAATGTCTGATAATAAGGTATATTACTATGCATGCATGTAAAAGTAGGTCTATCTATCGTTGTTACACCGATTATTCTATAATATTCTTTTACAATGGGCCTCATAAATTTCAACCACACATTCAATGTTGCCAATAGTAGTAGCATCATAGACTAGCATTCAAACATTTTAACGTTCAGCTTTATACATAAAACTAATAAAGTGAAAGATCAAAACAATTATATGAAGAATAGTTATTCGCAATTTTATTCGTAGGGAGATATCAGTTCGTAAAGCGTTGACGAATTGGCAAGAAAAAAATAGTAGGGAATTTAATACTGATATGTTTACACGGATGTAGGAAAAAGATTGACAAGCAGGGTGTTTCTTAGTGCTTGACATGGCATTATCATATGTGAGGCTTTGTCATTACATATTACAAGGCATTGTGATGTATGCATCGATTATTTACAGTGTATTACCCGTAACAACGGTTAAACTTGTTTACATGGGTGCATCTATACATTTTGTTAATAAATGATTGTAAGCAGCTGGACATGAGGCAACATTTTACAATTGACATTTATTTAACGAATCGTCATCTATATGTCGATTGCAGCAAAATGTAAGTATTTTAACTAAATTGTATGGGTAAAATAGTGTACATTTACTCACGGATCAACCCAATTGGTGACTTGCATCTTAACTAAGATATCAAAACACTGAATTGTAAAACTTGTTGCAGAGTGACGTTAATTTACATCTCAACATAGCAAATAATCAATCGTGTTAGTCTTCAATGATGCCTGACATAGTAAAATCACTATAACTACACAACTGAAGTGTATAGCAAAATGAAACAGTCTGAAATGTCAATGATGCACGTCTTCAGGCCAAGCGTGGGACAATGCTTAAGGCGTTGTTTGAGTTCTGGCATGAGACGGTGCTCTTCACTGTACCCCAATTTATATTATAAGATAATCTAACACTAAATATGATTTTTTTATTTGTAGTGCCGAATGGCTTCGAGGTTTCCATAACTACCAAACAATTTGAAAGATTAAGAATCGAAGAAATCATCCACTGGATAAGAAATAACAAAAAATAGAAAATGACTAAAATGTAAAAGCACCTGACACGCCATGGTCAAAGCGTAAAAGAAACAGACAAATTCATTTGTGTCTTAGCAACATCGTGCTTATTATTGTGAACATTAGAAGTAGGAAAATCATCTACTATTGTGATAAATAATGACTTTTTGCTTGCTCTTTTATGGAGCTATATAACTGTTTAAATTACATAACAATAATCACAACAAATTGCGGAAAGTAGAAACACTCCACTTGATGTGGCTTATACATTTCAATAAGTTTCACCTATGTTTTGCTGTAGGTGCATATTGGATCACATTACGATCAAAACATCAGCACGCAAACATTGTTAATTAATCCAAAGATATTTACACATTTCACGTAGTATTTGAACACGGAGACAAGTATGTGGATTTCAATAAGCAGGCTCTGGGGGCTATTCACCCCGGAGGTATCTATTGAATCACATTCTTAATGAATTGATATTTGCAAACTGCCCTGTCATATATTACATGGTATTTGAACACCCAGACAAGTATGAGGATTTCAATAAGCAGGCTCTGGGGCCATTCGCTCCGGAGGTATCGATTGAATCCCACTGTTCACAGTTAGTGATATGCTGAGAACATTTTGATAGCAATCCGAGTAATGCGGTACTGATAAACACTGATGCTACTTGTGTGTGTTTGACAACATAATGATGGAATGATGCAGTGAAGTTGGAACATTGTGAATGTTAATTTTGAGACTTGATCCAGCCTGTATTGTGAACTTTATATGTTTACATAATATAACATATCTGAAATGTGGAGGCACAGAAAATTAAATGGAATTGCCTGAATATGTATCTTTCTCATGTGAAAATTGTTATTTATTGATATGCTACAATTTCGTAAGTGTTATTTTTTGGTACTGGTACAAATTTTTATTGGATCTTAACAATAACCTTTAACGGTAGCATTCACTGAATGCTCCAATGAGTGCTAAATCAAATTAAACGATCATGTACAGTTTTCTTCTGCAGAAAATAGAGCATTTTAGTTATTTAACATCACAGATCACAAATGAATAGAGATTGGTTTATTTCATCTCTCGAAAAAAAAATTGATTATTTCTCGGCTTCGTATCCAGCAAGTTGCTCTCATGCGAAAGCAGTCAACGTATGATATTTCACTTCAACGTATGCATTTTCATGCATATTTAATGTTAACATCGAATACTGCTCTCACAGAGACAATGACATTTCTTTTGTAACTATTCTTAAAATAAACAACCTATTACACAACTACATCAATGCATAATTGCAAGTCACTAAGTATGCCCACATAATATCCTAAGAGTTTCTTGTACAGAATTTTCTATGCCTCACTTCAAAAATACTGCATATTCCTTTTCGTAGTTCCTTCGATTTTGTTGGAAGCAAGGCCGAAAGCATTAATTTAGCTTCTAATTCGCTATTTTTGGGTAACAAATCCATTTTGTTTACCATTTTCACAATTTTTTTTTAAATATGCAGTGGTCCTGCACTTAATTTTCTTTGTTCCATTTACTATAAAACGATTTAGTTTTAGCGCGTCTGCAGGCTAGTGTATAGCAAGTGAAAAAAAAATCATTTTTGGTTTTCGCTTTGCGGCAATGGCTGTGCGCTCTCCCTGCTTCGACCTCCACTCGAACCAATCTCGAAACAATTTCTCTATCCTTATAATATATCATTAATATTTTAATCTTGTTTTTCACAATCAATTAATAATATATGCATATGCTTTTAATTCATTTTATAATGAAATAATTTTGATAATAATTTAAAAAAAATAGTTAGTGTTGATTAAAGTTTGAATATTATTAACTACTGCAATGGAAAGAGTGTCAATGATTTACTTGTTAACATTTTTGCACCATGCTTTCTCATTAATTTCATGTCATATTTTTCATTTTCCGAATTTCTTCTTACAGAGAAATTGCAAAAGCTATAGCAATTACACCACAATCATACCCGTTTAGATATTGCTGTACCTGAAGATAGGGGAGAGGGGGACACATTGGGACGTTTGAAGCATTTTCCAATCAGAAGTATTTATTTTTTATCGAAATCATTTTATTTTTGGTCAGCACAAACTTGGCAAATGTCTTATGGGCGCAGAACTGTGGACACACGTAAATTACATATAAAACTACCAAATAAATAATAAATAATGTTCTTAAAAGACATTAAAAGAACTAAGATCTATTGGAAACTTCTTTATTGAGCTTGCACGGCTTGTAGTATTGATTTCTTTGGGTTTTGGAAGTTTCATTTCAATTTGCTCAAACTCTAGCAAGTCCTAGTCAACCTCCGCGGGAAATACAAAACCACTCCCCTTTTTTCTCAAGAAATTTTCTTTGTATAATACTTTGCTAACAGTAAGTCTCCTATTAACCCTTAACTGGTGACATGACAAATTCATAACACTATAAAGGACATGACGTCTCACAGGCTACTACTTGTAAATTCATTTTTGCTATGAAAATCAACTTAGGTGTTTCAAAATTGTCTTAATATTTAACCATCGGTATGTAATGAAAATCACATTAGTAAATCAAATCAATTTTTTTTATAGAATATAAAAAGAACGAAACACTTATTATTAGTGGCATTTTCAGCCTCAATTGGTATGAGATCCTTATTTTATGTTCCAGTCGACCTTATGCGAGGAAAACGATAAATTTAACACTTTTTACTTAAAGTCTAATCCAGAGAGAAACGAAAAAAACAAAATAGTCACTTCCAAATACTAAAAATTAAAATTCTGACAATGACTCAATTCAGCATAAATTACTGGCAATTTTTGCACAAGGGGCAAGAACATTGCAAACATACGGAATCGTAACACCCGACACACATGTACACTGTCATTCTGTGCAATTTGGGTGGACAAATCCTGCATGCCCTTCATTTGCCTTGACTAGTTTCATGACTTTGGACGTCTTCGACCATATCGTCACCCAGAACTCGCCTTATCACTAAGCGTAACTCCCTGGGTAATTGACTGCAGACTACACGTCTCTGGATATGAGGGAGAACTAGCGAACGAGCTAAAGTCTTTAGGAAATCTCCTCTTTCTACAATCTTGGGTTGATGCATGTTGTATAGTATATAAGCGTTCATGCTGCTCAAATCCAGAACGCGGTAAAACACCACCATTGGCCATCTTCTAGTTCGGCGGTTGCTGGAATAAATGGAACATTTCTTGTCTGCTTCGTCGACACCTCCTTTAGTTGCGTTATAATAAAGAATGATTTCAGGATTTTTAGTATCCTCGTCAACCTCGTTAGTATGATGCATTGAAGACACAAGTATCACAGCCCTATTCTTCTTAGGCACGTATGGGCATAAAGTTTTGGTATTTGTAAAACCAAACAAAGTAGACTGGGTTTCTCGGTTTTTTGGGGTTTAAATTCGCTGGGTATTTCGCGTTTATTTCTTTTTCATAGTACCCACGTAAGTAAGCTTCCGTTTTGAAAGTTTATCAACGAGTTCTATAGAAGAGAACCAGTTATCATCAGTCACATTTCCGCCTTCGATTGGCTGCGTCAACCGCAGGATACACTGAGTAGGCACGAGAAGTTTTTCACCTTGGTTGGTCAATCCTTCACCATCTGAGCCTTTTCCAGTATAGACATATCCATTATAAAAGTAGGAATTTTTTGCACACATAAGGCTCGTATGACCAGTCCGTATTTGCCTGGTTTCTTTGGCATGTATGAAATCATATGACTTCTTCCACCAAACTTCACTAACATCTCATCTACTGTGACGAATTCACTCAATTCATATAATTGTTGAGAATTATCGACAAACTTGTTGAAAATAAAAGATATATCAGCTAGTCTGTCATTTTGTTTCCTTTCGGCGCGATCATCTGGATTGTCGAATCGCAAGCACAGTAGCAAAACAAGAAATCTATTTTCTGACATGCAACACCTAAAAATCTCGCAACCTGTACCATCTCGAGCGAATAAATAACTTGAGCGTTCATGATTAGATTTCAAGACAGTTGAATATAGTAAAAGATCTAAAAAAGCCTTTAGCTCGGTCATATCTATGTCTTTCAGTTCAGGTTTATTCTGACGAGCAAACTTTATCCTGTAACTAGAGATTTTATTATTTGTCCAGATCAAAATATGATTTAGCATTTCTTCGTCAAATAATTTATTCCAGATGCTGGAAGGGTCTTTTTCATCCTGAACTGTCAATTTTGAAGCACAGGCACGAGTAATTATATTATGCTGAGGTGTGCGTACCCTAGTATTAGGAGGAACCTTTGACCATTTACAACGATTTTTACCGTAATAAAAATTTGACTGCCGTAATTCCGAGATAGGCACGTCGTCTTCATCTATAGAACTATCGCTGTGAGCTTCTTCTAGAGCGATCTGACTCCTCTGAATCTCCAACTCGATCACGTTCATGATTGTGTAAATAGTCGCTCTCAGATATAATACAATCTTCAAAATCACCTTCGCTATCAGATTCGTCCGAAGCTAACAACAGGGAATTGATTTCCTCTTCAAATGACGGACTACCCGCATTATTTTTCTTTTTGATGGCTCAACTGAACTTGTTTTCGGACGCTGACGTTTATTACCGTTCTCTGCCATTTTGTACTACAAAATATAAAAATAAAAAAAATAGTTCAAAAAAATATTTTGTATGGCAACTAGGGACATGAAACCTGACAGGCTACGTCCGATTTTTCGATGAGTGTTACTCACGTCTTATACGACCGACAACACTTCTGCCTCCTTCCGTGGTCTATTTACTACTAAAACAAAAGCTAGCGAAGTAGCGAGACGCTGAGTCGCGGCAAGCGGGGGGAGTGGCCAATTCTAAGAATTCGCAACACGCGCGACGCTTGTGAGACTCCATGTCACTGGTTAAAGGTTAATATATTTGGCAAGTCGGTTACTGGGTCTAATAGAGGTAAAATCTGATGATACATTCGTCAACTGATTGTTCCTTGCTAAATTCACTAATAAAATCTGACTCTTCATCGTCATAAATAACAATCTTGCTTTTACTTGACTATTTTTTCGTCATCAAATAATTTTTTCTTTCCGTTTGTTTTGTCTATTATTTTTTGATCAAGACAATCTTTATTTAAGAATTCTAGATTTTCCTGGCTGTCTACTTTACTTAGTAGAAATTTTCCTTTGTCTCTTGGTCGGTCGTATACTTTCAGGAGTGATCACCCCTTCTGTCAAACTAAGGCAACTGGCTGGGTGTATTTCTATAAACTTCTTGACTTGTTGAGGGCACGTTGTCAGTAATACATGCAGCCGCAAAATCATCTCTCGCACAAATATTTGTGTTAGATGGCACAATGCCACATTTCCTAAACCCCGAGCAAATATTATCCAAGATTTTAATCTTCATAATAGGCTTGACCGGCTAATTCTGCGATTTCATAAATGGACACCCGTTTGCCAGGATTGGAAATAAGCCAGTCGTTAAAGACAGCTTTCAAGTAAGTTTTAAAAGGTCCACACAGGCACACATCGAGATGTTGAAGACGATGTGTACAATGGGGCGGAAATGTTATAAATATTATACCATTGTCCCTACAGAAAATTATTGTCTCCAAACCAATGTGTGATTTGTGCTTCTACAAATAATGATGCCAGCCGGATCCTGATTTGTTCGATAATCCCTTACTACCATTAGACGCACCTTTCATAAATACCGGCTTCTATTTAGCCCTTGGAAAAATATACACGGGCGGCACTGTATTTCCGAAGGCATTAATGACGGTGACTCCAGTTTTGTCAAGGTTATAAATATTTTCTGGTGATATTCTATATTTGTCTAAAGCAATTTGCAAAATTATCGAAAAATTGTTTTACGCTGGTTTCGTTAATTAATGTTGCCTTAGCAAGACTGGTGTTTTCAGGAAACGACGAAAAGATTTCATTTTCATGAAAGATTTCATCCAGTCCAAACCCGTATTTTTGAACTTTGCATTACATACTCGCATAATTGTTTTCTTGGCTTGCGGTAAAAACTTTTTGGGGGCTTTATTTGGACTGAAATGGTCACTGAAATACAATTTTTGAATCGCTTGCCACTGTGGCAAGATCCATGGTTCCAGGTTGCAAGTCGAATTCGTATTCTTCGGTCGGTCGAACGGGGCAAGAGATTCCCATATTTTTGTTTTCTTCGTGTTTAACTGCAGCGACAATGTCTTCCTCAGATATGGAAGCACGAACTGTTTTTCTTTTATATGTACACACTATTTTCTATGTCCTGAAACATTTTTTTAAATAGGTATTTCAACTGATTTTATTAGGCGGGGCCACATTGGGACCGTCTCAATGTGCTCCTTACTTTTTGTCCGAAAGTGACCCCCGTGACTTTAATCAGCATAAGATCATTTGCGAAAAAATAGGTTTGTACAGCAAATAAAACTGTGAACATCAACCTAATTATTGTGTGTTCTTAGTAGTCAACTAGTTTTGAACGGTTTTCATATTATATATAAAATATCCACTCCCCAATTTTCAACCAAATTTTAACAGAAACTACAAGAATACACTTAATAATAATAATATATTTATTGGTTCATGTCAATGAAAATATCATTAAACAGAAATATTTAGAATCATATACATAATATAACATTTTACATAAACCAAAAAGTTCTAAAATCAGTTAAGCTGCATAGCTGCGCCCTGTTCTGTCTTCATCAATCTTAAATAATGAGAATAAAAAGAAACTAAAGCAAACATGAAGCAAACTAAAAAAATTGTATAACCCTTACTGACGCACAAAGACTCGAAAATAAAATATAGAATCGAAACAATACCAAAGACGTGTACTCAATGTCCGCCAAATAGAACAACTTGTTCCCCAAACAGTTGTTTGCACATTGGCGCCCTAAATGTGATAACTGGCAGCAGTTTGAATTCAGCAGGAATATTATTTAAACCATTTCCAGCATTGTAACTAAATGATCTTTTAAAGAAAGCGGTAGTATGAGCAGGTATGTCGACCATATCTTTACGACGAATGTTTATGTTGTGTATGTCCGCCCTAAATCTTACCTTTGCCACAATGTATGGTGAAGTACCAGACGTAATAATTTTATGGTTGAAGCACGCAAAATGGACTATTAATATGATTATTAACACGCAAATTTGTATCTACATGCAAACCTAAATTCTTCGTGCATTATTTATGTACAAGTTATACTCCACTTCTCTCTGGCAAACAACATAAAACACGATTTTGTAGAATTTAGTTTCAATTGATGTTCGGACGAAATTTCGACAAGTTTAAATAAATGTAGATTAATCGTGTGTATTGCTTCATAGCTCCTCTGGGTAAAATGAAAAATATATCTGTGTATCATCAGCAAACATATGAAATTTAGACCTGCATTCACAGAATTAAAAAAAATGATGTGTACAGGATGGGGCAGCTCATACGACACGGAGTTTCTATGGAAAACCATGGCCAGAATAGGTAATATAATATAGGGTATGTCATTTAAAAGTTCTTCATCTTCGAATATCGAAATTTTCCAATCATATTTTTCAGCCTGTATAATTTTTGACATCGAAATATCAATGAATATAGATTTACGACCATCATTTGAACGATCAAGGCTGATGTAGTGATTCAAAATGAATTACTGAGGCAGATATAAAATTTTATTTGGTACGCATTTCAACAAATCTTCAAATATTTCGAAAACGATAAAAGATAGGTATAGGGAATATTGCAGGAATTCACCCTCATTCGTACTCTAGATTCCATTAAAAATGATATGTATCTTTTTTTGTAACATCCTGTATATCTCAAAATAATTTTAAATTGTGCATACAGATATTCTACATCTAGCCAACCACAAAGAAATTCGCAATATTCCATGGTTTTCCATAGAAACTCCTTGTCGTATGGGCTGCCCCAGCCTGTATATAGAATACAATAACGGTCCCAAAATGGACCTCTGACATTATCGGTAGGATACTAATACGCCCTAAGTCACCCAGCTGCCGAGGTTTATTGTTTTTTGTCAGAGGAAAGACCCGCGCTATTTTCCATATATCAGGAAAAACTCCAGTCGTCAAACACTCATTATAAATATGGATTAGCAAAGACAATAATAGGACAACAATAATGTATCATTTTTATAGAAATATTGTCAACACCCTGAGATTTCGATTTAGTTTTGCTTAAAATTTTGTTTACCTGCTCTTCTGTAACTACAGAGAACTTAAATTTTATGATCTTTGTTTTGGTATTTTGTAGATAAAAATAAAAAATTCCAGCATCTGGTTCAGTTATTTGTGATGCAATGTTACTAGTAGTAGGTATTTGCCAATTCATAAACCTCCTCCTGGAACAATGTAACTCAAGGTCAAGGTCCAGGTCACACTGGGTGACCATGCCCCTGACCTTGACCTTGACCTACATTGTTCCAGGAGGAGGTTTATGAATTGGCAAATCAAGGTCAAGGTCGCGGCCAATGTCAAGGGTAAGGTGAAGGTGATAGCGATGACCAAGGCTACGGTCAAGGTCAAACAAGACCAAGGCCACGTCGAAGGTTGAATATAAGAAAAATTTCAACGTCAGCCCCACTCGAGTATGAAGGAGGGAAGCAATATAAGAGAACTGCTACGCATAGGTCGTTATAGAGTAATCAGTTCTGTCAAGTGTAGTAGTAGTAGTAGTAGTAGTAGTAGTGAACAGTGTGTTGCTGAAACAAAATGTTGCTGACCTTGACCTACATTGTTCCAGGAGGAGGTTTATGAATTGGCAAATCCAGGTCGAGGCCGATCGGAAAAAATAATATGACTATGACCTTGAACACAGAGCTGACCTCGACCTTCGAATTGATCCGGTTTTGCCTAGTCATATGCTTTGACCCCGGTTAAAGCCATTGTCGACGATGAAACATGACCTAAAGCGTTTTAGGAGGAGGCTTAGGACGACCTCGAAATAAAATCATTTAACACGAGAAATAAAATAGTAGCGATGACGTCAGACTTGTACCAAATTTATGAGGAATTTATTAGTGATGGGCATAATCGAGATATTTCAATAATCGATTATTACTAATCGATATAATTTAATAATCGACAGGCTTAGGACGACTTCGAAATAATCATTTAACACGAGAAATAAAATAATAACGATGACGTCAGACTTGTACAAAATTTATGAGGAATTTATTAGTGATGGGCATAATCGAGATATTTCAATAATCGATTATTAGTAATCGATATAATTTAATAATCGACAGGCTTAGGACGACTTCGAAATAAAATCATTTAACACGAGAAATAAAATAGTAACGATGACGTCAGACTTGTACCAAATTTATGAGGAATTTATTAGTGATGGGCATAATCGAGATATTTCAATAATCGATTATTAGTAATCGATATAATTTAATAATCGACTAATATTAGTAGTTAAAATTAGTAGTAGTAATACTAATTAATGCAACGTACAACATAAACGTTCTAAAACCACTAACAGTGTGTTTTCTAAAGCCGTGTAACTTACAAATTTACATAGAAACAAACTGTCGTCTAAAAATTTAGATAAAATTATGTTCTTTAATACCACTTTGGAGTTGTTATGAATAGTTTGCCTTTTATTCTGTTAATTATTTTGAAAATGTATCTTGTCAAATCTGACAGCAAAATGTAAAATTTACACGAAAGATGGTCTAATCTTACACCTCAATGGTGTAGTGAACATTAATTAAAACATGTCCATGAAGACTAACTGGTGGATCGCTAGACAATATTGTTTCTGTGTTATTACCCTTCGTCATGTAAAGGTATTTCAACAACTAAGGTTCTTGGTAATCGCTACTGACGAAGGGTAATAACCCAGAAACAATATTGTCTAGCGATCCACCAGTTAGTCTTCATGGACCTGTTTTAATTAATGTTCACTACACCATTGAGGTGTAAGATTAGACCATCTTTCGTGTTAATTATTTTGACTGTTGATACCTACTTCTTATAAATTTTTTTATTAATTATTATTATTGTTTAAAATAGAGTTATTAATTTATTATACAGGTACCTTTTTTTATTGAGAATTATACCTTTGTTGTTATTTGCTCATATTTTTTATAAATATTATTGTAAATTTTGAAGCGTTTTATTTACTAACGTAATATCATCAACACGATTGTACTTATTTAAATTATTGTTTTCTTCAATCGGACAATGAAGATCGATAGAGACTACAAAAAATAATTGAAAGAGAATCGGCCATGGCTTCGCGTAACGTTAGTTGTCATAATCGAGTCGACCTGCAACCAACGAGTGCAGCATCCAGTTATATTGAGTTACCCGGTAGCATAAAAGCAAAGAAAGATGTAATCATTACTGAAAAACTATCTCGCCAACATAAATATATAGGTATATAACATATAATTGCAAATTGTATTGCACATGTGCACGCGATAAATGTTGCTGTGTAACTGACTAAAATTATTGTATTACCGACAAATAAACGTTTCAAGGTTTCAGCATTCACTTGATGTCGCCAAAATAAAACATAATGTCACGCGCCGCGCGATGTGAATTCCGAGTTTCGCACGTGATGTTTGGCGGACCACGCTCGGCAGGTGTCGCAACTTGCATCGATAGCTGGTAATTGACTATTCAGGACCAACTAGTGGTAGCGCATTTGCGAGTCGTTGGAACACGCTTACGAGTCGAATTGAATAATAAGCAGTCCTGCTCAACTAGTCAGGTATACACGAGAGTACATTCAAGGTCAACTAGGCCAGTGCAATCACTGCAACAACGGGAAAATAAACGTTTCTGTTTGGCGGACTACGCTCACCCGTTGCCGTAACTTGCATCGATAGCTGGTTCCGCGTACAAGGTTAACACATTATGCATATACATTGCCAATGCCATTGCAGTCAATTGCGCGGCATTGACATTCCGCTGCGATACAGACAAATAAACGTTTCAAGGTTTCAGCAATGCCTTGAAAACATAATTAACGAATGGAAGTTAGTTTATATTAATTGTAGATTTAAATTATTGAAAAACTACCTACATAACATTTAATTACAAATTGTATTGTAAATAAATTCAAAAGTGTCGATGAATTTATTTCAACTATATTCGCAATTACATATCTTAATTTCTCAATCAACTAGTTATCGAAGACATATAAGCCTTCTAGCGGCAACGTACAGTGCTTAATATATATATATATATATATATAATAAAAAAAGTCAGGTGTATAACGCGGGGACAATGAATTAAGGAAAAGATATAACGGCTCAAACCCGCAAGGAAGCACGCAGCCGCCGACACGTGTTTCAGACTCATTAGTCTTCATCAGGGCGGCACAGCCAAAAAGAAGATGGTCACAATTTGGAGATCCAATACAAACGGAGTCCAACGCAAGCGACCGACCACCACATTGCGGCTCCAGTCAATCTACCCAACTAATTGTGGGCGAAAACCAACCTGGCCACGTGGGAGGACATAGCCACTTACATGAACAACCGTGCCGAGGATATACAATAATAAAAAAAGTCAGGTGTATAACGCGGGGACAATGAATTAAGGAAAAGATATAACGGCTCAAACCCGCAAGGAAGCACGCAGCCGCCGACACGTGTTTCAGACTCATTAGTCTTCATCAGGGCGGCACAGCCAAAAAGAAGATGGTCACAATTTGGAGATCCAATACAAACGGAGTCCAACGCAAGCGACCGACCACCACATTGCGGCTCCAGTCAATCTACCCAACTAATTGTGGGCGAAAACCAACCTGGCCACGTGGGAGGACATAGCCACTTACATGAACAACCGTGCCGAGGATATACAATAATAAAAAAAGTCAGGTGTATAACGCGGGGACAATGAATTAAGGAAAAGATATAACGGCTCAAACCCGCAAGGAAGCACGCAGCCGCCGACACGTGTTTCAGACTCATTAGTCTTCATCAGGGCGGCACAGCCAAAAAGAAGATGGTCACAATTTGGAGATCCAAATCACAATTAGTTGGGTAGATTGACTGGAGCCGCAATGTGGTGGTCGGTCGCTTGCGTTGGACTCCGTTTGTATTGGATCTCCAAATTGTGACCATCTTCTTTTTGGCTGTGCCGCCCTGATGAAGACTAATGAGTCTGAAACACGTGTCGGCGGCTGCGTGCTTCCTTGCGGGTTTGAGCCGTTATATCTTTTCCTTAATTCATTGTCCCCGCGTTATACACCTGACTTTTTTTATTATTGTATATCCTCGGCACGGTTGTTCATGTAAGTGGCTATGTCCTCCCACGTGGCCAGGTTGGTTTTCGCCCACAATTAGTTGGGTAGATTGACTGGAGCCGCAATGTGGTGGTCGGTCGCTTGCGTTGGACTCCGTTTGTATTGGATCTCCAAATTGTGACCATCTTCTTTTTGGCTGTGCCGCCCTGATGAAGACTAATGAGTCTGAAACACGTGTCGGCGGCTGCGTGCTTCCTTGCGGGTTTGAGCCGTTATATCTTTTCCTTTATATATATATATATATATATATATATATATATATATATATATAAACAAATGTAAGCTATTATAAATTTAAGTTTACATTAGTCTTGAATTCATATTATTACTGTTTATTGTTTATTGTTTAATAAAATTGGTTTTAAATTAAAAACTTGTTTGTTTATATTAATTGTAGATTTAAATTATTGAAAAACTACCTATATATAACATTTAATTACAAATTGTATTGCGAATAAATACAAAAGGTGTCGATGAATTTATTTCAACTATATTCGTAATTACATATCTTAATTTCTCAATCGACTAGTTATCGAAGGCATATCAAAATGCGAGGTATTATAAATTTAAGTTTACATTAGTCATGCATTCATGGTATTACTGTTTACTGTTTAATAAAATTGATTTTAAATTAAAAACTTGTTTGCATGGTGTGTAATTATATTTTCGATGAGTAGTAAATTGACGGAAGTGCACTCAACTATGTGCATGCTATATGACGTCACAAAACAGGATTAATGAATAATATTTAATTCAAATTAATTGTAGATTTAAATTATTAAGTTAGTGATGTAGTTTTTGGAGAAAACGTGACGATATTTACTATTCGGACGTGTTACCATATTTTAAATTTTGGAGTGACAGGACCTAATTTTTTTATTGAATTGAACCTTGTGTTCAATAGAGTATAACCGCTCCCCCGGTAGACTGCACTTGACTTCATACGTATTGTACTATGCATAGCATTATTGTATGTTTGCATCAATTTGAACAGTAACCTCAACCACTGATAATTCTCATGCATGCTCAATTCCTCCCACATCTTACCCTTGAAAGTTATAAAGAAAAAAGGGAAAACTTATAATAACAATTATAAGATAAAAACCCCTTACCACACTTGATTTTTACAAATCTAAATACGTATTTCGGCAACTACGTTGCCATATTCAGTAGAATCTGAAAGGATGAGTGTTAAACATAGTATTTCTAGTTAAGGTAAACACCTTTGAAGATATTCTCTTCACTAGATCACCAGTGGGATAACACTGTGTTTTAATAATTCTAGTGTTATGAAAAGTTGTGTTTATAGAGCAAAATTAAACAGAAGAAATAAGTTCTAATGAGTAGTACGTGACTGTAATAATGCAATAATTTTTTAATTAAATGTTATTTCTGAATTGAAAAAACTTACCCTTTCTACACAATATTTTATTCACACTAGATGTGTATTTCGACAACTAAGTTGTCATCTTCAGCAGTGTACTATAAACAAACTTATACACAAATACTGAGAAACCCATTACCAAAAATGGTTAACACAACGAAAAGTAAGTTAAATGATTGTCCACAATTACTAATAGCCCGTCTTAGATTTAAATGGTCAATTTCTAACCCTGTCATGTCCAAAATGTATTACTTACCGAAAATTCACAAACCTGGTAAGTCGGTGAGACTAATTGTCTCCGGTATTAACTCACCCACTTACCTGCTCTCAAAATGGTTGACTAACGAATTTAAAAATTTGTCCCTGAAACAAAATAATTTTGTAGTTGAAAATTCATTAGGATTTGTAAATAATGTTAAAAATTTGAAATTGCAAAGAGATTTCTTTAATTCACAACGCAATTAGATATAAGTTACTTACTTAAATGTACGTTACAAGAAATTAGACATAATTCACTTACTTAGATGTACGTTGCCTGTGTTTATGACACATAAGAATTGTAATTATTGTAGGTGTATTTGAAATAAAAGATTGCTGAAAAGTATAATAGTAATTTATTGATATTGTTCAATTATCATAATACGTTATCCTTAGCTATCCATTGATTGTGATCAACTACCAACTACCACCATTTGACCAGTGCTTGATTCCCTTTTCGACGAAGTGCTTTTTCAACTAAATACACGTCTGCATGTTTTACATTGTGCAATTCGTGCTCATAGAAGCCTCCATGAATTAATTTCCCTCTACCATCTTTGATGATATAAGTTCAAGGATAAGTATTTTGTATGCCTGCAATGGTAAATATCTCATTGAACCAATTAGAGCTGTAGTTCTTCGTAAAAGCGTGACGGTGTTTACTAATCCGAATATGTTGACATACTTTAAATTTCGGGTGCGCAAGATCTACAACTTTTACCGAATAGAACATTGTTTTCAAAATAGCTGATGCGTTTCGTCGGTTAACAGCAATTGGTTTCATACATATTGTTCTATGCACAGTGTTATTATAATTATGTATCAATGTAGGTAACTCCAACCATTGATAATTCCCCTGCATGTTGAATTCCTTCAACATTTTCTCGTTAAGAGTTCTGTTGAACTTCTGTTGTAGTGATTAATGCCGTATTGTAACATCACTTTTTAGAGTCGGTATTGTAAAATTCCTGACCGTCAGTTTGCAAATTTTTAGGTACGTTGTGTTTCTTAGAAATACAACAGAATTTTCTTGATCGCCTTCGTCACCTCTTTACCAGTTTTGTTTTTGAGAGGAACTGCCCAGGCGTATTTCTAGAACGCGTTAATGACTGTGAGAATGTACTTGTTGTCATTCTCGTTCGCGTATGGAATCATTTCGACAAGATCTGCTTAGTACAAATCATTTAAACCTTTAATTATTACCCTTCGCCTCCTAAAATATCGCCTGGCAGGAGCGTGAAGTTCATTGACGAGATCGCGTTTAACGTTTTTCATCCCATGTATTCTATTAACCATTCGACGAAAAATGATTTTCGTTTTTTTTCGGAAACTTATTCTTACAGCGAATGAGATCTCATCGATTCAGTAGAGTTCCCTAGACCTTCTGGGGTTCCGTATGGTTGACATATATTTGAACATTATCCGTCATTGTGCATCCTTTATTTGACCCTCATAGAACAGGTTCTTATATTCATTTGTGGAATCCTTGTTTGGAGTGTAAAGTATTCGTTACCAGAATCGACAGTACCATTCCCGCATAAAGTGAAAATGTTCGTGTAATCACTCCCGGTTTAGCAATATATTCCACCATAGTGTGTACGGAGAGGGATTTTCAGAATTTATCAAGTGTGGCATGAGCATGAGCATGCTTACCGAATCGACTGAGTGACATGTTACATCTTCTATCTTACACAGAGTTCTGACGCTGTTCGTATAGATTGACTATTATAAGCTGATCTATCGAATAACGCCTGCTTCTTTTAATTCTTCAATTATGGAAATAATTTCTTTGTGATGCCCTGTATGACCCGCCGTCTGAGATGCGATTAATAGACGTAACCGATCCACGAGTTCATTGACATTATCCCAATATTCATATTCCCTCACAGCATCAGGCACCACTTGCTTGTGTAACATCCCACCTTTTTAGGATGAAGCCAATACCTCGTCCGATAAACGTATGGTTTGTTACCGTCTATGATATTTCACGATGTTAACGAATTTTTCATTTTCGAAGACCTCAACCAATTCACAATCGGTCTCGTAATCCTTAGTGGTTGAATATGAGTTCAAACAACCCGATGGTTTCGTCGTAGGACAATCCACCTATTATACTTACCATCTTACCATCAAATTGAACCGGACTTTTCCGATGTAAAAACCGACTGTGGTCGCACGGATACCGTACTGTTGATCATACTCATCGTTAAGATTCAGCTGTTAGAGCTTGACCCGTCGGTTTTTTTTTGGGTGCGAACTTCATCGACGCTTCACTTTTTCAATCTGAAACTGACTTACACCTTTCATATGCTCCAACGTATCATGAGCACTATCTATTTCAGACATGGGTCAAACGTAATCTCTTTGCTCTGTTTTCGACTGACGACGTTACGTGACAACTCTTAATAAATTTATTACACCTAATTGTTTCGAGATATCCTTAAGTGGTTGTTGAAGCGGCGCGTACTGCGCTTCAGCACGAACTTTTTGCTTCTTTAATGTCCCCTTTTAAAGCTCGAATTTTATGTTGCACATCTCTCGCGCACTGATAAGTTGCTGTGCCAGCGTTGTATTCATAATTATTATTATCCGATCGATGCTCGACAAATGTGTGTGAGTTCATCCCACGTTACGTCATCCATCAGGTGATCGTTGTGAATGTGTCTCAAATTTGTCAAATCTTGCCGAAATAAAACTAACTAAGTTACAATTGTCGCGGATCAGTTGTTTTGGAATAACACTGATAAAAGCAATCGACATTTTCTTGTCGACCGTATGAGAAACATTATTTTATGATATTTTGCCCCGTCGGATTTACATCATCGACGATCACACTCTGACTTGTGAATGTGGAGGAAATTCATCCACATTTGAGCATTCAACGTAACAGCACTCAGTCAATGGTTGCAATAATCGGTGTAGATATTCGTATTTATTTTGATAAAGGGAGCTCTACAGCACAGATATACGTTAAGGTAACGCAAACCAGCAGATGCAGTTAATAGTGATAACATGACATTGGTTTTTCCCGACCCAGATCCACCTACTATTAAACAACGGTTAGAATTCCCTCCGAATAGTGCACTATGTCTTTTGAAAGATGCATCATCCGTACCGTACGCAAAGTTTTGAATTTGTAAGGATATGGGCTGTGTGATAATTGTGAGGTCTTCCATTACGTTAACTAAAGATGAATATTGTCAATAAGGCAGATTTAAAACAACTGGCGAATTAAGTATTACTTGTTTATTATATGTATGTATGTATGTACAATACAAGTCCAGTACATATCGGCGTCAAAAATATTGCCTATTATTATACCTGCACCTTAAACTTAAAGACAAAAAATATAATATATGACTACAGCTTAAACTTAATTACTAGGATACAATAATATATATGAAGCTTAAACAGACGTAAAAGAAATCCAAGGTAGGAGTGAGAAATGTATAGATGCTCCGTGTAAGTTTATCCATTCAAACATTCAGTGATAAACACTGCAAATCCTAAATATTGCACAGAACCATTCATTCCGCATCCATGTCTGAAGTTGTTGCGTCAAACAATTCGCTATCATCAACAACACGAACGGTAAATAATGTGCGTCGAACGCACATGGAATACCAACACCGCTCGTTTAACACACACGATAGCAGCTGTTCCGCATATCCGTAGTTTCGGTGTGCCATTACGATTGCACGCTTGTATTTAAATGCGTCCCCATTCTTCCTCAGCGCCTTATGTAGGTGTCGATTACATCTACGACATATTTTACCCAATTTACTCTCATAGTATAAGAACTTACAAGAAAGCATTTACCATTAGGGACACGTGCCTGGAACGTCCAATCATGCGGGATGCTGTTGAAAATTTTTGGAACAGTTTGATACGACATTTGCTTTCCGAAACGATCCACGGTAGGGAGAACATCTTCCACCCGCATGGATCGTGAAACATCCCGAATAATTGGACGTCCGCACCGATCAAACCAGCTTTTGCAGCTATCGCGTTAGTGCTTTCCACCGAGCCGTAGAATTGTTTAAATTATTGATAATGCATCAAAGAATTTTTGGTGTAAAATGATTCGAAAAGTTTGTTTAGCGTCATTAATGATTTGTTAGGCATCATGAACTACACCATAAAGGTATACCTCAGTGTTCGTATCCATGTTATTTAAAAAATTCTCGTTCGGCAGGGTGAGTGGGTCAGCTCTCAACGTCAAAGGTGTCACACCGTTCATATTGGCTGACGACATCCTTGACGTCATTGGTTGAATTACATGTGACTTGACGTCAACGTTCATGTTTGTGCATTGAACCTCCAAAGTGCAAGGCCTGACTACACTGGTCACTGCGGGGGCTCGTACATCAACGTTGACGTTCTTAGGATGTCTAATAACCCGTAACGTTCAGGGGGGGCACCGACATGTACGTTAGTGGCTGGAACCCTCGACTTGTAAGGTTGGAACGTCTTGGATGTCAAGGGAGCATACATACATCAACTTTCACGATTTTTGGTGACATCCTAGACGTTTCGTGTTGTGGAATTCTCGACGGTGGTGGAAGAATAAATTCGAGTCTGCGAAGCTTTTCATTTACTGGCGCCGTTAGTAAAGCCTTCAAAGTTGGAGCGTTGTTTCGCGGGTTTGACGCAAACGTTAGATACTATTTTAACTTTTTCCTTCACCGCCACGACCCGAATAGTGCACTATGTCTTTTTAAAGATGTATCATCATTACGGCACGCAACGTTTTGAATTTGCAAGCATATTGGTTATGTGATAATTGTGAGGTCGTCCATTACGTTAACCAAAGATGGATATTGTCAATATGGTGGGTTAAAACAACTGAAGTTGATGAATGACATCTTTATTATTTATCTACATATATTTACACATCGCACGTTTACACATCGTACGTTCCCATCATGAAACGAAAAACAAATGCACGATATTATATAGGTCGGCTTCAAAACATTCGATGTAAAGTCAACACCATTACACGAATAACATATATATAACAAGTTGTAACACATGCAGTCGAAAGTACAACTACTGTACATATATTTCGAACTTTTTCGCAAACATAAGCCTAGTGTATATATGTGGTAAAATATGTGTATTCGACGTTCTCGTCAAAAACATGAAACGTCAATAGACATTTATACGTCTGGTTTGGTTTGGCAATCTTACACGTAATTACTATGCTACAATCAATAATATAAATATATGTATAATTAATCTATAATCAATGATATAAACAGATATGTACAACTTAATCTAGAACTTAAAATTTAACTGATGGGGTAAAATGAAAGTAATAGGTAAAGAAAAGATGGATATACTACCGTGTAAGTTTCTGTGGGAACACACTAACTCATAATGACTAGAAATCCTAAATATTGCACTACCTCATTAATTTACATCCATGTCTGAAGTTCCCTTTCATCCAGAACATGCACTGTAAATAAAGCTCTGCGTACACACATAGCACACCAGCGACCTTTGTTTAAAACAATGGTGAGTAGTTTCCGTATCTGATGTTTGTCGCGGTGTGCTACGATGCGTGTCCGCTGACATTGAGATACATTCCCAGGCTTTCGCAGTGCAATATGTAGGTGTCGATTACATCTGCGACATAAATTACCAAAATTCACTTTCATAGTAGAAGAAACTTACAAGATAATATGTACCTTCAGGGAAACGTGCCCCGAACGCCCAATCATTTGGGATGCCGTGGAAAATTTTCGCGATCGTGCGATGTGACATTTTCTTATCGAAATTTTCCACAGGCGGTAAGACATCTGTCACCAGCAGGGGTTGCCCATCATCCCAAATAATTGGGCAGCCGCATTTCTCAATCTGCCTCCAGCAGTCGTCCGTCCACCGGTGTACTAACTCTAGTAGGAGTGCGATCGGTAGCACGCCCACTAGCTTTAACACATAACACTTATTAGCGATGGTGGCATTAACAACTCCTAGCGACAGACTTCTCAGATTTTCCACTGAAACAAAAAATGAACATGAACCGACAGCGTGACAACTAAAGGAAAAACTTAAAACTTTGTCGGAAGCTAAAACAAGTTTGAAAGAATGGCCTCCACCTCAGCAATCTTAGCAGTTAAAGCCTTAGTCGAAGCTGGATTCTCTACCGAGCGACATATTTTTTTAATCGTTTGATATTCTGTTAAACAATTTTGTAAAGAAGCTAATTTTTGTTGTAAAGTGTTCCGAATGGTAGCTACGGCATCAGCAATTACGTCAGCTTTCAACGTCAATGATGTATTAGCGCTCATATCCGCTATTGCTACCGGTGACGTTGAGCTGTGAACGTCAACGTTCACGGTCTTAGATTCACCCCTCGACGTGCAAGGTCCTACCACAGTGGACGTCGATAGGGTATGTCCATCAACGTTGACGTTTTGAGGGTCACGAACAACGTGTAACCTCGAAGGGGCACCAACATGTGCGTTAATGTTGGTGGATGGAGTCCCAGACGTGGAAGGTTTGAAAACCTTCGACGTCGAGGGAGCACACTCGTCAACTTCAACACTGTTTGGTGGTACCCTCGATGTTACATGTTGTACAAAGGGTGACATTGTCGCAGGTTTCCCAACGTTAAGGTGTACCTTTGATGTACATCTTGACGTGGATGGCGGAAGAGCTGGGTAAGGTGTGTGAAGCGTTTCATTTCGCGGTGTCGTTAGTAAAGCCTGTAAACGTTTGCAAGAAGAGAGTGGTGCGGGTTTAATACAAACGTTAGATAAAATTTTGACTTTTTCCTTAGCTGCCACGACAGTTCGCGTATCACTACTCTTTGAAGCGGTCATCATCTCCAAAGAAGTATTGGATTCGCAACGTTGTTCGGTCAATACCTCTTGGGATATGCTGACGGTCTTCTTAAAAACGTGCACGGAACTGGACAATTTTCGTTTCGCAGCACGTTGTTGAGAAGACAAAGGTTTGCAGCTTGCGCGGGAGCTCGAACGTAAAGTTGGACCTCGGCGGTCAACACATAAATCAGCTGATGTAGATCGTTCAGCCACACCCTGGGTTGATGTACATGTTGACCGCGGAGATGCTTCAATTTTATGTTCGACCTCCTGTTCGTTATTTTTTATTTTGGAAACATCTGGCGCGGGCATATTCGCAAACACAAATTGTTCCAACGCGTCCAAATCGAGGACGTCGAAATCATCCTCTTTCTGCGACATCTTTATCACAAACAATTCATAATGGAATTAGTTAGGTTATTGTGACTCAAAGTTAAACTTACTTTTGCGTTGCTGTAGCTTCAGCAGTGGATGGGTGGCGAAACTGGGAAAAAATCTGCGGTCCAACGACTGTTACCAATAAGTTGCTGCAGAATACTAAAGTCATATTTCACATAATATTCCTAAAGCAATAACTACACTGACATGCAGACAAATTCTCACTCAGATATAAACGCTCTACAATATCTACAAATATAAAGTCACTCATACATACAATTTCTACAATTATATAAACGCACTCATATAAAAGACACAAACGGTCACTTACTGCTTACCTTGGTGCTACGTGAGCGACGAAAAATGAAGAAATCTGCAAATCGAATAACAACTGTTAGCACTTAGAACAATATTACACATAATAATTCTAAAGCAACGGCTACACTGGCACGCAGACATATTCTCACTCACATAGAAAATATCAAAAAAAATCAAAACTCACTCATATGCAATATCCACAAAATATATAAACTACTTCATTACAATATATGAACGGTGTCACTTACTAATTAAGTTCGTCAACGACTAAGATTGAATGACGTTTATGTCCCGGTGGGGTCGTCAATCTTCTACCAAATGGTAAAATCAACTTGTGACAATTACCAACACCAGGACACTGCAACGGAGAAGCTGTAATACAAGATCGCACAAGTCGTACATTCAATGAGGGACATGTGAGAAACATAGAAATACTTAGAACAACGTACCTACCAGTAAATAATTATCGCGCACACTCTGGAGTACAATCTACACTCGATGTACACCGGTCGCAGGCTACTGTACATAAGATGACACGATGCACATCGGATTACTATTGCAATTGTTCTGCCGCATAAGTGAAGGAAGTGTGTTTATATATGGGAGTACTTGTGGTCTCTGTATTCTCACGGTCCGCGTGCGTCAGGTGAGTGCCCAGTCAAACATTCATAGCCATACATTTCCCACGATTTCCGAGGAGGATTTGAATGATCGGTCACGGTCTCTCTGTACTCTCACGGTCTACGTGCGTCTCGTGAGTGTCCGGTCAAAGATTCATGTTCATACACTTCCCACGACTTCCAAGTTCCAGTTCCAGTTGAATGATCGGTCACGGCCGAAATGATTGCTAGAACCAACTTTCTGCAGATTAAAGTCAAGGTCATTTGAAGAATCAAGGACTTAACAATGCAAGTTCTGAGGGCCATTTGTCCCCCCCCCCCGGCAAGGGTCTTTGACAAGGCCACTGCTGAAGATGACAACTTAGTTGTCGAAATACACATCTAGTGTGAATAAAATATTGTGTCGAAAGGGTAAGTTTTTTCAATTCAGAAAAAAACATTTAATTAAAAAATTATTGCATTATTACAGTAGCGTACTACTCATTAGAACTTATTTCTTCTCTTTAATTTTGCTCTATAAACACAACTTTTCATAACACTACATTTATTAAAACAGCGATTTTAAAAAGGGCGTGACAATATGGAATTAATCATTATAGCACATAATCTACTTTAAAAAGTTCTATCGTCGAAAGGTTCAACATAACTTTCAAGGGTAAGATGTGGGAGGAATTGAGCATGCGTGAGAATTATCAGTGGTTGAGGTTACTGCTCAAATTGATGCTAACATACAATAATGCTATGCATAGTACAATACGTATGAAGTTAAGTGCAGTCTACCGAAGGAGCGGTTATACTCTATTGGAACACAAGGTTCAATTCTCAATAAAAATTAGGTCCTGTTACTCCAAAATTTAAAATACGGTAACACGTCCGGATAGTAATATCGTCACGTTTTCTCCAAGAACTACATCACTAACTTAATAATTTAAATCTACAATTAATTTGAATTAAATATTATTCATTAATCCTGTTTTGTGACGTCATATAGCATGCACAGAGTTGAGTGCACTTCCGTCAATTTACTTCTGATCGAAAATATAATTACACACCATGCAAACAAGTTTTTAATTTAAAATCAATTTTATTAAACAGTAAACAGTAATACCATGAATGCATGACTAATGTAAACTTAAATTTATAATACCTCGCATTTTGATATGCCTTCGATAACTAGTCGATTGAGAAATTAAGATATGTAATTACGAATATAGTTGAAATAAATTCATTGACACCTTTTGTATTTATTCGCAATACAACTTGTAATTAAATGTTATATATATATATATATATATATATATATATATATATATATATATATACACGAAAGATGGTCTAATCTTACACCTCAATGGTGTAGTGAACATTAATTAAAACAGGTCCATGAAGACTAACTGGTGGATCGCAAGACGATATTGTTTCTGGATTATTACCCTTCGTCAGTAGCGATTACCAAGAACCTTAGTTGTTGAAATACCTTTACCTTTTTTAATAACCCAGAAACAATATTGTCTAGCGATCCACCAGTCTTCATGGACCTGTTTTAATTAATGTTCACTACACCATTGAGGTGTAAGATTAGACCATCTTTGGTGTAAATTTTACATTTTGCTGTCAGATTTGACAAGATACATTTTTAATATATATATATATATATATATATATATATATATATATATGGGTAGTTTTTCAATAATTTAAATCTACAATTAATATAAACAGTTTTTAATTTAAAACCAATTTTATTAAACAATAAACAGTAATAATATGAATTCAAGACTAATGTAAACTTAAATTTATAATAGCTTACATTTTTTTATATATATATTAAGCACTGTACGTTGCCGCTAGAAGGCTTATATGTCTTCGATAACTAGTTGATTGAGAAATTAAGATATGTAATTACGAATATAGTTGAAATAAATTCATCGACACTTTTTGAATTTATTTAAATACAATTTGTAATTAAATGTTATGTAGGTAGTTTTTCAATAATTTAAATCTACAATTAATATAAACTAACTTCCATTCGTTAATTATGTTTTCAAGGCATTGCTGAAACCTTGAAACGTTTATTTGTCTGTATCGCAGCGGAATGTCAATGCCGCGCAATTGACTGCAATGGCATTGGCAATGTATACGCATAATGTGTTAACCTTGTACGCGGAACCAGCTATCGATGCAAGTTACGGTAACGGGCGAGCCCATCCTGTTTCCGACATTTTCGTTTTTTATTTCATTGATAAATTCTAGTGATGGGAATAATCGAGATGCGTCGTGGTCGAGAAGCTCCGTATATCGGGATCGATATACGGATATCGAACATCATGTTGCTGCTAACAACAAGACATTGTCGCTTGATCAATTAGATCTTGTAAATGGTCAGAGTTGGGAAAATTGTGTCAAACATGCTATTGCAGAAGAAAATAAAATGTATCAACTTGACAACATTGTCGATGATATGCTCCTATGTGATACGTACGCAGGCCTCGCCCCCCACTAATATATTCTTAACGTGAATCTACCATAGTTAAGTGCGGGAACCGTACGAATCCGCAATGACCTGCGCTTGCTGCACATGTATGCACCCTATGTAAATCGCTTCCCGCAGTGAAAGGGTTAATAGTACTAGTGATACCCATAAACAGGTACCCACACACCTTCAAGATGCAAATAAGATTAATGCTTTCTTTAGTAACAGTAGTAGGTATTTGCCAATTCATATACCTCCTCCTGGAACAATGTAGGTCAAGGTCAAGGTCCAGGTCACACTGGGTGACCATGTCCCTGACCTTGACGTTGACCTACATTGTTCCAGGAGGAGGTTTATGAATTGGCAAATCAAGGTCAAGGTCGCGGCCAATGTCAAGGGTAAGGTGAAGGTGATAGCGATGACCAAGGCTACGGTCAAGGTCAAACAAGACCAAGGCCACGTCGAAGGTTGAATATAAGAGAAATTTCAACGTCAGCCCCACTCGAGTATGAAGGAGGGAAGCAATATAAGAGAACTGCTACGCATAGGTCGTTATAGAGTAATCAGTTCTGACAAGTGTAGTAATAGTAGTAGTAGTAGTAGTGAACAGTGTGTTGCTGAAACAAAATGTTGCTGACCTTGACCTACATTGTTCCAGGAGGAGGTTTATGAATTGGCAAATCCAAGTCGAGGCCGATCGGAAAAAATAATATGACTATGACCTTGAACACAGAGCTGACCTCGACCTTCGAATTGATCCGGTTTTGCCTAGTCATATGCTTTGACCCCGGTTAAAGCCATTGTCGACGATGAAACATGACCTAAAGCGTTTTAGGAGGAGGCTTAGGACGACCTCGAAATAAAATCATTTAACACGAGAAATAAAATAGTAGCGATGACGTCAGACTTGTACCAAATTTATGAGGAATTTATTAGTGATGGGCATAATCGAGATATTTCAATAATCGATTATTACTATCGATATAATTTAATAATCGACAGGCTTAGGACGACTTCGAAATAATCATTTAACACGAGAAATAAAATAATAACGATGACGTCAGACTTGTACAAAATTTATGAGGAATTTATTAGTGATGGGCATAATCGAGATATTTCAATAATCGATTATTAGTAATCGATATAATTTAATAATCGACAGGCTTAGGACGACTTCGAAATAAAATCATTTAACACGAGAAATAAAATAGTAACGATGACGTCAGACTTGTACCAAATTTATGAGGAATTTATTAGTGATGGGCATAATCGAGATATTTCAATAATCGATTATTAGTAATCGATATAATTTAATAATCGACTAATATTAGTAGTTAAAATTAGTAGTAGTAGTAGTAATACTAATTAATGCAACGTACAACATAAACGTTCTAAAACCACTAACAGTGTGTTTTCTAAAGCCGTGTAACTTACAAATTTACATAGAAACAAACTGTCGTCTAAAAATTTAGATAAAATTATGTTCTTTAATACCACTTTGGAGTTGTTATGAATAGTTTGCCTTTTATTCTGTTAATTATTTTGAAAATGTATCTTGTCAAATCTGACAGCAAAATGTAAAATTTACACGAAAGATGGTCTAATCTTACACCTCAATGGTGTAGTGAACATTAATTAAAACAGGTCCATGAAGACTAACTGGTGGATCGCTAGACAATATTGTTTCTGTGTTATTACCCTTCGTCATGTAAAGGTATTTCAACAACTAAGGTTATTGGTAATCGCTACTGACGAAGGGTAATAACCCAGAAACAATATTGTCTAGCGATCCACCAGTTAGTCTTCATGGACCTGTTTTAATTAATGTTCACTACACCATTGAGGTGTAAGATTAGACCATCTTTCGTGTTAATTATTTTGACTGTTGATACCTACTTCTTTTATTAATTATTTTTATTGTTTAAATTAGAGTTATTAATTTATTATACATGTACCTTTTTTTATTGAGAATTATACCTTTGTTGTTATTTGCTCATATTTTTTATAAATATTATTGTAAATTTTGAAGCGTTTTATTTACTAACGTAATATCATCAACACGATTGTACTTATTTAAATTATTGTTTTCTTCAATCCGACAATGAAGATCGATAGAGACTACCAAAAATAATTGAAAGAGAATCGGCCATGGCTTCGGGTAACGTTAGTTGTCATAATCGAGTCCAATGTTTAAATAAAATATCTCAAACCTGGAACTACTATTAATATTTAGTGGTGGGGTTAAAATATATCGAGATATCGAGCTCGGTCCCGCTCGCACACATTCCGTGATCGACGTCCGATAACTAATTTAATAGTACTAATTTTCGGAGTGCAGTCGATCCCGATATACGGAGCTTCTCGACCACGACGCATCTCGATTATTCCCATCACTAGAATTTATCAATGAAATAAAAAACGAAAATGTCGGAAACAGGATGGGCTCGCCCGTTACCGTAACTTGCATCGATAGCTGGTTCCGCGTACAAGGTTAACACATTATGCGTATACATTGCCAATGCCATTGCAGTCAATTGCGCGGCATTGACATTCCGCTGCGATACAGACAAATAAACGTTTCAAGGTTTCAGCAATGCCTTGAAAACATAATTAACGAATGGAAGTTAGTTTATATTAATTGTAGATTTAAATTATTGAAAAACTACCTACATAACATTTAATTACAAATTGTATTTAAATAAATTCAAAAAGTGTCGATGAATTTATTTCAACTATATTCGTAATTACATATCTTAATTTCTCAATCAACTAGTTATCGAAGACATATAAGCCTTCTAGCGGCAACGTACAGTGCTTAATATATATATAAAAAAATGTAAGCTATTATAAATTTAAGTTTACATTAGTCTTGAATTCATATTATTACTGTTTATTGTTTAATAAAATTGGTTTTAAATTAAAAACTGTTTATATTAATTGTAGATTTAAATTATTGAAAAACTACCCATATATATATATATATATATATATATATATATATATATATATATATATATATATATATATATATGGGTAGTTTTTCAATAATTTAAATCTACAATTAATATAAACAGTTTTTAATTTAAAACCAATTTTATTAAACAATAAACAGTAATAATATGAATTCAAGACTAATGTAAACTTAAATTTATAATAGCTTACATTTTTTTATATATATATTAAGCACTGTACGTTGCCGCTAGAAGGCTTATATGTCTTCGATAACTAGTTGATTGAGAAATTAAGATATGTAATTACGAATATAGTTGAAATAAATTCATCGACACTTTTTGAATTTATTTAAATACAATTTGTAATTAAATGTTATGTAGGTAGTTTTTCAATAATTTAAATCTACAATTAATATAAACTAACTTCCATTCGTTAATTATGTTTTCAAGGCATTGCTGAAACCTTGAAACGTTTATTTGTCTGTATCGCAGCGGAATGTCAATGCCGCGCAATTGACTGCAATGGCATTGGCAATGTATACGCATAATGTGTTAACCTTGTACGCGGAACCAGCTATCGATGCAAGTTACGGTAACGGGCGAGCCCATCCTGTTTCCGACATTTTCGTTTTTTATTTCATTGATAAATTCTAGTGATGGGAATAATCGAGATGCGTCGTGGTCGAGAAGCTCCGTATATCGGGATCGACTGCACTCCGAAAATTAGTACTATTAAATTAGTTATCGGACGTCGATCACGGAATGTGTGCGAGCGGGACCGAGCTCGATATCTCGATATATTTTAACCCCACCACTAAATATTAATAGTAGTTCCAGGTTTGAGATATTTTATTTAAACATTGGACTCGATTATGACAACTAACGTTACCCGAAGCCATGGCCGATTCTCTTTCAATTATTTTTGGTAGTCTCTATCGATCTTCATTGTCGGATTGAAGAAAACAATAATTTAAATAAGTACAATCGTGTTGATGATATTACGTTAGTAAATAAAACGCTTCAAAATTTACAATAATATTTATAAAAAATATGAGCAAATAACAACAAAGGTATAATTCTCAATAAAAAAAGGTACATGTATAATAAATTAATAACTCTATTTTAAACAATAATAATAATTAATAAAAGAAGTAGGTATCAACAGTCAAAATAATTAACACGAAAGATGGTCTAATCTTACACCTCAATGGTGTAGTGAACATTAATTAAAACAGGTCCATGAAGACTAACTGGTGGATCGCTAGACAATATTGTTTCTGGGTTATTACCCTTCGTCAGTAGCGATTACCAATAACCTTAGTTGTTGAAATACCTTTACATGACGAAGGGTAATAACACAGAAACAATATTGTCTAGCGATCCACCAGTTAGTCTTCATGGACCTGTTTTAATTAATGTTCACTACACCATTGAGGTGTAAGATTAGACCATCTTTCGTGTAAATTTTACATTTTGCTGTCAGATTTGACAAGATACATTTTCAAAATAATTAACAGAATAAAAGGCAAACTATTCATAACAACTCCAAAGTGGTATTAAAGAACATAATTTTATCTAAATTTTTAGACGACAGTTTGTTTCTATGTAAATTTGTAAGTTACACGGCTTTAGAAAACACACTGTTAGTGGTTTTAGAACGTTTATGTTGTACGTTGCATTAATTAGTATTACTACTACTACTACTAATTTTAACTACTAATATTAGTCGATTATTAAATTATATCGATTACTAATAATCGATTATTGAAATATCTCGATTATGCCCATCACTAATAAATTCCTCATAAATTTGGTACAAGTCTGACGTCATCGTTACTATTTTATTTCTCGTGTTAAATGATTTTATTTCGAAGTCGTCCTAAGCCTGTCGATTATTAAATTATATCGATTACTAATAATCGATTATTGAAATATCTCGATTATGCCCATCACTAATAAATTCCTCATAAATTTTGTACAAGTCTGACGTCATCGTTATTATTTTATTTCTCGTGTTAAATGATTATTTCGAAGTCGTCCTAAGCCTGTCGATTATTAAATTATATCGATAGTAATAATCGATTATTGAAATATCTCGATTATGCCCATCACTAATAAATTCCTCATAAATTTGGTACAAGTCTGACGTCATCGCTACTATTTTATTTCTCGTGTTAAATGATTTTATTTCGAGGTCGTCCTAAGCCTCCTCCTAAAACGCTTTAGGTCATGTTTCATCGTCGACAATGGCTTTAACCGGGGTCAAAGCATATGACTAGGCAAAACCGGATCAATTCGAAGGTCGAGGTCAGCTCTGTGTTCAAGGTCATAGTCATATTATTTTTTCCGATCGGCCTCGACTTGGATTTGCCAATTCATAAACCTCCTCCTGGAACAATGTAGGTCAAGGTCAGCAACATTTTGTTTCAGCAACACACTGTTCACTACTACTACTACTACTACTACTATTACTACACTTGTCAGAACTGATTACTCTATAACGACCTATGCGTAGCAGTTCTCTTATATTGCTTCCCTCCTTCATACTCGAGTGGGGCTGACGTTGAAATTTCTCTTATATTCAACCTTCGACGTGGCCTTGGTCTTGTTTGACCTTGACCGTAGCCTTGGTCATCGCTATCACCTTCACCTTACCCTTGACATTGGCCGCGACCTTGACCTTGATTTGCCAATTCATAAACCTCCTCCTGGAACAATGTAGGTCAACGTCAAGGTCAGGGACATGGTCACCCAGTGTGACCTGGACCTTGACCTTGACCTACATTGTTCCAGGAGGAGGTATATGAATTGGCAAATACCTACTACTGTTACTAAAGAAAGCATTAATCTTATTTGCATCTTGAAGGTGTGTGGGTACCTGTTTATGGGTATCACTAGTACTATTAACCCTTTCACTGCGGGAAGCGATTTACATAGGGTGCATACATGTGCAGCAAGCGCAGGTCATTGCGGATTCGTACGGTTCCCGCACTTAACTATGGTAGATTCACGTTAAGAATATATTAGTGGGGGGCGAGGCCTGCGTACGTATCACATAGGAGCATATCATCGACAATGTTGTCAAGTTGATACATTTTATTTTCTTCTGCAATAGCATGTTTGACACAATTTTCCCAACTCTGACCATTTACAAGATCTAATTGATCAAGCGACAATGTCTTGTTGTTAGCAGCAACATGATGTTTTACTTGAGCCCAAACAAGTTCGATGGGGTTTAAGTTGCTGTTATATGGAGGCAATCGTAATATTGTACGGCCACTCTCCGCTACAATTTCGTCTATAACATAAATTGTCACTTACATATTTTTTTGCTTTATCGAGAAGTTCTACTTTCAATAAATTATTATCTGACACAATTCCATTTGATGTAAGCCACACGACCAATGCGGCTTTTCTCCACGAATAATTACTTATTTTACCCATTTTCACCGAGTAGTAAGGAGCATTGTCCATTACAATGACACATCCAGGTTCAAGATTTGGCAATGAAAAATATCATCCGCTTAGTAAATACTTCACTGTTCATATCTTCATGGTAATCACCAGACTTTTTTGATTCAAACAGTAGAAGGCCATTATCAACAAACTCAGTTTCACTACCAATATGAACCACAATCAGACGTTTTCCTTAGTGATATTTCATTTTATACAACATAAATGTAATGTGTAAAAGTGTCGACTGTATACCGGTGTAAACTTGTCTCAAATTTCAACCAATCACAAGCCGGGAAATATTGCCCTATCTTAAGCAACACTATATTCTTAACGTGAATCTACTATAGGCGTACGAACACGTTTGCTGCAGCGTGAATATGTAATGTATCCAGATCCGTAATTGCTAAAATCCAATGGGCTTCATTGAATGCAAATGGTTTGAAAATGCGATTTAATATTTGGATATTTGGATCTACATTTGAACATATTAATCAAAATTAAAATTAAAAAATATATATTAATTAAAATAGACATATAAATAGGCGAAAATAGGTATATAATTATAAAATAAAACAAAACATAAAAAATAAACATTTGGATCAATTAATCAAAATTATAATTTTTAAAAAGTATTTTTGTTATTAATGTAATATAAAACAAAACATAAAAAACAAATATAAAGAAAAATATAAAAAATTAAACAAAAATTAAATTAATGCAAAAATTATATTTATTAAATTTTTTTAAAGTATGATATTTCTCAAAACATGCTGTAAACAGAGGGGTACATCACATTTTTTTGCAAGTGTAGCGCATCTCTTTCCGGTTTTTTTGTTTTGCACACACATCGCTTAGATTTTTTGTTTTTCCGTGAGGAATTGCATATAATGTCGGAAAACGACATTCAATTAGTCGCATCGGTGAATGACTATCGTCGGGTTTGCGGCTAGTAGTCGCTCGAGGCTTAATTTTTTGGTATTTACGGGATTTAATTGAAAATTTGCTAGGGGCATGTTATCGCCACTCGACATTTTATACAAAACATGCGCATTTAGGAGACCCATAGCTAAACAGTGGAAAAACACTTTTTTTATACCATTTAATGGATTTTCCGACTGACTCCATTGAGCTAAGAAGCATGTCACAGTCTGTCACAGGCCCATATTTGCATTGTAATCGATAACGCAAGTTGGTTTTTCAATAACAACTTTATCTCTTGTAACTTTACCAGTGGCTTTCATTTCGTTGGAATGAATTGTAGTCAACATTCTAACTTCTCTTTTGTCCATCCACTTCAAAGCTAACGTAATCCTAAGAGGCTGCCCACAGGGAGGGGTTCTTTCCCCTCTACTGTGGACTCTTCTGGTGGACGACCTACTTGCTATTGTCAGCAGTTTGGAGGTCGACATACAGGCCTTTGCTGATGATATTGTTATTCTTGTAAGAGGCAGCGATGAAGCAATCATCTCTGCAATACTGCAAGAAGCGCTAAATGTCACGCAATGCTGGTGTGAGGGGGAGCAATTAGCTATAAACCCTTGTAAAACAGTTATTGTTCCATTCACCAACAGGAGGAAGCTTGAGAGTCTCAAACAACCCACACTGAAAGGTGAAACGATACCATTGGTAGAGGAGGCAAAATATCTAGGGGTGACACTAGATAGAAAGCTCAACTGGAACTCCCATATGGAAAAAACGGCACAAAAGGCTAGACAAGCACTTTGGATGTGCCGAAGAATTTGTGGAAAAACGTGGGGATTGGTCCCCAAGCAAATGTACTGGCTATACGTGGTGGTTATTAGACCAATCATTACGTATGGCTGTATTGTCTGGTGTGCTCTTTGGTAAACCACATTTTTTGTTTTTTGGTCTGACGTTAACACAAACAAAGCGGATGGTTTCCCAACTCGTGAACACGCAACGTATAACTGCTCATGTGAAAAACAATGATTTTCTAAATTTATCCCGCAAACACTAAGCGATTGGCCTTGCGACTTGTTAATTGTCATTGCGAACGCAAGAAATTGCAATCGTTTGAAATCAAACGGAAGATCAGTCGGAATCATTGGTATTCGAGGAATACATACATTTTCACCTGCGTAATTTCCGTTAATAATGGTTGAGAGTTCAAAAACTCCGTTGGATAATTTATTACATCATCGGGATTTGTTATGGAATCAACGGATTTGTATGTCACCAAATCGCCAGCAATTTTTGATTGAATGGTGAAATTCAGTGCGTGTACATCATTATTCTTTGCGGCAAGAATTGCTCGTTGACTTAACCAAGCATAATTCTGATAATTCTCACTAATGTTTGGGAAAACATTTTCAATAAGACCTAATTGAGAGTCTACAAATCGGCAAAAGTCGTTCGTAAGAGTAATTAATCCAGATGTCGCATCAACTGGGACTTTTCCGTTTCCAACAGCTAACAATTGTGTAATGTATACGCATAATGTGTTAACCTTGTACGCGGAACCAGCTATCGATGCAAGTTACGGTAACGGGCGAGCCCATCCTGTTTCCGACATTTTCGTTTTTTATTTCATTGATAAATTCTAGTGATGGGAATAATCGAGATGCGTCGTGGTCGAGAAGCTCCGTATATCGGGATCGACTGCACTCCGAAAATTAGTACTATTAAATTAGTTATCGGACGTCGATCACGGAATGTGTGCGAGCGGGACCGAGCTCGATATCTCGATATATTTTAACCCCACCACTAAATATTAATAGTAGTTCCAGGTTTGAGATATTTTATTTAAACATTGGACTCGATTATGACAACTAACGTTACCCGAAGCCATGGCCGATTCTCTTTCAATTATTTTTGGTAGTCTCTATCGATCTTCATTGTCGGATTGAAGAAAACAATAATTTAAATAAGTACAATCGTGTTGATGATATTACGTTAGTAAATAAAACGCTTCAAAATTTACAATAATATTTATAAAAAATATGAGCAAATAACAACAAAGGTATAATTCTCAATAAAAAAAGGTACATGTATAATAAATTAATAACTCTATTTTAAACAATAATAATAATTAATAAAAGAAGTAGGTATCAACAGTCAAAATAATTAACACGAAAGATGGTCTAATCTTACACCTCAATGGTGTAGTGAACATTAATTAAAACAGGTCCATGAAGACTAACTGGTGGATCGCTAGACAATATTGTTTCTGGGTTATTACCCTTCGTCAGTAGCGATTACCAATAACCTTAGTTGTTGAAATACCTTTACATGACGAAGGGTAATAACACAGAAACAATATTGTCTAGCGATCCACCAGTTAGTCTTCATGGACCTGTTTTAATTAATGTTCACTACACCATTGAGGTGTAAGATTAGACCATCTTTCGTGTAAATTTTACATTTTGCTGTCAGATTTGACAAGATACATTTTCAAAATAATTAACAGAATAAAAGGCAAACTATTCATAACAACTCCAAAGTGGTATTAAAGAACATAATTTTATCTAAATTTTTAGACGACAGTTTGTTTCTATGTAAATTTGTAAGTTACACGGCTTTAGAAAACACACTGTTAGTGGTTTTAGAACGTTTATGTTGTACGTTGCATTAATTAGTATTACTACTACTACTACTAATTTTAACTACTAATATTAGTCGATTATTAAATTATATCGATTACTAATAATCGATTATTGAAATATCTCGATTATGCCCATCACTAATAAATTCCTCATAAATTTGGTACAAGTCTGACGTCATCGTTACTATTTTATTTCTCGTGTTAAATGATTTTATTTCGAAGTCGTCCTAAGCCTGTCGATTATTAAATTATATCGATTACTAATAATCGATTATTGAAATATCTCGATTATGCCCATCACTAATAAATTCCTCATAAATTTTGTACAAGTCTGACGTCATCGTTATTATTTTATTTCTCGTGTTAAATGATTATTTCGAAGTCGTCCTAAGCCTGTCGATTATTAAATTATATCGATAGTAATAATCGATTATTGAAATATCTCGATTATGCCCATCACTAATAAATTCCTCATAAATTTGGTACAAGTCTGACGTCATCGCTACTATTTTATTTCTCGTGTTAAATGATTTTATTTCGAGGTCGTCCTAAGCCTCCTCCTAAAACGCTTTAGGTCATGTTTCATCGTCGACAATGGCTTTAACCGGGGTCAAAGCATATGACTAGGCAAAACCGGATCAATTCGAAGGTCGAGGTCAGCTCTGTGTTCAAGGTCATAGTCATATTATTTTTTCCGATCGGCCTCGACTTGGATTTGCCAATTCATAAACCTCCTCCTGGAACAATGTAGGTCAAGGTCAGCAACATTTTGTTTCAGCAACACACTGTTCACTACTACTACTACTACTACTACTATTACTACACTTGTCAGAACTGATTACTCTATAACGACCTATGCGTAGCAGTTCTCTTATATTGCTTCCCTCCTTCATACTCGAGTGGGGCTGACGTTGAAATTTCTCTTATATTCAACCTTCGACGTGGCCTTGGTCTTGTTTGACCTTGACCGTAGCCTTGGTCATCGCTATCACCTTCACCTTACCCTTGACATTGGCCGCGACCTTGACCTTGATTTGCCAATTCATAAACCTCCTCCTGGAACAATGTAGGTCAACGTCAAGGTCAGGGACATGGTCACCCAGTGTGACCTGGACCTTGACCTTGACCTACATTGTTCCAGGAGGAGGTATATGAATTGGCAAATACCTACTACTGTTACTAAAGAAAGCATTAATCTTATTTGCATCTTGAAGGTGTGTGGGTACCTGTTTATGGGTATCACTAGTACTATTAACCCTTTCACTGCGGGAAGCGATTTACATAGGGTGCATACATGTGCAGCAAGCGCAGGTCATTGCGGATTCGTACGGTTCCCGCACTTAACTATGGTAGATTCACGTTAAGAATATATTAGTGGGGGGCGAGGCCTGCGTACGTATCACATAGGAGCATATCATCGACAATGTTGTCAAGTTGATACATTTTATTTTCTTCTGCAATAGCATGTTTGACACAATTTTCCCAACTCTGACCATTTACAAGATCTAATTGATCAAGCGACAATGTCTTGTTGTTAGCAGCAACATGATGTTTTACTTGAGCCCAAACAAGTTCGATGGGGTTTAAGTTGCTGTTATATGGAGGCAATCGTAATATTGTACGGCCACTCTCCGCTACAATTTCGTCTATAACATAAATTGTCACTTACATATTTTTTTGCTTTATCGAGAAGTTCTACTTTCAATAAATTATTATCTGACACAATTCCATTTGATGTAAGCCACACGACCAATGCGGCTTTTCTCCACGAATAATTACTTATTTTACCCATTTTCACCGAGTAGTAAGGAGCATTGTCCATTACAATGACACATCCAGGTTCAAGATTTGGCAATGAAAAATATCATCCGCTTAGTAAATACTTCACTGTTCATATCTTCATGGTAATCACCAGACTTTTTTGATTCAAACAGTAGAAGGCCATTATCAACAAACTCAGTTTCACTACCAATATGAACCACAATCAGACGTTTTCCTTAGTGATATTTCATTTTATACAACATAAATGTAATGTGTAAAAGTGTCGACTGTATACCGGTGTAAACTTGTCTCAAATTTCAACCAATCACAAGCCGGGAAATATTGCCCTATCTTAAGCAACACTATATTCTTAACGTGAATCTACTATAGGCGTACGAACACGTTTGCTGCAGCGTGAATATGTAATGTATCCAGATCCGTAATTGCTAAAATCCAATGGGCTTCATTGAATGCAAATGGTTTGAAAATGCGATTTAATATTTGGATATTTGGATCTACATTTGAACATATTAATCAAAATTAAAATTAAAAAATATATATTAATTAAAATAGACATATAAATAGGCGAAAATAGGTATATAATTATAAAATAAAACAAAACATAAAAAATAAACATTTGGATCAATTAATCAAAATTATAATTTTTAAAAAGTATTTTTGTTATTAATGTAATATAAAACAAAACATAAAAAACAAATATAAAGAAAAATATAAAAAATTAAACAAAAATTAAATTAATGCAAAAATTATATTTATTAAATTTTTTTAAAGTATGATATTTCTCAAAACATGCTGTAAACAGAGGGGTACATCACATTTTTTTGCAAGTGTAGCGCATCTCTTTCCGGTTTTTTTGTTTTGCACACACATCGCTTAGATTTTTTGTTTTTCCGTGAGGAATTGCATATAATGTCGGAAAACGACATTCAATTAGTCGCATCGGTGAATGACTATCGTCGGGTTTGCGGCTAGTAGTCGCTCGAGGCTTAATTTTTTGGTATTTACGGGATTTAATTGAAAATTTGCTAGGGGCATGTTATCGCCACTCGACATTTTATACAAAACATGCGCATTTAGGAGACCCATAGCTAAACAGTGGAAAAACACTTTTTTTATACCATTTAATGGATTTTCCGACTGACTCCATTGAGCTAAGAAGCATGTCACAGTCTGTCACAGGCCCATATTTGCATTGTAATCGATAACGCAAGTTGGTTTTTCAATAACAACTTTATCTCTTGTAACTTTACCAGTGGCTTTCATTTCGTTGGAATGAATTGTAGTCAACATTCTAACTTCTCTTTTGTCCATCCACTTCAAAGCTAACGTAATCCTAAGAGGCTGCCCACAGGGAGGGGTTCTTTCCCCTCTACTGTGGACTCTTCTGGTGGACGACCTACTTGCTATTGTCAGCAGTTTGGAGGTCGACATACAGGCCTTTGCTGATGATATTGTTATTCTTGTAAGAGGCAGCGATGAAGCAATCATCTCTGCAATACTGCAAGAAGCGCTAAATGTCACGCAATGCTGGTGTGAGGGGGAGCAATTAGCTATAAACCCTTGTAAAACAGTTATTGTTCCATTCACCAACAGGAGGAAGCTTGAGAGTCTCAAACAACCCACACTGAAAGGTGAAACGATACCATTGGTAGAGGAGGCAAAATATCTAGGGGTGACACTAGATAGAAAGCTCAACTGGAACTCCCATATGGAAAAAACGGCACAAAAGGCTAGACAAGCACTTTGGATGTGCCGAAGAATTTGTGGAAAAACGTGGGGATTGGTCCCCAAGCAAATGTACTGGCTATACGTGGTGGTTATTAGACCAATCATTACGTATGGCTGTATTGTCTGGTGTGCTCTTTGGTAAACCACATTTTTTGTTTTTTGGTCTGACGTTAACACAAACAAAGCGGATGGTTTCCCAACTCGTGAACACGCAACGTATAACTGCTCATGTGAAAAACAATGATTTTCTAAATTTATCCCGCAAACACTAAGCGATTGGCCTTGCGACTTGTTAATTGTCATTGCGAACGCAAGAAATTGCAATCGTTTGAAATCAAACGGAAGATCAGTCGGAATCATTGGTATTCGAGGAATACATACATTTTCACCTGCGTAATTTCCGTTAATAATGGTTGAGAGTTCAAAAACTCCGTTGGATAATTTATTACATCATCGGGATTTGTTATGGAATCAACGGATTTGTATGTCACCAAATCGCCAGCAATTTTTGATTGAATGGTGAAATTCAGTGCGTGTACATCATTATTCTTTGCGGCAAGAATTGCTCGTTGACTTAACCAAGCATAATTCTGATAATTCTCACTAATGTTTGGGAAAACATTTTCAATAAGACCTAATTGAGAGTCTACAAATCGGCAAAAGTCGTTCGTAAGAGTAATTAATCCAGATGTCGCATCAACTGGGACTTTTCCGTTTCCAACAGCTAACAATTGTTTGGAAAATTGTGCAGCACTTTGATCATTTTGAAGTTGAACTCTCATATTAGTGGTTAGCGATAATGTTTTTACGTTATTCCATAAAGGTGATGCCTTCAGGCAAGCATTTAATTCATCTGCAGGCGTTCCACGGGGAATTACTGGCAACGTCTGCCTGAAATCGCCTGCCAACAATATCATCAAGCCGCCAAAGATGTTGTTATTTCGCCGAAGATCCTTCAGTGTGAAGTTAAATGCATCAACAATTTTTCCATTGCACTGGATCGGGAAATATTGCATGTTGGAGTATCAATTGTGTTTAAATTGAGTGGCAACTTAAGCGCAGAATGTGCAGTACGACCGCCATCTAGAAGAGTCGCCGCAATTCCAGATGATGCTAACGCCAAAGCTATGTCACATCTTGATCGAATAGTGGCCAAAATCAATGAAATGACAAATGTTTTCCCTGTTCCTCCAGGTGCGTCCAGGAAGAATAGACCACAAGTATTATTGTCCACCGCTTGCATTAATGTTTCGTATACTTGTTTTTGATGTTCATTCAGCAGCGGCACATTATTTCGAACGAATTCCTGCAATGTATCAACATTGTATTGCAGCTCTCGATTTAAATCTTGGTTGAATGCATCGTGCATCGATCGATTTGGCGCAATCATTCCTACTTCAATCAGTAGCTTGTTTGCAATAGTCAAGCATTGATCCTCAATCAGAATCAATCCTTCATTGTAGATTTCATCGGTTATTTGGATGTCAGGATTATTCGTTTGAATGCGCAAGCGATGCAAGATATCTTCACATATGTCGTCTTTGTATTTGTTCCATAACTGAATTTTTTGTGAAGGAAAACTTGTGGTGATGATAATTGCGAACAGCGTTCGTATTTGGTACGCATTTGATGAAACAACTGAATCCGCAAGTGGTAAACCCAATGAGAATCGTTCTCCAGCAAACCCAATAGTTGACATGCTTCTCGATATGTTTGGCATTGGTGGCCATTCACAGTTTTCAAATGCGCAAATGATTTTGGTCCACCTACATTTACCAACAGCAGCCGCAAATAAAAACATTCATCATTTCTAGGATGAACAGTATACATGCGACCTAGTGCATCAGTGGAAAACACTTGTGGCCAATCTGGAACTGGGGTTCCTTGTTTGCGACGTTGGAATTTCTTTGTTGATTGATTCCAAGTGTAATACTTGGGCATTTCAACGTACATCAGGGTCGCTGCGAATGGATCTGCTTCACACATTGCAAAGAAGCTAGTCAATGTTGTCGATGGTGATGATGGACACAGCCATGTCGCTGCCTTTTGTGACGTACTTGCACAAATATTTGATTGATTTGGCCGAATGACAACTCTCAACGTTTGCATGTGTTTCGAAAATTCGTGATAGCAGCGGGCAATATGGTACAATGAATTCATTTCCGATCTCAATCTCTTGATTTTGAACTTTAACTTTGATAGTTCGACCATTATCTTCTTTTGAACGCCGACGATAAACTGGATATCCATCGTTCCCTGTGACTGTTTCAGCAACTAACGGTCGCGGATATCGTTTTGTGCACTTTCCATCAGCCATGCAAGGCGATAATGGATTTAATGCACCGCACGGTCCATGCACCATATGTGTCGTCACAATGTTGTGTAGATGGGGATCAGTGACTGGATCAGGAATTTCAGCTGATATGATGTCATCCACTTCATTTGAATGTAATTTGTTCAGCAACCAAATTAGGATATGAGCATGCGGTAGTCCACGCTTCTGCCATTCCACCGAGTACATATAACGTGTGTCACCAAAAACTCGATACTTAGTAAGCACATCCATCATAACCTTGAGTTTTTGCTGAAATACTCTGGCGATTATGTCATGGCGATCTTGCGGTTTTTGGCCCGGTTCCAACTCTCGTTCAATTTCCGTCCACTTCGGATTGCATGTGAACGTAATAAATAAATCTGCTTTCCATAATTTCGCACGTACGTCATAGCGTCTTGAGCGTATTCGTGCATGTGGCGTGGGCTTCCGATATAAGATGATGGGAGAATCGTCAGACGTCCAATATTCTGAACATCACCATCTGAATGAATAGCATCACACAAGTGTATATAGTCCTCAGATCGTAGCTTTGCCTGATTGAATCTGATGAACGCTAAACGTTCGGTCTCGACTTTGACATACATGTCGACAGCGAATTGCTGGAATAGCCGACGGCACTTCAGAATGACATTCTCCTCATGTGTACGAATCATCATACGATACGCATAGTAATTCATTGCGCTTAGATTTTTATTCGTTGATACGCCTGAAAATGCAAAATTAAATGAATTGTTATTGGAAACCAATAATAGCAATAATTAGTGTGTGAATATTGTACCTGTAATTGGATCGACCATCTTCAACGTGATATGGTATCCGTCTTGCCCTTGCCAATAAATGATTGGATATTGTAACGAATCGTACAAACGATGTGTCTCGTTTACACGATGCATGATATTGCTTCTTCGCTGAACGACAATGTCTCGCGATTTAGTTGGATCGCCAACAATAATTGCAGCAACATCATTAACGGTGGGTGCATTGAATCTTCGCACATGTTCACCTGTTGGGGTACAATCCGCTCTTATGACAAATTTGTGCGTATCCGATGGCATTCGTTCCAATGCTGTTTTGAACATATTAACCACAGCATTATTAGCGTGAAAAAATGCTTGGAACTGTTCAATAATTCGTCTCTTTAACTGTTGTGTTCCCTGTATATTGCACCGCACATCCAGCTGATCCACCATCGACGAAATGAAATATATTTGCAGAAATTGATGCGGTTCATCTGGTGTTGGCACCATTGGACCATGCAAATGATATATTTGTCCTTGTATCTGTAATTGCAAACAATCATTTGTTGAAGAATACGGTGTAACTTCTGATCGTGTGATGGTGTAGTGTGTGGTGTATATGTAATTGTTATGTGTTGCAATTCATTGTGTTGGTGTGAGTGATTGGTTATGTGTGTTGTATCTTTTACCTTGCAAGTCGGCATGAAGCCGCCTTCTCGAATGATATTAGCTCCAAAGGAAGTCATGCGAAAGCAGTTATTGTATTCAAGGATGTGTTGAAGAAAATGGCTGGAATCGGGATCAGTTCTATCGAACAATGGTTTCAGTGGCTGTGGTGGTGTAAGTAATGGATCCAGTTTGACTTTTCCACTTGCGCAGCACAATCCAGCCGTTTCTCTTTTGAACTTTAACGCATTGCAATATCGGCATATAGTCGTCATTAGTCCAATATCTAAATTTTCATCATCACTGTAGTTCCCAGTGGGATCATATTGGAATGCCAAGCGATTGTATGATGCCAATGATCTTCGTGTGCTCACGCGTTGTCTCAATCGGGCATTTTCTCTTATTATATTTTGTCTTTCTTCGCTTAAGTTCTGTGAATACACTTGTTGCTGGCTTGCATGTCTTGTGCGGCGGCCGATGTTCGCACGTCGTCCTCTAGGCATTTTGGACTATGGACAGAGTGGTGAATTTAACCTCAAATGCACGATCCACATAATTTACACAGTTCAACTTACCACCTTAAAGACAAATGCCTGCTGTTGAAATTGAATAAAAATTTGCACAATACACGTGATTGATTTGATGGTTTCCAATTGAAATGTTAGGAAACGAATAACTTATTTTTTTCACAATTTCACAGTGAACACAATACCGGTTTGTCACATGAAATTAACTGAGCAGAGAACAATGAGTAGCTGTCAAACAATGTATCATGCACCGGCGCCATCTACTTAAAATATTGGTTTGTAGTACATGCTATGTATCAGAGATGGCGCTGTATGTGAAAAAAGATTTTCCCGCTTTTCTGTTGAAATTTTTCCTGAATTTTCTTTACTATAAACCTCACGGAGCCCGAGACCTTTCCAACGAATGCAAAACCGTGGAAATCGGTTCGTGCGTTGTGGAGTTATAGCGTCAGGAAGGAAAACCCGACTTATTTTTATATATTAGATTTTCTCTGTTCAACCTGTATTCGGGGCTGTATTTTCCCATAATCAAATCGCGTCTAACATTCTGCTGTTGTGTTTGTCCCCAGTATTGTCTCGTAAACAGATTTTCCAATGCATCAAAATCCCCAATCTCGTCTTCGCACATGTCATACCATGTTTGTGCATTTCCCCTTAGACATACTCTGACTATCTGTAGTTTCCGTCTCTTTTTAAAAATGTCATTGGGTTTATCTCACCATCTCCGTAGAATTTCGGTAAATTTTCTGTGGTCACCGTGACCTGTGGAACGCTAGGTATATTGCCCTGTAGGTTCGTATTTATTTTCCGTTCTATTTCTATGCATCTAGCATTTATTTCTCTCTCAGTATTGGGACATCTTGTATGTATTTCTTCAGAGATACCGTTAATCACGTTTTGCGACTCTTTTTCCTTTTCTTCAATTTTTTCATAAAGTTTTGCGATGTGCCTATAATTTCTATCTATCACCTTGGTGGTTTTCTCCTCCTCACATTTTATCTGGTCAATCCTTTCTTTAGTCTCTTTCTGAGACCTTTCAATTCGGTTATATTTTAACGGGACATCTTCTAACTGCTCTTCTACGAGGTCTAATCTTGTATTTGTTTGTGACTGTATTTCTTCCTTTATGCAGTCTAATTGGTTTCTTAATGCGCTAATTTCTCCCATTTGTTGCTCGAATTGTTCAGTTATATATTTTTTCTCGTAGTTGCATAAATGTATACAGTTTCTCTAAAGTCACCGGCTCTTCTGTTGCCCCTTCGGATATCGCCTTTTTCCGTCCCTGCGCTTGTTCTGCCATAATTATTTAATTTCTAATATGTCCGTTTTATATTTTATCAATAAGAAGTATATTTCTAATCGCGTTTAAATTTACAAATAACCGTTATTTCGTCGTGTCCGAAATCTGTTCTCTTTGTTAAAAATTTATTAATAACATCACTTTTTTATTTCTCGGGTACAGGTCCTTTTTCTTAACTAAATCCCTAACATGAATTTAATGTGTAACGCGTAAACAAACTCACATTTAAATACCGATTCAGTTGCGTATTGTTTTTACTTGTTTACAAAATTTACTACGCACAAAAACGTTTACACACACTTTACACGACTCGGGCGACGTACATTCAGAAATTAACTTATCTTATTTTTCTATTTGACAAATTACAAAATTTAAATTTAACGTTGTCGAGCTACACGTTGTTGGGCACCATATAAACATGCTATGTATTGGTCTATGTGTTTCGAATTAATCAAACGACCGTGAACCTTTGTAAAACTTAAATTTTTAATATTTTACCGTGCTACATAGACTATTTATTTATTTTTGAGAACAGATTTATTTATTTATTTTCTGAAATTAACAAAAAATTGCGTATTTTAATTAATACAATTCGGTACTTCGGTCTTGACTCGGTCCCCTGGCGTGGCCTTCGTCGCTACCAAACGGTTTCGCCCGTCGTGGTCGTCGATGCCGGGCATCCGATCGTTGAGCCTATTAAGAAAATAAAAGCGCGGTCTTTTCCTTGATGCGCTCGTGGTTATTAAATGTTAACTAATACTTTTCTGTCCATTTGATGCGCACACAAGCATTAAATGGAATTTTTCTTAAAATGTTACTTGCTTAATTTCCTATTTATTGATGCGTACATAAGCACCAATCTTAATTTTCTATTAATTTAAAGCGTACATAAGCATTAAATGAAATGTTTCTTAAATGTTATTTGCTTAATTTCCTATTGACGCTTACACGAGCATCAATCTTAATCTACATTAATCAAACCTTTGTAATAATAATACTATTAACACGCACACAAGTGTTAAAACATTTAATAAAATTAGATTTTTATACGCTACATATACATCTTTAATAAATATAAGTGTTAATTATTTTTCCCTGAACATAAACCTGGTTACAAATTAATTACAAATTAAGTTTCTGCATACCTGTCATATCTGGCTTCATGGTTCTCCGGCTGCTTCCTTCTTCTTCAACTTTGTTGTCCGGGAGCTCTTCGGGAACTGTCCAAATTTCTCGTCCGCAATCGTTTATATATTGTTATAGCTTCCCACTTCTCTAAACCCCACTTAATTTTCCCTACTCAACTCATTGCCATTTCCCCCATAACATGTAAACGAAATGTACACGAAATTAAAACTAATGTTCTCCTTAAATAAAAATGATATTTTCTTAAAATACTAATAATCCAATAAATTATAATAAATTAAATTCCCTATATGTATATATATATATATATATATATATATATATATATATTCTCTTTTTTTATATCCAGATTCGCACCTTGCGACGCTTACCGTCGATTTCTTCCTTTCCGGGAATCAGCTGAATATTCACATGGCTCGTCCTGGGTTGCCACGGTATTGAACCTGCGCTTAATTCACCACACCCGGTGGTTGTTCCCGTAGTCGAAATGATCACGGGGATCGGAAGTCCCATAGACGGTGTATTTTCGCGAGGGGAATCTGACATTTCGTGGAATCTTCATTCTTCGCTTCCAAAAACCGCCCCGGCGTAGGGGGTCGTCCATATACCTCTTTATCCGAGTCTTCCCCAAACAACTCAAGAAACTTCTCAACGATCCATTCGTCGGTTTTTGAGGAGGCGATTTCCAGATCTATGTATTCGTTAATGTTCATGTTTTCCACCTACTACATGAAATATTTCTTTTTTTAATAATTACGCGTACAACTAACTTCAATTTTTGCCCTTTTTAAAAAAATAAAAATTATTTCAACTAAAGAAAAATTAAGAAATCGTCCTTAAAATTAGATTAAACGTTCACATAAAACACCAACAACCACCTTTATTACATGCGGTTTTTTTTCGTGCCCCTTTTACAATATCTTGCCCAAACCTAGGAAACACAGCAATACGTTACCCAATTCCTTTTCTGCAAATAATGGTATCTATAACTACCCAGCGGGAGTTATAAGCGTGAGCTATAATAACTCACGCTTAGTCGCCATAGTAACTACTTAAGTAATGTTATCCAATTGGCCGATATTAAATATCATGTCAAATAATTAAATGTCAAATTGATAAAATGAATTGAGACAGTGATTCAAAAATTTGCACACCACCTGGAATAAGAAAAATCGCCGAAATAGCAACTCGCAATCTTCTGCCGGACAAATCGCACAAGAAATATAATGTGACCTACCAAAACATTAGGATTGGAGTACAAGTAAGAACGTAAAATCATTGTCAGAAACTGTGCTTCTGGCATATTTTAAAGAATTGCCAATGAAATACAAATTTTCATCATTTGTTACTATATGCTTAGAAGTACACTCAGTATAAATAAGAGAGTAAATATTGAAACTTTTATGAAACGAAATTACGAGAGTTCCTCAAACGGAATTCTAAAAAAATTTCGGCTAAAAAGGTAACCGTTTTTGCCAGAAGAATAGTCGTGGATAAAACAATTTATTTCATACTGCATCGTAACACCCATGTTTACGTTAATGATTTCAGTCCGGGAAATAAGGCTTTACGGCTTCGGGTCCGGTAAAATTTTTTACCGGCCTCAAATGAAATAAATCAATAATCAAACTATTTATTACTAAAAAAATACAAAATTAATAATTTGCCGTGAAGTTCTTGATTTTTAGGTAAACAGGGCATTCTGGATTGCAAGCCGTGAACACTTTGCGCCAGTGTTCCGCGGCTTAGTGCACTCCCAGGTCGCGTGATTCGCTGCACACTTTACACAACGCGGATCAAGATGGCAATTTGTTGTTGCATGCCCCCATCGCTGGCATTTCTTACATTGCCTCGCTACTTTCTTGTTCCGGTAGTTCTCCCACCGTATTCTGGTGTAGTATAAATAGCGATATTTGTTATTTAGTTTCGCTACCGATTTTTTTGTCGAAGTGACAACCATGTACGTCGGGTATTTTGCTTTCATTTTGTGCAACTTAGTGATGCCAAGGTTTTGCTCTTGTGCCTCAGCCATCATTTCCCCGACGTTTAAGTCATCCTGTACACCTTTGATGACTAGCGCTCGTGTCTTTTTGTCACGCGGCGTATATGTATAAAATTTTGTTTTGTGGCATGTTCTGAATGAATGAGTTATCAGCAATGCCCAGGTACTATGGTTTTAGTTTGCTTGCAGGCGATGTTGAATTGCATCTGGCCTAGGGTTGATTTTATCGAGGCAACTAACTCTTTATGGTCAAGCCGGCCTTGCAGGGTGATTGGCGGAGGTCGTTTGGGTTTAGTCGGCGGAGCGCTTTCCGTTTCACTTGGTTGATCATTTTCGGCGGTCGCTAGCGGCGGGTATCGGTTCGCAAGCCTGATCTGGATGCCTTTTTTATCTTTTTTATTCGCCGTCACATTGTGCTCCTTCATTCTGTGCCTACCTTGTACTTTCCACTGGGTGGTGACTGCTACACTCTGTTGGTCTGGTTTCGGTTGACTCCAAGGAGGTTGAGTCGCAACTGTCGTCCGACGATGAACCGCTCCATGTCGCCGCCTTGGCGGTTCTTAAAATGCGCGACCAGGAGTTTAAGTCCTGTCGCGAATATTACCGAATCAGGACTGTTCGGGGCACTTATATAATAATAATAATAATAAATGTCTTTATTGTGCATAGCAAGAAAGGATAAAAAAAATAAACAAAATATAAATAATAAACAATACCATTCTCAATATAGAATAATAATAATAAAAAAAAGCACAATCTCAGGGCGAGATTCAGACATGGAAGATCCAATTCTGATCTAGTCTAACCCTGTATATAATGTTTGCATATATGAAATGAAAGCCTAATAACTAAAACTAAAATTTAAACTAAAACTAAAAATTAAACTAAACTAAACGAAATATACAACCCAATTTTATTAAATTAATAACTTTTCGTGCATATAAAACTAATATCCGTATAGAAAATACCTAAACGACACAACAAATTAAATCAATTTTTTTTTGACACATATTAACATAATTTTTAATTTTCAAGTAGCAACAAACGAAGTCTTGACTTGAATATATTATTATTGCAATGCTTTAGATGAGGTGGTGCATTATTATATTTCTTGTAAATACAAAAAGAAAATGATCTCTCGAATAACGAAGTTTTATGAGGTGGTGGACAGATTAATCCCCGGAAGCGTGTGGTTACATTATGTGCATCGGTTCTAAATCGGATTCTATTATAAAAATATGGCGGAGTCTTCGATGTAATTATTTTATGATACAAACATAATGCTTGCAGCTCCCTCCTATTTTCCATATTTAGCCAACCAGCTTCATATAATTTATGGGAAATATGTTCAAACTTTCTAACTCCGTAGATATACCTAAGACACGCATTTTGGTTCTTTTGAATCCTATTGGCAGTAAATCGGTCCAAATATGAATAATATATTTGTGAACAATAAGTGAACGACGAGAGAACAAAAGCATTGCACAGTGTTTTCTTGATTTTTATATTCAGTACTGATCTATATGGGTACAAATTTCTTAAATGAAGGTATGCCGTTTTAATATATTTTGTTATTTGATCGCGATAACGGAAGCTATTATCTATTATTAGACCCAAGCTGCAAGCCTTATTGGTTATAGGAATTACATTATTTATTTTGATGTCGAGATTACTTGATATGTTGTTGCAATCATTCAATTTACCAAAAACTAATACCTGTGATTTCGCCGGGTTGATATGTAGATAATGGTTCCTCGATACGGTGTAAATACGATTTAAATCTGTATTCACCCTTGCAATTCCCTCCTCCCAGTTTGAGGGCTCAAATGAACAGTATAACTGTGTATCGTCTGCATAAAAATGCCCTTGAGAATGTTTTATTGCATCCGCAAATTGTGCCGTATATAACAAAAATAAAATTGGGCTTAATCTTGAGCCTTGTGGAACACCTTGTTTTAGTGATAATGATTCAGAAATGCAGTCGCCCAACCGCACATCGTTCGTTTAAAAATATTTTATTGTCAAAGTGCGGTGGTTTATAAACCGAACCTATAATTAATTTTGTTCGATTAGTTTGAATCAACAGCTATAATTGCTCTATAGCATTATTTGTATTAATAATACAAGCCCGATAAGAAGTATGCACATAAATCCCCACCCCTCCTCCACGATCGAGTCTATCTCTTCGAAAAAATTAAAGTTGTTAATTTGGAGAACATCGTTGATTATTGTGTGATTTAACCAAGTTTCAGAAACACATAGTACGTCTATATTATTATTGTGAATACAAGCGTTCAAGTCATTAATTTTCGGTTGTAATGATCCAATGCTAATATGTGCAATTTTAATTAAATTATGGTTCATAGTATATTAAATAGCATATCCAAACATATGAATAATGAGTAATATGAATATCAAACAAAACTCAATCGGAAAAAAAACTAATTTACAAAGCTAAAAATGTGAATAAGAAAAAAAAATTCGCTCGGAAATTTCGTACAATATAATAGTAAAAGGTTACTGCATTGAATTTATAAGATTGTTATAGTCGGCAATAGTATGTATTTTAATAATTTTACCAGATATCTTTACAAAAATGTTACCATTATTAGTGAAAACTTCTCGGTTACCAAACTTCTTTATTAGATCCTTTACTGCGTCAATTCGTTCTTTTGTGAGATCTTCGCGAATAATAGTCTTCGAACCCTTTAAATTTTTCTTCGAATTAAATATTTTATTTCTTATGGATCGACGACAGAATTTTATCATGATTGGTGTATGGAGTCCCTCCTGATGGCTTAAGCGATGGCAACCATCGATGTCTTCATCGAAACGTTTAAGTTTAATTTGTTTCTACATAGATTTATTACCAATTCCTCAGTATTCTCTTCTTTAGATTGAGGAATACCGAATATCCGCAAATTGTTTTTTCTGGAATATTGCTCTTGTAGCTCAATTGCGTCGTGTAGCCGTTCCTATTTTTCTTCGAGGGCTGTCACCTTCATTTCACACACCTTGATTTTCTCATCTTGTGCTTTTAACTTGTCGGTGATTGCCGATGTCAGACGTTCGAGAAATATTGGATTTATTAACACCTTTTCAATCACTTTTTGAATCAAACATTCTTCTCTATCTATACTGTTGGCTCTGATAATTCGTTCCGTGTTACTACTGGTCATTTTTGTAGTTTTAAGCGACATGAAATAACTTTCTACGAGTGCAGCACCAAACACACACCTATTCACTGCGAGCGCTCATACTCATATATTTAGATTGTATTTCCACTATTAATTAAACACTATACACTAAACACTACGCTAATTTGGAATGTTTTAACATGAATGATTCAAATTTTTAAGATTGTTTTTAACGCGAACGTTGATATTTTTTTGCCGGTGCACACACGGACAGACGCCGAAACGCCTTGGCGGTGTTTTAGGGTCGATTAATTTGAAACTAATTCAGACATTAATCTATGTAATAAAATTGGTTTGACTTTAGTGGACTGTATAAAATCGATATCGGTATCGATATCGTTTTTGCTCTCGGTGCAAACACGCAAACATTATCGAAAGAAATTAAAAATTATAATTATTAAAATTCACTCGTTTGTGTCGTTTCAAGTTTCGATTTGGAACGGGTGAAAACTATTGTAAATAAGTAAATAATTCATTTGTTCCCGGACGGTCAAACATTTGCAATCGCTGACCATTTCGCCGTATATAAAAATGTACTTCATTGCGAGTAAAGCCTTCCGAAAGATGGAAACTGTGGCATTTGCCGCGGATGCAACGGGGGCTACCATTTCGGGTGCTCTTTGTAGGCCAAAACCTACAAAGCTATGGACAAATCTAAAAAAAGAGCTTTGGCGATGGGTCACGTGTAGAAACAAAACAACTGAGCAAGATGTAACGGAGACATTGGGAAACACATTGGTTCTGGGGGCAATTAATGAATTAAAAAATATGTTCGTCAGTATGCAACATCAACTTCATGAAAACACCAAAAGCCAAAAATTCCTGGAGGATCGTTACGATGAATTCAACAAAACGCAAAAGGAAATGAACTTACAATTAAAAAAAAATACGCTAAAGTAGTCGAATTGTCAACGCAATGTATTGAGAAAGATAACACACTGAAGGATCTGAAGTCTCGCATTGCTGATCTGGAAGCCAAGGTTAGAAAAAATGAAATTGAAATCCATGGCGCTGAACAACTTGAAGGTGAAGATGTTGAAGAACTAATTTGCAAGATTGCCGGAAAGCTTCATGTTGGGTTGCATAAAGGCGACATTGATGTTGCCAAGAGGGTTGCAACGAAGAAGGAAGGATCCCCTAGGAAACATAATGGTCCACCTATTGTCATCTAAGAAGCGTGACGAATTATTACGAAAGAGGAAGGAAATTGTATTCAACAGCGATATACGGAGAACAAAGTTCTCTGTTAAAATAACAATTTATGAGCCATTGTCACAACATCAAAAAAAACTTCTTTGGGATACGACGATAAAAGCGAAAGAAATGGGTTGGAAATTTGTTTTGATCAGTCAAGGGTGTATTTTAGCTAGGAAATCAGAAAATACCAGTCATAAATGTGAAGGGGACATTGAATGATTAATGTGAAAAATAAGAAAATACATTTAAACATTTTAAAATAATTAGATAGAAATAATTATGGATAGTGATTTTATGAACATAAATGTAGAAACTAATAATAACTATACTAACAACTTAGATCCTTGGTTGTCGTTAAACTGTAAAGGGTTTGCAGATAATAATTTTACATTAATTCATTTAAACATAAGATCTTTGCCGTTACATTTTGAGAATTTTTATGCAAGTATTAAAAACTCGCTGGAAAATCTAGATATTATCGTATTAACTGAAGTTAACATTACACAGGATAAAACAAATGACGTTTCCGATTTCTTTAAAATTGAGGGCTTCAATTTAGTCTTTGAAGGTAGAGACAAGAAAAAAAGTTGTGGAATAGATATTTATATTAAAAACAAATTCAATTTCTCTGCTATTGAGGCAAATATGTCATTTTGTGAATATATATTTATTAGGGTAGAAGATAATGGTCACGAAACAGTAGATATATTAGCAATTTACAGGCCTCCTAATTTAATTGCACTAAAATTTTACGCAGAAATTGAATCACTTTTGAAAGATTTAACCAAACAAGAAATCATGCTTGTGGGAGACATAAATATTGACATAAGGTGTGAAAATCAAATAAACCTCAATTATGAACTAACGTATGTTGCAAAAGTTTTGAGAATTTTTTTCAAAGTTCAGGAGGTAGCATCTCAATATAATGTTTTGGCCTGATTTGGCTTCTAGTCATTATGCCTTGCTTACGAGAAACTGGCTAGAACAACACAGGATACCTTTTGTACCAAGAAACGACAACCCTCCCAATCTTCCTCAAGCAAGACCTATCGAAACTTTTTGGGCTCACCTGTGTACCAAAGTTTATAATAATGGCTGGGAAGCTCAAAATTAACAGCAGTTAAGAAGGAGAATAATGCTGAAGATCAGAGAAATTGATTGAGAATCTGTCCAAAATCTAATGAGGAACATTAAGAGAAAGTTGCGAGCCGTGGAAGATCATGGCCCATTAGCAGTACTTTGAAATCATTTTTAGTTTAAGAAATATTGTTATTTTCAGTTGTTCTTATTACAGATTAAATATATTATTGCAAGTTTCTTTTTTAATTTTTTTTTTAATTCTCCAAACTTTTGCAACATACGTTAATACTGGAATGTGCAGGATTTGAAACGTGTATCTCTGGATTTACCAGGGAGGAATTACTCAAATCTGCAATGACTGGATCCTGCATTGATCATATTTTCGTTACAATCATATGTTCGATTGATAAAGAAATTACAAGTGGCTTCAGGCCTGCAGAGGAAAAATACAAAACAATTCTTGATTTGAAAACATTCAAGAATCTCTTAATTACTTCCTTGAGTGACGACAAATTCATCAACTCTAACAGTTCGGAGATTTACGAACGAATGGTCAAGGATTACAATGCAGCTAAGGCCAATTCGACATACGTGGTAAAAAGTGCCAGACGACCGAGCCCAAAAACCCATGGATCACTGCAGCCATCGAGGATAAATGCAGATAAAGGGATAGCATTTTCAGACTATGGAAGAAATGCGAGGTTAGAGATAAAGAACGGGTTCGGAAACAATATAACTATATAAGAAACAGGGTGAGAGATCTAACCCGAACCGAAAAAGGAAATACTATTACACTGTATTTGACTGCATGAAAGGGACTTGGCGTCAAATTAATGAGGTATTAGGAAAGCAAACAGGGAGACTAGAAAACAATTTTGCGAAATACTTAAAAGACACACCAGCTAATATTACCAATAAATTTGCAATTACCTTCTCAGACCAGGTGGATAAGCTACTTCATAGGTGTGATAAACTAGTAAGCGAAAAATTGACAGACCACACAAAACAAACAACCCGGCAACACTCAATGTATATCTCGGAGGCATCGTTGCAGGAAATTGAGTACATCATTTTGAAATATGACCAAAGAAAGGCACCAGCATGGTGGATATAAAAAATATTCATATTCAAAGGTTTATTAACTGGTCAATTAAAAATGGAAATATTCCTGACACTTTAAAAACTGCTTCTACCACACCAATCTACAATGCAGGTAGTCATAGTCGGATTAGAGAACTACCGACCAATCTCGATTTTACCGGCGATAAATAAAATCACGGAAAAATACGTCGAGTCGAAATTATGGGAATATCTGAAGAAATACGATATCATAAATTGCCCCCAATATGGATTCCATAAGACAGATTTACTTGAGTCTTTTTCGAATCTGATCAATATCAAACTGGGTGAATGTATGCACATAATGGTGCTGTATGTGAACTTCTCCAAGGCATTGGATTCCATAAACCACGATAAACTGCTTCATCTATTGGAATCTATCGGATTAAGGGAGTGATCTGGAAATGGCTTAAAAACTATCTATCAAATAGACAAGTTATGGTGAAAATTGATGGTGGGAGAAGTTGCTTAAGGACGATGAACCAAGGAGTTCCTCAGGGCAGTATATTGGAGCCCTTGCTTTACCTGATTTACGTCAATGATACAGGATGTTCCTTGGAACACTCCAATTATTTCCTATTTGCGGACGACACACTGGTCTCAATCCACAAAAATCCCGATATTGCAATGAACAGACTTCAGCTTGACTTGGACAATTGTCAGAAATGGGCACATGATAAAGAACTTACAATAAACTTAAAAACGATCAAAGTAATGTACATTGCATCGCCACATATGACTCGATCTATTGATCTAAAGTTGACTTTTCACTCGATTGAATGTCTTCATAAGGGAACGTACGACTGTTCGTGTGACGGTGTGGTTGAAGAAGTCGACGAGCCCAGATGCCTGAGTTTGATAATTGACAACAAATTTATCTGAAAATCCCACGTTTGGGAACTAGTAAAGAAGCTCAGGTGCTGTGCTTCTAGACTGTACTACTTGCACTGGTTCATGCCGGCTAACACACTGAAAATTTTCTACCATTCCCTGACGGAATCGTTATTACTCTACAGAATTACAATATGGGGTCAGGCATCGGACTCTCACATTAATTTGGTACAACAAGTACAGAACAAGATGGTAGAATACCTAAATACTACTGAAAAATCGGAATCAACTTCGTTTAGAAATGCCAACATCCTAAGAGTTAAGAGTCAAATCATGTATCGGATCATCTTAAGGAACTATTACAAGAGCTTTTATAGGGAAACTATTGACCACGGGTACGAAACACGCATGAATATTCAGAGTATGTGCCTAGTTCCAAGAACGGTAAACAAAGGGTAAACGGTGCCTGGAAGTTGTGGTTCCGAGATTGTTGAATCATTTACCGCAGCAGTTAAGAAACCTTACTTCTGGACGTCGGTGAAAAATGAAATTAAAGAATGGCTATTACGTATTCAACAACTTAAACTAATGCTCATCATAGGATCGTGCTCATAGCAACCATAATCAGTTATTATAATACGTTTATACTGTTCTGCTAAACTGAACTGCCACTGATAAGCTTCGGCTTAGTGGTGCTTGTGTTAAAATATTTTTAATTTTTTTATATATCTTTTTTATCTTCGATTTACTTTTGAGGATTTTTTTTTGTTTCCCTTTTGACACTGTTTAGTTACGTTGTCTTATTATTGAAGTTTTTGTTAGTTTGTTGTTTCTATTATATTGGATAATAAAATAATAATGATAATAGAGGACAGCTGTCATCTTAGTGACTATACGGCTGTTGAGCCGTGGAGTGGCTGAGATGTAGTACTGTAGTGAAGGAGGAGTTGGGGCAAAAAATAATAGTAAGAACGGCAACGCCACCTTTTTACAAATAAATATAATAACATTAACGGGAGTGACAATAATACATAAGTACATTTATTTCCAACAATTATTCATCCTCGACCGATCACAACAAAAGGAGGCAACGGCACGCGGTGTTTCCAAGCGGTCACCCATCGAAGTACTGACCGCGCCCAACGTTGCTTAATTTCGGTGATCGGATGAGAACCAAATCAAATTCAAATTCAATTTTTTTTTATTTAAAATCAATATATACACAATATTTATAAAGACATTATATAATAATAATTTAACTTTATTATTATTAGTAGTACATTAGTATTAATACATATATTCTAAATAAACTTATCTAACTTAATAAAAATAATAATAAATGAATGCGAACACAATAATTACTATATAACCACACAATAACCAATAATTAATATGCACTACCTGCAATAATCAAGAATTTAAGAAGAATGAAGAATGAAACCGTTCGTTCACTCGCACAAAACCCGCAAGGTTTGTGTGTGCAAGCATAGAGGTATAATATATATATATATATATATATATATATATATATATATATATATATATATATATATATATATATATATATATTTATGCCAACACAATATTTATTTGTATGGTAAACCGAGAACTTATCTAGTATAATCATTTTCTATCAAACAAACATAAACGTCTCGTGATGATACTGCTCTAGTTGCGTAACAATGTTCGAGGGGTAGATTTAAATGGAGATGCCGTTTACAGAAAACTAGAGTTGAGTGAACAAGTAGTTGTTTTAAACTGAACAAACCAGTTTGCTCAAATAATTGGTCAGTAGGAAATCTTTTATGCTTGCAATACATAATTTTTATGAGTGTTTTCTGCACGATTAGTAACATATTTAAGGTATTAGTATAAGCAAATCCCCAGAAAATAAATTGTATTTAAGAAGTGATTCTACTAAAGCTTGGTACATCATTTTTATTATTATTAGTTTAAGAGACAAAATCACACGTAGTTGAATGAATTTATAATATAATTTCCTTATTTTTGTGCATAAGTATTCGATATGTTTATTCCATTTTCAATTAGAATATATATTAATTCCCAAATATTTAATATAATGTTTTTTTAATTTTTGTGGAACAAGTACAGTGAAGGAAATTATTGTTCACACAAAAATTACTGTGTACTATAAGTTTATCGTAATGTGGTTGATTAATATTATATATCGAGAAAACCATAAAATACGTTTTTGATTGATTTAATGTTAAAAGATTATTGTCTAACCAATCTTTTATTAAAGATAACCCTCTTTCAGCTTTTTGTTTAGTCGTCTCCCAGCATTCGTCCTGGAACATTAATACTGTGTCATCGGCATATGATATAATTTCACCATCAATATTTACATCCACTATATCATTTATATAAATCAAAAAAAGTATAGGACCAATCACAGTTCCCCGTGGTACGCCAATTTTTATTTCTCTTTCGTCACTGTAGGTATTTTTTATTTTTACTTGTTGTGTTCGATTTGTTAAGTAATTTTCCAGTAGCCTTAGCGCGACTCCTCTAATACCCAGCTTCTCTAATTTATGCAAGAGTACCTGATGGTCAACGGTGTCGAATGCTTTACTTAGATCTAAAAAAATTGTTAAGATCTTTTTACTTTTATCTAAATGTTCCGTTATATAATTCGTTAATTTATATACAGCATCTGTAGTACTTTTACCAGCTCGAAATCCAAACTGCGAGTTGTTTAATGAATTATTATCTTCCAAAAATTGAATTAATCTTTTTTTAATACATTTCTCTATAATTTTTGAGAAATTGCTTATCAATGATATCGGCCTATAATTAGTTGGGTACAGAGTGCTTCCTGCTTTATGTATCGGTATCACAATACTTTTTTTAAAGGCTTTTGGAAAGTGTCCTGTTTCAAAACATAAATTAATTAGATGTTGCAGAGGGGTAACCAGAGTGTATTTTAACGATTTAATAAACTTAACAGTTGTTTCGTCTATACCAGAAGCCGCGTTATTGTTTAAATTATTTATATTGTTAAATATTTCATTTTCCGTTACTGGATATAGCAATAATGAATTAACATTTGAGACCATATTTTTACTATTATTGTTATTAACTTTCCTAGGTAGTTCATTTGCTAGCCTTTCCCCTATTTCACTAAAAAATGTGTTAAATGTATTTGCCATTTCAATATCTGTGTTAATTATATTGCCATCGTCCTTTTGCATTTCACTTATAACTTGATGTTTTCTTATATCTTCATTTGTAGCATTTTTCATTATATTCCAAATATTTTTCATGTTATTTCCTGCCTTTTTAAGCTGTTCTTGATAATATTCATTTTTTGTTTTCTGTATAAGTTTCGATATATTTTTTCCGTATTCTTTATATTCAGTATATATTTGTAAATTATTAGGATTCTTTTTTGATTTTTTCCGTAGGCTTTCACGTTCTCTAATTGTTGTTACTAGACCTATCGTAATCCACGGTTTCAATTTTCGATTTTTTGCATTTATTTTTTTTATAGTATGTACATTTTTCCATTGCTATGCTAATTTTATTTAAAAAGATCCCTGTTGCGACATCCACATTCGTACATTTTGATACATCGTCCCATGTTTCACTTTCAAAATATTCATGCAACATATTATAGTTCGTTAATTTCATTTTTGAATTTGTAGTTGTTTCCTTTTGTTTTTCTGATACTTCAGATTGTATGCACAAAATCATTGGATCATGATCAGTTATACAAAATATTTTAGGATGATAGGAATCATATATTTGTTTGTGTTGGTAAGTTGACTTACAAAAATATGATCTAAACATGAGTCATTTTCGCGTCCTACTCTCGTCGGTGAGTTAATCATGGACGAGAACCCATAGGAATAGAGTGTATTTAAATAACAATTAGATATCTTATTTTCCTGCATTATATTTATGTTTATATCGCCCGCAAAAATTTCAATTTCCTGTTTATCTAATGTTCGGATTACGTTGTCTAAGTCATGTAAAAAAATATCAACATTTGTCGAGGGCGGTCTGTAACTTGCTAAAATACCATATGTTGCATTATTTTCTTTTAAAACCAATCGATTGAATGAAAATTCTGTAATTTTAATTATATCGTGCTGCACTTGTATATATTTTTTAACATATATTACGCAGCCATCATTATGATTAAATGTACTTTCATTATAAAAAATATTAAATCCTTGTATTGAAAAATGTTCTAGTGACTCTAAATACCACGTTTCTGATAAAATGATTATACTAAAGTTCCTCGTTATTTCTTCAAGTAGTATTAATATTTCGTCAAAATTCTTTTTGAGGCTACGTATATTTAGATTTATCGTCTCGTCAGTGTTCTGTTGTCAGTGGTTCGTTAGGAGTGATTGGCTCGCGCCAAGAAGTTTTGATAGCCACTACATGTAAAGGTATTTCAACAACTAAGGTTCTTGGTAATCGCTACTGACGAAGGGTAATAACCCAGAAACAATATTGTCTAGCGATCCACCAGTTAGTCTCATGGACCTGTTTTAATTAATGTTCACTACACCATTGAGGTGTAAGATTAGACCATCTTTCGTGTATATATATATATATATATATATATATATATATATATATATATATATATATATATGTATATAAAATGGTACTTATCTTGTATCATGAGCAGTCAGTCGTTGAATAAAACACTTTTAGCAATATTAAAGTTTATTGCGACACCTTTTTTTGCAATAAGGTGTTTCGGAAACCCTTGTCAAGCAATAAACATTAATATGACAAATGACATTAAATAAAACCTATCGCGGTAACAAGGCCGACTTTCTATTACCCCAGTATTTACTGCAAGAACTAGGGAAAACCTTGTAAAAACCTAGTTAGGGTATTCGACCAACATTTAATTCACTACAATACAATTTAAAATCACAACGATAAAAAAAATATATATGATAAGATAAAAATAAAACCCGCAATTGTAATAATAATGATCAAAAAATTGTATTGTAATGAATGAAATATTGGACACTTGGAATTTTGTGACAATATTAATATTAAATGTTGGTCGAATACCCTAACTAGGTTTTTACAAGGTTTTCCCTAGTTCTTGCAGTAAATACTGGGGTAATAGAAAGTCGGCCTTGTTACCGCGATAGGTTTTATTTAATGTCATTTGTCATATTAATGTTTATTGCTTGACAAGGGTTTCCGAAACACCTTATTGCAAAAAAAGGTGTCGCAATAAACTTTAATATTGCTAATAGTATTTTGTGTATCTAGGCCAAAAAGTACTGTTTTTTCGTCCGAGTTTTCTTTACGACCGAGGCGTAGCCGGGGTCGGAAAGCAAACGAGGACGAAAAAACACTTTTTGGCCGTGGTGCACACAACATTTTTTAGGCGACCCTCATAAAATTTTCAAATTTATTGCAACATTTACTTATAATTTATTGACATAGTCATTTATAACAACTGAACAATTGTACATATTTGTGACACCTTCAGACATGTTTATGTTTTCTTTGTCTACATTCGAATTAATTTCGGCTTTATAAACAATAATTACCCAATAATCAGTTAAAAAGTCTATCACCAACACGTATTTACTAATGTAAACAAGATGTACAGTTTCACACTGACGGCAATGTGGTTATTTTTATACAATTTCGGTAACTGTCGGTAGATGGCGCCACCCTATTGCGGACGAAAAATGAAAGCGGACGAAAAACGATTACTTTTCGTCCGCGTTTGACGACTGAAATTTCAATTTTTCGTGTCGGTCGCCTAAAAAAGTGTTTTATTCAACGACTGACTGCTCATGATACAAGATAAGTACCATTTTAAGTGATTTACAGTCGAGAATTTGTATAATAATTATATATATATATATATATATATATATTGTTGAAAAATATATATTTATATATATTTTTTGGGTATTAGTTTCGACAATTTTATCATGTCTTCATCAGTAAAATATGTGCATTGCATGAGGTGCGACGATGAACAGTTCATCGTCGCACCTCATGCAATGCACATATTTTACTGATGAAGACATGATAAAATTGTCGAAACGTTAAAATTGATAATGACCAAAAAAAAATTGTGCATTATCACTCTTGATTTTTTTTAAAAATAACGCCATCTAATACCTAAAAAATATATATAAATATATATTTTTCAACAAAATATAAATATAAATTTGGCAAAAGTATATAAAAAAAAACTAATCTCTAACAACATATATATATATATATATATATATATATATATATATATATATATATATATATATGTTGGTGCGTAAGTTCTCGCGGCTGAAATCTGCGCTTCTTGGTTCTCGGGTTGTGAACCGCGTTGTGGAAATGTTCCCCGAAGGGTCGCTTCGACGTTTCGGCATCCCGTCCCATCTGCCATCTTCAGGAAGCTCTTCTAGGTCTCGCTGACTTAGAACAACTGACGTTCGGAGTTACTCGTAGATCCTTATGTACCGGTATGTCGTTGGGGTTGACTACGCTCGACTGCTTCTTACTTCGGCTCCTGGTTAATGGACCTTGGTGTGGTTGGCGTGCGATGAACTGTGGCGGTTCCTGTGGCGCTGTCCTATGAATGCTTGTTGTACTGTATTGTTGAAATACTGGTGAAATACGTCCGATAGTGAGCTCAATTGATTCACCAATCCAATCTTTGGCTAGATTTCTAGCGAAACAGCTACAGCCAGTCGCCGAACAAGCCGCATCATACGTCAAGAACGCAGACCATCTCATCGAAATGCTGAAGAACTTTACTGTGGAACCCGGGCACTTGTTGGTAAGCTTTGACGTAGTATCACTGTTTACACAAGTCCCGGTTGACGATACCATGAAGATATTGGAACGGAAATACCAACCTCCGGAACACATCATGGAACTAGTAAAGCATTGCGTGAAGAATACGTATTTTATTTTTGAAAATCAACGCTACCGGCAAACCAGTGGAGCACCCATGGGATTACCTGTGATAGCCAACCTATTCATGGAGGAACTGGAGACTACAGCACTAGAGACGGCCGAGTTAAAACCAAAGGTGTGGCTGAGATACGTGGATGACACCTTCGTAGTATGGGCACACGGAAGAGAAGAACTCGATAAGTTTCTGGAGCACCTCAACAAGCAACATCCAGCTATAAACTTCACCATGGAAGTGGAAGTAGACAACCAGCTGCCGTTCCTGGATGTATTTGTAATGAAAAGAGACGACACGGTATACAGGAAGAAGACTCACACCAACAGGTACCTCAACGCTCAGTTAGACCACCACCCGGCACAACTCCACTCGGTAGCAAGAACATTAATAACAAGATCAGAAAGGATAGCTGATGACAGAAGCAAGAAGAAAGAAATGGACAACATACACAAAGCACTGGCGCAGAATGGATTCTCAAAACGGGAAATTCTCAGAGCACCCAGACCCCCCAGACAAACCCAGGAGGAAGAAAGGGAAGAAGAAAAACCAGCAGCCATAGCTTTTTTACCGTATGTCAGAGGGACCACGGACAAGATAAGCAGGATCCTTAGTACACAAAACATCGATACAACGTTCACACCATACAGGAAGATAGAAACGATGCTACGGAATCCAAAAGCGAAAATTCCATTAGAAACGCAGGGAGTATACGAAATACCGTGTGGAAACTGCGAGAAGAGCTACATCGGACAATCCAATAGGCGGATCGAAGTCGGCAAACAAGAGCACATTCGCGCCGTAAAACAAAAAGATTCGTCGTCGTCATTGGCTAGCCATTTCTTAGACACGGGACACAGCATCGACTTCGACAATACAAGGACAATAGCTAGCATCGAACAGTTCACCAGCAGGGTAATACGGGAAGCAATAGAAATAGAGAAACGGAAAGAAATCCTCAACACACGGAATGATGCCCAAAGATTGCCTGCAACATGGAGACCAGTATTTCAACAATACAGTACAACAAGTATTCAGAGGACAGCGCCACAGGAACAGCCACAGTTCATCGCACGCCCACCACACCAAGGTCCATTAACCAGGAGCCGAAGTAAGAAGCAGTCGAGCGTAGTCAACCCCAACGACATACCGGTACATAAGACGTCCTTGTAAAACCTCGGTTCGTTAATGATTTGGTAAGTCGCACGGATTAATTGATGCCAGCTTCTTGGTCCATTCTGCTTGCCGGTGACTCTGGATCGCCGCTCTGATGGTTCTCGTCATATCGTTCATCCTGACTCTGTCCTCCGGGCGCCTGGATCGTTGGAATTTTCTCCGTTGTTTGTTTCGTTCGCGAATTTGCGCGACTATCGTTTGTGGCAGTTAATCGTGCCGGCCGGCGAATATGTTCCTCCTCGGGATGGTTTTTTCGTCGGCGGCGTTTATGTGTTCCGCGAGTTTTTTTTAGCTTCGCGTTCTAACGTTTCAATATTGCCGATATCGCCGTTTATTTTGACGTCATTGTTTAAAATAGCACGGTAGCACCTATTTTTTGTTCGGGTCGTTCAGTGGGCCACCGACCGTGAAGATTAGCGGCGGGTGGTCGGACGGTAGCGCGTCGAGTGCGACCACGTTCGTGACCGTCGCAACGTCTTTGTTTACTATTAGGTCGATGGTCGATGGGGTCGTGCCGTTCGGCGGGTGGTGAAATTACCTGTCCGGATGCATGATAATAATATTGTTTCGTGCGGCGAATCGGAACAGATAGTTGCCGTTTCTATTTCAATCTCCTACTACAAGCACTTTTCTGGTTAGTCTAAACATGCCGTTTAAGCCGGCGCCGGTCATCGTTTGTCTCGGGCTGTTGTACTAGGAGATTACATGCGTGTTATCGGCGAGACTTATTGCAACCGCTTGCAATTCTCCGATCGATAATAATGTTATGTATGTCGAACATTCGATATCGCACGCCGTGTTCGCGCCCGAATAATTAACGCACTTTGCGTCGACGTCGCTTTTTTTGTCGCATTCGCGGGTCGCGTGGTCCTTGGCGCATTTAACGCTGGCATGCATGCGGCAATTACTAGTCGCGTGACCCCACCTCTTGCAATTTTTGCATTGGATTATTTGCCGTTTGTTCTGGTACCTTTCCCAAGTAATTTTAGTGTACATTACATATTTGTTTCAGTTCTGCGATTGATTTTTTATGGCAGTAATTATCACAAATATCGGGAATTTAGTTTTTAGTTTCATCACTTTCTGTGGCATCAGATTTTGTTCCGTTAAATCGCTTTTGACGTCCTTTTAGTATTATAGTATTTAAGAGAAATTTCTGATGTTCTTTGCATTGTATTCTTGTATTGTCTTTACGGTAATATTGTAATCGGCCAATGCGCCTATTATTTCGCGAATCGAGTCGGTTAAATTTTTGTTGTTTACGCGGCCTGAAATAATTATCGGCGGCGGTTTCACAGTTTTTCTAGCGCTTGTCGCGTGGTCAACTTCCATTTCTTTACCCGGGATTTCAATGGGCGTAAATTTATTTGCGAGTTCGATGGCGATTTCATTCTTTTTTAATTTTTTAGGTGAAGGTTCGCGGGAGTCGCGGCTTCTTTTTCAGGCGGCCGTTTGAAATGAAAATTCGTCCTCTTCGTCGTCGATTTGTGTTGTGTCTGTTGGCGCCGACATGGCGCTATTTGATGAAACAAATTCAATTCTTTTACCTTGTCACCTTGTCACTTTATTTTGCACACTATCACTATCTTAAATAATTAAATGTTTTTGTCCACTATTATAACTTATATTTAAAAATAGTCATTTCGCGATGCGGGGCACAGTTTTTGGGGATTATTGTCCTACCTGCGGAAGGGACCGACGGTCGGTATCCTTCCGCTCGGGGGCAAGGGGTAGCGCGTAACCGCGGGGGCAATGCGCGCTGCATGCGTGCGGTCGGTCGTCTGGTGCCTGGCGCACGGTACCGTCGCACAATAGCATCACGGTATTTTAAAACTTTTAAACTCACTTTGAATATTCTGGAGCTCACAAAAACACGCCCGTTCACTACGGCCGTTGGATCGCAACTGGACGAGAACCAAATTCAAATTCAATGTTTTTTATTTAAAATCAATATATACACAATATTTAGAAAGACATTACAAGCCGAACATACAACACATAATTAAAACACCTACTCCTATGCGAATTTAGGTGATTATTATTGATTATTATTGCTTATTAGGTGAATCTAAAATAATACAATAACATTTAAAAACAAATACGGTGCCTTCCTCAACGATTGTCGGGTTTCCGTTGTCCATTCGTCCGTTACGTTTGTTTCGTGTTGTCGGCGGGAAGCTCTCAAAAACCTATCCCGTACGTCCTGTTTTTTGGTTCGTAGGTTTTGTCATGTTATGTTACGATATGTTGTGTTAGTCGGTCCTATCCTCGTAGTATATGTTCAGTGTTTCATATGGTAATTTGTGTGTATGTCTCTGTCCTTGGACATGTATTTTTTCAGTTATGCCACGTATGAGTCTGTTGTCATCAGTGGCGGTCCGCCTGTAAAAACGTTCCGCCATCTCTTATGTAAGTCGTTAGTAGCGACATGTCCGCGCTTGTGTGTAGGTCACGTATACGTGCGTATCGGTCGGTGCCCAGGGCGAACCTGAGACACTTGTTCTGCGCCACTTGCAGTCTACGAAGTATTCATTCCGAAGCTCCGCACCAAACAGGCGACGCGTACGTCATCTTATAATTGCCTTGTAAAGTAACAGTTTGTTGTCCGTCATAAGTCTGCTGCTTTTTGAGACCAGTGCGTACACCGATCTCATTGCCGCGTGTCCCATTCTGTTCGCGTGTTGTATATGTGCACCAAACGTCGTCTTTGTGTCAAGTGTGACCCCTAGATATATCACTGTTGTTAAAGGTATTTCGATACCGGTGACCCTTGTCGGGTTCGGTATCGCGTAATGTAACATTTGGTCGGGTTGACTGTTCGCTTCCAGTGTGTGAAGTACCGTTCCAGTGCCCTCATGTGGGTGTCTATTTTATTGTGTGCTATGATGTCTGAGCTCGATGATGCGTAGATGGCCGTATCGTCAGCGAAAGGGGCGATTGACGTGTTTTCGTCAGTCGGTATGTCATTGATGTATAATGATAACAGATGTGGTCCCAAGACAGAGCCTTGGGGCACTCCTGCCCTTATGAAATGAGGTGCTGATATGGTATGATTAATTCGAGTCTGAAATTGTCTGTCTTTTAAGTATGAATAGATCAGTCTGATTAATGACATGCCTAGTCCGTATTTGATTAGTTTGTATACTAGTCCATATATCCATACTATATCCATAATAATTTTTACAGGTCTAGTAATGTCATTGCCACAACCTGTTTCCGATTAAACGTTTTTCGTATGTCGGTCGCGAGTCGCGCCACTCGTTGAACGGTGTCGTGTCCGGGTCGGAAATCAAATTGCTCGTTTATGAGGAGATCTCGCCTTTCGACTTGATCCCTTAGGCGTGTGTTAATAATTGTCTCAGTCACCTTCGAGATACTGCTGAGGCGACTAATCGGTCTGTAACTGTCCGGTCTGTCTCGTTGTTTGCCGGATTTATGTATGGGAATTACTACATCACTCTTCCAGTGGCTTGGAAAGTGCTGCAGTGACATTGTCGCATTTATTAGGTACGTCAGTTGTACGAGTCCTTTTCGGGATAGGTTTCTGAGGATTTTATTTTGGATATTGTCGAGTCCCGGGGCTTTTAGCGGTCCTTGCCGCTTGATCGCGGCGAAAATTTCTCGAGGGCTCGCTAACTTAAAATTGTTACCCGGGAGATTTTTATGGTTTTATCAACCCAACCAAACCCGTAAAGACGTGGTGACCGGAGAAATGAGGTTGGTAAAAGCCGTTTGACTTGTTTAGTAATTAAGTTTTATACAAATAATAAGCGGAAAAGTCACAGCGTCGTTGGATGTCCGCGTTCGGCGGCGGGCCAGTCTGGCTTGATGAGACGTGAGTGCGTTGTTGCTCGATGGTCAGGTCTGACGCATTGGGAGCGGTCACGTAGGACCGGCGGCGAATTCTAGCTCGATGCAGCGCATTGGGAGCTAGAGTCCTGTTCGATGTGTACTTAATCTCACAAGTACAAGGAAAGAAAACAACAAGCTGGTAGTTAACTATCAGAGCGTGCGAGGATGGTGGTGTGGAGGAAGTCTAGCTCGATGCAAAGTGCATTGGGAGCTACAACTTCGGATGGATGGTGGGTGATGAGTGAACTTTGACTTTGAGCTTCATCTATTACTAAGGCCGAACTAGTGTTCTTGGGCCTTTTTGTCTATTAGTATCCCCTTTATATGGCCGGGGTTTGAGATTTGGTGGAGGCGGGGGTTACAACTCACCTCCCACTTGACAGTGTGTCCATTGGTCTTCGGATGGTCCTGGTCGGCTCATTTGCTATATAGTCCATTGCCCTACGCAGTGTTGGGTTTGTATGTCCTCGTGCCATTTCTAGTATTTTCTTGTTGAGGTGCTCCTCGATGCTCCTTAGGTCCAGGTCATGTCGGAGGCTTTGGTTTCTAACAAACCATGGAGCGTTAGTAATGCGCCTCATCATTTTATTTTGGAACACCTCTATTTTTTGCAAATGGCATCTCGCAGCTGTTGACCACGCTGCCGATCCGTTCGTAATCGCTGGTCTTAGGATGGACTTGTAAATCAGTAATTTGTTCTCGCGACTGAGGTGGTTGTTGCTGTTCAACAGGGGATCGAGTAAGGATGTGGCCACCTTCATCCGAGTGCAAGCCGTTTCCGTGTGTTTCCTCCACGTCAATTTATTGTCCAATGTGACTCCGAGGTATTTGACGTCTGTACTCCAAGCTAATCTTCGATTTCCCACACAGATGTAGTCCGAGGGTGGAGCAATCTTCTTCGTGAAGCGCACCGCAACGCATTTTTCTTCGTTGAGGGCAACCCTCCATTTGAGGCACCAGTCCTCTACTGCGTCCACTACACTTTGGAGCCTGTGAGTATGAGGTGCTTGTTTCTGGAGGATGTATATATGACTGCATCATCCGCGTAGATACCCACTTCTGTTCCCTGTCTGCTGGGGAAGTCGGCCATGTATATTAATGAAGAGTTCTGGTCCCAATATGAAGCCTTGGGGGACTCCCGCTTCCACCGATCTCGTTGTGGACTTGCATGTCCCTACCCTGACCCGGATACTACGACCTTCCAAATAAGATGCGATCAGTTTGATTAAGTTGATGTTCAAATCAAACTCCCTCATTTTCCTAAGTAAGCCTTGGTGCCAGACGCCATCAAACGCTCTGCTGATGTCGAGGAACAAAGCAGCTGTTGTTTCCTTTCTACAGAACCCATCCAGGATGGCCTCAGTTAATCTCAGCACTTGCAGATCTGTGGAGTGCGTTTCTCTGAAGCCATATTGCTCATCCTGTATGGTGTTCCTTTCGATAAGTTCCTCTCTTAATCGATGTAGTATTACTCTCTCTGCGATCTTGGCCAGGCCTGATAGTAAGCTGATGGGTCTGTGATTTTGCGGCATAATATGATCTTCGCCTGGCTTCAGGATCATCACGACCCTGGCCGTCTTCCAAATCGCAGGAAAGTGTGCCAGCCTGAGAGTTGCGTTTATATAGTATGTGATGGCGTTGAGTGCTTTCTTTGTGAGATTTTTGATCGCCATATTTGTGATTTGGTCCGGGCCAGGTGCTTTATTTGTTTTGAGGTTTTTCAAGATGACAATTGTTTCCCCCATTTTTGCATGAGCCAGATCCTCTCCCTTGTTTTCCAGAACCACCCCAACTATTTCACATGGCAATTGTTTTGGCGAAACTGGTGTTTGCGGTTGCGTAGCTGGTTTGGCGCGTTGTTCAACGTGCAAAGCGGCCTCGTTCAGGTCGTCGTACGTCCTGGTTTGTGTGCAGCCTATGGAGCGGCGTAGATCTGGTTGGAGTAGTGTCCGAATGACCGTGGTTGCCGTCGCTTCGGATTCGTTCGGGAGTACTCGGGCGAAAAGCATCGCCTTACGAAGAATGAAACTTTCCACGCCTTCGATTTTGGGTTGCTGCTCGGAGAACAGCGTCATCAATAATCCTGATCGGGCAGAATCTCCATCATACTTCCGTCGAAATCTCCTTTGGAACTCCGTGCAGTATTCTTGGAGTGGTTCGTACCATTTCGATGCGTCACCTCGTAGTTGATCGAAGGTGAACTTTGTTTCTCTTCTCTGCCGGCACATCATGCTTGGAGAAGGCGTCGTTGAGCGATCGCAGAAACTTTTCTGGGTCCTCGTGTCCTTTCGCTGCATATGTGGGTAGGTCCTCCGGTCGGAGTGGTGTGACTGTTGTCGGTTTCGCGTACCCCTGAAACAGAACGGCCAACGCTTCGGCCGTGATCAGTGCAGGGGGTGGTGTACTTACTGTACTCGTTGGGCGCCACTGGGAGTTGTCTGATCCTCCTCCCAGAAAGGATTCGTTGGTGTTGGTTTCGCTCTCCATCTCGTATGCCTTGGCTCTTGTTCTCATGCTGGTCGTGTAGCGGGTACTTGCAGCACTATGCTGCAGTTGGCCCCACTTTGGGTGCCAATTGTCACGATCTGCCTCGGGTTGTGCGAGGACAGCGTGGCGTGGGATTGGTGATAGTGTATCTCGCTTAAAAGCAAGGATTGTTGCAACGAATAAAACACAGGTTTGGTCACGATAGTGCCTTGCCGGTAATAGGGGTGAATGTATGTGAGTTCTAGCTCGATGCGTGCAGCATTGCGAGCTAGACTCGGATGGATGGAGGAGCGAAAGGTAGTGTCATCCGTGGAAGGAGACTGGTTGAGCGCTGAATCCTACCTCGGTGCTTGCTAGCATTGGGAGCTGGATGGTGATCAGGATCAGAGCGGATCTGAAGTGATACCGGTCGTTGAAACCGTCAGGTATTTATACCTGAGCGGTCCGGTGCAGGTGCATGAAGCGGCACGGTGGTTGGCCGCTTGGCGTATGCGGGTCGCAGCCTATGCGGCGGAACGGGGAGGACCAATGGCTTGCGTGCACGTTGCAGCTGTGCGTGAGTGCAGCAAGGCGCATTGCGGTCGGTTAATGGATGGGTGACCTTATTACGGCGTATGGCGGTTTATTTACATCTTACATACTAAATAAAATACAATATTTACAAACGCAGCAAAAGTCTCAGGCGAGGTCGGTAACAGGGTGATCGGTAGAGGAGCACGTGATGTAATGTTTATTAAATTCATATCATATGTTAAATGCACTTACAATATAATAAAAATCCGCGGTGGTCCGCACGAAACTTACTTATACTTAGTTATACTGCGTTTTTCGAAAAAACTTTTCAAATGAAAGTTGTTTAAAATATCAATATCTATAATTTATGTAAGAATATTTTTTCCCGTAACGTGTACCGTTTTCGAGATATGGAAAAAAGTGATAAGAGTAAACCATCACTTCCGGTTGAGAGATTGCGTTCAAAATACATAAAGTATAAGTATGTAAAAAGGAAAATTAAAATTAATAAGAGAATCGGAAAGTCCCGTGTTGCGACCGTACAAAAGTTGGAGTACGGTAACACCACCCCTCTCCTTTTAGGGCGCAACACGGCGACGACGAAAAAAAATGGTTCGTGGTCCCGAAGTTGATGCAGCCACGTGCCAAGTCCATCACGGCCTGCTGCTCTATTAGCCAAGGCTGTCCCAGTACCATGTCCTCGCGCAGGGAGTGAGCGACGTAGGCGTCGGCTTGTTGTGGTTCTCCTGCGATACTGAACCGTGCCGTTGTTGTTCCGTCGGTGACGAAAGTCTGGTCGCCATCCGCAAGAGCGATCGTCGTTGGTGTATAGTCGTCGATTTTCGACAGATTGCCCCGTATGAAGTTGCTACTGGAGGCGGTGTCTATCAATGCTTTGTAGCTTCTCCCGTTTACGACGACCTCCAAGCGGGGTAGGGGAGAAATGCACAGTTGATTCACGATTGGTTTGACGGGTCCTGTCTAACCGTTGGGCCGTTTCCCGGGATATTTGGCCTTGTTCCGTATCTCTCGATCTGTACGGGGCAGTGCGAGTGGTAATGATACCCCGGACAGTATCGGCATTTCGGGTCCCTTGGTGTCTGATATTGTCTTGGTGTCGAGGCCGGTTTTGGTAGAACGGCCAGGTCTCGTTCGATGCTGGCCGCCATGGCCAGTAATTCCCTGAAGGAACCCGGTTTGTGGACCCGGAGCTGTATGCGGATGCTTGGGTGAAGCCGCTCGATCATCAAACAATTACGGAGGTTTTCGTCGAGCTGCAGCTGGAGGCGGTCGAATAATGCCATTTTCTCCAGTAGGAATGCTCCCGTTTCCTTTGCGGCCTTCTGGGAAGTTCCGTAGAGATCGGCTAGGAGGGCTGCCGTCGCTTCTGCGCTGGAAAAACGGTCCTCTAGCCGCTCGGCGAAGATGTTCCACTGCAGGCGCAGGTGTTCCAGGGGCCGATACCAGTCCCGCGCGCTTTCGAGCAGCTGTCCACTAGCCAACGGCACTCACTCCTTCGGGTCGATTTGGTTTGCCAACATGTACTTGGCCGTGTTGTTTATGAAGGTGCGTGGGTCCTCCGTCGGAAGCCCCCGATATTCCGGCAGCTTGATGGTTTTTTTTGTCGAAGATACAGTCTGTAGCAGCTGCTGAAACTGTTCCTCGGATAGCGTGATGTTTTTGGTTAGGTTGGGCGCCATTGGAGTGTGCTCCAAATTTACCGACGACCTCCTGGTTTCTGGGAGCCATGGTGGCCGACGATAGTACATGGTGGTTGGTTCTAGCTCTCGGAGATGCAGGTCCGTGCAGCACGCTTGCTGGGATTGAATTCCGTTGATCGAAATTCCATCCAACGTTCTTGGGCGAAAATTGTTACCCGGGAGATTTTTATGGTTTTATCTTAACCCGTAAAGACGTGTGGTGACGGGCGAAATGAGGGTGGTAAACGCCGTTTGACTTGTTAACATATCATATGTTAAATGCACTTACAATATAATAAAAAGGAAAATTAAAATTAATAAGAGAATCGGAAAGTCGCGTGTTGCGACCGTACAAAAGTTGGAGTACGATAACAAAATCAGAGTTTCGGTCTCGGTCCACGCGGACCACGCCCGCTTTTTCGCCCGTCAAATCGTCGAGTCCCATGTCGTGTGCCGTTTCGAAGGTAGTAGCGAGCGCCTCCGCTTTCCCCTCGTCTGTCATGTGTGTCTCGCCTCCTTGCACGAGCGACGGCACCGGATGGAATTTCTTCCGTAGCCGCCCCGACATGCGCAAGAGGGATCCGTCGCTGGCACTCAATCTCGTGAGTTTGTCGGTACATTTCTTGTTTCTGTGACTCCATATTTTTTCACGGATTTGTCTCGTAAGTTCGTTAGTTCTGAATCTGTCCGCGTCAAGTTTAGTCCTTTGGAGTATATGATCGGGAAGAATGTCAGGTCTCTGTGGGTCAATCGTACGAAATTTAATCGTACGATTTCGTGCATATTAGATTGCCTCCACCAGCTTGGTGACTACGTTTTCTAGTTTGTCAGACGTGTCCAGGTTCCGGTTTATTACCACCCGGCTGTCCAAGTATTGTCGGAACAACGGCCAGTCCGCCGTTCGATAGTCCGTTATTTTGATTAGTCGCTTCGCGTATGCTGCCCCGCCCACTTGGGGTAATGGTCCGAGTTTACGTCGTCTACGGCGATGAGCTCCGAGATGTAGGTCACATTCATCACGACCGCGATGTCGGTTGTTGTTGGCCTTGTTCCGTTTGTAGGGTGATACGTTGGCGTGTCAGGAAAAGCCACAAAGCCGTTGTGCGTGCACATGTATTGTTATAGCGTTGTCCCATTTGCGTTGTTTCTATGGCAGTTCCACGTCCTGTGTCTGGCGTTGAGATCTCACACCACTATTGTCCTTGCCGACATACCTAGGAGCACCTGGAGGTCCCGTTGCGTGATCCGTGACGTTGATTTGTTGTACCAGGTCTTTATCGTTAGGTCGTTCTGAAACTTAATAGAAATCAGTTCATGATGTTCTGTTTCATTGTTCCGTACGCGTAAGAACGGCATGTCGTTCCTAATTACAACGGCTACCCCTCCCCCGCGTCCGGTTCTGTCGCGACATTCAGTCTCGTAAACCCGAAAGGTTACGTTGTCCGCGTCCGTCAGCTTCGTCTCATTGTTGCACATAACGTCTATGTCATGTCCATCGAGGAACTGGATGAGTTCCCCGATTTTGCTACGTATTCCGTTAGCGTTCCAGGTGCATACGTTCAATCTAGTCATCGTCGAGTTCAGCACAGAACGCTACAAATTTTTAAAAACAGTGGACGAGCACATGACAGTTTCCAGTCGATCGTTTATTTGTATTAATTTTTCAAGCATGCTAGTTATGTTTACCAGGCTGTTTAGCCGCTTTACTTCCCTGATCAAATCCTGGAAGTCGTCCAGTTGTCCTTTTCCGGTGTCACCTTATCGCGGCGTCGTGATTCTCCTTCGAGGGACCACTGTGGGCGGGAAGTATTGCGGCACATCTTTGAACGGCAGCGGCTGTTGTAGGCGTGGCTTCGGTTGTCTGGGCTTCGGCTGCGGCCGTTGTTGTTGCGGTTGCTTTGGTAGCTGCGGCCAGTTTTGTCGCTGCCGCTCAGTGGAACTGACTGTTCTTCATTCCTCGATTGCTCCTGTCTCTGTGTCCAGGCGTTGGTTTTCGGCGGCGGTGCTGCTACGTACGTTGGCTTTGGCTGGATTCTTGTTTTTGCTGCCGATTGACTCGGCCTTCTTTCAATAAGTTTTTGATAAACAGGGCAGTTGATCGAGTTTGCTGGGGGATCGCCTTTGCAGTTGCAGCAGTATGCGTTTGTTGTCCACATTTGAGACATCTGTATCTTGCGTTACAATTGAACGTTGCGTGGCCCCACTCCTGGCATCTGTGACACTGGACTGCTTTTCTGTTGTTTTCATATCTCTCCCACTTAATTTTGGTGTACAGTACAAATTTGCACTTGTTATTAAGTTTGTCCGTCGTGATACTGTCGTCAATTGTTATCAAGAAGAGCGGACTATATGTATTTCGCATTTTCATAACCCTTTAGATTTTTAGTTGGTGCTTCTCGATAAGTTTCTGTTTATGTCATCCATGTCTATGTCCCCGAAGAGACCACATAGCACGTGTGCCCTTAGTTTTTCACCTGCGGGTGTGTAAGTGTGGTATTCGGCCGTGTTTACTTTTTTCAGTAGGTCATCGTAGTCTACGAGGGTGAGTATGGATGCTAACTCGCGAAGCAAAGACAAAGTCAAAGTCTAAGTTTTTTTATTTAAAATCAATAGAATACAATAAAAAATACATATACAACACCTAATTAAAATCCCCAACTCCTACGCGAGCGCTTATTAGGAGGCCCTAAGATAACACACACTAACATTTAATATCAGATCCGGTGCCTCCCTCGATTTGTCAGTGTCGTGTTGTCCGTTCGTCCGTTACGTCTGTTTCGTGTAGTCGACGGGAAACTCTCAAAAACCCGCCCCGTACATCCTGTTTTTTGGTTCGTTACTTTTGTAATGTTATGTTAGTGCGTCCTGCCCTCGTAGTACAGGTCGAACGTTTAGGTAGTTTGTGAGTGTCCCTCCACGTGTCTCTGTTCCGTTATGTCTCCTATAAGTGGGTTGTCATGAGTGGCGGTCCGCCGGTAAAAGCGTTCCGCCATCTCCTTTATGTACGTCGTCAGTAGCGGCATGTCCGCGTCTGCATGGAGGTCACATATACGTGCGTATCGGTCGGTGCCCAGCGCGAACCTGAGGCACTTGTTCTGCGCCACCTGCAGCTTACGCAAGTTGGTGGGAACTGCTCCGCACCATGCAGGTGATGCGTATGTCATCCTTTATCTTATAATTGCCTTGTAAAGTAAAACTTTGTTGTCCGTCGTAAGTCTGCTGCTTTTTGAGACCAGTGCGTACACCGATTTCATAGCAGCGTGTCCCATCCTGTTCGCGTGTTGTATATGTGCATCAAACGTTGTCTTTGTGGCTAGTGTGACCCCTAGATATCTCACTGTCATTGTTAGAGGTATTACGATACGTTGACCTTTGTCGGGTTCGGTATCGTCGCGTGAATGTGATGCTTTCACATTTAGTCGGATTCACTGTCAATTTCCAGTCACCGAAGTGCCGTTCGAGTTCCCTCATGTGTGTGTATTTTCGCGTGTGCAATGCATTCTGAGCTGGATGATGCGTATATGGCCGTATCGTCGGCGAAGAGGGCGTCAAGTCCGGGCCGGAAACCAAATTGCTCGTTTATGAAATCTCGCCTTTCTACTTGATCGTCAACCGTTTGTTTATTATTGTCTCGATCACCTTCGAAATGCTGCTGAGGAGACTAATCAGTCTGTAACTGTCCGGTTTGTTTCGTTGTTTACCGGATTTGTGAATAGGGATTACTACAGCACTCATCCAGTAGCTTGGAAAGTGCTGCAGGGACATCGTCGCGTTAATTAGGTACGTTAGTTGTACGAGTCCTTTTCGGGAGAGGTTTCTTAGGATCGTATTTTGGATATTGTCGAGTACCGGGGCTTTCAGTGGGCCTTGCCGCTTGATCACGGTGAAAATTTCTCGTGGGCTCGCTAACTCAATTCTGTTACACGGCGGGATTTTTGGATGTTGTTGATTTGGCTAAAACGGGAAATTTTGGGGTTATATTTGAATTTCCACTTCGGCACCAAGAAGTTATCGTCGAAATGTTTGTCGATTTCGGGACGTTCGGTTTTTTGGGTTAACTCGAAAATAAAAGTTGTAGACTTACATTAATGAGTGGCTTGTTAATTACACGATTTATTGCCACACGTAGAGAGAATCGTTGCGTTGAGACCTGGGGTCTGGCTCCGTATCGAAGGGTTTCGGTACAGATGGTTTCTTATAAGATGGCTTGCGGAGAGCAAGGGCTGGCAAGCCAATCAAACACCCATGCACGTCATGCTTCAGATGGATCGGCTTTCCGGGCTTCCTGGACCAGTCTCGGCAGGTCAGCGGGCTCCAGTTGGAAGAGAGCTGGGGCGATGGCTTCTACGATGACGGGCGGCAGAAGTCGTTCAATTGTTACACGGCGGGATTTTTAGATGTTGTTGCGTTGAGACCTGGGGTCTGGCTTCGTATCGACGGTTTGGGTACACATGGTTTCTTATAAGATGGCTTGCGAAGAGCAAGGGCTGGTTTCTTAGTCAAAGCGTCGATCTGTGAATAAATATGAGCTTCTCGAAGTGGTGGCTCGGAGAGAACTGATTTACTACAGATTTTCGGTGCTGTTTTATAGGTCTTTTCCATCGATGCGCGTGCGTTTTGCGATCTCGTAAACATATTTTTCAAAATTTGTACTTCCCCGAGGGCACGTGTGTGTTTTGAGAAATATGTATTTCCCCGAGTGCACGTGTCGTCGTTGGCGCGTGTGCGACCTACGTTCGTCGGTCAAGTTGAGTCGCGATCGTAGGATTGTGATTGGCTGGTAACAATTCGTGAGTTTCGTTCTGGGTCCATGTCGTTTATATGTGTTCTTACGAACTCTGTCACGATCGAAGCCCGGTATTCCGAGATGCGTAGCGTATTTCGATGTTTGTGATTACGTGAAGGAAATAAAACTCTCTTGGGATGATGTTGGAAATATCGGACGTCGCCGACGCACATCCTGTTGTTCAGGAACTTGATGACTGGCAGCGAACGGTCGGCCGGTGTGTCTGCTTTCGCGGAGCCACTCTTTCTGACGCGTCTATTTGATTGTCGAGGAAATGTTTAGCAATATCGTTCAAAAATTCATGGGTTCCTCGGTTGGAAGGCCCCGGTATTCCGGCTACTTTGCCGGCTTCCTTGGTGCGGCAATGGTTCGTAGAAGCTGTGCGATTTGCTCTTCGCTCATCGTAATCGTTTTGTTGGGCGCCATTGGAGTCTCCTCCAACATTGCCGCCGACTTCCTGGTTTTCCTAGGTGCCATGACGACGACGACAACTAAGTGCTATCTAGCTCGGTCGTAGGTAGATCCTGGCGACGTCTGTCGCCGATTTGTTCTCCTGAACAAAAGCCCCACGCCGTAGGGGGGCAAATGTCACGATCGAAGCCCGGTATTCCGAGATACGTGACGTAGTTCGATGTTTGTGATTACGACGAAGGAACTAAGACGCCGATTTTACCACGACCCTTGCCGGTAATAAGGTCGGAAAAGGTAATTGTCAGCTCGATGTACCGGAGCATATTGGGAACTGGCGGTGGAGGAAGCTCGGTGTGCCTGCGCACATTAGTTGCCTGACCATGGCCAGCATTTTTGTAATGTCAACTAGGCTGTTAAGCCGATGTACTTCCCTTGTTAGCTCCTCGAAGGCATCTAGTTGCTCCTCTTGAGGCTCAGTTGTTCGCGGGGCGGTGATCCTCTACCGAGGGACAACGATGGGCGGGAGGCACTGCGACTCTTCTCGGTCGGGCGACGGCTGGCGTTGGCGTGATGTCGGCAGCTGTTTCGATGGTGGCTGCGACCGTTGGTGTTGTGGCTGTTGCTGAGGTAGCCGCGGCCACTGTTATCGTTGTCTCTGCTGTGGTGGGGGCTGATCCTCCTGGCGGGACTTGCGTGGTTCTGCCTCCTCGCAATTAGATTTTTGTAAACCGGATTGTCTAGTGAATTCGCGGGGTGGCCCCCCTTGCAGTTACAACAAGATGCTTTTTCAGTTCGCGGTTTCACGCATTGCAATTCGAGGTGGCGTGTCCCCACTCCTGGCATCTGTGACATTGCACAGTCTTACGATTGCTTTCATAGCGTTCCCATTTCACTCTAGTATACAGTACATATTTACAGTTGTTGTTGAGCTGATCAGTGGTGGCCTTATCCTCCATGGTGATGAGGAACAGCGGGCTCAGGTTCTCGCCCGCTTGTGTGTATGTATGATACTCAGCGGACGTGAAATTCTGGATTAGCTTATTATAATCGGCCTTTGCGTGCGTATGCGCACTCACCCTATTTCCGGCGTATCTCAAGTAGAAATTATTGCTGCCCAACGTGGCAGCAATTGATCTGACAAACTCCCCGTGATTCGTGGGGAGCGTATGTATTACGACCGACGGCGGTCGTTTTGCCTTTGCCGGCGTTGTCGTGGTCTCGTTTTCGGAGAGGGCGGGGCCTGTCTCCGTTGGCAGACTCTCTAGGACGGCATATCGGTTTGTCGTTTCGACGGATGTCGACGGTTACGTGTCGGGGTTGCTTCTCGTGATCTCGATTTCTTTTCTCATCTGCAAAGCCTGAGTTATCAGGCTTTGTATCTCTTGTCTTTCATCAATGGGCGGTTCTACGTTCATGGCTCCGCCCAGTCCTGTCGCCGTATTTGCGCTTGTATTTTCCTGATTTACTGGTCCGGAAACTTGCGCTGTGTTTTGCATTGGCGCAGTGAGTGCTTCCACTGGTGTTATATTAATCACAAGCTCCTGTTCCTCCAGCACACAACACACTGCGGAGCACAACAGGTCACGTCCTACTCTTATAGAGGACAACTTAGGCGAGTGCCCGGGCTCTGGTGGCAGACTGACACGCACGCATTGAGATAGTAGGAGGGGCGTCGTAAGAAAGGAGGGGGAGAGAGGGAGGGTCCGAGAGAGAGAAAGCGAGAGATGAAATAAAAAAAACTGGCCACTTCCTTGGAACAAAATGGCGGCGCTCCGTTCCGAGAACGCCACCTAACCGATCAAGCTACGATAAATGATAACGTATAGTCGCAGGGCTAACTTCGACTTCGAACGTTAAAACGGTGTAATAAAAGCACTTTAACAACAACAACAATGACAGTACATGTAATTCCAAATATTACATATTAAATATTACACATTAACGAAATTGACAATAATATATAATTACATTTATTTCCAACAATTATTCATCCTCGACCTATCGCAACAAAAGGAGGCAACGGCACGCGGTGTTCCCAAGCGGTCACCCATCCAAGTACTGACCGCGCCCGACGTTGCTTAACTTAACGGTGATTGGACGTGAACCAAAATCCAAATCCAAATACTTTTATTATAAATTTCCTTAAGATATTACATTACACAGTAAAATAAATAAAACAAATCAGATAAAATAGTAAGCCCCCATGCCCACCATTTATCCCACAAATAACATTTAAAAATTTTGAAAATACAATTTTGGTGCGCCTCCCTTGATAGAAATGTCCGTGTCCAGTGTTCGTTGATGTGACGTTTTTGTCTGTATTGGCGGGAAACTTCGAAAACCCGCCCTCTACGTCCTGCCCTATTGTCACTATTCAGTTGTCCGGGTCTTCGTTATACAAGTTGAGAGTCTCGTACGGCAGTCTGTGCACGTGCGTCTGTCCATGTTGGTGGCGTTGGTTAGTAATTGTACGTATCAGTACGTTGTCATGAGTGACGGTCCGCCTGTAAAAGCGGTCCGCCATCTCGGTCATGTAATCTGTCAGTAGGGGTACGTCTGCATCGGCATGCAGGTCGCGTATGCGTGTGTATCTGTCGGCGCCCAGGGCAAACCTAAGGCACTTGTTCTGCGTCGTCTGCAATAATTTGAGGCTCGTCTTCGAAGCCCCAAACCACACAGGCGACGCATACGTCATCGTTGGTCTAATTACTGTCTTAAATATAAGAAGTTTGTTGTCAGTCGAAAGTCTGCTGTTCTTAGCGACCATCGAATAGATGGCCTTAAGAACAGCGTACGTACAGTCGGAGAATTTAGAAACAGAACGGTAACGCCAAGGTGTCGGCAACCGGCGTTGCAAAGAGCCCATTATGATGTAGCCGAATCGTACCGAGATATGTAGGCGTGGGGGTTGATAGTAAATTCGAAATGTTCGATATAACAGACGCTTGGCTCGCATCCGAGACGTAATTATGAATGTGTAGTTTTTGTATAAGGTTTTTCTTTCAAATTTGCATAAATATTTTTCTTAACGTGTATGAATGTCCGATCGTTACGTTATAAGGTTTAAGCAATTTATTTAAATTTTCCGATAGATTTGTGATATATGATTCTCTGAATAGTATTCAACACGGGGCGAACGACGAAGACAGGAACGAGAGGGAAAAGGACAACCTACATTCTGTCGTTCGTTTGAGCGGTGCAGATCTTGTTATCGTCATATTTATCGACGATGAAACAAATTAGTTTTTTAATTTCGCTTATATAACTTTAAGGGGGGATCCTGCTTTAGGAGGCCTTAAAATAGCGTTTTTGGGGGATTTTTTTAGGGCAGAAAAAAATGAGCAAATGCTTTTTAGAGCATTTTATTGCATATTTGAGCATTAAAAAAAAATATGTCGAGAGAAAAATATTTAAACGGAACCGATTTTTATGCACATTTGTGCAACACCTTTCAATTGCAATTTACAATCGGTGGGAAAGATGTAGCGCGTAATTTGTGTCTGAAACAAAAAAAACCAAAGAAAATGGTAATTCTTATATATTTTCTTCTATGTGAACTAAAAAAAAACAAAATTTTGAAATTCAAGATTTTTCTCAGGTTTGAAAATAAATGTGCTCTTTGCAGGAAGAGAAAATCATTTCAACTTGCTAAAAAAGTTGTTTAGAATTTTTTTTCATTTTCATTTTTTGATATCATGTATCGTATTTCTCTTTATATTTGTTTTGTATTACATTAAATTAATATTTTGTTCATGTTATATTATCTTTCGCGTGTATATGTTGTATATTATAATCGTATTTTTTAATAGATGCATTAAAATTATTAAATGAGTTTTATTTATGAAATACATACAAACGGGATTTTAACAATTAATAATTTGTTACAAATCTACGTCACGCTAACAATGTAATAATTTTAAATAAATAATTGTTGACTAATGGTTATATCGCTTGAAATGATTTCATTTCATGTAATATTTTATAAATATTGTGATAAAATGAAATTATTTAAAATAGTATAAATTAAAGACAATGTAAGTTTATGCTCTTTAGTGAAACCAATAAAAATGTTGGTAGAAACAAATTGTATGTTTGCATGAAAATACAGAAGAGCTTGATTGAAGTAAACTATTTTCTAAGTTAATGTGCTATTCAGTAACATCAAGCATTATAATTTCTTGGATTTCTGATTTTATATTTGAAACATAACAATTAATATACTCGAATCAAGCAATATTCTGTCTCCAAATATGCCAAATCTTTGGTGTAATATATAATGCGTCTTTGTATTAAGAATGACCTGTTCCAGGGAAGAAAGGTGTTTTACTCAAATGAAGAAACGCACTGTTAAATGAAAAATACAATATATTTAAAATTAGAAAATGTTTTGAATGTATATTTTTCACAAATTAAATACATCGGAGTATTACGGAAATGGAAAACAATAATTTGTTTCATATAATGCTATCTTATTCGCTCTGAGAATCTGGTTTTCTGTGTGTGCTAACTCAATTCTTATTAGTTAGTTATTTATTGCATTGTTATTTAGGTTATCGTTATGTTTCTTTTTGTTATGGAGTTTATTTATTATTCCATTGATCTTATTCATTCAAAGTGTAAGGTAATATTTCTTTATTAATGTTTATTTTCCTTTTTTTATTATTATGTGACGATATCTAAGATTTTATTTATTAATGTGGAATTTTTACATTCTTATTTATTCTATTGTTATTAAGGTTATTGCCGTATTTATTGTGTTTGAAGGTTTTATTTAATAAAGGCGTAGGGTAATTATTAGTAAATATTTTTTTTCAGCTTTTTGGATTGTTCTGCGACGGTATCGTAATACCGATACATAACAATCAAAAAAGCAAAAGAAGCATTAATAAAACATAAATACCCTGCCTTTTTAATAAATAAAATAATCAAACAAAGAATAAATAAGCAAAAATTTGAACAGTATGTTACGACGAATGATTGCTGATTGATTATTTTAATTTTTATCGTCAAGCATTCCCATAATAGAGGCCCTCAACCACATCCGCTTATTACTTTGGCACCGACTATAGCACCATAATGAACTAACCTAAGGGTTAGCTTCTAATTGATATTAGAATTATTATTCATGGTTTTCGCTCTTGAATCGCGTGATGCAATTATTTTCCGCATGTTTAAATACAGCTATATGTGAAGCATGGCGAATATATCATGTAAGTCCGGCCGTTAAGGAGGGCAATTCTCAAATTATGGTCAATTTTAATAAACTCGAATGATTCTGAGAAGGTCGAGTACTCCCCTTTGTCGGCGAAATGTAATATTTGTAAGTGTTTTTATGTGCAATATGATAGTTTTTGAGTGAAGGGTTTGCAAATGTTGAATCTTATCTATTAAGATTAAATAAACGCGTGTATTCGCTTTCGCGTATGCAAAAACCTCGTTTGACCCATGGCCATTACAATCGTGACACACTAATTTGTATACACATGAGCGACTTATCGGATTGCTTTTGTTACATAAGATATTTCATATTTTATTATTCGATTAGAAGCGTATTAGACCATTTTTTTATAATTTTCTCTTTCTTCAGTATTTGTCCTTAAGTAGGTTATCGTAGCAAAATAGAATCGGGTTGAATTCTTCGTCGCGGAGGATCTTTTCGATGATTTTAGTTGTGTGTCCGTTGATGTTGGCAATTTCTTTCATTGTTTTTATGTCTCGAAGGAAGTTTCCTTAGGGTTAAGGTATTTTCCTGGAAATCTGCGTTTCAGGGTAAAAAATGAGGTTGTTGTTCCTTCCGTCATTGTGACATCTGAGTAATTTAAGTTTGTTTCTACCGTAAATTTATTTCAATGTTGTATGTACCGGGTGTCCAAAAATGATTTACATCTAGTATGCCTTCAAATTCGCATGTAACTTAAAATGTGCCGCTCTCACGCAAAGCTATTATGCTAGTAGAGGGAGAATAACACAACCTCAATAACCTTTGAACTTAATTAGTTTACACTTTATTTACTACAGATTTGACAATTAATGGATGACAGTTCTGGATAATGTAGTACAAATAACAATATAGCGGCACATAAAAATTTACATGCAAGTAAATTTCACAGGTAACTAGATGTAATTCTTTTTTGGACACTGTCTTGCGTTCATACGCTGCGTTTGTTATTTTACCGCCCGTCAATGACCAAGTTGGGCAAAACCGCCGTCACTGAGTGTCGAAATAAATGTAATAATTAACAATGTACTTGTGTTCTTAATTTGCGTTACTTGCAGTCCTTTACGATGTGTTACATGCACGGCATGATAGTAATACAAGTCCGATAAAAACATAGCACTACTTCAAATGATATTGCGTTGTCGAATTTAATTAATTGACATTTATAATGCCGCAATGTCATAGCATGTAGTGTCAATTACAATGCTATTGTTACGAATTTATTACAAGCAATTGAGTTTTTTTCTCCAAATGTAACATATAACAATGTAATTATGATACACGAAAAACCAACCCTTTTTGGCAATCGGTCCTCAGGTGTTGCTAAGTAGTAGGTCTTTCCCGGGATACCGCGTCCCCCCCTCTAAAACATTGATTTGTCCATAACAGATTCGGTTATGCAGAATATTTTGGTATATAAGTGAAGACCAATACCTAATAGAGTTAGTGCATAAGATTTTGTACGCTGCGAATATGCCACAACACTCTACTATCGAAACCCGAAGCAGGATTGTGACTCTTTGGGAAGAAGGGTTAACTTATAGTGAAATTGCTGACAAGGTTAATTTATCTGTAAGTATCGTGTTTACTGTGTATTTAGAATATGCGCATTTAGAACAATTTATTCTGTTTTTACATAATAATCCTCTTTATAAATACTCACGTAAGGTCGTGTATGACTTGTATAGCCGGTGGGCAAGGTTTGTATTTTTGTTCGATCAATCATTGCATCGAATATGTATTTAGCTCTAATAGAGCGAAAGGTGTGAATTTTCCGATAATGTAGAAGTAGCTAGTTCATGAGTGCTAGTTAAGAGGACAGACATACTTATGAGGAAAATTGCATCAAGGGTTACATTCTTATATTTCGATAAATTATTTAATAAATTTTATTTATTCGAAATTAATGTTAAGCAACCGGTAAATTTCGTGGTTTTTTGCCTTGTCATTGCAATAGATGCAATTGCAGTAGGTGTTGGATAGCTAGGGTAGAAATCATGCAAATATATTCATGAACAAATTCCGGATTTTCGAGGCACGTGCACCTAATACCCCTGAAATGTGGTCTATAATATACATTACTACATCTACTTTTTTGGCATTAACATACAATCTCCTGTGAATGCCCTTGGCACAAAAATAAACTTTTTGTTTTATCTAAAATTTTGGGGAATTATTAGGGATTCCGTTGAGAAATTGAAACGGTGAGGTTACTTTCAGTTCTCGCATTTTTCACTGAATAGTCATGCGCTCGTAAAATAAAAAAGGGGAAGAACTTTGTACACCATTATTTACCTCTTGTTCAGAAAACCCTAGTCCACCGGTGGGTAACAAGATGGCTCTCCGAGAATGAAGATACGGCTCTGCACTCACGTGTTAAGTCTGGCCAACCTCAGAAACTGAGCGCTGCCGACAGGGAGATGATTCTGCAGTTTGTGGCCGACAATCCAACAACAAACGCCAGAGTGATAATCGAGCGTCTGAATTTGCAATGTTGTCCACGAATGGTGCGAAATTTCTTGCACGGTTCAAACGTACACTGCAGACGTCCAGCGAAGAAGGTCGACATGACACAACAACATTCTGAGTGCCGCCTAAAATTTGCCATGCAAAATTTAGATCGTGATTGGAGTCACGTCATCTTCACCGACGAGAAGACATTCTGCACGTCCCAGGATGTGAAAAAGTTAGTGTGGAGGCCAAACCACACACGCTTTCTCCCACAAAATATTGTGAAAATGCGAAGAAGCAGTAGACTCTCTCAACTTGCCACAATCTTGTGACTTCAATGAGTGGCAGGATGCAAGAAACCATCGATAATCATGGTTTTTGGACGAGTCATTGAAGACGGACACCGAGGCGACGGTCAAAGGGGTGTCTACTTCACAGTAAAGAAATAGTAAGTATACGGTTGGTATTAAAGTAAGTAATATCTTTTTTAACCATTCACTTGAAATACATATAAATCGGCTTGATTAATCGAAATAAAAACCATTCGAAGCAATGCACTGTTGGCAACATATTTCCTGTTTCATGAAATTCCGGTGCTCTGGAGGCGGTGGAGTCACTGAAGGCTTTTTGAAATCGTCGTGGTTTTTGGAGCATGTTTCCAGCAAGGCGGTGTCGAGAGGCTTGAAAATGTGATAGTCAGTTGGCGTGAGCTCAGGCGAGTACAGCGGTCGCGGCAGAGTCTCGCAGAGTACTTCGTTTGGCCATTATTTGTTTTGGAGCTCTGACCAATGTTGAATTCATTTGGAATCTTTTTAGAGATATGTCTGGGTTATTTTTATATAATTTACGATGAATTGAAGGTTGGTCATTCTAGTACTTTTGTGTTAATAGTCTGCTTAGCCGGATTATTCAGAATGAGTGTTTTGTGGCGTTTACATTAATTTGTAATATTGAGTTCTTTTATTATTGAATTTAAGTTAAGACTCGCAAAATTTCAAGTGTCCAATATTTGATTCTTTACAATGCAATTTCTAACAAACGACTTTCCATTTGAGGGAACTTTTTTATCCTTTTTTTAATTGTATTGTAGTGAACTAAATATTGGGCGAATACCCTAACTAGGTTTTTTACAAGGTTTTCCCTAGTTTTCACAGTAAATACTGGGGTATGTAGAAATACGGCCTTGTCACCGCAATAGGTTTTATTTAACGGCATTTGTCATATTAATGTTCATAGCTTGAAAAGGGTTTACGATACACTATCTTGCAAAAAAAGGTGTTGCAATAAACGTTAATATCACTAAAAGTTTCATTTGCCGACTTACTCCTCACGATACAAGACAAGTGCAATTATAAACATATCTACAAGTAGCAATTTTTTATTTTTAGTTTCGTAAAAAGTAAAGTTGTGTCATAAGTGAAAGAAAGCTTACGGCAGTTGAAATTGTTTATTAGTGTGCCAGTTGCACGTAAGGAATACTACCGAATAGCGGCTATCGTCTGAAATGTGAGACAGCAATTGTAAAGCAAATCTAATTGATTCTGTTACTCCATTTATAAACAAACACAAATTCCCTTATTCATGTAGACGTTACACGCTACAGGTTAAAATTAATTTTCAGACCCAACCCGATTAATCCTTTAAGGGGAGGTCCTGCTTTAGAAGGCTCAAAAAATCGATTTGTTTTTTATTGCTCAAATCTATGCCTAATATATCTATAATAATGTATAAAAAGTTATAGCGGCTAATTCGCAATATTTTGAAAGATACAGCACTAAACACAGTGAGGTGTCGAGCAAAAAATATACGAACGCATGAACGCTCGGACAAACGAAACGCCCCCCCCCCCCCCCCGCAGTAACATAACACCGAACTATGTACTGAAAAAAGTTCAGTCGGTCGTTCGAAACAATAATATTTTGAGTTCGTAAGAGCTATAGTAGGATTATAACGAGATATTCCGTAAGTAATCGAAAATTAACATTTTTCCTGATCGTAAACTTTAGAGCGCGTTTTCTCGAGTTTTCGTTTTTACGATTTTTCTAAACTGGTGGACGTGATTGCGAGAAAACTAGGCATGCAATCAAAACGAAACAAAACTTTTTTTGGCTTCAGTAGCATTCTATTCTATTTGAACTAAAGAGATTAATGAAAAAAAATTCTAAACAACTTTTTTAGCAAGTTGAAATGATTTTCTCTTCCTGCAAAGAGCACATTTATTTTCAAACCTGAGAAAAATCTTGAATTTCAAAATTTTGGTTTTTTTTAGTTCACATAGAAGAAAATATATAAGAATTACCATTTTCTTTGGTTTTTTTTGTTTCAGACACAAATTACGGGCTACATCTTTCCCACCGATTGTAAATTGCAATTGAAAGGTGTTGCACAAATGTGCATAAAAATCGCTTCCGTTTAAATATTTTTCTCTCGACATATTTTTTTTAATGCTGAAATATGCAATAAAATGCTCTAAAAAGTTCACTAGATTTGCTTATTTTTTTCTGCCATAAAAAAATCCCCCAAAAACGCCATTTTAAGGCCTCCTAAAGCAGGATCCCCCCTTAAAGTTATATAAGCGAAATTAAAAAACTAATTTGTTTCATCGTCGATAAATATGACGATAACAAGATCTGCACCGCTCAAACGAACGACAGAATGTAGGTTGTCCTTTTCCCTCTCGTTCCTGTCTTCGTCGTTCGCCCCGTGTTGAATACTATTCAGAGAATCATATATCACAAATCTATCGGAAAATTTAAATAAATTGCTTAAACCTTATAACGTAACGATCGGACATTCATACACGTTAAGAAAAATATATATGCAAATTTGAAAGAAAAACCTTACACAAAAACTACACATTCATAATTACGTCTCGGATGCGAGCCAAGCGTCTGTTATATCGAACATTTCGAATTTACTATCAACCCCCACGCCTACATATCTCGGTACGATTCGGCTACATCATAATGGGCTCTTTGCAACGCCGGTTGCCGACACCTTGGCGTTACCGTTCTGTTTCTAAATTCTCCGACTCTACGTCTGTTTACTTCACGTATATGTGCATTAAACGTGGTCTTTGTGTCGAGTATTACTCCCATATGTCTCACTGTTGTTTTCATTGGTATCGCGATGCCGTAGATCCGGGTTGGATTCGGCACCAGGAACCGTTGGTTGCGTCGCGTAAATGTGATGCTCTCACATTTCGTCGCGTTTACTTTTAGTTTCCAGTCCGCAAAGTAGCGTTCCAGTACGTTCATGTGCATTCCGATCTTTCGATGTGCTATGATTTCTGAGAATGAGGATGCATAAATGCCCGTGTCGTCGGCGAAGATCATCAATGAAGTGTTTACGTGCGTCGGTATGTCATTGATGAACAATGAGAACAGTTGCGGCCCAAGAACGGATCCTTGGGCCACTCCTGCTCTTATGAAATGGGGCGCAGATATGGTGTGATTGAGTCTTGTTTTCATGGTTCTGTCGGTTAAGTATGAATAGATGAGTCTGATGATTGATAGCGGTAGTCCGTAAGTGATGATTTTGTACAAAAGTCCATCTATCCATACAGTGTCAAATGCTTTGTGCAAGTCTAACAGTGTCATTGCCACAACCTGGTTCCGAGTGAATGCCGTACGTATGTCAGTAACAAGTCGCGCCACTTCCTGTACTGTGTTATGTCCGGATCGGAACCCGAATTGCTCGTTCTTGAGAAGACCAAGTTCTTCAACTTGGTCCCTCAGTCGGTTGTTTATAACCGACTCCGCCACCTTAGAGATACTGCTGAGGAGGCTGATCGGTCTGTAACTTTCGGTCAGGTCGCGTTGCTTCCCGGGTTTCAGGATCGGTACTACTACAGCACTTTTCCAGTGGCTCGGGTGCTGCAGTTTCAGTATCGCGTTAATGACGTAAGTGAGTTGCACAACGGGGTAAGTTCCGAAGAAGTTTGTTTTGTATGTCGTCTTCTCCCGGGGCTTTTAGCGGGCCTTGCCTTTTAATTATTCCGAAGATCTCCCGGGGAGTCGCCAGCCGTAGCGGCTCTCCGTCGTCGTCAACATTGTCGTCGCGGCGTGACAAGGAAGTCCTCACGGACTCCACAATGCCCGCCTGCGCGTGCGTCAGTACGTCGAGGCCGATGTCGTGTACTTTTTCGAACGTGCTGGCAAGGGCCTCCGCTTTCCCCTCGTCAGTCATCTCCGTCCACAAGCGGTGGAACATTTTGGAATTTCTTCCTCAGTTTCGCCGTCATGCGCCAGAAGGAGCCGTCATTGGCGGTCAGTTCCGTCAGTTTGCGGCTCCAAGTCTCGTTTCTGTGCGTCCAGATCTTGTCTCGTATCTGTTGCGTCAGTGCGTTCATGTGACGTCTGTCTTGGTCAAGTCTGGGCCGTTGCCAAACTTGCCGCTGTCTGATGCGGTCACGTATATCCTGCAGAATGTGCCCGGGAAGCACGTCAGGTTTGTGTGGGTCGATCGTGCGAGTTTTAATCGCACGATCGACCCGAAAGTGTCCGAGTTTAAGTCATCCACCGTGAAGAGGTCCGAGAGATTTCTCACGTTCCTCACCGGGGCAATTGACGTTGTCGTTGCCGTCGCTCCGTTTGTCGGCGTGTCTGGAAAAGCCACGAAACAATTGTGCCTCTGGGTGTGGTCAAAGACCACGTTCCCATTGGCATTGTTCCGACGGCAATTCCTAGTTGAATGTCTAGTATTGAGATCACCCAACACTATTGTCCTTGCAGAGATGCCCAGGAGCGCCTGGAGGTCTCGTTGCGTGATACGTGACGTCGGTTTGTTGTACCAGGCCGTCACTGTTAAGTTGTTCTGGAATTTGATCGAAATCAATTCCAGATGTCGCGTGGCGTCGCCCCGAACGCGCAGATAGGGTATGTCGTTCCTGATCAGAACGGCAACCCCACCCCCGCGTGCGGTTCGGTTCTTTCGTTCTGTCACGTAACCCCGGAAGGTCACGTTGTCTTCGTCTGTAAGTTTCGTCTCGTTAATGCACATAACGTCTATGTCTGTCGAGGAACTGGATTAGCTCCCCGACCTTGTTCTTAAGTCCGTTGGCGTTCCACGTGCAAAACGACAGTCTATCCATCAAGTTCAGCGCAAAATTGGGCCAAGACCTGGAATCGACAAGATTCTGAGTTAACATTTTCAGTCTTTGATTGAGAATTTTGACCCTGCTGAGCATGAGGGTCACATTAATTAGCGAATTTAAGGTTCTCATTTCTGAAAAGAGTTCGTTGAGTTCGTCCTGTTGGACCTGCGGCGTCACCTCCGGAAGCTGCTGCTGTGCCCTCTGTGACTGCTGTGGCATCCTCGGCGGCTGTTGAACCCACGATGGCGGCTGCTGCTGTTGCTGCGACGGCGAAGGCCTTTGCCTAGGTTTAGGCAGCGGCCACTCTTCCTCCACTCTGCCGGAGACTGCTCCCTGGGTCCTCGATGTCCAGGCGTTGTGCCTGGGCATAGGCGCCGGCACGTACTTGGGTTTGCTTGCAGCCGCTGTGGAATTTCCTTGTAGCGCTATTCTCTCGAGCTCTCTTATGTATGCCGCGCAATTGGTAGAGTTGGCGGGGTGCGCGCCGCCGCAGTTGCAGCAGGTCGCCGGTTCACTGCGCGGTTTAGTACATGCCGGAGTGAGGTGGCCCTCGCCGCATTTTAGGCACCTGAAACTCGCGTTACAATTACTTGTGGCGTGTCCCCACTCCTGGCACCGGTGACACTGTACAGCGACTTTTTTATTGTTGTACTTCTCCCAGCATATTTTCGTGTAAAAGAGATATTTGCAACGAATATTAAGTGCTTCCTTCAATGCTCTCTGTGGTGCTGACCGTGATGAGGAACAGCGGCCTCTTCGTGTTCTGCATCTTCATCACTTTTTTCGCTTCAATCTCATATTTCTCGCGCAATTCCGCTTGGATTTCTTCTGACGTGGCATATTCAGGTAGTCCACGCACCACGTGGGCCCTTAATTTTTCGTCATGCGGCGTAAATGTGTGATACTCGGTGTTCTTTAGGTTTTTAATAATTTTTTCGTAGTCCCCTTTATTTGTAGTATGGATGCTTACTCGTTGGCCTGCGTACTTTATGTAAAAATTCTTGCTCTTCAAGGTTTCTTCGATCCCCTTTACAAATCTGCCGTGCTGCACCGGGAGAGTGTGCAACACAATTGGCGGCGGCTTGCGTGTTTTCTTGATTAGTTCCACGTTTGTGCTAGGTTCACTCTCGGTCGGTAGCTTGCTTAGCGTTTCATAGCCGTTTCTGACAGGTAGCGTAAATTTGGTTTCCTTCGCCTTTAAAGTGGTTTGTATTAAATTAGGATTACTACTACCTTCAGATACGTCCATTTTCTTTATTTCAGCCGCAGAATTCGGCTTGGGTGGATCCACTATTGCGACATTCTGTGATGTGCACTCGTGCGGAGTAGACGTGTTAGTGAGCGCAGTATTGTATAAAGTATCTCAAAGTCCTATCTAGTGATTCCAAGTATTCTTAAAATGACTGACCGCTTGTTACGTGACGAGGCAATCGTCCTGAAGGTGGTGGAAAAAATATTAAAATCCGACGCATTGTTGGACAAAATCAGTGCATTGATTAGCGAAAGGGTGGACGTCATTGTCAAGGGTTATGAAGAAAAGGTCAACTTACTCACAGAAAAACTCGATAAAGCTTGTTCAACAATCGACACCCTTGAGCAGTATTCAAGGAGAAATAATTTAAGAATATATGGCATCCCGGAGATCCCTAATGAAAACACAGACCAAACGGTAATCGACTTGTGCAAAGAAAAATTAAATATCGATATTTCCCCGGATATGATCGACTGCAGTCACCGACTAGGCAAACGCGAAAATGGGAATCGGCCCGTCATCATCAAGTTCTGCAGCCGCAACACGAAACATAAAGTCTACAATAACAAACGTAAATTTAAGGGTACGAAAATTGTTGTAAGAGAAGATCTAACTGCGAAAAGGCATTCATTGATGATGGAAGTGCAGAAAAGATATGGAACTGTCTGGTCTAATGAAGGAAACATTTTCACTAAAGTAAGGGATAAAATTTTCAAAATAACAAATTATTCGGACTTCGAAAAAATAAATCCAATGTAAGCTGTTGCTGCTTGATCTCACCTCTATTAAAAGCATCCATAGCTGTATTTCTGTATAGCGTAAGAAATTATTTTTATATTTTATTTTATTTCGAACTTTTTTGTGTTGTTTTATTTTGTACGGTACGCTGTTTACCTGCTGCTTATATATTTCTTTTTATAAATCGGGACCACAGTTTTTCGTAAATAAGTGTTAATTCATCAAAATGAGGATTATGCATTTGAACATTAGATCATTGTTACCTAAAATAACAGAACTTAAACATTTTCTGATTGATAACATTTTTTATGTAATTCTCATTACGGAGACCTGGCTAAATGCGTCAATATCTGATGATATATTAACAATTGAAAATTTTAATTTCATCCGCAGAGATCGGGTCACGAGAGGGGGTGGCGTTGCTATGTATGTAAGGTCGAACATAAAGTTTAATTTAATTAACACAAATCATAATATAGAGCAGCTGTGGATATCTATTAAAGTTTGTGATGGCTCGATGATCGTTGGTGTTATTTATAGATCTCCTAGTATTGACGCTGACTATTTTTTAGATAACCTCGAGAATTCCATTATTTCATTTTATAATATCTCACAAAAAGTGTGTATTATGGGAGACTTTAACTTTAATATCGCTGATTCAAATAACGCTAATGTAAATGAATTTGATAATCTACTGGAATCCTTAAACCTTGTACAATTAATCGACTCACCGACTCGAATTACATTGACATCATCCAGTGTTATTGATTTAATCATGGTTTCGGATATTTCATTTGTCGTAGAGTCCGGTGTCTTGCACTGCGATTTCTCCGACCACGATGTAATTTTTGCTTATCTTGATGTTAAAACAAACCATGTCATGCCTCGGATTCTAAAAGTTAGATCCCTCAGTAGTATCCATATACCGTCTTTTCATAATTGCCTCATTAACTCGCCTATACGGTTAATTTACTCCGTTGAACATGTCGATGATAAAGTAATGATTTTCAACAATACAATACTTGACCTTCTAAATTCCTTTGCTCCTGAACGTATCCTTAGTTTCCGTAAACCTAAGTTACCATGGATAACTGATAATGTTAAGTTCCTAATCAATCTACGCAACAAAGCTAAATCAAAGTTACAATATAAAATTCGTCGTGGGTCTGATTACACAGTGGAAAAAGAATATTATTGCCAGCTTAAAAACTTCACTACGACCGCATTAAGAAATGAAAAGAGAGCATATTTTGAGTATACTGTAAGAACCAGTGATACATCAATCCTTTGGAAGAAAGTGAAATCATTATCGATCAATTCGAGAAGGTCTTACTGTATTCCTGACCACCTGAATAATGTTAATTTATTGAACCAACATTTCATCACAAGTAGACCTAATGTAAACTTCGACCATAATTTTTTAAATACCCTCTATAGCGGTAATGCTTGTAACGATACCTTCGTTTTTAAGATGACTGACACTAGTGATATTATTGATATTGTGAATGCCATCAAGACCAAAAGTGTGGGGTCTGATAAAATCAATATAGACGTCCTAAAAATTTGTAGTCCTGTAATAATACCTTATTTGACTAATATCATAAATAGTTGTATTCTTCAATCAATATTTCCGTCTCAATGGAAGCATGCTTTGGTAATTCCTGTACCAAAGATATCATCTCCATGTACTCTTAATGATCCATAAGTATTAATCCTACTGTATCAAAAATCCTTGAAAAAATAATGTTTAATCAAATGACAGAATTTATCTCTTCTAATAACTTATTACCTGAAGTACAGTCTGGTTTTAGAAAAAATTATAGTTGTGACACTGCCCTCTTAAAAATCTCCAATGACATACTTACAGCTTCAGACAAAGGAGAAGTAACTATATTAGTTTTGCTCGACTTCTCTAAAGCTTTTGACTGTCTCGACCATTCCATTTTTCTCAAAATCCTCACATACATGGGTTTCTCAAACAGTTCCCTTGATTTAATATCATCATATCTATCCAACAGAAAACAAAGCGTTAAGCTGAACAATAATATATCTGAACATGTCTCAGTTAATATCGGCGTTCCCCAAGGTACGTCCCTTGGGCCACTTTTCTTTTCGTTATATACATCCAAATTTCCTTATGTGGTTAAGTATTGTCTGAATCATATGTACGCGGATGATATGCAATTATATTTATCTTTTAAACCAGGCAACCTTTCGGATGCATTAATAATGATTAATGAAGACTTAAACAGTATTTGTTCCATTTCGCAAAATCACGGCTTAGTCTTAAATTCCAGTAAGACTCAGGTTTTGTTGTTGGGGAACAACAATTATTGCAATAGCATTAGGCACTTAGTGGATATTAATATAAATGGAATTCCGATTGCGGTTTCTGACACAGCAAAAAACTTGGGTCTGCTGATTGACAATTCATGGCGTTACCGAGGTCATATTACTAGGATTATTAGCCGTTCCTATAACAGATTAAGATGCTTGTTTCCACACCGCAATTACTTAAATATAAAAACAAAAAAAATTTATGTGATGCCCTAGTTCTGTCTAACTTCACATTTTGTTCGCCAGTATATCACGCTGCGCTTGATGTGACCTCAGTGTATAGAATACAGAAGGTTCAGAATGCTTGTATGAGATTTATTTTTGGAATTAGGAAATTTGAGCACATTTCTCATAAATTAAAAGAACTTAATTGGCTCAATATGAAACAGAGAAGAGTACTACAATGTGTCTGTTTGTATCACAAAATAATTACATTCAAAGCGCCTACCTACTTATATAACCTAATACAATTCAGATCTGACGTCCATAACCTTAATGTTAGATTTAAGGGCCTCTTAACGCCTCCGATACATAGAACTTCATTGTTTCAACGATCATTCTCATTCCAAGTTGTAAAAATGTATAATAGCGTGCCTCCCGCTCTTAAAAGAAATCTTTCTCTTATATCATTCAAAAAGCATTATAAGATGTTGTTGCTCCAGGACTAATTATCTAATGTTCAAAAGGCGATACGTAGTACCTCGCTGTTAGGGCGAGTCTAACGCTTGTTACTGTGGTCTCTATCAGATTTGTTATACTCGTTAAGTTCATAAAAGCTTCATATCGTATCACATCACTGAATACTTTAGGTTAAGTTACTTTTAGGAATGCGTTTATTTTGGATTATCAAATTAATTAAGGTTTAGGTGGTAGAACAGCTATGCTGAAACCTCGCCTTATGGTTTCCTATCCTTTACTAATTATACACATTTAGTAATTACTTAATTTTGTTACTCTGTAAATGGAAAAGGAAATAAAGATTATTATTATTATTATTATTATTATTATTATCTTGGCCCTTAAGCCAGCCGATCTTTTCTTCGCTGTTATTACCTTGGAGGGCGAGATAAGCGGAGGACTTATAGGCCGCTTGATGGCCTTCGGCTTTTCAGTAGTTGGGTCCACGTCGACGTCCACGGTGCACGGATAAATGTTAATAATGTTCTTGCACGCACAAGTTGACAGTTCTTAAATGTCAAAAACTTAAAAATGGATTTTTCTCGGCCAAAAGGCGCGGAAAACGAACAATAACTATTAAAGACAACACAGGTAACACAAAACTAACGAAAATAATGACTTTGGAACAGTAAAACGGCAAAAAAGTGGCAAATTGAAAAATTTTTTGGGGAGCTGATTGACACGCTTGTATGCTGGTCAAAAGTCAAGGCACTCTTTTGGACGAGAATCAAATTTGTACTGAGCCCCCATGCTCGTCACTTATCTCACATATTTAATTTAGAATTTTGAAAAAATACAATTTCGGTGCCCCTCCCTTGATATAAATATCCGTGTCCAGTGCCGTCGATGTGACGTTTTTTGTCTGTGTTGGCAGGAAACTTTGGGTTTTTAATTTCTAGGAAAAAGATAAAAATCACAATGATTGTACCCACATTTATTAATTTACTAAATATTATTTCTTTTAAAATAAATTAGTACAATAACAGTATCTATATATCAATTATTTACAATAGCAAGGCGTATAAGTTAAAGAAATTTAATATTAAATAACTTATATACAAAGGCACGAATTATAAGCAACTACAACATACAATAAAATAAGAATAATAGTTACGAGTTGATAACAGGATCAGACGTAATTAAAAGCATTCTCAAAAGATCTGTATTTGTGGCAATACGTGACCGCTTCCTGGTGTGCCGCTCACGGAATCTACGACAGTCTTTATTTCTTGCCTCCTGGGCTTCTTCGGAGAGTTCTCCAATGGGAAGAAGAAAAGACTTCATAACTTCCGCGCTGTGTACAAAAATTTTATGCACAGTAACGGGCATGGAATACCACGAATACAGATCAAGGTATAATTTTCTAGTATCAACGCAAAACTTTTCGAATACGAATAAGGTTTACGTCTAATCCTGTAATTTCGCTGCTCAATTAAGCTTTGGAAAAAAAATCTACGAGCTGTGTTTTCATCGTTTGTGTTACCATATAGCGTTGCTTCACAATAGCTTTGCCGTTATCTCCCCTGACTTGCCACTTTTTTATTTCTAAACGATAGCTGATGTGAAGCAAACACTCAAACGTGCGGATTCATGCATGTACAGTAGATAAACGAAATGCAAGGCGTTCTTCGTTGCTGGGATATTTCTTTGACTCCTCGTTCATAGTAGACGGGGTGGCACCGCAAATGTAACACTTTTGTGTTGAAATTGTGTCTGTTATGGCATTGCACACTTTTCCATCAGTCATTGTCAACAACAAATCGTAGCAACATCTGTAGCGTTAGTGTTCTCAAATTTCTGCTTATACGTGCTATTCCCCGAACTCCCATCACAGCCCCATTTGCTTACCACCTTATAATATGAACGAGGTAACACACTTCTCACGACTTCCGTCTGAGCTTTAACTAATCGTTCAGCCGTTTTATCCGAAATCACAGAATCAGTCACAGAAATATATTCGTCTGAAGGACAACAAGGAGCTTTGGACTTACTTAAACTATAAAACGATGGATACACTTGATGTCCCGCTTTCATTGACCACTTTCTTGTTTGCTTATATGACTGAGAAGCCGATTTCGAGTCCACATAATAAGCTAAAGCTTCGTCAGGTGTTAGCTGCCGACTTTGTTAAGAACACTTATTCTTTTCTATAGGTTCACTGACCACGACCTTATGGAGCTTTTTAGCAACACTTCGATGCCCTTCTTTTCGAGTAGCTAACTCAGCTGCTGTAATAAGCTCACTTGCACTTCGTGATTGCAAAAAGTCTTCTACTCTCCGTCTCTTCGTTTTCGTTGATGAGTCTTCAAATGATTTTCTGGGTCGCCCTACGGATAGAGCAGCTGATGATGTTGAAGTGTAAGGCTGGTTAACACACATCGTTATTTCCATTCCGGATCCCTCTAACCAATCTTGATTAGAAACATTTCTTCGTTACACTTTAAAGAAGTCCACTTTTGATCGAATTTTGCTGAAACGCTTGCTATTTTCATTTTCGGTCGTTCTAGAGAATCGTCGGCAACATCAGACATATTGATTTTTTTACTTATACACCAAAAGTATACATATTTTTTTATAAAACATATACGTCATAATAAAGTACATACCTTCAACAGAATATTCCATCACAAAAAATTCGTTTCACTTTGCTACCAATTTTAAAATATGTTATCACAAGTGTGCATAAAATGCAACTGATTTGCAAATGAAAATGACCTCTCTTATAAGGGTTACTTTCACCCCCTGATAAGATACTTTTATGAGGTGATAAACAAATTAATTCGTTACCTCGGGCAGGTTGATTACAAGTCGTTATCTGTCATTCCTGGAAATTCCATGAATTTTGTCCGCTGTCTGTTACGGTCACGTATATTCTGCAGAATGTGCCCGGGAAGCACGTCGGTTTGTAAGGGTCGATCATCCTAGTTTTAATCGCACGATCCTTAGCGTATTTGATCGCCTCCGTCAGCTCGGTGACGGCGTCCTCGATCTTGTCCGGCGTGTCAAGGTCTCTGTTAATCTCTACATGGCTGTTGAGATTTTGGCGGAACGACGGCCAGTCCGCGGTCCTGTAATCGACGATCCTGATTCGTCGGCGTTCGTGTCTGGCCCCGCCCACTTCAAAAGTGACCGGGTAATGCCGAGCATAAGGGACACGTTAAGTAGCGAATTTAGCGTCTTCATCTCGGCGAAAAGCTCATTCAGTCCTCGTGGCCCAGGCATTATGCCTGGGCATCGACGCCGGCACGTACTTGGGCTTGCTCTGCGTTTTCTCGTTGCTTTGTAGAGCCCTCCTCTCCAATTCTCTAATGTATAATTTGCAATTGGTCGAGTTGGCGGGGTGCGGGCCGCCGCAGTTGCAGCACAGTGCCGACTCGCTACGCGGCTTCGTGCACACAGGTGTGGGGTGTCCTTCGCCGCACTTAAGGCACCTGCATTTGGCATTACAATTGCTCGTCGCATGTCTCCACTTCTGGCACCTATGGCACTGTACTGGGCTTTTCTTTTTATTGTACCTTTCCCAGGTTATTTTAGTGTAAAATAAGTACTTGCACCTGATATTAAGTGCTCCAACGCTTTCCGTTATAGCCACGGTTACTAGATAAAGGGGCCTCATCGTATTTAGCATCTTCATAACCTTCTTTGCGTCTATTTCGTAGCGTTCTTCAAGCTCAGCTTGTATATCTCCTGCCGCTGCGTCCTCAGGCAATCTGCGAACTACAGGCGCTCTAAGCTTCTCACTGTAAGGCGTAAATGTGTGGAATTCTGTGTCTTGAATGTTTTTTTATTATTTTTTCGTAGTTACCTGTGTTCAATGTGTGTATCGCCCTGGTTCTAGCGTCCCTGAATGTATACGTAAAGTATCCGGTTTCCTTTGGCATATTCAAAATAATTTTTTTATATTCTATTTTATCCTTATGCTGGTGCTGTCTTTTCGGTATGTCATGTTATATTTTGCATCGGCCCCTATTGTCTCGCGGATCGAGTCTATTAGATTTTTGTTATTCACACGACCCGAAATGATTATGGGTGGCGGTCCCACCGTTTTCTTGGTCGACATTTCTCCCATTTCATCCGGGCTTGCAATCGGCGAAAATCGGTTTGTGAGTGTTATAGATATTGGTTTATTTTTTGATATTTTAGGTGACGGCTCGCGGGAGTCACGGCCCCTTTTGGAAGGACAACTCGGTCTCTTCGTCGCCAGTCTATGTTAAGTCCTTATTGCGTTTTTTGCCAAAACGAATTCTATCAGTGCCTTATTGATAGCTTCGCCGTCTATCTGGATAAGTTAAGTTCATTCACTTTATCCCCTATTTTGGCACTTGTGTTTATGCACTATTATTGTCTTACCACTTAGGGTTCATTTAAAGTATAACTTGTGTCCACTATAATAATAACTTACATATAATAAGCGTCATTTCGCGATAGTTTTTACACCAATTCCGGCGTTAAGTATTGGCGCACTACGCGGACCACTAAGAACACACTTCAGTTTTTTTTGGGCGTTGCAGTTTGTGATTCGCGGCACTTCAGCCCACGCAACTGCGCCAGGCACTCACGCCGTACACGGATCGAACCCAAAACGCACCACTGACTTCTTGGGGCTATGCAGTTAAGGGTTAACGGGTTTCGTGGCACTTCACTACGCCAACACTCGGATTTCACGGAGCACAAAACACGTCTGAACACCACGGATGCTCGACTGCGACTGGACGAGAACCAAAATTCAAATACAAATTCAAAGTTTTTTTATTTAAAATCAATATATACACAATATTTACAAAGATATTATTTATACAACACATAATTAAAACACCTACTCCTACGCGAACGCTTATTAGGTGAATCTAAAATAATACAATAACATTTAAAAACAAATACGGTGCCTCTCTCGACGATTGTCGGCGTTCCGTTGTCCGTTCGTCCGTTACGTTTGTTTCGTGTTGCGGCGGGAAACTCTCAAAAACCCACCTCGTACGTCCTGTTTTTTGGTTCGTAGGTTTTGTCATGTTATGTTATGATATGTTGTGTTAGTCGGTCCTCTCCTCGTAATATATGTCCAGTGTTTCATATGGTAATTTGTGTGTATGTCTCTGTCCTTCGACATGTCTTTGTTCAGTTATGTCACGTATGAGTCTGTTGTCATGAGTGGCGGTCCGCCTGTAAAAACGTTCCGCCAAAAACGTTCCCACATGTCTATGTAAGTCGTTAGTAGCGACTTACATACGCGTGTGTGTAGGTCACGTATACGTGCGCCTGCGTTCGTGTCTGGCCCCGCCCACTTCAAAAGTGACCGGGTAGTTATCCGAGTTTAAGTCATCCACAGTGAAGAGATCCGAGCGGTTTCTCAGATTCCTCACCACGGCGGTGGACCTCGTCGTTGCCGTCGCTCCGTTTGTCAGATGATGCGTCGGCGTGTCTGAAAAATCCACAAAACAATTGTGCCTCTGGATGTGGTCAAAGACTACATTCCCATTGGCAATGTGCCGATGGCAATTCCAAGTTGAATGTCTAGCGTTGAGATCACCCAACACTATTGTCCTTGCAGAGATACCCAGGAGCGCCTGGAGGTCACGTTGCGTGATTCGTGACGTCGGTGAATTGTACCAGGCCGTCACTGTTAAGTCGTTCTGGAATTTGATCGAAATCAATTCCAGATGTCGCGTGGCGTCGTCCCGAACGCGCAGATAGGATATGTCGTTCCTGATCAGAACGGCAATCCCACCCCCACGTCCGGTTCGGTTCTTCCTTTTTGTCGCGTAACCCCGGAAGGTCACGTTGTCTTCGTCTGTAAGTTTCGTCTCGTTAATGCACATAACGTCTATGTTATGTCTGTCGAGGAACTGGATTAGCTCCCCGACCTTGTCCTTAAGTCCGTTGGCGTTCCACGTGCAGAACGACAGTCTATCCATCAAGTTCAGCGCAGAATTGAGCCAAAATTTGGAATCTCTGAGATTCGGTTGATACATTCTTGAGGCGTTGGTTTAAAATATTGATCCTGCCGAGCATGAGGGACACGTTGATTAAGGAATTTAGAGTTCTCACTTCGTTGAAAAATTCGTTTAGTTCGTCTCGTTGGACCTACGGTGTCGCCTCTGGAAGCCGCTGCTGCATTCTCTGCGGCTGCTCCGGCATCTTGGGCTGCTGCTGCGTCGTCGGCAGCTACGGCTGGCTACTCCACGACGGTCCCGGCTGGTGTTGCGACGGCCTCCACTCCCCCCTTCTTGGAGCGGGTAGTAGCCACTCCTTTTCCGCTGCGTCAGGTGCTGATGTTTGCGTCCTTGCGGTCCAGGCATTATGCCTGGGCATTGGCGCTGGCACGTACTTTGGTTTTTGTTGCGGTGCATTACTCTGAAGAGCTCCCCTCTCCAATTTTCTTGCATATGCGGAACAGTTTGTCGAGTTCGCTAGGTACGGGCCGCCGCAGTTGCAGCACAGTGCCGGCTCGCTGCGCGGTTTCGTGCACTCAGGAGTGATGTGACCACCGCCGCACTTGAGACATCTGAAATTTGCGTTGCAGTTGCTGGTCGCGTGCCGCCACTCCTGGCACCGATGGCACTGTACTGCGCTCTTTTTGTTCAGATACTTTTCCCAACTTATTCGCGTGTAAAATAAAAATTTGCATCTTTGATTTAATGTTTCGATGCTTTCCGTTGTTGTTACTGTAATGAGGAGCAGCGGCCTGATCGTGTTCCTCATTTTCATTATCTTTTTTGCCTCAATGTCATATCGCTCTTTAAGTTCTGCTTATATATTTTCCACTACTACGTCTTCTGGGAATCCTCTCACCACATGTGCCCTTAATTTTTCATCGGACGGTATGAAAGTATGCAATTCAGTGTCTTTCAAGTTTTTTAAATTTTTTCATCACTTTTGTTTGTAGTATGTATACTCACACGCCGCGTATTTAATGTAGAAATTCTCGGACTTCAGCGTGTCTTCTATTCCCTTTACGAATTTTCCGTGCTGCACCGGAAGTGTGTGCAGCACAAATGGCGGCGGCTTGCGAGTTCTCTTGATAGAATCTATCTCAGCAGTGTTGCTTTCGATCTCCGTTGGTAATGAACTTAATGTATCGTATCTGTTTTGCTAGGTAATATAAATTCGTCTTCTTTTGTATTTAGTGTGGATTGAATTAGATTGGATTGGCTACTACTTCAGCAATCTCCATTTTCGTTGCTTCTAACACGGAATTCGGTTTGGGAACTGGGTCTGTGAACGCAATCTTGTCTCTTAAGCCAGCCGATCTCTTCTTCGCAATGATCAATTTGGAGGGCGAGATTAGCGTGGGACTCATAGGCCGCTTGACGGCCTTCGGCTTTTCAGTATTCGAATCCACGTCCATGTCCACGTTGCACTGGTAAACGTTAATTAAGTTCTTGCAAGCACGAATTGACAGTTATCAAATGTCAAAAAATTTGAAATTGATTTTTCTCTGCCAACGGGCACGGAAATCAAACAATAACTCTTAAACGGAACACAAATATCACAAAACTAACGAATTGGATAACTTTAGAACTTTAAAACAAGAAAAAATTGGCAATTTAAAAAATTTTCAAGGGAGCGATATGACACGTCTGAGAGGAATGAAAGTCAAGACACTCTTTGGACGAGAACCAAATTCAAATTCAAATTCAAAAATCTTTACTAGTACGAATATTTCTTTACAATACATAAAATATAATTTACAATAAAATTTAAAAATGCCGGCCCTACGTTGGGCTTACTTTTCAACGGAGTTATTTTCTATATAAAATGTACATTTCATTTCATTTATTTCATTTTTCTAAAGTCAATAAAATTGTTTATAAATTGTCTTTCTGTTCACTTTCGGTGATTTTTTTCGCGCACTCGCACTTCACTTATGTCTAAACATATGGGAAAAAGTGGTCCAAAAAACCCCATCTCCTCGATTTCGGTTGCCCGCTGGGCTCGTGTCTCGCGGAGGTCCGTTTATGCGTGGATTCTGTTGAAGATCGGTAGGTGTTGGTACGGCGGCTTATGCTTGCGCTGGCCGTCTGCTGCTCGGATGTTTGTGATTTGGTTGATTAGTGCGTTTGTGTGTTGTCGTAGAATTTTATGGCTGTTTTCCTGATGTGTTGTCTAATGGGTTCTATTCCGGATGTGTGGTGCAGTTGGACGGTGCTCGTGTATCTGTTTGCGCCAAGGGCCAGTCGCAAACATTTGTTTTGCATGGTTTGCAATTTTTGCAAAATGTATTTCCGCCGCATTCGCGTAGATTGGGGCTCCGTCCGTCAGGATGGGGCGCAGTATTGTCTTGTATAATTGAATTTTATTCTTTCTTGCTGTGTTGTTGTAGGATTGAATAAATGTGTTAGAGTGAGATATTTTGTGGCTTGGGCGATTCAGATTCGGGTGTTTAGGAATTTAGTGGGTTGGGGAATTTGCGTGGGGCTGTTTTTCTTTGTTATGGTGAGGGAGACAGATTTTTGTGGATTAGGAGTTATTTTCCATTTCTGGAGAGAGGATTCTAGGTGCGGTAGGTAATTTTGGATTTTCCTGTGGGCGGTTATGGGATTGTGGGAGTTTGCATATACTGCAATATCGTCGGCGTATAATGCTTTTTGTGTGGTGGTTTCGTGTTTCGGAGTGTCATGGGTGTAGATATTATACAATACTGGCCCCAGATTTTTCGTTTCCGATGGCCACGAGGAAAGTCCTTCCCGTCAGGTAGCTGTGTAGGATGCGAATCATCGCCTGCGGAAGATCTATCTGTAAACATTTAAAAATTATACATATCCAGGAGAGTAATGGCGGTGTGCTGGCGGCGATTCGGTTGTTAGTTGCGTCGGTCACAATTCTGGCTACCTGGTGAATCACGTGGTGTCCTGGCCCGAAACCGAATTGCTCTGGCTGTATGCAATTGTTTTCTTGTATGTATTGCTATATATGTGTGTGTATGACTTTTTCGGCGAGTTTACTAATTGTGTTAAGCAGTGAGATAGGACGATAACTGGATGGATTTGTGGAGGTTTGCCCTGTTTGTGTATAGGGATAACGGTTGCAATTTTCCAAAACTTCGGGAAATGTTGGAATTTTATGCAGAAATTGATTATTTGCGTGAGTTGGACTAGCGGTTTCCGGGATAGATTTTTCAGGAGTATATTTTGGATGTTATCTGGACCGGGTGCTTTTTTAGATGGGAGTTTACGTATGATTTTGCGAAGTTTCGCTGGAGCTGTTAGGAATTGTTGGGAATTGGCGGGGTTTGGCGGATAGTTGTGTAGGAATTGCGTGACTTTTTCGTGTACTGTGTGTTCGTGTTCAGGTGTAGGGTCTGGTGTAATGTGGAATTGTGTAAATGTATCGGCCAGAGCGGTTACCATTTCTCGGTCAGTTAATGCGTAAGCGTTTGGTGTGATTTAGATCGCGGGGATCACCGCGTGCCGCTTCGTGAGCGCCTTTGTGATTCGACAGATTGTGCCGTCTCGCGTCTCCAGTGCCCGCAGTTTCTTGGCCCATTCCGCCATCCGCTGTTGTTGAATCGCCGGCTTTATTCTCCTGGTAATGGCGTTCATCTGGACTCGATTTTCGGCGCGTCTGGATCGTTGGTACAGTCTTCTTTGCGAGTTTCTTTGTCTAATTTGTTGTTTTATCGCGTCCGGCAGCCGATATTGCGGAGTGGCGCACATTTTTCGTGTCGGGATGGAAAGTTTGGCAGCGTCGTTAATTCGCGCGGCTAGCGTTTCCGCCTCTCACTCGAGGTCCGGCACGTTCTCGATGTTGGTGATCGTCGTCTTGTAGCCAATTAGCGCGAGCGTAATCGTACGTGCGCCTAGATTTCGGCGGGTTCCTTCGACCACCCACCGTGAAGGTGACCTTCAGGTGGTCAGACGGTAGTTCGTCGTGTGCGATTATGTCGTTAACCGACCAGACATTTTTGTTAACGATTAAGTCTATCGTTGTGGGTGTCGTCCCGTTTAGCGGTTGGTGGGTGTGCGCGTCCACGTGCATCATTATAACATTATTGTTAGCCGCGAACTGGTGTAGATGTTGCCGTTACTGTTATTTCGGTGGCAGTTCCATGTGTAATGCCTGGCGTTGAGATCTCCTACTACAAGTATCTTGCCCGTTAACGAAAATACGTTTCGAAGGATTACATCCGTGATCGTTTTTCGCGGGCTATTGTAGTAAGAGACGATGTGCGTGTTGTCCGCCAGGCAGATTGCCACCGCGTCCAGTTCGATGACCCTCCGATCGTGCACCCGTCTGTACGGCATCCCGTTGCGTACGAGAACGATCACCCCGCCTTGTCTGTTAGCGCAGTCTTGTCTCTCTAGATAGTAGCCGCGCACCGTAACTCGGTCGTTGTGTCGTAACTTCGTTTCGTTTAACAAAACGATATCTGGTTTGTTTTGGTTCACGAATAATATTAGTTCTCCTAATTTTCCTTTTAGCGAGTTTGAATTCCAGTGCATGATTTTAATTTTGTCCATTAATAGTTTTGTAAAATTTCAGGAATATTTGGAATTTTTCTCCTTCGTTGCGGCAGGTTCTTAGCAATGTATTTAATTTAGTGACCCTTTCGAACATTAGCTCGATGTTTATTAGCTCGTCCAGTTCGTTGATTGCCGCTACGAGGTCGTTCAGTTCTGGCCATTTTTCGCGCGTCGGCATTGGGTTCTGCGCAGTCCGTTGTGCGGGGCGAGGTTCGGTCGCGAGTACGCTTTCTTCTATGATTCCAAAATTAATTTCCGGCTGTGTCCGTGGTCGACCTTGCGTCGCACTTCGCCGGGCCAGGGGGCGGGGGCGCATGTTTTCGGTTGTGTTGCGTTGTGTCTTTCTCGTCGTGCATCCCAGATGTTGGCGGTCAGTGGGGGTGCGGGCAGGTATCGCGGCGCCGGTTTCGGCGTTCATGTGTTTTTATTGTTTCTGTTTCGGTTTGCCCGTGTTTCTAGAAGATTTTTGTACACCCGGCACGAAATATTGCACGCGGCAATGTGCGCATTTGGCGTCGGTGTCCTTGGATTTCTTGCTTTCGCCCGTCGTGTGATCTTCACCGCACTTCACGCATAGCGGTTTTAAATGACAGTTTGTTGTCACGTGGCCCCAGCGCTTGCAATTGTTGCACTGGATCACTTTGTGTTTGTTTCTGTACCGCTCCCAGAAGACGCGCATATGTTGCAGGTATCTGTATTTTGTGTTCAATTCGGCAATCGATTTATTTGAATACGTTATTGGCAAGTAAATCGGCGATTTAGTATTTTTAAGAATATTTAATCGAGTTAGCCCCAAGTTAAGTTCCGCGGTTTCGGCCAACAAGTCGTTCTGGTCGATACCTTCCGGGAGTCCTTTTATTATTAAGGCCCGCGACTTATTTTCTCTAGGCGTGTAGGTGTAATACTGTGTATTTTCCGGCATCTTGTGCAGGAAGATATTATACACAGTTTTGTCGTAAAACTGCAATGACGTCTCGTTTTCGCGATATCTAATGTTGTAGTCGATTTGCCCTATTACTGCTTTAATCGAAGCACATAATGCTTTGTGTTCGACTCGTCCCTGCATAATGATCGGCGGCGGGCGTTTTTGTTTTAATATCGGCGCGGGTTCCGTTTCCATTTCGGCGACCGTGGTGGCGATCGGGGTGAAAGGGGTAGCGCGTAACCGCGAGGGCAATGCGTACTGAAGGCGTGCGGGCGGTGGGCTGGCGCCTGGTGTACGGTCGTCGCACAATAGGACCACGGTATTTTGTTGGAGCGGGTCGCTTCTTCTCTTCCCGCTTTTTCGTCGCAGCTGTTGCCGGTGTCTTAGTCGTGTTCGCCGTCGCCCAGTCTTGATAAATTTTCTTTGCCTCGGTTTTCGTAATCTGTTTGTTCTTGAACCGCCTTAGCACGTTCAAGTAGTCCTCAGCGGTGTCGAAGATTGGGCGCTTTTTCCAGAAGAACCTGACCTCATCGGATATGTACCCACCGGTGCGGTACATCGCCAGCACGTCGTTGAAGTGCACGTCGTCACCGTCACTGTCGTCTGATTCCGATGAATACTCCATATCGAGTAAGTTTTAAGAAAAAACTTATCTCAGAGATGTGTCTTAAAAAAGACTAAGTCTCGGAGATGTGCTTATTCCTCGAGCGCTGAATAAACACGTGTTGTTCGATCAGCGCTCACTGATCGAATGAGCGAGCGCTTAAGGTAGTCGTAGTTGGCTATTTGTGCCGGGCCGGTCGGAGATCGGGACCAATGAGCGACGCACAACGTTCCGAGTCGCGCTGGGCGTGGTCCCGTCACCGATCGCCCCACACCAAAACCGCGCTTCGCTGCGGCAAAGTCAAGACTGGCTGAAGCCATACTGCGAGGTTTCCATCGAAAAGAGGTAACGGCCCTCTTTCTTGATATAAGAAGGGCGTTTGATGGAGTGTGGCACAGCGGTCTCTTAAGGAAGATGACAGAAGCTAGAATAAACGTTAACATAACGAAAATAATCGCCTCATATCTGGAGGCACGAAAATTCCGGGTTAAGATGAAGAACTTTCGACTACTAGGACAAAGGAGACTGGGGTTCCACAGGGATCAATACTAGGGCCGGAATTGTTCTTGATCTATATGTCAGACTTCCCTCAAAGGCCGGGGACAGAACTTGCCATCTTCGCAGACGACACTGCAGTGTATATCTCTTCCAAAAACGAAAATCTAGTAACCTTCAGACTACAAAGTGCGACCGATGCGATAGAGGACTGGTGTGAAAAATGGCGAGTGGTCCTTAACGAAGAGAAATGCGTCGGTGTCCGATTTACCAAAAGGACCGGCCCACCGTCAGATTACATCAGCGTGCGAAATAAAAGGTTGCCTTGGAGTTCTGAGGTCAAATACTTGGGTGTGACATTAGACAGCAAACTCACGTGGAAGAGGAATACAGAAAATAATTGCAACAAGATGAAGATGGCTTGTTCAACACTGGACCCACTACTGAGCCAAAGAGGACTATCAATGGCGAATAAACTCGTGGTCTACAAATCAATCATAAGACCAGCTATTACCTATGGATCTGCCGCATGGTCAACGACGGCAAAGTGTCACAAACGTACACTTGGGGTGCTCCAAAACAAGTACATGCGGAAAATCACAAACGCCCCATTATATGTACGAAACAACAGCTGCGAAATGATTTAGATCTTCGAAGTGTAGAGGAGCACCTCAAGGAGATAAATGCTAAAATTTATAACAAGGCCATAAAACATGAGAATCCAACAATCAAATCAGCAATGGACTACATACCGGGAGATCCCCAGAGAACAACACGAAGGCCCCTCGATACTAGATGAAAACTCGAAAGAAAGATCAAAACCCCCACCTTAAAATCTATCCCTGAGGCAGAAAAGGGAACCGCTTAGACTAAAAGGCCCATGAACCAGTTTCGGCCTTGGAAAAGCTGTCGACCAAAGCAAAAGCAGGCAAAGTCAAAGTCCGCCACGACCACTTCACGTTACGACGACGCCGCACGAGCACGAACGGAACACGAGATGCCACCGAAAACCAGCGAAAAAGCCGCAAAAAATGCTGGAAAGGCACAGAAAAACATCTCAAAGGGAGACAAGAAGAAGAAACGCCGCAGGAAGGAGAGCTACGCGATCTACATTTACAAGGTGCTTAAGCAGGTCCATCCCGACACCGGAATATAGCGCAAGGCGATGAGCATCACGAACAGCTTCGTCAACGACATATCTTCGAACGCATCGCCGCGGAAGAGTCTCGTCTGGCCCACTACAACAAGCGTTCGACGATCGTCAGTCGGGAGATACAGACGGACGTGCGCCTCCTGCTTCCTGGCGAGCTGGCGAAACACGCCGTCGCGAAGGCACCAAAGCCGTCACGAAATACACAACCTCGAAATAAGCGACGACCGGCCGCTCTCCTCGACGCAAACGACCGGTTCTTTTCAGAACCACAACGTCGCTCGTAAAAAATAATGTCGCACAGACGACCCGACTACCTCTCGTCTACGGCTCACTCTCGTAATAACGATTCAATTCGATTAAATTCAAAGTCCGATAAAAGTAAATCAACTTAAAAGCACCGGCTGTGGGTTACGCAAATTAATATTTATTACACTTCGCCCTTACGGCATTATCGGCAGATCAACTAGAGTAGGGCATCTTAACGTACACACCTATTAAAGTTTCATTGTACTTAATGTATTAATGGAACAAACTGGTATCGTCGAACCCTAATATCGCCCACAAGTCTTCGGCGCGCATTAGCATTACAGTTAACAGTGTCAACGCGCAAGAGCACACAGGTCTTGCGTTTTAAGATACTATTACCATTTCATTCTAATATTATGGAAGCATGCACAAAACATTGTCAGTCACTGCCGTCGGCACTAACGGGGACTCCGTTCGTCGTACCGTTATTTATTCTAACCTCTTCACCAGACATTTTACAATCTACGCCGTTAGATTTAAAACACACAACTCCCACGGTTGGACGAGAACCGGCGCAAACAACGTGGTATGACACACACACACACACACACGGCGGGAGGGAGGGAGGTAAAAGGTAGAGAGTTAAAATTATGAAACGCTAACAACATCAACAACAATGATAGTAAATTTATTTCCAAATTTAACATATTAAATATCACGTATTATTGTTATTATTATTAATAATGGTGGGATCGACAACAACAAAACCACTTAAAAAATATAAATAGTAACAGTATTACACAAATATATTCATTTCCGAAAATTATACATCGTCGATCGATCAAAACAAAAGCAGTCACGGAGGCGCGGTGTTCCCAGTACTGACCGCGCCCGACGTTGCTTAACTTCGGCGATCGGCCAAATTCCAAATTCTTTTATTGTAGCAAAATCATTTTATAAATACATAAAATTTTGTAAGTGTGCACATTTCTGCAATTATTAATAATTCTAGCAATTAAACATTTTTGAAATACCACAATTTTGATTCGCTTTCCTCGATGGAAATGTCCGTGTCCAGTGTCTGTCCTGTCGACGTTAAGTCTGTGTTGGCGGGAAACTTCGAAAAACCCGCCCTTTACGTTCTGCCCTATTGTCACGTTTCAGTCGTCCGAGTCTTCGTTATACAAGTCCAGAGTCTCGTACGGCAGTCTGGGCGTTGGTTCGTAATAGTACGTATCAGTACGTTGTCGTGAGTGGCGGTCCGCCTGTAAAAGCGGTCCGCCATCTCGGTCATGTAATCGGTCAGTAGCGGTATTTGTGCATCGGCATGCAGGTCGCGTATGCGTGTGTATCTGTCGGCGCACAGGGCAAACCTAAGGCACTTGTTCTGTGCCGTCTGCAATAGTTTGAGGCTCTTCTTGGAAGCCCCAAACCACACAGGCGACGCATATGTCATCGTAGGTCTAATTATTGTCCTATATAAAAGAAGTTTGTTGTCGGTCGAAAGTCTGCTGTTCTTAGCGACCATCGAATAGATGATCCTAAGAACAGCGTACGTACGTCTGTTTACTTCACGTATATGTGCATTAAACGATGTCTTGGTGTCGAGTATTACTCCCAGATATCTCACTGTCGTTTTGATTGGTATCGCAATGCCGTTGATCCGGGTTGGAATCGGCACCACGAACCGTCGAGTGCGTCGCGTAAATGTGATACTCTCACATTTCGTTGCGTTTACTTTCAGTTTCCAGTCCGCAAGGTAGCGTTCCAGTATGTTCATGTGCATTCCGATCTTTCGATGTGCTATGATTTCTGAGAATGAGGATGCATAAATGCCCGTATCGTCGGCGAAGATCATTAATGATGTGTTGACGTGCGTCGGTATGTCATTGATGAACAATGAGAACAGTTGCTGCCCAAGGACGGATCCTTGTGGCACTCCTGCTCTTATGAAATGGGGCGCAGATATGGTATGATTGAGTCTTGTTTTCATAGTTCTGTCGGTCAAGTATGAATAGATGAGTCGGATGATTGATAATGATAGTCCGTAATTGATCATTTTGTACAAAAGTCCATCTATCCATACAGTGTCGAATGCTTTCTGCAAGTCCAACAGTGTCATTCCCACAACCTGGTTCCGATTGAATGCCGTTCGTATGTCAGTCACGAGTCGCGCCACTTGCTGTACCGTGTTATGTCCGGATCGGAACCCGAATTGCTCGTTCTTGAGGAGACCAAGTTCTTCAATTTGGTCCCTCAGTCGGTTGTTTATAACCGACTCCGCCACCTTAGAGATACTGCTGAGGAGGCTGATCGGTCTGTAACTTTCGGTCAGGTCACGTTGCTTCCCGGGTTTCAGGATAGGTACTACTACAGCACTTTTCCAGTGGCTCGGGAAGTGTTGCAGTTTCAGTATTGCGTTAATGACGTAAGTCAGTTGCACTACGGTTTTACGGGATAAGTTCCGAAGAAGTTTGTTCTGCATGTCGTCTTCTCCCGGGGCTTTTAGCGGGCCTTGCCTTTTTATTATGCGGAAGATCTCCCGGGGTGTCGCCAGCCGTAGCGGCTCTCCGTCGTCGTCAACATTGTCGTCGCGGCGGGACAAGGAAGTCTCCACATTGTCAGCCTGCGCGTGCGTCAGTGCGTCGAGCCCGATGTCGTGTACTTTTTCGAACGTGCTGGCAAGGGCCTCCGCTTTCCCCTCGTCAGTCATCTCCGTCCTCCCCTCGTGCACAAGCGGCGGAACATTTTGGAATTTCTTCCTCAGTTTCGCCGCCATGCGCCACAAGGATCCCTCATTGGCGGTTCCGTCATTTTGCGGCTCCAAGTCTCGTATCTGTTGCGTCAGTGCGTTCATGTAACATCAGTGCCGCCTCCGATCGTGGTTTCTTGCACTCTGGAGTGGGGTGCCCCTCACCGCACTTCAAGCAGCGGTATGCTGCATTGCAGTTTGAGGTGACATGGCCCCACTCTTGGCATCTGTGGCACTGCACTGCGTTGCGTTTGTTGATGTATTTTTCCCAGCTTATCTTCGTGTAGCATAGGAATTTGCAGGAATTATTCAGTTCTTCAGTTGTTTTCTTACAATCTAGAGCTATTAAGTATAATGGTCTGCGGGTGTTGCGCATCTTCATTACCTTTTTCGCATCTAAATTATGCTTGTCGTTCAACTCCTCAATTATTTCTTCGTCTGTTAAGCCATCCGGCAAGCCCCTGACGACTTGGGCCCTCAATTTCTCCCCAGAACTGGTGAAAGTGTGGAATTCCACATTTTGTATACTTTTAATGACTCTATCGTAGTCACATTTCGTGTAGGTGTGTATGCTTACTCGTTCGCCAGCATATCGAATGTAGAACTTCTTATGGCTCAGCGTGTCTTCAATAGATTTAATGAACGCGCTATGTTGTTTCGGCAGAGTATGTAGAATTATTGGTGGTGCCTTTTTGTTTACTATTGGCTGAACGGTCTTGTTTTCGTCGTGTTGCGTGTTTTGAATAGTGCCGAGCACTTCAAAACGATTTTTGATCGGAATTGTAGTAGTCTGTGCTTTTAATAAAGAATTTTCGATCACACTTACTGTGTCGGTTTCCATTTGTGATTGAGTTTGGGTGTTCAAGTTAGCTTTCGTGCTGCTCCCTGCAACGGCCTGCAATGCTTTTGGTTGGTTTTGGCGTTCCTCTCCGTCAATGTGCACGGTTGCACGCAGCACACCTATGCACTTCTTCGCCTTCAGTAGCACCGCCGAAGACACCGAGGGCGTGAAGGGGCTGTTAGGCCGTTTCACGGGTTTAGGTTTGTCACTAATGGCTTCAATGTTACGCTCCAATTTGTGAATAATTGTACAAATCCAATTGACAATCAAAATTTGACAATTGTCAAAATTTAACGAAAAACGGAGTTTTTGGCCAAAACGGGACCAGAAACTCAACAAAAACACTCAATTAACGAACACGAACAATTAATAACACGAAATGGAACAAATTGAACTCGAACAAAACGAAAAAACTGGCTTTTTTTGAAAATTTGACTGGAGCGATGTAAAACGTGACTGAAAGTCAAGGCACTCTTGGCGATCGGCCGAAAACCTATTACGAAATCGAATCCAAAGTTTCTGATTAAAAATAAATGCAACTTATCACACTTATCAACAAAGATTTAAAACACACAACTCCCATGGATGGAGGAGAACCGGCGCATTCAACGTGGTATGACGCACGCACGCACGCACACACACACACACACACACACACACACACACACACACGATCGCAACTATTTTTTGTTTGTATTTGTGTTTTTCTCATTGTGTCGTTTTTAATGATTTGTCTGCATGGTTTTCCATGGATTTATTTTTGTTGTTGTTTTGTTTATTGTTATTTGTTATTGTTTTTATTATAATTCTAGGTGGTCATACGTTTGTCTGTGTTTTCTTTCTCTTGGTCTTCTCATTTCGTCTTCTTCTATTACTGTGGTGTTTATAAGTTCGTGGGGGTGGCTTCCCAGGTTGGTATAGAATTTTGTGGCCATTTTTTGAATAAAATTTTCTATATACTGTAATTTTGTTTCTTCGTGGATTTCTGTTATTCTTGTATATCTTTCTGCATTGATCATGATTCTTGATATTTTATTTTGGGTGAATTGTAATTTCTTTAAGTTTGTTTTTGATACTCCCGACCAGATCGGTGCTGCGTAGGTCATGATTGGGCGGAAGATGGTCTTGTAGAATATAATTTTGTTTTCTTTATTCAAGTGACTTTTCTCGCGATTAATGAGTATATAGCTTTAATTGTTCCGACGCTTTTCTAATTGTTGTTTGGATGTACTGTTTGTAGTTCAGGTTTGTGTCAGGTACTTAAGTTTTGTTGTGATGGGGATGGTAGTGTTTTGAATTTTAGTGGGGTGTGGAAGGTTGAAGTTTTTTCTTCTTTTGCTGAATGTGATTGATTCGGATTTGGTTGCATTTATTTTCCATTCTATATAATATTTTTCGAGCTGTGTTAGGTGGTTTTAGATTTTCTTATGGGCAATTATTTCGCTGAAGGTACTTAAGTTTTGTTTTGATGGGGATGGTAGTGTTTTGAAATTAAGTGGGATGTGGAAGGTTGAATTTTCTTCTTCTTTTGGTGAATGTGATTGATTCGGATTTGGTTGCATTTATTTTCCATTCTATATAATATTTTTCGAGCTGTGTTACGCGGTTTTAGATTTTCTTATGGGCAATTATTTCGCTGAACGAGTTTGAGTAAATGGCTGTGTCGTCTGCGAAGAGGGATATGGTGGTGTTTGGATTGGTTGGGATGTCGGAAATGTAACTGTTGAAGAGCTGTGGTCCCAGGATGGAGCCTTGAGGTACCCCTGCTTCGATTGTTTGTTCTTCTGACAGGATGTCTTTACCTGAATTTTTCTGTTTGATAAATAGTTTTATATCAGGATGACGGTTAGTGCTAAGTATCCGTTTTTGATTAGTTTGAATATGAGACCCACAATCCAGACCCGGTCGAACGCTTTTTTGATGTCCAGAAGTGTTACGGCGGTGACCTTGTTTTTATTGAATTCTTTGGCTATGTCGGTGGTGATTCTTGCGAGCTGGTGTGTGGTGGAGTAGTGTTGTTGGAATCTGAATTGTTGTTTTTGAATGATGTTGTTCGTCTTCGAGTGGTGTTGTAGTTGTTTGTAGATAATTTTTCTTTGATTTTTGATAGAGTAGGTAGGAGGGATATTGGGCGATAGCTGGATGGTTCTTCTGGTGATTTTCCTGGTTCTTTAATTGGAATTACCATGGCTACTTTCCATGAGGAGGGGAAGTGTTTGGTTTTTAGGATTACGTTTATGATGTAGGGTAATTGCACTATTGCTTTTTTCGTGAAGTATTTGATTAATATATTTTGTATGTTGTCGTTCCCTGGTGCTTTGAGTGGCGGCAGTGCTTTTATTATTTCGGCTACTTCTCTGGGCGTGGTTGTTTTCATGTTGGTGTCCGAGTCTTGGTTTGTTGTGGTGTATTGTTCCACTATTATCTCTATTTCTTCCTGTTCAACATTGTTGTCTTCTAATTTGTGTATGTCTCTTAAGTTGTCTGCTAGTGTTTGTGCCTTTTGAGTGTCTGTCAGTTGGTACCTGTTGTTGTTTTGAAGTGCCGGGATCGGTTCGTACTTCTTCTTTAGTTGTTTAGTTGTTCTCCATATGTCGTTTCTGTTGTCGTTTATGTTTTGTAATTTGTTTTTCCATCTTGTGTTTCTGTGTTCGGTGTTCCTGTTTTATTTGTTTCGTCATTTGTTTGTAAGCCTCGCGGTCTTCTTGCAGTCCTCTCCTTTGGTATTTTTTTTCTCGACGGTCGTTGCTTGTGAGATATGTCTTATATTTTTGTTGATGGCTATGTCTATCGTTGTCGGTGTTCCGTTGTTTGCTGGATGATGTGTGTGTTTGTCCGGTGTGATTATGTGTGCGTTTGTGTTGTTAATGTAATTGTTCGTGTGTTGCCGTTTGCGTTTGCACGGTGGCAATTCCAATTTCTGTGCCTTGCATTAAGGACGCCAATCAAAAGTGTTTTGTTGTTGTTATACAGCAGCGCTTGTATATCCATCTGTGTGAGTCGTCTCCTTGGGCTGTTGTAGATTCCTGTGATTGTAACGTTTTGGTCGGTTAGTATTGTTATTGATTCTACATGTTGTGTGTTTCTGTTCGTGATGTGTTCGTGTGGTGTGTTGTTGTTAATTATTGCCCCCCCCCCCCCTATCGGGCTGTGTTATCTTTTCTATATATTTTATGCCCTCTTATTTGTATATTGTCATCGTTTGGCAGTTTCGTTTCGTTTATGAATGTTATGTCGATTTTTTGTGTATTAATGAAGTTAATTAATTCGCCAAGTTTTTCCTTTATGGAATTCGCGTTCCATGTCGCTATTGTTAACTTAGCCATTGAGATCCTGGCAAAATTGTTGAATTCCTTCGAATTTGTCCATCGGGCTCTGGCATTTTTTAATATTATTTTTTAATTTTTTATAGCGGCAATCATTTGTTTGATATTTATAATATCGTTGAGTTCTTTCATTTCTCGCATAAGTGTTTTTAAATCGTTATTATCTAGGTTGTTTTGTTGTTGGTTAACGAATGTATGTGTTGTTGGGTTTTTCGTTCTTGATGTCCACGCATTTTGCGTAGGCGCGGGCGCCGGTTTGAATTTTAATTTAGGAAATTGTTTTTCATCGCTGAAGTTTGCGTTTGTGTACGTTTTTCTTTGTGATGTATATGATTTGTTGTTATTATTATTTGTTTTGATATTGTGACGTTTTCTTAGTTTCGCCAGGTAGTTCGGACATTCCGTGGAATTAGCCGGGTGATTTCCGTTGCAATTTTTGCACTGCGGTTCCCTTCCGCATCCTTTTTTAATCTCGCACTCTGATGTGCCTCCATTTCTAGCAATTTTTTGCATTGTATTATAATTTTTTTATTTCTCAGAATCGAGAAATAAATTCTCCTATGAAATAATATTTTAACTTTTTTGGAGTTCCTTTATCGTTGTCGTTTTATCTAGCGTTATCATAAATTTAGGGAACTTAGTTCCCCTCATTTTAATGCATTTATGAACGTTTTTGTCGTTTCGGTAATCTAATTCTTCAATTATTTCATCCGTCGTCACGTCGGTCGCTAAACCGTTCAGCACGTACGCTTTTTTTAAGTTTTCTTTTTCCGTGTAAGTGTGGAATTCAATTTGTTCGCTTTTTAAAAAGTCAATTAATTTTTTCCTGCCATCGTACGTATTACTATAGACGGTTCTTGCTTTGCAGGGCTAACTTCGACTTCGAACGTTGAAACGATGTAACAAGAGCCGCATTCGCCACTCTTTAATGACCACATAGCATTTTTTCTTTCGGGCGGCAGTCAGAGACCCACACAAAGGTAACAAAGAAGAAGGAGAAGAAGTAGAAGTAAAAAAGGGACGAGCGAACGCTCACGGCAACGCCGTCCCCGACCGGGTCCCGGGTTCAAACTTGAAACGGAACTCGTCGCCACATTAATCGCCACATCGACGCGAGTTCCGGCCAGTCGAGCGGCGATCGAGAGACGATTTGCGTCTCGAACGGGACTCGTCCGAGTGTGTGATCGAACACGTCGTCGCCGAACCGGCCGTTTCCGACGACCGTCCGCGGAATAACCGCACGTCGCACGGCCACCCCTAAAAACGCACCTTTCGGCACGGTGGATAAGTCGCGTCCACCAGGCGAGACCCGTCGCGACGAGGTTTCGCCACGTGGGCGTCGCGTAGCGTCGGAGTGTCGGGCTCGCTAGACGGCCGCAGCCGTCCCCGCGGTCGTCGAAGGAGGTTCGCTCTCCCGGGGCGACACCGTCCGCCGAAAACATCCCAGCGTGAACACGATAACGACCGTCGCAAGTCCGAAGCGCGATTAAATAAAATCCATGTTACACAGCGGATGTCTTGGATGTTTTGGCGAGAGCGAAGAATTTGGGTTGGATTTGTTTTCCACTTCGGCACCAAGAAGTTGTCGTCGAAACGGTTTTTCGAACTCGGACGGCGCACAGTGAATCGAATAATAGGGACTAGAGGGACACAATTCTGATTTAGGTTTAATCTCTTTCCAAGTACCCCATATATGTAGTAAGTTTATCAATAATTGATGTAAATGGCACAAGAAAATTCAAGTGGCGGGGGGGGGCTACTTAAAGAGTGAGAAATAGACAATTCTGGATATGTAAAATAATTATAACTGAAAGGTTGGTAATCTTTTTATGAACAATAAAACACCAAATTAAAAATAAAAATTAACATATATTGAAGATATATAATGCCTTATACATTATGAAATATGACTATGAAATATGAATATGACACTAACACTTCATATTCATCTGACTGACAAAAATAGTTTTGTGTGTGTAAATAATGAATATGTTCTTGAATGTACATTCATTCATTGAATGTACATTCAAGAACATATTCATTATTTACACACAAAAAACTATTAACTAAAACCTTATACGAGTGCGAAGTTGATTTTGAGTCCACATAATATGCCAAAGCTTAGACGTCTTCTTATGCACTCATTAACACGAGTTTTTTTTTATTCTGGTGGCTCGTTTAGGTGATGTGCTTGTAACTTCTTTGATTAAATTTGCAGCGTCTCGTTGTCCAGAAGCACGAACGGACATTTCCGCAGCAAAAGTTAATTCGTTTGTTGTGCGGGATTCTAACAATTCGCGAATTCGCCTTCTTTTCGTCTTAACTGAAGCGTCCTCAAATTCCAACTCAAATCTTCCAGCTCCTGTAGAAGTAGAAGGTTGTGGTTCATCTGATTCATCCGGGAAAATTTCTATTTAAAAATAAAATTCCTGTACTCAACCACTGTTCATTATTTCTTAAAAAGAATTCTCGTTTTCTTGAAGAATCATTCCATTTTTGCAACATTTTCAATGAAAACAGTTTCACAGAATTCTTTAGTTTTTGGAAGGATCGCTGCTGCTGGACCCACGATGACGGCTGCTGCTGTCGCTGCGACGGCCTTTTCCTAGGTGTAGGCAGCGGCCACTCCTTCTCCGCATCACCGGAGACTGCTGCTTGCGTCCTCGAGGTCCAGGCATTATGCCGGGGCATTGGCGCCGGCACATACTTGGGTTTGCTGTTAGTTGTTGCATTTCCTTGAAGCGCTCTCCTCTCCAACTCCCGAATGTAAGCCGCACAGGTGTTCGAGTTCGCTGGGTGCGGGCCGCCGTAGTTGCAGCACAGTGCCGGCTCGCTGCGTGGTTTCGTGCATTCAGGAGTGGGGTGGCCTTCACCGCACTTAAGGCACCTGAATTTTGCATTACAATTACTGGTCGCGTGTCCTCACTCCTGGCACCGATGGCACTGTACAGTCGGGGAATAAAAACGAAACGAAAACGCCAAGGTGTAGGCAACCGGCGTTGCAAAGAGCCCATTATGATGTAGGTGGACGTATCGAGAGATGTAGGCGTGGGGGTGGGTAAATAAATTCGAAATGTTCTATATAACAGATGCTTCGCTCGCATATGAGACGTATTTATAAATGTGTAGTTTCTTTCAAATTTGCATATATATTTTTCTTAACGTGTATGAATGTGCGATCGTTACCTTATAAGGTTCAAGCATTTTATTTAAATTTTCCGATAGATTTGTAATATATGATTCAACGCGGGCGAACGACGAAGACAGAAACGAGAGGGAAAATGACAACATACATTCTGTCGTTCTTGTTATCGTCATATTTATCGAGGATGAAACAAATTAGTTTTGTAATTTCGCTTATATAACTTAATACAGTTGGGTCTGAAAATTAATTTTAACCTGTAGCGTGTAACGTCTACATGAATAAGGGAATTTGTGTTTGTTTATAAATGGAGTAAAAGAATCAATTAGATTTGTTTTACAATTGCTGTCTCACATTTCAGACGATAGCCGCTATTCGGTAGTATTCCTTACGTGCAACTGTCACAGTAATAAACAATTTCAACCGCCGTAAGCTTTCTTTCACTTATGACACAACGTTACTTTTTACGAAACTAAAAATAAAAAATTGCTACTTGTAGATATGTTTATAATTGCACATGTCTTTGTATCGTGAGGAGTAAGTCGGCAAATGAAACACTTTTAGTGATATTAACGTTTATTGCAACACCTTTTTTTGCAAGAAAGTGTTTCGTAAACCCTTTTCAAGCCATGAACATTAATATGACAAATGCCGTTAAATAAAACCTATTGCGGTGACAAGGCCGTCTACATACCCCAGTATTTACTGTGAAAACTAGGGAAAACCTTGTAAAAAACCTAGTTAGGGTATTCGACCAATATTTAGTTCACTACAATACAATTCAAAAAAAGGATAAGTACTAGAATGACCAACCTTCAATTCATCGTAAATTATAAAAAAATAACCCAGACATATCTCTAAAAAGATTCCAAATGAATTCAACATTGGTCATAGCTCCAAAACAAATAGTGGTCAAACGAAGTACTCTGCCGCGACCGCTGTACTCTCAGGCCAACTGACTATCACGCTTTCAAGCCTCTCGACACCGCCTTGCTGGAAACATGCTCAAAAAACCACGACGATTCCAAAAAGCCTCCAGAGCACCGGAATTTCATGAATCAGGAAATATGTTGCCAACAGTGCATTGCTTCGAATGGTTTTTATTAGGATTAATCAAGCCGATATGTATGTATTTCAAGTGAATGGTTAAAAAAGATATTACTTACTTTAATACCAACCGTATACGTACTATTTCTTTACTCTGAAGTAGACCCCCCTTTGACCGTCGCCTCGATGTCCGTCTTCAATGACTCGTCCAAAAACCATGATTATCGATGGTTTCTTGCATCCTGCCACTCATTGAAGTCACAAGATTGTGGCAAGTTGGTCGGCCTCTCAGACTTTCCCAAATTCTGGTCACATGATCGTGCAGAGTCTGCCTGTTTCGTGGTGGCGCATCCCAATCATGCTCCCACATCTGGCCCATAATCGCCCACAAATTAACCGGCCCGACTTACCTGATATATTCGCCATGCTTCATATATAGCTGTATTTAAACATGCGGAAAATAATTGCATCACGCGATTCAAGAGCGAAAATCATGATAATAATTCTAATATCAATTAGAAGCTAACCCTTAGGTTATTTCATTATGGTGCTATAGTCGGTGCCAAAGTAATAAGCGGATGTGGTTGAGGGCCTCTGTTATGGGAATGCTTGACGATAAAAATTAAAATAAACATTGTTACAATCAGCAATCATTCGTCGTAACATACTGTTCAAATTTTTGCTTATTTATTCTTTGTGATTATTTTATTTATTAAAAATGCAGGGTATTTATGTTTTATTAATGTTTCTTTTGCTTTTTTGATTGTTATGTGTCGGTATTACGATACTGTCACAGAACAATCCAAAAAGCTAAAAAAAATTATTTACTAATAATTACCCTACACCTTTATTAAATAAAACCTTCAAACACAATAAATACGGCAATAACAATACAATAAATAAGAATGTAAAAATTCCACATTAATAAATAAAATCTTAGATATCGTCACATAATAATAAAAAAGCAAAGTAAACATTAATAAAGAAATATTACCTTACACTTTAAATAAATAAGGTCTTCACACAATGGAATAATAAATAAACTCCATAACAAAAAGAAACATAACGATAACCTAAATAACAATGCAATAAATAACTAACTAATAAGAATTGAGTTAGCACACACAGAAAACCAGATTCTCAGAGCAAATAAGATAGCATTATATCAAACAAATTATTGTTTTCCATTTCCGTAAGACTCCGATGTATTTAATTTGAGAAAAATATACATTCAAAACATTTTCTAATTTTAAATATATTGTATATTTCATTTAACAGTGCGTTTCTTCATTTGAGTAAAACACCTTTCTTCCCTGGAACAGGTCATTCTTAATACAAAGACGCAATATATATTACACCAAAGATTTGGCATATTTGAAGGGAGAATATTTCTTGATTCGAGTATATTAATTGTTTTGTTTCAAATATAAAATCAGAAGCCCAAGAAATTATAATGCTTGATGTTACTGAATAGCACATTAACGTAGAAAATACTTTACTTCAATCAAGCTCTTCTGTATTTTCATGCAAACATACAATTTGTTTCTACTAACATTTTTTATTGGTTTCACTAAAGAGCATAAACATTGTCTTTAATTTATACTATTTTAAATAATTTTATTTTATCAAAATATTTATAAAATATTACATGAAATAAAATCAAGCGATATAACCATTAGTCAACAATTATTTATTAAAATTATTATATTGTTAGTAAAAGATAGCATGACTGAAGTAGATTTGTAACAAATTATTAATTGTTAAAATCCCGTTTGTATGTATTTCATAAATAAAACTCATTTAATAATTTTAATGCATCTATTGAGAAATACGATTATAATATACATATACATGCGAAAGATAATATAACATGAACAAAATATTAATTTAATGTAATACAAAACAAATATAAAGAGAAATAAGATACATAATATCAAAAACAATACATGGTTTTCAAGAATCGATTTCGCCGTTTCTCTAGAACCCCGGACCATGGGTCTCTGCAACACTCTAACCACTTAATATCATCTTTCATCTTATATAATGTATAGATAAAATTCAGTTTCATTCAAAATTTGCAACTTTAATTTGAATATATAAATGCAATTAATTATAGTAACTTACTCGTTAATTCGATTATTTTCGTGTTTGCATTGTTTTCTGTTTCATCGTTTTCAATTTGTCTTTTTCTTTTTGCAAGAATAACATCCCCACTTTGGTGTAACAAATTTCGACACTTGTCTCACCAATTTTCCTCTTGCTAGTATAGATTTTCCATAAATAGACTTATTTTTTGGGACGGCTGGTACAAAATAAGTAGCTGCATTTTCCTTCGAAAAAAGTCGTATAATTTTTGATGTTATAACGTTATAGTCATCATGCTTCAACCGACTAAAAGATACAAATAAGACAGTAACTTTTTTATTGTTAAATAATTATGTATAATAGACTGTTTTACAATGAAATTATAAATATGTTTTATAATTATATCGACAAGTCGACTTCTTGTCGTGTTATTAAGAGACTCGTGCTCTTCATAGAATTGTATGATACTATTTCCTAAAGCAGAAGTACTCAGAAGAGTTTTTAAGTGAAATTCAGGAAATGGCGTGCTTTCAAAAAATTTGCCAATGCTATGAAATGATATGTCTATATTTTCATCTGGTATAATGTATAAATCTGAGCTTAAACTTGATGTGCTACAATTTATGTGCTCTTCTTAGAAAACCTGCTTTTTTAAATAAACACATAATAGTAAAATAAGAGCAAAATATATATTTACTTTATTACAAATATTAAATACATATACCTATATTTTACTTACAACATCTAACTCCATTATTTTTTTAGCTTCGCATAATTTTTCTGAAAATGCCATTCGTATGTCAATGGTTGGGATTAATTCCTTTCTTAATTCATCAGTCAATTTTAGAATATTTGTAGGGATGATTTCATTCGCTATAACATATAAATATAAGAAATAATTGTGTCATACATTATATTAAATATATCAAATGTCTGTATTTCAAATTACTTAAGCAATTATTTCTGGCCAAATTAGAAAGAATGAAATAATTTATGTCGGACGAGTTCCGTTAGCTAACTATTGATGTTACATTATATATTTTATTTGAAAACATCTATCCCTCGTATCACACACACAGCTAGGTTCATAGTAAATCTTATGTAGTACGAAGTAATATAAATTTAAAAAAAAATTGTCAAGGTCTGCAGTGAACAGAACTCGGTTATTCCCCGAACTATGAGTCTGTAATGACCCCGTATTATGCCATTATTCACTACGTTATAATTAATTATTGGTACAATTTTGAAATAATAAAACAACATTAGAAATACTGTTAGGAGGGTGTTCGAAAATTTCGAACGGAGCATATTAAGTAAATACATCGATGATTGGGAGCGATGCATAAAACTGCATGTTAATTGTACGGAGTGCAAGATGCACAATATATCTCGAATACCAGAAAACGCCCGGCGACCAAAACTACTGCACCCTTAATAAGTGGCGCCCATTAATATGATTGCTTTCCCTCTCACACAGCCCAATGCAAGTCAAGTATATGTTTACGTTACCAAACTCCTCTCCTCGAATGATGCCCGCGGACCGACAGATGATGCTCTCACATGGGCGTGCATTCGGGTAACCAAATAATACGGCAAGCAACATGAAAGACAAACAGTAATTAGTGATTATGAATACCGACCATAATTAGCATTAACATACCGGGTGCTCCAGCACCCTTGCTTCAGCACTCTTCGGATCGTGCCTACACCTTTTTTATCCGTCTCTCCATTGCTCCTCCAGCGGTGATCTTCGTATACACCTAACGTTAGTTCGTAGCGTCAAAGAGAATAGTTAATAGACATAGTCAACCAGATAGTCGAGTCACGTACGATGCACTTGCGTGCCCGCGCCCATTATCTGACTAGAACAGATACAATGGACCACTGGATTTGCATCCAGGTCAAGCGATCACGCCGTTACCTGCGTGCTTAAGTACCGCTAGATTGGTTGCATTTGCATGCCTGCGCACACAGGCCGTCAGCAGACAGCCCGCGTACCAACAATTCCTCGAATTGTGTCAATGTGCCCCAGTGCGATCCCGCTTCGCAACGCTGATAACCTTTCACCGGGAACCCAGTTGCATTTCGCAACAACAACAACAGCCGTAACAACGGCAACAGCAACAACAGCAACACAGCATCAACAGTAACACCACTGCATTCGGTCTTCACAACTCCACTGGCAATCACTCCCGCAACTGTAACGAACTCAAAGCAGTTGTTATTAATGCATCTCGATAACCAACGAACAATACTAGTCATTGTTCACGATGACGACTGTGTCCTTCCCGTAAACAACCCCACCGCTAGGGCTAGTGTGGTATGGGGGAAAGCAATAAACCTCTACAACGTTTTCATAAATATTCTCATCCCTATTATAAGTAAATACGCGTAAAATATGTAACCTTTGCTATAGAATAATGCACCTAAATGTCTTAAATAAAACACAACCGTAACATTCGGCCAACCTGAAACAGTTCTCGTCCTCGAGAACAGCTCATTCCCTTGAACTCAATGGTAGTACCATTTGGTGGACCTGATCTTATGGATCTAGTGTAAGTTCATCTTGACGTAGTATTTTGCAATACTCTTTTAAGACTACTAAAATTATCTAAAGTTTCCTTCACAAAGTCTGAACTGTACTCTTCTCCTTCAATATTACCACTTAATGAGGAGAAAATGATTTTCGTGTTATGCCATCCAGTAAGAATAAAAATCTATCAACCCCCTCCGGCCCTGTGGTCAGTTTGTGACAAAGCACCAGCACTATTCCATTAGTAATTCTTAAGAAGAGTTTCCTGCGCAACTAACCTTCTGCTAATTTTCAATCATTTAATTTCTCAATTCTCCATTCTCAAAAGCAAGTCGTCCCCATATTTAGTTGAAGGTACAGAAATAGTTTAACCAGTTCACCATGTATATAAAATATCACTAAGTTAATCTTTAATGGTTCCTACCCCAAATATCTGAAAACTGTTTGTTCATTATCTTTACTATTCTTGAACAAAATCTAAGTTCATATTCGAATCAAGTCATTTAAATAATCTAAATACAATTCTAATCGGTGACTCTGAACAAAAATATGCATCGAATAATTTTATTTTCGTTTTGGTTTAAGTAGCAGTTCCATTTACAAATATAAATTTTGAAATTCTAATTCAGTTGTCAAATCAAACGCATCATTAATTAGAGTCATCAGCAAACTATTAGTTTTCCAGTTGTGAGACAGTGTTCAAAATAATTATGTAGTTGTCCGGCAGATAGCACATCAACTATTGGTGAGATGAATAAACTAATTCTTGTAGAGCATAATTTAAATTCCTCAATAACAGTGCCATAAATAATCAATTAGTAATTATAGTACTAGCTGCTGTTGCAATTCACATTATTTTTATTAACATCAATTTTTATTAATTGCATTATAACTTCCGGTAGCCACCACGAGTTGCATAATTTATCTGCAACAGTTCTGTATGCCTTTGCAAATTTTGCAATCAATCCAGATTGTAATTCGAAATCAATCCTCCAAGTATTGTGTTATTGTAATGCCATTAATTACCAAGTCAATTCATTAGGCTGAGCTATTTGCAAGATACAGAAAAAAAGAAACTACAATTTATCATTTACACGAGCCGTCAAATTATTTTAAAACTGTGCGAAGCTTTGTTACAAATATTTTTAGCGATTAATCCACACATCTGGTAAACCTCGAGCTAATCTTTCGTCGTCTGTTTCTTGGTCACCTATTTGAATTTACAATTTATGGGCTAAATTGTAAATTCAAATAGGTGAGGGTAAGAGGGTAGATACATTTCTATTTATTTGTTACCATGATCATCGATCTAAACAGCTTTATCAGTTTTGAACTAAAAATAATCTCACACCTCGCCTGCTAATTTATTTATTTAATCGTAAGACGTCTGAAACCCTTTTCGGGCGATATCTGAATCTTGAAATAAACCGCGCGGCTGCGATAAAATGCGCGGCCTATGGCTTCGTAAGGGTGCTGTAACACATTCAACGGACGATATTGTGAAAATGTATTTGATTTATAAATATTTACAAATACTTATAATTTTGTATGCCCGATGAGCGACGAGTTTTGAAACCATTGCTATGTTTCCCAATGTAAAACTTACTTCTACCGAAACAAATACACATTTACGAAATTTACAACGGGCGTAAAATCGTAACTTTAAAAACAAAGCGGTTCACCCGGGCCCTCACAGGTATAAATGCGCCATTAGGGTTAAAGTTCGTGCGCCCGCTCTCGATGACTCAATTTCACACCTCGCCCAGCGCGGCCTACATCTGCATCGAATATATATAAGAGATTCTTGGAATCTTCTTTTTAAAAAATATTTTATTTAACAATAAAATACAATAAGTGATGATACAATATACTTGTGTGCAGAAAGCAAAGCAAATGTAAACTTGAGCTGTGTACGCTCCGTACGAGAATATATATGAGCGATAAGTGGTTTGCAGTGTAAGCGGTTTCTTGTGCATGCTCTTGATGAGGTGCATGTAACTCCTCTCCCTTCAGAACGTATTGGGAAGTCGAAGCGACGTTTCCATGCCATGCGTTTTCGTTTCTTCTTTCTCTTGCACGTTGGAATTTCCATTTATATACTTTATATGATGCGCATATGCATGCTAAACATATGGCGATAATTTGAATTATCGAGAAGAACGTCCAGGGGGAATTTTTCGTTTCGGTGATTATAGGGATCAACGGTGGTCGGTGAACTTCCTTCAAGTGTAGTGACTCCAGGGAGATACTTAGATTATTCCTTTTCAGTATCCTTGGTACTAGGGTCGCATCGTAAATAATTGGGACTCCAATTGAGGTTTGATTGATTTGCAGTGTCTGGTCCTTATTGTATTATTGTACAATGTCCTGTTTCCATGAGATAGATTCTTTGCATTGTGTGCTGTTCTTGAACCAACGAGCAGTTAGTAGTAAATGTATCTTTTCTCGGGAAAAATATCAGGTATTGATTAGTCGTTTCAATATACGAGATTTGGTTTCCAGTCTCTCGGATTTTCGTGTATGTTCAGTTTTCTGTAGATTTGTTTATTATGATGTTTGCTTCGCATGATGTTGTGATTGAAGAAATCAATCGATTTGGGCAATGATACGCGTCTTGTTTTTGGCATTTACCTTTCATAGGAAGTACGTCATGCTCAGATTGCAACAGGTAATAAGTTTTTGGGATTAGCGTATAATATGAATTTACAGGTGATGTATCGTAATTGTACATCGTGGGTAATGGTTGTAGTTGAAAAAGTACATATTGTGTTTCGGAATAGATGGGAATATGTAAGAAAAATACTATTTCGTTTTCTCTAGAAATACAATCTATACTGATTATTCGTTCGTATTTCAGCATGTTCTCATACTCGACACTAAATGGCAATTTGCTTTTATAGTAACCATATAATTTACGTAATTCATTGAATAAGTCGTGTGAGTTAATGATACTAGGAGATACTAGGTAGTAAATGTTTTTGGCAAAAAGTTAAAGAATTTTCTAAGTCAGTCAAAATGTTTAGAATTTGTTGCAGTAGCAGTATTAGTTGGTTAAATAATAATTCTTTGTAAATTAATAAGTTGGTGAAATTTATTTCGTTATTTAAGATCGCATTTAATTGTAAAATACGACTTTTTAGTACAAGTTCGTTACTTTGAATAATCGTCATTGTTTCATTGAATTCTTCTAATAATTGAAAGTTTATTGAGTATTGGTTTTTTATCTGTTCTTGTAGTAAGACTTGATTTAATTGTAATTTCGATAGCGCTTTAGTTATTCTTTATTCGTCGTCGTTATCAGGGTTTCCGGTGATAAACTTAACGAGCGTTCCTAATCCATTAATCAATCCTCTTTTATTTCTAATATACGATTCGTTTTGATATAAAAGTATATGTTCTAGTTTTTCGTGGATTTGGACTTGTAGGTTTCGTAAGACATTATCGTAATTATTTACTTCTCGTAAGATGGTTTTCTTTTAGCTTTTTGTTTTCGAATATTATCTATGTGTACTTTCTTTTGCGATTTCGTAATTATATGTTTTTTATCAAGTTGTTGCTTTTGAATTTCTTCTTTTTGATATCTATTTTTGCTCTTACCATATTGTCTGGTTTTAACGAGGATTTGCGAAGGTAATTCTGAAACTGAGTCTTTTAAGTCTCTATTTTGATTTGTTATTTGTTGTTCTTTCAGTTGTTGGGATCTCTCATTAATTAACTGGTATAATTTTTTCATTTTCGCTTTGTGAGTATTCATGTACTCGCTTGTCAATGCTTGATCGAGTTCTGGTAGAATTACACTAGTTTGAGATATATGTCCATTTAATACTTCGAATTGAGTTAATTTAGTTAATGAATGGATCGTATTGTTGTATGCCAATAATGCATATTGTACTTTAATTCGAATGTTCATGTGAGCGAATTCTTGTTGGTTGTTAAGTAGTCTTAAGTGTTCCTTAAGAGTACTGTGTAATCGTTCCACAATACCATTTGATTGCGGGTGTTCGACACAGATAAAGTGGACATCTATTTTATAGAGTTTAAGGAGGTCTTGTACTATAGTGTTTTTGAATTCGGTACCGTTATCACAAATTATTTTTTCGGGAATCGAATGGTGATTAAAGAATTTTATTAATTTCTGTGTTACCAGTAGTCCTGCGTTGGTTTTGAGAGGATAGCAGTTTGCGTATTTCGAGAATGCGTCTATTATAGTAAGGAATTTGTGTCCTTCGATGGATACAGTATCTAGATGTATGGTTTCGAAAGGTTTAAGTGGTGTAGGTGTTATGTTTAAGGGTACTTTTAGGGGGTTCCTTTCATACTTTGCCACGTTACATAATTCAGAATCGTTGATAACTTCGGTAATGGTTCGTCGCATGTTAGGCCAGTAATATCTTCGTTGTATTTTTAGTTCGGTTTCATTTATGCCGCGGTGATTCGTCTTACTAACGTGATAGGTTTTTATTAATTCTAGTTGTTCCTTTTCTGTTGTCACATCTTCCAGTAATACTTTAGCCATCCTAAATTTTATTTCAGAATTTTTAAAATGTCGTTGCATGATTTGACTGAATAGTTCATAGATTGGTTGTTCAAAGTATAATAGGTATAATACATTAGGGACGATGTATTCTTTCACGAAATTTATTGTTTCCTCTTCCATGTTATCTTTATTGAATTGTACATTAATTCTTTGTTTAGTGTTAAATAATGTGATTATTTTTGGTTTCGCAGGACGGTGGTTCACTAGGGATATAAGAATTTGATTCTTCGCTTTATTTAGGCTGTCTTCCGTGATCGGGATTGTAAATATGGGGTTTTCGACGTTAGTATGTTGGGTGTCTAAAGCATGATCTTCTTGTGGGTCTACTTGTGCGTTTATGGAGGGTGAAGTCAAGTTTTTATTAAAGTTATCCATGTATTCGAAAATTGGTTTTTGTTTCTTTGTTTTCGGATTTACATCACATATTTTTATTTCTACATTCGCATCGTGGAATATATATTGAATCATCCGTTTTATTTTAATCCAATTTTTCTTATCAAGTCCACAACAGATTTTGGGGATTGCTAGTTGTTTGATCTGATGTGATTTTATTAATCGTTTAAATTTAACAAGAGTATCAAAAATGTTTTTATACGTAGGCTTGTCATTGTACTTTTCTTTCGTGATTAGGTAATATATATGACGCTGGTTCGAAATTATGTGTGCGGTTTCCTTGACGTTTTTATTTTGTTGTTTTAGATTATCTAGCGCTCCGTATTTATTTTTAAATTCTCGTGCAATACCTGCACTCATGTACAGATCTTTCGATACGCAATGCGCTAGGGCGTAATTATTTGGCATGCGAAATAAATCTTGCTTTATTTCTTGGATGTTTGGTGTGTTGAAATTTTGAGGTCTTATTTTATATTGTTCATAAGTCATTTCATTTTGATTTTCCAAGCAATTTAATTCGATGCGGGAAAGGTAATCCGCATTGGCATTTTGTTTGCCTTTTTTATAGATAATTTCGTAGTCATACTCTTTAAGACGTAGTCGCCAACGAACTAGTTTCGAATTTGGTTCTTTGATCGACATGAGCCTCGTGAGCGGTCTGTGATCTGTTATGATTTTGAAGTTCCTACCAAAAAGGTACGGTCTAAAGTACTTTCACGCCCATACGATGGCCAACAGCTCTTTCTCAATCGTTGAGTAGTTTTTTTCGTGTTCGTTCAATGTTCTACTTGCGTAGGCTATTGGGAGATCTTTATTTATAATTCCTTGCGATAATACGGCGCTAATTGCTAGGTCACTAGCGTCTGTAGTTAAATTAAAAGTTTTAGAAAAATCGGGGTATTGAAGTACGGGGTCGCTCGTTAAGATTTCCTTGTATAGCTCGAAGCTTTTCACGGGGTTCTTTTCGGGGTTCTGTATGTCAAAGGCCAAACAGGCCTTTTTTCAGGTAAGTCGTCATAGGTTTAGTTAGTCTCGCGAAATTTGGTATGAATTTTCGGTAATAGCCGACCAAACCAAGGAAGCCCTTAATTTGCTTGTTCGTCTTAGGTAATTTAGAGTTTTTTATCACGGAAATTTTTTCGGGATTTGGCCGTACTCCTTCGGGGGTCATCACATGTCCGAGATACTTAACTTCTTTCTGAAGGAATTCCGTTTTATCTAATTGGATTTTAAGGTTCGCGCTTCTGAGCCTTTCAAAGACGATTTTCAGTCTTTCTAAGTGCTCTTGCAGACTTGTAGAAAAACGATAATGTCGTCCACGTACACGAAGCATATTTCGTTCTGGATTCCATGAAGGACATTGTCCATCATCTTCTGGAACGTGGCTGGTGCATTTTTTAAGCCGAATGGCATCCGAATGAATTCATAGTGGCCATTCTCAATATCTTCTTTATTTATCTCAATCTGATGGAAGCCTGAGGCGAGGTCGATGGTAGTAAAGTACTGGCATCTGCCCAACTTATCTAAAAGGTCCGAAATGTTAGGAATAGGGTACTTATCTGATATGGTCTTTTCATTCAGTTTCCTGTAATCTATGACGATTCGCCACTTACGTTTACCGGAGGCGTCTAATTTCTTAGGCACTATCCAGATTGGTGCCGACCAGGGGACTGACTCGGTCTAATAATACCTTGTTTGAGCACATTTCTTATTTGTTCTTGTACTTCTTTTTTATGGACTTCGGGGTATCTGTAGCTCTTGACGTATATGGGGAATTCGTCAGATGTTCGTATCGTATGCTTAATAGCATTTGTGAATGTTAGTGTTTTTGTATCGTCGTGAAATATGTCAGGATATTCGTTTAATAATTTTTTTATATGTTTGCTTTCTTCGGAGTTAAGATGGTCAAGTCGAATTTTTGCAGGATCTATACTAGCATAACTATTTAAGTTATTTAGTTCTTCTTCATGTTGTATAAATTTATACTTTGTATTGGCCAGTGTAATTGTATTGTCTTTATAATTAACTTGCGCATTCAAGAATTTAAGGTGGTCGTTTCCTATTAGAATATCAAAATAATTGTGGAATGGGAATACGTTAAATTTTAGTTTTAAATTCTCGATTTTGAGTTAGGGACAATGGATTTTAACGCCTTTCTGAACGTTAGTATGCCCGTGCCACGTTTTCATTGAAAAGGGGTCAGGAAATATTTTCTGTGCATATTTGTGATGCGCTACGCAGGGGTGTATAAATGATTTAGTGCTACCGTAATCAATTAAACATTTCATTCCGTGGAATTTTATAAATGGTAGGTTACTAAATTGTATTTGATTCAAATTAAAGTGCTCTATCAGTCGATTATATCGGGGATGGAGGCTGTCTCGTAAAAATTTTCATCCTCTACATTTTCTAATTCAAACAATTCTTCGCACTGTCGTTCGTGAAAATCTTCGTCCAGTTCTTTTTCGGTTTCAGGTTCTAACGTATGCAATTCTGCGGGTGCCGCTTGCGGGCGTTGGAATTGTCTTTGGAAACATTGTAGCGGTTTTTGATTTATTGTACGAGCTTGTCGGTGCGTCACACCGGACATAGGAGTTGGTTTGAAATTATTTTGTTTTTGTTGTTGCCATGGAACCTGAGGTTTTTGGAAATTAGGCGTAAATCTAGGGTATGATGATTGTGCTATACCGTGAGCTTTATTTTGCGTAAAATAATTATTCGTTTGAGTAGGTTGTCTCCAAAGAAATGGTTGGTTAATTTGTTGTGTCGGTTGTTTTGGGAAAGTAAGGAAAGATGAATTGTTTTTAGTTAGTACGTTTGGGTTTTGGCCATGAACATACTGTATTTCGTTAGTCAATATATTTAAGGCTGACTGTAATGTATCGGGGTTTTTCGATCTCAGTTGCGATCCAATCGGTTCTTTTAATCCGAATAGAAGCGCTTTCAGTGCCGCTTTACGGAACACTTCTTTAATTATTGGTGCTTCGGCATTATAATTTAAATTTACGTAACTCAACTGTAGGTTGAGTAAATGAATTATTTTTTTATAATAGTCGAAGACGGATTCATTAGTTTGTTTAAGAGAGCATATTTCCAAGTTTAAGGTAAGTCTCTTTTATCCTGGTAAGATTCAACTAGAGCGTTTTTGATATCTTGCCAGTTATCTATCTGACGATTTGCTATTGCAAATCGCTTGCTGCATCGCCTTTAATTTTGGCTATTATGCCGTTTACTAGGTAAATATTTTGAAAATTATTTGGGTCTAATCTATCATAAAAACGGTTAATCAAAGACTCACACGTCTGAATGAACCTCGGCAATAATTCAGGTTCGCCTTTGTATTCTGTTATCATTTCGAGATAATCTCGTTTAAGAACCGGTACTGTTGGTAACGGAGCTTGTTGTGGAGTTGCCATTTCGTCTCGAGTATAATATTACTCTGTTTAATTTGATAAATAATTCGTTCGTTACGATTGATAAAAGTTATTTATAATATATAAAAATATTATATGAAAATAATATACGTAAATAATATATAAAAATGATATATGTAGATTTTCGTTCTACTTAATAATGAAGTTTACGGTTCAGTTAAAACTGTTGCAATCTACACACGTAAAACCGATAGAAAAATAAAAGCACTTACAGAGTTATCAAGGGCAATATGTTGCCGGACATCTCGTCTTTTTCTCGATTTCTTTTTCTCTGGGTGTTTCTTCTCTAGGCTTCGGAGTAGTGGATTCTGCAGGGAGTCTTCCGCTATTCGGCGTTGCCAGGTTTTCTTTCTTGTAAATCACTTCGTAGGTTTTTTATATCACTTAATTGTTAAATGAATTTCTACTTTTATGGAGAACTTCTGTGACATCCTACCGACTGCGCCAGATATATGAGATTCTTGGAATCTTCTTTTTAAAAAATATTTTATTTAACAATAAAATACAATAAGTGATGATACAATATACTTGTGTGCAGAAAGCAAAGCAAATGTAAACTTGAGCCGTGTACGCTCCGTACGAGAATATATATGAGCGATAAGCGGTTTGCAGTGTAAGCGGTTTCTTGTGCATGCTCTTGATGAGGTGCATGTAACTTCGATGACAAATATCTATTAGAATATTTGTAAACTTAAATGTATTTACGTTTGTAAATTTCATAACGTTTGCTACGTTATTAGTGATACCTAATTTTTACTTGCAATTTTAAGAATATGCCAAATTTGTGCTCATCACATCAAAACAAACAATATAATATTATCACCTACACGACAACACAAAACACAAACGAATTATCACCACAATAATAAGTTACTCTCTGAACTTTACCATTCAATAATTAACTGGGATTTTACTGTCAATTAACAAACTGGACACTTGACGACAAAATTATTAATGGGAATCTTTACCAATTAATTAACCGGACTCTTGACCAACAAATAATTAACTGGAACCCTTAATATTAAACAAATAATCAAACTCGTTACCATGACATAATCAACTGGAATGCTTATCATTAATTAATTGGACTCTTTACCATCTGGAATGATTACATTAATTAACTGGAACCTTTACCAACTGGAGTGTTTACATTAATTAACTGGAACCTTTACCCCACACCTGATATGTTAGGAGGGTGTTCGAAAATTTCGAACGGAGCATATTAAGTAAATACATCGATGATTGGGAGTGCAAGATGCACAATATATCTCGAATATCAGAAAACGCCCGGCGACCAAAACTACTGCACCCTTAATAAGTGGCGCCCATTAATATGACTGCTTTCCCTCTCACACAGCCCAATGCATATCAAGTATATGTTTACGTTACCAAACTCCTCTCCTTGAATGATGCCCGCGGACCGACAGATGATGCTCTCACATGGGCGTGCATTCGGGTAACCAAATAATACGGCAAGCAACATGAAAGACAAACAGTAATTAGTGATTATGAATACCGACCATAATTAGCATTAACATACCGGGTGCTCCAGCACCCTTGCTTCAGCACTCTTCGGATCGTGCCTACACCTTCTTTATCCGTCTCTCCATTACTTCTCCAGCGGTGATCTTCGTATACACCTAACGTTAGTTCGTAGCGTCAAAGAGAATAGTTAATAGACATAGTCAACCAGATAGTCGAGTCACGTACGATGCACTTGCGTGCCCGCGCCCATTATCTGACTAGAACAGATACAATGGACCACTGGACTTGCGTCCAGGTCAAGCGATCACCCCGTTACCTGCGTGCTTAAGTACCGCTAGATTGGTTGTATTTGCATGCCTGCGCACACATGCCGTCAGCAGACAGCCCGCGTACCAACAGTTCCTCGAATTGTGTCAATGTGCCCCAGTGCGATCCCGCTTCGCAACGCTAACAGGAAGGCATCACCTCCGCATTCCATGACACAGGTAGATAGCTAGCTAATAGATAACCTTTCACCGGGAACCCAGTTGCATTTCGCAACAACAACAACAACAGCCGTAACAACGGCAACAGCAACACAGCATCAACAGCAACACCACTGCATTCGATCTGCACAACTCCACTGGCAATCACTCCCGCAACTGTAACGAACTCAAAGCAGTTGTCATTAATGCATCTCGGTAACCAACGAACAATACTAGTCATTGTTCACACCAATGACCATAACACAAATATCACAATAACAACGCAACTACTGCGTCGACCCTCGCCGTGCGCCCACACGCCACTGTGAGAGCAAAACTGGTAATGTTGACGATACGATGACGAGTGTGTCCTTCCCGTAAACAACCCCACCGCTAGGGCTAGTGTGGTATGGGGGAAAGCAATAAACCTCTACAACGTTTTCATAAATATTCTCATTCCTATTATAAGTAAATACGCGTAAAATATGTAACCTTTTGTTACGCCCGAAACAATACCTACGCCACGCTACGCTTTAGATGGGGATGTTTCCCTTTTAACACTATCCCCGCTCTTAAGGGGACAAGTGGGAGGGACAAACATACGACGTACGAAGGATACTATACACCCTGCTTACTTTAGCGGCTCCAGTTGTAGACGTGACACCTCGACTAGCTTCAGGGGAGGATGCCGTGGTCCGATTAAAAAAATAATTTATATAAGGGCGCCACTGGTTTTTTGAGCAGAGGAAAACCAGAACTCCGACTGATGGTCGTCCACTATTGGGTGATATGTCCAAGGCAAGTTTCTTAATCGTTATAGTACACGGGGGGGGGGGAGATTTTAATGTTACCATTAATGGGGGAAAACACGAGTCGTAATTTTGTGTACCCGTAACAATAATTACTACAAAATATACAAATCTACGTTAAACTTATATTTACACACACAAAGAAATATTATTCGAATATAATTGAGGAACCAAAAAAGTAATGTTTGTTCCAATAAATTTATAGCTACACACCAAATGTTATTTAAATGAAATGATGGAACAGAAAATTATATTTGTTCCAATAAACTTAAAGGTACATAAAAAAATATATATTTAGGTGAAATGAAGGAACAGAAAATTATATTTGTTCCCATAAACTTGAGCGTACATACAAAATTATTATTTAAATTAAATTGAGGAACACAAAATTACTACCAATATAAATTAATCGATTTAAATTGTTTTTGAAATTAACGAAAGTTCATATTCACCAGTGTTGGACCGGACGTAGTCTTCGCCATTGCCACGTGGCCGGACGGAGGACGATTTGTGATTTCTTGCTTCACAAAAAAGGATCCAGGACGAAGATACGGACAGCCACGAGACTTGCAACACCCAGAAATACGGGCGGTGATAAAACATCAAATAATACCAAAATACGGCCAGCATCCAAACTTCGAATAAACGAAAAATACCAAAGTACGGCCAGCTTGCCAAACGCTTGAATAACGGCGTGCGATTTTCTTACGGTGGACGTCGATCGTAGATCCGGAGAAATTTCCGATCGGATCCTCGCTTCTCAACAACAAAATGCTAACAATTAGCCAACACTCGAGGAATCCAATTATCTTGCACAACCCAAGATCCGCATACAGCGAAATCGATCACACACAACACGTGGTCACAATTTTTGGAGGGAATGTACGACTTGCGATCTCCACGCACTACCGCTAAGTGATACCGGATATTCTTATTCGCATTTTCCTGACATGCGTAAAACTTCGACTAGCGAAAAAGATCTCTAATGACATGGTAATGACAATATACGCTACTTAAGCCTGAAATGATATAAACCAGATAGGTGTTAAATTAAGGAGAAATGAATAATAAAGAACGGTAAACCCATTTGTTCCTTTCTTTAATTTAGACGAAAATCTACAGATATTAATAAATTATACGAAATCCAACGAATCAAACAAAATCAAATAAAAATTACGAGGGTCCAAAAAAAAACGTAACAGATTCCCCTCTTACAAAAAAGAATTTCGAAGAAATTCTAACGGTCTTCGTCAGGGCTAGCTTTAAGATCCTTGACGTTCCATACACCGCGCAACTTGCCGGAATCATCTTTTAATTCATAAGTCCACGGGGACAATCTACGGTGTACAGTAAAGGGGCCTATATACTTAGGTGCTAACTTCGCCGCATAGTATTTTGAGGCATCAGACAACATAAAGTTTCGACGGTAGACTTTTTGACCCAACACATACTCGACATTTCGGCGACGCAGGTTATATTGTGAGGAACTTGTGAGGTAAGATTTCCTTAACCGTTTTTGTATATCTTCATACAGTTCCACAAAGTCTTCATTTCTAGTTTGCAATCGCATCAAGTCGCGTTTGACTTCGACATCCACCTGCTCTTTGGCTTGGTAAGGGTTCTGGTCGCCACTGAGAGACATTTCTCGACCGAAATTTACGAAGTAGGGAGAGCTTCCTATGATTTCGTGCTTAGGCGATCGAACGGCACAGGCGACCTTCGGGAGAACTAAATCCCATGTACGCTGATCCTTCTCAATGAAGGAGGACAACATGGTTTTCAAGACACGATTCACCCTTTCAGTGGGATTGGCTTGTGGGTGGTAATTTGCTGTATATCTTATCCGCACGTTGTAAGAAGACATCAATGTCCTGAACTCACGGCTGCGAAGTTGAACGACATTATCAACAATTATGGACGAAGGGACACCAAATAACATAAAGACATTATCTTCAAGGTTCCTTACCACCGAAGCAGCATTTGCTGTTCGTAAAGGGAAAAAAGAGGAAACTTAGAAAAATAATCACTAACTACAAGTATATACAGATATCCATGTTTAGACTTAGGGAGGGGACCAACAATGTCGGCCGAAAGAAGTTCCCATGGTCTTGACACATATGGTCTACCTAGCATTAAACCGGCAGGCGCTTTCTGTTCGGGTTTATGGCGGAGACAGATAGTACAAGAACGAATGTATCTTGCTATATCCATACGCATCTTCGGCCAATAATACCGAGCAGCTAATTTATTATAGGTTTTAAACACACCCAGATGACCAGAAGTTGGATGGTCATGAGCTTGGGAAATCAAAGCTTTGACATCGGGTTTAGGAATGACTTTCTTCCAGGCATCCACTTCAGGGTCAGCCAATCGTTTATATTTCCCGCTGATATGCTTGTAAAGAGTTCCACCCTCTACATGCCAATTCTGGAATTTATTCGGATGAGCCAACACCTTTTTTATTTGGTTCTGAAAGCAATGGTCTGGAGAGAGTGCAGGCGTATTATTGTCCGCCGACGTTGTTTCGGACAAGATATCTATGGGTGGGACACTACGCGATAGGCAATCGGGTACTAGATGTTCCTTTCCCTTTCGGTGGCGAATAACGAAATCGTGTTGTTGGAGGGCGACGGCCCATCTCGCAAGACGTCCTCGGGGATCTTTAAGATTACTCAACCACACTAGGGAGTGGTGATCCGTGATAACGGTGAACGGGATACCTTCTATATAAGGCCTTAGCCTGCCAATAGCCCAGAGGACACTTAGACATTCTCGTTCTGTGACCGTAAAGTTTCGTTCATTCTTAGTTAAGGATCGACTGATGTAAGCAATTACCTTTTCTCCTTCGGGGGAGGGTTGCGATAATACCGCACCTAAACCAAATCCTGAGGCGTCACATTGAATCTCGAAGGGTAAGTCATAATTAGGACAACTTAAAACAGGGGAAGTAATTAGGGAAGTTTTCAGAGCGCGAAAAGATTCTTCACACTCGTCTGTCCATGTGAAGCGGTGACCTTTCCGAAGTAATTGAGTAATCGGAGCGACAGTAGAGGAATATTTAGGTATGAATCGGCGGTACCAACTAGTCATACCGATGAAGCTACGTACTTCCTTAACGGATTTAGGCGGAGGAATAGATAAGATCGCCTTAACCTTATTGGGATCAGTATGTAGTCCATCTCGATCGACGACATAACCCAAGAAGGTAAGTTCCGATTTACAAAAGACACATTTTTCCTCACTAACCGTCAACCCAGCTTCTCTAAGACGTTTAAGGACTTCCTCTAGGACAATTAAATGGTGTTCAAAACTTTGGGTGACTATGACGATATCGTCCAAATATACAAATACGTAGGGTTCAAGATCAGTTGATAACACCTGATCTATTAACCTTTGCCACGTAGCCGGGGAATTACTGAGACCAAAGGGGAGTCTTCGAAACTGGAAAAGTCCTCGGTTCGGTACCGTGAAAGCCGTAAATTTTCTTGAGTTCTCTGCCACAGGGATTTGCCAGAAGGCAGATTTAATATCTAGGGTGGACAGGTAATGCGCATCCTTTAATTTATCTAAGATCGAGGTGATTCGAGGTAGGGGGTAAGCATCCTTTTCGGATACTTTATTCAGAGCCCTGTAATCGACGCAAAACCGATAAGATTTGTTGTCAGATTTACGCACTAGGATGATGGGTGAAGCCCAAGGGCTATTGGAGGGTTCAATTACTCCATCACGTAACATAGGCATTGAGTTCAAGATCAATAGATTTTTGAACCACCGGAGACACAGGATAATATCTCTGCTTTATAGGTGAAGCCAGAGCTTTTATTTGGTGCTCGACGAGATGAGTGCACCCCAGTCCTTTGCTCACATTCGCAAATGATTTTTCGACAAAAGCGGACAAGGTTCTAGATTGTTCAACGGTAAGGTGTCTCAAATTATTCGCATTCGTAGACGACTGTGCAATCGTATCTACCGCAAAGGTCCATTGGTCGTCACGTAGATTCGGCACGATTCCCGTGGAACGCCAGAAATCTTGACCAAGAATTAAAGTATGTGGCAATTCAGGGACGATCAGCATCTCGATCAAGACAACCTTGTTCTCGATCGTTACTGGCACAGAAATGGTTCCCAACACAGCGCAAGTATCGCCATTAGCAATCGTACAGGATTTTATGTTTGGAGAAGACAAAGATATATTCAACGACTGGAGCTTCTCCCAACCGGGTTTGCCTAATATGGTGCGCGAGGCGCCACTGTCCAATAATCCTAACAATGTCAATCCTAAAATATTGACTTCCAAATAAGGTCTTTCATCTCCTCTAGCATGAGCGAGTATGAAATCTAAGACGGGTTTAAAATGCATATTCCTGGTCGACCTCTCTACATATTTGGGGACAACTAGGCGACCTCCTAATGTCTCCTGGGATCGTTTCCCGGAATCGCAGAACAATTGGGGCAAGTTCGTACAGTAAAATTAGGTTTCTGACAACGATAACATCTCCGTTTGAAGGGTTGACTACAGTTAGCGGTTAAGTGTCCCGTTTGGTTACAATTGTAACATTTCCTAGGGGCTGTAGACCTTGTAGGAACTATGCTGTTAGGGCTGGTCTCAACCAGTTGTGAAACATAAGCTAAGTCTGGTTCGAGCAGACGGGTAGACTTCCTAGATGGAGGTGGATTAAATGAATCTACTGAGATTTTACGGGCTTCAAGGCGTCGTCCCAGATCAAGTAGTTGATCAATGGAAGTAATCGTAGTAAGTGCCAAATGTGTCTGGTAGAATGGCGAAATATTTTTCATGATAATTTTCAGGCGAGTGGCCTCTGCTACTTTAAGAGTCAGTCTGCCAAAAAGATTGTCCATGGTTGCTAAATATAAGCCTAAGGGCTCATTAGGACCCTGAGTTCGGTTATGAATTTCCGAGAATAACCTGTCATTGTAATCGGGCGGTTGGAATTGTTGTCGGAGCAAAATCTTTAATGACGACCAGTCGGTGGCTTTCTTTCTTGCTGAAAGGTACCATGTGTAAGCACGTTCCACAAACAAATCGATGCCGGATCGATATAAATCGCCTTCAGAAGCGTTACGAGCAATTCGGAATTCCTCAACTCGTTCTAAGAAGTTGCTCAAAGATAACCCAGATTCGTCACCTGAGAATTTTATATTCCACTGGGAAATGGGAATCCTTTTCCGCGGATTCGTAGTAGGGAGAGGTGAAGCATTCCTAGTATCGGATTGACCGGATGACGTGGAAGAACTGTCATCATCAACAGGGTTAACTAGGTCGATATCGGGAATACCTAAGGATTTGTTGAAATCTATTCGCTTTTGTTTCCGGATAGTCCTATCGAAGTCGGACTTTAACTTCAAAATTTCGATAAAGATTTGGGATTTGGTGGCCTTGTCTTCTGGTGAGGAAGGTTCGCATCTATTTATACGATTTAAAGCAAAAGATATTTTTGCTGTCAATTTCAACGAAGACGCTTGCTCCGATCCATCGAAAGATGCTAAAAGGGATCGAATGTCACTTATGATTTTGTTTAAGGCCGTAGCATCATCTTGGAAAGTGAATGGATACGCGGGATAATCAAGAGCTTGTCCTTGCCGCTCCAATTTTAACAGACCTCGAAGAGCTTTCCTCATCGATTCTACACCAATTACACCTGTCACACCACGGACAGCCAATTCATAATTGAGTTCCTCTGAATTCAACCTATATATATCTAACTTCGGAGGAGACATTTTTGGACGAGGAAAAAAAATGCATCTATTCCAAAAAAAAATGTCTTAAACTAACATAACCTACTTTTAATATACCGAATATACCAGAACATTTTGGAAAGTACAAAAGGAAAAGAGAGAGAAAAAATTTCCAGGCCTACCACATACCAAATAGAAGAGTTTCTCTTCCAAGATCGTCCATAAAAGAATGAAGTTTTTTTTTTCTTTTCCAATGAGGGCAAAGATACGAAACAATAAGGGAGATGTTTAGAAAGGGGCCTTGTTTAAAAAGGGGCCCCACGTTGGGCGCCAAAAATATGTTACGCCCGAAACAATACCTACGCTTTAGATGGGGATGTTTCCCTTTTAACACTATCCCCGCTCTTAAGGGGACAAGTGGGAGGGACAAACATACGACGTACGAAGGACACTATACACCCTGCTTACTTTAGCGGCTCCAGTTGTAGACGTGACACCTCGACTAGCTTCAGGGGAGGATGCCGTGGTCCGATTAAAAAATAATTTATATAAGGGCGCCACTGGTTTTTTTGAGCAGAGGAAAACCAGAACTCCGACTGATGGTCGTCCACTATTGGGTGATATGTCCAAGGCAAGTTTCTTAATCGTTATAGTACACGGGGGGGGGGAGATTTTAATGTTACCATTAATGGGGGAAAACACGAGTCGTAATTTTGTGTACCCGTAACAATAATTACTACAAAATATACAAATCTACGTTAAACTTATATTTACACACACAAAGAAATATTATTCGAATATAATTGAGGAACCAAAAAAGTAATGTTTGTTCCAATAAATTTATAGCTACACACCAAATGTTATTTAAATGAAATGAAGGAACAGAAAATTATATTTGTTCCAATAAACTTAAAGGTACATAAAAAAATATATATTTAGGTGAAATGAAGGAACAGAAAATTATATTTGTTCCCATAAACTTGAGCGTACATACAAAATTATTATTTAAATTAAATTGAGGAACACAAAATTACTACCAATATAAATTAATCGATTTAAATTGTTTTTGAAATTAACGAAAGTTCATATTCACCAGTGTTGGACCGGACGTAGTCTTCGCCATTGCCACGTGGCCGGACGGAGGACGATTTGTGATTTCTTGCTTCACAAAAAAGGATCCAGGACGAAGATACGGACAGCCACGAGACTTGCAACACCCAGAAATACGGGCGGTGATAAAACATCAAATAATACCAAAATACGGCCAGCATCCAAACTTCGAATAAACGAAAAATACCAAAGTACGGCCAGCTTGCCAAACGCTTGAATAACGGCGTGCGATTTTCTTACGGTGGACGTCGATCGTAGATCCGGAGAAATTTCCGATCGGATCCTCGCTTCTCAACAACAAAATGCTAACAATTAGCCAACACTCGAGGAATCCAATTATCTTGCACAACCCAAGATCCGCATACAGCGAAATCGATCACACACAACACGTGGTCACAATTTTTGGAGGGAATGTACGACTTGCGATCTCCACGCACTACCGCTAAGTGATACCGGATATTCTTATTCGCATTTTCCTGACATGCGTAAAACTTCGACTAGCGAAAAAGATCTCTAATGACATGGTAATGACAATATACGCTACTTAAGCCTGAAATGATATAAACCAGATAGGTGTTAAATTAAGGAGAAATGAATAATAAAGAACGGTAAACCCATTTGTTCCTTTCTTTAATTTAGACGAAAATCTACAGATATTAATAAATTATACGAAATCCAACGAATCAAACAAAATCAAATAAAAATTACGAGGGTCCAAAAAAAACGTAACACTTTGCTATAGAATAATGCACCTAAATGTCTTAAATAAAACACAACCGTAACAATACATACAACATTAACGTGCTTCAACTAGCCCCACAGTCCACAAGTAGAAATAAATGTTTAAAATGTACCTATATCTATATATAATTGTTGCCCGCGGACCGACAGATGATGCTCACACATGGGCGTGCATTCGGGTAACCAAATAATACGGCAAGCAACATGAAAGACAAACAGTAATTAGTGATTATGAATTCCGACCATAATTAGCATTAACATACCGGGTGCTCCAGCACCCTTGCTTAAGCACCCTTCGGATCGTGCCTACACCTTCTTTATCCGTCTCTCCATTACTTCTCCAGCGGTGATCTTCGTATACACCTAACGTTAGTTCGTAGCATCAAAGAGAATAGTTAATAGACATAGTCAACCAGATAGTCGAATCACGTACGATGCACTTGCGTGCCCGCGCCCATTATCTGACTAGAACAGATACAATGGACCACTGGACTTGCGTCCAGATCAAGCGATCACGCCGTTACCTGCGTGCTTAAGTACCGCTAGATTGGTTGCATTTGCATGCCTGCGCACACAGGCCGTCAGCAGACAGCCCGCGTACCAACAATTCCTCGAATTGTGTCAATGTGCGCCAGTGTGATCCCGCTTCGCAACGCTGACAGGAAGGCATCACCTCCGCATTCCATGACACAGGTAGATAGCTAGCTAATAGATAACCTTTCACCGGGAACCCAGTTGCATCTCGCAACAACAACAACAGCCGTAACAACGACAACAGCAACACAGCATCAACAGCAACACCACTGCATTCGGTCTGCACAACTCCACTGGCAATCACTCCCGCAACTGTAACGAACTCAAAGCAGTTGTCATTAATGCATCTCGATAACCAACGAACAATACTAGTCATTGTTCACACCAATGACCATAACACAAATATCACAATAACAACGCAACTACTGAGTCAACCCTCGCCGTGCGCCCACACGCCACTGTGATAGCAAAACTGGTAATGTTGACGATACGATGACGAGTGTGTCCTTCCCGTAAACAACCCCACCGCTAGGGCTAGTGTGGTATGGGGGAAAGCAATAAACCTCTACAACGTTTTCATAAATATTCTCATCCCTATTATAAGTAAATACGCGTAAAATATGTAACCTTTGCTATAGAATAATGCACCTAAATGTCTTAAATAAAACACAACCGTTACAATACATACAACATTAACGTGCTTCAACTAGCCCCACAGTCCACAAGTAGAAATAAATGTATAAAATGTACCTATATCTATATATAATTGTTATTTGACTTACCTGTAAAATCTTCTGTTAATTCCGACGACTGCCAATCCATTAACAAAGTTTCAATGTTGTTATACGCATCCATCTTAAATATGCTAATTCCTTTCTAATATGAAGTTACACATGTAAGATCTATGAAGGATAAAATTGTCGAACACAACACTTTACTATGCGTCTAAAAATTGGCGTCTCCCCACACTGTGCGATATTAATAAGCTTACGTATATTTGAGGCAAGCATATAATATCTTCAATTAATAATAATGTTTGTTTCATACAAGTATAATGTCTTACATAAATGCTATGCTTTACTTCATCTAATTATTTTCTTGCATTTTAAATGAAGAGAAAATGTCTTAATGTAAATATATTTTACATTTAATTTAAAATTATATTTCTTTAAGCAACCTTACCCCAGGTTTAAAGCGAATATGTAAATAGATTTAATTTAATTAAATACAGTTATTTGACATTAAAATATCTTATTTACATTAAATAATACAATCGAACTAATGGATATCTTCATGTGAAACATTTAAACTGTTTATATGATTATGTGTAATCTTTCTTTAAACATTTTATTCAAGATTATCCAATATATTCACTTTAAGAAACTATTTTTCTGTATGCAGGTAGAAAAATTATTTTAATATTTTTCAAGTTCAGTTCCTTTGGGACCCAACCCAACCCAACCCAACCCAACCCAACCCAACCCAACCCAACCCAACCCAACCCAACCCAACCCAACCCAACCCAACCCAACCCAACCCAACCCAACCCAACCCAACCCAACCCAACCCAACCCAACCCAACCCAACCCAACCCAACCCAACCCAGCATACTCCAAAAAAGCAAAATTTTTCGTTTTTGAAATCGCATAATTTTGTCCATGTGAAGTATCCAGTCAGTCATTATAGTTCTTGTCAGCCAGGCTTTTTTGTTGAAAGTCCACATTGCGGGCAAATCCCTAACTGGCACATTTTTCAATGCTCGTGGTCGAGCAGCTTTCCCAATTATTCCCAATTTCCCAATTTGAGAGCCGCAACGAGATATAGATGTAGGAATACCCTATATCAATTGCTGAAGAATACGGCAGCTCTCGATTTGTCCGCTCATGAGATCGTTTCGAGCCTGATGGGGTAAATTGTTGTGTCCGCGTCCATCCTACAGAGCGTTCGTGTATAGGAGCGTGTTTAACATAGGAATTAATACCCAAAATTTTGGTTCCAGAAAAATTGTTTATTAATGAGAGATGTCCGCTTATAAGAGCTGTCCGCAAAGAGAGCTTTCACTGTACTCTAATAATAGCACAGCCTTAAAAACACATAAAAAATTATTATTTAATGGCATTTGTCATATTAATGTTCATAGCTTGAAAAGGGTTTACGAAACACTTTCTTGCAAAAAAAGGTGTTGCAATAAACGTTAATATCACTAAAAGTGTTTCATTTGCCGACTTCCTCCTCACGATACAAGACAAGTGCAATTATAAACATATCTACAAGTAGCAATTTTTTATTTTTAGTTTCGTAAAAAGTAACGTTGTGTCATAAGTGAAAGAAAGCTTACGGCAGTTGAAATTGTTTATTACTGTGACAGTTGCACGTAAGGAATACTACCGAATAGCGGCTATCGTCTGAAATGTGAGACAGCAATTGTAAAACAAATCTAATTGATTCTTTTACTCCATTTATAAACAAACACAAATTCCCTTATTCATGTAGACGTTACACGCTACAGGTTAAAATTAATTTTCAGACCCAACTATATTAATCCTTTAAAGTTATATAAGCGAAATTACAAAACTAATTTGTTTCATCCTCGATAAATATGACGATAACAAGAACGACAGAATGTAGGTTGTCCTTTTCCCTCTCGTTTCTGTCTTCGTCGTTCGCCCGCGTTGAATCATATATTACAAATCTATCGGAAAATTTAAATTAAATGCTTAAACCTTATAACGTAATGATCGCACATTCATACACGTTAAGAAAAATATATATGCAAATTTGAAAGAAACTACACATTTATAAATACGTCTAATATGCGACCGAAACATCTATTATATCGAACATTTCGAATTTACTATCACCCCCCACGCCTACATATCTCGGTACGATTCAGCAACATCATAATGGACTCTTTGTACGCAGGTTGCTTATACCTTAGGCGTTTTCGTTGCGTTACTAAATTCAGCAAAGTTCTCTTGGACGAGAACCAAAATCAAATATATATCTTTATTAGTGCCTCATTTGCCGGAGCGCTGTAAAATAACTTAACGCATGAGATTTGTATAAAACTTTTTGGCCGATAGTTTTATTTTAAATTAATAAGTCATCTTTTTATACCTATATATTTTATTTATTCAACTTGGCAACATTGCATTGTTTATCACAGATTTGATAGATTTGTTGCATTTGAATAATTGTATAAAAGTTAATGGTTATTAGGTAGGTAGGTACGTTTATTATTAGCTATTTATAATCGAATGTAGGAAATTGCATTTTGCTGCATGAAGTTTATATCTTAAACACGATGCCCAGCGGAGAATTTGGACTAATTTAATATTAAATTAATATTTAAATTTTGTGTATTGTGATCTACTCATTGATTTAAAAATTAATATATCTCGTTCTCCTGAACATCGGCTTCATGAATTCAAAATTGTGTATTTTTCCTACGTCTCTGGAGTTCAAAAAGAAGGATTATTTACTTTACCGCATACTATGCGGGAAAACGCTCAGTCGTCGTAAAAACGAAGTTACATGTGACATGAACTGTGCATAGTTCCAATGCTTACATCTCGGGAGGCCAAAAATATTATTTACAATTCAACGTAATACAATATACACTTAATTTAATATTTGAAAAATTCCTACTCAGATCACGATTGCAGTGATATTTAAAAGGTATTTTATGCGATTGCAGTGTTTTAGTTATTTGTTCTTGTTAGGTTTTAGGGAAAAGCCTTGGCATAAAAACCCCAACTTCTCTGATGCGATTTTTCTTTTTTGGGTAGGGCGCTGGTCCCGGGAATCTGCGTGGGCGTCTGGTCTACACAGCGTAGGCCTTGTTAAAGATGTTCAGAGACGCGTACGGGGGGAGACATTTCGCCGGTCCGTCTCCAGCTCTGGGCCTCATTATTTCCATAATTAACGCGTTTTCATGGACGAGTGTATTATCGTAGAAGGACTCAGCCAGTCTGTCTACATGGTCTTTGATCGTTTCCATTTGTGCCGCTTCTTGCAGATCATTTATCCTGGCGTATCGGTCTGCTCCCACGATAAGGCGCAGGCACTTATTTTGAGTTTTTGTATGTTCGGTCGGGCAGCATTTGCGAAGATTGGGGCTCCGTACGTCAATATAGGGCGCAGTATTGTTTTGTATATAAGTATTTTATTTTTACGTGTTGTGATGTTATTGACAAGGATGGGTAAAGGTGTTTGAGGATGTATGCCAATGTATTTAATGATTGGTGCGTTGCGGACTTCTGTGTTGAGGAATTTAATCGGTTGTGTTATGGTGAATGGATTATTTCTTTTGGTGAATGTAATAGACATGAATTATTGGGGGTTGGGGGTAATTTTCCATTTATGGAGGAAGGTGTGTGTGGAGTGTGGGAAGGTAATTTTGGATTTTTTTGTGGGCTGTGATTGCGTTGTGTGAGGAAGCGTATGTGGCTGTGTCATCGGCGTAAAGCGCGATGATTGGATGTTTTGGTGTGTCATAAGTGTAAATGTTGTGCAATACTGGCCCCAGTATGGAACCTTGTGGGAGTCCTGCTGTTACTTCCATCGCGTCCGAAGTTTCTGTTCCGATGGTTATTCGGAAAGTCCTCGCCGTTAGGTAAGAGTTGACAGTTCTTATTATTAGTGTTGGGTAGACAGGCTAGGCTTGTTGATAGAAGTCCCGCGTATGGGGGAAGGTGTTTCCGGTGTCGGTTGTCTGCTCGGGTTCTTGGGATGCGGGTTTGACTGGATTTTCATGGATGACGGTATTTTCGTATAACTTTGTTGCTGCTCGGCTGCTTCGTGGAGTTGTTTCGATGTTGCGTATCTGTCTGCTTTCAACGCAAACCTCAAGCATTTGTTTTCCATGGTTTGTAACTTGCGTATGTGTATGGCGGCCATATTCGCAAAGATTGGTGCTCCGCAGATGTGGATGGGACGCAGTATTGTTCTGTATTGGAGTAGTTTGTTTTGTTGTGTCGTTGATCGTCTTCGTCCTAGTTTCCCAGCGTTCGTGTGAGTGGGTTGGGGTGGTCCCCCGTCTTGCCATGTAGTCTGATGGCCTGGATCTTCATTTCTTTTTTCATCTTCGGTAGGTTTTCATCCCGATGTAGTTGTTCATTCCTGACGAACCACGGGGCGTTGAAAGCCATTCGTAGAAACTTGTTCTGAATCACCTGAAGCTTCCTTATATGCGCCTCCGTAGCGCAACCCCAAACGGGCGCAGCGTACAACTTCCGCGGTCTGATGATTGACTTGTAAATCTTGATTTTGCAAGCAGAATTAAGTTTACTTCCTCGGTTCAACATTCCATAGAGTGACGCTAGCCTCCCTTTGGTGTTAACGATCGCAGATTCGATATGCGGTTTCCAGGTGAGTTTAGAATCAAGTGTGACTCCCAAGTACCTCGCCTCGGTTCGCCATGGAATTTCGGCGCCAAACATCGAGATGCAGCCGGGCGTTCTTATTCTTGGTCGTCCTCTTCGTCCCTGCCTTCAACATCTTGTATAGAAATCCGACGTGCCAGACACTGTCGAACGCCTTCGCTACATCGAGCATCATCGCGCCTGTGTACTGCCGCCTGTTGAAACAGTCGGTGGCCATTTCAACTAGACGGAGTACCTGCTGTACTGAAGGATGTCCCGGTCTGAAGCCGAATTGTTCGTCCTGAACAATGCCGAGTTCATGCGTTGTCTTCTTCAGTCGCTTCAGGATAATCGACTCCGCCAGTTTTCCGATTGCCGGTAGGAGGGAGATGGGCCGGTAATTTTGCGGGAAAGTTGACTCCATTGGGTCTAGAAGTGGTGCAGACGGAGGATCGCGTTGACGATGGCGGTGATGTGCGCTTGTTCGGCAACTCGTGGAGCGCGCGGTTCAGGATGCCGTCGGGGCCTGGAGCTTTCCTCTTCTTGCATCTCTTCACTGCCTCTCGTACTTCCGACGGAGTGGTGTTCGTCAGTTGCAGATCGTCTCTGCCGCTAAGTAGCCGGCGTACGTTCCGATTAATGCGTTCGATGTGATTCCACATCTGCATCAACGAAATTCGGACGGCACTGTCGCTCGAGATTTTCTGCAAAAGCCTCGACTTTTTCCTCGTCGGTGTAGAACAATCCACGTTCCCCGTGAATCGGCGGCATGGGTGGTGCACTTCCGGCTCTGGCCATCCGCCAACGCCCTTTGTCGTCGGTTCCCAGAGCCTCCATCTTCTCCTTCCATGATTCGCTCCGGTGTTGCTCCAGTACTCTTCTGATTTCTTCGGACAGTCGAGTGGCATCCCGGCTGTTTTCCGGATGTTTTGTATGTTCGGCGTGTGTCGGTGGTGGAAGCCGGGGTATTTAATTTTGTTTTTGTGGGGGATTTTTGTGTTTAGCAGTTTTGTGGGTTGTGGAATGGGTTGTTTCTTTTTGTGGGGGTGATGGAGGTGGATTTTATTTTCCATTTGTGGAGGAAAGATTCTAGGGTTGGGAGGTAGTTCTGGATCTTTTTGTGGGCGGTGATGGGGTTGTTGGAGTTGGCGTAGATTGCCGTATCGTCGGTGTACTGCGCGGTGTGCTGGCGGCGGTTGAATATCTCAGTGATGTCCGTTACGATTCTGGCGACTTGGTGGATGACATTATGACCTGGCCTGAATCAGAATTGCTCTGGCGCTATGCAGTTGTGTGTTTGTATGTGTGTTTGTAGGTGCTTGAGTACAATTTTTTCGGTGACATTGTATTTAGGAGGGAGATTGGTTGGATGGTTTTTGGGGTGGTTTTCCTGGTTTTTGGATTGGGATTATTGTGGCGTTTTTCCAGGTTTGTGGAAAATATTGTAATTTTATTTGCTGAATTTATTATTGGAGGTTTTGGACGGGAGTTTTAATGATTTGTCTTAATTGTCTGGGATTTGTCAGGAAATGGGTGGGAGTCGAGAGGATTCGGTGGATTTAGCAGGAATTGTTTTACTGTTTCTTGTACTGTGTTTTCGTGTGTAGGTGTGGGCTTTTCTCGGTTGGTGTAGGCATACTGTCCTTGTGAGACCTCCAGTATTGGGATCGCCGAATGCCGTTTCGTTAATGATTTCGTAAGTCGCCAGATTGAGCCGTCGCTCGGATTAATGGATGCCAGCTTCTTGGCCCATTCTGCTTGCCGGTGACTCTGGATCACCGCTCTGATGGTTCTCGTCATATCGTTCATCCTGACGCTGTTTTCCGGGCGCCTGGATCGTTGGAATTTTCTCCGTTGTTTGTTTCGTTCGCGAATTTGCGCGACAACTTGTGGCAGTTGATCGTGCGGGACGGCGAATATGTTGTTACGCTCGGTATGTTCGAACGAGTAAGCTAGAATTTTTCGATATCCGTGGCGCCGCCCAGTGTGAGGTAGTTAGCACCTTGTTTAGTATCGGCCGTGAGTCCATCGTAGCGATTCCTATCGCGCCCGAGAGAGGGGTGAAGATGAGTTCGATCGGCGCATCGATCGGGGGGATCGTGGTATCGTCCACTTGGTAGTGAGCCACGAGTAAGGAAAGAGGTCGTTGATCGCCGTGTAGTGAGACAAGCTTTTGTGATTGGTGTTAGGGCCTTTCCGTAGCCAGTTATTGGGATTTGATTGTCTTCGGTGATCCAAGAATTTCTTCGTAAGAAAATTCGATCCATTTAGTGGGATATTGACCGACCTTTCGTCTTGTGCAAACTACGTCGCAATCAAAAGAGTTGTCGTCGTACGCAATCTTTCAACACGTGCACAAGTGCTGGAAATTGTCGACCAAGTTTTTTGTGGACCGCTGTGCCTACCCTCTCTACCCCGCAGCAAGGGAACTGCCCAAACTTGAAGTTGGCAACACTGACTCATTTGAAGCGTAGACGTTCGCGATTGAACCTGAAACGAATTCGCGTGCCACAAGATACGAATTAGAATTAACACCGTAGCCGCTCGTGCCGTGGAAACATCGCGAAGAGAAGATCAATTTTGCCGCCGCAACCAGCCCAGTTTAATTTATGTCTGTATTTTTGTATTGTGTATTTCTTTTATGTCACCGCGTGTAGGTCGTCGAGCTAGCTAGCGCGACGAAGTACTTTAGGTGAGTTATTGTTTTAATTTCCTTTTGTTAATTTAATTTTTCTTATCGTTTGCCGAACGGACTCGGCTCATGCTTAGGCAATATTGCGCGCGCTTGCATTTTTTGTTTACAGTATCCGTCGTTGTTACTGATTGAATACGTCGTTTATTTGATTTAAAAACTTGAAGACCATTTTATTGTAATCTCATGCAATCAGTTCAATTTTTTTGGTTGTGTATTAATAATGTAAATAGATTTATCGTCCAACGCCTTTTGTAAATTTCATTTTTTTTGCTGAATAAATGTTTTGGTTAGTGTGACGTCAGAACGTGCTTTATTCACCCAACATCGTGTTCCGGTACACTACACCCCCAAGGTATTTGGTTAAGGGCTGAGGAAATTAATATCGGATGGCGCCTAAAATTTAAAACCTGCCCCTTCTCCACTGAGACTACGCTGAGGCATTACAACCAAGTACCGGGGTAAGACGCGTCACTAACCGTAATCATTTTTTGTTTGGTTACCAGCCCGCCTTCTTGTTCGCACCAGCTGAGAGGGTGCGTAACAGATTTGGCGCCCAACGTGGGGCCCAACATTTCTATTCTCTTGTCTTCACATTTTTTATTTTACGTTACATTTCACATTGCATTATATTACATGAGAAATGGTCAAATAATAACCGCTATAATTCTGTATCTTGAGGCAACAAAATAAATTTGATGTTGATTCGACTGCGTCAGTCGCCATTAAGGAAATCTTACGTACTTTTGGAAAACCTTGTCTCGGTAATAGGGACTTTTGTTCGCGGTGGTTGTTTTGTTCTTAAGGAACGTTTGATTACTTTGGTAGAGAATTACCAGGGACGTATTGTTACATTTGGGCTTCCGGGAAGGAAGAATTTCGGGAAACCTGGGTAATTGCTCGTATGGTGGTGAACCGAGGAACAATAATAGAAATTTTTTTTGTCGTGTCTAAACTTTCCGTTGAATATTCTTGAAAATATTTTGTTATTCATTCGAAATTTATTTTGTCGGGGTGAATAGGTTTTGTCACAATGGAATTTCCATTAAAAGTAAGTCATTTAAGTGCTGAAGAGTTAGCATATGAGCTCAGTATTCGGGGAGCTAAAGCAACCGGAACCGTTGCAGATTTAAGAAAACTATTGAGTAATCACCTTCGTTTAGAAAAGACCAAAGCCCATATTTCGACACCTCCATACCCTTTCTCGTTCGATATTGACCTAGCCGCTCTCACATCTAAATTGGAAGAATTATCGACTACTGTTAAAAGTTTTACCCAGTTAAGTGGAAGCTCTTCTTACATGCGCCTCGCGACTAAATTAGGTTGTGCATTTCGGCGAGCCAATCGCATGGTTGCTAAGGAACCTGAACAAAGTGCTCAGCGAACGGAGTTATTGTTGGCCCTTACCACCTGTGCCACTCAACTAGAATCTAAGGCTAAGAGAGCTGCGAGACAATCCTCTACACTTTCCCCCAGAGTCGCAGAACCCGAATCGGCCACAGCGGATGAATCTAGTACGTCGGACTCTGACGAATCAGGTTGTTCTTCACCACCTTTACATTCCACTGCTCGTGGCGCTGTTCAAACTCAAGCATCGACTAGTGCTAGCTGCATTAAGTCGGTTCCAACGTCGGCTTGGAATTTAAAATTTTCTGGAGACCGAAAGGACTCTTCTGTAAACGCTTTTCTCGAACGAGTGGAAGAATTGGTAGTTGCTCGGAATATTTCGCATACTCAACTCTTCCAAACCGCGTTAGACTTGTTTTCCGGGAATGCGTTAATTTGGTACCGTGCGAATCGCAAACGTTTGTCTACGTGGTCTGAGTTAGTAACGGCGCTGAGGGAAGAATTTCTCCCGTACGATTATGACGATAAGTTACGTGAAGAAATTAAGCACCGCACTCAAGGACCCGACGAGTCCATGGGAATTTATACCGCCATCATGACTAGCATGTTCGGCCGACTTTCAGTTGGTCCTCCAGAATCAGAGCAACTGAAAATCGTTCTTCGTAACGTGACCCCTTTTTACCAGCAACATCTCGCTTTACAAGAAGTAAAGAATATAGATCACTTGGTCAAATTAGGCAGGCAGCTGGAAGCCAAACGTGCGGATATCGAAGCATTTGAGCCTCCTCGTCACCGAAGTAACGTCTTGGAGCCTGATCTGGCCTATATGGGCACTAAACGCCCTCAAGTAACCCATGCTGCCACCATCAAACCTAACCATGCGCAGAATCGTTCTTTACCGGTACCTGGCTCTCGAACGGAACAAGGACCCTGTTGGAATTGCCAACAGCCTGGCCATCGAGCCGCTCATTGTTCTCACCCAAGATCTAGAGTCTATTGTTTTAAGTGTGGTAAACCTGGTGTGACGTCTCGTTTATGTCCCAAGTGTAATGGTCCAAAAAACTTGAATACAAGGCGGTAGGTGATCGTATGCCACCTTGGGGGGAATCGAAAGCGATCAAAGGAATTAGTCCGGTTTTAGATTTTATTTTGGCGCATGCTCGTGGTGATGAACGTCCTTACTTGTCGGTTAATATTTATGGCCGCGAAATACTCGGACTGTTAGACTCTGGCGCGTCCAGAACAATTCTCGGAGGACCCGGTTGGAATTTATTCAAACACCACGGTTTAACACCATCTGGTAACCCGGTCTCGTGTACCGTCGCTGACGGCCATAAAGTTTCTAGCCTTGGGGAAATATCCTTACCCATCGTTGTGCAAAATCAAACCACCCTTCATAATGTCTTAATCGTACCTTCTTTACCTCATGCTCTTATTTTGGGTGCGGACTTCTGGATTAAGGTCGGGATCGTCCCTGATCTTCGTCAAGGCCTGTGGACATTTTCCAAGACCCCGTTTGTAGACTGCTCACCCGTGAAGGTCTGTTCTGGTAGCGATCTGTCCCTAGAGGATCAGACTAACCTTAATAATATGGTGGATGAACTATTCTCCAAGATGGGAGATAAACTAGGCTGCACACATCTAGTGGGACACGTCATCACCACTGATGCCCCTGCCATAAAGCAGCGTTACTACCCTGTATCCCCCATTGTGCAGAAGCACATTGATAGTGAGTTGCATTCCATGTTGGAGCAGGGGATTATCGAAAGATCCAACAGTGACTGGTCATCCCCCATACTCCTTTTGAAGAAAAAGGATGGAAGTTTTCGTTTTTGTGTTGATTATCGAAAACTTAATAAGGTCACTAGACGTGATGCTTATCCCCTCCCGTATGTCTCCAATACTCTGGACAAGCTCCGTGATGCTCGCTTCTTAACCTCTCTGGACATTAAATCCGCTTACTGGCAAATCCCTGTAGCAGAATCATCTCGACCCTTCACTGCATTCACGGTCCCTAATCGTGGACTCTTCCAGTTTAAACGCATGCCCTTTGGCTTGCACAATGCCCCTGCGACCTGGCAGCGATTTATTGACAAGGTTATTGGAGCGGACCTCGAACCCTATGTTTTTGTGTATTTAGATGACATTATTATCGTAACTCAAAATTTTGGTGAACACCTACGTGTGATCAAGGAAGTTTTTAAGCGACTTATGGAAGCTGGGTTAACTCTGAATCGGGAAAAATGTCAATTTTGCCGACCCGAGCTCAAATATTTAGGCTATGTCGTTGATAAAGCCGGTCTACATGTAGATCCGGAGAAGGTAGCGGCCATCATGATATTGCCAACCCCAACTACTGTTTCTGAAGTCCGTCGCGTCGTCGGAACCATTTCGTGGTATCGAAGATTTGTTCCGGATTTTTCAAGTATCGTTTCCCCTCTAACATCTTTGTTGTGTAAACGTAAACCGTTTACATGGACGGAAGCTTGTGAGGAATCCTTTACTAAAGTGAAGCAAGCCCTGATTACCGCTCCGATTTTAAGTTGTCCGCATTTTGACCTACCTTTTTCGGTGCAAACGGATGCATCACAGTACGGAATTGGTGCGGTACTATCCCAAGAACATCCGGAGGGAGAAAAGGTTGTTTGCTACCTCAGTCGCTCGCTTTCCCGGGCTGAGCGAAATTACTCTACGACCGAGCGAGAGTGCCTAGCCGTCATATGGGCCGTAGAGAAGCTACGTCCATACCTAGAGGGAGCGAAATTCAAAGTTATTACTGATCATTATTCCTTGATTTGGCTTCAAGAAATGAAAGAACCAACTGGCCGTCTAGCCCGTTGGGCAACTCGTCTGCAACAATTCGACTTCACTATCGAACACCGCAAAGGTAAAGATCATGTCGTGCCCGACACACTGTCACGTGCCGTCCCTGTCGTGGACTGTGTTGGCCCACAGAATGAGATCCGAGATAAATGGTATATTAAAATGCTTTCCGCCGCTTCGAAGGAACCTGAGAAATATCCCCAGTTTAGAGTGAGCGAAGGCCGCTTGTACAAGTCCGTGCAACCTCAGTACCCTCTTTTGTCGTCCCCCGATGATTATTGGAAGCGTGTCATCCCAAAAGATGAACGTTTGGAACTCCTACATCGTCTTCACGACGAACCGCTTTCCGGTCATACTGGCACCTATAAAACCTTCCATAGGATCCGTGAACAATATTATTGGCCAGGAATGCGCTCTGACATCGCCGATTACATCCGAAAGTGTCCAACCTGCATCAGTCATAAGCCGGTGCAGAAACGCCCGGTTGGATTCATGGTAGGCCGCCCAAATATCTCGCGACCTTGGGAAACCATAAGCACCGACCTGATGGGACCTTTACCTCGCACTAAAGGTGGACATGGCTACATCCTAGTGATCTGTGATTTGTTCAGTAAATTTTCGGTCATGTACCCTTTACGTACGGCTACTGCCAGTGCGGTTAGCAAAATAATCGAAGAGAATGTGTTCTTACTCTTTGGAGTTCCTCGGACCATCATTTGCGACAACGGCGTACAATTTCGAAGCCATATCTTCCGACAGCTGACTCAGCAGTATTCGGTGACAATTTCATATACAGCCAACTACCACCCTCAAGCCAACCCAACGGAGCGTGTAAATCGTGTTGTGAAGACCATGTTAGCGTCGTATGTCTCCGACAACCACAGACAGTGGGACAAACTACTTCCCAAAGTAGCCTGTTGCCTTCGAAATTCTACCCATGAAGCCACTAAGTTAACCCCGTACTTTATCAATTTCGGGCGTGAAATTGTATTATCTGGCTCCGCGCCACACCGCCCCGTGACTAATGAAGAGGTGAAAGACCCTCCGAACCCCATTGAGCGTGCAAAAAGTTTGATACAGGTGCACGAGGATGTTCGTGTCAGGCTCAGGAAGGCCTGTGAAAAGGGCAAGCATTATTACGACCTCCGACGCCGTCATGAGGAATACGTCCCTCACCAGCCAGTATGGCGACGTAATTTCGTCTCCTCAGACGCCGCGAACTACTTTTCCGCTAAACTTGCTCCGAAATTTATTGGACCCTATTTGATTCATCGTCGAGTTTCCCCCTGGACCTATGAGCTCCGTGACCCAAAGACAAGTAAAATCCTCGGAACTTGGCATGCCAAGGATTTGAAATCTCACTCCGATAGATAACAGTAACTGTCCCGACAGTATTGTTACCGACCTGTGCCTGTCCATGTCCTTTCTCGCCTTGCTTGGTAGGCGTTAGAATCACTGAGCCGCTGCCCGTCGTGGGGTAAGAGTCCCCTAATAGGTGTCTTTCCCTACTCTCCCGCCTCACTTCTTTCCGTTTCACCCTGTGTCGAGGGGTTAAATGAATTCCGGCACCGTTACTCAACGGAGGGTTCGAGTCCCTCGAATGAGTCGTTCCTAGATCTGTCTTTTCAGTTTTGTCCTGTGGCTGAGGGCGAGGAATTTCGCCACCGTTAATCTGCGTGGAGTACAAGTCTCCTAAAAGATTCGTTCCATAACTTCTTATATTTCTATTCCTTTCAACTTTCTCGTCTTTACTACCCTACAGTTTCTGTTCACTAGTGACCGCATGTGTATGCGCGTGACTAGGTGACGATGTCCGGTGTGTGGACTTGGGATATTTGGATCCTGTGGGAACTCCTGGCGGACCCGATCTCGTGACGGTCCAAAAGCCCCCTTAAATCCAAATACCGATGCCATGCCGCGATGTGGTCGCCCATTCGCTCGAGTACGTCTGGTCACACCCCTAAAGTCTCTCTTGACTCTTCTTCCTCTGTCAACCCCAACTTTTGGCTAACTCCCGGATACTCTTGACTTGCTGTCTGGCAGATAAGGGGAAGGGATCTGCCGGCCTTTCTTTTTCCGGAACGGACCGCCGGGCAGCTTGGTGTCGTGGCGACCTGCGAACCTTGCGGGTAAGTCAAGAGCCCAAACCGTGCATTCTGGTCCAATCCCACCTACCACTCCTACTTCCTTATCCGGTCAACCCCACTACCTTTTGCTTTTTTTATCGTCACCTTTTAGTTTGTTTTCCCTTTGTTTGGTTAATCATCGTGGTTGGGTAATCACTTTTGATAGGTTGAAGTTGTTGATTTAGTCTTATTCATTTCTCTCTGGTGTTGTTATGGGAAGAGTGTCGTAAATTTTTTTTCTTGGTTTTGCACCCTCGCTTTGGGGATTACGACTCTCCCTGTCTTCAGGTATCATCGTTTTCTTCACTCCCCGGGAAAGGGAGGTATTTGTTACGCTCGGTATGTTCGAACGAGTAAGCTAGAATTTTTCGATATCCGTGGCGCCGCCCAGTGTGAGGTAGTTAGCACCTTGTTTAGTATCGGCCGTGAGTCCATCGTAGCGATTCCTATCGCGCCCGAGAGAGGGGTGAAGATGAGTTCGATCGGCGCATCGATCGGGGGGATCGTGGTATCGTCCACTTGGTAGTGAGCCACGAGTAAGGAAAGAGGTCGTTGATCGCCGTGTAGTGAGACAAGCTTTTGTGATTGGTGTTAGGGCCTTTCCGTAGCCAGTTATTGGGATTTGATTGTCTTCGGTGATCCAAGAATTTCTTCGTAAGAAAATTCGATCCATTTAGTGGGATATTGACCGACCTTTCGTCTTGTGCAAACTACGTCGCAATCAAAAGAGTTGTCGTCGTACGCAATCTTTCAACACGTGCACAAGTGCTGGAAATTGTCGACCAAGTTTTTTGTGGACCGCTGTGCCTACCCTCTCTACCCCGCAGCAAGGGAACTGCCCAAACTTGAAGTTGGCAACACTGACTCATTTGAAGCGTAGACGTTCGCGATTGAACCTGAAACGAATTCGCGTGCCACAAGATACGAATTAGAATTAACACCGTAGCCGCTCGTGCCGTGGAAACATCGCGAAGAGAAGATCAATTTTGCCGCCGCAACCAGCCCAGTTTAATTTATGTCTGTATTTTTGTATTGTGTATTTCTTTTATGTCACCGCGTGTAGGTCGTCGAGCTAGCTAGCGCGACGAAGTACTTTAGGTGAGTTATTGTTTTAATTTCCTTTTGTTAATTTAATTTTTCTTATCGTTTGCCGAACGGACTCGGCTCATGCTTAGGCAATATTGCGCGCGCTTGCATTTTTTGTTTACAGTATCCGTCGTTGTTACTGATTGAATACGTCGTTTATTTGATTTAAAAACTTGAAGACCATTTGATTGTAATCTCATGCAATCAGTTCAATTTTTTTGGTTGTGTATTAATAATGTAAATAGATTTACCGTCCAACGCCTTTTGTAAATTTCATTTTTTTTGCTGAATAAATGTTTTGGTTAGTGTGACGTCAGAACGTGCTTTATTCACCCAACATCGTGTTCCGGTACACTACACCCCCAAGGTATTTGGTTAAGGGCTGAGGAAATTAATATCGGATGGCGCCTAAAATTTAAAACCTGCCCCTTCTCCACTGAGACTACGCTGAGGCATTACAACCAAGTACCGGGGTAAGACGCGTCACTAACCGTAATCATTTTTTGTTTGGTTACCAGCCCGCCTTCTTGTTCGCACCAGCTGAGAGGGTGCGTAACAATGTTCCTCTTCGGGATGGTTTTTTCGTCGGCGGCGTTTATGTGTTCCCCGAGTATTTTAGCTTCGCTTTCTAACGTTTCAATATTGCCGATATCGCCGTTTATTTTGACGTCATTTAAAATCGCACGGTAGCTGTTCCAATTTGCGTGTTTATAATCGTACACCTACTTTTTTTCTGGTCGTTCAGTGGGCCACCGACCGTGAAGATTAGTGGCAGGTAGTCGGACGGTATCGATGGGGTCGTGCCGTTCGGCGGGTGATGAGTTTCCCTGTCCGGATGCATGATAATAATATGTTTCGTGCGGCGAATCGGCACAGGTAGTTGCCGTTTCTATTGTTGCGGCGGCAATTCCACGTGTAGTGCCGCGCATTTAAATCACCTACTACAAGCACTTTTCTGGCTAGTCTAATCATGCCGTTTCAGCCGGCGCCGGTCATCATTTGTCTCGGGCTGTTGTAATAGATTACATGCGTGTTATCGGCGAGACTTATTGCAACCGCTTCCAATTCTCCGATCCGCCCATCATGTCTGTAAGGAACGCCGTTGCGTATAAGTATTAGCACGCCGCCTTGGCCGTTGTCAACCGTCCCTTCGTTCTGCCGTGTAGCCCCGAACTCTTAGTTGATCGTTTGTTAATTTTGTTTCGTTTAGTAAGATTATTTCTGGTGCATTTTCGTTTATGAAATGCAACAGTTCCCCGATTTTCCCTCGTAGCGAATTTGCGTTAATTCGCTCCATTGAGGGTTTTATAAAAACTATGGACCGCTTTAAATTTATCTTGCTTGCTTTTGCACATTTTGCTCGATCTTTCCCGCCGCGGGTCGATGTTGCCGGCCGCTCGTTGGCAGCGGGGCAACAGGGGATTCCGTTGCGGCTAACTACCGGGCTACATGCTTGCGCCGTTCGTCCCAAATATTACATGTCGGCGGAAGTGCGGGTAGATATCACGGCGCCGGCCGAGGTACCTGTTCCGGGGCCTTTTTGCGTTGTTGTCGCGCTTTTAATACTTTTATGTATGTCGAACATTCGATATCGCACGCCGTGTGCGCGCCCGAACAATTAACGCACTTTGCGTCGACGTCGATTATTTGTAGCATTCGCGGGTCGCGTGGTCCTTGGCGTATTTAACGCACCTGGCATGCATGCGGCAATTACTAGTCGCATGACCCCACCTCTTGCAATTTTTGCATTGGATAATTTGCTTTTGTTCTGGTACCTTTCCCAAGTAATTTTAGTGTACATATTTGTTTGCGTTATTCAGTTCTGCGGTTGATTTTTTGTGGCAGTAATTATCTTAAATATCGGGAATTTAGTTTTTAGTTTCATCACTCTCTGTGCCATCAGATTTTGACGTCGCTGTCGGTGGCATCGTCCGCCAGGCCTTTTAGTATTATAGTTCTGTTTTGGCGTCTGTTAATGTGTAGGTGAAGTATTCCGTTGTTTTCTGAATATTTAATATACATTTTTGATGTTCGGCTTTTACTTTGAATTGTATGCTTGTATTGTCTTTACGGTTGGTGATCGGTAATCCGCCGATGCGCCTATTATTTCACGAATCGAGTCGGTTAAATTTTTGTTGTTTACGCGGCCCGAAATAATTATGGGCAGCGGTTTCACAGTTTTTCTAGCTGTTGTCGCGTGGTCAACTTCCATTTCTTTACCCTGGATTTCAATGGGCGTAAATCTATTTGCGGGTTCGATGGCGATTTCATTCTCTTTTATTTTTTTAGGTGAAGGTTCGCGGGAGTCGTGGCTTCTTTTTGAGGCGATCGTTTGAAATGATAATTCGTCCTCTTCGTCGTCGATTTGTGTTGTGTCTGTTGGCGCCGACATTGCGTTATTTGATAAAACAAATTCAATTCTTTTACCTTCGCGATACGGGGCACAGTTTTTGGGGATTATTGTCCTACATGCGGAAGGGACCGACGGCGACGTCCGGTATCCTTCCGCTCGGTGGCAAGGGGTAGCGCGTAACCGCGGGGGCAATGCGCACTACAGGCGTGCGTCGGTCGTCTGGCGCCTGGCGCACGGTCGTCGCACAATAGCACCACGGTATTTTAAAACTTTTAAACTCACTGGAGCGCACAAAAACACGCCCGTTCACTACGGCTGTTTGATCGCAACTGGACGAGAACCAAAATCCAAATCCAAATCCTTTTATTGTAATAAATCCTTAATATAAATACATAAAATTTGTAAATGTACACGATTGCGATTTTCATTTGTAAGCCCCCATGCCTGGCACCTATCTTACAAATAACAATTTAAAAATTTAGAACTACAATGTGCTTTCATCGATGGAAATGTCCGTGTCCAGTGTCTGTCGTGTCGACGTTAAGTCTGTGTTGGAGGGAAACTTCGAAAAACCCGCCCTCCACGTCCTGCCCTATTGTCACGTTTTAGTTGTCCGGGCAGTCTGTGCACGTGCGTTTGTTCTCGTTGATGGCGTTGGTGCGTAATTGTGCGTATGCGTTGTCGTGAGTGACGGTCCACCTGTAAAATCAGTCCGTCATCTCGGTCATGTAATCTGCCAGTAGCGGTATTTGTGCATCTTCATGCAAGTCGCGTATGCGTGTATATCTGTCGCCGCCCATGGCGAACATAAAACACTTGTTCTGCGTCGTCTGCAATAATTTGAGGCTCGTCTTGGTAGCCCCAAACCGCACAGGCGACGCGTACGTCATCGTTGGTCTAATTACTGTCCTAAATAAAAGAAGTTTGTTGTCGGTCGAAACAGCGTACGTACGTCTGTTTACTTCACGTATATGTGCATTAAACGTTGTATTACTCCCAGATATCTCACTGTCGTTTTGATTGGTATCGCGATGGCGTTGATCCGAGTGGGATTCGGCACCGCGAATCGTCAGTTGCGTCGCGTAAATGTGATGCTCTCACATTTCTTCGCGTTTACCTTCAGTTTCCAGTCCGCAAAGTAACGTTCTAGTATTGTCATGTGCATTCCGATCTTTCGATGTGCTATAATTTCTGAGAATGAAGATTCATAAATGCCCGTATCGTCGGCGAAGATCATTAATGATGTGTTAACGTGCGTCGCTATGTCATTGATAAACAATGAGAACTGTTGCAGCCCAAGGACGGATCCTTGGGGCACTCCTGCTCTTATGAAATGGGGCGCAGAGATGGTATGATTTAGTCTTGTTTTCATTGTTCTCTCAGTTAGGTATGAATAGATCAGTCGGATGATTGATAGCGGTAGTCCGTAATTGATCATTTTGAACAAAAGTCCATCTATCCATACAGTGTCACATGCTTTATGCAAGTCTAGCAGTGCCATTGCCACAACCTGGCTCCGATTAAATGCCGTACGTATGTCAGTCACAAGTCGCGCCACTTGTTGTACGGTGTTATGTCCGGATCGGAACCCGAATTGCTCGTTCTTGAGGAGACCAAGTTCCTCAACTTGGTCCCTCAGTCGGTTAGATATTACCGACTCCGCCACCTTAGATAGACTGCTGAGGAGGCTGATCGGTCTGTAACTTTCGGTCAGGTCACGTTGCTTCCCGGGTTTCAAAATTGGTACTACTACAGCACTTTTCCAGTGGCTCGGGAAGTGCTGCAATTTAAGTATCGCGTTAATGACGTAAGTCAGTTGCACTACTGCTTTACGGGATAAGTTCCGAAGAAGTTTGTTCTGTATGTCATCTTCTCCCGGGGATTTTAGCGGGCCTTGCCTTTTAATGATACCGAAGATCACCCGGGGAGTCGTCAGCCGGAGCGGCTATCCGTTGTCGTCAACATTGTCATTGCGGCGGGAGAAAGAGGTCCTTACGGACCCCACAATTCCCGTCTGCGCGTGCGTCAGTACGTCGGGCCCGATGTAATGAACTTTTTCGAATATGCTGGCAAGGGCGTCCGCTTTCCCCACGTCAGTCATTTCAGTCCTCCTCTCGTGCACACGCCGCTTGTGCACGAACATTTTGGAATTTCTTCCTCAGTTTCGCCGTCGTGCGCCACAAGGATCCGTCATTGGCGGTCAGTCCCGTCAGTTTGCGGCTCCATGTCTCGTTTCTGTTCGTCCAGATATTGTCTCGTATCTGTTGCGTCAGTGCGTTCGTGTGACGTCTGTCTTGATCAAGTCTGGTTCGTTGCCAAACTTTCCGCTGTCTGTTACGGTCACGTATTTCCTGCAGAATGTGCCCGGGAAGCACGTCAGGTTTGTACGGGTCGATCGTGCGAGTTTTATTCGCACGAACCTTCGCGGAGGCGACGTCAGCTCCGTGACGGCGTCCTCGATCTTGTCCGGCGTGTCAAGGTCTCTGTTAATCATTACCCGGCTGTTGAGATTTCTTCGAAACGACGGCCAATCCGCAGTCCTGTAATCGGCTATCCGGATTCGCCTGCGTTTGTGTCTGGTCCCGCCCACTTCAAAAGCGACCGGGTAATGGTCCGAGTTTAAGTCATCCACCGTGAAGAGGTCCGAGAGATTTCTCACGTTCCTCACCACGGCGATGGACGTCGTCGTTGCCGTCGCCCCGTTTGTCGGATGATGAGTCGGAGTGTCTGGAAAAGCTACGAAACAATGGTGCGTCTGGGTGTTGTCAAAGACCACATTCCCATTTGCATGTCGTATGTCGTTCCTGATCAAAACGGCAACCCCACCCCCACGTCCGGTTGAGTTCTTTCGTTCTGTCGCGTAATCCCGGAAGGTCACGTTGTCTTCGTCTGTAAGTTTCGTCTCGTTAATGCACATGACGTCTATGTCATGTCTGTCGAGGAACTGGACGAGTTTCCCGACTTTGTTTTTAAGTCCGTTGGCGTTCCGCGTGCAGAACGTCAGTCTAGCCATCGAGTTCGGCGCAGAAATTAACCAAAACTTGGAATCTATCCGATTCCGACCTAATCGTTTTTAATCTTTGATTTAAAATTTTGACTCGGTCAAACATGAGGGTTACATTAATGAATTTAATATTTTCATTTCTTTAAATAAATCTTGTAGCTCGTTCTTTCCCGGCTGGCTCTCTCTCTCTGCGGCAGGCGGTCCTCATCCATCCTTCGGGGTGGGGCTGGAACTCTACGCGGGGCTGGCTGGGGCTGTGACAACTTCAACTTCGGCTCCGGCAGAAGCGGCGACTCCTTTTCATAGGTCTTGGACGATCTATCTTGGGTCCACGCGTTGACCTTTGGCATCGGTGCTGTTATGAAGGCCTCCTTCTGGGGAGCTTGTTGCTTATGTGCCGTCTTCTTCTGGATCATTTGAAGATACGTGGGGCAGTTAGTGAAGTTCGCCGGATGGCGGCCACTGCAATTGCAGCACAGTGCCGCCTCCGCCCTCGGTTTTCTGCAATCTGGAGTGGGGTGCCCCTTACCGCGCTTCAAGCAGCGGTATGCTCCGTTGCAGTTTGAGGTGGTATGGCCCCACTCCTGGCACCTGTGCCACTGCACTGCAATGCGTTTGTTAATGTATTTTCCCAGCTTATATTTGTGTAGCATAGAAATTTGCAAGAATTGTTCAGGTCTTCAGTGGTTTTAAATGGTTTTAAATGCATTCATGCGGTGCCGTTCCCGGGCAAAACGACCGGCTAAAATAAAGATAGAATAAATAAACCAAAAGACGGTTGGAAATAAAAATAAACAATACAAACCGATAGGTTATGTTTCCACTGTCCACACCAACAAAACAGGGTTGTTAACGAAAAGCAGAAAATCACCAAGTAACCAAAACATATGATTGTCGTCGTTCGTCGTGCGCACGGAGCGGGAGATTTGAAGTGAGAAAAGCAACGAAGAAGGGAAAATTTAAGTAGGGGCACCTGTTTAAATGCGAGCGCACGAGCGTAAAACGGTCTCTTTGTATCCGATCCTGAAAGTAGGCGGACTACAAACCAGAAGCTGAACCAGGCAGAATACAGCAGAGAATCTCCAGGTTGAGTTTGAAGAAGTATTGGTAAGAGAATCTTCTTCGTTAATTAATATTTTTGGGTTGATATGTTTATTTCGTTCAAGTGGTAAGTTTAATTTCGTTTTATTATTAGGATTTGATTAAAAAATTTGGTTTACATTATTTCGCCGCAAAGAGGTTATCGTTGTATTCCTCTGAATATTAATAATTATTTAGTTTAAACCGTCGAAAAGAGGATATCGTTGTATTCCTCTGAATATTAATAATTATTTAATTTAAACCGTAGAAAAGATAATATCGTTGTATTCCTCTGAATATTAATAATTATTTAGTTTAAACCGTCGAAAAGAGGATATCGTATTCCTCTGAATAGTAATAATTATTTAAATTATACCGTCGTAAAGAGGATATTGTTGTATTCCTCTCGCTGGAAATAATCAAGTAAATATAATTCGCCGGGGAATGAAGAGCGTTATATTGAACGCATAGGGAGCTCGATAACCAATTATTTGCAGAGAAAAGCCGTCCACGTGGGTTTTTGGGCATCGCAGCGGCAGACCGTAGCAAAAGGACAGCTCCGCTAACAGCCGGAAACGAGCACCATCTCGTGCACAATAGAACGAACAGGAAACACGAAAGAAGCAGAAATATTTTACCAAAACCGCTTTGTAAGAAATCGACAATAAATTTATTTTTGAATATGCACTCGTTTTATTTTGGTTGTGAAATACACTAGACCGAGGTAATTGCAATAAATTTTGCATTATTTAATTTGAACTACATGTTCGGATTTTAAAGTGCTATGTCTTTGTTTTCATAGGCGGTGTGTCCTGTCTCTCTGCTGCGTTGTTATTCCCCGGGGAAATTCTCAAACACCCCGGGCTTCTCGTATTCGGTTTGTCGTAAAGCAGCTCGCCTACATTTTCGATGTTTGTTATGGTCACTGTGTTTTGGAGATTTTGCCGGCAGAGTTTCCAGTCCGCGAGTGCGTAATTCCGAATTACTCTTATGTTCGCTTCATTTCTTCTACATCCGGCTGTGAATGTCACTGGTAGATGGTCGGAGGGCAGGTCATCCGCTTGAATATCCCTCACAGTCATTATATCTTTATTCACTATCAAGTCTATAGTTGTAGGTGTCGACCCGTTCGAGTGGTGGTGCGTTCTCCTATCGGGGTGTTGTAATGTTGTAGCGCACAGCGAAGTGGTACAAATTATTCCTGTTTCTGTTATTGCGGTAGCATTTCCACGAAAAGTGACCGGCATTCCCCACAACAAGCACCCTTCTGGCAATTGGGCCTCGGGTTGTTGTAGAACGACACAAAATGCATGCCATCCGCCAGGCGGATTGCCACCGCTTCTATTCCGTCCAATTGCGGATGTTGGACCACTCTATATGGAATGTCGTTACTTATTATTATCGCCACTCCGCCGTGCGCATTTGGTCCGTCTTTTCTCGTGATACTATATGCTTGAATTTTTAATTCATCCGTTTACATAAGTCTGGTTTCATTTATGCACATTATGTGCAATTTCTTCGTTTTGATATAGTTAATTAGCTCACCATGCTTGCCGGTGAGTTGTTACCGGGGGGTGCATTTGAGCGGTAAATGAGGTTTGTATTTCGATGGGGAAAATTATTACTACACTAATAAATAAAAACACAAACACGATTCACTATTTATTATTGTCGTGAATAGGAGAGCGCGAATGGGATTAATATCTATACTATAGCTAATTCGCTAATTACAATACAAGAAAAATATCATATATCATATATTATTTACAATTTTAAAAGGGAGAACACGCATCGTGTGGAATTTAAGTGTGTTTACGTTAACGAGATCAGGTATGTGGTCGTCGAACTAAGGGTGCATCGATGACTCACGCAGTTGACGAATTATTTATCCGTTGAGCACAAAGGAATTCGCGTAACGTACGGGCTAGGACGTATTGTAACTATTCGCGGTTTTGAAATAATTAAAATGCGAGCAATGGGTTAAACATAACGTCACTTAGTTACTTGCGAATATTCTTAGTCACGGGCTCAGCGCAACTGCGTAAGGGTCGGTCTCCGAGCCATACCCCAATCGGGACTCTATCGATACTGTTACTAGACTGGGACGAGACTGAATATTTTTAGGGTGTCTTGAGTTATAACGATCGATGATCGATCCGTGAAGGGGGTTGACCGAGGCGCGACCGTACAAAAAAGTGTTTACGGTAACAAAGTTAGTTGGCGTTCCAATGGACTTAACTTATTCATTGTCTAGTTTTGAACAGAAGTCATAAAAAGCCTTGAAGTATTCTATATACAGATGCTGCAGATCTGCTGTATACTGTTTTTGATGTGCAGGTTCTGAGTATGGAGCTAATTTCGTTAATGTTTATGATGGAGTCAAGCTCTTTGATTTCATCAATTAAATTTCTCATGTCGTCCATTCCTGAATTTGAGCGTTGTTTGTGTTGTTCTGTAAGCGCGTAGCTGCTGGTTGGTTCTTGTGTTGTGTGCTGTGTTGTAGCTTTTGGTATTAGTGGCGGTTTTGTATTTACTTGCCTGTTCTCACTGCATTGCTGTTTAAATTGCGTTTTCGTATTATTTTTCTGCCGCTCGTGCCATACATTTGTTTTGGGTGGTGGGGCAGGAACGTGCTTTTGCCACGGTCTCTCTGTTGCACGGTTTCATTTGGGATCTTCTTGCTTTCAGTAGATTATTGTAAACTGGTCACTCTATGTTATATGCGGTGTGCGCGCCACGGCAGTTTGCGCACTTCGCTTCCGTGTCGCGCGACTTTATGCAGTCACGCGTCATATGGTCCTCTGCGCATTTTACACACCTCGGGTGGAGTCGGCAATTCGCAGTTGCGTCGCCCCAACGTTGGCAGTTTTTGCATTGTATTATTTCTCTTTTATTATTGTATTTTTCCCAATATATCCTTGTGTGCGCAATGTGTCGGTGTTGGTTATTTAGATCATTTATGAATTTCTTCGTTTGTGTCAACACCATATATATTGGGTATCTCGTATTCTTCAGTTTCGTGATTCTAGTTACTCCTATGTTTTGGTTCTTTCCGTCTGATATTATTTCTTCGTTTTCCATGTTATCCGGGAGGCCTTTGGTTATTAGGGCCCGAGTCTTACTGTCTCTCGGATTGTATGTAAATATACAGTCCTCTTCGGGATCTTGTGTAGGAATTTGTCGTACGCATTTTTCGTTTTGAATTCCACGACTGTTACATGCTCCTTGTGTTGAACATTGTATTCCGTCTGTCCGATCGTGGCATTTATCGAGTTGCACAGTTCCTTATGGGCCAGTATAACTTTCAGAATTATAGGCGCGGGGCGTATTTCTTTTCTTACCGAGGTGCTGACGGTTTCTATCTCATCTTCGTCTTCATTTTCGCGTTCTAACGCCTTATATCTATTCGACAGAGTTATTTTTATTTTGTCTTGTCTCGCCTTTTTTCCACTGGTTTCACATGCGTTTAGCATTGCGTGCTTTTCTTTTGTTGGGGTGACTGTCCATTTTCCGGCTTTGTCACTTTCTGTCGTTACAGTGCTCTTGGAGTCCATTGTGCTTGTAGAGCTCATTGATTCGTTATCTTCGCTCAATTCATCCATGCTGATGGCGAACATGGTTTCATATGCATTCGCTATCTCGTTTAATCGTGATTTTAGCAATATTTGATAAAGTTTGGAGATTTCTTTATGTATTACACTACACACTATATATATATATATTAATTACTTGTGTCTTTTGACTTTTTATATTTTAAACTAAACTAAACTAATTAATTTAGTCACTAAAAGGTCCATTTCCGTGTTTAAACAAAAGTTCTTGTCTCTGGGGCTGTCACTCTACACGGACCAATACGAACGCACTATAGTTTTTTATGGACGTTGCGGTTTCTGATTGGCAGAACTTCTGCCCACGCGCCTGCGCCGGGCCCTCCTGCTACACACTTGCCGAGCGCTAACCGCACGTCAGGCTGCTAGGGGCAATGAAATTAGGGTTGACGGGTTTCGTCGCACTTCACTGCACTAACATTCGCACTTTTGCGTACACATCTTGTCGCGACCGTTTCTCGTCTGCGGCTGGGACCTGGGACGAGAGCCGGTGCATTCAACGTGGTATGGCCGTTGCAGACAACTTAGGCGAGTGCACGGGCTCTGGTGGGTTCCAGACAGGCAGACCGACACGGACACATTAGGAGATAGGAGATGAGGGGGAGAGATTAAATAAAAAGCTGGCCACCTCCTTGGAACAAAATGGCGGCTTTCCATTCCGAGAACGCTACCTAACCGATCAAACTACGATAAATGATAACATATAGTCGCAGGGCTAACTTCGCCTACGAACGTTGAAACGATTTAACAAATGCAGCATTCGCCACTCTTTAATGACCACTTAGCACTTTTACTTTCGGGCGGCAGCCATAGACACACACGGAGGTAAAGGAGAAGAATTGGGTATTTGCCAATTCATAAACCTGCTCCTGTAACAATGTAGGTCCAGGTCACACTGAGTGACCATGACCCTGACCTTGACCTACATTGTTCCAGGAGGATGTCTATGAATTGGCAAATCAAGGTCGAGGTTTTGACCTCGACCTTTTTTGGGTGGAGGGGTTGCTTTGGCAACCCCTCCACCCAAAAAATATCGTTTATAAGCGTGAACGGTATAGCTGTATAAAAATGTAGTTGCTTGACATAAAGTCGAAGCGGTAGTGTCCTTGGTGTAATAATTGCTGATCGTTGAAGAATTACAAGTATGTTATAGACTATAGTACAATAGAATTTAATGCAAATTGATTACGTAGTGGCAATATCAAAGCAGCAAACTTCCATCAAAACCAACAATCTTCATCTGAAGAAAAGTCCTACAATTGATGGGTCAAAGTTGAAAAAGATGAGAAAAGCGTGAAAGCGGCAAACAGCGTACCAATGTCGAACAACTACTCGAAGAAGATTCCAGTTACGAATCTGATTTAAATATTTTTTTATTAACACACGCGTTCAATGGAGAAGGTGCAGTAACGGAAAGGGAGGGAAACGAAAATATTCCCGAAAATGTTCAAAAAGGCAACAGAGGAGAGGCAAGATTTGCCGACTTACTCCTCACGATACAAGACAAGTGCAATTATAAACATATCTACAAGTAGCAATTTTTTATTTTTAGTTTCGTAAAAAGTAATGTGTCATAAGTGACAGAAAGCTTACGGCAGTTGAAATTGTTTAGTACTGTGAAAGTTGCACGTAACGAATACTACAAATATCAAATTGATTATTTTACTCCATTTATAAACAAACACAAGTTCCCTTATTCATGTAGACGTTGCACGGTACAGGTTAAAATTAATTTTCAAACCCAACTCGATTAATCCTTATAAAGTCCTAAAGTTATATAAGCGAAATTACATAACTAATTTGTTTCATCCTCGATTAATATGACGATAACAAGAAATAATCTGCACCGCTCGAACGAACGACAGAATGTAGGTTGTCCTTTTCCCTCTCGTTCCTGTCTTCGTCGTTCGCCCCGTGTTGAATACTATTTAGAGAAACATATATCACAAATCTATCGTAAAATTTAAATAAAATGCTTAAACCTTATAACGTAACGATCGCACATTCGTACACGTTAAGAAAAATATATATACAAATTTGATAGAAAAGCCTCCTACAACAAAATACACATTTATAATTACATCAAGCTCGTAGGCGAAGCATCTGTTATATCGAACATTTCGAATTTATTGTCACCCCCCATGCCTACATCTTTCGGTACGATCCACCTACATCATGATGGGCTCTTTGCAACGCCGGTTGCTTATACCTTGGCGTTTTCGTTCTCTTTGTAAATTCCCCGACTGTACGACGTGGACGACATAGCAGCGCACGTTACGAAAGAAGCGGCAAGACGAGATCATGAATTCGTCTGAACAATACGCGGTAATCATAACACACAAAAGAAGTTCCCGACAGATCGATTTCACTCAACCTCGCAGCGTCGGTTCTTTGTTACGGTTTAAGCAACGGAAGATTCAAGCAAACACAGAAGTGGATTCGGATAATATCGTGAACATAAACAGCTGAAGCAGCGAACAATGAACAGTGCGAAACGATCAATCGGAGAGTTAACACGCGCGAATCGGAACTTCTTGAAAAATTTGGGTTATAAGGTGACGATATAGATGGATATATTAAACGTAACAGACAAAATAAAGGTTGACAATTCGATAGTGAGCTATGAATTCCATTCACATCAACCATTCGGCTCCACAAGTTTCGACAACAACGATGAAATTAGAATCTCCGTGCCAGAAATTGACAATTACACGTTACCCAGCGAAAGTTGTTTGTACGTAGAACGTAGTGTACGCAAGATCGGGACGGACGGTACTGTGACGACCGCAAGTTGTCTTGACAGCAAAGGAAATTTTGGTGTCAGCGTTCCAGTGTATGACAGTGTTTTTAAACGGAGAACGGTACCCGTATGATAATTTGAACATCGACTTTGAAAGCGATCATTTTGCGGTATTGTACGACATGTATGCACGCTTCCAACACTCGTATTATTACAAGTCAATCGAACCGTTGTTGTCACCCAGTTTAATTTAATTTGCAAACGCACCATTGATAGATGGTAGCTATCAAGCAGAAGCCTTGCACAAACGTGTGGTGGAAATATGGATCGAGTACAGTACAAAGGTTTCTACCTTTGTACTGTACTCGATACTTATTATACCGGACGGAACAACTGCATATTGCTTGATATTGCGTTGGAATGTTATCAATATCCGTACACGCAGCCTTCGAACGAATGTCACAATGGTTCGAGCGAAATTAACATATGTAATTTTGGATGTACAAGGCTTTATAGTTAACGATGAAGACTTCATTCCGAAGGAATTGGCGTCGTATGACAGTAACAACCGCATCAGCCACTACGTGTTCCAACCAAGTCACAGTTTTGCATTGCTGCCAAGGAAGCTTCGCAACACAGCGAATTGGGTCATGAATCACCTCTGCATCGATTGGGACGATGGGCACTTCGACAAAATCGTTCGATATCTCACGCGTAATGTCCTGCAGGTACACGTGAAAGGGTGCGAGAAGGTAATATATATATATATATATATATATATATATATATATATATATATATATATATATATATATATATATATATATTTGAGCCGTTATATCTTTTCCTATATATATATATATATATAATATTGTTCCAACACGCACTATCGAAGTAGACGAACAGGTCGGAAAGCTATCGTTAGGATCCCCCATGTGTACATTTCACAGGGGTAGAGCAAGTATGTGCGCCCTCTCGAATGTGCACTATCTCAATACCATTGTGCGGAAAAGACTCACACCAGTGGAGGAAGAATTGGAGAGGGAAGATTTGGAGTAATAAAGAAGGAATCATCAATTCACTTGGTCAGTTCCCGATGGAGCGAATTCTTCGTTTCTTAGACGTGCTCGGTTTTTCATCATTCATGTCACAAAAAAGTTATCAGATATGTCGAAGATATGAGGCGGAGGGATCATTCGGAAATATTTCATCTACGGATTTAAAGTATATCCCGCTGACGTATTACATCGAACGGGTGAAGCCTCGACATTTGGAAAGCGTTTGGATTCGGTTGCCACGGTCATATCGAAAGAACGTCGAATTTCAGATGAACCTCCTTCCGTGTTTCGAGCATTCCAACGATGAAGTATGGGAAACGCACACCGATGGACCTGCACCTTCCAAAAATAAATGTATTAAATGTAAATATAAGGGACGTTAATAAAACTTTTTATAAAAAAATTAAATATACATTTAAAGATACTATGATACTAACTAACATGCAACTCTCTTCGTGGGGCATGGGCCTTTCCGATTTTTTTGAATAAAAAAAAAAATTTAATTTTTTTAAATTAATTTTTTTTTAATTTGTACTTGCCACCTTTTAGTTACACTTTTCTTTGTTTTTTGTTACAGTGGAAAATCTGTTGCTAGGAGTAGTTAGTTCCGCCATCGCGGATAAGCGATTTGTATTACATTTAGTACGAGTAATCCCGATCGCGCTGGTACTAAATTTAATAAATCGGTGGACTGACTATTGCTGGAGGCAGATTAAGTGCGGACGTCCAATTATTCGAAATGTTTCACAATCCATGCGGGTGGAAGATGTTCTCCCTCCCTCAAACCATTTCAAAAATTTTCAACAGCATCCCACATGATTGGACGTTCCAGGCACGTGTCCCTAATTTCAACAGCATCCCACATGATTGGACGTTCCAGGCACGTGTCCCTAATGGTAGATGCTTTCTTGTAAGTTTTTTTGTACTATGAGGGTAAATTGGGTAAAATATGTCGTAAATGTAATCGACACCTACATATGGCACTGAGAAAGAATGGGAACGTATTTAAATACGAGCGTGCACGCGTAATTTGGGATGCCAAATAAAGGTTTGTTTTTATTTTTATTTTTTAATAAACATGGAACGCACAAAGAATACACCAACTGCAGACCGATTTCTTTACTACATGTGCTGGAAAAAATCATGGAAAGTTATGTTGCGAACCAAACTTGGTCATATCTCGATAAATTTAAACTTGTGGACCAGAACCAGTATGGATTTCAGAAGAGGAAGCTTACGATAAAGCTCCTGGAAAATTTCCCGCATACTCTTAATACGAATATATCAGGTTCCAGAAGTGGGCCCACGACAAAGAATTGGTGATTAACGTCAGTAAAACTAAACTTCTACATGTCTCGCCGCCAAAACTATCAAACAACAGGCCTATTCAAATTGTTTTCCATTCAATGAAATGCCTACACGACAAAAATCTGTCATCTGTTGCGGTTATAGTAGGCTGATTGATGAGGTATCAATCCACAAATGACCCCAAATGACTCCAAATGACAAATCTTGGGGTCATTATCGATAAAAACTTGCAATGGAAACAACATATAAACTTTAAAAAATTGTATACTATGCTCTCGTTGAATCCATTATGCGTTATGCCATATCGGTTTGGGGTTGTGCTTCGAATTACCTGATAGAACGAGTTCAAGCTCAGCAGAACACAATCGCTAAATTTATGGTGTTAGTGCAGAAGATGCGTTCACTATTCTAAATATTTTAAATGTTAAAAATTGAGTGAGTTCAAAGTTGAGTTACACCATGCTTACAGAGCTAGAGTGAGACTTGGTGGTCATTATAAGGAATACGTTTCTCACAATAAATACGGTAGTAGGACTTTATCGTCGGTGATTCAACCAAATTCCTCATGATATCAGAGATTCATATGATAAAAGAACATCTAAAGAAGTGGCTGATCGTTAAGGATAGCTAAGGACGACTTATTTAGCTTAATACGACAACGAATCGATTTTTTTTGCAACTGATAAGCTACGGCTTAGTGGCACAGAACAACGTGATTTTGACTTTTTTGCTTTTTTCAATTTTCTCTTCATTTTGGTATTGTATTATTGTTACTATGGTATTATTATTATTACTTGTATTATGTAATTGTTATTGTAATATATTTTGTAAACTTTTATTAAAATAATAGTAATTATAAGAGGCAAGTCTTCTTTCTTGGTGGCTCTGCAGCCTACGGGGTGTGGAGTGATTGTGGGGAAGCAAGGACTGAAGGAGGAGTTGTGGGAACAAAATAAATAAATAAAAATTATTATTATTAAGTAAGAACGACACACCACCATTTTACAAATAAATATAATAACACCAACGACAATGACAATAATACACATAAGTACATTTATTTCCGACAATTATTCATCCTCGACCGATCACAACAGGAGGCAACGGCACAACAACCATGATACATTTATTTCCAAATATTACATCTTAAATGTTACACGTAATATTATTATTAATATTAATATTATTAATTATTATTCGTTAAACTCGCGAAGTGAATGTACGTGTCCAAGTAGCCTAAGAGAAAAACAGAGTTTAATTGCGGAATGAAACAACAGATCTTCATGTGAGTGGTACCATTAAACGCAGGAGGAAATTCTACGTGCTCCAATATAAATTAGGCTGTCAGTAATCAATTACATTAACATTTGATGATAAATACAATTAACTGGAAGGCGAACTGTTAAAAACTTTCTGTGATATTGTATTTTTTAGGCGACCGACACGAAAAATTGAAATTTCAGTCGTCAAACGCGGACGAAAAGTAATCGTTTATCGTCCGCTTTCATTTTTCGTCCGCAATAGGGTGGCGCCATCTACCGACCGTTACCGAAATTGTATAAAAATAACCACATTGCCGTCAGTGTCAAACTGTGCATCTTGTTTACATTAGTAAATACGTGTTGGTGATAGACTTTTTAACTGATTATTGGGTAATTATTGTTTATAAAGCCGAAATAACTTCGAATGTAGACAAAGAAAACATAAACATGTCTGAAGGTGTCACAAATATGTACAATTGTTCAGTTGTCATAAATGACTATGTCAATAAATTGTAAGTAAATGTTGCAATAAATTTGAAAATTTTATGAGGGTCGCCTAAAAAATGTTGTGTTCACCACGGCCAAAAAGTGTTTTTTCGTCCTCGTTTGCTTTCCGACCTCGGCTACGCCTCGGTCGTAAAGAAAACTCGGACGAAAAAACAGTACTTTTTGGCCTTGGTACACAAAATACTATTATCGAACTATACAAAAGAAAACTGGAAAAACGTTCGCTTTTATTTGCTGGTGTGAGTGCGTTTTATTATTATTATTTTATTATTTATATCGACCACATCAATTGGGAAATAAATAAGATTAATTCAAAATTATTATCGCGAAATAATTTTGCTTGTAAATGCAAATTTAACTACACATGAACGATTAAAAACTTCGCGGTGCTACGTGTTTTTGTCGCGTTATAAGAAATAAAAGTGGAAAAAACTCTCGCTTTATCTATTGATGCGAACACGGTAATGGCACAAATTATATTGTAAATCGCTTAAAATTAAAAATTTTGATTGAATTGGTATTTGTTTGGAAGTGTTTCGCCGGTACTGAATTGCTTTTGGCCCAACACGCGGAAATCGCCTGTGGTAATAGCTCGGTCGATAAATTCAATGATAAATTGTGTTCAATACAAATTAGTACATCAAGGAGCAATTAAAAAACCTATTTGCGTAGTGTTTTATCTAATCATAATAAGGAACAATACTGATTTAAACAATTGTGAAATTAAATTAAACTAAATTAAGCGAACTGAAATTTGTTCGGCTGTAAAGAATTAAATAATTGTATATTGTACGAACATTTTATTATTTACTCATTAAAAAAATTAATAGTCTTATGGCGCCTTGTGGTAAATGTAAAAGATTGTTAGCCAACGATGGGGGTGTTGTCCATTGCTATGGATGCACACTAGATTCTCATTACGATTGCTCTGTGAGCAAGATAACTCACGCTAGCAAAAGTGCGAAAAAAATCATAGTGACATTATGAGAAATGCCGAGCAACTGCGGACGAGCAAGATAATGAGCATATGGAAGAGGAGGTAGACGCTGATAATTTGGAAATAGAAAGATCTAACCTAGTAAAAGTTATATCAGAAATGAAGGCCCCGTGCTGTTTAGGTAGCGTGTGGATGAATATTGGCGGCGGTCTTTTGGCTTTTGCCGGTGTTGCGTCCGCATTGGCTGCACTATCCTCTTGGTCTAACGTACTTAGTACGGCGTATCTGTTGCCTGTTGTGACTGATGTTGTTGGTTGCGTGTCCGGAATGGTTTTTGCTTGTTCGATTTCTTCCCTCATTTGGAGAGCTTGCGCGATCAAGCTCGTCATTTCATCATTTTCATTAAGGGGCGGTTCCACGTCCATCACATTGGCCAATCCAGTTGGCGCACTTATCATGTCTGTTGCCGGGTTTGTTTGCCTTGCCGTAGCCACGTGTAAGATCGATTACTAACTCACGGTCTTCCCGGACCGTTTCAAGTATTCGGGAGTGTGCTTCTCCCGTCGTTCGCGTTTTGCGCTTGGGCGCTTTCGCGACGTCTTCAGGGGCCGGAGCCAGGCTTGCAAGAAAGCTCTGATTTGGGGTGAATGTTTGCCTGTATACAGGAGGGTGGCACTAAAACTAAACTAAGACTATATCGTCACTATCGATCACCAATTGTTACAATCACTAAAACGGGGGTTTTATAAAGCGTCAAGTCGCACACAATCACAGAGAACACATGAGGGGTATAAGGTTACGTCCTACTCGTACTGAGGTCGGATCGCAACTGGACGAGAACCAAATTCCAAATTCTTTTATTAAATACTTCCTTAAGATATTACAATATATAAAATAGAGTAAATAAAACATTTCAGATTTTGCTGCGAGCCCCCATGCGCTGCATTTATCTCACAAATGACATTACAAATTTTGAAAAATACAATTTCGGTGTGCCTCCCTCAATGGAAAAGTCCGTGGCCAGTGTCCGTCAACGTGACGTTATGTCTGTGTTAGCGGGAAACTTCGAAAAACCCGCTCCCTACGTCCTGCCCTGTTGTCACGTTTCATTTGTCCGGGTCTTCGTTATACAAGTCCAGAGTCTCGTACTGCAGTTTTTGCGCGTGCGCCTGTCCTCGTTGGTGGCGTTGGTTCGTAATTGTACGTATAAGTACGTTGTCGTGAGTGACGGTCCGCCTGTAAAAACGGTCCGCCACCTCGGTCATGTAATCTGTCAGTAGGGGTACGCATCAGCATGCAAGTAATATGCGTGCGTATCTGTCCGCGCCCAGGGCGAACCTAAGTCACTTGTTCTGCGTCGTCTGCAATAATTTGAGGCTGGTCTTTGACGCCCCAACCCACACAGGCGACGCATATGTCATCGCTGGTCTAATTAAATAAAAAAGGTTTGTTGTCAGTAGTGTTGTCATTAATGAACAATGAGAACAGTTGCGTCCCAAGGACGGATCCCTGAGGCACTCCTGCGCTTATGAAATGGGGCGCTGATATGATATGATTAAGTCTTGTTTTCATTGTACTGTCGGTTAAGTATGAATAGATCAGTAGGACGATTGATAACGGTAAAGTCCACCTATCCATACTGTGGCAAATACTTTATGCAAATCTAGCAGTGTCATTGCCACAACCTGGTTTCGATTAAATGCCGTGCGTATGTCAGTCATAAGTACTTGTTGTACGTGTGTTATGTCTGGATCGGAACCCGAATTGCTCGTTCTTGAGGAGACCAAGTTCTTCAACTTTGTCCCTTAGTCGGTTGTTTATTACCGACTGCGCCACCTTAGAAAGGCTGCTGAGGAGGCTGTTCGGTCTGTAACTTTCTGTTGGGTCACGTTGCTTCCCGAGTTTTAGGATCGGTACTACTACTTTTCAAGTGCTGTAGTTTAAGTTTCGCGTTAATGACCTAAGTCAGTTGCACTACGGCTTTACGGGACAAGTTTCGAAGAAATTTGTTCTGTATGTCATCTTCTTCCGGGGCTTTTAGCGGGCTTGCCCTTTGATTATGGTGAGGATTTCCAAGGGAGTCGCCAGCCGGAGCGGCTCTCCTTCGTCTCCTGCCTGCCTGCCTTTAATATTTGATAATTTGGAAATAGAAAGATCTAACCTAGTAAAAGTTATATCAGAAATGAAGGCCCCGTGCTGTTTAGGTAGCGTGTGGATGAATATTGGCGGCGGTCTTTTGGCTTTTGCCGGCGTTGCGTCCGCATTGGCTGCACTATCCTCTTGGTCTAACGTACTTAGTACGGCGTATCTGTTGCCTGTTGTGACTGATGTTGTTGGTTGCGTGTCCGGAATGGTTTTTGCTTGTTCGATTTCTTCCCTCATTTGGAGAGCTTGCGCGATCAAGTTCGTCATTTCATCATTTTCATTAAGGGGTGGTTCCACGTCCATCACATTGGCCAATCCAGTTGGCGCACTCATGTCTGTCTCCTGCCTGGCCCCGCCCACTTCAAAAGTGGCCGAGTAATGGTCAGAGTCATCTACCGTGAAGAGGTCCGACAGATTTCTCACCTTCTTCACCACGGCGATGGACGTTGTAATCGCCGTCGGCGTGTCTGGAAAAGCCACGAAAGAATTGTGCCTCTGGGTGTGGCCAAAGACCACATTCCTTTTGGCATTGTTCCGATGGCAATTTCATTTGAATGTCTAGCGTTGAGATCACCCAACACTATTGTCCTTGCAGAGATACCCAGGAGCGCCTGGAGGTCATGTTCCGTTACACGTGACGTCGGTGGATTGTACTACGCCATCATTGTTAAGTCGTTCTGGAAAGTGATCGAAATCATGTTGCGTGGCGTCGTCCCGAACGCGCAGAAAGGGTATGTCGTTCCTGATCAGAACGGCAACCCCACCCCCACTCCGGTTCGGTTCTTTCTTTCTGTCACGTAACCTCGGAAGGTCACGTTGTCTTCGTCTGTAAGTTTCGTCTCGTTAATGCACATAACGTCTATGGTATGTCTGTCGAGGAACTGAATGAGTTCCCCGACCTTGTTCTTAAGTCCGTTGGCGTTCCACGTGCAGAACGACAGGCTATCCATCAAGTTCAGAGCAGAATTGGGCCAGAACTTGGAATATCTGAGATTCTTGTTGTTGTACCTTTCCCAGGTTATTCTTGTGTGATACTTGCACCTACTGTTCAGTTTATCAATACTTTCAGTTGTGCTGACTGTAATGAGGTACAGCGGCCTCATCGTATTACGCATCTTCATAACCTTGTTTGAATCTATTTCATAGTTCCTTAAGTTCTGCTTGGATCTCTTCGGCCGTAGCGTCTTCAGGCCTTCCTCTCACCACATGGGCCCTTAATTTTTCATTGGACGGTGTGAAAGTATGAAACTCACTCTTTCAAGTTTTTTTTAAATTTTCTCAAAATCACTTTTGTTTGCAGTATGTATACTCACACGCTGCCCCGCGTATTTAATCTAGAAATTCTTGGACTGTAGCGTGTCTTCTATTCCCTTTACGAATTTTCCGTGCTGCACCGGAAGAGTGTGCAGCACAATTGGCTTGAGAGTTCTCTTAATAGAATCTACGTTAGTAGTGTTGGTTTCGATTTCTGTTGGTATTGAATTCAATGTTTCGTATCTGTTTTTGATAGGTAATATAAATTCGTGTTCTTTTGCTTTCAGTGTAAGTTGAATTGTAGGTTGGATTGGCTACTACCTACAGCGACCTCCATTTTCGTTGCTTCTACCACGGAATTCGATTTGGAAACTGGGTCTGTGAGCGCAATCTTGGCCCTTAAGCCAGCCGATCTCTTCTTAGCAATGATCACCTTGGAGGGCGATATCAACGGAGGACTTATAGGCAGCTTGACGGCCTTTGGTTTCTCACTGGTTGGCTCCACCTTGTTGGCCGTTGCACAATCGAGAATTGTTAATTCGTTCTTGCAAACACAAAATTTGACACTTGTCAAATGTCAAAATTTAAAAACGCACTTTTTACGGCCAACGGGCACGGAAAACGATGAAAAACAGTAAAACGATGAACAAATAACACTTAACAAACGAATTGGATTAGTTTAAAATACGAAAACGCTAAAAAATGGCAAATTGCAAAAATTGTTGGGAGCTGTCTGAAACGCTTGTGATTTTCAGCAAAGTCAAGGCACTCTTGCACGAGAACCAAATTCAAATATATATCTTTATTAGTACGATTTAGATTATTTACAATTCAATGTACAATTTACACTTAATTTAATATTTGAAAAATTCCTACCCAGATCACGATTGCGGTGATATTTAAAATGTATTTTATGCGATTGCGGTCTTTTAATTATTTGTTAATAATAATAATAATAATAATAGGTACGGAAGACGGATAAGGTAGGGGGAATGAGAAGTGGTTGGTGAATTTATGGAACGTGAGAACGAGAAGCGAGTACCAGAATAAATTAAGATGGGTTGAGTTGGGAAGAGGAAACAGTTTAAAGGAGATTACAGAATAATAGTAAGCAATAGTAAGAAGGAGTATTGGAAAAGAAGAAGGAAAAAGCTCATGGTTCGATGAGGATTGCAGGAGAGGGAAACGGAAGCTAAGGGAAATATTGATGGAGACGAGGCAGGGAAAGAGGGTTTGGGAGGAGTACGTAGAAGAAAGGGGAATGCAAAAGGAGATGAGGGAGAGGAAAATGAAGGAGTGTAGGTTAAGAGAGGAAGAAGAAGTGCAAGGGCTAAAAAGGGAACAGGAGATATGGACGTTTCTGAGGAAGAAGAAGAGAGTGAAGGGGGGGACGGAGGAGAATAGGGGGGTGGGGGGGGGGGGGGTATGAATATGCTGGGAGGAGAGGAGGGGGAGGAAGACGATGGAGGGGAGAGCAGGCACATAGAGATAGCGGATGGCATGGAGGAATTCAGGTGGGGTGAAATAATGAGAATAAAGGACAGGCTAAGAGGGGGGAAGGCGGCGGCCGAAGATGGAGTGGATACTGATGGATGGATAAACGCTCCAGAAGAGGCATGGAAGGAGGCATTGAGGGAGATAAGTGATATATGGATGGGAAGGAGAGGAATGTCAGGAGGTTGGAGGATGGCAATAATAGTGCCGATATGGAAGAAGGGTGATAAAGGGAAGACAGAAAACTATAGGGGATTTCTTTATTAAATGTGGGGTACAAGATATATGCAGGTATGATAGGGGCACGTTTTGAAGAAGAATTGGAGGAGAAGGGGATATTGCAGGAGAGCCAGGCGGGGTTTAGGACAGGTAGAGGGACGACAACTTATATGTAATAAACTTTATAGTGGAGAGGGAGTTGACAAGGAAATGTGGGAGGGTGTATGTCATGTTCGTGGATATGAAGGCCGCATTTGACAGAGTAGACAGAAGGACGCTAGGGAGGATTATGGAAATGGCGGGGATATCGGAAGGGCTGGTAAAAAGATTAGGTCAGATATACGAGGAAACATGGCGCAGGGTAAGAGCGGGAGAGGAGTTGTCAGAAAGCTTCAGAACAATGAGGGGACTGAGGCAGGGGTGCCCTTTGAGCCCTCCACTATTTAATACATATATAGCGCAGCTAGAGGAAGTAATGAAGAAAAGCCAGGATGGAGAGGTGAAATTAGGGACGAACAAGCTGTTCATTGCTGGACATTGTGGCCATCCTCGTGGAAACGGAAAAAGAGCTGAAAGAAATGGTGAGGAGGCTAGAGGGATTCCTAGACAGGAGGGGGCTCGAGCTAAATGTTAACAAAGCGAAAGTGATGGTGTTCGGAAAGGAGGAGGGAGAGGGAAGGAAACACTTGTGAAATGGAAAGGGCAAGACATCGAGCAGGTGAGGGAATGGACGTATCTGGGCTATGTGTTGAGGGCGAGCAACAGTAGGGAAGGGCAAATAAAACATATAAGTAGAAAGGCGAAAAAGGCGGAAGCAGGCTTGAGAAAAATGATATGGGGGAAGAGGAAAGGGAGATTTGACGAGACGAAGAAGATATGGGATGTCTGGGTGAGAAGTATTTTGATGTATGGGGGGGCAAGGCGCACAAGGACATCGAGAGGACACACCTAGGGCACCTTAAAAGGGCGTTGCACGTTGAAGGGTTGACGCCCGATTACATTGTGAGGCAAGAGACGGGATGCGAGAGGCTTGCAGTAGAGACGGGGAGGAGAATGTTGAAATATGACTAGGAATTGAGAGAAGGGGGGAGGAGTGGCTGGGAAAAAATGTATTGGAGGAAGTAGACAAGAGGGAGATGATGAGAAAAAAGTTATCAGAGTGAGAACTTGCAAGTATCAAACTCCATGAGAAGGCGGGGCTACCGACAGGTGAGGTGAAAAGGAGGAGAAGAGAGGGGAGACAGGTGGAAAGTGAGATGGTAGAGACGTGGAAGCAGGCGAAAGCGCGGGAAAGAGATGTGAAGATAAGGGAAGCAAGGTATAATGGGAAATACACTACAAACATAGGGAAGGAGGCCAAGGTACTTGGGGGTGGTAAAACGGCAGAGGAAGAGCAGTTAATAGCTAGATATAGATGCGGAAACGAGGAGAGGGCAAATAAATACTGGATGGGGGAAGAATATAAAGGGTGGGAAGCATGCGAGAAGGGAAGGGATGAATGGAAACATTGGTGGAAAGAGTGCGTAGAAATGGGGTGGAGCAAGGAGGAGGAGAAGGAGGGCAGGGACTGGAAAAAGGCATTGGGAAAAATGGGGAAGGGGTACATATATTAGAGAAGTTAAAAAGGAGAAGGCAGGAGGGTAGGAAAAGGAGGGTAGCAGAGTGTCATAATGATATGTTGCAGGAGAGATACAATCGAGGGCCGGAGATGGAGGGAGCGGATACTAGGTACAAAGAGATGAGAGAAGGAGGAGGAGATGGAGTGGAGGACAGAGATCAAGGAGTGGAATGTATTGAAAAATGTAAATAGGGTGAGGGGAATATGGAATTTGGAATAAGACATGATATATTGTAAGAGGCAAATGCCAAATAAAGGTTGTTTTTTTATATCGGGATGTATACGTGAACTGAGAGAGAACAAAAGCTTCACACAAGTTTTTCTTACTAGAAACATTTAAAACAGATCTAAATGGATATAATTTTGTTAGCTGCAAATAGGCATTAGATATGTATCTTGATATTTGAACGCGATATCTGAAAATATTATCAAGAGACAGCCCAATACTTTTAACTTGATTAACAATTGGTAGCTTAATCTTATTGATAATAATACTCATAACATTGGATAGATTGTCGCATGTTTTTTTCGGGCCAAATAAAATAACCTGTGATTTATCCGGATTGATGTTAAGAGAATGCGCACGTGATGTAATGTGTAATGTAATTATGTAAAATTATGATTCTAAATCATAATTTATAAATGTAGCAGCAACACGCCAATCCGAAGGCTGGAAACTGTAGTACAGTTATGTGTCGTCTGCAAAAATATGTTTTCTACATTGTTTAATGCCCCTCAATAATTGTGAACAAAATAGGGCCAATAACCGAGCCCTGGGGTACACCTTGTATAATGGTAAGTGCAGAAGAGATGTCACTACCCAGCCTAACACTCTGTTTACGCTTGCATAAATATTCCCTGATCAGACTCACAGCTTTAGTATTAAGACCCACGTGTTTCAGAACAGAAAGAAGAACCTCATGCTGTACAGTATCAAACGCTTTGCTGTAATCTAATAAGATAAGACAAGTAACCAAACCCTCATCAGATGCTCGAAGAATATCATCTGTCACATCTAATAATGCTGTTTCGCAGCTATAACCTGCCCTGAAACCTGATTGAACGGGGGGCAGTATATTATCTGCAGCAATATAAGCCACAAGCTGTGTTGTAATTACCTTCTCGAATACCTTAGATAGAGTAGTCAGCAAACTAATCGCTCTCAAGTCTTTCAATTGCAGTGGTTTATTGACTTTCGGTAAAGGCTGGACCAAAGCATGTTTCCAACAATTAGGAAATACAGAGTGAGTTATACAAACATTGATTATATGTGTTATGTAGGGTAAAATTAGAGGGCAGCATAAGTTAATCATAGTTATATTAATATTGTCATAACCAAATGCAGTAGATTTTGTGTTTTTAATAATGTTATAAATTACATTGGTATCGACTGTTACAAAATCGAAAAGATTTTGGCTGCATTAGAATCATTCTCATAAAATGAGTTCTTCCACATCATTATTAATTGTAGGTCAAGAAGTCATTAACTTTATTAACATCATTCAAATAACTCGGAATATTAATAGTAGGTTTACCAATACCCAGGTAGTTGAGGTGTTTCCACAAAGATTTATTTTTATCTTTATTTTTAGAGATATGGTCAAAGTAAGCCTTTTTTCCAGCCTATAAGTATTAGTGGTAAGATTTCTTAGGGATTTGTAGTAAGCCCAATCCCCGGGTTTTTTCGATTTCCGATATTTGGACTTGGCTCTGTCTCTTAATGTCAACAAAAGTTTCAAGTTGTCCGTGACCCATGGAGAGTACGGTTTAGTAAAGCGACGCGTAATTACCAGAGCATGCTTATCAAATATCGCTAGTATATGGTAATTGAGAAATTCAATTTTATTTTCTATATCGGTAATATAAAAGATATGATTGAAAGGAATAGCCTGTAGATTGTAACGCGCTTCCCTTGCGGACGGACGGACGGCGGGTGGATTTATTCGCGTTACTATAACGGGTCTCTGTGCCGAAATCTTTTTACGGACGTGTTCAAACAGCCGGCTCGGCCAGTGACCCTTTTTTTGTTCCTTGGTAGCTCGCAGTGGAGATTCCAGGTAAACGGCTACGTTTCTCCTGTTTCCGATTTAAAGACCGCACTCTGGTTTGTATTGATTTTTATTTAATAATAATAAATAACAAAATAACCGTGAAATAATAAGAAACACTAAATAACCGAAACAAACCCAATATATAACTTATATTGTTTATAAGAAATAGCTTCTTTTTAAAAACAATTTTATTTTACTCACTACAATATATAATTTATTGCTACTTGTGGTAAAAACACATAATATAATATAAAAATGATTTATGGTTTGATTAATTATGATTTGTTGATTGATTTGCTTTATATTTCGTTTATACAAATTGTGGTTAGCGCGATGCTCGGACCCACGTTATTATTCGTACGATACGGATAATTGCAGAAAGCGTAAGCTTCTGTTATTGTTCTGTCCGTGCATTGCGTTATACCTAAACAAATTGCTGACAAGCAAGATGATGTCATGTTGGTGTTTTCTTGGTATTTTGACATTACTCCTCCCTTCTTAGAATGAAGCCTGCGAGGGTAGTTGAGTGGGTTTCATTTCCAAGTTTTCATTTGGGTTTTCCTTTTTCTTGAATTTTCGGATGTACCACTTAATGCTGAGGAAGCCACAACCAATTATTATAGAAGTGTATAAAAATATTGTCCAAATGCTGGGGGTGTAAAGGTCGTTGTCTTCTGCCATGTGTATTGGTGTAATCGGGTTTGTCCTTAGTTGTCCTAAGTTGAGGGTTTCCAATTGGATCGACATGTTGGTAATCTTGATAGGGTCTTGTTCACGAGAAGCGTCGAATTCTATCAACATAGGCGTGCCGTGTGATTTTTCTATGGGCATCAACTCTTGTTGGTCGAAGATTATCTTGCACGTTTCTTCTGGATCAATTAGAAGTATTCCATGTGGGTTTATTGTTCGTTTTTCATTCGGGCAGTCCAACGTTAAAGCTTGTTTTTGGTTGAACCATCCTAAGTATTTATCGGTGAACGGTATCGGTTCGATGTGATCTTGTTTTGTATGGATTTCGGTGTAGAAACAACTTGAAGGCTTGTTTTCTTGTAATATTTTGGCTTCACATGTAGTGTTGATATTCTTTAATAAGTTCCAAGGACAGTGGTAAATGTCACTCTTAGTACATCTATCATATAGAGGTTTTATTGATTTCTCCGAGTTTAATAGAAATCTTGAATTAGGGATTATTGTGAAATATTTTTCTTTTATTAGAGTAGGTAAAGGTTCTAAATAGTATAATTCAAATGGAATGTCATGTTCTATAGGAACAGATAGGAAATAATTGATTTGGTTGTTATTTTGATGACAGCTCACCTTTATTAGGGATTCATAATTTATAATGTTTTCAGGTATTACTTGAAATGGTAACTGATTTCCATAATAAGGTGATATCCTTTGTAATTCATTAAGTAAATCTGTCGCTTTTATGATGCTTGGGTGCATTGCGCCTATTTTACAAAATGTTATTGAATTTTCAATTTCAATTAGAATTTGCAAAATAGTGTTATATAATAAAATCATTTGATTATACAAGTCTTTAGCTAAAAGTTCTTCTGATACTCGTATACTGTTTTTTATGTAATGATGTAGTTGTAGTATACGTGATTTTAGTAAAATTTCGTTGTGTTGTATTTTTTGAATCGTTGTGTTAAATTGCTCAATTAATTTGTTGTTTATTGAGTATTGATTTAAAATTTGATTTTGGAGATCATGTTGATTATTCTCTAGGTGCTTTAATACTTTGTTTATCCTAATACCATCATTTGCGTCCATATTGCCTGTTACAAATTTAATTATTGTTCCTAATCCATCTATTAAACCTCTTTTATTTCTCTTAATTAATTGCGGATTGATATTTATCAATTTTGCTTGAATTAATTGTCTTGTGTGTACAGTAAGTTTGTCATAATTGCCTATTTCTCTGTAATGTGTGGAATTTTGTTGGAGACTTTCCAATAGATTGTCGTAATGTTCGTCTAGTTTTTCTAGTTCATTGTATATTGGTAATAGGTCATAGTAATGTACAAGTGTGTGTTCAGTTTTCTGAAGTCGCGCGGGGCCCAATAATATCGGTAGTAATCCGGTATTTCGCGTTACGTTCTGGATGTTTACAGATGTCCCAAGTTTGACGATGGACCTGCAATGGGTTCCGCTATGAATTTTGGGGGTCTTTTGATATTCGATAAGTGAATGTTTTCAGAAGTTAAACGGGTTTGTGGAATAATTTTGCCTGTCTTTAATTCTGGATTTATTTCTTTCAATGTTTCTATTTTGTACTTATTGGATGTCTTTTTACATTTTTGTTTATTTTTGACAAATATACGTTCGGGTATATGAGGTAATTCTTCTTTTGTTTCATTTTGTTTTGCTATAGTTTTTTGTTTAATATTATCTATATTATCCTTAACTTGTTCGTAAAGTATTTTAGTTTTGTCACGATTTTTTTGATTATATTGACATGTTAATTGTTGTTCAATATTAATATCGAATGGGTTTTTGTTTTCTAAGTGTCCATTGATTATCTCAAAAGGTGTAAATTTTGTTACGGAGTGTTTCGTGTTGTTATACGCTAGAACGGCATATTTAACTTTTTCTTCGATAGAATCGTTTTTAAAGTTTTCTCTGTTATTGAGAATACGAATGTGCTCTATAAGAGTGGAGTGAAATCGTTCTATCATACCGTTTGATTCAGGGTGTTGTGTGCTTGTAAAATGAATTTTTATGTTATGCAACTGTAAGAGTTCCTGAACTAGGTCGTTTTTAAATTCACATCCATTATCTGAAATAATTTTGTCGGGTATTCCGTGATGTGCAAAATATGTAATTAATTTATTTGCTATCTCTGTTCTCTGCAACGATAGTAATGCATAAGCCTGTGCGTATTTAGAGAATGCGTCTATTACTGTTAGGAATTTTTGTTTTTCTAAAGTTATACAATCAATGTGAATTATTTCATAAGGTTTTGAAGCTGTTGGGGTGATATTTAGCTTTAAATTTAATGGATTTCTATCGTATTTTGAAAGTCTGCACGGATCGCATTCGTTGATAACTTCTTGAATTTTTGGCCAAAAGTAAAATTTTTTCAATATGTTTCTTCAATACCACGGTGATTCGTTTTTCCTTGATGATAATTTTTTATCATGTCTATTTGTTCTATTGGATCTTCTAAATCAATTAATAATTGAGTACATTTTACTAATTGTAATCCTGAGTTTTTAAAATGTTTTTGCAGGGTTGTACTAAGTTTCTCGTACACGGGTGATTTAAAATAAATGTAGTATTTTATTTTCGGAGTTAAATATTCTTTGATAAATTGAATGATTTCTCGTTCGAAATTATTTTTTGAAATTTGTAAAATCATTCTTTGATATTGGTTATTGAAAAGTTTTATTATTTTTAATTTCGATGGAAGGTAATTTACTTCGGTGACAATTATTTGGTTTTTAAAATGATTCACCGGTTTTTCTACAATAGGGATGTTGATAACAGGGTGTTCGTGATTCGAATGAATAGTTTCATCGGGATCAACTGGTTGTTCCATATCTAATTCTACTATCATATATTGATTATCGGGATTATCTTCAATTAGTTTGTTAAATTCTTCCATATATTCAAAAATTGGTTGATTTGTTTCTTTGATATGACATTCTATTCGTGAAAGTGGATCTGCTACTTTATTTTGTGTACCTTTTTTGTAAATAATATTATAATCGAACTCTTCGAGTTTGAGTCGCCAACGTACTAATTTAGAATTTGGTTCGCGCAAGGAAAATAACCATTGTAGCGGTTTATGGTCAGTTATTATGTTAAATTTTCGTCCAAATAGGTATGGTCTAAAATATTTAGTACTCCATACGATAGCCAGTAACTCTTTTTCAATAGTTGAATAATTAATTTCGTGCTCGTTAAGCGTTCGACTTGCTTACCCGCTGGTCCCGGGGATCTGCGTGGGCGTCTGGTCTACACACCGTAGGCCTCGTTAAAGATGTTGAGAGACGCGTACGGGGGGAGACGTTTCGCCGGTCCGTCTCCAATTCTGGGTCTCGTTATTTCCATAATTAACGCGTTTTCATGGACGAGTGTATTATCGTAGAAGGACTCGGCCAGTCTGTCTACGTGGTCTTGGATCGTTTCCATTTGTACCGCATCTTGCAGATCCTTTGTCCCGGCGTATCGGTCTGCTCCCACGATAAGGCGTAGGCACTTATTTTGATTTTTGTATGTTCGGTCAGGCAGCATTTGCGAAGATTGGGGCTCTGTACGTCAATATGGGGCGCAGTATTGTTTTGTATATAAGTATTTTATTTTTACGTGTTATGTTGTTATTGACAAGAATGGGTAAAATTGTTTGAGGATGCCGCTTGTGTTTCTGATATTTTGAATGATGTGATGTCTATAAGTGAATCTAGTCTCTAAGTATATGCCAAGGTATTTAATGATTGGTGCGTTGTGGACTTCTGTGTTGATGAATTTAATCGGTTGTGGTATGATGAATGAATTATTTCTTTTGGTGAATGTAATAGACATGGATTTTTGGGGGTTGGGGGTAATTTTCCATTTATGGAGGAAGGTCTGGAGTGTGGGAAGGTAATTTTGGATTTTTTGTGGGCTGTGATTGCGTTGTGTGAGGAAGCGTATTTGGCTGTGTCATCGGCGTAAAGCGCGATGATTGGATGTTTTGGTGTGTCGCAAGTGTAAATGTTGTGCAATACTGGCCCCACTATGGAACCTTGTGGGACTCCTGCTGTTACTTCCATCACGTCCGAAGTTTCTGTTCCGATGGTTATTCGGAAAGTCCTCGCCGTTAGGTAAGAGTTGACAGTTCTTATTATTGGTGTTGGAAATGCCAGTTTGATCATTTTAAAAATGAGGTCGTTCGTCCACACGCGATCGAACACCTTCTCCATATCTATGATCATCAGGGCGGTGTGTCGGCGGCGATTTAATTTTGCTGTGACGTCAGACACAATTCTGGCCATGTTGGTTCACATTTTGTCCGGTTCTGAATCCAAATTCGCTCACGACTTTTTTTCCTTCAACAGAAAAATCTGATATTTGCCACTAGGAAAGAATGTATTTTTTCGAATTTTTTGACGGTGCACAAATTGTTTTTGTGTAGCCCATTTTTGGGCTATAGCTTGTGTCCAAATGAATACATTGTGAATGAAGAGTAAAACAAAAAATTAAAGGTATGTAAAAAAGGTGGCGATTTTTTTAGTCAATTTTTATTTGTTTATTTTACATGGTAATTCAGAAAACAGTTTTTTCCTTTATTTAAACATAAGTGCACGTTGCACTTGATACAAGTGACACGAGTCTGGCTTTTGCATGTGATATTTTTGCACCTAGATGCAAATGATTTATTATCAAATGTAGGGAAATGCCCTATTTGGTCATAGCGGACTTCATGAATTGGTCTGACTTCTGTGCGTATTCTGGAATTTGATGGAGTTCTGGGCGAACTCGCTGGATTCGATGACCGGTCCGACAACGGACGTCCTTGTTTTTTCTCTTGCATTTTGTTGGTTTTTATTAGACCTTCGGCAACATATGCCCTAAAACCCAGGAGATCCAATACATCCCGTTTTGGAGTTTTCAAAAGGGCTGATTTTGCTTTATACTATAACCATGAATTAGCGCAAGCCATATCAATTGCATGGGTGAACATTCTTAGAGTCCACTTGCGTGATCTAATAAAAGTACGATAGAGTGTAATTAAGAAATCCAACTTGTCCACCCCACCCATGCACTGGTTATAATCTTTTATAACTTCCGGTCTAGAGACCTGTTTGTATTCCTTTTGGAATTTATCCCAACGCTTACAGGTATCTGTAGTTCCAAGTCCTTTATAACTTGACGCCATCACCACACTTTTATTGTCGAACCACTTGACCATAATTATGCCATCTTTGCTGACGACTTCCTCAGAAGAACCGCGCCCCCTTTCCTTCATAATTTTGTCGGAAGAAAACGGGGGAGTCACAAACCTGTCTATTCGTGCGGTACAAGATGCATATACGAACTTGTTCCTTAGATATTGCAACACGTTGTAATTACTAAAGTAATTGTCAAAGTATAAGCGGAAATTCGGCTCAGTAATACGTTCTGTCAATGTCGTAACCAACGCACCTGCTAATCCGAAGACATCTGCGTGATTAGGCGTCAATTCCGTAGTAGAGCCCTGGTAGATTATAAAGTCGTAACATAACCACTCTGTCCAAATAGAGCTAGAAGTTTTATGACCCATTTAGTCGGCTTGTTTTTTATGTACTGTTTGATGATCAAACTCCCTTTGAAGGGAATCATTTGCTCATCTATACAGAGGTCAGTTTCAAGAGGCAAACAAAGACAGCGTGCTCTAATTATGTCATATAGGGGTCTCACTTTCCACAGCCTGTCGTTGTTGTCAGGTTTTTCTTCAATATTTACAAAATGGAGATGTTGTCGTAATTTATAAAAGCGATTGATAGCCATATGTTGTGAAACTATAGGTATGTTCAATTGTGGTGCCCAATAAAATTTTATTCTAGGGAAATGGCAATTGCCCATTACTACATGTATACCCACAAATGTCATCATTTGCCCAATTGACGTAGACAGGAATTTACTTTGTTTCTGAGTTGCATATAAATTCGTATTATCAACCATAAGTTGGAACAACTCCTTCGTAAAGTATTTTTGAAAAAAATGCATTGGGCTTTCCAGTTCACCTGCAGCATTTGCATAATTTTCTTTGCGCCACTTTATATTAGGAGATTGATAAGTTACATTTTTCATCCAAACAATGTCTTTTTTTTCTGTCAAATCATTCTCTTTCCTGAATTGTGCAACTTGTATATCTTTTTCGGACTTTGGTTTCCTCTTTCTTCCCTTCTTTGCTAGTGTCACCTCTGTTTGACGACTAGTACCCTCCATCGGATCATAGAGTTCTTCGGTTGGTTCATTTGCCACCATTTCCAAAATTTCCTGTTCTGTATCCTCGATTTCTTCTCCTACGTCTTCTGGAGGGTCATCTTCTTCTATTGGACCCATTTCCTGGTCGTCATCGCCGTTTTCATCCCCTGAATTATCACCCCAACCCTCCATGTCATCATCTTCGTCGCTCAGAAATTCTATGTCTGAAAGCCCTGACTCTATCAGCTGCAGGAGCTCTTCATCGGTCAAGGCCCTTTTCATGTCCCGTTTTGTGGTCTAAATGGATAAATGATGGTAATTGAGGGAAAAAAACAAAAAATGAGGTTATATTTACCATAACTACTAGACCCTGTTGTTCACACTGTATCCAATTGCATACAACGTTTTACAAAAAAGTCAATACAAAGCCAACAAGACACTTAGCACGTTCGAAAACACAATGTTTTTTAACCAGTAACAATTTTTACCTTCCACAAAAGATCCTTTGGCACATTAGAAATAACGAAACAAACGCATCTTATCCTGACAGTGAAATGTCAGCCATGCGATGAAACATTATAATGTCTACAAGATTTAAAATTTAGCTCATAGATGGCAGCACATGCTTCCATTTTATTCCGAATTGGTGTACAAATGAATACAAAGTTGATAAACGGTCAAAACTAGCCTTGGTTTCTCGTAAAACAAATACAAATTCCATGTATTCATTTGGATACAGGGTGAGCGAAAGGGTTAAGCGGGAAATATTGAAATTTAATGCAGGAATTAATGATTTCACATAGTTGTACGATGGATTTGCGAGAGATGTTTTGAAGGAGAATATTTTGAATATTATCGGGACCGGGCGCTTTTTTCGACGGGAGCTTTTTTATGATTTTACAGAGCCTTGCGGGAGATGTAAGGAATTGGTGAGAGTGTGCCGGATTAGGAATGTGGTTGTGTAAAAATGCTGAGACTGTTTGATTAATTTCGTGTTCGTGTTCAGGTCCTGTTGGTGGTGTGTGGTGAAATTGTATGAATGTGTCCGCCAAAGCGGTAACTTTTTGGCGGTCGGTGTGTGCGAATTGATCTGGTGATATTTCCATAACCGGGACCACGGCGTGACATTTGGTGTTGTTTCTGGACGCGAGTCGCCATATCGAGCCGTCGTTCGTGTTTAGGTGCCGTAGTTTCTGCGCCCATTTTGTTTCTCGATATACTCGTATCTGTGTCTTGATTTCGCGTGACATGTCTTGTGTGGATCGTCGATCTTCCGCGCGACTGGTCTGCTGCGCTAGGCGTCGATTTCGCGCCGATATTTGGCTCACGATCGCGCGTTTAGCCGCGTTGTTGATGCACCTGGTGAACTTCTCCTCCTCGATTTCCAATTCTCGTACGGCCGCGATGTTGCTGTTGATGATTACGGTGCCTTCCAGGTGACCGTAGCGTGCCCAGTTTGCGCGCGCGTAATCGTACACCTTGCGGTTACATTTGTCGTTCGCGCGGCCGTCGATTGTAAGAGTTACCGTAATAATGTCAGTTATTGTTGTTATATTTTTATACGCGACAATATCTATTGTCGACAGGGTTGAGCCGTTCGTCGGGTGGTGCGTGTGGGTGTCCGGATGTGTGATCATTACGTTATTACGGTCGGCGAAATAGAATAGGTTATTTCCATTTCGGTTGTTGCGGTGGCAGTTCCATGTATAGTGTCTTTCGTTTAGATCTCCTACTACTAATATTTTCCGAGCGATTGAGAATATGCTGGTAAGTAGTGCGCCGGTTATTGTGCGTCTCGGACTATTGTAGTAGGAGATTAGGTAGGTGGGTGCCGTCGGCCAGACATACTGCCACCGCTTCTAATCCGCCGAGCCGGCCGTCGTTGATTCGCCTATACGGGACGTCGTTTCTAATTAGGACTGCCACGCCTCCTTGGCCATTTTCTCCGTCTTTCCGTTCGGCCACGTAGCCGTGAACTCGTAGATTGTCATTGTTTTTTTTAGCTTGGTCTGGTTAATGCAAACGATTTTAATGTCTCTCGTGTTTAGGAAGTGGACAACGTCGCAGATTTTGCCGGAAAGTGCATTTGCGTTCCAAGTCGTTATATTCGTGTTATCCATTAAGGGACAAACAGAATTGATAGAACGCTTGGAACTGTTGTTGTTTGTGCACTTCCTAAGTAGCGCGTTGCATTTCTTTACTTGTTCGCACATATCATTAATGTCAATCATTCTGTGCATTTCGTTGACTTCGTCCATTAAGGGGACCTTCTCCTGAATTTTTTTGAAAAAATCGAGTTTTTTTTTACATAAAATGAAAGCTACATATGTGTAGAATATATGTGCCAAAGGACATTTCGATACGACACGTATTTCTCGAGTTAGAGCATCTCGAACGTACCCATGTCACGCGCCTTGCGGAACGCTCAGGAACCGATCACCGCGCGGCCCTAGATGACGACGTACGTACCGAAACGATCGATGGGCGGTACTGTTACTTACTTTTACGAATTTCAATGAACTGTAGGTGGCAGCACATACGAATAACAAGCGGTACGGCACAAAGTCGCCACAAACTAACTTATTCGTTGTTTCCGCACACGTGTGCATCTCTCGTTTTGTTTTCGAAGTTTTTTCGTCGATTTTATTCAAAATGCCGAAACGTAGAGTCCGACTTTCTCGTTCTCGGAAGAAGAGATTCCAGGGGAATCAGTTTGAGGCGGAAGAAAAGGCGGACTACGTCAGTTCTTCGGCGAAAAAGCTGAAAAACGCGGATTATGATGATGTGCCCGTCGATAGCAACTCGCATTACGTTATTTGCAATTTTCTGATGGTTTTCAACGCGTTGAGTGAATTTCTTGTATGCAAGTCGTGTTCCAGTGCAGTGAAATTCGGGCAAGTGGCTGGACCTGGCGTTATTGTCGTTATTGTCGTCTCCGATGTCGCAGAACGTTTACGAAATAAACCGGCGACTTTTGTTTACTTTTCGCGTTCTCGGGTGCGGTTTAAAGAGTGTGAGGATTTTTTGCTCCCTCCTGGACATCAAAAAATCATTTAGCAACAAAATTTACTACAATTTCCTGGACAAATTGCACGTTGCATCGAAGACCGTCTTCGAAATGGTTCAAAGGAAGGCCGTGCGCGAGGAAATTGAAGCCAACACTGCAGCGGGTAACGAGCCGACGCAGTTGTCTGTTTCTGGTGATGGGTCGTGGAAAAAGCGAGGTTTTTCATCGCTGTTTGGTCTCGTCTCACTTATTGGCAAGAACACCGTTAAAATTTTGGATGTTATTGTAAAATCGTCTTACTGCCAAGCCTGCCGCAATTGGGCGTCGAAGCAAGGAACGCCAGAATACGAAGTATGGAGCGAGAACCATGTCGATGACTGCACCGCAAATCACACCGGAACTGCGGGCAAAATGGAGGTGGACGGAGTGCGGGAAATGTTTGTGCGATCAGAAAATCTTCTCGGGGTCAAGTACAAAAATTACATCGGAGACGGGGACACGAAAACCTTCAAGGCTCTCGTTGACTTGAATCCATATGCAGACTGCCCGGTATCGAAGAAGGAATGCGTGGGCCACGTCCAGAAGCGAATGGAAAGTCGACTTCGAAAGTTAAAGAAGGACACAAGGGGGCTTGGTGGAAAGGGGTCTGGTAAGTTGACAGACAAAGTTATAGCGGACTTGACTCTGTATTACGGCTTGGCGATTAGACGTAACCCAAATTCCGTTGAAGATATGAACAATGCTATCTGGGCAACTTATTTCCACAAATGCTCAACGGATAAAAATCCGCAACACCATTTATGCCCGGAAGGAAGTGACAGCTGGTGCAAATGGCGAGTTGCGGAGAGAGAAGGAAGACTGGCGACCTTCAAACACCCCCCTCCTCTCGCCGATAATGTTGCCAAAGCCATCAAGCCCATCTACGAGGCCCTTTCTACCCCGGAGCTGCTGAAACGTTGCGTTGGAGCGAATACGCAAAACTCCAACGAGTCTTTCAACGCAACAGTGTGGAGATTGGCGCCAAAACACTTACACTGCGGAATGCAAGTCATCGAAATATCTGCATTCATTGCTGCGTGCCTGTTCAACGAGGGGAGAGCAACTTTACTGCGGATTATGGACGCGATGGAAATGAGCGTTGGCACCGAGGCCTGTCGATACTCCGCCACAGCCGACGCCGAGAGGGTCACGAGCGCCGAACGAAGAATATCGCTCGAAAGTCGGAACGCCCGCCTTGCGCATCGTCTGCAGGAGCAGGCCAACCAGCAGCACTTCGAGGTCGAAGAAGGAATTTTATATGGCCCCGGAATAAGCGGCTGATGTGAGTATGAAATTTTGACAAGAAATTCATGTTCCGGGATTGCAAAAACCTATAATTTTAAATTTTCTTTAGAATTTGTAACAAAAAATTATTTTGTTCCAAATATTACATGTTGTATATTTTTATATGGAAAAAGTTATGATAAATTCACATTCTGCGACCGCAAAAACCTTTCAATAGACATTCCACTAGAAATTGGCAAATGCAATATTTTTTTAATCCACCTTATTGGATCCGCCATTTTGAATTTTGTAAATTTGACCTCAGATTCGTAATCAGCGACCCCAAGAACCTATAAAAACTGATGATGGTCGTCATAACTTATGAAACAAGAAAGTAATCTCAAGGCAAACTTTCTATAAACTTTAAACGCATTTTTCTCGGACCATATTTTCTCTTCTAACGTCAACAACAGGTCTTGTTCTATTGATCTGATTCCCTTGATTCAAAAAATGTTTGGAAGTATATACTTTTTTGTCTGGCTTATACCTAACATTGACATGAAAAAAAATTTATTTATAATTTTTAAACGAGATTACAGTTAAAAAAAAGCGAAAAATTTCACTTTTTTTCTTTAACGTCCTTAAAATTGTTTTTTTTTTTCATCGAAATTTATTGAAATGAGCTATAAGCCATAGGAAATTTTATCAATTTTAATAAATTTTATCCATTTCTCATTTCAGTTCACTACAAGCGGCCCTACACTTGACAAAGCAGGACGATGTTTCGCGCGCAGAGGCCGACGAGATCCGCCATTTTGGAGCCGCCGTTTTGAATTTTTCAAAAATAAAAATTATTTTGGTATTGTCAATTAATAACGAATGAACAATCAAAAGCAGAAGTTCGTATGTCTTTTCATTTTTCCATGAAAAATTCTTAAACTTTGCTTGATTTTCGGCCGAATCCAGGAGAAGCTGCCCCTTAAGCTGTGCATGTTCTCGATTGGGTTTTGCGGTGATTCGTTTTGCGGGCGTGGTCTTGGCAGTGATTGGCCGGGTTCAGGTGCCGCTCGCTCATTGGCTTTCGCGGCGTCGTTTTCTTGCGCGTCGAGTCGTTGTGGGGGGCGTGTGTGATGATTCGCTCTTACGGTCCACGAATTCGTGCGAGGTGGGATGCTGGTTCGTAACAGGGAGCCTGGTACGGGTGTCGTCTTTTTTCATTTTTCCTCTCTCTCTCTCGTGGACAAGCTTTTCGTATACGGGGCACGTAACGCTGCACGCCGTGTGTGCGCCCTCGCAGTTTGCACATTTTGCTTCCGTATTTTTCGATTTCTCGCACACGCGCGTCTCGTGATTTTCGGCACACTTAACGAACCTCGGGTGTAGTCTGCAATTATAGGTTGCGTGTCCCCACCGTTTGCAGTTCTTGCATTGTATTGCAATTTTTTTGTTCTGGCATTTTTCACAGGATATGCGGGTATATTGTAGATGGCGGTGTTTGTTATTGAGTTCCGAGATACTTTTTTTCGAGTTCGATATCAGCATGTAGATTTGGTATTTTGTCTTGGTTGGAGTTTTGTTATTTTAATCATTCTGAGATTTTGCTCGTTCGTTTCTGTGATGAAGTCGTCTTTGTCAATATTGTCCGGAAGTCCTTCCACGATGAGGGCTCTGGTCTTTTTATCCCTGGGCGTATATGTGTAGTTTTCCGCATCAGTTGGGATATTGTGAATAAATTTATCATAATCAATTTTGGTTACGAACTGTACCACTGTTTCGTTTTGGCGGTACTGTACGTTGAAATCGACATTTCCCGTCGTTTCCTTGTTGGATGTTATGTGTTCGGTGTTCCATCCTTCATGATGACTTTTTTGGTATCTTTTCCGGAGTTACTTCGGCGTTCATTTTGGTCTCGACGTCTGGAGTCGCGAGGGTCGAGTATCCGTTGGAGATTTTAATTTGGATGCGGTGCAATCCGTCACTTCCAAGATTGACCCACAACTGTCGTCGGAAGAGGCCGTGGTATCGGTGGATTTACCGCGGTTGGTTATCTCTATCTCACTAACTTTATTAAACTTAAAACTTAGATCGTCATTCGCGATGTATAACACTATTTAAAATTAAAAAAACGGTCCGTTTCCGTGAAACAACAAAGGATCCTTTGTTCTCTTTGTTAGGATCGGTGACGCGCCCCGACAGAGCGGCGCCAGACGGCAAGCGCCCGGCTGCCGAAACGCGTTGTGCACTTTAGGGGCGATGCGGTAAAGGTTTGGCGGGTTTCGTCGCACAAACGCGACACGGACACATTGTGACAGTAAGAGGGGCGTCGAAGGAGAGGAGGGGGAGGGAGGGAGGGACCGAGAGAGAGAGAGAGGGACACAGAGAGAGAGGAAATAAAAAACTGGCCACCTCCTTGGAACATTATTGCGGCTTTCCGTTCCGAGAACGCCACCTAACATACATACATAACATACAGTCGCAGGGCTAACTTCGACTTTGAAACGGTGTAACAAAAGCAGCATTCGCCACTCTTTAATGACCACTTAGCATTTTTTCTTTCGGGCGGCAGTCAGAGACCCACACGAAGGTAACAAAGAAGAAGTAGAAGTAAAAAAGGGACGAGCGAACGCTGGCGGCAACGCCGTCCCCGACCGGGTCCCAGGTCCAAACGTCGAACGGAACTCGTCACCACATTAGTCGCCATTAATCCGGCCAATCGAAAGGCGATCGAGGGACGATTTGCTCGTTTCGGCGTTCACCCGTTCGCAACATAAAAGGTACATATTCGTTCGTTCAGTTCACGCATCCACACCACTAGATGACAGACACCGTCGCCCCGCAACAGGCGACCTCATCGCCGCCGGCACCCGCTCCCGCGAAAAAGGCCGTCGCCAAGAAACCGAAGAACCCCGCGCGAAACCGTTGCACCCGCTCACCTCGGAGATGGTCAACGGCGCGGCGCGATCAAGAGCCTGAAGGAGTGCGGAGGATCGTCCCTGCAGGCGATAAAAAAGTACGTCGCGGCCAACTACAAAGTCGACGCGGAGAAGATGGCGCCGTTCATACAGAAGTATCTGAAGGCGGCGGTCGCGTCCGGCGCGTTGGTTCAGACCAAGGGCAAGGGCGCATCCGGATCCTTCAAGCTGTCCGCTTCCGGCAAGAAAACCTCCGTCTGCCGTGACGGTCGCCCCGAAGGTCGCGTCGAAGAAGGCGCCGAAGGCGAGATCACCGAAGAGGGCTGTGGTGATATGCAGGCGGGCCTGCGCCGCGGCGACGCGGGCGTCCAGTTTAAGCGCGCTCGCCGCGGATTCTACGTGCCAACTGTATTTCGGCATGATCGTGACGCGGTTCACGTGAGTAGTGGGTATTTAACAATACATAAACCTCCTCCTGGAACAAAGTAGGTCAAGGTCCTGGTCACGCAATGTGACCTGCATCCTACATCGTTCCAGGAGTAGCTTTATGAGTTGGCAAATCAAGGTCGTGCGTGACCTTGACATCGTTCCAGAAGGAGGTTTATGAATTGACAAATATGGGTCTAGCCCGTCCACGCAAATGATATCGTTTATAAGCGTGAACGGTATTGCAGTGAAAATTGTCGTAGCTTAACATAGAGTCGAAATAGCAGTGTCCTTGGAGTTATAATTGCTGATCGTTGAGGAATTACAAGTAAGTTGTAGACTATATCACAATAGAATTAGTTCGAAATTTGAATATGTATGTGTAGTGGCAATATCAAATCATCACACTTCCATTCCATTCAAACCAACAACCTTCATCCGAAGAGAAGTCCTACAATAGATGGGGTTGACCGTTCGAAAAAGATGAGAAAAATCGCCAAAGCACAAAATACCGTACCTATGTCGCAAGTCATTGGAGAAGATTGCAGCTATGCAGATGATTTAAATAATTTTGTATTAACACACGCTTTCAACGAGGATGATGTAGTAACGCGAAGAGAGGAAAGTGGAAATCTCCCCGAAAATGTTCAACGAGGGAACAGAGGACCCCTCTATTCAGAGACAATATATTTTATAAATAAGAGTCGCTCGAAGTGGGTTACCGTTGGGTTATGTTCGGAAATGTTCTTCGAATCCGTTGTGAGAATAATGAGGAAAGGTCAATGTATAACTTTAAAGGAGTTGGATTGGCAAAACATTTTGAGCTATAAAACATCCATAACAAGCAGCTTTGGGTCTCGTGCACCATTCCAATTAACGTTGTGCAGTATAAATATATCATGTGAGTGGATAGAAAATTCTCGAAAGATATTAAAACTGAAGAGAAACGTGACGTGATTATAGCAGTATGCTCAATGTCTGGTGAAATGAAGCAGAATGTGCTAGCTGTCATGAATGGTGCGAATAGTGAAACATGCATCACGAAAGGGACGTGGTCATGACGTCGTTTTGTTCTGCAAATTTTCGCGCACTAATGTCGTCGAAAATGTTTACATTAATACTAACACTATTGTTTATGTTTTTTGGATTAAATTAAGTTATATTAGATATTATTCACAAAGCGTCTTTTCGTGTAATGTTAGGAATAATTGTATATGTTCAAGGGGTTTATGGTCTTACGAGGGGAGGTCATTTTCCTGTCGCGATTTTCACAAAAGAAACACAATTTCCACTAGAAATCGCACCAGTGCGGCGCCGAGCTCGGAACCAGTACACGGGCCGACGCAGAAAGTCGATCCACGCTTTTAGGGGCGATATTACAAAAGGGTTGGCCACTTTCGCGGCACTTTCAAAACACCGACATCGCATCGCATCGACTGGCTTTCCGTTCCGCAAGTCGAGCGGCGAACGAGGGACGATTTTTCCGGCGGGGCGGAGGTGGAACTCTTCGCGGGGCCGGCTGCGGCTGGATCATCTTCATCTTCGGCCCCGGCGGAAGCGGCCACTCCTTTTCGTAACTCTTGGTCGTTCTTTCTTGTGTTCATGCGTCGAACTTTGGTATCGGCGCCGGGACGTGGACCTCCTTCTGGGGAGCTTGTTGCGCCGCCGACCTTTTCTGCATCATTTTTAAGTATGTGGGGCATTTGCTGCAGTTCGCCGGATGGGTACCACCGCAATTGTAATCCCCTGACGACATGAGCCCTTATTTTTTCCTCAGAAGGGGTGAAAGTGTGGAATTCCACATTTTGGATGCTTTTGATTACTCTGTTGTATGAAAAATATTTTGTGGTTTAGCGTCTCTTCTATTCCTTTGACAAACGCACCATGCTGCTTCGGCAATGTGTGAAGGATTATTGTTGGTGGTTTTTTGATCGAGATAGATTGTGCCGTCTTATTTTCATCGTTTTCTGTATGTTTAATCGTGCCTAGTACCTCAACTCGATTTTTCGTGGGAATTGTAGTAGTCTGTATATGTCGTATGAGTGAATTTTTAATTGCACTTACGGTTTCAATTTCCATTTCCGCAGACAGTTGTCAAAACTTCAAACTGAAAACGGAGTTTTTGGTCAAAAATGGACCAAAAATTCAAAAAAAAAAAAACACTGAATGAACGAACACGAAATAATAAATAACGAAAATGAATCAAATTGTACACGAATCAAATTCAAATTCTAAGTTTTTTATTCAAATCAATATATACACAATGTTTACAGAGACATTATATATACAACACATAATTAAAACACCTACTCGTACGAAATGCTTATTAGGTGGATAGTACAATAACATTTAAAAACAACGGCGCCTCCCTCAGCGATTGTCGGGGTTCCGTTGTCCGTTCGTCCGTTACGTTTGTTTCGTGTTGTCGGCGGGAAACTCTCAAAAACCCACCCCTTATATCCTGTTTTTTGGTTTGTCAGTTTTGTCATATTATGTTATCCTGTCGTCGTAATATATGTCCAGTGTTTCGTAAGGTAATTTGTGTCTGTCTCTGTCCATCGGCATGTTTTGTGCCGTAATGTCAAGTATGAGTATGTTGTCGTGAGTGGCGGTCCGCATGTAAAAGCGTTCCGCACGTGGCAGTTGCCAGTCGATCGTTCATTTGTCTTAATTTTGCAAGCATGCTAGTTATGTTTACCAGGCTGTTTAGCCGCTTTACTTCCCTGATCAAATCCTAGAAGTCGTTTAGTTGTCCCTCTCCGATGTCACCTTGCCGCGGCGTCGTGTTTCTCCTTCGAGGGACCACAGTGGGCGGAAAGTATTGCGGCACATCTTTGAACGGCAGCGGCTTTTGTAGGCTGTTACCCTTTTTTGCGGGCACAACCACCGGTAGCTGCAACAATCGGAGAGCGGGCCTGAGTTTTAATTTCATTTATTTCTAACACTGTGGGCGCCAGTCACGAGTGACAAAATGTGGATTGGGGATGTTGTCAAAATCAAAAAAAGACAATTTAACAAAAGTAGTAGAGAAATGGGTATCTTTCTATGTCTGTCTCTTTCTAACTCATTGAAAGTTCCGTAAGGTTATCTGACATCCGGTCTTTAAACTAGATGTCTGTCTCACTCTCTCTCACGTGTGACGTGTGGTTGACGTGTGAAAGATAAAAAAGCAATGTGGGATGGATGTTTGTGGTTAATAAACGTCGGTAGATAGATAGAGAGAAGCGTATGATGGCATTCGTAAGTCTCGGATGTAGATAGAAGACTTGACGTTCGCGTTGATAGAGAGATGACGCGACGTCGCTGCCTTATGCCATCTGTCTCAGCGATGAGATGTGTGGCGGGCGCGCGCGGGGGGGTTGTCCGTATGTTTTTGCGGTTAAATCGCGTCGAGCGCCGGCGACGAGATAAGCCGCGGACGTAAAATTGGAGATAAAAATGACGGGTTTGAAAAATAAATTGCATCAAATTATAAATACATATATTTAATAAAAAACAATAAAAAATACATATATTTTAATATAAAACCTTAAATTAAAAATACATAAAAAAAACTCCCACACAGACACAAATTATGCATTGAAACCAAGTGGCAACGTGGATATTTTGTCGCATTGAATAATACGTTTGTTATCGTTCGGATCGAGTGCCTTCTTTGTAATACGTATCGAGAAAACATTGTGATTTTGTGACAAATGTCTCGATGTTTATTGGAACAATTATTGTTGCAGGGGAAAATAAACACGTACACCTTGTCATTTAAATTTTTACTGACATTTTTTTGGTAACTTAAACACTTTTGCTTAGTAACATAGGAAAACAATAACGTTAAACACATAAAGTAAATACACATATGATTTTTATAAATAAACGGGTTCCGATCTCTAGTGCAAAATATAGTTATCTCGCTACAGACTCCCCCTCTAAATCCAGGACAACGCCCCAGGTACGGATTTAGCTAGGTCTTCCTTGGACGTCCTCTTCTTCTTCTGGGAAATAGGTCGGTGTGCTGAAGTTCGTCGGAGACGTAGAGCGTCATATCAGAGGCGTGGGCTACACATATCTCTTTACTTTCGTCCCGCGGATCTGCCAAACCAAAGGACGATGAGGATTGTTTTCTCACCACCACGTAAGGACCGTTCCTTTTCGGCATGAGTTTAGACGATATACCCTTGCTGGCGTTACTAAGTCCGTGATTTTTTAAGAGTACACGATCACCTATCGAGTACTGGGGTTGAGGTCTTCTACTCTGATCGGCGTATTCTTTCCTCCGATCTTGTTCCTTCTCATTTACTTCTCTCACTCGAATCATGACCTCTGTCATCTTCTTCAGGTAGGGTGTAATAACGGGCACGAAGTTATCATCCACGGCTACCGCTCTGATATCCTTGTGACAATCCTCGGGCGTACGCATCTCTCTTCCGAATGTCAGGTATGCAGGCGTACATCCTGTAGAACTGCTATTGGTCGAGTTCATTGCAAATCTAATTCCTGGAAGTTTGTCCGGCCAATCGTTGTGCTTGTCTCCAAGCAATATCGCCAATTGCGTTTTTAAATCTCTATTTTTTCTTTCGACGGGATTTGCCTCCGGATGATAGGCTGGAATTAGGGCTTGCCTGAAGCCAAAACTGTCGGCCACCTTTTGCATTATTGCTCCCACGAACTGACCACCATTGTCCGATATTATCTTGCGAGGAGTCCCATATCTTAGAATTACTTCGTCAATTAGTTTTCTAGCGCATGCCTCAGCCGTTGCCTGAGACAGTGCGAATAACTCCACCCACTTCGTTGCTACATCTTCCACCACGAAGATCCACTTTTGGCCACTTTCTGAAACTGGTAATGGCCCAAAAAGGTCCATGGCTAAGACTTCAAATCGTTGAGCAGCCACTGGAGTTTTCAACAGACCCGTTGGTTTCAGGTTGTCGGCTTTGTAACGCTGGCATTCATTGCACTTCTTAACATGTTCAGCTATGTCTCTTCTCATTCCAGTCCAATAGTAGCGTGAACTGATTTTTTGAAAAGTTTTTTCTTGACCATAATGACCGGCCAGGGAAGAATCGTGACACTCCCTAAGCACACTTGACACTTGCTCACGGGGTACCACTAACTGTGCGTCTTCAGTTTCTTGTTCGGGTACGTACCGATAGAGAATTCCAGATACGACGTGGTATCCGCGGGACGTCCAGTTCGGTAAATCAACGTCATTCTTCCCCTCGAAACTGTCTATAATCTTTCTACATTGAGGGTCATTCATTTGGTCTTCCCTCAGCTGTTTTATGTCCATCTTCGGGAACGCAACCTCAAATGCAAATAATTCACGTTTTTCTGGTACTTCCTGGGGTGGACGAGATAGAGTATCTGCCAATACGTTTGCCTTCCCAGGCGTGTACTCCATTTTCAAATTAAACTCCTGAAGTGTCAACGCCCACCTTGCTAATCTTCCAGATGGCGATTTCAGGCTCATGAGCCACCTTAGCGCCTGATGGTCGCTTCGTACGACGACTTCGCAGCCTTCTATATACCCTCGAAACTTCGAAACGGCATAGACTACAGCCAATGCCTCACGTTCCGTTGTGTTGTAATTACGCTCTGCCGTAGAAAGTAGTCGGCTACAATACTCGATTGGTCGTTCGTCGTAACCAGTTCCCTGTAGTAGTGCAGCCCCTAAGGCGTAATCACTGGCATCTGTTCTGATAATGAATGGCAGCGAAGGGTCCACTTGTCTCAATATCGGAGCAGTTATTAGGGAATTCTTCAAATAGTTATATGCATCTACTTCTTCGTTTCCCCACTTCCATATCGTCGTTTTTTTTGTGAGGTCGGTAAGTGGTCGAGCGATATCCGCGAAGTCCTTAACAAATCGTCTGTACCACGAGCATGTTTGTAAAAATGTTTTTAATTGTTTCAAATTCCGCGGCTGAATCATATCGCGTATAGCAGCTACCTTTTCCGGATTTACGCAAACACCTTCGGGTGTCAGAACGTGACCAAGAAACAACACTTTGGTACTTGCGAAAACGCATTTAGGTCTATTCGCGCACAATTTGAAGTGACGGAGTCGTTCAAAAACCGCACGTAAGTCCGATAAATGTCCATCGAAATCGTCTGAAACTATTATCAGATCGTCTAGATAAACGCTAACGTTAATGTTTAATAATTGTGTTTTCAGTCTGTCCATCAATTTCTGAAACGTCGCGCCCGCATTTCGAAGACCGAATGGCATGCGTTTGTATCGATACAGGCCAAAAGGTGAAACAAAAGCAGTCTTATCGCGATCACACTCCCGAACTGACACTTGATGATAACCCGATTTTAAATCAATGGTAGAAATGAACAATGGTCTTTTGGTGATATGAATAATGTCTTCTATCCGTGGCATTGGATACGAATTAGGGGTAGTAATGGCGTTTAAACGTCTATAATCGATGCATAATCTTACCGCACCATCTTTTTTGGGAACCAATACGACTGGAGAGGCCCATGCGGATTCGCATTCTTCTATTACTCCTTCTTCTAGAAGCTTCTCTATTTCTTGACGAAGAACTTCTTTTCGGGCCGGAGACATTCGATAAGGTGGCCCAGCGATAGGCTGATGGTCACCCGTGTCAATTCGATGCTCTGCATACGGAGTTGCTTCTCCCCCTGGTCGGAAGATATCCTCGTTTTCTCGCAATAGTGTGGATAGTCGGTTTACTTCTTCATTTCGTAAGGTTGTTCCTTCATCAGGTCTTAAAACGCTGATGCAATCCACTCCCATGACAGGACATGCATCTTCGAAATCTAATTGGTAGATGTTTGTAGTTTCATCGGCAAAGCACCAAGTTCCTTCCGAAGGGTTGAACACAATTTTCGCGTCTTGCAAAAAGTCAATGCCAAGCAATGTGTTATTGTTATTGGCACCAGGCAGCACTATAAACGTAGTGGTAACGTCGCGATCTTTTATTTTCACGATCACTCGCGTAATTAGCACAGTTCTAGTTTGGCAGTTCCCGTCCGCCAATGTAACTTCAAGTTCATCGGTCGAGAATTGTTGTCCTTTAGACACTAATAATTGGTAAAGTGATTTGCTAGCCACACTTTGTTTAGCACCTGAATCTAACATTCCACGTCCGCGCGCACCGAGGATGTCTACGTAAATTATCGGTCGCGGTCGAGGCATCACTTTTACGTCATTACTAGCACTGATTGAATAGAAATCTACCGAAGATGATTCCACTAATACTTTGCACGTAGGGCAGTTGCTTTTCACGTAACCTTGCTTGCCACAACCGTAACAGGAAAAAATCGGTTTTTGATTCGTAGGTGTCGTCGTCGTTGAACGAGTAGTCGACTCAGTCGGCTTTACTTGTTTTGCGGCCAACCTACGGCATTCTTGCTTCGAGTGACCAAAATTTTTGCAGTACGCGCAACGGTCACGATGACTTTTCCCTTTATCTCTGCTCGAGATTGCCCCAGTTTTTAGTTCGTTTTCTTCAAATGATTCTTCTACGCTATGGGCAGCTTTTAATAGTTCGAGAAATGAATTAACGCTTTCTCTGGGCACATTCTTCCTTATGCTTTTGTGTAATAATCCATAAACCATGTCCATTTGGACCGTTTCGGGTAAACGTGGATTGGGCAGTTCAGCCAAAAGAGCGCGGCACTTACACACAAAAATGTCCGTTGTTGCATTTTCTTGTTGCAGCGAAAACAATTCCCTGTATATCCGGTACGCTGGTTTTGTCACCCCGTAAGCTTGTCGTAATCGCCCGATTGCTTCATCAAATGAAGTTACTTCGTTCTTAATTCCACGCCACCAAGTTGCGGCGTTACCCGTTAACAGCATCGGTAATCCTTTAAGAGCATTGTCGTCTGATACATTCGTGCATTCTTTATACACCGAAATCGCATCGATAAATGCTAAAACATCAGAGTCTCTTTTTCCATCAAATTGTGAAGAGCATTTCGAAAAATTTCCGCCCGCCACTGGTAGCGGTGCCGGTGACGTTATTTGCATGCTTTGCAAAAACACTTGAAACTGCTCGTTTGTAAAAACGATATTTGGTTGAGCGTGCGATGATTCATCGTCTCGCTGTGTTTCGCTAGTTTTTATAGCCTTTGCCTTTTGCGACATTCTTGTACGACGTAGGCAATGTGCGTATTCCACGTAAATGCACTAACTGTAACGTAGTTAATTCGCTATTATTTCTGTTGCACTTAGATCGGCCACAAGTTGAGCGCCAATTGTGACAAATGTCTCGATGTTTATTGGAACAATTATTGTTGCAGGGGAAAATAAACACGTACACCTTGTCATTTAAATTTTTACTGACATTTTTTTGGTAACTTAAACACTTTTGCTTAGTAACATAGGAAAACAATAACGTTAAACACATAAAGTAAATACACATATGATTTTTATAAATAAACGGGTTCCGATCTCTAGTGCAAAATATAGTTATCTCGCTACAATTTTTAGATCGTATATGATTACTATTGAGAAATGTTGTTATCTGTTGAAAGAGAACATCTTTATACGTTTGAAAATCAATTTGTCGCATGGAAGATGCAGACACGCCCTTTGCACGCATAATATCATTGCACAAACCGTAGACTCGAACCGCGTACATTTTCGGTCTGATACCGACAAATTCGGAAATTACGTTAAATTCCAGTGGTTTGGAATTGAGTTCGTCCTTCATCATACCAATTTTTTTCTTATTTACGCATGGAATCCCGAATGAATTATTTGGATGGTAACCGCTCGTATCGAATTTCGTCTGGCAGTCTCGGGCCATAATTTCATAGATATTCAATTCATTGGAATTAATTGTAAATCTATAGATTAGGCTGTCGGTATCAATATATAGCAGTTTAGTATTTTGTATAATTTTGGAGAAGTAATTATAATGGTAATCGTACATTAGTCGTTTTGAAATGTCCAAAATGAACATGCCAACGTAAATTGGCCGATTATAGCGAATACATGTTTTATTCATTTCTATCGCGATTAGATTTTCGTCGAAAACGGTGACGGATCGAAAGTTGGGTTTGGCAATTAGAGCTCCGGCGCCGAAAGGACCCTTCCATGTCGTCACCAATTTAATATCGCGGTGATTTCGTAAATTTTCCATTGTCTTGCCAAAGACGGCGTTATTTTTGAGTTTGTAGAGCGCTTGTTCGAAGGGTTCTTTCGTTGCGGCTCGCAAGCGTGTATTTAAATCGATATATACTTGAAGCCATTTTGACTGTTTAAATTTTAAGGCTCGATGAAAGTGCGTAATTTCAATGCCGAGCTGTACCGCCTGAAGTAAATTCGTGTAATGCAAGATATATTTCTCCTTGTCGAAGAGAGTGCACATTAATTTTTTCGATTTAGAAACGTTTAAATGGTGAGGTAGAAGTGGCAAATCACTGTGCGACCGATGCAAAGAATTCGGATATCTTAGACTAACCTCGAAGATATATCCGTATTCGTCGCATGAAGACGTTTCCAGCGATAGATGTTGAAATATGTCCCGAAGTAAATTTTCATCGGTGGCAGTCACCCACGTGAATTCCTTATGGGGTAAAGGTTGAGACATTGCCCACCCGTAAAGATTAACAGCATCGAAATACATGATGTATGATTCCGGTTCATTAGAATTGTAATTCGGCAACAATTGGTTATTTGCAAGGGCATGTCGATGAGTAACCTGCACAATGCCTCCGCGAACGGCTCTTTCAACAAATAAAATCATATCGATATCGGTTAGCAGATCAAGTTTGACATCCGTAATTTTTAACATGCATTCCCACGCAAATCCGGGCGAGGTGTAGAAATTTGCTGGATCAAGACCGTATGTGGTTAAACAGACACGACGATATTTTTCAAATACATCGGTTAACAGAAGGACGTCGGTCTTTAGATAAAGGTCTGAATATTCACCAAGAGTCTGAATATTAAAGTGCTTCCAAATTTTCCATGCGTACGCATAGCTTTCGTCGCTTATAACGCGTTCGTGTAATAAACTGTAAAAATCTGCTTTAGACGGTAGAACGCGGTCGTTTAATTTAAGCCAGGAATTGAGATAATCGTATGGGAACGGACATTTTCTCGATAAGAGATGGAAATCATTTGGAAATTCTTTATGTAAAAAGATACAGTTGTGCGTTGATGATGATGTCAACGAACTGGCCAATTCATCGAGAGAAAACGGAAGAAATTTATAGCTGTCTAGAAATCTAAGTTTGATGGTCTTGTTATTTTTACGATAGGTTTTCGTAAAAGAAATGTACCTTTCGCGCGTTATTGGTAAAATATCAATTTTTCCATCGTCAAAGTTCAACTCTTTAACGAGAAAATGTGCATCGTAGCCGGATAGATTATGAAAGAAAATTGGAAGAACATTATTAGGCTTGAAATTTAAATTACATAATTTACAGAGCGCGCCGCGATAGTACCCCGTCGCATGGTCATGATCGCAAACTTTCGAGTTCTCACTGGACGAATCGTTAACAAAAACGTTACGACATAAATAGCAAATCTTTGCAGTGTCGTATTCTCGTTGCTGCGCAGGCGTTAATGCGATGAGCGGCAAATTGAGGCTTAGATATTTCAAAAAAATGTCAGCCTCCTTTTGTAATTGTAACATAAACCATCGAATGGCATTCTCGCCGCGATAAAGCTCAAAATGTGAGAGAGCATCATTTGTTGCACACACGACCTGATAAGCAATGCTAAATGGAATATGCGATTGATATGTCGCCATCGTCGTCGTCGATTCGTCGTCGTCGTCGTCCACCTTGCTCGTCAAACATTCTAAATCGGCATAAATAACGAACGGAGCCTTGAACTGATGCATTGTCGATTTAAATTTTAAAACGTTCTCTTTGGGCATTTCAACTTTCACAGGTTTAAAATTTAAACAGTCCAGCGTGTGCGATTCTAATTGTTCCTTGCTATTAAAATGACATAAACAACGATCGCATATGTGTATTTTATCATTGTGTTTAGAGATTTGAGTACGACAGAGTTTGGCCAAATCGGAAATCCAGCAATAATGCTGTGATCGTTTGTTTGAAAGTAGCAGTAGGTTAATGTGATTTTCCTTTACACATTTCGTGTGATAGAGAGGGCCTATGATTTGAAGATTTTGAATGCCGAACACATTAATCGAAATATTTGGATTTTGTTTTTCGAATTTGGCAATATCGTTAAATGTTATCGGAAATTGAATATTTCTTAAATTTAAAATTTCGTGATAGTTTTGCGGGAAATCGTTAACACTTACGGAAAAAATTCTAAATAGACCGGCCAGAACAGACCAAATAAAACACAATTTGTCAGTGTTTCGAATATTAACAATTGCTTTCTTCCTTGCAATAAATGGGGGTAGGTCAATGTAACTAGCACCGCGTAAAGGTGTATATTTATTAATGTTTATCATTAAATGAATAATTTCTCTTAATGCCCACCCACTATCGCGTAACTGAAACTCTTCCATGTGCAGGCGAATTTGTGCGATAAATTCTCCGTAAACATCCACAATGTTGCTCGATACGTTTACAATAAAATTTGTCGTATTAAAATATTTAAAGCTAAATTGTTCATTGGCAACGGTATCAACAGCGAATGCATCCACTTTTGAATATTTACCACAAAACGTTAAATTTACTTTTATCGTTGTCATCCATTGAACACTCTTGCCGATCTCTTCGGAAAAGAGGTGGAAAGCATCTTCGAAGAAATCCTCAGGTTCGTGATGTCGCAGATTCACGATTGCTATTGTTTGAATTCTCTTCTTGAAGGGCGATTGGATCTGTAACAAGAGAAAAACTTTAATAATAGTTAATACTACTACTACTACTTATTACCTTTTCACGTTTTATCCATAAACTGCTCGAAGAAGAAGAAGAAGATGTAGATGAGGAGGGTGTTGATAAATCTCCACCTTGATGATGATTACGGAAACTGTGCAATTTATTTAAAATTTTGACATTGTACGATTTTAGTAGGGCAAGTTCAGTTTCTAAGCATCGTTTTTTCCCACGCTGTTGTTTACGGCGTTTTGTAGCGAATGTTCAACAATTTCAATACTATCATTGTTCAATTGTAATAATTGTTCAAATTCACTTTTCGTTACACTTGATTTATATAATTCGTCAACAAGTACCACCAGGTCTGATGATTTCGTTGTCGCCATCGTTGTCGTGTGTGTGTGTGTGTGTGTGCGGGGGTATAATGTCTTTCTATTGCTTTTCGAATGAAATAATAGGCGTTTCCTTGCCCAAGACAAGTCTCACATCTTTAAATATGAGAAACCATGACGACGATTCTGAATTGAAGGCATCAATCTTTTCCGGAGTAAAATGTTTGGAGAAACGCTTTGGTAGGAATACATTTACCTCTTCTAATTCGACGATGATGGCCGTACCGAAGCGTGTCGCAGCCGATCGTATCTTTATTATACGGTATTTAAAGTCTTTTTGTAAGGTTGCAATTTTCACCGTCTCCTTGAGGTCAACACCTGCACCCAATTTATTTAACTCTTCACAACAATCCATGACGTGTGTGATTGTAGCAAACCGGGCAAAGGGTAAAGGGGCAAGAGATTGCCAACACGCAACTACACTCACAACAAGTTTCAAATCTCGTGTTATATAATGTAAAAACGTTCAAAATTTGGTGTTGAACGTATGGATAAAAGCCGTGGTGGTGCTGGTCGTCGAAATTATGATAATTATAACCACGTAATAAATAACAACTGGTACAATACGATAAATCAAAGCCGTTCGTAAATCCCGAGTGAAACACACAAACAAAATGACACTGTTTGTTGTTAAGTGAAAAAAAATCGGCGATTATGATGAATATCTTGAATCTCAAGTGTTTCTGAATGATTTGAAGATGTCTCGTAACCACAATCGCCACTATTTACCTCGTCGTCGTCAAAATCTGCCAGTCGATCTTCCTCGAATGTAATTGAACTTTCGTCACTGTATACCACTTGGTTTTCACCGGCACTTTCGCTTGTTGCAATAGAAGACATAATAAATGAAAATTCGATTAGTTTTCCTTATATATGAAAAAGAGTACGATAAGAAATAATTTGGCGCGCGCTTGAGGAAAACAATTACGTAATAACCGGGAAAAAATTGGTTAACATCGATAAGAAATAGTTTGTGGCTTTTCTCCACAAATTAGTGGTATGTGATAGGGAACGAGGAAAATAATTTCCTGCGATAAATAAAACGAAAATCTAAATTTGATTTATTATTTTAATTCATTAAAAAATCATATAATACATTTACATTATGCACTGTACAAGAACTTAAAGTATTCCTATGGTAAAAACATGCAGCATTTGTTTTGATTAAATTAGGCGGCGGCGGCGTATTATTAGATACATGCTCCATATTAACAATTTCGTTATTTAAATACGTCTTTAGGAAACGAGCTTTTTGATGACCTTTTACATATATCACACTGGATGAATCGGAAAATCTACGAAGAATCGACGCAACCTCGTTAAGAGATACGTGACCCTCGCAGTATTTAATATGAAAATGATTATCTTCCAGCCATCGAATTTCTTTCTTCATTGCCGGCGATAATTTCTTAAACGGGATGCTGGGCTTAAACACAAAATGAACGGACTTTTTTCCATCGGAAATTGACAGTTCTTTCGGTATAAAACCGTCTGGCGAGTTGCCGAAGCCTTGCACGTCGATAACAATCATGTTGTTGTCTCTCTGTTGACAACGAAATCGCTCTCGATAAATTTTATCTCTGTGTGCACTATCTAAAATGGGGCTAATAATGTTTTCCATGGATAATATTCTTCTTCGAAAACGATCTCGATTTCTCGCCACGTACATCCAGTCACCCCGTCTTGCTAAATTGTAATCAGTTAACCATCTATTCATTATTAATACGTGTTTTTTTTCGGCAAAAGTCACACACAATTTACGACGACGACGACTCATATGATTTTTCTCACGATTCCCGTGAAAGGATTATACTCGACAACGTTATCATGTATAATGAGACACTGGACGCACGTCTCCTCATCAAATGTTTTGCTACTTTCCATCTCCAATTTAATATCGACGGTGGAAGACTTGACCGATTCGTTTTGTTTCGAACAATCAAACACATAAATGGCGCATTCTTTAAACTGATCGTAATTTAATAGAGGTGATATTTGCTCTGCCGTAGTAACTATTTTGAAACATTGCGTACATGCGATACGCGACTATCTATTCGTACCAAATTCCAAATGTAATGAGTCATAGGGGAATTTTTCCGTATTAAGATGGAGGTTAATATTTGTAATGTTCGAATGATCAAATACAGAACTGTCGGCTGTAATGTTATCCTTCCTTTTCTTTTGAAACGCCACGATTACGTAACGAGGTTTGTCTAAACTCGTACTGCTTTTGATGGACCATATGTCTGTCTTTGTTTTTCTCATCGCCGGCAAATTAAACAGTTCCCACTTTCGGAAAGGTATGAAAATTGATTTGCTCTCATTTAACGTTTTTAGCAACACCAATCGCATTTCATCGTTGACCGTAATATGCGGAACGTGCCACTCAACTTTTTCGATCTGAATTTTTGCCGTTTTTGTTCCGATTGAATTGACATAGCAGTTTGCGTCCGTTCGACTCCGCAGCAATACAAGTTCTTGACGTGCGTTTATAATGATCTTTGAATAATCCTCGGCAAATCCTAGCAGAAATTTTAGCAGGATGCATGCGCTAAAACTGTTGCCGAGTAATGTCGGTTGAGTCTTCGCGGGGTGAAACCATCCTGTTATTTGCAACGCTTTGCTTTCGTTGTCGTTGTATGAAAGATAGGCTTTTAGAGCCGATGTAATGCCAGTCTTGGAGCAGCGATCGATCTCTACCCCGTTTAATTCGTATTTTATCTCGTCGAAAAGAAACGCGTAAGCGTTATTTGCAAGACTGCAAGTACCCGTTCCATCGGTAGATTCCGTAAATTTACCCTCTATGTAAATGTAACTATCACATGGAGTCGTATAAATATCCTGATGTTGTATGGGTATTCGAATTTCATCGTTTAAATTAAAAGTACTTATTCTGGGGTAGTAGGTGTGATATTCTTCTTTGATAACGACTTCGTCAAAATTAACTCCTTCGAAAATATTTATCTTTTCCGTAGACGTCGACATTTTTGTTTTTCACTTTCAAGCCTAAGGACTGCAGATATGCGCGGTTCGCTCGTGTTAACACTTTCGAGGAAAGCGAACGAATAAACGAATTCTGTTCTTGTGTTGAAGATATACTACGCTTGTTGTTAAACACTAACCCCATTTTTTCAGTTCTAGTCTAATCACAATTTCTTCACCACGAAAGTTCACCGGATGCCCGTCTTGATCGATTAGCGACAGCGTAATATTATCGATGGATTTTACGTTTACGGGTAGATAAATTATATTTCTCGGTTCGATATTTATAGCGAATCCTGGGCCAACTTGTGGCGCGAATTCAAACAGCGTGTGCGAAAGCGACGTGTCGTAGAAGGCGTCGGTCGTAATATTACACTCTATTCGTATTGTGACGACCTTTATAATTTGCACGGGTAAATCTGAGTCGTGCAGTACGTCAGGCTCCAATATTCTTCGGCTGAATCCCAACATTCGACCAATAGAATCATCGTGATCGAAATTTATACGAAAAACAGATTTAATTTCGCATTTTAACGTGTTATTGTTTGGTTTGAGCGATAAAGTGTGCGATTTTTGTGCATCGTTTGCCAATGGATCGTTCAATATTTTCTGTAAATAATATTCAATGTCCGTGATTTCGTAGGAACCGGACGGAAGTGTCAGTACTTTCTCATCGCCATCGTCCACATAATAAAACTTATTATTACCCGGTTCAACGTTCGGTATGGTATTATACGTGTGAAATCCGACAACACCCAATGCATATTGAGAATCAACTTCTAAAGCAATCGGTGGATAATAGTTTGCAGACAGGACATTTGTCACGCCTTTCAGTGTGAACGTTCGCGACATAACTGATGATAATCGTAAAGAAACTTGAGGCATAAATGTCCACAGTTTACGCTGTTAAACTTTTGCACTCTTTCGTGGTTATAAATTATTGTGCTACCGCTTCTCAAATAACGCGTCAATTCGCGACTCGGTTGTAGATTACCAAAACTGTCGAAGTAATGTACGATGTTGCCGTTCTTGCAATATGCAACCCAGTGGGTGCCGGCACCCTCGACACCATCCAGATTGACGATGGCACATTCCACTTTAAACGGTCGTTTTGGTAAAGTATTTCGCATATACACACCGCGAAAATGAGGAATATTTTTAGAATATTTGATTAGATCACGGTCGGTTAACGCCCTGTGCGGTAGCATCTTTAAAAGTTTTTTGACAGATAAAGCCCCAATCCTTTTCGATACGGGCTCAAATAGAGCCCATCTCCGCTCTTCTTTTTCGTGTCTAAAGTAATGGATTCCATCGACTTATTGTGACGCCGCGACTCTTCCAATTGTTCTCTCGCGTTGCGGGCTTTATTCACAGCTTGAGCGATTCCTGGGGCACCACCTGCCAGACCTCCTAGTGCACTCAAACCGGCGAATAACGGTATGAGAAAAGGTAAAATACCGCCCGTCTTTGGGATGGGAATGACACGCGGAGTTCGAATATATTTTTTCCCACCGGCATTTTTCACGGCCAATTTAGCGGCCGTACGCGCAATTTTCGCACCTTCCTTCAAATCGTGTGATTTGTAATCTTTAAGGGCAAATTTTGTCTTTGCAATTATTGCTTTTCTCAATGCTACTTTATGCTGTCGCTTCTGATGGAGGCGGCGGCGGCGACGACGACGACTTTCTGCATCCACACCCATTCCGAGTTTTCGTTTAACCTTCATACCTGTGGTCACGAGCCAAGCACTTGCCTTTTCACCGGCGGTCGCGTTATTCGATTTCACAACCCTTTCCCAGGCGCGATTTTCAAGCTCCTTGTCTGCCTGATGTCGACTATCTAAATCTTTCGACTGAGAATAAGCAATATCGTGTTCTTTACAGAATCTATCTAGGCGATTTATACCGCGATCGCCACGTTTTAATCTTTCTTGGAGTTTCGTACCAGGTCCACAATACTGATAACCACCCGGTAAATGTAGTTCAAAGGGTAATTTGTTCAAGAGAGAATTAAATACCCCACCTCCGTCTTTCACCTCGTTCCACATCGGAATGAGGGTGCAGTCGTCCAACGGCACAGCACATGTAAGGGCGTGTGCGAGAGAGATCATGCGTTTTATAAAACAAAAGTGTGAATTGCCCGTGTGCAACTTGGATGGGGTTGACGCGTCGAACGCCGCCGGCGTTCGACGAAAACACGGCGTTTTATTGCCAAACACGTGTCGATGTATCATCTGCGGCCCGTCCAATTGCGGAAAGACGAACGCAATGCTAAGTTTGCTTTTCGACGTCAACGGTCTGAAATTCGCCAATGTCTATCTCTATTCGAAGTCTCTCCACCAGCCGAAATATAAACTATTGGAAAATGTCCTAAACGACACACGGAGTGTTAAATATTTTCCGTATAGGGAAAGCTACGATATATTAGATCCGAGCGAAGCAATGGAGAATTCCATATTTATATTTGACGACGTCGCGTGCGACAAACAGGATAAAATTAGAGAGTATTTTAGCATGGGACGACACAAGTCCGTCGACAGTGTTTATCTGTGTCAAAGTTATACGCGAATGCCGAAACATTTAATTAGAGATAATGCAAATCTTCTCGTCCTCTTCAAACAAGACGATTTGAATTTAAGACATGTGTATGACGATCACGTGAATACCGACATGCTATTCGAACAATTTAAATCGTTGTGCGGAGAATGTTGGAAGCAAAAATATGGATTTTTAGTCATTGATAAAGATAGTGAAATTGAGAACGGTAGATATCGTAAGGGTTTCGATACCTTTATCCGTCTATGACACACAACATGCGCTTCAGTACCGTTCGGCCTGTCTGTCGATCTGGCTGTCCACCTGGCTGTCTGTCTGTACAAATGTCAGATCCGAAGATCAAATCGGAAATTATAAAAGCCAGTAGAGCTATTCGCAAAAAATACTTGGCGTTGAAGCTAAACCGTTCTGAAAAATATGACGCGTTGCGCAAAGCATTCACTCCGATTACCGTTCCTTTGGAGGAGCTTGTGAAAACCAACAAGAGAACGACTCCGCCGCTGCCGATATTCAAGAACAAGATGTCATCGTCAATTAAAAAGTCTTCTCCTGATAATGATGGTATGTCGACTCTAAGACGATTGAATAATGAATCTGCTCTCAAACAACCTACATTTTTACAAGACGAATCTGTTCTCGAGTACGATCCGTTTGATGAGGACGAACACGAAGAAATCGACAATGAAAGAACATTGAATACTTTCAGAGAAACGTTTCGTTCGATGAATGAAGCTAATCCTGCAGGAGTTGATCGTTTTCTCGAGCAGTATGATGAGCTGCCCAGAACATATTTACATGGATTACTCTCCGATGCAAGAAATGAATTCGATAGACAATATGGAATCCATTACAATCCCGATTCTGATGCGTGGGCTATCGGTAACAGTGGTGTACAGATTGTGGGGAAGGATTTGATAATTGGCGGCCTACGATATCTTGGAACTCCCGGCTTGTATGAACTTCTATTTAAAAACAATCCTACGGGAGTCACGCGCGTCGATAGAGCGCAATACAAAGATATTCTGGAACGTACAAGTGCGCATAGAAGACGAAACGATCCAAATCAGCAAATTAAGGGGTCCACGAATCGCAAGTATATTAATGTGGTTAAGCCGATATTGAATGAGAAACCGCCGCCGCCGCCGGCTGCGCCACGTACAAGAACCGCTCCGACTCGTTACTCGTGGGGTGAATCCACTAGAATCGGCGAAGGCGTAGTAATTCACGACAACAAACCATTCCGTTACGTTTACTGGGATGACATTAATGAATTGGTCGAAAGACTGCATTTGTTGAAGGCATCGCAAACGGCCGGAAACAAAGATGCACATCATAATGAAATTGTCTCGATTATTGAGGAATTGCGTGAAGCCGGCGTGATCGAGTAAATTACACGATCAGTATCATTATGAGCACCGACAAATTTGGACGGTTTGCAAGCGACCCTTCGTCGTCGTCGTCGGCGACCATCGTTGCATCACAATTAAGATCCAAAGGATGTTCCGAATTTATCGTTAGTTCGGACGGTCGCGTCGTTGACGTTGGAAATAAAATATTTCGAAATATTTCAACCCCAGTCGAAAATTTGGATTCTGCAAATAAAAACTATGTCGATAGTTGTATCGACACACTGCATCGGAAAATACAAGATCATGACGATAAATATTTATTGGTGACGGAGGGACTTTCGAAAAAATTACGCGAGTCCGAAGACGATTTGATATCTTTGAAACAATACGTCGACACGACCGAACAAAACTTGCACAATAAAATTAAACTAATTGTTACAAATACAACGGCATCCATTGATTCGAAGTTATCTTTACGAATAGGAGTTGTCGAATTTGCAATTGGAGATGTCGAACGTGACTTTAAGCAAAATCTTTCTTTTATCGAACGTGACTTTAGGGGCACGCTTGCTGACTTGGAACACAAAATAAATTTAAAATTGACGAACGTTCAACGTGAACTACAGTCGAAAATTAAAGACATTGTTGACACACACGTCGCTATTAAGCGAGACGTAAGCGTTATTATCGATAGTTTGGAACAGCTTAAACTTTTGATCGCTAAAGTCCCCGCCGGAGCTAATTAAAGTGCCGAAATGAGTAGTAATAAACTAAAGCAACAAATTGTGAACGAACTACACAGGCCTGCACGGAGAAAATTTAAACGTCGACGAGTTATAATTAAAGGATTGGATGATTTGTGGCAGGCAGATTTGGCGGAGTTTGGCTTATATGCTCGCGAGAATCGCGGTCACAAATACATTTTAATAGTAATAGACTGCTTTTCGAAATATCTGTGGACCGAAGCCATAAAGAACAAGGGTGCAGTTGAAGTGCAAAATGCCATGCATAGAATATTACGCAAAGTACGATCGCCGAAAAAGTTGCAAACAGATGCCGGTAAAGAATTTTTTAATAAAAACATTGACAGTCTCATGAAGAAATATAATATAAACCACTATAAAACATACAGCGTAATGAAAGCATCTATTGCCGAACGCGTCGTACGAACCGTTAAAGAAAAAATCTACAAAGAATTTAGTTTACGCGGGAAATACAAATGGATCGATGTGTTAAGTCAGGTTACGGCCGTCCACAATAACACCAAACATAGAACGATAAAAATGAAACCATGCGATGTTACTCTCGACAAAGAGGATGCATTGCTTTCTACCGTTTACAATGTCATCAAGATGGTCGGAAAACGATTTTTTAAAGTCGGTGACGTTGTGCGTATTAGTAAATTTAAGGGCGTGTTCGATAAAGGCTATACACCCAATTGGTCTACAGAACTATTTAAAGTGTCAAAACTTCAAATTACAAACCCCGCGTCGTATCTGCTGGAGGACATGGAAGGCAGACCCATCCAAGGTTGTTTTTACAACGAAGAACTTCAGAAGGCTCGCTACGATGACGTTTACTTGGTGGAAAAAGTTCTACGACGCAATAAGAACAAGTTGTATGTCAAGTGGTTGGGATTTCCAAACAACCACAACAGTTGGATAAATTCAAACATAGTTTAAAATTTCTACTTATTGCAAATATATGTATTTTTTTTTAATAAAACACATCTTAAAACATAACGTTTGTTTTTTATTTATTACTTACAGTTATACATTGACATTTGATTATTTTAATAAAGATATAGATTAATAGTATAAATAGATTAACGATTGTCGCGATAGCTGTGATGATGGAAATGTTGACAGACGTTAATTTAAATTTTCTGGAATCGTACGAATAATACACTACCGTTTTCCAATTTGATTCTTTAGACTGATTACGCTTAAAATTGACAAATTTAATTTTATATTCTAAATGTTTTTTGTTGTATCGATCGGCGTTTTGTACACATTTGTACCGTTCACTATCGCTACTTCCAATTTTGTCCATTTGGAGGGGCAGCTGTCGTTTCTTGAGCGGTCATAGTCGATGCAGATGAAGGCGTCTTGAAAATGTCTACCGCGACTGATGTACAGTGTGTTCTCCACGATGATCGAAAATATTAAAATTGTCGTTAGCATTGTTGGAGCCATACTATTAACAGCGATATTCTCCAAGATATGCTTCGCAGTTGGTGCAATAATGTTCGATATTTTTACACGACTTCAAACAATAAGGACCGCTTGCACACGGCCAAAAACCTACCGCACACAGCAGAATCGCAAAGATGTGAGTTTTTGTATTCGCTCTGGATTTGATCCTTATGCTAATAGGTGTATCGCAAAATGTGCACGTCACTTTTTGACTCTTCGGACCGTACGCGGCCGTCGTCTTGTTCTCTTCAACGTTTTCACCTATTGTGAGCATCGAAATCGCATTCCCTACACATGTATATAGGATCAGGTGGGCCGTCGACATGCGTAGAATGTTCGGGTAAATTCCAGTGTTTGTAGCAAGGTAATTTCCGTTCAGCCTGCTTTTTATATTTTTCCGGTAAAATCTGCCACACACTTTGCAAGTAAATGCCGCTCAATTTTTCCACGTAATATTTAGGCAAATATTTCATATCTTCCGCATTAAGTGTTTGTTCGTAATATGCACGAATTGCCCGATCGATCCCATCTAATTGTTCATTTGTTAACATTATTTCAACGATAACTTGTTCAAAATGTCAATCACTTTTTTCATTTGCGAATAAGTTTCGCTCATTTGTCTCTTCACACGTGCAAGTTCTAAGATGTGTGCTTCTAGTCTGGCTCGAAGCATTATAATAACGAAATTTTTGTCGAACCGATGTCTCTTTTTACCATTTCACCATTAACTATCGTCGTTTCTAACATACACTCTCCGTTCTCGGAAAACCACGCACTGTTGTCGCTAGAGATCAATAAATTACGAATGTACGCCGGCACCGTTTCGTTCTCGATCTTATTCTCAGCGACCGATTTTATTATAACAACAGAGGACGTAATTCCTGTATTTGTTTAAATACGTTTTTATTTAAACATATTTGCACACCTCCATACCCTTCAATTTTGCACACGTATTGTGTTCTTGCCTTAAATATGCATGAGAGTCTTAGTTGAAAAATATCTGCTACCGTCACAGATGAAATGATTTCTTCGGCGCGACCAATTTCAGTTGAAACGCACGTCTTGGTGTGTAAATGATCGTTAATCAACTTCTCGTGCTCCCACAACTGATTCCATTCGTACGACGTAAACACTATGCACTTTTGTCTACTTCTTGCTAATTTTATTACCGGTAGATACCCGCGTACTGCACTTAGCCCCGTCGATATTCTATAATTCTTGCGTAGATTGTAACCTTTATCATTAACGAGAAGACGCTCGTTTTGTAAATCTCTTTCGTATGCATCGTACAGATTGGCGAGCATATTAAACTCGGGCGACATTTTGTGACACTGAGAGACAATCGAAACAGATCAACACCTTTTATTTATTCTTCATATCCCCTCCTCTTTCCTCTACTTTTTTCCGGGGCGAATTAATTTTGCTATGAGTTCATAGAGTTGTTCGAAGATATTAATTTTGGGGCAATTTACCCCAAACATTGACACATCTATCTTGTTTGCTCTATTTAATTTCATTGAAAATTCATTATATTCGAAATAATTGTTTCCCTTGAAAAAATAGAGGTAAAGATGTTCTCTTTCAACAGATAACAAAATTTCTCAATAGTAATCATATACGATCTAAAAATCACAATGTTTTCTCGATACGTATTACAAAGAAGGCACTCGATCCGAACGATAACAAACGTATTATTCAATGCGACAAAATATCCACGTTGCCACTTGGTTTCAATGCATAATTTTTTTTTGTGTGTCTGTGTGGGAGTTTTTTTTATGTATTTTTAATTTAAGGTTTTATATTAAAATATATGTATTTATTATTGTTTTTTATTAAATATATGTATTTATAATTTGATGCAATTTATTTTTCAAACCCGTCATATTTATCTCCAATTTTACGTCCGCGGCTTATCTCGTCGCCGGCGCTCGACGCGATTTAACCGCAAAAACATACGGACAACCCCCCCGCGCGCGCCCGCCACACATCTCATCGCTGAGACAGATGGCATAAGGCAGCGACGTCGCGTCATCTCTCTATCAACGCGAACGTCAAGTCTTCTATCTACATCCGAGACTTACGAATGCCATCATACGCTTCTCTCTATCTATCTACCGACGTTTATTAACCACAAACATCCATCCCACATTGCTTTTTTATCTTTCACACGTCAACCACACGTCACACGTGAGAGAGAGTGAGACAGACATCTAGTTTAAAGACCGGATGTCAGATAACCTTACGGAACTTTCAATGAGTTAGAAAGAGACAGACATAGAAAGATACCCATTTCTCTACTACTAACAAATTTAATAATTAATTAGATTAACAAAATATGTACATAGCATTGAACCATAAAACTAGAAATAATTAATCCTATTAGGATATGATAAACGTAAAAGAAAAGTTCCTTCTAAGGAACACGGAGCGCTAGTGGTACACCGATCCAGCAGGTAAGTATAATGGCAACAAACAAAAATATTAAATAATAAACAATAAAGCCTTTGACAGACTACCTCACCTGCTTGAAAGTGCACACACGACTCCTCGTTTATCGGTCTCCCTCCACATGAGGGAACGATACAATTTTTGATACGACGGATAAGATGTAAACCCACAAAGGAAAAGTAAACAAAGGTAAACAATAACATTCTAACCAAGAGATAAATTTGAATTTGAGCCCAAATAAGGTTTTAAATCTTTGACATGCCATCGGCCTATGGCATTACCATCTAAATCCACTAAATCATAGACGAGCTGTGATATAACTTGCTTTACTTGACAAAGAATATATTTTGGAGCAAGCTTTGATGCAAATTTATTAATACTACTTGACAAAACATAATTCTTTTTCCACAATTTATCACCGACGTTATATTTATCAGAAGGTCTTTTTCGTAAATTGTACGAATGTACATTCTTATTATAGGCTAACTCCAATTTATTTCGTACATTTTGATAAACTGCAGGCAGCTTACGAATCTCATCTGCATAATTGTTTCGATCGGATAATATTAATTTTAATTTCTCATCATTTATTGATCCATAAAATGATCCTTTCAGAGCAAGTAAACGTCCAAAATTTAAAAATGAAGGGCTAAATCCTGTGACTTCATGAACGGCGGTGCGTAGAGCGTAACTAATTTTTGGAATTTGAATATCCCATGTTCGATGATCTAGGTTGTCAATGTAGGATCTGATGGCCGTACCAACTACTCTGTTGACACGTTCAGTTGGATTTACTTGTGCGTGATATTTTGCATTAAACCATATCTTCACTTCATACCGTTTCGTACAAGTTCTTTAAATATCTGGCTTCTGAATTGTGTGCCATTATCGCAAATAATTACCTGGGGAGTACCATATACAAGAAATACTTCGTTTTCCATATATTTTACGATGGTGCTGGCAATAGCCTCCTTCATGGGATGCAACAATGTGTACTTCGAAAACCAATCGCATACAACCAACAAATACTGATAACCAGTTTTAGATCGAGGTAAAGGACCAAGAATATCACAAGAAATGTGTTGCCAAGGATAACACACATGTTTTGGTTGCCCCATTAAGCCGGGTCGGCTTGTAGTCAAAATCTTTTGAGAGGAGCAAACGTCACAAGAACGAATGTAACTTTTAACATCGAGGCGCATTTTGGGCCAATAATATAATTCTCTTATTCGTGGCAATGTTTTAAAAACACCAAGGTGAGAAGCAGTAGGTTCGTCATGACAAGATTTAATTGTGTTGATGCGCTGCCCTTTTGGTATAACTAATTTCCAATCAGGTATATTAGAGTGAATATTACAATAACTACGAAAATGCTTATAAAGTAGGTTTTCTTCAATTTTCCACTCGGAATAATTCTGTGGGTTATCTTTGATTTTATTTAACATCCCGGAATACCAATCATCTGTTTCACAATTGTCAGCGTTGATCGCTAACAAGCAAACCTCAAGCGGTGCTCTTAACAATGCATCGGGAACTACATTCAAACGACCCTTTTTATGCTCAATAACCATGTTATACTGTTGTAATTTAATCGCCCACCGTGCCAAGCGTCCAGTTGGATCTTTTAAATTATGAAGCCATAATCAGGAACTGTGGTCTGTTATAACTTTGAAAACTGAACCCTCGATGTAAGGTCGAAATTTTTCAACGCTAAATAATACGGCTAAACACTCTTTTTCCGTGACTGAAAATTTCTTTTCAGAACTAGAAAGGGTGCGGCTTGCATACGCAATGACAACTTCGAATCCCTCATCATTTAATTGTGTAAGGACGCAACCCAATCCTAAATCAGAAGCGTCGCATTGAATAGAGAATTGTTTTTCAAAATCGGGACTTGCAAGTACAGGAGCGGAAATTAGAGCTTCCTTGATGTTTGTGAACGCTGTTTCTGCCTCTGGTGTCCAAGTAATCTTTTGTGATTTTCGACGGCCTTTAATTAGATTTGATATAAGGGCGGTCATTGATGAAAAATGGTGTATAAAGCGACGGTACCATGAACATAAACCGATAAAACGCTTCACCTGCGTAACAGTCTCTGGTTTCGGATATTCTAACATGGCTCGAATTTTATCAGGGCTAGTTCTTAAGCCATCTCTATCAACAATAAAACCTAAGTATTTTAACGAAGGCAAACAAAATTCGCACTTTTCCATATTAACTGTTAAATTAACTCTTCTTAGACGATTGAAAACTTCTAGTAGTATCCTGATATGTTCTTCAAAGGTGGTAGTTGCAATAATAATATCATCGAGATATACAAAAACAAAAGGCTCGAGCTCCGGACCAAACACTGAATCCATTAAACGTTGCTGAGTCTGGGGAGCATTATTTAAGCCGAACGGCATAACCACAAATTCGAACAAACCTCTTCCAGGAATAAGAAATGCAATTTTTTCACAAGATGACGCATGTAATGGAATCTGCCAAAATGCGGACTTGAGATCAATACTGGAAAGAAATCGAGCACCTGATAGCTTTTGTAGAATATGATCAACAAATGGCAAGGGATATGCATCTCGTTTTGTAACGGAGTTCAATTTGCGACCATCAAAACAGAGTCTGTATTCACCATTAGATTTCTTAACAAGAAGTATTGGAGATGCCCAAGGGCTATTTGAGGGACGTATGACACCCAACTCTAACATTTTGTCAAGTTCCTTTGTCAAGTGAGTTAACATATAGGGTGATAATTGATGGTGTCGCTGCTTTATGGGCTCCGTATCACCGGTTTCGATTTTATGAACTAACAAATTCGTACGACCCAATTTAGTACCTGACAACCAAGATAATTGTTTAAATTTATTAATTACTGATTCCAAGAGGAAAATTTTAGTGGAGTTTAATTTAGATCGGTCGTGGATCACACTAACTGTATTAACTGTATTACAAATCTGGTGTTTCAGAATAATTTTTATCTAACGAAATCTTTTTATTGCCAATATAATAACTATTACATTCAAAATCTAATTTTAAATCAAACAAACGACAAAAGTCACTACCTAGGATTAAATTATGGCATATGGAAGGAACCACTAGTACTCGTACTACCTTTGTAATCAAATCAACTTCTAAAGGTAAATCAACGTATCCTATAATAATCTGAGATTTTCCATCTGCTGTAACAATATGGGAATCCCTGTATTGATGAATGTGCAAAGATAACATTCTAATGAGATTTAAAGAACCACCGCCAAGAACAGAGTGATTTGCATCGGAATCCACCAATCCATAATAGATTTATTGAAAACAGAAACTTTTATGTAGGGTCTATTGTCATAGTTCGGCGGAACAAACAAAAGGCTGGATACAGTTTTTCGATGAATGCCAAAGGACCGGTTCCCATTATTTAGTTTTTTGAACATTTTGGGCAAGTAGCTTTTGTAAAGTTGGATTTTCCACATCCGAAACAAAATCGCCCTGAAATGGGTTCTCGACAATCTCGCAACACGTGACCAGATTTCTTACAATTCCAGCAAGTGAACCGAGGGATCGACGTTGCGACAATATTACAGTAACGTTTACTATTCGTAAGAAAATTATTGGTAGGTGTTCGCGGACAAGATAAATCAGGCTCTAGAAATGAATTATTTCTATTGACAAATGATTGAAAGTTTTGTGTAGTAGTTCGTACATTTTCTAGCTTCCGGCATACTTCAGCTAAATGGAAGATAGAGGTAATGTCGACCAAAGCCAACTGGGTTTGAAAATAAGGCAATAAATTCCTTTGAATAACTTTCAGCACAGTAGTTTCTGAAGGTCTTTCAACAAGTCTACTGGCAAGATTTTCTATAACAGCAATAAAAATGGTAACACGTTCAGCAACACCTTGTCTTCTACATCTAATTTCGTCCCAAAGATTTTCATCGTAATCGGCGGGCAAAAAATCTCGCCTGAGAGCAACAATTAAGGAATCCCAGTCATTTACAGAATGTTTAATTGAACGATACCAGATCAATGCCGATCCAGTGAATAAATCTGCGGCGGACTTAAATAAATCTTCTTCAGTTATATTACGTGCTAAACGAAGTTCGTTAATCCTTTCAAGAAATGCATTAACAGAAAACCGTTCTATGTCGCCGTCAAACGTAATTGCCCATTTATAGACGGGGGTCGAAGCAGAGAGAGCAACATGAGAAGTTGTTGGTACAGGAGCTGGAAAAAGATTTTTATACTCAGCTACCTTATCATCTAAGTCAGCTTGGAGAGAAAAAAGTTCGAGACTACTATCATTTTTGAGTTCTAAAATTTTGTCTTTGATTTCAGCTTTAAGATTCGGATACAAACGATTAATTCTACCCCTTACATGAATCAATCTTGAATTAACTCTTTTATAAGCAGTGTTATAATTATCAGAATTAAATTCGGATATTAAATCCTTCAATGACGAAATAGAAGAAGTTAATTCGGCCTTTTCTAAATCAAAATTAATTTCTTTAAGTTGATAATCCAAGTCCGAACGTTGTTTTTCAGTTTCTACTATTTTCCGTAAACCTTTCCGACGCGTATTTATATCTGCTTTGGCATGAAAGCCTCTAAGTCGTAATTCGTAACTAATTTCATGAGAACGTAAATAATTAACGTCCATTTCAAAGTATAATTTAACTAAACTAACATGCACTTAAAATTATAATTTTAAACTATTTGAAATTGAAAAGCGACAACATCCACAACAGAATAAAATGATCTTATCAGTGTTATTGAAATTAAATGATGGCTCTGAACGTTGGACGCCAATTTGTGTTACCCTTTTCTGCGGGCACAAGCACCGGTAGCTGCAACAATCGGAGAGCGGGCCTGAGTTTTAATTTAATTTATTTCTAACACTGTGGGCCAGTCACGAGTGATAAAATGTGGATTGGGGATGTTGTCAAAATTAAAAAAAGACAATTTAACAAATTTAATAATTAATTAGATTAACAAAATATGTACATAGCATTGAACCATAAAACTAGAAATAATTAATCCTATTAGGATATGATAAACGTAGAAGAAAAGTTCCTTCTAAGGAACACGGAGCGCTCGTGGTACACCGATCCAGCAGGTAAGTATAATGGCAACAAACAAAAATATTAAATAATAAACAATAAAGCCTTTGACAGACCACCTCACCTGCTTGAAAGTGCACACACGACTCCTCGTTTATCGGTCTCGCTCCACATGAGGGAACGATACAATTTTTGGAGCGTTCACGCAATCATACATTACAATTTTAACGAATTTTAACGTTACAAGGCGTGGCTTCGGTTGTCTGGGAGTAGGTTGCGGGCGTTGTTGTTGCGGTTGCTTTGGTAGCTGCGTCCAGTTTTGTCGCTGCCTCTGCAGTGGCTGGCTGTTCTTTATTCCTCGATTGCTCATGTCTCTGTGTCCACGCGTTTGTTTTCGGCGGTGCTGCTGCTACGTACGTTGGCTTTGATAAACAGGGCAGTTGATCGAGTTTGCTGGGTGATCGCCTTTGCAGTTGCAGCAGTATGCTTTTGTCGTCCGTGGTTTAGTGCATTCTGGTGTTGGATGCCCTTCGCCATATATGAAACATCTGTATCTTGCGTTGCAATTGGACGTTGCGAGGCCCCACTCCTGGCATCTATGATACTGGACTGCTTTTCTGTTGTTTTCATATTCCTCCCACTTTATTTTGGTGTACAGTACATATTTGCACTTATTACTAAATTTGTCCGTCATGATATTGTCGTCAATTGTTATCAAGAAGAGCGGACTATATGTATTTCGCATTTTCATAACCCTTTTGATTTTTAGTTGGTGCTTCTCGGTAAGTCGCCCTGAAATGGGTTCTCGACAATCTCGCAACACGTGACCAGATTTCTTACAATTCCAGCAAGTGAACCGAGGGATCGACGTTGCGACAATATTACAGTAACGTTTACTATTCGTAAGAAAATTATTGGTAGGTGTTCGCGGACAAGATAAATCAGGCTCTAGAAATGAATTATTTCTATTGACAAATGATTGAAAGTTTTGTGTAGTAGTTCGTACATTTTCTAGCTTCCGGCATACTTCAGCTAAATGGAAGATAGAGGTAATGTCGACCAAAGCCAACTGGGTTTGAAAATAAGGCAATAAATTCCTTTGAATAACTTTCAGCACAGTAGTTTCTGAAGGTCTTTCAACAAGTCTACTGGCAAGATTTTCTATAACAGCAATAAAAATGGTAACACGTTCAGCAACACCTTGTCTTCTACATCTAATTTCGTCCCAAAGATTTTCATCGTAATCGGCGGGCAAAAAATCTCGCCTGAGAGCAACAATTAAGGAATCCCAGTCATTTACAGAATGTTTAATTGAACGATACCAGATCAATGCCGATCCAGTGAATAAATCTGCGGCGGACTTAAATAAATCTTCTTCAGTTATATTACGTGCTAAACGAAGTTCGTTAATCCTTTCAAGAAATGCATTAACAGAAAACCGTTCTATGTCGCCGTCAAACGTAATTGCCCATTTATAGACGGGGGTCGAAGCAGAGAGAGCAACATGAGAAGTTGTTGGTACAGGAGCTGGAAAAAGATTTTTATACTCAGCTACCTTATCATCTAAGTCAGCTTGGAGAGAAAAAAGTTCGAGACTACTATCATTTTTGAGTTCTAAAATTTTGTCTTTGATTTCAGCTTTAAGATTCGGATACAAACGATTAATTCTACCCCTTACATGAATCAATCTTGAATTAACTCTTTTATAAGCAGTGTTATAATTATCAGAATTAAATTCGGATATTAAATCCTTCAATGACGAAATAGAAGAAGTTAATTCGGCCTTTTCTAAATCAAAATTAATTTCTTTAAGTTGATAATCCAAGTCCGAACGTTGTTTTTCAGTTTCTACTATTTTCCGTAAACCTTTCCGACGCGTATTTATATCTGCTTTGGCATGAAAGCCTCTAAGTCGTAATTCGTAACTAATTTCATGAGAACGTAAATAATTAACGTCCATTTCAAAGTATAATTTAACTAAACTAACATGCACTTAAAATTATAATTTTAAACTATTTGAAATTGAAAAGCGACAACATCCACAACAGAATAAAATGATCTTATCAGTGTTATTGAAATTAAATGATGGCTCTGAACGTTGGACGCCAATTTGTGTTACCCTTTTCTGCGGGCACAAGCACCGGTAGCTGCAACAATCGGAGAGCGGGCCTGAGTTTTAATTTAATTTATTTCTAACACTGTGGGCCAGTCACGAGTGATAAAATGTGGATTGGGGATGTTGTCAAAATTAAAAAAAGACAATTTAACAAATTTAATAATTAATTAGATTAACAAAATATGTACATAGCATTGAACCATAAAACTAGAAATAATTAATCCTATTAGGATATGATAAACGTAGAAGAAAAGTTCCTTCTAAGGAACACGGAGCGCTCGTGGTACACCGATCCAGCAGGTAAGTATAATGGCAACAAACAAAAATATTAAATAATAAACAATAAAGCCTTTGACAGACCACCTCACCTGCTTGAAAGTGCACACACGACTCCTCGTTTATCGGTCTCGCTCCACATGAGGGAACGATACAATTTTTGGAGCGTTCACGCAATCATACATTACAATTTTAACGAATTTTAACGTTACAAGGCGTGGCTTCGGTTGTCTGGGAGTAGGTTGCGGGCGTTGTTGTTGCGGTTGCTTTGGTAGCTGCGTCCAGTTTTGTCGCTGCCTCTGCAGTGGCTGGCTGTTCTTTATTCCTCGATTGCTCATGTCTCTGTGTCCACGCGTTTGTTTTCGGCGGTGCTGCTGCTACGTACGTTGGCTTTGATAAACAGGGCAGTTGATCGAGTTTGCTGGGTGATCGCCTTTGCAGTTGCAGCAGTATGCTTTTGTCGTCCGTGGTTTAGTGCATTCTGGTGTTGGATGCCCTTCGCCATATATGAAACATCTGTATCTTGCGTTGCAATTGGACGTTGCGAGGCCCCACTCCTGGCATCTATGATACTGGACTGCTTTTCTGTTGTTTTCATATTCCTCCCACTTTATTTTGGTGTACAGTACATATTTGCACTTATTACTAAATTTGTCCGTCATGATATTGTCGTCAATTGTTATCAAGAAGAGCGGACTATATGTATTTCGCATTTTCATAACCCTTTTGATTTTTAGTTGGTGCTTCTCGGTAAGTTCCTGTTTATGTCATCCATGCCTGTATCCCCGGAGAGACCACGTAGCACGTGTGCCCTCAGTTTTTCACCTGCGGGTGTGCAAGCGTGGTATTCAGCCGTGTTTAAATTTTTCAGTAGGTCATCGTAGTCCACGCGGGTGTGAGTATGGATGCTAACTCGCGAACCAAAGTCAAAGTCAAAGTTTTTTATTTAAAATCAATAGAATACATATTTACAATAAAAAATACATATACAACACATAATTAAAATCCCCTACTCCTATGCGAGCGCTTATTAGGAGGCCCTAAGATAACACACACTAACATTTAATATCAGATCCGGTGCCTCCCTCGATTTGTCAGGGTCGTGTTGTCCGTTCGCCCGTTACGTCTGTTTCGTGTAGTCGGCGGGAAACTCTCAAAAATCCGCCCCGTACATCCTGTTTTTTGGTTCGTTACTTTTGTAGTGTTATGTTAGTCCGTCCTGTCCTCGTAGTACAGGTCCAACGTTTCATAAGGTAGTTTGTGAGTGTCCCTCTACGTGTCTCTGTTCCGTTATGTCTCCTATAAGTGGGTTGTCATGAGTGGCGGTCCACCGGTAAAAGCGTTCCGCCATCTCTTTTATGTACGTCGTCAGTAGCGGCATATCCGCGCTAATTTTGTTTCGGCTTTCCCGAAACGTGTTTTTAAAAACTTTTGTTTTTACTTAACTACGACAATTTGTTTTTTGTTTCAAACTTTATTTTTTTTTATTACAATATTTGTGACAATTTGATTCTTATTTGTAACGCGTAAATTAATATTTTAACTTATTTTAATCGATGATTGATTTAACACAAAGAATCTGCGGTAGAACTTGCGAAAAATGAATCTCGTATGAACGTGTACAATAGCAACGCGAAAAGTAATTGTAATGTAATAAAATATCTTAACGGCGTTTTCGGCACGAAGTGCAGGTGCATTTCTGCGTACGTAATTGTTTCGCTGTACATAACGCCTCCATCCCTAGCTGGAAGACTCGGTGGAACTGAGATCTACCATGCGTCTCTTGTTTCATTCGGTGATGTCATCTCTAGATCGGGCGTTTTCTTATTTCTTTCTTCGTTTCGTTTCTTGATTAATCTTCTTATTATGAAGGCAATCAGACAAATAATTGCAATAAGATAGATTGGGATTTGAAAGTAATAATGACTGTTGTCATGGGTTTTCAATGATACTGGTTGTAAAGAACCTTGTAGTTTTTGAAGTTCATGGAGTTCGTCTAATTGAATATCTTTTAATATGATTTCTTCAAACGAAAGATTTGATTGAATTTGTATATTAGGTAATACAAGGGGTTGTCCGATGAGGGTTTCTTGCGTGTTTGAATAAACATATGTGGAAGTGGAAAATTCACATCCAAGTGGCACTTCGATAAAGAATGTACCTTGTAGAGTACGAAAGTCGTTGTTATACATTTTAAATTGATTTTTTGTGGATTTGGAAATAATCCGATGTAGTGGGCTTCGTTAATTCGTTGCACTAATGTGTGAGAATTTTGGACTGAATGTTGGTTACATTTTGGGATTTTCGATGTTAATGTTAATAATTGTTAAATACAGTCTTCGTCTTCTTCTCTTAAAGTTGTTTCTTCACAGAATTTTCGATCATAGATGTCTTCGCATTCCCTGTCCATATATTGATAAGTGTAATCACTCACTAACAGCTAAGGATGAGTGGGTATTATTGTCGTTTTATTTGGAGTAGGAATGGAATATAAGTGATAAGTTTTATATATTTCTGGATAAGTAAGAGGTATTTGTAATAAAAATACGATTCTATCTCCTGAATAGTAGGCTTTGATTTTTATTATATCGTAATATTTTCTTGGATCGTCTTCTGGATGAAAGAATAATTGATCATCGGGATAGTGTTTGGTTAAAGTTGATATTATATCTTCTAATTCTTCTAGTCCCATGATGCTTGGATGAGGTATTCCCAATTTTGCGAATGTAATTGTGTTTTCTACGTCCATTAGTATATTCTGAATGAGTGACAATATTAAAGTCAATTGATCGTATATTTTTCTTACACGAACATAATCTTGTTGCGACGTTTGTAGTGTTTGTATTGATTCTATAATTATTCCTTGATTGTATTTAATCGATGAAACAGATTTATTAAAATTGTCCATTAATTTCGTAGTTAGCGAAATTTGTTGATTGAGGGTCGTTGTAATTGATTTCTGGTTTTCTTGAAGGTCGTAGATCGCTTGATCATACTTTGCTTCATCTTCTTGATCTAAATTTCCGGTTAATGATTTAAAGATTGTTCCGATTCCGTTAAATAATCCTCTTTTTTCTCTTCTCGTAGTTAGTGTCGGTTTTAGAATTTCGAATTTCTTTATGCAATTTGACAATTGAATTCGTACGGCATTATCGAAGTTTGAGAAAACATCTTCATATTCTCTTTTTACAATTGCGTTAATATATTCATATTGACTTTTAAGGTTTTCGATTTCTTGTCTAATTGGTTGTAAATAGAAATAATGTATGAACGTGTGTGTTCCTGATTTTATTTTTGCGTCGTTTTCTTGATATGGTATTATACCGGGGTTATCTTCGAGTGACGTTAATTTAATTTCATGGATGGGCCAGGTTGAGCGTTGTCATCCTGTAAAGAATTTTTCATGTAAACTTTGGGTCTTTTTAATTGTTGCTTGTGATATATTTTTCGGGGAGTTTCGTATGTAATTACGTTATCCTTTATTAAAATCTCTTTTTGGAATTTCGGATTTGTTTTTCCTGTTTTCGGATGATATTTTCCGGTACACTTCTGTGTTTTCTTCGTATGTTATAGGATTTTCTCTTTTTTCGTTATGTTTATTGGTAGTTTTTTCGTTATTTTCTTGTAGTTTTCTGTGCTGGTTACATCTTCTAATATCGTTCGACATTTAATAATTTTAAATGAAGCGTTCTTAAATGTTCGTTGCAATATTCTGCATATGTTCTGGAAGTGTTCTTCTTGCCGAATATGCAATCCATAGGTTTTTGAAGGTGTTACGTAGTTTTTAAAGAAGTCTATTAAATCTTTTTCTAAGTTGTTTTCAGATAGTCTGACGTGTATTCTTTGTTGCTTTGGTGATATGTGTTCTATCACTGTGCTTACTTTTGGGGTGAAGTAAACAAATTCCATCTTTATCTGATTGAAAAAGTGGTTTAATGGTTTTTCGGATATGGGTATCGTTAATATGGGATCTTCTCTGTTTGTGTGTACTGTTTCTAAGTCCTCTGGGTCTTCTGTTTGACAAATATTTGCGATCATTGAATTTGTTTCAACGTTTTCGTTTTTGTCGTCAAAATTCATATTGAATTGTGCCATATATTTTACGAATGGTATAGTCATTTTCTTTGGAATTTTTATTTGTTTCTTTTGTATGAATTTCTACTCTGGACAGTGCGTCTGCATTTGTGTTAGCTTTTCCTTTTTTATATACGATTTCATAATCGAATTCCACTAATTTTAATCTCCATCTTACTAATCGAGATTGAGGTTCTTTCAAACTGAATAGCCACTGTAGTGGTTTGTGGTCCGTGACTATTTTAAATTTGCGTCCGTATAGGTAGGGTCTAAAATAACGTGTTGCCCAAACTATTGCCAATAGCTCTTTTTCTATCGTGGAATAGTTTTGTTCTGAATTATTTAAAGTTCTTGAGGCATACGATATTGGTTTGTCATTTCCGATGGGTCCTTGTGATAATATGGCTCCAAGTGCAATGTTGCTTGCATCTGTCGTTAATACGAAAGGTTTATTGAAATCTGGATATTGTAGAATAGGGTCGTTTGTAAGTAATGTCTTACAATATTCAAAGCATTTCATAAATGTGGCATCGTGTATTATCTTCGCGTCTTTTTTAGACATGATGTTAAGGGTTTGGTTATTTTTGCGAAATTTTTAATAAATTTTCTATAGTATCCGATAAGTCCTAGGAATCCTTTGATTTGTTTAGTAGTTTTTGGTATTGGATAGTTCATTATCGCTTGAATTTTGTCGGGGTTGGGTTTAACTCCATTTGGGGTGACTATATGTCCGAGGAATTTTACTTCCTTTTGTAAAAATTCTGATTTGTCTAATTGTATTTTTAGACGGGATTCTCTTAATCGTTGGAATACTTTTCTTAAATTTGTGACATGTTCTTGTAATGACGTTGAATAAATTATAATATCGTCCATGTAAACATATTTTATTCTGCAATCCTCTTAATACATTATCCATTACTCTCTGGAATGTGGATGGTGCGTTCTTTAATCCAAACGGCATTCTTCTAAACTCGTAGTGTCCGTTTTCTACGTTAAATGCGGTTTTTTCTATGTCTTCCGGTGCATTTCTATCTGATGAAATCCACTTGCTAGATCTAATGTGGTGAAATATTGACATTTGCCTAGTTTATCGAGTACGTCACAGATATTTGGAATTGGGTATTTGTCGTCTATTGCTCTCTCATTAATTTTCCTATAGTCAATTACTATACGCCATTTTCTTTTGCCTGATGCGTCTTCTTTTTTTGGTACGATCCATACTGGGGATGACCATGGCGAATGACTCGGCCTTATAATTTGTTGGTCTAACATAGCTTGAACTTGATTTTGTAGTTCATTTTTGTGTACAAATGGATATCGGTAAGATTTCGTATATATCGGTATTTCATCGCGAGTTTTTATTTGATATTTAACTTGGTTCGTGAAGCTGAGTGAATCGTTCTCGTATTTGAAAATATCGGAATATTCTTTGCATACTTTTGTTATAGCATTGTACTCTTCATCGTTCATATGGTCTGTTCTTAATAGTTCTTCTATATGATTTTATTCTTCCGAATGATATATGTATTCAGTGTTCTCGGGTATCTGGCAATTAAATTGATTGTAGTTTTTTCGTTATACGTGATTACGTTTAGTGGTTTTGTAATTTTAATTTTGCTGTCCTCATTGAATTTATTATATATTTCGACTAATGCATAACCTTTTTTCGCTGTTGTAATCGTTGCTGGTATTTCACAGTTTTGGATCATTTGTCGTTCTATAAAAATATCTCCATTTAAACTGACTGGTATCTTAGCTTTAATTCCGGTGTTTGCTTCGATTGTGCATTGGAAAATTTCTTTTTGTCCAGTGGTGTAATATTGTATCGGGATAACTGCATTTTCGGTGGTTAATTGATTTGTCCTTAAATCAATTTTCGCCTTTAATAGTTTGAGATTATCTAGTCCGATTAAGGCACTAGACCACGGTGAAAAATATTTTTTTTTCTTCATTTTCTGAAAGATGCATTTGTCAAGAATGCTCTCACCAAATATTTTACAGAAATTCGTCAAATTGATGGAGATACAGCATTTTATGTGAACCGTTGCTAGCGTACGACCGCGCCGAGCGGCAGTCGTACGATTCGTATATATAATATCATTCGATTTGTTCGGTCCCACATATATTTATATTAACAATTAATTAAGTTAGTTTAGATATGCGCAATCCAGTGCAAAATATTCGCTACAATTATTTCGTTTCGACCCTCAGAATATTTTGCATATGAAATTAGTCCCAAATTCACGGATGTCCAGGTACAGATGGTTCGACAGATGCGCCAGCGAACGGTCGGTTCGATTGTTTACATTTATTACTCATTTTTCCAAATTAAAAACCAAAAACTCTTGTACGGTCACGTATGTACAAGACGTTATCTATTTCAATACAATTGCGGCCCGATATTAAGCGCTGAATTCCCCGTTTTACATAAGCCGTCGCGAAACTGCCGCTAATATTGCATCAATACTTTTTAACAATGGTCACATTGGCCTCAGAAATATATTGGAGATATTAGACATCAAAATTGGTGACGCACTCTACCAATATTGTCAAAACATCGACGAGAAACGAATATGCGAAGCCGAGCACGAAGCCGAAAAAAGCACGCATGAGGGTCGTCTTCGTGCAAAACATGGAAAAAATAATGATTCTCTGGACGCTGAAGAGCTGTTGTATGGTCCAGGAATAGCTGACTAAACGTAAGAAACAAGAAAAAATAGACGAAGAAAATTGTTACTTTGTATGTTGAATTATGCTTCAGCAAAACTTTGAACGCGTTTTTCTCGAAAACTACTTTTTCAACCTGGTTGACAGCATATTAGAAAAACTGTACATCCGATTTGCATGCACCAAGTCTTAAACTGTTCGAAAATGTAGTCTCCATGGCACCACGTAGGGATTTTTTTTATAATAAATCTCCTTCTATTTTTTTTTTCATATGAACGATGAAAATTTTTCATAAAAATCGAAAATAAAATTCGCTGGTCCGCTATTTTTTTGTTCTTCTAGATATCAAAATTCCCCTACGTGATGCCATAGACACATATGTCTAGTTTCTAAATATATTTTTATTTTATTTTTTAGATCAGCCGTATGGCTTAATCGCTGTCAACCACCGCGCGCGTCTCCTCTTAGGAGCGGCGTACACCGCAAACTATACTTTAGATTCAAGTATAAAAATTTGTATACAGTCTTCTATATGCATATATTGACAATAAACATTGATGAAATAAATTGCATTCATCATTTGCTTGAAAATAATTATGAAAGATACACCCTCGTACCGCGCACGCACCGTGGTCTGGTGCCTTAATCCGTGAAAGACGTTGTGAAATTTAAATACATGGAATTTCATTGTATTTCGTTGGTTAAATTCCTTAAATGTTGGAATGTCAGAACAGAATTGTTCTTTATTTTCTTGAAATATGGATTTAACAATGAACGGTTCGTAATAAACATTATTGGGATAATATTTTTCTATGACTGATGGGTTTATAAATGATTTTGTTGCGCCTGTATCTAGTAATAGTTTTAATGGTGGTTGCGATATCGTGATGTAAGGTAATTCTTTTTTGTCGGAGTAATTATTTAGTTCTATTATCTCTTCGTGATTTTCTTCCGGTACTTCGTTTTCTTCTGGTTTAGTTTATTTGTTGCTCGTATTGTTCTTCTGGGTATGGATACGAATCTTCTGGTGTTTCAATTTCTTGATCTTCAAAATTTTCGATGTGGAAAATTTCTTGTGACGAAGTTTTGTCTATTTTGCGGGTAGTTCCTTGTAGTTTGAGTACTTATTCCTGACATTGGAGTCGGGTGATTTTGTGGCGGTTTATTCTGTGGTTTCCAGACGTTGAGTTGCGCTGGTTGTTTTCCGAAAACTTGTTTATTCGTAAAGAATTTTTGTGATTGATTTTGTCTTCGTTGTATATTGATTGGTCCGGTTGGGAAAGATTGTCTCGGTTGTTGTTGTTGGTTGTTACCGAATCTTTGAGCTTGGAATTGCTGTTGTCTCTGGAAAGTCTGATTTTGTGGTCTGAAGGTCTGTTGTTGGAAGTTTGCTCCGTTGAACGTGTTTTGAAATGGTCTAACGTTCGTTGTGCATCGTGGGATATTTTGGGGTGGTGCTTTTTTGTAATTCTGTTGACCGTAATCTGCGTTAATTAGGTCTTGTATGTAATTATATGCTTCTTCCATCGACGTTGGTTTCATGATCAATACGGAAGTTCCTAACGGTTTGTTTAATCTCGTGACAAAAGTTCTCAGGGTTTGCTTTGCAAAAAAGTCTCGTTTCGCTGCTTGAGAAGCTTGCGGAGTATTTAAATTAATATTCTGGCATATAATGTGTAATAACGCCATGCATCGTTCGTGAAATTGTAACGGATGTTCGTTCGGTTTCTGTCTGATTTCCATGAGATCTTGAAGTAGACAGTTTTCATCTCGGGGGTCTCCGAATGTGTGTTTTAATTCGCGTTATATGTCGTCCCAGGTAACGAAACCTTTAATTGATACGACGTAGTTTGCTCGACCTTGTAATTTGTTTTTTATGCAATTTAAAATTAGTTCGTTTTGAAATTGGTCCGCTGCTGGATTGTGAACCCAATATCTATTTATTATTAAATTTACCGATGACAGAAATTGCGCTAAATTTTCCTGTTTTCCGTCAAATGTTGGAATAATATCCAGGTGTTTGAAATCGAGTTGTGGGGGTGCCATTATATTCTTTAATGCGTTTACTAAGTAACTTAAAGTGTTGTAGTCTATTTGCGACTGATATTCAAAATCTTAATCTGGTAGCGATTTATTTGTTGAGGAATGACTCATAGGATTGTGAGTGACTTACATTGCGTAGACTAAAGTTGCGATTAACATTTTCTTTGCCTCTAGGACAAGAGATATAACGATATAGGCCCTCTGATTCGTTACAGAATCACCGTAAGGAATCCTATATTTCTCTTTAGTGCCCTTGCTGGTTTTTAAAGTTGAACTGTTTTTTTCTTTTTCTTCTGTTAATCGTTTGTGGATGATTTGTGCGAAGTGGTGACGTCTTGGTCCCTTGGTTTCGGTGGTTCTTCTCGATGAAGCGAGGATAGCCGTTAATTTACAGATGTAAAAATTAATATTCGATATATTAATCCGACTATCCTACCGACTGCGCCAATTTTGTTTCGGCTTTCCTGAAACGTGTTTTTAAAAACTTGTTTTTACTTAACTACGACAATTTGTTTTTTGTTTCAAACTTTATTTTTTTTTATTACAATATTTGTGACAATTTGATTCTTATTTATAACGCGTAAATTAATATTTTAACTTATTTTAATCGACGATTGATTTAACACAAAGAATCTGCGGTAGAACTTGCGAAAAATGAATCTCGTACGAACGTGTACAATAGCAACGCGTGAAGTAATTGTAATAATCTAACTTATTTTAATCGATGATTGATTTAACACAAAGAATCTGCGGTAGAACTATGAATGAATTTCGTATGAACGTGTACAATAGCAACGCGAAAAGTAATTGTAATGTAATAAAATATCTTAAGATTAGTATTTATACGAGCGTTTTTGCTGGTACGGCGTTTTCGGCACGAAGTGCAGGTGCATTTCTGCGTACGTAATTGTTTCGCTGTACATAACTCGCTGCATGTAGGTCACGTATACGTGCGTATCGGTCAGTGTCCAGGGCGAACCTGAGACACTTGTTCTGCGCCACCTGCAGCTTACGCAAGTTGGTGGGAGCTGCTCCGCACCATACAGGTGACGCGTATGTCATCGTTGGTCTTATAATTGCCTTGTAAAGTAAAAGTTTGTTGTCCGTGGTAAGTCTGTTGCTTTTTGAGACCAGTGCGTACACCGATCTCATAGCAGCGTGTCCAAACGTTGTCTTTGTGTATAGTGTGTCCCCTAGATATCTCACTGTCGTTGTTAGAGGTGTTACGATACCATTGACCCTTGTCGAATTCGGTATCGTATATGTTCTGTTTCGTCACGTGAATGTGATGCTTTCACATTTAGTCGGATTCACCGTCAATTTCCAGTCACTGAAGTACCGTTCGAGTTCCCTCATGTGGGTGTCTATTTTCGCGTGTGCAATGCATTCTGAGCTGGATGATACGTATATGGCCATATCGTTGGCGAAGAGGGCGATTGATGTGTAATCATTAGTCGGTATGTCATTAATGTATAATGAGAACTGTTGTGGACCCAAGACTGAGCCTTGGGGCACTCCTGCCCTTATGACATGTTATGATTAACTCTGATTTTGAATTGTCTGTCCTTTAGGTATGAATAGATCAGTCTGATTAATGACATGTATAGTCCGTATTTGATTAATTTATGCATTAGTCCATCTATCCATACCGTGTCAAATGCTTTATGCAGGTCCAGTAGTGTCATTGCCACAACTTGGTTGCGATTAAACGTTTTCCGTATGTCGGTCACAAGTCGCGCCACTTGTTGTACAGTGTCATGTCCGGGTCAGAAACCAAATTACTCGTTTATGAGGAGATCTCGCCTTTCGACTTGATCCATCAGCCGTTTGTTTATTATTGTCTCAGTCACCTTCGAAATGTTGCTGAGGAGGCTAATGTCTGTAACTGTCCGGTTTGTCTCGTTGTTTACCGGATTTGTGAATAAGTATTACTACAGGACTCTTCCAGTGGCTTGGAAAGTGCTGCAGGGACATCGTCGCGTTAATTAGGTACGTCAGTTGTCATTTTCGGGAGATGTTTCTTAGGATCGTATTTTGGATATTGTCGAGTCCCGGAGCTTTGAGCGGGCCTTGCCGCTTGATCACGGTGAAAATTTCTCGTGGGCTCGCTAACTTAATTCTGTTACATGGCGGGTTTTTTGGATGTTGTTGATTTGGCTAAAACGAAGAATTTGGCGTTGTATTTTAATTTCCACTTCGTCACCAAGAAGTTGTCGTCGAAATGTTTGTCGATTTCGGGACGTTCGGTTTTTTGGGGTAACTCGAAAATAAAAGTAGTAGATTTACATTAACGAGCCACCACGATTTATTGCCACACCTGGGGTCTGGCTTCTTATCGAAGAAGGGTTTCGGTACAGATGGTTTCTTATAAGATGGCTTGCGGAGAGCAAGGGCTGGTTTCTTTGTCGAAGCGTCGATCTGTGAATAAAAATGAGTTTCTCGAACTAGTAGCTAGGAGAGAACTGATTTACTACAGATTTTCGGTGCTGTTTTATACGTCTTTTTCTTTACGTTCGTCGGTCAAGTTGAGTCGTGATCGTAGGATTGTCATTGGCTGGTAACACCACCCCTCTCCAATTAGAACGCGACTCGATTTGTGTGGAATTTTTGTGGCGTCGTAATCGTGGCGTGGTGGCGATTTTTTTTTTCAATAAAAATAATAATACAAGAAACTAAAAAAATATATATATACTATATTTATGGTGGGGGTGCACTTAGTGTCACGGGGTGGAGTTCACTTCACTGAGTGTCACGGAGGGGGGTCAGTTCACTGATTGTCACGGGGGGGTTGTTTAGCGTCTTTGCACTGGAGCGGGGCATAGGTCGTTCACGTGGACCTTCGTGGGTTGGTTTAGGCGGTCGATCCACCAGACGCTCGGTACAGCGGCTTCGATGATCCGATGGGGGCCTGTCCACTTCTGGGGAAAATCTCCCTTTCGTGGTGGATGGGCGCGACGTTGAAGGTGGCCGGTGGAAGTCTGGGATCCGCGTATCGATTTCGACACCTGTGTTCATTTCGGTTCATTAGTGCCTGGTGCGTTGACCTCGGTTTTCGTGGTTCGGTAGCCGATGCAGGTCCTGGGTTGGATCGACGGGGTCTGCTTGCCAGTCTTCGGGGCGGGGTAGCTCGTACCCGAGAGCCACGGCAGGGCTCATCCCGGTTGCGGCGTTTTTCCTTGTCCGCAGGTTGAACATTATCCTTGGAAGGGCTGTTTCCCAGGCGGTGGCGTTCCTCCTTTCGAGGTGGATTCGGAGACCCTTCTTGATCTCCTGGTTCCGCCGCTCCACCGGATTTGCCCTGGCGTGGTAGATGCCAGTCGTCCAGTGAACTGCTCCCCAGTTTCCAACCTTAGCGTCCCACGTAATGGACGTGAATTATGGTCCATTCTCGGTAATTATGGATTTCGGGTATCCATAACGAGCGAAGATATTATGTTCCAGGGCGGTGGCTATCGCTTCGGCGCTATTTCCTTTTAAGGGGTACGTTTCGACCCACCGGGTGCAGAAGTCACTTATGACCAGTATATTTCGGTTTACTTGCCTCGTAGGGTCCCATTAGATCCACTGAGATGGCTTCCCATGGTTGTTTGGATTGGTGGGGCCTCAACGGCGCGTTGGCTTGCAGGTGCCCTCGTTTGGCGCGTTGGCAAAGCAAGCACCCACGCACGCACAGTCGGGGAATTTAGTAAGGGAACGAAAACGCCAAGGTAAAGCAACCTGCGTAGCAAAGAGCCCATTATGATGTAGCTGCATCGTACCGAAATATGTAGGCGTGAGGGGTGATAATAAATTCGAAATGTTCGATATAACAGATGCTTCGCTTGCATACGACAATGATTCATGTACTTATAAATGTGTAGTTTGTTGTAGGAGGTTTTTCTTTCAAATTTGCATATATATTTTTCTTAACGTGTATGAATGTGCAATAGTTACGTTATATGGTTTAAGCATTTTATTTAAATTTTCCGATAGATTTGTAATATATGATTCTCTAAATAGTATTCACGATACAAGACAAATGTAATTATAAACATATCTACAAATAGCAATTTTTTATTTTTAGTTTCGTAAAAAGTAATGTTGTGTCGTAAGTGAAAGAAAGCTTACTGCAGTTGAAATTGTTTATTACTGTGAAAGTTGCACGTAACGAATACTACCGAATAGCGGCTATCGTCTGAAGTGTGAGACAGCTATTTTGAAACAAATCTAATTGATTCTTTTACTCCATTTATAAACAAACACAAATTTCCTTATTCATGTGGACATTACACGCTACAGGTTAAAATTAATTTGTTTCATCCTCGATAAATATGACGATAATGAAATAATCCGCACCGCTCGAACGAACGACAGAGTGTAGGTTGTCCTTTTCCCTCTCGTTCCTGTCTTCGTCGTTCGCCCCGTGTTGAATACTATTTAGAGAATCATATATTACAAATCTATCGGAAAATTTAAATAAAATGCTTAAACCATATAACGTAACGATCGCACATTCATACACGTTAAGAAAAATATATATGCAAATTTGAAACAAAAACCTCCTACAACAAACTACACATTTATAATTACATGAATCATTCTCGTATGCAAGCGAAGCATCTGTTATATCGAACATTTCGAATTTATTATCACCCCCCACGCCTACAAAAAAAAACAACCTTTATTTGGCATTTCTAGTTATTCATGTTACATTGTGCCTTTTTATTTTTTAATCGTCCACCTCGTTCTCTCCACTTCACTCCATCTCTTCCACCTTCTCTTCGTTTCGTCCGCTACCTCCCTCTCCAGCCCTCGACTGCTCACCTTTCCTGTAACATGTCAATTTTCTCTCTCAATTACCCTCCTTTTCCTACCCTCAGCCCTCCTCCTTTTTAATTCCCCTAATATCTGTATCCCTTCCCCATTCTCTCCCAATGCCTTCCTCCAATCTCTGCCCTCCCGCTCCTCCTCCTTGCTCCACCCCATTTCTTCACACTCCTCCCACCAATGCTTCCATTCATCTCTTCCCTTCCCGCATGCTTCACATCTTCTGTATTCTTCTCCCATCCAATATTTATTTGCCTTCTCTTCGTTCCCGCATCTATACCTTGCTATTAGCTTCTCTTCGTCCGCCGTTTTACATCCACCCAAATACCTTGGCCTCCTCCCAAATGTCTGTATTGCTCTGTACCTCCCATTGTACCTTGCATCCCGTATCTTCCCTTCTCTTTCCTGCGCTTCCGATTGCTTCCACCTCTCTACCACCTCCTTTTCCACCCATCTCCCCTCTCTTCTCCTCCTTTCCACCTCTACTGTCGACAGCCCCGCCTTCTCATAAAGCCTTATCCTCGCTACTTCCCACCCTGATAACTTTCCTCCCGTCCTCTCCCTCTTGTCTAATTCCTCCAATGCCTTTCTCCCCAGTCTCTCCTCACTCCCCTCTCTCAATTCTAACTCATACCTCAGCATTCTCCTCCCCATCTCTACTGCTAATCTCTCGCACCCCGTCTCCTGTCTTATTATGTAGTCGGGCGTCGATCTTTCCAGACGTAGTTACCTTTTAATCTGCCCTAAGTGTGCCCTCTCCATGCTCTTGTGCTCCTTGCCTCCCCATACTTCTACCCCATACATCAATATGCTTTTCACACATACATCCCATATCTTCTTCGTCTCCTCAAATCCCCCATTTCTCTTACCCCATAGGACGTTTCTTAAACTCGCTTCCGCCTTCCTCGCCTTTTTGCATATATGTCTAATTTGCCCTTCCCTACTGTTATTTTCTCGCAACACATATCCAAGATATACCCACTCCCTCACCTGTTCTATCACCTCCCCTTTCCATTTCAACTGTATCTCCTTTCTCCTCCCTCCTCCTTTCCTGAACACCACTACCTTGGATTTATTTGTGCTCAGCTCGAGCCCCCTCCTGTCCAGGAATCCTTCCAGCCTCCTCACCATCTCCTTCAATCCCTTCTCCGTTTCAGCGAGGATGGCCACGTCGTCCGCAAATGCCAACGTCCATATCTTGCTCCTCCCTAGCTTCACTCCTCCATCCTGCCCTTTCCTCATAACCTCCTCTAGCTGGGCTATATACAAGTTGAACAGTGGCGGGCTCAGAGGGCACCCCTGCCTCAGGCCCCTCGTTGTCCTGAATCTCTCTGTTAACTCCTCCCCCGCTCTTACATTACACCATGTTTCCTCGTATATTTGCCCTACTCTCTTTACCAGCCCTTCCGATATCCCCGCCTTTTCCATGATCTTCCCTAACATTCTTCTATCTACCCTATCAAAAGCTGCTTTAAGGTCGACGAACATGATATACACCCTCCCCCCTTTCCTTGACAATTCCCTCTCTACTATGAAGTTTATCACATACAGGTTGTCCCTCGTCCCTCTACCTCCCCTAAAACCCGCCTGGCCCTCTTGCAGTATCCCCTTTTCCTCCAATTCTGTTTCTAAACGTGCCCCAATCAGTCCTGTGTATATCTTATACCCACATTTAGTAGCGATGTACCCCTATAGTTTTCCGCCTTCCCTTTATCTCCAACCTCCTGGAATTCCTCTCCTCCCCATCCATATATCATTTATCTCCCTCCATGCGCCTTTCCATGCCTCTTCTGGCGCATTTATCCAGCCCTCCGTGTCCACTCCGTCTTCCCCCGCCGCCTTTCCCCTTCTTAGCCTATCCTTTATTTTCATTATTTCCCCCCACTTGAACTCCTCCATGCCCTCTCCTATCCCTCTGTCCCCTCGATCCCCTCCTCTAACCTCCTCCCCCTCTTCTCCTCCCAACATGTTCATGAAATGATCCCTCCATTCCCTCTCCCCGATATTTCCTCCCGCCCTCTCCTTCCCCTTCTTCTTTTTCCTGAGGTACGCCCATATTTCCTGCTCCCCTTTTAGGCCTTGCACTTCCTCTTCATCTCTTAACCTCTGTTCCTTCTTTTTCCTCTCCCACATATCCTTCTGTCTCCCCTTTTCTTCTATATACTCCCCCAATCTGTTTTTCCTTGCCTTGTCTCTGTTAATATTTCTCTTAGCCTCCGCTTCCCTCTCCTGCATTCTTCGTCAAACCATGAACTTTTTCCTTCTCCTTTCCCAATCATCCTTCTTACTATTGCCTTGTTCATCACTCCTGTAATTTCCTCTATACTCTTTCCTCTTCCCCACTCCATCCTCCTTAATTTATTCTGGTACTCCTTTCTCGTTCTCTCGTTCCATAAATTCACCAACCTCCTCTCGTTCACCCCTACCATTTCCTTATTCCAGCCTCCTCCCCATAAGTTCACCTCTATCGGTAAGTGGTCCGATTCCGCTCTGCTTCCCACCCTAAAACCGCTCACCTCCTCACTTGTAACCACCAGATCTATAACTGATCTTGCATTTGGTCCCACGTATGTGAATTCCCCCTCCTCGTCCCCCATCTCTTCCCCATTGAGTATTTCCCAATTCCTTTCCTCTAACCAGTCCATTATGATTTTCCCTTCGCCATTTACTACCTTGTCCTTCGACTTCCTCCCTTTCCTTTCCCCTACCCCTCTCCATTCCTCCAAATTCCTTTCTTCTCCCACTCTTGCGTTCATATCTCACCCGAAAATCATCCTCTCCCCCTCACTCTCCACCAACTCGTCCATTTCCCTCGATACCTGCCTCATCTGTTGGTTACAATATACCGTATATATCCCCAATTTCTCTCCGTTTACCCTTATCGTTCTTCCTTGTATCATCTGCGAGTCGTATCTTCCCTCCTTCACCTCCTCCCATTTGTCTCTCACCCCTGTTATTATTCCACCCTTCGCCCTCCCTCTTTTTCTCTCCCTCTTCGCTCCCCTGCATTTCCATGTATACCCACTGGGCATTTTATCTCTGTACTCCCGCCATGTTCCTATTTCCATCCATGTTTCTGTTAGCCCTATATAGTCAAACCGCTCCATATATTCCCTCAAGTCTGTATTGATACCCCCATCTTCTTTCACCCATTTCTTCCACCCCGCTACGTTCCAGAAACATATTGCCAATGCCTTTTCCTTTTCACTTTGCCTACCTCCCATATGCTACATATTTCGGTACGATGCAGCTACATCATAATGGGCTCTTTGCTACGCAGGTTGCTTTACCTTGGCGTTTTCGTTCCCTTACTGAATTCCTCGACTGTACGTGCGCACGTCATGCTCCAGACGTGGCCAGTAGTATTGACGGAGGATGGCTCTGGTGGTCTCTTCAGCACCGGGGTTTCCTGCCGTCTGGTCGTAATGGAACCAGTAAATCACTTGCTCCTGAAGTTGCAGTGGCACCACGAGTTTTTCGCCGCTGTCGTGCTTCCTTCGAAGGTACTCGTCGTGGATTAGGTACAGCGCGAGAAAAGTTTTGTCCCCCGGATGCAAGGGGCCGGTTCGCTGCAGAGTTTCGTGTTTGGTCATTATTCGATGGACTGCTGGGCTTCCTGGAACAGTCGGCCGGTCAGCGGGCTCCAGTTGGAAGAGAGCTGGGGCGATGACTTCTTCGGTGACGGGCGGCCGAAGTCGTTCCGTGGTTTCCTCCTCGTCCGCGGTGATGTCAGATGGATTCCTAGACAAAGCGTCGGCGAGCTCGTTCTCTCTCCCTGCGCAGTGGATGACTTCTCGAATTTTAAATTATTGCAGAAGGAGGGACCACCTTGTTAGTTTGGACCTGCTGTCCTTAACTTTATCCAGCCATAGCAAGGCGCGACTATCGGTCCGGAGAATAAACGGTTAATCCTCCAGGTACGGCCGATAGCGTTTGCAAGCCCACACCACTGCGAGGCATTCCTGCTCGTTGCAGTGGTACCTTGATTCTGCCGGAGATAGTTTCGCGCTGGCGTAGGAAACGATCCTTCGTCCTTGGGGATTTTCTTGATACAGCACAGCCGCTATCCCCTTTGCACTCGCGTCCATCTGGAGCACGAATTCCTGAGTGAATTTGGGCCGATCAAATTTGAGTGGTTCACCAGTGACCCGTCTGATCTCCTCAAAGGCATCATTAGCGACATTTTTCTCATTTCCACTTTCGCGTGATTTTTATCAAGTCCGTCAGGGGTGCTATTATTTCGGCACATTTTAGGATGTAGGCGCGCAACCAATTAACGATTTCAAGGAAGCTTCGGAGTTCACGCCGCGTTCTCGGCACTGTGGCCGAGCGGATTTTCTCCGCGTGTTCTCGCAGTGGCGTGTTCCCGGTGCTTGTTATATGGTGTCCCAGGTAATCGAGTTGCGATAGCCCAAAATGGCGCACTTTTCGGATGCGCATCAGAGATTATGGCGTTCAAGCCTTTCTAAATCCAGCTGCAGATCGTTAAGATGGTCCTCCATATTGTTTGAATATATGATGATGTCGTCCAAATACACTAGGGCAAACTTCCGCAAAAATCCGGCGAGTACTTCGTGGGTCATCAGTATTAGGAAGGTCGTCGGTGCGTTTTACAGCCCGAACGGCATCACATTAAATTCGTAGGCGGCCCGATCAGGGGTCGTGAAGGCGGTCATTTCTCTCGATGCTTCGTCTATTGGTATCTGCCAATATCCTGCCTTGAGGTCCAGTGTTGTAAAGATCTCAGCCTTGCTCAGATCGCGTAAGACTTCCGGTATTAGGGGTAGGTTCGAGTATTCGTCATGGGTGCTCTTGTTCAGACGGCGGTAGTCCACGCAGAAACGAGGTTTTCCATCCTTCTTTTTCACTATCACAATAGGAGAATTGTAAGCCGACGTGCTTGGCCTAACAACGCTGTTAGCTAACATCTCGACTTGCTCCGAGATTACCTGTTTCTTATCGGGAGAGTAGCGGTAAGGTGATACCTGGACAAGTGCGTGGTCTCTCAGTCGGATTTTATGTTTCGTGGTCGCTGTCGTGGTCTGGCCTTTTCCTTCGGCGAACACCTGGCCGAATTGTTGAAATATTTTGTCCGCGGCTTGGTCAAATGGCGGCGCCAGGCCATGGTCAATCTCAACAATTGGCGGTGTTGTTTTCCAGTGAGGTTGGCACTGGAACCAGTACACGGTTCTTCGGCTCGAGGTACCATAATAGAGGCATCCCCTGCCTACATCCATCACCGCCTTCTGGTTCCTCAGCCAAGTTTGGCCCAGCATTATATCCTCTCCGAGGACTCCGGCGACCAGGACTCGTCACTCATTGGTTCACCAACGATGGTAAATTGGACGGTGGCGATTCCTTCGGTAGTAAAAGTCTTTCCTCCGCCAGACAGTGCCACTGTCGCCTTCCTAGGTCTCAGGTTTTTTTCCAATCCTCCTCGGATGAAATTGCCGCTGGATCCTGTGTTTAGCTGTGCCTTGTATTTTTGTCCGTTGATGGTCACCTCTAGCCTGGGCAGTGGAGATATGCCTTTTTGGTTTATGATCGGGCCGTTGGGCAAGTCCCGGGCGTCGTTCCGTTTCCCTGAATTGCTTGTCTCGCCGCCAGCACCGGACAGTCCCGATTACGATGGTAGTTCGGGCAGTGCCAGCACTTCGGCTGATTTGGAGGTCCGGGGGTTGGTTTTACCGTTGTCTGGGTGGACTTCGGCCGGGTCATCAGGTCTTTTTCGACGCTGCAGGCCACCTTTAGTAGTTCGGTCAGACTTTCTGGTCGATTTCCTCACAGCTGGATTCTGATGCTCGGGTGAAGGCATTCCACCATTTGGACAATCGTCTGCTCTTCCAGGACTTGGGGCTGTAACCGGTCATAGAGCGCGTTTTTCCCAAAGAGGAACGCCTCTGTACCTTTGGGTGTTTTTTGTTGGCCGTCGTAACTGTCCGCGATAAGGCCAGCGGTTTCTTTCGCTCCGTTAAATTTCTCTTCTAGCCTTTCGGCGAAGATTTTCCATATCAGTCGTAGGTAGGCTAATGGGCGGTACCAATCTCTGGCTTAGTCCAGTAACTGGTCCGCGACCAATAACATTCGATCTTCTGGCTCGATTCTGTTTTCCCGAAAATATTTCGCCATGCCCCGCAGGAATGCGCATGGATCTTCTGTCGATATGTTGTTGGTTTGGCTAAAACGGGGAATTTGGGGTAGGATTTGAATTTCCACTTCGGCACTAAGAAGTTTGTCGTCGAATGTTTGTTGAATTCAGGACGTTAGGTTTTTGGGGTAACTCGAAAATAAAAAGTCGTAGATTTACATTAACGAGGCACCAAGATTTATTGACACACGTAGAGAGATTCGTTGCGTTGAGACCTGGGGGTCTGGCTTCGTATCGACGAAGAGGCTTCGATACAGATGGTTTCTTACAAGATGGCTTGCGGAGAGCAAGGGCTGGTTTCTTAGTCGAAGCGTTGATCTGTGAATAAATGAGCTTCTCCGGAGAGAACTGATTTATTACAGATTGTTACGGTCAGATTTTGAAAAAGGTATTTTGTTGATTTATTTGGGAACTAAACGTTTGGTTACGGTTAATTTTTGTTGTACTTTTGTTGTCGTAGTCCTTACCCCTGTAAATTTTCCGCCCGTGCTTTGATCCGCCACTGGCCGCTCAATGTAAAATTTACGGTGGACTTTAACACCGAAATGCGTACGTGTTTGGCGCGCCATTTAATTCATTAAACGTGCTCTAAAAGGATGGAAGATATTGATTGGGGCTTTCGCACTTTAATTTATAGTTTTCCTTTATTAATTATTGTTGCATATTTGATTATCATTAACTTTATATTCGACTTACTTTTCTCCAAACGATCGATTTATCGATATATTTAAGATGCGATTCAGGTGTTATTCGTGAAACGAGTGGTTTGGTTGTTTTTGTCGCACGGTCAGTTAGTCGGAACAATGTTTTTCCGAAAACAGACAGTGTACGATTGGCATCGAGGAAGACCGTTTTGTTTCGTCCCGTCTTGATTTGGCCATTTTTGATATCCGCTGAGGTGATATTTGTGCCGTTCGATTTATCGGATTTATTGGGACTTACAAGAAAAGTTAGTGTCCTTTGGGTGAATCTGGTGTGGAATTTGATTGGAAAAGGCACTAACGTCGATTTATTCGGATATATGGAACTCCTCGTGGTCGGTCGACTGGCTGGTGGAAACCATTACTCGCATCCACGTGCAGTATGTAAGTAGTAAGTGTGCAGTAAGTTATGATTTGGATTTGTTAACGTCGACTATTTGGAAAATATTGTGCCCGATCGTCGAGATTACTTCCCTCAGGATCGTTTAATTCTTCTGGAGCCTTGTGGGGAGGCCGGTCCAATTCATTCGGTCCCGGTTATCGCATGGACTTTGAGTCGCCGTGCGCAAGTTCGGATAGGAACTTCTAGAAGCTGGGTCCCCAACTATTTACCCGCGAAGTATAACGGAGGTCTGTAATCTTGTTTTATTCTTTTTTTATTAACAATCCAAACGGATATTCGAGTCGGCTGAAATTTGCAAGATGCCGAACATTTCTTGTACCAACGTAATAATTTTAAGGTGTGCTATAAATTAAACTTGTTATTGTACTAAGTATTATATAAGATCAAGGAAACAAAATCATTGAGTCACATTGCATATTCGAATATTAATATAGTAAGAACTAATCTTTACTAACCCATTTATGTGGACGTGTAATATAACTTACCCGGCATCGCTTTATCAGTTCCCGTCACCGCGCTGGGGAGCCCTTTTCATTTTCATTTTTTTTTCTTTTGCTGTAAGTTATATAAGCACGGACCACCCGACGCACGTTATATAGTTGAGAGAGTCGCCGATTCGACGGGCGACATAGCCGTTTCGATTGTGCTTATTGTATTTCAGTTTTGTTGTATTATAAAGGGAAATTAAGCCAACTCCAATATACGATTTTACTTTACGGTGGGTTTCTTTTTTTTTAGTTCGCCCTCTCATTTGGATGTCAGTAATTGTATCCGTTATACTTTCGGTCAAGCCACTGTTAGATAATAGACTTTTTTTTGTGTTTGTTTTAAACGTCTTTCTTAGTTGTTTCGGTGGACAGACCATCAGTCCCGACTCTGGCTTGTCGTGCAACTATCTAAAGCCAGTGGCGCCCGGACTTTTTTTTTGAACTATTGAACCTGCGACATCCTCCCACTAGCTAGCTTGGTCGCGCTGTTCTCTATAAGCAGTCGAAACAACGAGAATAATTCCCCCGCACCCCTAAACGATATAAGCGTCGCGATCACTCCCATCTGTCTCCCGAAAGACGGAGACGGTGCACAGGTCGCAACGCACCCGGAAAACAGCGTCGCAAGATTTTCGGTGCCGTTTTATAGGTCTTTTCCCGTAGATGCGCGTGCGTTTTGCGATCTCGTAAACATATTGTTCACAATTTGTAGAACACGTGTGTGTTTTGAAAAATATGTTTTCCTCGAGCGCACGTGTCGTCGTCGGCGCGTGTGCGGCCTACGTTCGTCGGTTAAGTTGAGTCGTGATCGCAGGACAGTGATTGGCTGGTAACACCACCCCTCTCCATTTAGATCGCAACTCGATTTGTGTGGCATTTTTGTGGCTTCGTAGTGGTGGCGTGGTGGCGGTATTGTTACTTTCAAAAATAAAAATAATGGTATAGTCAGAGAATTTAGTATCGTAACGAAAACGCCTAAGGTATAAGCAATCTGCGTACAAAGAGCCCATTATGATGTAGCCGAATCGTACCGAGATATGTAGGCGTGGGGGGTGATAGTAAATTCGAAATGTTCGATATAACAGATGCCTCGCTTGCATACGAATTATAAATGTGTAGTTTGTTGTAGGTTTTTCTTTCAAATTTGCATATATATTTTTCTTAACGTGTATGAATGTGCGATCGTTACGTTATAAGGTTTAAGCATTTTATTTAAATTTCCCGATAGATTTGTAATATATGATTCTCTAAATAGTATTCAACACGGGGCGAACGACGAAGACAGAAACGAGAGGAAAAAGGACAACCTACATTCTGTCGTTCGTTCGAGCGGTGCGATTATTTCTTGTTATCGTCATATTTATCGAGGATGAAACAAATTAGTTTTGTAATTTCGCTTATATAACTTTAAAGGATTAATACAGTTGGGTCTGAAAATTAATTTTAACCTGTAGCGTGTAAAGTGTACATGAATAAGGGAATTTGTGTTTGTTTATAAATGGAGTAAAAAAATCAATTAGATTTGTTTTACAATTGCCGTCTCACATTTCAGACGATAGCCGCTATTCGGTAGTATTCGTTACGTCGACACAACATTACTTTTTACGAAACTAAAAATAAAAAATTGCTACTTGTAGATATGTTTATAATTGCACGTCTTGTATCGTGAGGAGTAAGTCGGCAAATGAAACACTTTCAATGATATTAACGTTTATTGCAACACCGTTTTTGCAAGAAAGTGTTTCGTAAACCAATTTCAAGCAATGAACATTAATATGACAAATGCCATTAAATAAAACCTATTGTGGTGACAAGGCCGTCTTTCTACATACTTACTGTGAAAACTAGAGAAAACATTGTAAAAAACCTAGTTAGGGTATATATTTAGTTCACTACAATACAATTCAAAAAAAGCATAAAAAAGGTCCCTCAAATGGAAAGTCGTTTGTCAAAAATTGCATTGTAAAGAATCAAATATTGGAGTCTTGGAATTTTGCGAGTCTTAACATAAATTCAATATTAAAAGAACTCAATATTACAAATTAATGTCAACGCCACAAAACACTCATTCTGAATAATCTAGCTAAGCAGACTATTAACACAAAAGTACTGGAATGACCAATGTTCAATTCATCGTAAATTATAAAAAAATAACCCAGACATATCTTTAAAAAGATTCGAAATGAATTCAACATTCATTCATTCGACCTCCAAAACAAATACAGTGGTGGTCTTTATTATTCCATTGTGTGAAGATCTTATTCATTCGACGTGTAAGGTAATATTTTTTATTAATGTTTACTTTGTTTTTTTATTATTATGTGACGATATTCTAAGATTTTATTTATTAATATGGAATTTTTACATTCTTATTTATTGTATTGTTATTAAGGTTATTGCCGTATTTATTGTATTTGAATGTTTTATTTAATAAAGGTGTAGGGTAATAATTTGTAATTGTAGTAGGTAATGGGACGGTTTGGCCTGGGAACCAAATCCTGGCTCCTGATTTGTCGAGCCGGCTTAGCGGGGAATTCAAAATTCCGGAAGTTGTCCGATGTGTCGGGAAATTAAACATTCCGGAAGTGGTCCGATGTGGCGGGAAATTCAAAATTCCGGGCGTTTGTCGAATGTAAAAATCGCCCGTAGGTAGGATTTGAACCCTAGCTGTGATGGCAGACCACGCGCTAGCGCCGACTGCTCTAGCGATCGAGCCATCACTGCATTTGTTTTTGAGGTCGAATGAATGAATGTTGAATTCATTTGGAATCTTTTTAAAGATATGTCTGGGTTATTTTTTTATACTTTACGATGATTTGAACATTGGTCATTCTAGTACTTTTGTGTTAATAGGCTGCTTAGCTAGATTATTCAGAATGAGTTTGTAATGTTGAGTTCTTTTAATATTGAATTTATGTTAAGACTCGCAAAATTGCAAGAGTTCAATATTTGATTCTTTACAATGCAATTTTTGACAAACGACTTTCCATTTGAGGGAATTTTTTAATGCTTTTTTTGAATTGTATTGTAGTGAACTAAATATATACCCTAACTAGGTTTTTTACAATGTTTTCCCTAGTTTTCACAGTAAGTATGTAGAAAGACGGCCTTGTCACCGCAATAGGTTTTATTTAATGGCATTTGTCATATTAATGTTCATTGCTTGAAAAGGGTTTACGAAACACTTTCTTGCAAAAACGGTGTTGCAATAAACGTTAATATCACTAAAAGTGCTTCATTTGCCGACTTACTCCTCACGATACAAGACAAGTGCAATTATAAACATATCTACAAGTAGGAATTTTTTATTTTTAATTTCGTAAAAAGTAATGTTGTGTCGACGTAACGAATACTACCGAATAGCGGCTATCGTCTGAAATGTGAGACAGAAATTGTAAAACAGATCTAATTGATTATTTTACTCCATTTATAAACAAACACAAATTCCCTTATTCATTCCCAATTTGAAAGAAAAACCTTCTACAAAAAACTACACATTTATAATTACGTCTCGTATGCAAGCGAAGCATCTGTTATATCGAACATTTCGAATTTACTATCACCCCCCACGCCTACATATCTCGGTACGATTCAGCTACATCATAATGGGCTCTTTGTACGCAGGTTGCTTATACCTTAGGCGTTTTCGTTACGTTGCTAAATTCCCTGACTGTACAATCGGTGCATATATGAAACTATTAAAAAATATTGTGGGAAAACAATAATTTATTTAGCATAAATCTGTCTTGTTCACGTTAAGGTTATGTGCTGTCAAGCGGATGACAATGAATTGCCTACATATTTGCGACATGAAGTTCGTAAGCAACTCACTCCCAAGCCGTTGTAAAATGTTTTTCACAAAATTTATGTATATCTGTTTTATATGCCTACCGATTGTACATATAAAATTAAAATATACCTATATTATGAAAAGTATTACTTCTTCAAAGTTATCAAACCAAACGCATTTAATAGTTTACCAAACGTGACTGGCGGAAGTTCTTTTTAAATATTTACGTTTATGACAATTGTCTTTCTCATGCTTTTGACATGAGCCTTTAAGGTTAAGTAATGATCTGTAACTTTTAGAGATATTTGTTCTTAAACATTTCGTGGGAAAAGAATAACGTAATCTGTCTTGTTCGCGTCAAGGTTATGTGCTGTCAAACGGATGACTTTGCCAACATATCTGATGTGAAGTTCGTAAGCAATTCTCTCCCCAAGCCGTTGTAAAATATATGTTTGACAAAATTTAAGTATATCTGTTTTATATGTCCACCGATTTTTACATTTAAAACCTAAGCCTCTAAATACATATTAACCAAATGTATTTAACAGTTTGCCAAACGTGACCAACGGAAGTTTTTTTTAAATATTTACATTTATTTACGTTCTTATGTTTTTGACACGAGCCTTTAAAGTTAAGCAATGATCTGTAACTTTTTAGGGATCTTAACAACTGCCGAAAAAGTTTCTATTAAAGAAAAACACAAAATTATAAATATATTACATTGATTCATTTACATATAAGCAAATGTATGTCAAAGAAAGCGTTGTCTGAAGAAGACATGAACCAATCAAACTGTAAAGGAGATGTTCTTTGAACAGGGAGTTTGACATTTGTAATGTCACAACAGATTCACGTACACAATTCCGTCCAGTTTTGTATTCCAAAGACATGTATATGCCATAAAATCGTACCTGATCGAATCCAGATGTGTATATTCTCAAACTCTAATCAACACATACTTCTTATAATGTGTAATGTGTCATGGAACACGTTTGACATGTCCACCATATCAGCAACAAAACTCGCAATTTGTTACGATGATTATTAATTTCTTGCTTGTTATACACATTCGATGCATCAGTTTCTGTAATAAATCGTAACTAATCAAATCCACTTCACATTGCAAAACTGAATTCAACCTCCACTACTGTACGTCAAATGTGCGTTTCGACATTTCACATATATGGCTCGTATGTTTTCTGCTTTGGAAAATTCTGTTTGATAATGCATCGAAGATACAACGAATTCAAACTAAGCTCTACTACCTAATTTATCAATTGATCACTCACCGAATATTTAGAATGCGGATTTTGCATGTAGATGTGTAAGTGTTATTATGGAACTCGTTATGTAACTGTAAATGACAGGGTTCTTCGAAGGCGACGTGAACCAACTAACGGCCGGGTCAGTGACTTTGAACTTTACAGAAAGACTACAAATCTTACCTGTTCGAGTGCAAATAAACATCCACAAAAGCTTCTCAATCTACACATAAAGTAGATATTCTTTGAAAAATGCGTCTTGCGCCACACGTTTGACATTGACATTGAAATGTCACAATACATATACATACACAATTCTGTCCAGTTTTGTATCCCAAAGACACGTATAGGCCATAAAATCGTACCTTATCGAATCCAGATGTGTATATTCTCAAACACTAATGAACACACACTTCTCATAATGCGTAATGTGTCGTCGAATACATTTGACATTTGCACCATATCAGCACTGCGGGTGGGGTCTCTGTGGCCTAAATGCCCACTGATCAGGCCCGGACACCTCTTTTTAATCGCGGTTTGTCCAAACTACGCTCGAAAACGACGCCGATGTCTACCGATTGTACACATAAAATTATAATATATCTATTTTATGGATAGTATTACTTCTCCAAGGTTATAAAAGTACATATGTTCTACAGAGTACCCTATTTGCAGTGTATTAATTCTACGTGTTTGAATATTAACCAAATGAATTTCACAATTTAGATTCGGTGTGACAGACATAAATTAATTTATTTTTTTTCTGTTGGTAGTATCCGAAAAATCTCTACCTCATTTTTTTACTATTTACGATTCGGACAGGTGACATACGTTTGGCGTGAGTATTTCAGGTTATATAATTATATTTAGGGATATTTGTTATTAACAATTGCCGAAAAATTACTACACATTGTAATACTGAAGTCAACCTCCACTCTGCACGTCAAATGCGCGTTTGACGTTTGGCGTATACGACTTGTACTTATTTGGTTAATGTATCGAAGATACAACGAAGTCAAACTAAGTTCTACTGTCTAATTAATCAGTAATCAATTGATTACTGACTACGCGCAATTTCCATGTGTATTTGTCACATGGAACTCGTACATAGATCATTATCATTACCAACAATACTCGGCAATCGCTCGTTTCTTCCTGCTCTCCCGCTGCAATTATGTGGCCGTTTCCATTAATTCTTGACAAATTCAAAAACATATTTTTAACGTCCACGAACGTAACTAACTGACAGCGTTGTCTGAACGCTGCGTGAAACAATTAAACGGCTGGGTGAATTTAAAATATTCAGAAAGACGTCAAATCTTACCTGATCGAGTGCAAATAAACATCTATAAATAGAAACTGCCCAAACAATAAACAAGATGTTCTTTGAAAAGAGCATCTTGGGCGTAACATACGTTTGACATTTGAAATGTCACAACACATCCACGTACACAATTCTGTACAGATTATCCCAAAGACACGTATATGCCATAAATTCGTACCTGATCGATTCCACATGTATATATTCTCAAACTCTAATGAACACCCACTTCTTAGAATGTGTAATGTTTCTCATTTGACATTTGCACCATATCAGCATTGCGGGTGGGATCTCTGTGGCCTAAATGGCCGCGAATCGGGCCCGAATATCTATTTCTAAATGCGCCTTGTCCAAACTACGCTCGAAAACGACGCCGACGCGAGTTTAAAGTGCGAATTTTGCAGGTTACCTTTTGACGTATAATCGAGTTCACATGTGCGTCCACAAATTAGTATCACTCACCGAAAAGGAAGTGTACTTGTAATTTCGAATGTATCGTTGATGAACCGGCTCGTTTCAAATTTGTGATGACTTGCGGGAAGCCTGGACTGCTGTTTCAGCGGCCGATATGCGTTGGTTGATAGATTCAAAGTACCTACTTTTGCATCTTCGATTACTCCACCGGCAGGTTCTCGAATGTCCGCGAATCGGTCCCGAACACGTATTTCTAAACGCATTTTGTTCAAACTACGATCGAAACGTTGCAGACACGAGTTTAAAGTGCGAATTTTGCAGGTTACTTTTTGACGTTTAATTTCGTAAAGTCGCTATTCCACGACTCCGTCGGGCCAATCGTAGCGTTCGGCGCAGTAACTTGTACTTTTGCCGCGAAAAATTCGGGCCAACCGTCGCGTTCGACGCTAAGAATTTGAACATTTTCCGCGAAAATTGACCAACGCGATTCGCGCGCCTCTCTCTAAGCCAATGGAATTTGAACGTGCCACATTCCTTGCAGACGAGATTCGTTATCGTGTGGTTATATACAAGTTGACTAGGTAGCTAAGTTTGTGAAAGGGTGATCCGTTTGCGGCAGTTTTTTCCAATGATGCAAGTAATTTTGTCAGTTTTGTATGTGCAAAATTTCAACTTGTAAGGTTCACGCGTTCCCGAGATAGAGTGGCGCCATCTTGTGTCTAGATGACGTACCTTTTGTCATAGTTTACTGTCCAATGTTCCCACTCTGTGAATAACAAATTACATTAAATTTTAGCCTACGCGACGCATGTGTTTCTGCGATAGAATACCACACTATTGATGAACTAAGTTAATGAGTAGACATTTGCATGTTCCAATCAAAGACATGAGAAATGTTTTATGTAAGGTTTTGTTATAATTCAATTGAACTGAAACAAACTTACCCTTATCAGACAGTATTTTACTAACAGTAGATGTACATTTCGACATCTAAGTTGTCATCTTCAGGAGTAAATTTACTACTATAATTCAATTAGATTTATATACACTTTAAATTTTTTCATGTAAGTGGTTTAAAAAAAAATAAAAATATTTACAGTTTTAGCTACAATATGAACTAAGTTTTAACATCTGCTAATGTGTCGAAACAAGTTAACAATTTGAAACTGTAATTTGAACTATCGACGATTTAAATTTTGAATTTTGAAGTGTTGTCATTTCCTAATGAGTCAGATTACGCAAACAATTTTAAACTATTATTAATTTGAACTAAGTTTGATTCATTGCAATCACCAAATTTTTATGTTTTGTGGCGTCATATGGTAAAATTCTCATGATTTTAATATAGGCAACAAGAACATATTCTTGTTGCCTATATTAAAACTAAAGTAAAGTAACTAAAAGTTTTGTTGAAATTATTTGCCAGTTCATTTCTGTATTAGACAAATTGTTTTACTGAAGTTGAAACATTGCTTGTGAAAATAAATAACTGGTACACATAAAATTGTCAATAAGAATCAAGTTTATCAACTGTCAATTAAAATGTTAAATTCTCAAGTGGACAATTTTAATTCATTAAAACAAAATCAAAATGTTAAATTCTCAAGTGGACAATTTTAATTCATTAAAACAAAAAACGCCTTTAACAGAATTACAAAAACATATTTAAAACAACAACATCCTTAAGTCCTGCAGAACTGGACGTTGATAAAAGCAGAATTTATTGGAAATTCAATGCATTTGACATAGCACCGAACACCTTGGCGTGAATATTAAATAAATGTCCCCCGCAATTTTTTACAGGTTTCTACCAGTTATATGTCAAGTGGTTGTACAATCGGTGCACATAGGAAACTGTAAAAAAGATATTACCGAAAAACATTAATTTATTTAGCGTAAATCTATCTTGTTCGCTTCAAGGTTATGTGCTGTCAAACGGATGACATTTAATTGCCAACGCATTTGCAGACATGAAGTTCGTAAGCATTCTCTTCCCAAGCCGATGTAAACTATGTTTTTGACAAGATTGAAGTATATCTGTTTTATATGTCCACCAATTGTACATATAAAATTAAAATATATCTATTATATGAAAAATATTACTTCTCCAATGCTATCAGAGTGCATATGTTCTATAGAGTACTCTATTTGCAGTGCAATAATTCTACAGATTATACTATTTGATCGCCTTTTACATTTAAAAACTAAGTCTGTATGTGTCTAAATGTGCGTTTCGACATTTGACGTATACGATTTTTACGATTTCTACTTTCACAATTCTTTTTATTAATGAATCGAAGATACAACGAATTCAAACTAAGCTCTACAACCTAATTAAGCAATTGATCACTCACCGAATATTTACAATGCGGAATATGTACGTATATTAAGTAAGTCATATGGAAGTTGTACATAGGCAATTATGTAACTGTAACTGACAGCGTTGTCCGAAGGTGGCGTAAATCAATTAAACCGCCGGGTCGGTGATTCTGAACTATACAGAAAGACGCCAAATATTACCTGAACATCCATAAATAACAACTGTCCAAACTACATATAAAGATGATCTTTGAAAAAGGCGTCTTGGGCAGAACACACGTTTGACATTTGAAATGTCACAACACAAACACGTACACAATTCCGTCCAATTTTTGTGTTCCAAAGACACGTATATGCCTTTAAACCGTACCTGACCGTTTCCACATGTGTATATTCTCAAATTTTAATGAACACACACTTCTTATAATCTGTTATAATGTGTCGTCGAACTCATTTGACATTTGGACCATATCAGCACCGCGGGAGGGGTCGCTGTGGTTTAAATGGCCGCGAATCGGGCCTATTTCTAAACTCGTCTTGTCCAAACTATGCTCGAAAAGGACGCCGGCGCGAGTTTAAGGTGCCAATTTTGCAGGTTAAGTTTTGAAGTTTAATCGAGTTTAAATATGCGTCCACAAACTTGCATCGCTCACCTTAAAGGAAATGTACTTGTAATTTCGAATGTATCATTGATGAGCCGGCCCGTTTCACATTTGTAATGACTTGCGGGAAGCCTGCACTGCTGTTTCGTCGGCCGATATGCGTTTGGTTGATAGATTCAAAGTACGTACTTTGCATCTTCGATGACTTCACCGCCAGGGTTCCAAGTGCCCGCGAATCGGTTCCGAACACCTATTTCTAAACGCAGTTTGTCAAACTACGCCCGAAAGCGACGCAGACACATGAGTTTAAAGTGCAAATTTTGCAGGTTACATTTTTGACGTTTAATTTCCGGAAGTCGTCCATTCGACATCTGTGCCGGGCCAATCGTTACGTTCGGCGCCGTAATTCGAACCTTTCGCGCGTGAAATCTGACCAACGCGCTTCACGCGTTAGACCGGCGACCAATGAATCTTGAGAATCCACAATTTTTTTCCGTCAAAGACGAGACATTATCGTGTGGTTATATACAAGTTGACTAGGTAACCAAATTTGTGAAAGGGTGAATTGTGTCAGTTTTGTATGTGCAAAATTTCAACTTGTAAGGTTCACGTGTTCCCGAGATAGAGTGGCGCCATCTTGTGTCAAGATGACGTGCATTTTGTCATAGTTTACTGTCCAATGTTCCCACTATGTGAATAAAATTACACTAAATTTTAGCGTACGCGACCCACGTGTTTCTGAGATAGAATATCGCACTATTGTTGAATTAAGTTAATGAGTAGACATTTGCATGTTCCAATCAAAGACATGAGAATTGTTTTGGGTAACGTTTTGTTATAATTCAATTAGATTTATATACATTTTCGTTTTTTACATTTGAATTTATGTATTAGTGGTTTTAAAAAAAATACTATTGTTTACAGATTTGGCTACAATATGAACTAAGTTTTAACATCTGCTAATGTGTCGCAACAAGTTAACAATTTGAAACTGTAATAAATATGAACTCGCAATGATTTAAATTTTGAACTAAGTGTTGTTATTTGCTAATGAGTCACATTAAGCAAACAATTTTAAACTATTATTAATTTGAAGTTTTATTTTATTTTTAATATTTTTGGTTTTGTAGAATAGTTCTTTAAATTTTTGTCTTTTGTTTCTTTTGGTTCTGGCGTTTTTCTGTTGCAAAATCTATTTTTGTGTTTGTTATAAAACCGTCTGTATTTATAATTTAATAGTGCAAAATTTACAGTTACCAAATTGCTCGTGATATTTGAAGAACATATTCTCGTTGACTATATGAAAACTAAAAGTATTTTTAACTTATTACTTGTAAGCTTATTTCTGTATTAGGCAAATTGTTCTACCGAAGATGAAACATTGCTTGTGAAAGTAAATATCTGATGTACATAAAATTGTCAATATGAATCACGCTTCTCAACGGCCTATGAAAATGTTAAATTGTCATGTGGACAATTTTAATTCGTGAAAAGAAAATTTAAAAACGCCTTTAGCAGAATTACAAACATTTTACAACGACAACGTCCTTAATTGCTGTAGAACTACTTGTTGATAAAACCACAGTTTTTTTTTGCAATTCAATGTCATCAACTTGACATAGAACACAACCTTAGCGCGAACAAAACAGAATCACATTAAATAAATTATTGTTTTCCTGCATTTTTTTACAGTTTTCTACCAATGACAGGTACACTGATTGTACAAGTATTAAATGATCTTTGAACACTGTTATGGCTCAACCGATTGAAATTTGCAAATAGCAGTTAGCCTTTATAATTTTTTTTGCGGTTGGCAAAATCTTGTGCGCGCGAACTAATCGATCGACCAGGTTGATGATTTGTTTGATGGTTAAAACATAACGCCTTAACGTTTGAAATGTCAAATATATTTTACAGCGGCTTCAGGAAATGTCCCTAATTGCCGACTAACTGCTTGTGGTCAGAAGCACAAGTTTATGGGCAACTAAATGTCATCCATTTGACATAGTGCATAACCTTGACGGGAACATTAAATAAATTATTGTTTTCTTTTACAGTTTTCTACTACTTATATGTCAACTGATTGTACAATCGGTGAATATATGAAACTGTCAAAAAATATTGTGGGAAAACAATAATTTATTTAGCGTAAATCTGTCTTGTTCATGTCAAGGTTATGTGCTGTCAATCGGAAAATTGACAATGAATTGCCAACATATCTGCGACATGAAATTCATAAGCAATTCTCTCCCCAAGCCGTTGTAAAACATGTTTCTTACAAAATTTATGTATATCTGTTTTATGTGTCTACCGATTTACATATAAAATTAAAATATATCTATTTTATGAAATAGTATTTTGTGTATCTAGGCCAAAAAGTACTGTTTTTTCGTCCGAGTTTTCTTTACGACCGAGGCGTAGCCGAGGTCGGAAAGCAAACGAGGACGAAAAAACACTTTTTGGCCGTGGTGCACACAAAATTTTTTAGGCGACCCTCATAAAATTTTCAAATTTATTGCAACATTTACTTATAATTTATTGACAGATATGTTTATGTTTTCCTTGTCTACATTCGAAGTTATTTCGGCTTTATAAACAATAATTACCCAATAATCAGTTAAAAAGTCTATCACCAATACGTATTTACTAATGTAAACAAGATGTGCAGTTTGACACTGACGGCAATGTGGTTATTTTTATACAATTTCGGTAACTGTCGGTAGATGGCGCCACCCTATTGCGGACGAAAAATGAAAGCGGACGAAAAACGATTACTTTTCGTCCGCGTTTGACGACTGAAATTTCAATTTTTCGTGTCGGTCGCCTAAAAAAGTATTACTTCTTCAAGTTTGTCAAAGGGCACATGATCTACAGAGTACAATATTTGCAGTGCATTAATTCTACAGATTATGCTATTTGATCGTGTTTTACACTTAAAAACAAAGGCTCTAAATAAATATTAACCAAACCTATTTAATAGTTTGCCAAACGTGGCTGACGGAAGTTCTTTTTAAATATTTACGTTTATGACAATTGACTTTCTCTTGCTTTTGACATGAGCCTTTAATGTTATATAATGATATGTAACTTTTTAGGGATATTTGATCTTAACAATTGCCGAAAAGTTTCCATTAGAAAAAAATTCAAAATTATAATTATATTACATTCATTTATTTACATATAAGTAAAGGTATGTCAAAAGAAGCGTTGTCTGAATTCGGCATGAACCAATTAAACTGTAGAGGAGATGTTCTTTGAACAGGGAGCTCGATGCATCGTGAACTTGAACACGCAATCACACATTTGTAATGTCATAACATATTCACGTACACAATTCCGTCCAGTTTTGTATCTCAAAGACACGTATATACCATAAAATCGTACCTGATCGAATCCAGATGTGTATATTCTCCAACTGTATTGAACACATACTTCTTATAATGGGTATTGTGTAGTCGAACACCTTTGACATTTGCAGCATATCAGCAACAAAACTCGCAGTTTGTAACGACGATTAATAATTTCTTGCTTGTTACACACACTCGATGTATCAGTTTCTGTAATAAATCGTAGCTAATCGAATCCACTACACGTTGCAAAACTGAAGTCAACCTTCACTCTGCACGTCAAATGTGCGTTTGACGTTTGGCGCATACGACCTGTACTTTTCCACTTTTGAAAACTCTGTTTGTTAATCATATCGTATGTTGTATGTTGTATCGAATTCAAACTAAGCTCTACTACCTAATTAATCAATTGATTGAAAATTTACTCACAGAATATTTATAATGCGCAATCGTTAAGATCGTTATGAAACGTCTACATGACTAAACCGATACTAAATTTGCCAACTATACTTGACGATAATTGGTTTTTACCGCTCACGCTGCACTTTTGTAGATGTTTCAATAAATCCTTGGGAAATTCAAAAACGTACACGAATTTGAATGTGACCTTTACCTGAGAACGTTGTCCTAAGGCAGCGTGAACCAATTAAATGATCCGTCCGATGCGTATGAACTGTACAGAAAGACATTACCTTGTACCTGATAGTGTGCAAATAAACATCCAAGAACGTTGGCAAAACACAAGTTTGACATTTGAAATGTCACAACTCATACTTGTACACAATTCTGTTCAGTTTTGTATTCCAAAGGCACGTATATGCCATAAAATCGTACCTGATTGATTTCACATGTGTATATTCTCAAACTCTAATAAACACACACTTATAATGTGTAATGTGTCGTTAAACACATTTGACATTTGCACCATATCAGATACGTGTTTAAAGTACGAATTTTGTACGTTACGTTTTGACGTTTAAATTCCGGAAGTCGTCCATTCGACCTCTGCGTCGGGCCAATCGTCGGGCTCGGTACCATAATTTGAACCTTTGGCAGGCAAAATCTGACCAAGGCGCTTCGCGCATTAGACCGGCGACCAATGAAACTCGAGAACCCAACATTTTTAACCGTCAGTTGCGTACGGACCACAGACGCTAAGATGTGTATAGAGGCGGGTTGACTAGGTAGCTAAGTTTTATGAAAGGGTAGTTCGTTTGCCGTAGTTTTACCAATGATCCGTTTCATTTCTTTCAGCTGTCTGTGCAAAATTTCTTGATAGGTTCACGCGTACCGGATATAGTGTCGCCATTTTGTTTCAAGATGACATGACAGGTGTCATTTTGTCATAATTTATTGCCCAATGTTCCCACTATGTGAATAAAAAATTACACTAAATTTTAGCGTAAGCGACGCACGTGGTTCTGAGACAGAATACCGCAATATTGTTGGACTAAGTTAATGGGTAGACATTTGCATGTTGCAATCAAAGACATGAGAAACTGTTTTATGTAACGATTTGTTATAATTCAATTAGATTTGGCGATTTTGCTGGAATCATAATAGGCTTCAATGAACCGACTTGTTTGGGCAGTGGCGATATCATGTTGAAAATAACACAGCTCAGCAGAAGCTCATCATACTGTAGTTGATCTATAAAAAATTGCAACATATTGCGATAACGTTCGGCATTACTGATATTGGTAAAGAAAATTGACCGAATAATTTTCTTCTGGATACTGCAATCCATATTCCAACTTTCAATGGATGCCTGTTGAAATAAGCCTGGGTTTCCTGCACTCCAAATGCGTCCTAATTAATTAAGTGAATTGTTTTAAGTAGTTATTTCTGTGGCATTTTTTTATTTAATTTGAATTAAGCTTTATTTCAAAGGCGTTACACTATTAACAATTGGAGACTATATTAATTTGAACTAAGTTTTTCTTTTTTAGAAATGTGTGAATTTTTAAGCTTGCATCAAATGACAGTGCGATAGCTATATTTGAGTTTTGTTACCATTACTTTTGTTGTTTTCAGTCACCTTCGTGGCTCATGAAGTCCTCACACGGTTATTCATAAATTGATAAGTTCAATTATTGTAAAAAGAATACTATTTGAATTAATTTTTATCTATCAAAGCTCCATCAAATTTCGACGACCTAATTAGTTAAAATTAATCAAATTTTTTTCACCAAATTAACCACAAATCATGTAATTTGCAAGTACAAAATTATCTCGAACTGTGACATGATTGAAATACTCATAAAATTGGCCATTATTAGTTTTTTGCCGCTAGCAGTTTCTGCAAAATCTTCCGTCCGGGAATGCCAACCGTGATATTTAACTGACAGCAATTTAAAATATTTTAAAATATTTACGTTTGTGACAATTGACTTAATAATGCGATTGACATAATCATTTAAGGTTACGTAATGATTTGTAACGTTTTAGGGATATTTGTTCGTAACAGTTTTGTGGGAAAATAATAACTTATTTAGTCCAAATCTGTCTTGTTCGCGTCAAGGTTATGTGCGGCCAAACGAATGACATTGAATTGCCAACATATCCGCAGACGTGAAGTTCGTAAGCAGTTCTCTCCCCAAGCCGTTGTGAAATATGTTTTTGACAAAATTTAAGTGTATCAGTTTCATGTCCACCGATTGTACATATAAAATTAAAATATTACTGTTTTATGAAAAGTGTTACTTGTTGAAGGTTATCAAAGTGCATATGTTTTACAGAGTACACTATTTGCAGTGTATTAGTTCTACGTGTTTCAATATTAACCAAACGAAGTTCACAATTTAGATTCGGTGTGACAGACAAAAAATAATTATTAGTTTTTTGCCGTTGGCAGTATCCGTAAAATCTCTACCTCATTTTTTTATATTTACGATTCGGACAGGTGACATACGTTTGGCATGAGTATTTCAGGTTATATAATTATATTTAGGGTTATTTGTTATTAACAATTGCCGAAAAAGTACTACACATTGTAATACTGAAGTCAACCTCCACTCTGCACGTCAAATGCGCGTTTGACATATACGATTTTTATTTCTTTGCTTTTGAAAACCCTGCTTGTTAATGTATCGAAGATACAACGAATCCAAACAAAGTTATACTGTCTAATTAATCCATTGATTACTCACTACGCGCAATTTGCATGTGTATTTGTAAGTCACATGGAAATCGTACATAGATCATTATCATTACCAACAATACTTGGCAATCGTTCGTTTCTTGCTGCTCTCTCGCTGCAATTATGTGGCCGTTTCCATTAATTCTTGACAAATTCAAAAACATTTTTTTAACGTCCACGAACGTAACTAACTGACAGCGTTGTCCGAAAGCTGCGTGAAACAATTAAACGGCCTGGCCGGTGAATTTAAACTATACAGAAAGACGTCAAATCTTACCTGATCGAGTGCAAATAAACATCTATAAATAGAAACTGTCCAAACAATAAAGGAAAAGGGCATCTTGGGTGTAACACACATTTGACATTCGAAATGTCACAACACATCCACGTACACAATTCTGTCTAGATTTGTATCCCAAAGACATCTATATGCCATAAAATCGTATCTGATCGGCATTTTTTTATCAGTTATTTAATTTTTGAACTAAATTATTTCAAAGGCGTTACACTAATAACAATTGGAAACTATAAAATATTTGAACTAAGTTTTTCTTTTTTAGAAATGTGTGAATTTTCATGCTTGCATCAAAGGACAGTGCGATAGCTATATTTGGGTTTTGTTACCATTACTTTTCTTGTTTTCAGTCAACTTCGTGGCTCATGAAGTCCTCACACGGTTATTCATAAATGGATACGTTTAATTATTGTGAAAAGAATACTATTTGAATTAATTTTTATGTATCAAAGCTCCATCTGATTGAAACTAAGTTCGACGACCTACTTAGTTATAATTAACCAATTTTTTTCACGAAATTAACCACAAATCATGTAATTTGCAAGTACAAAATTATCTCGGAACGGTGACATGATTGAAATTTGCAAATAATACTTGACCATTATTAGTTTTTTGTCGCTGTCAGTTTCCGCAAAATCTTCCGTACGGGAATGCCAACCGGGATATTTGACTGAAAGCAATTTAAAATATTTTAAAATATTTACGTTTGTGACAATTGACTTAATAATGCGATTGACATAATCATTTAAGGTTAAGTAATGATTTTTAACTTTTTAGGAATATTTGTTCTTCAAAATTTTGTGGGAAAACAATAACATATTTAGCGTAAATGTCTTATTCGCGTCAAGGTTATGTAGTGTCAAACGGATGACATTGAACTGTCAACATATCCGCAGACGTGAAATTCGTGAGCAGTTCGTTCCCCAAGCCGTTGTAAAATATGTTACAAAATTTAAGTATATCAGTTTCATGTCCACCGATTGTACTTATAAAATTAAAATATTACTGTTACGTGTACGGACTTGCAGGAAGCCTGCACTGCTGTTTCGTCGGCCGATATGAGTATGGTTGATAGATTCAAAGTACGTACTTTGCATCTTCGATGACTTCACCGGCAGGATTCCAAGTGCCCGCGAATGGGTCCAGAACACCTATTTCTAAACGCACTTTGTTCAAACTACGCTCGAAAACGACACAGACGCACGAGTTTAAAGTGCGAATTTTGCAGGTTACGTTTTTGTCGTTTAATTGCCGGAAATCGTCCATTCGAGCTCTGCGCCGGGCCAATCGTGGCGTCCGGCGCCGTAATTCGAACCTTTCGCGTGTGGAATCTGACCAACGCGCTCCGCGCGTTACACCGGCGACCAATGAATCTTGACAATCCAGCATTTTTTTCCGTCAAAGACGAGACGTTATCGTGTTATATATAGCAGTTTGATTAGAGAAGCTAAGTTTGTGAAAGTGTGGTCCGTTTGCGGCAGTTTTTTCCAATGATGCAAGTAATTGTGTCAGTTTTGTATGTGCAAAATTTCAACTTGCAAGGTTCGCGCGTTCCCGAGATAGAGTGGCGCCATCTTGTGTCAAGATGGCGTGCATTTTGTCATAGTTTATTGTTCAAAGTTCCCACTATGTCAATAAAAAAATACACTAAATTTTAGCCTAAGCGAAGCACGTGTTTCTGAGAGAGAATACCGCAATGTGAATCAAGCTTCTCAATTGTTAAATTGACAATGTTAATTCGTGAAAACAAAATTATAATATACCTTTAATATAATTGCAACAACATATTTTACAATGACAACGTAAGTTATTGCAGAACTTGACATAGAACATAACCTTAAATAAATTATTGTTTTCCCGTAATTTTTTTACAGTTTTCTACCTACTGTATGTTCACGTATAAAATTGGCAAAAAATATTGTGGGAATATTGTGTCTAACGGATTGAATTGCCAATAAAAATGTATTTTTAGGGACATGCAGTTGCCAGTAATTCACTCCTCAAGTCACATGACATAAAATTGTGAATAAACTGTGTATTTTGTGACATGAAGTTTTTCAGCCAATTAGGGATATTCTCGCCTCACGTTTTTCCAATGCTGTTACAGGTATCTTTAAAGTTGGTTTGCACAAAGTTGTCAATTTGACAATTTAAAATTTTGGATGAAATGCACGTTTGACAAGTATTCTAAAGAGCGGCCTATTTGAAGTTTGGTTTAAAAATTTATATTTATCTGTCAAAGCTACGTCTGATTCATTCTATAACGTAATTTATTAATTTATTAAAGCCGTCTCACCTAATTAATCACAAAATACGCAATTTGCAAGTATTATATGATCTTGGAATGCTAATGACTTAACTGGTTGAAATTTGCAGTTAGCCATTATTATTAGTTTTTTTGCGGTTGGCAAAATCTTGTCGCCGCGTTAGTGACGCGGCGCGCGAGCTAATCGATCAACCAGATTAATGAATTTGTTTGACATCGGCGACGTCGCGCCTTGACGTTTGAAACGTCAGAAATATTTTACAACGGCAATGAATTTCCTACATATCTGCGACATGAAGTGCGTAAGCAATTCACTCCCCAAGCGTTGTAAAATTTATCTGTTTTATATGTATACCGATTGTACGCTTCTATTCAAAAGAAAAGCGTACACTTTCATTGTTTCATAATGTAAATGGGATAATTTTCAGACTGTTTCTATAGTTGTCTTAAAAAAAATTTGAAATTATGTCACTGTCAGTGTAGAAAATGAATGGGAAGCTTTATCCGAAAATGAAGATTTAGCACACAATCTTGTTCACTCTATGCCTACAAGATTAAACGAAGTAATTGCAAGAAATTTTGCTATGACCAAATACTAATTTAAGTAAGTTCTGTTAAACAATACATGTGTTACCTATTGTTGAACTTTTCTTTAGTTCAATGTTACCAAGTAACAGTTAGAAAAAGCCCCGCTTACTTTAACGAAATATTGCCAAAATCGTGCATAACAGTTGTACGCTTTTCTTTTGAATAGAAGTGTACATATAAAATTAAAATATACCTATTATTTCTACAAGGTTATCAAAGTACACACATTCTACAGAGTACATTATTTCCAGTGCAATAATTCTACAGATTATATATTTGATCGTGTTTTACATTTAACAACGCCTCTAAATAAATAACAACCAAACGCATTTAATAGTTTTCCAAACGTAACTGACATTAAGCAAACGATTTGAAATAAGTTTGAATGTGCACCACCACTATCATTGACTATACATGCATCGATTCTTTTTTCAATGTTGTCAAAGATAGCTGTTCTTCCGTTATTATTTGCTCAGCACCTTCTATCACGTCTTTTAATTCATCCAGTTTGTGTAATCGATAGTGATAAATTGTATTGTTAAAATAACCAAATAGTAAATAATCCACAGTAGTAAGATCTGGCGATCTTGCTGGAATCATAATAGGTTTCAATGAACCGACATGTATGGGCAGTGGCGATATCATGTTGAATGTTGTAGTTGCTTTATAAAAATTTGCAACATATTACGATAACGTTCGGCACTAACGCTATAGTTGAAGGAAATTGGCCAGATAATTTTCTATTGGATACTGCAATCCATATTCCAACTTTCAATTGATGCCTGTTGACATACGCCATGCTTTCCTGCACTTCAAATACGTCCTAATTAACACACGCTTATTCATAAATTTGCTACGTTCACGTTCAATTATTGTAAAAAGAATACTATTTCAATTAATTTTTATCTATCAAAGCTCCATCTGATTGAAACTAAGTTCGACTATAATTAATCATTTTTTTTTTACCAAATTAACCACTAATCATGTAATTTGCAAGTACAAAATTATCTCGGAACGCTGACAGATTGAAATTTGCAAATAATAATTGGCCATTATTACTTTTTTGCCGTTGGCAGTTTCCGCAAAATCTTGGAACATGAAAAACGTCCGGGAATGCCAACCGTGATATTTAAAGTGTTTACCTTTGTGACAATTAATTTTATTACAATTCAATTGACAAAATCATTTAAGGTTAAGTAATGATTTGTAACTTTTTATTTGTTCTTAAAAAAATTGTAGGAAAACAATAACGTAATTGGCGAAAATCTGTCATGTTCGCGTCAAGGTTATGTGCTGTCAAACGTATGACGCCATATCTGACGTGAAGTTCGTAAGCAATTCTCTCCCCAAGCCGTTGTAAAATATGATTTTGACAAAGTTTAAGTATATCAGTTTTATATGTCCGTTTTTCGCCGCTCTAGCTGCACTTGTGTAGCTGTTTCCATAAATTCTTGGCTAATTCAAAAACATGCACGAAGTTAGAACGTGACATTTACCTGGTCGTTGTCCGAAGGCGGCCTGAATCAATTAAACGGTCTGTCCGATGAATTTGAAGTGTACAGAAAGACGTTACCTTGTACCTGATCGAGTGCAAATAAACATCCATAAATAAAAACTGCCCAAACTATAAAGAAGATGCTCTTTAAACAGAGCGCTCAATGCGTCGTTTGACATTTGAAATGTCACAACTCATACATGTACACAATTCCATCCAGTTTTGTATACCATAAAGACGTATATGCCATAAAATCATACCTGATCGAATCCACATGCGTATATTCAAAACTCTAATGAACATACACTTCTTATAATGTGTAATGTATCGTCGAACACATTTGACATTTGCACCATATCAGCACTGCGGGAGGGGTCTATGTGGCCTAATGGCCGCGAATTGGGCCCGAACACATATTTCTGAACGCGCCTTGTCCAAACTACGCTCGAAAACGACGGCGATGCGACTTTAAAGTGCGAATTTTTCAGGTTACCTTTTGACGTTTAATAGAGTTTAAATATGCCTCCACAAAGTTGTATCACCCACCGTAAAGAAAATGTACTTGTAATTTCGAATGTATCATTGACGAACCGGCTAGTTTCACATTTGTAATGACTTGTGGGAAGCCTGCACTGCTCTTTCATCGGCCTATGTGCGTTGCGTGATGGATTCAAAGTACGTACTTTTGCATCTTCGATGACTTCACCGGCAGGACCCCGAATACCCGCGAATCGGTCCCGAACACCTATTTCAAAACGCACTTTGTTCAAAGTACCCTCGAAAACGACGCCGTCGCGAGTTTAAGGTACGAATTTTGCAGGTTAATTGTTTGACGTTTAATATCCGGAAGTCCTCCATTCGACCTCTTCGTCGGGCCAATCGCAGCGTTCTGCGCCGTAATTCGAACCTTTCGCGCGCAAAATCGGACCAAGGCGCTTCGCGCGATAGACCGGCGACCAATGGAATCCTCAAGTCCAGCATTTTTAACCGTCAGTTGCGTACGGATGCGAGACGTTATCGTGTGGTTATATGGAAGTTGACCTCAAGTGCACAGCAGGTAAAAAACGCACGTAACGGCGATATCGGTTTAGTTATCCGAAACGCTTATGGCCATACCGGTTCTAAAGCGTTCTTTTTAACTTACTGGCCACTGTGACAGTAGCGTCACAAAACTACAGAAATGCACCCTTGCCAGCCTTTATTTATTGCATGTGTTTTGCTTCTAAATATGTTAGACTAAACAGCAATATCAATTAGTCATTTTGATAAGCAAATTTTGGTAACTGCATTTGAAAATTATTATGTGAGCATACATGTGCTACATATCTACAGGGTCATTCCTAAATGGCGCATTTCCTCAAATTACGTGGTAGGGGACCGTTAATGCAGCCTGAGAAAAGTGTAAAGTCTCCAATAAATTAACGCACCACTTTGAAATTTTGAGATAACTAAACAATTATCACAAAAACGTAAAAATTGATATTCAGAATTTAATAACTTAAGGATTAAAAAAATTTAATTGCTCCAGCAATTTAATAACTATTTAAAGTTTATTCAAACTTTAAATATTACAAAATCTAACATTTTCAAAAAAAAATTAATTTAATATCGTGTGTTTCCCCCTCTGCTGCGAATAACAGCTTCACACCGACGTGGCAGACTCTCTATTAATCTTGTTATCGCCCCCTGATCTATTACGTCCCATGTTTCTAGTATTCGTTCTTGTAGCTCACCAATAATAGCTGAAGGTGACATAAGAGTTCTATAGGATTCAGGTTGGACTTCTTGATGGCCATTTCATGACCTGAATACCCACTTGATCAAAGTATTCTCTCACTATTCTAGCAATGTGTGGTTTAGCATTATCTTGCATTAATATAAAATCATCGCCAATATAGGGAGCATACGGTACGACGTGGTTCTATGATTTCCGTGATGTATTGATGACTATTCAGTGAACCTTCATTTATCACCTGCAAGTCTGTGTGAGCCGTTTAAGACATGCCACCCCATACCATTATTGATCCGCCACTAAAAGCTTTCGTCGTCGAAACACTCTCACACGTCTATCATTGTTAAACAGACAAAATTTGGACTCGTCTGCGAACAAGACACGAGCCCATTCGGCGTTAGTCCAGTTGACGTGATCTCTGGCAAATTCTAATCTTATTCGGTGATGTTCTGCCGTTAAGACTGGACCTGTGGCTGGAAATCTAGGGTGCAAGTCATTTGCAGTAAGATGCTTTCTAACCGTTTCTATACTAACTTGCACATTATGTATGTTTACAAGCTGGATTTGTAAACATCTTGAGGTAGTAAATCTCTCATGTAAAGCACGGAGTAGCAAAAAAACGATCTTCCAGGGCGGTTGTTTTGCGGGGCCTTCCTTGTCCTGGCCTTCTTTGGTTCGAATTTGTTTCTCGGAAACGGTGGATAACACGAGAGATTGTTGAATGGCAAACACCAAGTCTTTGGGCAATGTTTCGGTAACTCAATCCTTAATCGGCTAATGTTACTGCCTGGTCACAGTCATCACGACTTAAATTGTGTGAAACACGGTTCATCGTTTGAAAATAATGTTGTTCAGTTCAGAACGCCACAGCATGCCGTCAATTAGACAGAAGTCTAATAGATAAACGAAAATACCTGTCTTCTGTCGTTTATGCGTTATCTTGGTTGATGTACATAATTTTTCATAAAACAGTAATGGTGTGTTAATTTATTGGAGAAGTGTATATCTGATTTTGTAAAATAAAATTATAAAATCATTACTCGTTACATGTATGAATGAAACATTTTTTAATATAGTAAGTCTATGAATTGAATCTTTCAATTTAAAATATTTATGTGTGTGTGATAAATAATCCAAGACGTGTGACTAAGACAGGTGTTTTTATTGTAAGGATGCAAAAAACGCGTTTTTCTGTTCCGGCCGACGCACGTATGTACCGCAACTCAGCGCGTAGATAAAAGTAAATGTGCGCTTAGAATCACGAATCGACTTTACGTTGACAGTAAAATACAAATACATATTCCTTCCCAACAAAATTAAGACATTTTAGAGAAATAAATAACAACCTAAATTTATGATCCACACTTTGCACCGTTCGTAGTCGTTATTTGGAAAACTAAACAGAGACACTCCAGGCGTAGAATATTTGCTTTTTCCACAAAACATAACGTAACTGCATTTGTTACGTGCCATTTCCAGAACGACCGCTTCGATAGACCGGCCCTGGTCACAAAAAACAGATGTGTTTACGCGTTGGCAATATTACTACAACGTTACCGTCTCTGTCTCTGTTTCCTACGATCGATATTCAGAGCATTATTTGCGCCGCACGTCCAACATAAATTCGTCATCGCGTATTCAACTTCATTACCGTAGTTCTTATACACGTCGTCTTTAACTGTCTAGAAAATTTAGCATGCATAATACGCTAACACTACTCTTTTGTAGCGTCACACCAAAAGCGGGATCTTTTTAGGAGTGCGCCATCTATTTTTCACGTCAAAAATATGCCATTATTTTGGAGTACATTGATGCGACATCTTATTAGTTATTCATGTATGGTTAGGGTTTTTGTGCCCGTTTAGTATAGATTTTACCACTTGTGGCTCTTACTGTTAGGGGTGAATTTTTCGCCAAAGCTGTCTCTCCAGGGTATTTGGAAAGCACTCAAATAGCACATAATTAGAACGATAACCAGATCTTTCCTTTCCATTTTTTTTAGATGGGAGGGTGCTAACTTGACATCAAATTAGCACTACCAGTTTTCAAATTTGATTTTTTTTATCACCACGACCGCGAGCACAAAATTCGCGATTGCGGCACATAAAGAGCATATAATTCCTTCATAGTCAAATTTGGATTTTGAGTTTGTGGGGGTGCCACCTTGACAGACCTTTGTAAGACACATAATCTAGTATTTTTAATTTCTTGAAAATAATTTAACAATTTAATATTAAGTGCATCCCATTTTTATGCCATTAATAAATTATTGTAATGAATGAATTTTGTTTATTGGTTAAAATTAATTTAACATTGGTGTCTATATATCATATATATTTAATTATTGTTAGTTTTAAAATTGTTAACAAAAGCAATACGTTCATGGAGTAAGAATGTGAATAAAGTTATTTAGAATTCAATATCTTTAACTTATATAAGAGTATATTCGAGATACAGAAAAAGGTTATAAGAGTAAACCATTACTTATTGTTTATATGTGCACAATTTGAAATCGAACGAATTACATGAAAGTATATAATTTTCATTGGTAAACCAAAAATGTGCCACGGAAGCGAAAATCATATGGGTAGAACTTTTAAGAAAGAATCAAACTACTAAATACTTGACCTGTTTAGAGTAATTTAATTAATATTCGGTATTCATGTTGGTTGTGAGTAGTGGGTATTTGCCAATTCATAAACCTCCTCCTGGAACAATGTAGGTCAAGGTCAAGGTCACACTGAGTGACCATGACCTTGACCTATATTTTTCCAGGAGGAGGTTTATGAATTGGCAAATCAAGGTCGAGCGTGACCTTGACCTTGATATTCATCGTTCCAGGAGGAGGTTTATGAATTGACAAATCCTGGTTGGATCTAGAAAAATGTTCAGCCCCCCCACCCAAAAATATCGTTTATAAGCGTGAACGGTATTGCAGTAAAAAGTGTAGTCGCTTGACATAAAGTCGAAGCAGCAGTGTCCTTGGAGTTATAATTGCTGATCGTTGAAGAATTACAAGTAAGTTGTACATTATATTACAATAGAATTAGTTCAAATTTTGAATATGTATGTGTAGTGGCAACATCAAAGCATCACACTTCCATCCAAACCAACAACCTTCATCCGAAGAGAAGTCCTACAATTGATGGGGATGACCGTTCGAAAAAGATGAGAAAAATCGTCAAAGCACAAAACACCGTACGTATATCGCAAGTCATTGGAGAAGATTCAAGCTATGAAGGTGATTTAAATAATTTTGTATTAACACACGCTTTCAACGAAAATGGTGTAGTAACGAGAAGAGAGGAAAGTGGAAATCTCCCCGAAAATGTTCAACGATGGAATAGAGGCCCCCTCTATTCAGAGACAATATATTTTATAAATAAGAGTCGCACGAAGTGGGTTACAGTTGGGTTATGTTCGGAAATGTTCTTCGAACCCGTTGTGAGAATAATGGGGAAAGGTCAATGTATCACTTTTAGGAGCTGGATTGGCAAAACATTTTGAGCTATAAAACATCCATAACAAGCAGCTTTGGATCTCGTGCACCATCTCAATTAACGTTGTGCGGTATAAACATATCATGTGAGTGGATAGAAAATTCTCGAAAGATATTAAAATTGGAGAGAAACGCGGAATGCGTGTATTTGGCATATGATTCGCTGCATGAATTGCTGGCAGATGTTATAACTAGTCGAATGGAGATGTTAAAAAGTTTGGAGTACAGGAATTACTATGATGACGGGATTAGGGCAGTATGTTCAATGTCTGGTGAAATGAAGCAGAATGTGCTAGCTGTCATGAATGGTGTAAATAGTGAGCAAACGTGCATCACGAAAGAACTCTTAATATATGGAACTGATAAAATATTGTGGGATATCGATTTGTATAATTTAATTAACAAGTAAATGAAAAGTGTAACATTTAATGTAGAAAATAACATAACGCATATAATGTACACATGGGCGTACGCGTACAGGCAGTCCAGGTTCAATAAGTGGGAGGAGCAGTATTTGGACAATATACGATTTAGGGATAGAATTAAGATGTTAGAATGTAAATTAAAACCATACTTAACCATAGAATTTAGGAAGAAAATTTACACCGAAAGATGTACGTAAATGTAACATATGGAACAATTGTAATTGCACATCACTGCGTCAACTTTTCATTGAAAGTATATATGTATATAAATAAATGTTCATACTGAGGGAGAAGCGTTTCATTTCACGTCCATCGTTAAGGTAGTAAATGTATGAAAGTGTGATAGCGCAACGAAATGTAATATAATGGAAACCGAAAAGTGGAAACAGTCGACGACGAATTGTCGAAAGAAATGGTCGCGGTTTGATTAACAAATTGATAGACAAGTTACCTGTGGAATTACACATACCAGGATATCAGTTTTGTGGTCCCGGTACAAAGCTAGCGAAAAGATTAGCGCGAGGTGATCGAGGAGTGAATAAATTAGATGAAGCTTGTAAGAAACACGATATCGCATACGGCACGACGTCCGATTTGGTCAGTAGACACGCAGCCGATAGGGAATTGTATAAGGCGGCAAAGGAGCGATTTCTAAGCAAAGACGCTGGTATAGGGGAAAGAGTAGCATCCGGCACTGTAGCCGCCGCTATGAAAACAAAAACCGCGCTCGGTATGGGGGTTGGTAAACGACGTGTGAAGTCAAAAACAAGAAGGATGTCTGCCAAAAAAGGGAGGAAGCGCGGGGGCAGTTGTCTTTTCCAAAGGCAATGAAGATAGCGCGTCAAGCAATAACACGCAGTGGAACAAGAACTTTATTTCAACATGCTAAAATGGCTCACAAAGCGTTGAGAAAGGTGGGTAGAAAAATCCGCAAGCCGCGCGGAAGGGTCATAAAGATTCCCAAGACGGGTGGCTCACTGCCATTCATTCCCTTATTCGCAGCATTGGGAGCCTTGGGATCCCTCGGCGGTGACGCAGCTGCCATCGCGAAAGCGGTAACGGGTGCAAAAGCTGCAAGAGATCAACTGCAAGAAGCAGAACGACATAACCGCACAATGGAAGCAAAAGCTGTGGGGGGCGGTTTTTACATTAAACCGTATAAACAAGGGTGTGGGTTATATTTAAGTAATCAGACAAAAAACTGATGAATTTACCGCATCATCCATTAACGAATCTCGAATTGACAAAGTATGCACGAATGCTGAAAATACCGTACTTTCGTGGGATATATATGCGGAACAAACTACCAAAGAAGATAAGGAAACGAGAAAGCGGAATAATAAATTTGGATGATGCGGACGGACGGGGTACCCATTGGGTTGCATATAAGAAGCAAGGTAAACATATATCATATTTCGATATTTAGTTACGGTGATTTGAGACCTCCAGTTGAAATGGAACGATATTTGTTATCGAATGATAGGACGGACATCATAAATTACAATTATCGCAGATATCAAAAGGAGACGGACGTCAATTGTGGACAATTGTGTCTGCAGTTTTTAACTAATATAACGGGTGAAATTTAACGTACAGCCGTAGTACAACAGCAATGGATCGACAGGCTAGTTCATCCTATACGTTCACATTAACGGGTAAATCATCCGATTTATCCTGTAATTTTAATCCACCAATTCTTTTAAACGAATCACGTAATTACGAGTTGGCCCTCTTAAATTTCGACTCATTTAATTCCATCGCAAACGTTGACGAAAGTAATAATTTATTTTATTACTTAGCTTACGGACTATTATTATCACCCATCGAGATACCGGTGGGAACGTACGACGTGGACGACATAGCAGCATACCTTACGAAAGAAGCGTCAAGAAGAGATAATGGTTTCGTCTTAAAAATACGCGGGAATCATAACACACATAAGACCACCGTAAGCAGTTCCCGACAGCTCGACTTCACTCTACCTCGCAGCGTCGGTTCTTTGTTAGGGTTTACGCGACGGAAGATTCAAGCAAACACAGAAGTGGAATCGGATAATATCGTGAACATAAACAAAGTAAACGCATTGCAAATATATTGCAATTTGATCAAAGGCTCTTACAACAACGGGCAACCGGACCACGTCTTGTATCAGTTTTTCCCGAACGTTCCAGCAGGATTCAAAATTATCGAGAGTCCGCCACAACCTATTTATTTACCTGTAACAGGTAATACCATCAGTACGCTCACAGTACGCCTCTTAGACCAAGATGGTGAATTTCCGAGGAGAGGAAGTAACGATCAGACTACATTTGCGATCAACAGAGTAAAACGATGGGAATAGTGTACGACGATCGAAAGATACGAACGAATGATCGCTGGAAGATGGGGCTAGTGTATGATGACGGAAAGCAAAGGTATAAAGGTAAACTGAAGCGGCGGGTAATCGACAGTGCGAAACGATCAATCGGACGGTTAACACGCCCGAATCGAAACTTCTTGAAAAATTTGGGTTATAAGGTGACGAAATAAATGGATATATTAAACGTAACAGACAAAATAAAGATCGACAATTCTATAGTGAGCTATGAATTCCATTCACATCAACCATTCGGCTCCACAAGTTTCGACAACAACGATGAAATTAGAATATCCGTGCCGGAAATTGACAATTACACGTTACCCAGCGAAAGTTGTTTGTACGTAGAAGGTAGTATACGCAAGATCGGGACGGACTGTAGTGTGACGAAAGATGTCAGCACAACTGCGCAGCTTATTAACAACCCGATCGCGTACATGTTCAGCGACATACGTTATCTAATAAACGGTGTGCAAGTAGATTCCGTACAAAACGTTGGAGTTACGTCATGCATGAAAGGTTATTTCTCATTCAGTTCAAGCGATATCTTGAAATTGGAGAACGCAGACTGGAGTGTGGAAAGTGACGTGAGCGATCCGAAGAAACGAGGAATCATAAAAGGAACCGCAAGTTGTCTTGACAGCAAGGGAAATTTTGGTGTGAGCGTTCCACTGAATACGTTGCTGGGTGTTGCGGAAGACTTTAAGAAGATTTTGATGAACATACGGCAAGAGCTGGTATTGGTTCGCAATAACGATGATAGTGACGTAATCGTCAACAGCGCGGAGGAAAAATTGAAGTTAGTCATCGATAAAATAGTTTGGAGGGTGCCACACGTAGCAGTAGGACTTCGAGAACAAGTAGCCTTGACTAAGTTATCGGGACGGAATGTTGACATGCACATCCCGTTCAGAAGTTGGGAAATCCACGAATATCCATCCATACCCAGAAGTATGAAACAGTCATGGTCAGTAAAAACCGCTCCGCAACTCGAAACACCAAGATTTATAATTATCGGTTTCCAAACGGGGAAGAAGGGGAAAATGAAAGAAAACATGTCGAAATTTGATAACATCGGTCTAACAAATATGACAGTGTTTTTAAACGGAGAACGGTACCCGTATGATAATTTGAACATCGACTTTGAAAGCAATCATGTTGCGGTGTTGTACGACATGTACGCACGCTTCCAACACTCGTATTATTACAAGTCAAACGAACCGTTATTGTCACCCAGTCAATTTGCCGCAAACGCACCATTGATCGGAATAGATTGTAGCTATCAAGCAGAAGCCATGCATAAAAGTGGGGTGGAAATAAGGATTGAATATAGTACAAAGGTACAAATACCGGACGGAACAACCGCCTATTGCTTGATATTGCATGACAAGGCTTTCCAGTATTCCCCACTCACGAAGATCGTCAAACAGTTCACCTGAATATAAGGTGATACAGCGTTGGAATGTTACCAGTATCCGTACACGCAGCCGTCGAACGAATGTCACAATGGATCGTGCGAAAATACCATATGTAATTTTGGATATCCAAGGCTTTATGGTTAACGATGAAGAATTCATGCCGAAGGAATTGGCGTCGTACGACAGCAACAACCGCATCAGTCACTACGTGTTCCAACCAAGTCACAGTTTTGCATTGCTGCCAAGGAAGCTTCGCAACACAGCGAATTGGGTCATGAACCATCACCACTGCATCGATTGGGATGATGGATCCGTACCGACGTCCCACTTCGACAACATCGTTCGATATCTAACGCGTAATGTCCAGAAGGTATACGTGAAAGGGCGCGAGAAGGTAAAATATATACAAAATATTGTTCCAACACGCATCATCGAAGTAGACGAACAGGTCGGAAAGCTATCGACAGGATCCCCATGTGTACATTTCACAGGGGTAGAGCAAGTATGTGCGCCCTCTCGAATGTGCACTATCTCAATACCATTGTGCGGAGAAGACTCACACCAGTGGAAGAAGAATTAGAGAGGGGAGATTTGGAGTAATAAAGAAGGAATCATCAATTCACTTGATCAGTTCCCGGTGGCGATGGAGCGAATTGTTCGTTTCTTAGACGTGTTCGGTTTTTCATCATTCATGTCACAAAAAAGTTATCAGATATGTCGAAGATATGAGGTAGACGGATCATTCGGAAATATTTCATCTACGGATTTAAAGTATATCCCGCTGACGTATTACATCGAACGGGGGAAGCCTCGAGATTTGGAAAGCGTTTGGATGCGGTTGCCACGGTCATATCGAAAGAACGTCGAATTGCAGATGAGCCTTCCGTGTTTCGAGCATCATAACAATGAAGGATGGGGAACGCACAACGATGGACCTACACCTTCCAAAAATAAATGTATTGTATGTAAATATAAGGGGCGTTAATAAAACATTTTTTGAATTTTTTTTTCAATTATTTAATTTTTTTAATTTTTTTAATATTTTGAATTTTTGTTCCCCAATTTTAACCATTTTTTTTAAATTTTCAATTTTTTTAAATTTTTTACTTTAAGAAAATATATATATAAATTTTAATCAAATGACCTTGAATTAAGCCTTCGGGAACTTTATTTTCGTCTGGTGATCTTGAATGTAGACGATCTTTTTGTCAAATGACCTTGAATTTGGCCTTCGCAAAGCTGGTTCTAGCAATGATGTATGCTGACCTTGACCCTGATCAGTCATTCAACCCGACTCATGGTCGTGGCCATGAGCGTCATCGGTGAAGGTCAAGGTCAGTATGTGGGTATTTAAAGGTGTTTTCCTCCAATTTTATGAGTCAGTTCTATTGCAATCTCTACACCAGACGGACCGTTTCTAAAAGTTGTGTAGTCTTTCGTTAGTTCTAGTGATTGTGTAGTGAATTACAAAGGTAAGTTTTCTAACACTGTTTAATTGTCTCCCATGCCCCTCATCGGGAGTTGTTATTCAACGAACTATAACGCAATCTTGTTTTACAGACCACAAGTTAAGTTCGCATTGTGGGAACAATATATTATTTTAAGAAGTAAGTAATTGAATTCTCATTTGGATGTTATATGTGTCAAGTTATGTGTTTTAGGATAGAAAATTTAAGTGTTCAACCCCTTCGCAGATCCAAGTTTGATTTCAACTATCTCTATTATTCAGCAGAAAGTTATAACTTTTATATAATTACATTTATTAATTATATTAATGTTAAAATGTCTGTGAATAAGTACCTTATGAAAATTAGTTGAATTGAGTGTGTCATTCTCTTCAAATATAATGCTAACAGTCGTTTTTCGATTTACAGAGCACTTCACATATTCGGTTTTAATTCTTAATCACCCTGGTTGCAGCAACGAACAGTAAGTTTGACTTTGAGTAATCGTTATGTAACTAATTATATTATGATTCTTTGTGATAAAGATGTCGCAGAAATCACCCTCCATCTTCACATTCCCGTCTGAATGGTGCGTTACCGCGGAGGATGATTTCGACGCCCTCGATTTGGACGCGTTAGAAAAATTATTGTTTACGAACATCCCCGCGCCAGGTTTTTCCGAAATAAAAACTAACGAACAGGAGGTCGAACATAAAATTGAAGCATCGTCGCGGTCAACATGTACACCCCCACAGCGTGTGGCTGTACGATCTACATCGGCTGATGTATGTGCTGGCCGCCGAAGCCCAATTTTACGTTCGAGCTCCCCCGCAAGCAGCAAACTTTTATCTTCTCAACAACGTGCTGTGAAACGAAAATTGTCCGGTTCCGAGCACGTTATTGAGAATACCGTCGGCATATCCCAAGAGGTATTGATCGAACAAAGTTGCGCATCCAATACGGAAAAAATTAAAATTTTATTTAACGTATGTATTAAACCCGCACCACGCTCTTCTTGCCCTTCTTTACGGGCTTTACTAACGGCACCGCGAAATGAAACGCTTCGCACACATTACAGAGCTCTTCCACCACCCACGTCAAGATTTACACGAAAGGTGCACCTTAACGTTGGGAAACCACCAATGTCACCACCCTTTGTACAACATGTAACATCGAGGGTGCCACCAAACAGCGTTAAAGTTGACGTGTATGCTCCCTCGACGTCGAAGATTTACGTCGAAGATTTTCCAACCTTCCACGTCTGGAGCTCCATCCATCAACATTAACGCGCATGTTGGTGCCCCTTCGAGGTTACACGTTGTTCGCGACCCCCAAAACGTCAACGTTGATGAGCGTACCCTCTCGACGTCTACTGAGGTCGGACCTTGCACGTCGAGGGGTGAATCCAAGACCGTGAACGTTGACGCCACCACTCATTTCGTTCACCGCTCAACGTCACCGGTGACATCAGCGAATATGAATGCTGACACATCGTTGACGTTGAAAGCTGACTCGCTCCCTCTACCGACGCGCAAAGTGACGATCGCATCGCTGGCGAACTTGCCGCTACCAAAGCCACCATTCGGACCATGATACAAGAAAAATTACATCATTTGAAAGATTTATTGCGTGAATACCACACATTTAAAAAATTATGCGGTTGGGTAGAGAATCCTGCTGTACGTAGTGGTTTAACTGCTTCAATCGCTGAGGTGGAGGCATTTCTTACTAAATTGTCTTAGCTTCCGGCAAAATTTTAAGTTTTTCCTTTTGTTGCCACGTTATCCGTTTCATGTTCTTTGTTTTTTTGTTTCAGTGGAAAATCTGAGAAGTCTGTCGCTAGGAGTTGTTAATTCCACCATCGCTAATAAGCGTTACGTGTTAAAGCTAGTGGGCGTGCTACCGATCGCACTCCTACTAGAGTTAGTACACCGGTGGACAGACGACTGCTGGAGGCAGATTGAGAAATGCGGGCGCTCAATTATTTGGGATGATGTACAACCCCTGCTGATCACAGATGTCTTACCGCCCGTGGAAAATTTCGGTAAGAAAATGTCACATCGCACGATCGCGAAAATTTTCCACAGCATCCCAAATGATTGGGCGGTCGAGGCATGTTTCCCTGAAGATACATATTATCTTGTAAGTTTCTTCTACTATGAAAGTAAATTTGGTAATTTATGTCGCAGATGTAATCGACACCTACATATTGCACTGCGGAAGCCTGGTACCATTGTTTTAAACAAACGTTGCTGGTGTGCCATGTGTGTACGCAGAGCTTTATTTACAGTGCATGTTCTGGATGAAAGGGAAGTGTTTGACGCAACCACTTCAGACATGGATGTAAATGAATGAGTCAGTGCAATATTTAGGATTTGTAGACATTATGAGGTAGTGTGATCACACAGAAACTTACACGGTAGTATATATCCGACTTCTCTTTGCCTATAACTTTCATTTTACCCCATCATTTTAAGTTCTAGATTAAGTTGTATATATCTGTTTATATCATTGATTATAGAATTATTATACATATATATATATATATATATATATATATATATATATATATATTATTGATTGTAGCATAGTAATTACGTGTAAAATTGTGACAAACCAGATGTATAAATGTCTGTTAACGTTTCATATTTTTGACGAGAACGTCGAATACACATATTTTACCATAAATCTACACTTACCCTGTGTTTGCGAAAGAGTTCGAAATATATGTGCAGTAGTTGTGCTTTCGCAGTACGCACCGCTTCAGCAACCACTTAAGGATATCTCGAAACAATTAGGTGCAATAAATTTATTAACAGTTGTCACGCAACATCGTCAGCCGAAAACAGAGCAGGGAGAATTCGGTTGGCCCATGTCCGAAATAGATAGTGCTCATGATACGTTGGGACATATGAAAGGTGCAAGTCCGTTTCAGATTGAAAAAGTGAAGCGTCGGCGCACTTCGACACCCAAAAAATCGTCGGGTCAAGCTCAATCGTTTCGTCCCGATGATGAGCTAGCCGATTACCAAGCCGGCGCTTCATCGCTTCGTCACGATGATGAGCCAGTCGATGACCAAGCCAGTTTATCTCCTCCGAAACGGAAGGCGCTGGTCTCCTTTCTACGCGACGAGGAGCTCTTCGAAGGACAGCGGACACCTAGTGCGACTTCATCTACGAGAAGGATTGGCTCAGAAGCTGGATGCTACCGCCATTCGCGAGGCTTTAGCACAATTTGATCCACTAGCTCGTGATTACGTTGCAGGATTAACACTGAATCTTGACGATGAGTATGATCAACAGTACGGTATCCGTGCGACCACGGACGGTTTTTACATCGGGAAAAGTCCGGTCCAATTCGATGGTAAGCAGATTGTAATAGGTGGATTGACCTACGACGGAACCGTAGGATTGTTTGAACTCTTATTCAAACAATCCCCCCGCAAATTTAGCCTTAACGACATGCGCACGTATAGAGACATTTTACGGCGTTCCAATGCAGCCACTGAGGGTTACGAGTCCGATGGTGGATTGGTTGAGGACGTAGAAAATGAAAAATTCGTTAAAATCGTGAAACCAATCGTAGAAGGTAACAAACCATACGATTATTGGGCGAGGTATTGGCCTCACCCTAAAAAAGGTGGGATGTTACACAAGCAAGTGGTGCCTGATGCTGTGAAGGAATATGAATATTGGGATAATGTCAATGAACTTGTGGATCGGTTACGTTTGTTAATCGCATCTCAGACGGTGGGCCATACAGGACATCACAACGAAATAATTTCCATAATTGAGGAATTAAAGGAAGCAAACGTTATTCGCTAGTTCAGCTTATAACAGTCGATCTATACGAACACCGTCAGAACTCTCTGCAAGATAGAAGGTGCAACATGTCACTCAATCGATTCGGTAAACATGCTCATGCTCATGTTACACTTGATAAATTCGGAAAATCCCTCTCCGAACACACTATGATCAAACATTTAGCTAAACCGGGCGTCATTCCACGACATCACCCGACCCAAATTTTCACCTTATGCGGGGATGGCACTACCGATTCTGGTAACGACTTCTTTTTACTCCAAAACAAGGATTCCACAAGCACATATAGGAACCTGTCCTATGAGGGTCGAATAAAGAATGTACAAATGACGGATAATGTTCAAATATTTGTCAACCATAGGGAACGTCAGACGGTCGAGGGGACTCTACTGAAGCAGGACGATTTCATTAGCTGTAAGAATAAGTTTCCGAAAATACTAAAACCTTTTTTCGTCGAATGGTTAGTAGAAGACATGGAATGAAAAACGTTAAACGCGATCTCGTCAATGAACTTCACGCTCCTGCCAGGCGATATTACAGGAGGCGGAGGGTAATAATTAAAGGTTTAAATGATTTGCTCCAAGTAGATCTTGTAGAAATGATTCCATACGCTAACGAGAACAAAAACCACAAGTACATCCTCACAGTAATTAACGCTTTCTCCAAATACGCATGGGCTTTCCCGCTGAAAAATAAAACTGGTCAAGCAGGACAATATACCTAAAAATTTGCAAACGGATCATGGGAAGGAATTTTATAATACCTATTTTAAAAAATTGATGTCACAACACGGAATTAACCACTACAGCAGTTATTCCACATTAAAAAGTTCTATTGTTGAAAGATTTAACAGAACTCTCAAGGAAAAAATGTGGAAAGAATTCAGTATGCAGGGAAATTATCAGTGGTTAGAGTTACTTCCACAATTGCTACGTAATTACAATAACACTGTGCATAGAACAATACGTATGAAACCAATTGCTGTTAACCCACGAAACGCATCAGCTATTTTGAAAACAATGTTCAATTCAATAAAAGTTGTAGATCCTGCGCACCCCAAATTTAAAGTCGATCAACATTTTCGGATTAGTAAACACCGTCACGCTTTTACGAAGAACTACACTTAGAACTTATATCATCAAAGATGGCAGAGGGGAATTAATTCTTGGTGGCTTCTATGAACATGAATTGCACAATGTAAAACATCCCGACGTGTATTTAGTTGAAAAAGTACTTCGTCGAAAAGGGAATCAAGCACTGGTCAAATGGTATGGCCTTGATAGTACTCACAATCAATGGATAGCTAAGGATAACGTATTATGATAACTGAACAATGTCAATAAATTACTATTATAATTTTCAGCAATCTTTTATTTCTAATATACAATTTATATACAATTTATAAACACAAGCAACGTACATCTAAGTAAGTGAATTATGTCTAATTTCTTGCAATGTACATTTAAGTAAGTGACTTATATCTAATTTCGTTCGTTGCAGTAGTAGTAGTAGTAGTAGTAGTAGTAGTAGTATCCAGTGTTCTGCTAAAATATGATTTACTTCACGGTTATCATGACGCCATCGAACCTGCCACCTCGTTACCCATCTCGTCAGCAGCTGCGTTGAGAAGTTCCAAGAGATTATCCAATTGTTCTTCTCGCCTTAACTCACCAATCATTTTATGACCCCAGGCTAACTTGTGACTACCATCTTTCATGATGAATCTTTTATCATCCTTGGCTGAGAGGGCTACTTTGTTTTTCCGTGTACACGTTATGATAAGACGATCGAAACACATACATTTTCTTATACATCAATCCACCATCTTCGACGACTCTTTTATAGTCCACCACACTCAAATCCCTCTCAATTACATACTTTTTAACACCTTTAGCTTTTTTCGTTGTTTCCCTTAATGATGTTACACAGTAAGCTTTCGCCCCGGTTCCATAAAATGATGTCAGCTGGAAAGGTGCTGTAGTAGGTACTACTACAGCACTTTTCCATCCTGAAACCCGGGAAGCAACGTGACCTGACCGAAAGTTACAGACCGATCAGCCTCCTCAGCAGTATCTCTAAGGTGGCGGAGTCGGTAATAAACAACCGACTGAGGGACCAAGTTGAAGAACTTGGTCTCCTCAAGAACGAGCAATTCGGGTTCCGATCCGGACATAACACGGTACAGCAAGTGGCGCGACTCGTGACAGACATACGAACGGCATTCAATCGGAACCAGGTTGTGGCAATGACACTGCTGGACTTGCAGAAAGCATTCGACACTGTATGGATAGACGGACTTTTGTATAAAATGATCAATTACGGACTATCATTATCAATCATCCGACTCATCTATTCATACTTGACCGACAAAACCATGAAAACAAGGCTCAATCAAACCATATCTGCGATCCATTTCATAAGAGCAGGAGTGCCCCAAGGATCCGTCATTGGGCCGCAACTGTTCTCATTGTTCATCAATGACATACCGACGCACGTCAACACATCATTAATGATCTTCGCCGACGATACGGGCATTTATGCATCCTCATTCTCAGAAATCATAGCACATCGAAAGATCGGAATGCACATGAACGTACTGGAACGCTACTTTGCGGACTGGAAACTGAAAGTAAACGCGACGAAATGTGAGAGTATCACATTTACGCGACGCAACCGACGGTTCCTGGTGCCGAATCCAACCCGGATCAACGGCATCGCGATACCAATGAAAACGACAGTGAGATATCTGGGAGTAATACTCGACACAAAGACATTGTTTAATGCACATATACGTGAAGTGAACAGACGCACGTACGCTGTTCTTAGGATCATCTATTCGATGGTCGCTAAGAACAGCAGACTTTCGACCGACAACAAACTTCTTTTATATAGGACAATAATTAGACCTACGATGACGTATGCGTCGGCTGTGTGGTTTGGGGCTTCCAAGAGGAGCCTCAAACTATTGCAGACGACGCAGAACAAGTGCCTTAGGTTTGCCCTGGGCGCCCACAGATACACAAATACCACTACTGACCGATTAAATGATCGAGATGGCGGACCGCTTTTACAGGCGGACCGTCACTCACGACAACGTACTGATACGTACAATTACTAACCAACGCCACGAACAGGGACAGAGACACGTGCACAGACTGCCGTACGAGACTCTGGACTTGTATAACGAAGACCCGGACAACTGAAAAGTGACATTAGGGCAGGACTTAGAGGGCGGGTTTTCGAAGTTTCCCGCCAACACAGACAAAAACGTCACATCGACGGACACTGGACACGGACAATTCCATCAAGGGAGGCTCACCGAAATTGTATTTTCAAAATTTTTATACTTTATTTGTGGGCTGAGCATAGGGGGTTCACAACAAAATCTAAAATGTTTTATTTACCTTATTTTTATATTGTAATATCTTAAGGAGCTTTAAAATAAACAATTTCAATTTCAATTTCCGTCGATCGCGAAGTTAAGCAACGTCGGGCGCGGTCGGTACTTGGCAGGGTGACCGCCTGGGAACACCGCGCCTCCGTGGCTCCTTTTGTTGTGATCGATCGACGATGTATAATTTTCGGAAATGAATATATTCGTGTAATACTGTTACTATTTATAATTTTTGAGTGGTTTTGCTGTTGTCGATCACCCTATTATTAATATTAATAATAATAATAATAATAATATGTGTAATATTTAATATGTTAAATTTGGAAATAAATTTACAATAATTGTTGTTGACGTTGTTCTTAGAGTTTCATAAATTTTGCCTGGCTCTCCCTCTTTAACGTCACCCCCGCTCCCTCCCACCGTGTGTGTGTTTGTGTGTCGTACCACGTTGATTGCGCCGGTTCTCGTACATCCGTGGGATTTGTGTGTTTTAAATCTAACGGCGTAGATTGTAAAATGTCTAGTGAAGAGGTTAGAATAATTAACATCACGGCGAACGGAGCCCCCCGTTAGTGCCGACGGCAGTGACTGACGATGATTTTTTGCGTGCTTCCGTAATATTAGAGTGAAATGGTGATATTATCGCAAAGCGCAAGACCCGTGTGCTCTTGCGCGTTGGCACTGTTAAGTGTAATGTTAATGCGCGCCGAAGACTTAACTCTTATAAATTAACGTGTGAAAGGTATACTTCGGGTAATGTGCATCTATGTGGGCGATATGTTGGTGAAACTTTTTCTTAACTGATGTAGGTACCCGCGCTCCTTAAGGTTCGACGAGACCACCGTGCTCCATTAATACATTAAGTACAATGAAATTTTAACGGGCGCGTACGTTAAGATGCCCTTGCGTGGCCCGTAGCCGGTGCTTTTAAATTGATTTACTTTTATCGGACTTTGAATTGAATCGTTATTACGAGAGTGATCCGCAGACGAGAGGTAGTCGGGTCGTCTGTGCGTCACTATTTTTTACGAGCGGCGTTGTGGTTCTGAAAAGAACCGGTCGTTTGCGTCGAGGAGAGCGGCCAGTCGTCGCTTATTTCGAACTTGTGTACTTCGTGACGGCTTTGGTGCCTTCGCTGACGGCGTGTTTCGTCTGTATCTCCCTACTGGTGATCGTCGAACGCTTATTGTAGTGGGCCAGACGAGACGCTTCCGCGGCGATGCGTTCGAAGATGTCGTTGACGAAGCTGTTCATGATGCTCATCGCCTTGCTCGATATTCCGGTGTCGGGATGCACCTGCTTAAGCACCTTGTAAATGTAGATCGCGTAGCTCTCCTTCCTGCGGCGTTTCTTCTTCTTGTCGCCCTTCGAGATGTTTTTCTGTGCCTTTCCGGTTTTATTTGCGGCTTTTCCGCTGGTTTTCGGTGGCATCTCGTGTTCCGTTCGTGCTCGTGCGGCGTCGTCGTAACGTGAAGTGGTCGCGGCGTAGTTTGACTTTACCGGAGCGAAGCGCGCGGTTTGGGTGTGGGGCGATCGGTGACGGGACCACGCCCAGCGCGACTCGGAAGGTTGCGCGTCGCTCATTGGTCCCGATCTCCGACCGGCCCGACACAAATAGCCAACTGCGACCGGTTCGAGCGCTCACTTTGCGACCGTCCTCCGTTGGTGCTGCACGTCGATTTCGCCGCTTAAATTAAGAGAAAATAGAAATGTCCGGTCGCTGTAAAGGTGGTAAGTGAAGGGAAAGGCGAAGTCCCGGTCCAGTCGTGCGGGACTACAGTTTCCCGTCGGTCGCATTCACCGTCTCCTCCGCAAGGGCAACTACGCCGAACGCGTCGGCGCCGGCGCGCCGGTCTACCTGGCCGCCGTCATGGAGTACCTGGCCGCGGAAGTTCTCGAATTGGCCGGCAACGCTGCCCGAGACAACAAGAAAACTCGCATCATTCCGCGCTATCTTCAGCTGGCCATTCGTAACGACGAGGAACTGAACAAACTGCTGTCCGGCGTGACGATCGCGCAGGGTGGCGTTCTGCCGAACATACAGGCCGTCCTGTTGCCGAAGAAGACCGAAAAGAAGCCTTAAGTCGCGGGCCGAATCGGGAACTTGGCGCGCCTACTGAACAACGGCCCTTATCAGGGCCACAAAATTCACCCACGTTTGAGTTAAGTCGCTCGAACCAGACACGTGTCGAACGGATGACGAATTTGAGTTGGGGAATCGGACCGTTATTATGATTGTCGGCAATCGGACGCGTCGCCGTTCGAACGCCTGGGGTTTTCCCGCGGCAGCCGTGAGAACGGTCGTTTTTTTTAAATCCCGATTCGAAGGGTTTTTTTATCCCGATTCGTCGGGACGATTGACGAACGTCTCGATGAGTGGCTTTACAATTGCAACTAAAACGCACGCACGAGACGCGTACGCGCCTGTGGTTTTCCCGCGGCATGCGTGAGAACGGTCAGTAACGGCGCGAAAAGTTCCTTGTTATGATTGAGGATGGATTTTCTCTTCTTCTAGCATTTCCCTCAATGTCAGATTAAACTGTGAATCGAACTTTTGTCAAAGTCTTTCGGCGAATTACTTTCGTTAGGGACGTTTTTTGTGGTTCTGAAAAGAACCGGTCGTGTTGTCCGAGAGCGACGCCGTCGGAAATCGAGTTGGTGCGAGCAGCCTAGCCGCCGAAACCGTACAGGGTGCGACCCTGCCGTTTCAACGCGTAGACGACGTCCATGGCGGTGACGGTCTTCCTCTTCGCGTGCTCCGTGTTTAAGTATTATACGCGCCGACCGGCCGCGCCCCCAGAAACGCGCGTCGGCCAATGGAGTGGCGAGGACGCGCGTCGCCCGTTTCCCGTAAAAAGGCCGCGTCGAACCGCTTCGTCTCATTCACCGACGGAACGGCCGGCAGTTATCACGCTTCAAAATGGCACGTACGAAACAAACAGCGCGCAAATCAACCGGCGGCAAGGCGCCGCGTAATCAACTCGCGACGAAGGCCGCCCGGAAAAGCGCACCTGCGACCGGCGGCGTGAAGAAACCCCAACGGGAAATCCGACGGTACCAGAAGAGCACCGAACTGCTCATCCGCAAACTGCCGTTTCAGCGGTTGGTGCGCGAAATCGCCCAGGATTTCAAGACGGACCTCCCGTTCCAGAGTTCCGCCGTCATGGCGCTGCAGGAAGCTAGCGAGGCGTACCTCGTAGGCCTCTTCGAAGACACCAACCTGTGCGCCATACACGCGAAGCGCGTCACGATCATGCCGAAGGACATACAGTTGGCGCGTAGAATCCGCGGCGAGCGCGCTTAAACTGGACGCCCGCATCGCAGCGGCGCAGGCCCGCATACATATCGACCGGTTCTTTTCAGGACCACAAAAGACCCATCGTGTTTTAAGAGGCATCGCGAGAATCGCTAATCCGTAATTAACGACAGCCACGGGATTGTTAAAAAAAATCCGCCTGGCGCGCGGTTCGCACCCGGGGTTTTGAATGGTTTTGAATTTGAATGGTGGGGGGGGGGGCACGTTCCGAAAAGGTGTCGTTGCGGCCGCAATTAATTAATTGTCGAACGTAATAAAGGGAGAGGCGTTCGGTAAGTGGTATGCGCGTCTTTCTCTCTCTGTCTCTCTGCCGCGAACTCGAGTTAGTGTAATTTTTGTGGCCCTGAAAAGGGCCATTTTGGCGACGGCACGGGACCGACGTCGTCGTAGCACGACTCGACCGGTGAAGGTGCGTCGTCCGCTGGAACTCACTTTTTCTTGGGCGACGCGGCCTTCTTCGGGGTCGCCTTGGTAGCGGCTCCGGCCTTCTTGGCCGTTTTTGGTTTCGGCGCCTTCGGTTTTTTCGTCGGCCCCTTCGTGCCCCTCTTCGCCTTGGACGGAGATTTCGTCTTCGCCGCGACCGCCGCCGCCGTTTTCTTCTCGACCGCGGGCTTCTTGGCCTTCGCGGCGACGGCCGCGGTCTTTCTGTCCGACGCCGTTTTCTTCGCCGACGAGGAGGTGGCGACGGCCGCCGTCGCCACGGCCCTCTTCGGTGATCTCGCCTTCGGCGCCTTCCTCGACGAGACCTTCGGGACGACCGTCACGGCAGACTCGGAGGTTTTCTTGCCGGAAGCGGACAGCTTGAAGGATCCGGATGCGCCTTTGCCCTTTGTCTGGACCAACGCGCCGGACGCGACCGCCGCCTTCAGATACTTCTTTATGAACGGCGCCATCTTCTCCGCGTCGACCTTGTAGTTGGCCGCGACGTACTTTTTTATCGCCTGCAGGGACGATCCTCCGCGCTCCTTCGGGCTCTTGATCGCGCCGTTGACCATCTCCGAGGTGGGCGACAGCCTTTTTCGCGGGAGCGGGCGCCGGCGGCGATGAGGTCGCCTGTTGCGGGGCGACGACGTCTGTCATCTCGTCGTGCGGACGTGTGAACTGAACGAACGAAAATGTACCTTGTATGTTGCGAACGGGCGAACGCTGAAACGAGCGAGCGAGCGAGTGAGAGCGCGGCCGTGTCTTGGATCGAAATGAAGTCGGCAACGCCAAGTGTCAGAGGTAGACCGCCGCGCGCGTACCGAAGCCGAAACTCCGTGGATTTTATTTAATCGCGCTTCGGACTTGCGACGGTCGTTATCGTGTTCGCGCCTGTATGTTTTCGGCGGACGGTGTCGTCCCGGGAGCGCGAAGCCCCTTCGGCGAACGCGGCGACGGCTGCGGCCGTCTAGCGAGCCCGACGCTCCGACCTCCGACCCCCACGTGGCGAAACGTCGACGCGACGGGTCTCGCCTGGCGGACGTGACTTATCCGCCGTGCCGAAAGGTGCGTTTTTAGGGGTGGCCGTGCGACGTGTGGTTATTCCGCGGAGCACCGGAAGCCCGGTGGACGCGGGGGAATGGTTCTCAGTGCGTCCGGACGTCGCGCGGCCGCCGTCCGACGCGTGGAAAGCGGACGCGTGCGACTCCGACGGTCGTCGGAAACGGCCGGTTCGGCGACGACGTGTTCGATCGGACGCTCGGACGAGTCCCGTTCGAGACGCAAATCGTCCCTCGATCGCCGCTCGACTGTCTCTCTCTCTCTCGCCCCCCCCCCCCCCCTCCTTTCGACGCCCCTCCTCCTATCTCGATGTGTCCGTGTCAGTCTGCCACCTGAGCCCGGGCACTCGCCTAAGTTGTCGGCAACGGCCATACCACGTTGAATGCACCGGTTCTCGTCTGAGTTGCGCTCCGACCTCTGTACGAGTAGGACGTAACCTTGTGCCCCCCCCCCCCCCCGTGTTCTTTGTGATTGTGTGCGACTTGACGCTTTAAAAACCCCTGTGCTTTGTAAAAATTGGTGATCGATAGTGACGATATAGTGTTAGTTTAGTTTTAGTGCCCCCCCCCCCGTATAAGGGAAAAATCGACCCCAAGTCAGAACTTTTTGGTAAGTCTGGCTCCGCCCCCTAAAGGCGTCGCGAAAGCGCCCAAGCGCAAAACGCGAGCGTCGGGAGAAATGCGCCCCCGAATACTCGAAACGGTCAGGGAGGACCGTGAGCTAGTGATTGATTTGACACCGGTGGAGGCGCAAAACCTGGTTGCGGCCGGGCAAACAAACCCGGCAACCGAAACGACAAATGCGCCAAGTGGATTGGCCTGAAAAGGCCCCGTAAGGGATGGCTGGAATCACCTTGAAGGGGTGCCTATTGGGTTCTTCGCAGACCCAGTCGAGACATTCCCGGAGTCGCATGAAAAGTCGTTGTACAAAACGTGATGTTTATTTGTAGTTGGTTATAAGATTACATCGTAAGCACAACTGAGGTCGTCGCTGTGTTAGCGCAATACCTTGCATACTATACATTCTTTTACTGACCTATGTCACTGTTACATTGACGACACACTAAAGAGGTTAGATACTAAGCACTGCACTTACAGACTCTCTGTCGTCGACTTCTCCCTTCTACATTCTAAAGCTATTATTTATACTAATTGTCTTGTCGATCTAAGCGTTAATTCCTTTGTCACTAATATGTTGATGTCCTAGTTAACTCAATTGTAATGTAGGACGTTGCAATGTAATATAACTACGCAACAACCCGGTTGTTACCAAAGTCATTACGGCATCACACTACACCACCCTTCCTGGGAAACAAAATTGATTCCGCGAGTAATTAATTTTTCTTACATCGACATTATATTAACATGCTTTTGTTTATTCTTAATTGTACTTATTTTACATATTTCCATAAGATCTACTTATTGTACACTTACGTAACGTTTAACTCGGTTCTTGTGCACTGTCACTAGTTTGTTCTTCACTTTTAAGGTGACGTTTGGTGTCTCTTCACTTATCACTTTGTAAGGACCCTTGTATAGTGCCTCTAGTTTGTTATTCGTTTCCACTCTTAATAGTACCTTATCATTAAACTTAAATCTAACATGTTTAGAACATATATCTAGTGCTCTTTTCCTGTTGTTCTTAGTTTCAACTAAATTTTCTCGTGCATCTGCCCATGCTGATCTCAATCGAAACTTTAGTTCATCATAGTAATTCCCAAAGTTATAAATTGGTTGTTTATTATTAATAACATTCTTTGGAAGACTACCATGTTTTCCAAAAATCAGTTCATAAGGCGTATATTTCGTTGATGTGTGAACAGTATTATTGAAAGCAAAGCTCCAAAACGGTACCCATGCAGACCAAGTATCTTGGTACTTAGCAACTTGAATTCTCAAATAAGCTCCAAGATTTTTATGTGTATTCTCCAAAGCGCCCAAGGTCTCGTGGTGATAAGCGGTAGCGCTAAGTTGCTTAATCCCCAGAACCCTAGCTGATTCTTTGAATACCTTGGCTAAAAATTCTAGACCTTGATCGGTCACAACTGTTTGTGGAATCCCGAATCGTAATATGAAATTATTTACGAAAACCTTAGCTACCGTTTCGGCTTCTTTGTTTTCAATTGGATATGCCTCAACAAATTTTGTAAGTTCACATTGTATGGTTAAGATATATTTATTGTTTTCGTTATCCTGATTGAGCGGTCCAACCAAGTCTAAAAAAATTTTGTCAAATGCCGTTGTGGCTGTGGTGGTGACCGTAAGTGGTTCGATATGAGCTTTCGCGTGCTTATACCGCTGACAGTCATCACACCTCGAGATGAATTTAACTATATCTTCTTTCATATTATTCCAAAAGTACTGCCGTCTTATGTTAGCGTACATTCTATTTATACCTGCATGACCCCCAGTAGGTAACATATGATAATCATTTAGGATCAGTTGCCTTGTTTGTTTACATGTAATTCTGTTAGCGTGCTGGATGATGCTTACTTTCAAGTTTAATTTTTTGAGCTGTGAGCCTGCTTCGGCAAAAAGGGTTATTAAATCTTCATTTTCTGTGCACTTTAATATACTTAATTGTGGGATCTTATAGTCCTCACACATTTTTCGCAAAGTCCTCAACTGAGGGTCTAGGGCTTCAGTCGATCGGTTCAGTTGCGTTAAGTAAATGATATTTGACTTTTCGTCATACCATACATTTCCCTTTTTTATCATTTGGCTTTGATTTACTTTGGATGACTTTTTCCATTCTCTGAGTTCCGTGGAATCTTTTGGTCGCTTCAATGACTCAACCATTCCTGGGTGATCAATCCGTTCGTAGTTTTCGTTATTTGAATTGTCCTTGGACTCCAAGTCATCGTGCAATCTTTGCCTAGCTCTTGTTATGACATAAATATTACTTGTCATTTCCTTTAAATCTTCTGATTCAATTATAATTCTTGATAATGCATCCGCTACAACATTGTCCTTTCCTTTAACATAATTTATTGAAAAATCAAATTCCTCAAAGATTAATCTAAACTTTGTTAATCTTGATGAAGGATTATGCATTCCGAAGAGATAAACTAATGGCCTATGATCTGTGCATATTTGGAATTTCCGACCGTATAAGTATGGTCTGAAATGTTTTACACTCCATACAATTGCTAAAAGTTCCTTGTGTATCGTATCGTATCGACTCTCGGCTTGATTTAAAGATCTACTAGCATATGCTATTGGCTTGTTATTCCCGTTAGAGAGTACCGCCCCAATTGCATAGCCCGATGCATCTGTTGTTAGGATGAATTGATTATTTGGTGAAAAATCTGGATACTGTAGAACTGGTGGTTGTATCAAAGCTTCTCTTAAAGCTTGAAATGACTTCTCACAATTGTCGTCCCATTCAAAAGAACTTGACTTACGCGATAGCCTGTTTAGAGGTGTTGCGATCTGTGCAAAATTCGGAATGAATTTCCGGTAATAGTTTGCAAATGCAACGAATCGTTTTGTTTCGTCCGTACTTTTTGGAGTTGGATAATTCCTTATTGTTTCGATTTTGCTTGGATCTGGAGAAATGCCTCCTGAAGAAATAACATGTCCCAAGTACAAAATCTCCTTTTTCAAAAATTGACATTTGACTGGATTCAATTTAAGATTAACATCCCTAAGTCTGTTGAAAATTTTTAATAAATTTTTATTGTGGTTTGATAAGCTATTCCCGAACACAATAAGGTCGTCCAAATAAACGAAACATGAGTCGTAGTTCAAACCCGACATCGCAATTGTCATAGCCCTTGAGAAGGAATTTGGACTAGTCTTTAAGCCCATTGGGAGTTTAGTCATTTGGTACTGGCCTTTCCCTGTAGTGAACGCTGTATATTTTCTACTGGAAGGCTCTAGTTCTATTTGGTAGTATCCTTGTGAGAGATCTAGATGTGAGAAATAAATTGCACCTGAAAGTGAATCTAAAATCTCTGTGATATTAGGTAATGGAAACTTATCGTCTTCAATTACTTTATTCAATTTCCTATAATCAATTACTAATCTCCATTTTTTATTGCCGTTTTTGTCGTTTTTCTTTGGAACTATTAGAATTGGTGATGACCAAGGCGACTTAGTCTCTTCAATTATTCCATCATTTATCATTTTTCCTACATGTTTATCAATTTCACTTTTCTGTGAATGTGGTAGACGGTAAGGCTTGACGTAAATCGGATTTGGTTCATCCTTTAGTTTTATTGATTCTTTTAAAACATTTGTCACGGTTACCGGATCGTTCTCTAACAGAAATATATCGGCAAATTTCGCACATATTCTCTGAATCGATTCTTTCTCTTCGGTATTTAAATGTTCGCTTTTAATTAGCTCTAACAATTTATCCACTCGTTTCACGGAATTTTGATTTCTGTCAAAATTGTAAGTTTGAAATGTCGATAATTTTTCTACATTAGGCTTGAAATTTCTAATGCAAACTTCTTTTTCGCCTGTATTTAATATTCGAACTGGAATCATGTGTGACCTTGGTCTAGCGATAATGCTTGCGGTGAAAACACCGTCAGCGATTTCGCTTGGTAAAATCACACAATCATCACTATCGTCAATACAAAAATGCTTTATAATTTCGCAACGAGGTGGAATTGTCGTGAAAGTATCGAATTGAGATATTATTTGCGTCGTAATCCTCGCTGATTTATGAGAAAATGAAAATGTGAATTGTTCGAAATTTATTACTGCCTGGTATTTCGTAAAGAAGTCCGATCCTATAATTCCGCTTACGTTAGCTCCGAATTGTTTCATGACCGTGAATTTATGCTGAATTTGTTTATTTTCTATTTGCAATGCTAAGTTTACAAAACCAATTGACGTAGTTGACCCAGTAATCCCATTTATTGTTATGTTATTACTGTCGTCTATTTCTTCATTTGTTATGACATTATCAAATATTACACTAATCGAAGCTCCCGTGTCTAATAAAAATAACAATTCGTGATTTTTATATTTAATTTTTACCGAATTTAATGCATTCATTCTTAATATTACGTCAGCCTTTTTGGTTTCCTCATTATTTTTGGGGTTGCGCGTAAAATGCTTGGTTTCTCTTGGCTGCCCTAGGGCCGCCTCGAAAAAACCGTTGCCCCCCGCGGTGTAGTCCGCGCTTTTGAAATTGACTATTTCGGAGGTTCCCTTGCGGTGTTTCTCCGCGTTTCATAGTTTGGTTATAATTTCTATCTTGTGTGAAATTTCGGTAGGAACCTCTATTACCTCTCGCCATATTCCTATTACTATGCCTTGATTATTGTAGTATAGCATTGTTGCTGGCCTATCTGTTTCTTCGTCTTTTGCTATAGTAATGGCCTCTTTTAAGGTTGTACAATTTCTCGATTTTACAATTGTTCTGATTTCCGTATTCTTTATACCATTACAGAATGTATTAATTGCAATCTTTTCATTTACGGGTTTTAATGAATCCCTCAGATTATCACAGTCCCCTGCTTGAGCTAGCGTCAAATCAGCTAGAATTTGCTCGATTTCTCGACCAAATTCGTCCACTGACTTAGCGTTTTGCCTTAACTGGTGCAGCTGATTTGATAGAACTGTTGCTGATTTGCGGCTAATGAAATTGTCTCTAATGTCTTTTACAAGTGTTTCAACCTTATCATAACTTTTCCTTAATCTAATTTTCGCGTTTTCTGAAAGTCTAGTTTTTAACACGTAATTTATTAATTTCGCTTGATCGTCTGCTTTAAGCATTTCCGCGTACAACTCAATTGAATCTAATAACTGTTTCGTTGTATTCTCATCGTTATTCATGCATGGCAATAAGCTGCCTGCCGTTCGGAGATCGAACGATTCTCCCATATTTACTTGTAATCTATCGTTGAGAATACTTCGAAGTTCGGAAATGAGCGTACTTATTATTATAACTAATTTTATGTCATCTAAAATTTCCTGATCTATAATATTATCCCTGATACTTAATTTTACCACTTTAAATCTATTATTATATTGTTCTAGCAATTCTAAATTTTTATTAGTAGCGCTGACGTCTTTCCGTCTTTCTTTATTGTCTTTAAGTCTATTGCACTTTAGTACCTTTAATTCTCCTGCTAGTGTCCTCAAGTTCTCCAACGCTTCCATGGGTCGTCTCGTTTACTTTTCGCTCCTGATGGCCGTCATTGCCAGCATTTCGTGACTTTTTCTTACTTCCTTCCGGATCTGTCTGTCCATTCTCCTTTTGCACTGCTTGTGGATGAAGTACGCCGTCAAAACAACTCCTGTGATAACGAGTAACATAGTCGCAGTTATGTTACTCGTCTCCCAGTGTGAACGAGTATCCGCTCCAGCTAGTTGCGGTGCTGCCTGCACTATTTCCCGCCTGGGAAGATCCATTCGGTTCTCAATGGCAGGATCGCCATGAAAAGGCCCCGTAAGGGATGGCTGGAATCACCTTGAAGGGGTGCCTATTGGGTTCTTCGCAGACCCAGTCGAGACATTCCCGGAGTCGCAAGAAAAGTCGTTGTACGAAACGTGATGTTTATTTGTAGTTGGTTATAAGATTACATCGTAAGCTGAGGTCGGCGCTGCGTTAGCGCAATACCTTGCATACTATACATTCTTTTACTGACCTATGTCACTGTTACATTGACGACACACTAAAGAGGTTATATACTAAGCACTGCACTTACAGACTCTCTGTCGTCGACTTCTCCCTTCTACATTCTAAAGCTATTATTTATACTAATTGTCTTGTCGATCTAAGCGTTAATTCCTTTGTCACTAATATGTTGATGTCCTAGTTAACTCAATTGTAATGTAGGACGTTGCAATGTAATATAACTACGCAACAACCCGGTTGTTACCAAAGTCATTACGGCATCACACTACAGGCCAACGTGATGGACATGGAACCGCCCCTAAATGAAAACGAAGAGATGACGAGCTTAATCGCGCAAGCTCTACAAATGAGGGAAGAGCTCGAACAAGCGAAATCCATACCGTATATGTTTTTAAATGTTAGAGTTAATTTTAGATCGGCCTAATAAGCGTTCGCGTAGGAGTAGGTGTTTTAACTATTTGTTGTATATATATAATGTGTTGTAAATATTGTGTAAATACTGATTTTTAATAAAAAAACTTTGAATTTGAATTTGAATTTGGTTCTCGTCCAGAGTGCCTTGACTTTTGAATGCAAACACGCATAACAAGCAGCTCCGCAAAAAAATTCATATTGCCATTTTTTCCTAGTTTGATAGTTCCAAAGTTATTTAATTCGTTCATTTATTGTTAATTGTGCCGTTTTTGCAAGTTTTCCGTGAGTGTTTTGTGCCCGTTGGCCGAAAAATATGTGTTTTTAAAATTTGACATTTTGACAACTGCCAAGTTTTTTTTTTACGAACTTCTTTACAAGTTACCAGAGACCTACGACCACCAAAGTGGAAGGAGACTGTGAGAAACTCAAGGCCGTTAAACGGCATATCAGCCCATACCAGGTTTCACCATCTAAGGTAACGCTAATTAAGAAAAGATCTGCTGGCCTACGCGCAAAGATTGCGGTAACAGACAGGGCCCCGACAGCAACCACGAGCACTGAACAAACTCAAATGGACGTCTCTGAAAACGTAAGTCAATCAAATCTCCTTAGTCAAACATTAAAGGAAAATAGACACGAATTTATGTTGCCCTTAAAAAATTCATACGAAACTCTTTCCAATCTGAACACGGAGCAAGAGACAGGCACAACAAATGTGGACACACTAAAGAAGGCGAAAAAACCACCTCCGATAGTTCTGCACACGATGCCAATCCAACACTCAAAATTCATAAAAGGAATCGAGGATACGATTAAATCCAAGAATTTTTATATCAAGTACGCCGGGCAGCGTGTGACAATTCATACATTTCACAGACAAGATTACGACAAATTAATAAAGAACTTGAAAGACACCGAATTCCATACGTACACTCCGGCAGATGAAAAGCTGCGTGCCCATGTGGTGCGTGGACTGCCGGAGGACGTTGAAGAAGAAGAAATCAAGACCGAATTAAAACAGAGGTATAATATCGAAGCCAAAAAGGTCATGAAAATGCGCAATACGTTCAGGCCGTTATACTTGATTACCGTGACTACGACCGAAAGTACAAAAGCTCTTAACGCTAAGTGTAAATATTTATTTTACACAAAGATACAGTGGGAGAAGTATAATAATAAGAAGAATGTAGTGCAGTGCCACCGGTGCCATGAGTGGGGACATGCTACAAGTAATTGCAACTCAAAGTTCAGATGTCTAAAATGCGCAGAAGATCACCCCACCCCTGAGTGCAAAAAACCGCGCAGCGAGCCGGCACTGTGCTGCAACTGCGGCGGCAGCCACCCGGCCAACTCTACAAACTGTTCTTCATACATAAGGGAGCTTGAGAGAAGAGCTTTGGAGGGCAACACAACGAAGCCGAAGCCAACTTACGTGCCGGCGCCATTGCCCAGGAACAACGCCTGGAAGCGCGAGGATGCAGACTGCAGTTTCCGGAGATGCAGAGAAGGAGTGACCCCTGCCTTCACCGAGGACCCGAGACCGGAGGGAGGTGCAGCCGCCGCCGCAGCAGCAGAGAACTTCTCAGGAGCAGCCGTTGAGGACGCTGCAGCAGCCGCCGAGATTGCTGCAGCAGCAGCCTAGGATGCCGCGGCAGCTTCCAGAGGAGTTATTCTCTGAAATGAGAACCCTTAATTCGCTCATCAGTGTCCCTCATGCTCAGCAGGGTCAAAATTCTAAATCAAAGATTGAAAAATGTTAATTCCGAATCCGCTCGATTCCAGGTTCTGGGCCAATTCTGCGCCGAACTTGATGGATAGACTGTCGTTCTGCACGTGGAACGCCAACGGACTCAAGAACAAGGTCGGGGAGCTAATCCAGTTCCTCGACAGACATAACATAGACGTTATGTGCATTAACGAGGCGAAACTTACAGACGAAGATAACGTGACCTTCCGGGGTTACGCGACAGAACGAAAGAACCGAACCGGACGCGGGGGTGGGGTTGCAGTTCTGATCAGGAACGACATACCCTATCTGCGCGTTCGGGACGACGCAACGCGACATCTGGAATTGATTTCGATCAAATTCCAGAACGACTTAACAGTGACGGCCTGGTACAACAAACCGACGTCACGTATCACGCAACGAGACCTCCAGGCGCTCCTGGGTATCTCTGCAAGGACAATAGTGTTGGGTGATCTCAACGCTAGACATTCAACTTGGAATTGCCATCGGAACAATGCCAATGGGAAGGTGGTCTTTGACCACACCCAGAAGCACAAGAGTTTCGTGGCTTTTCTAGACACGCCGACTCATCATCCGACAAACGGGGCGACGGCAACGACGACGTCAATCGCCGTGGTGAGGAACGTGAGAAATCTCTCGGACCTCTTCACGGTGGACGCCGTCACCGAGCTGACGGAGGCGATCAAATACGCGAAGGATCGTGCGATTAAAACTCGCACGATCGACCCGTACAAACCTGACGTGCTTCCCGGGCACATTCTGCAGGATATACGTGACCGTAACAGATAGCGGAAAGTTTGGCAAAGGACCAGACTTGACCAAGACAGACGTCACATGAACGCACTGACGCAACAGATACGAGACAAGATCTGGACGCACAGAAACGAGACTTGGAGCCGCAAACTGACGGAATTGACCGCCAATGACGGCTCCTTGTGGCGCATGACGGCGAAACGGAGGAAGAAATTCCAAAATGTTCCGCCTCTTGTGCATGAGGGGCGGACGGAGTTGACTGACGAGGGGAAAGCGGCGGCCCTTGCCAGCACGTTCGAAAAAGTACACGACATTGGGCTCGACGTACTGACGCACGCGCAGGCGGGCATTGTGGAGTCCGTGAGGACTTCCTTGTCACGCCGCGACGACAATGTTGACGACGACGATGACGATGTTGACGACGACGGCTGGCGACTCCTCCGGAAATCTTCGGAATAATTGAAAGGCAAGGCCCGCTAAAAGCCCCGGGAGAAGACGACATACAAAACAAACTTCTTCGGAACTTATCCCGTAAAGCCGTTGTGCAACTGACTTACGTCATTAACGCGATACTGAAACTGCAGCACTTCCCAACCCACTGGAAAAGTGCTGTAGTAGTACCGATCCTGAAACCCGGGAAGCAGCGCGACCTGACCGAAAGTTACAGACCGATCAGCCTCCTCAGCAGTATCTCTAAGGTGGCGGAGTCGGTTATAAACAACCGACTGAGGGACCAAGTTGAAGAACTTGGTCTTCTCAAGAACGAGCAATTCGGGTTCCGATCCGGACATAACACCGTACAGCAAGTGGCGCGACTCGTTACTGACATACGTACAGCTTTCAATCGGAACCAGGTTGTGGCAATGACACTGCTAGACGCCGTCACCGAGCTGACGGAGGCGATCAAATACGCGAAGGATCGTGCGATTAAAACTCGCACGATCGACCCGTACAAACCTGACGTGCTTCCCGGGCACATTCTGCAGGATATACGTGACCGTAACAGATAGCGGAAAGTTTGGCAAAGGACCAGACTTGACCAAGACAGACGTCACATGAACGCACTGACGCAACAGATACGAGACAAGATCTGGACGCACAGAAACGAGACTTGGAGCCGCAAACTGACGGAATTGACCGCCAATGACGGCTCCTTGTGGCGCATGACGGCGAAACGGAGGAAGAAATTCCAAAATGTTCCGCCTCTTGTGCATGAGGGGCGGACGGAGTTGACTGACGAGGGGAAAGCGGCGGCCCTTGCCAGCACGTTCGAAAAAGTACACGACATTGGGCTCGACGTACTGACGCACGCGCAGGCGGGCATTGTGGAGTCCGTGAGGACTTCCTTGTCACGCCGCGACGACAATGTTGACGACGACGATGACGATGTTGACGACGACGGCTGGCGACTCCTCCGGAAATCTTCGGAATAATTGAAAGGCAAGGCCCGCTAAAAGCCCCGGGAGAAGACGACATACAAAACAAACTTCTTCGGAACTTATCCCGTAAAGCCGTTGTGCAACTGACTTACGTCATTAACGCGATACTGAAACTGCAGCACTTCCCAACCCACTGGAAAAGTGCTGTAGTAGTACCGATCCTGAAACCCGGGAAGCAGCGCGACCTGACCGAAAGTTACAGACCGATCAGCCTCCTCAGCAGTATCTCTAAGGTGGCGGAGTCGGTTATAAACAACCGACTGAGGGACCAAGTTGAAGAACTTGGTCTTCTCAAGAACGAGCAATTCGGGTTCCGATCCGGACATAACACCGTACAGCAAGTGGCGCGACTCGTTACTGACATACGTACAGCTTTCAATCGGAACCAGGTTGTGGCAATGACACTGCTAGACTTGCACAAAGCATTCGACACTGTATGGATAGATGGGCTTTTGTACAAAATGATCACATACGGACTACCGCTATCAATCATCAGACTCATCTATTCATACTTGACCGACAGAACTATGAAAACCAGAGTCAATCACACCATCTCTGCGCCCCATTTCATAAGAGCAGGAGTGCTCCAAGGATCCGTCCTTGGGCCGCAACTGTTCTCATTGTTCATCAATGACATGATGATGACAGATGACCGCCCCACCGACGGACCTGCTAAGAAAGGCTAGGAACTGGAGATGGGACACGAAGGCACAGCAAGCGTTCGAGGCGCTCCAAGTCCTTACCAACCAGCCGCTGAAACTCCATCGACCTGACTTTTCGCTAAACTTCACCCTGCAGACCGACGCCAGTGCGAAAGGAATCGCGGCCGTACTGTACCAAGAACATCCTGAGGGGCGAAGGATCGTATCCTATGCTAGCTCAAAGTTATCAGCAGCAGAACAACGGTACCATTGTAACGAACAAGAGTGCCTCGCCGTCGTCTGGGCCTGCAAGAGGTATCGCCCGTATCTCGAGGCGATACCTTTCATCCTACGGACCGACAGCCGGGCACTCCTCTGGCTCGATAGGGTGAAAGATACGCGGTCGAAACTTACAAGGTGGTCATTGTTGTTACAAGAATTCCGGATATCAGAAGTGGTCCATTGTCCACGAAAGGACAACGAGTTGGCAGACGCCCTCTCCCGGAACCCATCGGATAACCCAACCCTCAATGAAGAAGAATCCCTTGAGAGACTTCTACCACCGAGCCACTCTACCAACTCCACGCCCCAGCCCCTCCAAATGGAAGCGGCCGACCTGCCGCGACTAGTCCTCGAAGCGCAGCGAGATGACCCCGCCATTAACCGAATAAGGGCCCGGCTCGAGGACCTCCGACAAACAGGACCGAGACAACCCGGCGACCAAACGTTCCTCGATCTGTACGTTTCACGCGAAGGATACCTGCGACGTAAACACGAGGACATTGAGAAGCTAGTGGTGCCATCCCATATGCAACTACAAGTCTTGCATCGCTTCCACGATGATCCCACAGCCGGCCACCCAGGCGCCGAGGAGACAACACGCGCCATTCTTCGACAATATTATTGGCCCCGGGTAGAGGACGACGTCCGGAAATACGTACGCGGGTGTCTAATATGCCACTGCACCAAGAGAGGCCGCCTGTAGGCAGACGCCCCGTTACGACCCCATCAATCCGCCCAGCCATGGGAAACAGTGTCGGTGGACCTCACGGGCCCCTACATGGAGAGCCGACAAGGGAACCGAAATATCCTCGTGGGCAGCGATCTGTGATCACGTTGGGTGGAGGCGTTCCCAATCCGCATGACGGGATCCGGCCAAGTAGCGAAACTCCTCGAGGAACAGGTGTTCGCGCGTTACGGGTACCCCAAGTCCATTATAACGGACAACGGACCCCAGTTCACTTCAGTGACCTGGGATGCCAAGATCAGCCACTGGGGAGCGCTCCACTGGACCACCGGCATATACCACGCCCGGGCCAACCCAGTGGAGAGAAGAAACCAAGAGTTAAAAAAGGACTCCGGGTGCACCTGGAAGGACGTAACGTGCCGGGGTGGGAAGACGCCCTGCCGAGAATCCTCTTCAACTTACGAACGCGCAAATACGCTGCCTCAGGGATGAGCCCCAGCACGGCATTGCTGGGCTACGAACTCCCTCGGCCAGGTGACTGGCAGATTGAGCCCGCAAACGCAGCCCCACGCGGCCATGAAGACCGAGCTCGGAGAATCCGGAGGATACATATGAACGAGCACCGGTACAGAAATCGGTACGTCGAGAGACGTCCAGTTCCTGTAACATACCGACCTGGCGGCCAAGTGATGGCGCTTACCCATCCGCCGCGTCACGGCGACTTCCCAATGAAGTGGTCGGGGCCACACGAGATCATTGAAGCAGCAGGCCCGACCATGTAGTGGATCGACCGAAACGACCAACCAACGAAAGTCCACGTGAACGATCTCCGCCCCGCGCCAGTGCCCAGACATTAAGTGCCCCCCCCCCGTCACGAAAACCGGCATGAACAGTGAACCCCTGAAAAACGTGAACGATTCCCCCTCCCCCATAAACGACAAAGTGCGAGTTAGGTGTAGCTACTTAGGTTAGGTATTAGTCTTAGTTATAAGTTCTCTTTTTTTTCATTATCACGTTGCGCCCTAAGTGGAGAGGGGTGGTGTTACCGTCGGCCAAATTTTGTACGGGCGCAACGCGCAAATCATCTTTATTTTTGTTCTGTTCTTCGTTATAGTTACGTTTTTATTAGTTATAGTCATACATTTAATAAATGCCAGACCACGTGCTCCCGAATAACCTTCCATTACTCAACCCCGCGGTGCATAGCTCGATCACCTACCCAGTATCCGACCCCAATGCGCATTGCTTCGGTCACCCATTCACCGACCGACCACGATGCGCATTGCTTAACTCACAATTCCATTGGTCCCCGTTTCCAACCGGTCTAGACCAATCACAGGACATTTCTTTGTGTCTACTCGACTGGTTTAGAATAAAAGGGCGGTCAAAATTCCCAAATCGACATGAGCTCCTCATCCTCTATCCTTCCGAAGTACAAGCTCCCATTGCGATTCGCATCGAGCTAGACTTCACCTACCTGACCCCACCGCCTTCCGAAGCACTAGCTCCCAATGCGTAAAGTATCGAGCTAGACTTCCTCCATCTGATCTCCACCGCCTTCCGAAGCACTAGCCCCAATGCGTAAAGCATCGAGCTAGACTTCCTCCATCTGATCTCCACCGCCTTCCGAAGCACTAGCTCCCAATGTGTAAAGCATCGAGCTAGACTTCCTCCATCTGATCTCCACCGCCTTCCGACGCACTAGCTCCCAATGCGTAAAGCATCGAGCTAGACTTCCTCCACACGACCTAACCTCTCGCACGCTCTGTTAATTAGCAGCAGGTTGTTATTTTATTTTATTTTTCCTTCACTCGTGAAACCCAGTGCTGCTCCCAATGTGTCATTGACGCATCTAGCAACGACGCCGGCTCCCGTACGCCGACCCTCAACCACCCCGGGTAACATGGATTTTATTTAATCGCGCTTCGGACTTGCGACGGTCGTTATCGTGTTCGCGCCTGTATGTTTTCGGCGGACGGTATCGTCCCGGGAGCGCGAAGCCCCTTCGGCGAACGCGGCGACGGCTGCGGCCGTCTAGCGATCCCGACGCTCCGACTCGACGCGACCCCCACGTGGCGAAACGTCGACGCGACGGGTCTCGCCTGGCGGACGCGACTTATCCGTCGTGCCGAAAGATGCGTTTTTAGGGGTGGCCGTGCGACGTGCAGTTATTCCGCGGAGCACCGGAAGCCCGATGGACACGGGGGAATGGTTCTCGGTGCGTCCGGGCGTCGCGCGGCCGCCGTCCGACGCGTGGAAAGCGGACGCGTGCGACTCCGACAGTCGTCGGAAACGGCCGGTTCGGCGACGACGTGTTCGATCGGACGCTCGGACGAGTCCCGTTCGAGACGCAAATCGTCCCTCGATCGCCGCTCGACTGTCTGTCTCTCTCGGGCCCTCCCCCACCCCCCTCCTTTCGACGCCCCTCCTCCTATCTCGATGTGTCCGTGTCAGTCTGCCACCTGAGCCCGGGCACTCGCCTAAGTTGTCGGCAACGGCCATACCACGTTGAATGTACCGGTTCTCGTCCAGTTGCGCTCCGACCTCTGTACGAGTAGGACGTAACCTTGTGTTTAAAAACCCCTGTGCTTTGTAAAAATTGGTGATCGATAGTGACGATATAGTGTTAGTTTAGTTTTAGTGCTCCCCCCCCCTCCTGTATAAGGGAAAATCAACCCTAAAGTCAGAACTTTCTCGTAAGCCTGGCTCCGCCCCCTAAAGGCGTCACGAAAGCGCCAAAGCGCAAAACGCGAGCGTCGGAAGAAGTACGCTCCCGAATACTTGAAACGGTCAGGGAGAACCGAGAGTTAGTGATCGACTTGACACCGGTGGAGGCGCAAAACGTGGTTGCGGCCGGGCAAACAAACCCGGCAACCGAAATGACAAATGCGCCAACTGGATTGGCCAACGTGATGGACATGGAACCGCTCCTAAATGAAAGTGAAGAAATAACCAGCCTAATTACGCAAGCGCTCCAAATAAGGGAAGAGCTAGAACAAGCGAAATCCATTCCAGACACGCAAACAGCAACTACAGTCAAAACAGACAATAGATACGCCGTACTAAGTACGTTAGACCAGGAGGATAGCGCAGCCAATACGGACGCAGTACTGGCAAAAGGCAAAAGACCGCCGCCAATAGTGATCCACACGCTACCCAAACAGCATGGGGACTTCGTGAAGCTATTAGCAAATATCATCGGTAGTAATAACTTCTATCTAAGATACACGGGAGCACGAGTAAGCATTCACACCCACAACCGAGATGACTATGATAAACTGATTAAAAACCTAAACACCGCAGAGTATCATACATACACACCTGCAGGCGAAAAACTACGAGCGCATGTGCTACGGGGACTATGCAGCGACACCAATACCGATAATATCTACAACGAACTGGTAGAAAAACACCAATTGAAAGTGAAACGAGTTATGAAGATGCGGAACACATATAGTCCGCTCTTTCTAATCACGATCGACGACAAAATATCAACTGAGAACCTGAACAACAAATACAAGTACATTCTATATACAAAAATAAAATGGGAACGGTACGAGAACAGCCGTAAAGCAGTGCAGTGCCACAGATGCCAGGAGTGGGGCCACGCCACATCTAACTGCAACGCTAAATACAGATGTCTTAAATGCGGCGAAGGACACCCCACCCCTGAGTGTACAAAACCACGGACAGAGAAGGCATTTTGCTGCAATTGCAAGGGTGATCACCCGGCAAACTGTATTAATTGCCCGGTGTACACCAGGCTAATAGAAAGGAGGCAAATGCAGTAGACAACGAAGCCAAAAGCAACCCAAAAGGCGACGTATGTAGCAGCACCGCCGCCGAAAATCAACGCCTGGGCGCAGAGGCAGCACTAGAACCAGCAACCGAGGATCGAAGAACAGCCCGCACCACAGCAGATGGTGCATCAACAACATTGGCCGCAGCTAAAAAAGCAGCCATTACAACAACGACCGCAGCCGGCACCCAGGCAGCAACCATCACGCCAATCAGAGCCGCTATCGTTCAAGGATGTACCGCAGTACTACCCGCCCACCGTGGTCCCTCGAAGGAGGATAACGACGCCGCAGCAAGCAGACACCGGAGAGGGACAACTGGACGATTTCCAAGAACTTATCAGGGAAGTCAAGCGGCTAAACAGCCTTGTAAATATAACGAATATGCTGTCAAAAGTAAGGCAAATGAACGACAGACTGGAAACAGCCCCCTGCTTCTCAACAGTTTTTAAAATTTTCGTAGCGTTTTGTGCCGAACTCGACGATGACTAGACTGAACGTATGTACTTGGAACGCAAACGGACTACGTAACAAAATCGGGAACTCATCCAGTTCCTCGATAGACATGACATAGACGTAATGTGCATCAACGAGACGAAGCTGACGGACGAGGACAACGTAACCCTTCGGGTTTACGCGACCGAACCGACCGGACGCGGCGGAGGGGTAGCCGTTCTAATTAAGAACGACGTGCCCTTCTTACGTGTTCGGAATAACGAAACAGAACGCCTCGAACTAATCACTATTAAGTTTCAGGATGACCTAACAATAACGGCCTGGTACAACAAACCGACGTCACGCATCACGCAACGGGACCTCCAGGCGATCCTAGGTGTCTCGGCAAGGACAATAATGGTGGGAGATCTCAACGCTAGCCACAGGCGTGGAACTGCCACAGAAACAACGCAAATGGGACAACGTTACAACATTACATTTACACGCACAACGGCTTTGTGGCTTTTCCGGACACGCCGACGCATCACCCAACAAACGGAACACGGCCAACAACAACCGACATCGCGGTGGTGAGGAATGTGACCAACATCTCGGACCTCATCACCGTAGAGGACTTAAATTCGGACCATTACCCGGTCACTTTTCAAGTGGGCGGGGCAACATACGGACTATCGCACGGCGGACTGGCCGTTGTTCCGATACTTGGACAGCCGGGTGGTAATAAACCGGGACCTGGACACGCCTGACAAACTTGAAAACGCAGTTACCGAGCTGACTGAGGCAATCAAACACACACGAAATCGTACGATTAAAATTCGTACGATTGACCCACAGAGACCTGACATCCTTCCCGATCATATACTCCAAGACATTAAGAACAGAAACAGACAACGGAAAATCTGGCAAAGGACTAAACTTGACGCGGACAGATTCAGAACTAACGAACTTACGAGACAAATCCGTGGAAAAATATGGACTCACAGAAACAAGAAATGGACCGATAAACTTACGAGACTGACTGCCAGCGACGGATCCCTCTGGCGCATGTCGGCGCGGCTACGGAAGAAATTCCAGCCGGTGCCGCCGCTTGTGCAAGGGGGTGAGACACACATGACAGACGAGGGGAAAGCGGGGGCGCTCGCAACTACCTTCGAAACGGCGCACGACATAGGACTCGACGACTTAACGGACGAACAAGCGGGCGTGGTCGAATACGCAAGAACGACTGTCCCGCGCGGACCGAGACCGAAACTCTGATTTTGTTACCAGCCAATCACCGCCTTACGATCGCGACTCAACTTGACAGTCGAATACAGGTCGCACACGCGCCAACGACGACACGTGCGCTCGGTCAAAAGATATTTTTCACAAACACACACGTGCCCACGGGGAACCACAAATTATGAAAATATGTTTACGACATCACAAAACGCACGCGCAGCTACGGAAAAAGGCCTATATAACGGCACCGAAAATGAGTAATAAATCAGTTCTCTCCGAGCAGTCAGTTCTCTCCGAGCCAACAGTTCGAGAAGCTCATTTATTACAGATCAACGCTTCGACTAAGAAACCAGCCCTTGCACTCCGCAAGCATCTTATAAGAACACATCTGTACCGAAACCTCTTCGTCGACACGAAGCCAGACCCCCAGGTCTTACCGCAACGAACCCCTTTCGTGTGGCATAAATCGTGGTGGCTCGTAAGTTTAATTCTACGACTTTTATTTCCGAGTTACCCCAAAACCCGAACGTCCAGAATTCGATTGGCGCCCAACGTGGGGCTTGTGCTTCTGGAAATCCAAAAACGCAGCCGTGAAGCCACTGGCTATTCCGGATTCCAGAAAACTCAGGTGACCGACGCCACCAGAACCTACCCAATCTCCAACTGAGCTAAGGCGAACGAGGAAGATGGCACCCAAGAAGGCGAAAAAGAGGAATAGCACCTCAGTTTTGGAGACATCTCCAATGGCGCCCAACCCAACCCAAAACAAACGTGACCATGACCGAGGAAATGCTGGAGCGTATCCTCGGCAGGTTGCAAAACCATAAACCAAAATCCAAAATGCCCGAATTCAAAGACCTCTCGACAGAGGACCCATGCGCCTTCCTACAGGGCATGGCGAGGTATTTTGTGGAAAACCGAGTCGAGCCAGGAGACCGAATGTTATTGGTTGCGGACCAGCTACTGGACCAAGCCAGAGCTTGGTACCGCCCGTTAGCCCACCTACGGCTGACTTGGAAAATCTTCGCCGAAAGGCTAGAAGAAAAATTCAATGGAGCGGAAGAAACCGCTGGCCTTATGGCGGACTTGTACGGCGGCCAACAAAGAACAGCAAAAGGAACAGAAGCATTCCTCCTCGAAAAAAACGCGCTTTATGATCGGCTGCAGCCCCAAGTCCTGGAGGAACAGAGAGTTGTCCAAATGGTGGAATGCCTTCACCCGAGCATCAGAATCCAGCTGCGAGGAAATCGACAAAAAAATCTGACCGAACTACTAAAGGTGGCCTGTAGAGTGGAGAAAGACCTGATGACCCAGCCGAGGTCAACGATCCAGACAACGGTAAAACTAAATCCCGCAACTCCAAACCAGCCGAAGTGCTGGCACTGCCCTAGCGACCATCGCAATCGGGACTGTCCGGTGCTGGCGGCGAGACAAGCGAATCCGGGAAACGGACCAACGATCGGGACTTGCCCAACGGCCCGATCGTGAACCAAAAAGGCATATCTCCACTGCCCAGGTTGGAGGTGACCATCAACGGGCAAAATTACAAGGCACTGTTAGACACAGGATCGAGCGTAAATTTCATCCGAGGAGGATTGGAAAAAAAATGTGAGACCTGGGAAAGTGACAGTGGCACTAGCAGACGGAGGAAAGACTTTTACTACCGAAGGAGTCGCCACAGTCCAATTCACCATCGTTGGTGAAGTAATGAGTGACGAGTTCCTGGTCACCGGAGTCCTCCGAGAGGATATGGTGCTGGGCCAACCTTGGATGATGAACCAAAAAGCGGTGATGGATGTGGGCAGAGGATGCCTCCATTACGGTACCTCGAGCCGAAGGACCGTGTACTGGTCCCAGTGCCAACCGCATCAGAAAACAACACCGCCAATTGTTGAGATTGACCATGGGCTAGTGCCGCCATTTGACCAAGTAGCGGACAAAATACTTCAACAATTCGGCCAGGTGTTCGCCGAAGGACAAGGCCAGACCACGACGGCGACCACGAAACATAAGATCCGCCTGAGAGACCACGCACCTGTCCAGGTATCACCTTACCGCTACTCGCCCGATAAGAAACAGGTAATCTCGGAGCAAGTCGAGGAGATGCTAGCTAACGGTGTTGTTAGGCCAAGCACGTCGGCTTATAATTCTCCAAGAGTGATAGTGAAAAAAAAGGATGGCAAACCTCGCTTCTGCGTGGACTACCGCCGCCTGAACAAGAGCACCCATGACGAATCCTTGAACCTACCCCTAATACCAGAAGTCTTACGCGAACTGAGCACAGCCAAGGTCTTTACAACACTGGACCTCAAAGCAGGATATTGGCAGATACCAATGGACGCAGCATCGAGAGAAATGACCGCCTTCACGACCCCTGATGGGGCCGCATACGAATTTAATGTGATGCCGTTCGGGCTGAAAAACGCACCGACAACCTTCCAAAAACTGATGACCCACGAAGTACTCGCCGGATTTTTGCGGAAGTTTGCCCTGTTGTATTTGGATGACATCATCATATATTCAGACAATATGGAGGACCATCTAAACCATTTACAATTGGTTTTGGAAAGGCATGAACGCCATAATCTTCGATGCGCTCCCGAAAAATGCCATTTTGGGGTGTCGCAACTCAATTACCTGGGACATCATATAACAAGCACCGGGAACACGCCACTGCGAGAGCACGCGGAGAAAATCCGTCTGACCACAGTGCCGAGAACGCGACGTGAACTGCGAATCTTCCTTGGAATCGTTAATTGGCTGCGCGACTACATCCCAAAATGTGCCGAAATAATCGCACCCCTGACGGAGAGAGCCGCTGATGATGCCTTTGAGGAGATCAGACGGGTCACTGGAGAGCCACTTAAATTAGATCGGCCAGACTTCACTCAGGAATTCGTGCTCCAGACGGACGCGAGTGCAAAAGGGATAGCCGCTGTGCTGTATCAAGAAAATCCACAGGGACGAAGGATCTTGTGTTAAATAAAAATACAGCCACCACGCCACGAATCCACAAAAAAATACCACACAAATCGAGTCGCGATCTAAATGGAGAGGGGTGGTGTTACCAGCCAATCACCGCCTTACGATCGCGACTCAACATGACCGTCGAATACAGGTCGCACACGCGCCAACGACGACACGTGCGCTCGGTCAAAACATATTTTTCACAAACACACACGTGCCCACGGGGAACCACAAATTATGAAAAATATGTTTACGACATCACAAAACGCACGCGCAGATACGGAAAAAGGCCTATATAACGGCACCGAAAATGAGTAATAAATCAGTTCTCTCCGAGCAGTCAGTTCTCTCCGAGCCAACAGTTCGAGAATTTATTACAGATCAACGCTTCGACTAAGAAACCAGCCCTTGCACTCCGCAAGCAACTTATAAGAACACATCTGTACCGAAACCTCTTCGTCGACACGAAGCCAGACCCCCAGGTCTCACCGCAACGAACCCCTTTCGTGTGGCATAAATCGTGGTGGCTCGTAAGTTTAATTCTACGACTTTTATTTCCGAGTTACCCCAAAACCCGAACGTCCCGAATTCGACAAACATTCGACGACAAACTTCTTGGTGCCGAAGTGATAAATCCTAATCCGGCCCCAAATTCCACGTTTCTGCCCAAATCAACAACATCCGAAAATCCCGCCGTGTAACAATTTCAAGTTAGCGAGCCCTCGAGAAATTTTCGCCGCAATCAAGCGACAAGGACCGCTGAAAGCCCCGGGACTCAACAATGTCCAAAATAAAATCCTCAGAAACCTATCCCGAAAAGGACTCGTACAACTGACATACCTAATAAACGCGACAATGTCCCTGCAGCACTTTCCAAGCCACTGGCAGAGTGCTGTAGTAATCCCCATATATAAATCCGGAAAACAACGAGACAGACCGGACAGTTACAGACCGATTAGTCTCCTCAGCAGCATCTCGAAGGTGACTGAGACAATTATTAACAAACGACTGAGGGATCAAGTCGAAAGGCGAGATCTCCTCATAAACGAGCAATTTGGTTTCCGACCCGGACACGACACCGTTCAACAAGTGGCGCGACTCGTGACCGACATACGGAAAACGTTTAATCGGAACCAGGTTATGGCAATGACATTACTTGACCTGCAAAAAGCATTCGACACGGTATGGATAGATGGACTAGTATTCAAGCTAATCAAATACGGACTAGACATGTCATTAATCAGACTGATCTATTCATACCTAAAAGACAGACAATTTCAGACTCGACTTAATCATACCATTTCAGCACCCCATCTCATAAGGGCAGGAGTGCCCCAAGGCTCTGTCTTGGGACCACAACTGTTCTCATTATACATCAACGACATACCGACTGACGAAAACACATCAATCGCCCTCTTCGCCGACGATACAGCCATATACGCATCATCCAGCTCAGAATGCATTGCACACGCGAAAATAGACACCCACATGAGGGAACTCGAACGATACTTCAAACACTGGAAACTGACAGTCAACCCAACTAAATGTGAAAGCATCACATTCACGCGACGAAACAGACATTACACGACACTGAACCCGACAAGGGTCAACGGTATCGAAATACCTATAACAACGACAGTGAGATACCTAGGGGTCACAGTTGACACAAAGACAACGTTTGGTGCACACATACAACACGCTAACAGGATGGGACACGCCGCAATGAGATCGGTGTACGCACTGGTCTCAAAAAGCAGCAGACTTACGACGGACAACAAACTACTACTGTACAAGGCAATAATAAGACCTACGATGACGTATGCGTCGCCTGTATGGTGCGGAGCGTCGGTAACGAATATCCGTAGACTGCAGGTGGCGCAGAACAAGTGTCTCAGGTTCGCCCTGGGCACCGATCGATACGCACGTATACGTGACCTACACACAAACGCGGACATGCCGCTACTGACGACTTATATAAAAGAGATGGCGGAAAGTTTTTACAGGCGGACCGCCACTCATGACAACAGACTCATACGTGACATTACTGAACAAAGGTATGTCGAAGGACATAGACACACACACAAATTACCATACGAAACGCTGGACATATATTACGAGGACAGAGCGAACTAACATAACAACATAACATAACATAACGTAACACAACATAATCTAACATGACAAAACCTACGAACCAAAAAACAGGACGTACGGGGTGGGTTTTTGAGAGTTTCCCGCCGACAACACGAAACAAATGTAACGGACGAACGGACAACGGAACCCCGACAATCGTCGAGGGAGGCACCGTATATGTTTTTAATTGTTAGTGTAAATTTTAGATTCGCCTAATAAGCGCTCGCGTAGGAGGAGGTGTTTTAAATATGTGTTGTATATATATAATATCTATGTAAATATTGTGTATATATTGATTTTTAATAAAAAACTTTGAATTTGAATTTGAATTTGGTTCTCGTCGGATCACCGAAGTTAAGCAACGTCGGGCGCGGTCAGTACTTGGATGGGTGACCGCTTGGGAACACCGCGTGCCGTTGCCTCCTTTTGTTGTGATCGGTCGAGGACGAATATTTGTCGGAAATAAATGTACTTATGTATTATTGTCGTTATCGTTAATGTGTAATATTTAACATGTAAAATAAATGTATTGTCGTTGTCGTTGTTGTTAAAGTTTCGTATTTTAGCTTCTAGCTTCAAAAGTTAGGACGCTGCCCCCCCCCCCCACCCTCAATTTAATTTTAACAAGACGTCAAAAGTGAAAACTGCTATACTCATTATTCCATTTCTGAGAGCTTTACAATTTTTTTTTAATCAAGAGGCCGTTACAGTTTTGCAAAAATTATTTTAGTTCTAGGTAAACTACCTCCGTTCACGGTACGTCAAAGTGTTACTAAGAAAAGTTGTTCAGAATGTAAAGTTACGGCGTTGCGCTAATTTTCAGAATATTGTAAAAATATTGTCATTACTTCGCAATGAAATCAGTTTTGTGATATTACTTTAACGATATGAAAGACAACGACCCATATCATACTACAATAAATACTTGACATGTAATCGATGGTTTTACTAAACCACCTCATGTTATTATTGCCGTTTCAACTGCAATACTGACCGATACTGGATTTTATCAAAGTAGGCCCATCGTTGCATAACGTCGTAACTTTACATTCTGAACAACCTTTTATAGTTACACTTTGGCGCACTTTGAACGGAAAAGGTAGTTTACCCAGAACTAAAATAGTGTTTGCCCAACTGTAAAGGCCTACTTGATTTTAAAAAATCCGCGGTGGTCCGCACGAAACCTTCTTATACTCAGTTATACTACGTGCTTCTAATGAAAGTTGTTTAAAATATCAATATCTATAATTTATGTAAGAATATCTTTTTCCGTAACTTGTACCGTTTTCGAGATATGGAAAAAGGCGATAAGAGTAAACCATCGCAGTTGCTTAGAATTTTAACTTCTTTAACTTTCATAAGTACATTTCGATAACTCTCATCGTTATCGAGATATGGAAAATGGTGATAAGAGTAGTGCCCAGCTCTGCCTCTCTAACTTCACCCCCGCTCTCTCCTCCGGCCGCGTGTGTGGGCGCGCCTCATACCACGTTTTGTTGATAAGTGTGATAAGTTGATTTTTATAAGATTGATTTTTAAAAAGAAACTTTGGATTCGATTTCGAAATGGGTTTTCCGCCGATCGCCGAAGTTAAGCAACGTCGGGCGCGGTCAGTACTTGCCAGGGTGACCGGTCGGGAACACCGCGCCTTTTGTTGTGATCGATCGAGGATGCATAATTTTGGAATTGAATATATTTATGTAATACTGTTATTATTTTTATTTTTTAAGTGGTTTGGTTGTTGTCGTTCCCACTATTATTAATAATAATAAGTGTAATATTTAACATGTTAAATTTGGAAATAAATGTACTATCGTTGTTGTTGTTAAAGTTTCATTTTAGCTTCAAACGTTACCCCCCCCCATACCCTTTCATACCCAGCTCTACCTTTCTAACTTCACCTACGCTCCCTCCCTGTGTGTGTGTGTGTGTGTGTGTGTGTGTGTGTGTGTGTGTGTGTGTGTGTGCGCGCGTGTGTGTGTGTGTGTGTGTGTGTGTGTGTGTGTGTGTGTGTGTGTGTGTGTGTGTGTGTGTGTGTGTGTGTGTGTGTGAGCGAGACATCCGTCGGAGTTGTGTGTTTAAAATCGGTGTTGATAAGTGTGATAAGTTGCATTGATTCTTAAAGAGAAACTTGGGGTTCGATTTCGTAATGGGTTTTCCGCCGATCGCAAAAAGAGTGCCTTGACTTTCAGTCTAACTACACACTCACATACAGCTCCCTGAAGTTTTTTCAATTTTGCCATTTTTTCGTGTTTTGAAGGTTTAAAGTTATCCATTTCGTTTGTTTTGAGTTAATTGTGTTTCGTTCTGTTGTTATTGTTCGTTTTCCTGGCCCGTTGGCCGAAAAAATTGGATTTGAAAATTTTTGAAGTTTGACATCTTGACACATCAACTGTAAGTACCGTTTATACCCATTTATCCGAGTAAAACGTGCTCAATCGTGGAAGAAACAGTTGAAAAGCTGAAGGCCGCCAAGCGGCCCATCAGTCCAGCACAAATCTCGCCCTCAAAAGCGCTTGTAGTGAAAAAGCGATCAGTAGGATTAAGGGCGAAGATTGTCATAGATTCCGTGCAGAAAGCTACCTCTAGCACCAAGATGGACATTACTGAGGCCAACAGTGAGACAAACCTCATCGGAAAAACCCTAAAGACCAACGAATCCAAGTGTGTGTTGCCAATTAGAAATAGATTTGACACGCTCAACAAAATACCTACAGAGACCGAAACTCCGAACATTGAGGTAAGGAAAACCCGAAAGCCGCCGCCGATCGTACTACACGCTCTACCTGTGCAGCACAGTCTATTTGTAAAAGGAATTGAAGATACCATTAACTCAAAGAACTTTTATATCAAATATGCAGGGAAGCGAGTAAGCATTCATACGAACTGCAAAGGCGACTATGATAAGTTAATCAAAAATTTAAAAAGTACCGAATTTCACACCTACACTCCGCATGATGAGAAGCTTAGGCCGCACGTTGTGAGAGGGCTTCCAGAAGATGCACCACTAGAAGAAATACAAGCGGAGCTAAAAGAAAGGTATGCCATTGATGCGAAAAAGATTATGAAGATGTAAAATACGGTCAGGCCGTTGTTCCTGATTACCGTCACGACAACTGAAAGTATTGAAGCTTTGAATCAAAGGTACAAAGTTTTATTTTATACCAAGATCAACTGGGAAAAGTATTTAAATAAAAGGAATGCAGTACAGTAATAAACAATTTCAATTTCAATTTCAATTTTCCGCCGATCCCCGAAGTTAAGCAACGTCGGGCGCGGTAGGTACTTGGCAGGGTGACCGCCTGGGAACACCGCGCCTCCGTGGCTCCTTTTGTTGTGATCGATCGACGATGTATAATTTTCGGAAATGAATATATTCGTGTAATACTGTTACTATTTATATTTTTTGAGTGGGTTTGCTGTTGTCGATCACCCTATTATTAATATTAATAATAATAATAACAATAATATGTGTAATATTTAATATGTTAAATTTGGAAATAAATTTACAATAATTGTTGTTGACGTTGTTCTTAGAGTTTCATAAATGTTGCCCGGCTCTCCCTCTTTAACGTCACCCCCGCTCCCTCCCGTGTGTGTGTTTGTGTGTCGTACCACGTTGCGCCGGTTCTCGTACATCCGTGGGATTTGTGTGTTTTAAATCTAACGGCGTAGATTGTAAAATGTCTAGTGAAGAGGTTAGAATAATTAACGTTACGGCGAACGGAGCCCCCCGTTAGTGCCGACGGCAGTGACTGACAATGATTTTTTGCGCGCTTCCATAATATTAGAGTGAAATGGTGATATTATCGCAAAACGCAAGACCCGTGTGCTCTTGCGCGTTGGCACTGTTAAGTGTAATATTAATGCGCGCCGAAGACTTAACTCTTATAAATTAACGTGTGAAAGGTATACTTCGGGTAATGTGCATCTATGTGGGCGATATGTTGGTGAAACTTTTTCTTGACTGATGTAGGTACCCGCGCTCCTTAAGGTTCGACGAGACCACCGTGCTCCATTAATACATTAAGTACAATGAAACTTTAACGGGCGCGTACGTTAAGATGCCCTTGCGTGGCCCGTAGCCGGTGCTTTTAAATTGATTTACTTTTATCGGACTTTGAATTGAATCGTTATTACGAGAGTGATCCGTAGACGAGAGGTAGTCGGGTCGTCTGTGCGTCACTATTTTTTACGAGCGGCGTTGTGGTTCTGAAAAGAACCGGTCGTTTGCGTCGAGGAGAGCGGCCAGTCGTCGCTTATTTCGAGCTTGTGTACTTCGTGACGGCTTTGGTGCCTTCGCTGACGGCGTGTTTCGCCAGCTCGCCGCACGTGGTCGTCTTACAGTGCGGGTCGCGTCGCCCGGAACATATTCCATGGCCCTTGCTATTGTAGGGTTTTCATGTTGGCATGCCCTTTCGTAGACTTTTAAGTTTATCTCCTTGATATGTTCCTTCATGCTCCTCAGGTCGAGATCGTCACGTAACTGCGTGTTCCTCACGTCAAGGAGCGTTCGTTATTTTTCTGAGGATTTTGTTTTGTAGTACCTCAAGTTTGTGCGTGTGCATGGTTGCCGCAGTAGACCAGGCTGGAGAGCCATATGCAATGGCAGGTCTTAATATTGTTTTATAAACCTTCATTTTATTGCCAATTCCCAGGGCGCTTCCAGGACAGAGCAACGGATCGAGTACTGAGGTAGCCGCCTTCATGTTCTCGCAGATCGTCTCGGTGTGTTTCCTCCAGGTCATCTTATTGTCCATGTATACTCCGAGGTATTTCACTGGGCTCCAGGGCAGTCGTCTGCGCCATACGCTTATTTAGTCCGCAGGTGGGCCGATCTTTCTGGTAAACCGGACGGCGACGAACTATTGATCGTTTAGTGTTACCTTCCACCTTTGACACCAATCTTCTATTTCATCGACTGCTCCCTGTAGCCTGTGGATGTTGAAGCTTTCATTGCGTGAGGAGGAAAACACTGCCGTGTCGTCAGCGAAGATGGCCACCTCCGTGCCCTGCCTGCGCGGGAAATCTGCCATGTACGTTATGAACAGGGCCGGTCCCGGAATGGAACCTTGTGGAACCCCAGCCCCTATTTGTCGCTCAGTCGATAGTTTACCGTCGACCCGGACCAGGAACCTTCTTTTACGAAGGTACGAGGCGATGATTTTTACGAGCCAAGGTTTTATTCAGGCCTCAGCCATTTTTCGCAAGAGTCCATCGTGCCACACTCGATCGAACGCACTTTTGATGTCCAGGAAAACCGCCGATGTTGTTTCGCATCTCGTGAACCCATCCAGAATGGCCTCCGTTAACCGCGCTCCTTCAGGCTCTTGTTCGCGCCGTTGACCATCTCCGAGGTGGGCGGGTGCGACGGTTTCGCGCGGGGGTTCTTCGGTTTCTTGGCGACGGCCTTTTTCGCGGGAGCGGGCGCCGGCGGCGATGAGGTCGCCTGTTGCGGGGCGACGACGTCATTTCGTCGTGCGGACGCGTGAACTGAACGAACGAAAATGTACCTTGTATGTACCCAGGATGGTGGTTGACGCTCGATGCTTTCGCATTGGGAGCGGAATGGTGTGATCAGGATCAGGAGTTCGGTACTTCGGCTGGGCGGCGTCGATTGTACCTCTTCCTGCGCTATTCAGCCTGGGGCTGCGTCGCGATTCTCTGCTCCCTCTTCTGTTCTCGGCCGGCTTCTTCTCCATGGCTCCTCCTCAGTTTGGTCACAGAATGCCTTGCTAGTAATAAGGTAGGTAAGGTAAGGTGGTAGTGAATGAGTTGTTGCTCGATGCTTTCACATTGGGAGCTAGACTCACGATGGTGGTTGATGCTCGATGCTTTCGCATTGGGAGCGGAATGGGGTGACCAACTGCCCGATCGTAAACCAAATAGGGTCCAACAGAACTTATATCCGGGGAGGCCCGGTACCAGACGCGACGCCTAGGAAGGAATCAGTAGCGCTGGCAGGCGGTAGTCAAACCTTCGCCACCGAAGGAACTACTACTGTCCAGTTTGCTACCATTAGCGAACTAATGACCGACGACTTCCTAGCCGCTAATGTTCTCCGCGAGGACACAATACTGGGCCAACCTTCTCCAAAGTTCGAAAAAGCTGAAATGCACGTAAGCGAAGAATGCCTCCACTACTGCACTCTAACCACTACACCAGCTTACTGGTCTGAAGGACGAACCCAAGCAGAAACCCAACCACTTGTAGAAACGGACCATGGTCTGGCTCCGCCTGGTGGCGCAGTTGAAGCAGTGGACCGAATATTTTCACAAATTGGCCAGGTTTTTACAACGGAGTCCTTAAACCTACCCCAACCTCCAGAAGACTTACATTGCGGGAGTACGACAGCGACCCCAGAACGGTCTAGGCAACTCATCGACGACTTCACCGTTGACAAGGAAGGAGCCAGTGAACAACTTCTGCCGCCAGCCGCAGAAGAACCCACTGCCCCAGCCCTCCCTCCATTGGAACCAGCAGTCAAGATGAGCCCTACCACGGCTGTTCTCTCGCCGGAAACACCCCGTCCACCGAAACTGGCAAGCAGACCCCATCTCTCCAGCCCAGAACCTGAGTGGACCACCAAGTCGAAGAGGCGGAGATCAGCATATCCACCACAAGCCCCGCTAAAGGAAGCGATACGAGGATCCAAGACCTCGACAGACTACCTCCGACGTAGGCGGCTTCACCACGGCACGCGCCCACCCTCCAAGGGAAAACCTCCCCCAGAAGTGGACCAACCTACATCGGACCCCCCATGGACCAAGCATCCATGCTAAAACAACAGCCCCGCCCCAGTGCAACAAAAAAACGCTCAGTGAAGTGAAACCCCCCGCGTGACACTCAGTGAAGTGAACCCCCCATGACACTCAATGAAGTGCACCCCACCCTGAACACTGTATATTTTTTGTAAATCGCGACTCAACTTGACCGTCGAATACAGGTCGCACATGCGCCAACGACGACACGTGCGCTCGGTAAAAACATATTTTTCACAAACACACACGTCCCACGGGGAACCACAAATTATGAAAAATATGTTTACGACATCACAAAACGCACGCGCAGCTACGGAAAAAGGCCTATATAACGGCACCAAAAATGAGTAATAAATCAGTTCTCTCCGAGCTAACAGTTCGAGAAGCTCATTTATTACAGATCAACGCTTCGACTAAGAATCCAGCCCTTGCACTCCGCAAGCATCTTATAAGAACACGAAACCAGACCCCCAGGTCTCACCGCAACGAACCCCCTTCGTGTGGCATAAATCGTGGTGGCTCGTAAACTAAATTCTACGACTTTTTATTTTCGAGTTACATACCAAAGGTGGGACGAGTAGACCCACACCCAAAATCCTTCAGACCCATTAGCCTGATGTCCTTCATTTTGAAGACCTTAGAAAAGGTGGTTGATGGGCATATACGGAGGGAGGTACTAGCGACTAACCCCCTGAATGTCCATCAGTATGCCTATCAAAAGGGCAAATCAACAGACCTGGCGCTGAACAACCTTGTCGGGAAGATCACCCAATCCCTAGAGTGCAAGGGAATTGCGGTGGCTGCCTTCCTTGACATAGAAGGAGCGTTCAACGCAGCACTACCTTTATCCCTCTGTAAAGCTGTTGCAGCGAGAGGGGTGGCGCCTATGGTGGCTGACTGGATAGGAGCTATGCTCAAGTCCAGAACAATGACCACATCATTGTGTGGAGAAACAGTAAGATTTAGGGCGATAAGAGGCTGCCCACAGGGAGGGGTTCTTTCACCTCTACTGTGGACTCTTCTGGTGGACGACCTACTTGCTATTGTCAGCAGTTTGGAGGTCGACATACAGGCCTTTGCTGATGATATTGTTATTCTTGTAAGAGGCAGCGATGAAGCAATCATCTCTGCAATACTGCAAGAAGCGTTAAATGTCACGCAATGCTGGTGTGAGGGGGAGCAATTAGCTATAAACCCTCGTAAAACAGTTATTGTTCCATTCACCAACAGGAGGAAGCTTGAGAGTCTCAAACAACCCACACTGAAAGGTGAAACGATACCATTGGTAGAGGAGGCAAAATATCTAGGGGTGACACTAGACAGAAAGCTCAACTGGAACTCACATATGGAAAAAACGGCACAAAAGGCTAGACAAGCACTTTGGATGTGCCGAAGAATTTGTGGAAAAACGTGGGGATTGGTCCCCAAGCAAATGTACTGGCTATACGTGGTGGTTATTAGACCAATCATTACGTATGGCTGTATTGTCTGGTGGACTGTCTCCTCACGAAGGACAGCCAGAGTAAAACTGGCAAGCCTACAGAGAATGGCCAGCATATCGGTGACTGGGGCATTAAGCACCACGCCGTCAGCTGCCATGGAAGTGCTACTGGATCTTCCTCCTTTGCATATTTTGCTGCAAAGTGAGGCCAGGAAGGCAACATATCGATTTCATAATGCGGAGATGTAAAGGCCGCAGACATTGGCCTTCATGCGGAACAGGCTGTCGCCCGACATTGAAGCGGATGACATCCTGGGTATCAGGGCTGATACAATGTCTACAACATACAGCTTCGGACTGCCCTACAAAGTCATATTTCCATCTCGTGACCAATGGGAGCGTAACCAAGTCGCCCTGTTACAGGCAGATTCGAGCTGGTTCACGGATGGCTCCAGAACAACTGAAGGAGCAGGAGCTGGAGTGTTCTGCCGCAAACCAAGAACTGGATTAGAGTTCAGTCTTGGTAGGCATGCATCGATCCAACAGGCAGAAGTCTATGCCATTGAAATGTGCGCACGAGAGCTATTAAAAAGCCCTCGGCAGCACAGGACGATAAAATTTTTTTCTGACAGCAGAACAGCACTGCCAGTCCTTGCCGACAATCAGTGTACACTGATGTCGGTCAGGGACTGCCACGCAGTACTCTCTCAAGTAGGGAGAGTCAACAAGGTTAGCCTGGTCTGGATACCCGGACACGCTGGAATAGAGGGAAGCGAAGCCGCCGGCAAAGAGCGGGGCTAACCAAAAATTTATTGGTCCAGAACCGGCTCTTGGGATTACAAGAGTCCTGGCCAGAAGTTCGAATAAGAGCTGGATGGAGCACAAGGTACTAAAAAACTGACAGGAATGCCAGGGAATGAGACATTCCAAGTTAGTGCTAAAGGGCCCATCTGCGGCACGAACCAGGATACTGTTAGGTTTGGGCAGGAAAGATCTGCGAACTCTGACAGCCCTGGTTACTGGGCACAGCCGACTAAGGCATCACATGCATAGGCTGGGAGTGGCTGAGACCACTGAGTGCAGACTATGCTGTGAAACGGAAGAAACAGCGGAGCACGTGATGTGTGCCTGCCCCGCTGGGGACAAAATCAGGTTCACAGTCTTTGGTAAGATAAAACTGGAGCTGGGAGAACTTGACACAATCTCACCCACTAAAATCCTACTCTATTTAAAGAGAATCGGTATGGAGGGTGAACTATAATTAGTTGTGAGCCACAATAGACCCTTGCGGTCGCAGTGGAGGGGCGACAAACGCCCCACTCAATTATAACTAACTAACTAACCCCCAAAACCCGAACGTCCCGAATTCGACACATTCGACGACAAACATCTTGGTGCCAAAGTGATAAATCCAAATCCGACCCCAAATTCCTCGTTTCTGCCCAAATCAACAACAGCCGAAAGTCCCGCCGTGTAACATGGATTTTATTTAATCTTGCGACGGTCGTTATCGTGTTCGCGCCTGTATGTTTTCGGCGGACGGTGTCGTCCCGGGAGCGCGAAGCTCGGTCGGAGACGGCGTTGCCGCGAGCGTTCGCTCGTCCTTTTTTCAGTTCTACTTCATCTCCTTCTTCTTTGTTACCTTTGTGTGGGTCTCTGACTGCCGCCAGAAAGAAAAAATGCTAAGTGGTCATTAAAGAGTGGCGAATGCTGCTCTTGTTACGCCGTTTCAACGTTCGAAGTCGAAGTTAGCCCTGCGAATGTATGTCATCATTTATCGTAGCTTGATCGGTTAGGTGGCGTTCTCGGAACGGAAAGCCGCCATTATGTTCCGAGGAGGCGGCCAGTTTTTTTTAATTTAATCTCTCTCTCTCTCTCTCCCCAGACCACCACTATACCAACGAAAAATCGATTTGAAGTGTTAGGGACGATAAAACCAGTAGAAAATGACGAAACCACAGTTCAAGTGTCAATTAAAAAGCCGCCGCCAATAATTCTCCACACGTTGCCCAAGCAGCATAGCGGATTTGTTAAATCAATCGAAGACACATTAAACCAGATGGATGGAGTCACGGACGATGAAATAATTGAGGAATTGAAAGAAATGCATAATATAGACGCAAAAAGGGTCATGAAAATGCGGAACACCCGCAGGCCGCTTTACCTAATAACCCTAGACACTAAGAGGACCACGGAAGACCTAAACAATAGCTGCAAGTTCTTGTGCTATACAAAAATTACATGGGAAAAATATATAAACAAACGCATTGCAGTACAGTGCCACAGGTCATGCCATGCCACCTCGAACTGTAACGCAGCTTACCGCTGCTTGAAATGTGGCAAGGGGCACCCCACTCCAGAGTGTAAGAAACCTAGAACGGAGGCGGCACTATGCTGTAATTGCGGTGGCAGCCATCCGGCTAACTTTAACAAATGCCCCACCTATATCAAGATGATGCAGAAGAGGACGTCGCAGAAACAACCACCGCCCCAGAAGGAGGTCTTCGTACCAGCGCCGCAGCCCAAGTACAATGCCTGGACGCAGGAAAGAACCAAGGACTACGAAAAGGAGTGGTCGCTCCCGCCCGCGCAGACGAGGACGCAGCCGCAGCCAGCTCCGCAACGAGGTCCGGCTCCACCCCATCGGATGGAAGAGGAAGTTCGGCTAAGCGGGAAACCCAGCCCGCAGTCAACGAGCTGCAAGACTTGTTTGCAGAAATGAAAACGCTTAATTCTTTGATCAACGTGTCCCTCATGCTCGGCAGGGTCAAAATTTTAAATCAACGCCTCAAGAATGTCACAACCGAATAACAGAATCATTCCAAGTTCTGGCCCAATTCTGCGCTGAACTTGATGGATAGACTGTTGTTCTGCACGTGGAACGCCAACGGACTTAAAAACAAGGTCGGGGAGCTCATTCAGTTCCTCGACAGACATAACATAGACGTTATGTGCATTAACGAGACGAAACTTACAGACGAAGACAACGTGACATTCCGGGGTTACGTGACAGAACGAAAGAACCGAACCGGACGCGGGGGTGGGGTTGCCGTTCTGATCAGGAACGACATACCCTATCTGCGCGTTCGGGACGACGCCACGCGACATCTGGAATTGATTTCGATCAAATTCCAGAACGACTTAACAGTGACGGCCTGGTATAATTCACCGACGTCACGTATCACGCAACGTGACCTCCAGGCGCTCCTGGTTATGAGAGCGGTAGTTCTTATACTCAGTTATACTACGTGTTTCAAATGAAAGTTGTTTAAAATATCAATATCTATAATTTATGTAAGAATATCTTTTTCCGTAACTTGTACCGTTTTCGAGATATGGAAAAAGGCGACAAGAGTAAACCATCGCTTTCTTATACTTAGTTATGCTACATTTTTCGAAAAAACTTTTCAAATAAAAGTTGTTTAGAATTTCAATATCTTTATATTTATATATTTATAAACGAACATTTTTTTGATAACTCGTACAGCTTTCTATATAGAGCGCGCAAAAGCATATACTACAGCGGCGCGACGCAAATTGAAATAAACAATACTATTAATATGGATTTTTCGAAAAAACTTTTCAAATAAAAGTTGCTTAGAATGAGAATGAGAATAGAAAATGGTTATAAGAGTAGTGCCCAGCTCTGCATCTCTAACTTCACCCCCGCTCTCTCCCTCCCGCCGCGTGTGTGGGCGCGCCTCATACCACGTTGTGTTGATAAGTGTGATAAGTTGCATTGATTTTTAAAAAGAAACTTTGGATTCGATTTCGAAATGGGTTTTCCGCCGATCGCCAAGAGTGTGCCTTCACTTGTAATCAATCACATCGTATCGTATCGCTCCCGCAAATTTGCTCAAAAAAGTTATTTATTAGTTCTTGTGCGTGTTAATTTTGATTTGTTTCCGTTAATTACAGTTCGTTTCATTCAATTCAGTGCGTTTCGTTAAGTTTTTGGTCAATTTTTGGGCAAAAACAGTATTAATTAATTTGACGTGTTGTCATCCATCAATTTGTCCATCGCTGCCAAGAAAATAAACACTATTGAGGAAAAGCCGAAGCCGGTGAAGAGGCCGAACAACCCCTTCATGCTTTCAACATCGTCGGAGGTGCTTGTGAAAGCGAAGAAGAGAATCGGTGCGTTGCGGGCAACCGTACACATCGACGGAGAGGAGCGCAGAGGGCTCACAAAACAACTCCAGGCCATTGCAGGAACCAGCAGGCAGACGAAAGTAAACCCCCAAACGGATACAGAAATGGAAACGGAAACCGTAAGTCAAATTGAAAGCTCCCTGATACGCCATGCACAGGCCACTGTTGTTCCGAAAAAAAATCGTTTTGAGGTGCTAGGCAACATCAAACCGGAACAAAACGATGAGAGCAACGCGGAACATGGCGCATTCGTAAAGGGAATCGAGGATACCCTTAAACATAAAAAAATCTTTATACGATATGCTGGTGACCGTGTCAGCATACACACGTACTGTAGAGCAGACAATGATAAAGTTATTCAAAGCATCCGAAATGTAGAATTTCATACGTTCACACCATATGGCGAAAAACTAAGGGCGCATGTGGTCAGGGGACTACCAGATGGAGTCACCGAAGAAGAGATCATACATGAACTGAAAGAAACGCACAATCTGGACGCGAAGAAAGTAATGAAAATGCGCAATACCAGAAGGCCGCTCTATTTAATTGCGCTGGATTCTAAGCAAACAACGGTAGAACTGAACAATACATGCAAGTTTTTGTGCTGTACAAGAAGTTACTGGGAGAAATATGTTAACAAACGCAATGCAGTACAGTGCCATAGGTGTCAGTATGCAAGAAACCAAGGACGGAGGCCGCACTGTGCTGCAATTGCGGTGGAAGCCATCCGGCGAATTACAGCAAGTGCCCTACGTACATCAAAATGATGGAGAAAAGGACGGCGCAGACGCAACAAGCGCCGCAGAAGGAAATATACGTACCAGCGCCGCTGCCGAAATACTATGCTTGGACGCAAGGCAGGTCAACCAGGAACTATGAAAAGGAGTGGCCGCTCCCATCTGCGCCGACGAGGACGAGGACGCAGCCGTAGCCAGCCCGCGACGAGTTCCAGCTCCACCCCGCCGGATCGAGGTAGAGAACCGACAGCCGCAGCGAGAGAGTCTTCCGGGCGTCAGTGAAGTACAAGATCTCTTCGCGGAGATGAAGACGCTCAACCCACTTATAAATGTAACCGCCATGCTTGACCGCGTCAATATTTTAAACAAAAGATTAAAATCTGTTAGGTCGGAATCGGATAGATTCCAAATTTTTGTTAATTTCTGCGCCGAACTCGATGGCTAGATTGGCGTTCTGCACGTGGAACGCAAACGGACTTAAAAACAAGCTCGGGGAACTCATCCAGTTCCTCGACAGATATAACATAGACGTCATGTGCGAAAACGAGACGAAACTGACAGACGAAGACAACGTGACCTTGCGGGGTTACGTTACTGAAAGAAAAGACCGAACCAGACATGGGGGTGGGGTTGCCGTTCTGATAAAGAACGTCATACCCTACCTTCGCGTCTGGGACGATGCCACGCGACATCTGGAATTGATCTCGATCAAATTCCAGAACGACTTAACAGTGACGGCCTGGTGCAACAAACCGACGTCACATATCACACAACGAGACCTCCAGGCGCTCAACGCTAAACATTCAACTTGGAATTGCCATCGAAACAATGTCAATGGGAACGTGGTCTTCCGCCACACCCAGAGGCACAATTGTTTCGTGGCTTTTCCAGACACGCCGACGCATCATCCGACAAACGGAGCGACGGCAACGACGACGTCAATCGCCGTGGTGAGGAACGTGGGAAATCTCTCGGACCTCTTCACGGTGGATGACTTAAACTCGGACCATTACCCGGTCACTTTTGAAGTGGGCGGGTCCAGACACGAACGCAGACGAATCCTGATAGTCGATTACAGGACCGCGGACTGGCCGTCGTTCCGAAGAAAACGCAACAGCCGGATACTCATTAACAGAGACCTTGACACGCCGGACAAGATTGAGGACGCCGTCACCGAGCTGACGGAGGTGATCAAACACGCGAAGGATCGTGTGATTAAAACTCGCATGATCGACCCGTACAAACCTGACATTCTTCCCGGGCACATTCTGCAGGACATACGTGACCGTAACAGACATCGGAAAGTTTGGCAAAGGACCATACTTGACCAAGACAGACGTTACATGAACGCACTGACGCAACAGATACGTGAAAAGATCTGGACGCACAGAAACGAGACTTGGGGCCGCAAAATGACGGAACTGACCGCCAATGACGGATCCTTGTGGCGCATGGCGGCGAAACTGAGGAAGAAATTCCAAAATGTTCCGCCGCTTGTGCACGAGTGGAGGACGGAGATGACTGACGAGGGGAAAGCGGGGCCCTTGCCAGCACGTTCGAAAAAGTACACGACATCGACAACTATGCATATTGACGGAGAGGAACGCCCGAGTCAAACCAAACAAGCACAGATCGTTGCAGGAAGCAGCAAGGAACCTAACTCGAACCCCCAAATTGAATCAAAAATGGAAACAGAAACAGTAAGTGCCATAGAAAATTCTCTAATTAGACACACACAGACCACTACAATTCCTATCAAAAATCGCTTTGAAGTGCCAGCCACAATCAAAGCCGTAGAAAACGATGATTGCAAGGCAGTACAATCAATGTCCGTCAAAAAGCCGCCGCCAATAATATTGCACACCTTGCCGAAACAACATAGTGCTTTCGTCAAGTCGATTGAAGATACACTTAATCTTAAAAAATTCTTCATCAAATATGCTGGCGAACGTGTCAGCATATACACCTACTCGAAATCTGACTATGATAGAGTAATTAAAAGTGTGCAAAACGTGGAATTCCACACCTTCACCCCTTCTGGGGAAAAGCTAAGGGCACACGTCGTAAAAACCGGATGGCGTAAGTGAAGAAGAAATTATGGAGGAATTAAAAGAGAATCATATCATAGAAGCTAAAAAGGTGATGAAAATGAGGAATACACGCAGACCTCTTTATTTAATTACATTAGACTCGAAGAAAACCAGACATGACCTTAATAACACATGCAAGTTTCTGTGTTACACAATAGTACAATGGGAAAAATACATCAATAAACGCAAGGCAGTGCAGTGCCACAGGTGTCAGGAGTGGGGCCATGCCACCTCAAACTGCAACGCAGCGTACCGCTGCTTGAAGTGCGGCGAGGGGCACCCCACTCCAGAGTGTAAAAAACCTAGAACGGAGGCGGCACTGTGCTGCAATTGCGGTGGAAGCCATCCGGCAAACTACTCGAAATGCCCCACGTACCTGCAAATGATGCAGAAGAGGACGACACAACAAGCTCCCCAGAAGCATGTATGTACCAGCGCCGCAGCTGGAGTTCAACGCGTGGACCCAATATAGGTCATCCACAAAGAAGTATGAAAAGGAGTGGCCGCTTCCGCGTGCGCCAACGAGAACGAGGATGCAGCCCCAGCCAGCACCGAGGAGAGTCCCGGCCCCACCCCGAAGGATGGATGAGGACCGCCTGCCACAGCGAGAGAGCCAGCCGGGAGTAAATAAACTACAAGACCTTTTTCAAGAAATGAAGACATTAAATTTATTAATTAATGTAAACCTCATGCTTGGCCGAGTTATAATTTTAAATAAAAAATTAAAACAGGTTAGGTCGGAATCGGAAAGATTCCAAGTCTTGGTTAATTTCTGCGCCGAACTCGATGGCTAGACTGGCGTTCTTCACGTGGAACGCAAACGGACTTAAAAACAAGCTCGGGGAACTCATCCAGTTCCTCGACAGACATAACATAGACGTTATGTGCATTAACGAGACGAAACAGACAGACGAAGACAACGTGACCTTCCGGGGTTACGTGACTGAAAGAAAAGACCGGAACGGACATGGGGGTGGGGTTGCCGTTCTGATAAAGAACGACATACCCTACCTTGGCGTCTGGGACGATGCCACGCGACATCTGGAATTGATCTCGATCAAATTCCAGAACGACTTAACAGTAACGGCCTGGTACAACAAACCGACGTCACGTATCACGCAACGAGACCTCCAGGCGCTCCTGGGTATCTCTGCAAGGACAATAGTGTTGGGTGACCTCAACGCTAAACATTCAACTTGGAATTGCCATCGGAACAATGTCAATGGGAACGTGGTACTTCCGCCACACCCAGATGCACAATTGTTTCGTGGCTTTTCCAGACACGCCGACTCATCATCCGACAAACGGAGCGACGGCAACGACGACGTCGATCGCCGTGGTGAGGAACGTGGGAAATCTCTCGGACCTCTTCACGGTGGATGACTTAAACTCGGACCATTACCCGGTCACTTTTGAAGTGGGCGGCGCATCCGCAGGCGAATCCGGATAGCCGATTACAGGACTGCGAACTGGCCGTCGTTCCGAAGAAATCTCAACAGCCGGGTACTGATTAACAGAGACTTTGACACGCCGGACAAGATCGAGGACGCCGTCACCGAGCTGACGGAGTCGATCAAATACGCGAAGAATCGTGCGATTAAAACTCGCACGATCGACCCGTACAAACCTGACGTGCTTCCCGGACACATTCTGCAGCATATACGTGACCGTAACAGCCAGCGGAAAGTTTGGCAAAGGACCAGACTTGACCAAGACAGACGTCACATGAACGCACTGACGCAACAGATACGAGACAAGATCTGGACGCACAGAAACGAGACATGGAGCCGCAAACTGACGGAACTGACTGCCAATTACGGATCCTTGTGGCGCGTGACGGAGAAATTGGGGAAGAAATTCCAAAATGTTCCGCCGCTTGTGCACGAGGGGAGGACGGAGATGACTGACGAAGGGAAAGTGGAGGCCCTTGCCAGCACGTTCGAAAAGGTACACGACATCGGCCTCGATGTACTGACGCACGCGCAGGCGGGCATTGTGGAGTCCGTGAGGACTTCTTTGTCCCGCCGCAATGCCAATGTTGACGACGACGGAGAGCCGCTCCGGCTGCCGACTCCCCGGGAGATTTTCGGCATCATCAAAAGGCAAGGCCCGCTAAAAGCCCCGGGAGAAGACGACATACAAAACAAACTTCTTCGGAACTTATCCCGTAAAGCCGTTATGCAACTGACTTACGTCATTAACGCGATACTGAAACTGCAGCACTTCCCGAACCACTGGAAAAGTGCTGTAGTAGTACCGATCAGCCTCCTCAGCAGTATTTCTAAGGTGGCGGAGTCGGTAATAATAACCGACTGAGGGACCAAGTTGAAGAACTTGGTCTCCTCAAGAACGAGCAATTCGGGTTCCGATCCGGACATAACACCGTACAACAAGTGGCGCGCCTCGTGACTGTGCATACGAACGGCATTGAATCGGAACCAGGTTGTGGCAATGACACTGTTAGACTTGCACAAAGCATTTGACACTGTATGGATAGATGGACTTTTGTACAAAATGATCACTTACGGACTACCGCTATCAATCATCAGACCCATCTATTCATACCGACAGAACATTTAAAACAAGACTAAATCATACCATCTCTGCGCCCCATTTCATAATAGCAGGAGTGCCGCAGTGATCCGTCCTTGGGCCGCAACTGTTTTCACTGTTCATCAATGACATACCGACGCACGTTAACACGTCATTAATGATCTTCGCTGACGATACGGGCATCTATGCATCTTCATTCTCAGAAATCATAGCACATCGTAAGATTGGAATGCACATGACAATACTGGAACGCTACTATCCGGACTGGAAACTGAAGGTAAACGCGACGAAATGTGAGAGCATCACATTTACGCGACGCAACCGACGATTCGCGGTGCCGAATCCAACTCGGATCAACGGCATCGCGATACCAATCAAAACGACAGTGAGATATCACATATACGTGAAGTAAACAGACGTACGTACGCTGTTCTTAAGGCCATCTATTTGATGGTCGCTAAGAATAGCAGACTTTCGACCGACAACAAACTTCTTTTATTTAGGACAGTAATTAGACCAACGATGACGTACGCGTCGCCTGTGAGGTTTGGGGCTTCTAAAACGAGCCTCAAATTATTGCAGACGACGCAGAACAAGTGCCTTAGGTTTGCCCTGGGCGCCGACAGATACAGACGCATACGCGACATGCATGAAGATGCACAGATAACGCTACTGACAGATTACATGACCGAGATGGTGGACCGCTTTTACAGGCGGACCGTCACTCACGACAACGCACTCATACGCACCAACGAGGACTAACGCACGTGCACAAACTGCCGTACGAGACTCTGTACTTGTATAACGAAGACCCGGACAACTGAATAGTGACAATAGGGCAGGATGTAAAGGGTGGGTTTTTCGAAGTTTCCCGCCAACACAGACTTAAGGTCGACACGACAGACAATGGACATTTCCATCGAGGAAAGCGCATCAAAATCGTTGTAGTTCAAAATTTTTAAATTGCTATTTGTAAGATAAGTGCCAGGCATGGGGGCTTACAAATAAAAATCGGAACTGTACACATTTACAAAATTTTATATATTTATATTAATGATTTTATCACAAAAAAAGAATTTGGAAATTTGGTTCTCGTCTGATACCGAAGTTAAGCAACGTCTGGCGCGGTCAGTACTTGGATGGGTGACTGCTTGGGAACACCGCGTGCCGTTGCCTCCTTTTGTTGTGATCGGTCGAGGATGAATAATTGTCGGTAATAAATGAACTTATGTATTATTGTCATTATCGTTAATGTGCAAAATTTGGAAATAAATGTATTGTCATTGTCGTTGTTGTTAAAGTTTCGTATTTTTAGCTTCTAGCTTCAAAAGTTAGGACGCTTCCCCCCCCCCCCTCAATTTAATTTTAACAAGACGTCAAAAATGAAAACTGCTATACTCATTAAAAATGGTTATCACAGCAGTGCAGAAAGCAAAATTATTGGAATGCTATATTTCATATTTTGAGATTCCGCCCTGCTCGGTCTGAAACTTATTTTTAGTTTACTTTCGATTTTTTTAAATCAAGTAGGCCTTTACAGTTTTGCAAACACTATTTTAGTTCTAGGTAAACTACCTTTTCCGTTCACAGTACGTCAAAGTGTTACTAAGAAAAGTCGTTCCGAATGTAAAGCGACGGCGTTGTGCCAATTTTCAGAAAATTGTAAAATTGTAAAAATATTGTCATTATTATTTATTGTAAGATAACGACCCATATCATACTACAATAAATACTTGACATGTAATCGATGGTTTTACTAAGCCACCTCATGTTGGTATTGCTGTTTCAACTGCAATACTGACCAATACTGGATTTTATCAAAGTAGGCCGATCGTTGCATAACGTCGTAACTTTACATTCTGAACAACCTTTTATAGTTGTTGGCGCACTTTGAACGGAAAAGGTAGTTTACCTAGAACTAAAATAGTGTTTGCCCAACTGTAAAGGCCTACTTGATTTTAAAAAATCCGCGGTGGTACGCACGAAACTATCTTATACTTTATTTCTGAAAGAACTTTTCAAACAAATATATTTTTTAATTCCAGTATATAACCTTTATACGAACAATTTTTGCTACAACGAAAACCGTTTTCGAGATATAGAAAATGTTGATTTAATTAAACATCAGTTTGAGATATTACTTCCAAATGTGACGTTTATTTCCACGCTATATACCAATCCTAAGCTTAAAGTGCCATAGTGTGACCTTCAATAGTTGCTGGTGCGCGCAAAGCCACACGTATGTTTAGCCGCCCGATCGCAATACTGTAAAATCTGCAGTGGTCCGCACTGAACTTTCTTATACTCAGTTATACTACATTTTTCGAAAAAACTTTTCAAATGAAAGTTGTTTAAAATATCAATATCGATAATTTATGTAAGAATATTTTTTTCCGTAACGTGTACCGTTTTCGAGATATGGAAAAGGGCGATACGAGTAAACCATCACTTCCGGTTGAGAGATTGCGTTCAAAATAGGTCGTTTTCCTCATTGCTACATACAAATGTTAAGTTTAAAGTTTCAGAGCTCTAGCTATAATCGTTTGGACGCTAGAGCGCGCACAGACACACAGACGTCATTCCGAAAATAGTCAGGAACGATTCAGGGGGCCTCAAAACGTGTATATGCCCTCGCTTCTGGATGAAGTATATATGACGGCATCATCCGCGTAGATGCCCACTTCTGTGCCCTGTCTGATGGGGAAGTCGGCCATGTATATCAGGAAGAGTTCTGGTCCCAATATGGAGCCTTGGGGGACTCCCGCTTCCACCGATCTCGTTGTGGACTCGCATGGCCCTACCTTGACCCGGAAACTGCGACCTTCCAAATATGACGCGATTAATTTGATGTTCAAATCAAACTCCCTCATTTTTCTGAGCAAGCCTTGGTGCCAGACGCCAACAAACGCTCTGCTGATGTCGAGGAATAAAGCAGCTGTTGTTTCCTTTCTACAAAACCCATCCAGGATGGCCTCAGTTAATCTCAGCACTTGCAGATCTGTGGAGTGCGTTTCTCTGAAGCCGTATTGCCCATCCTGTATGGTGTTCTTGTCGACAAGTTCCTCTCTTAACCGGTGTAGTTTTACTCTCTCTGCGATCTTTGCCAGGCCTGATAGTAGGCTGATGGGTCTGTAATTTTGCGGCATAATATGATCCTTGCCTGACTTCGGGATCATCACGACCCTAGCCGTCTTCCAAATCGCAGGTAAGTGTGTCAGCCTGAGAGTAGCTTTATATAGTATGTGATGGCGTTGACTGCTTTCTTTGGAAGATTTTTGATCGCCATATTTGTGATTTGGTCCGGACCAGGTGCTTTATTTGTTTTGAGGTTTTCAAGATGACCATTGTTTCCCCCATTTTTGCCCGAGCCAGATCCGCTCCCTTGTTTACCAGAACCTCCCCAACTATCTCATCGGTTTCCTCCTCAAAGGTATCGTTTGTTTCACTATAGTTGTTTCGGAAGCTCCTTTCTGCTGTGTCGGCGAAGGCTTCAGCCTTGTCTTTTTACTTACTTATACTTTATGTATAAGTATATATATATATATATATATATATATATATATATATATCATATATGTATATATATATATACATCCCACCATCAATTCAACGTCCATACATTGACCATTTACATTCAATCTGACGTCCGACCGCAATTTGACGTCCGGTATACGGACGTCAGATTACATTTCAATGAAAACTTGATTGTTGGGTCACCTATACCTCAGGCAGTCGTAATACAAAATTTTTGGTGGATGCCAAAATGACGGTACATTGAACAAAATCGTATAAATTTAGTTCACGGTTCTGTCGACTACGAGCGCTAGTGTAGCGACGTGTATATATGAAATGTATATACTCCTTTCATTTTGCGCTGCATCTGACGTCCACAGATTTGGCGGCACTGTACGATACGAGATAAATACAACGCAGGCTGATGCCACAGTTTTAAATGTCTGTAAACACCCGAGTTCCCCGACACCCATAAAGCTCAGTGCAATTTTAAATATTGCAAAAAGAACATTTTTATTCAAAACATGCACTCCAAGAAATAGGCACTGATTGCTGATTTTTATGGAATTCTAATCTTCAAGTTAAATATTGCTGTAGAATCAGATATCAAGTTTCTATATTAGATTTTGAAACAATTATTTTGCCAATACCAACCCAACCCAACCCATCCTAATTTTCAACTTAAATGAGCATTTCCATCAAATCTAATTAGGTTGGTTTGGGTTGCATGTAAACGAAAATTACAGTATGATAACTAGTTCACAAATAAAAATCGTGGTAAATTCAAATGCAACCAATGTTGTGATCAAAATACATTGGTACCTAATTGTCATATCAACCTAATATGAAAAGTGACAAAACACCAAATTTAAACTTTGTTGGGAAACAAGTTTCCAGAAAGAATACTTGATTTGTGATTAATTCAAATGTAAATTACTTACGTTCCTTGGAAGAGACCTGAGATTGGCTGTGTCTTAAAAGAATTGTAAGCAGTGTTGGGGAATGGGCTATTAAGTTTCCAGAGAACTCGATTTACCCAATAATCATCGACTAACTCGTCAAACTTTGTTGGCGATTTAGTTATGAAAATTTTACTAAATTTGATTGCGTTAGGTTGTGTTTAAATGTAAATTTATTAGAGAAATTGACAGCTATAGATATATTAAAAGAATTGTAAGGAACTCGAACCCAACCAGTGGTACAGGATAGGCTGTTCCCTAAGAAATTTCTTTATTTTTTTGCTATTTTCTAGAACTATAACGTAACCAGTGTTGAAGAAAAAGGTTTTTGGTTAGAATGATAATTAAATTTTCAACAAAAGTATATTTGTTGGGAACTTGGGGTTGCTTGAGATGAGATGGGTTGGGTTACAATCCAACCCAATCGAACCAAATCCAACCCAATTAAAGTATGATGATTGGAGATTTGGGATCTCTTGACCTGGGTTGGGTTAGAATAGATTTTCAACCCATGCCAACCAAACCCAACTGCACCAAAATATGTTTGTTGGAAACTGAGTGTTGCATAATATTTAATATGTGGATGAATGAGAGAGGGTGAGCGAGCGCACGAGATAGAGTTAATTTGTAAGTGAGTTGGTGAATGTGAAGGAACGAGCGAGTTATTGAGGGTGAGTGAGAATATAAGTGATTGACACTGAGTAATAGAGATCGAGAACAAGAGAAAATGAGTAAGTAAGTGAGTGAACGTAACAATGAGCAAGAGTGAGTGAACATTACAATGAGCGGTAATGGGTGAAAGAGAGAGATTAAGTGAGTGTGTGGATGATCTGAGTGACTATATATGTATAAATGAGTAAATAAGTCAAGGAATTTGTTTGTGAGTATTACCACCATCTAGAAGTGAGTGCCCACACGCTCTTACTGCTACATAATTGCAGAGGTCTTTATCGACCAACACAGTTGGTACTTATCCAGACTTGCAGCTGCTCTGCAGTCGTAGGCAAAAAAAGCCGCTTTGTTGAAAATAAATTTCAGCGAATGTATTAGCTATAAGTTGATAACAGCTGTTGCGCCTTCTATGGGCTCATCATACCACGAAACATATATTCTCTGAAGTTGCATCATGTAATGCAAACATGAGTGACAAGGAGTTTGTGTGTGAGTATTACCGCCATATTAGTGTATGCGGTGGTGGATGAACCTACAGAGGGTGAAACAGGTGTTATAATATTTTCACCAAAAATTATTTACGATAAATCGGTATCCATTGCTGATGGCTACGGAGTAGTTTCAAGTCTGGATAAGTACCAACTTTGTTGGGCGATAAAGACCTCTGCAATTAAGTAGCAATAAGAGTGTGTGTGTGTATGTGTGTCACTAATGTTTGCATGACTTGATGGAACTTCAACGAATGTATTTGTGGTCGTCTGATCAGCCCATAGAGGGTGACACAACTGTCATCAGGAGGGTGAACGGGTCTTCGAGTGAATGAATGATAGTGATAGTAAATGCGCGATATTGGTGTGACCAATCATCTGAAAATATTTGTTAATAAGTATGTGAGGAAATGGGTGAGTGAGTAATGTAGTGTGTGAATGAGTGAGTGTAAGTAAGTGAGCTAGGGAGCGAATGGGTATATGTATAGAATGATTGAGTAATGAACGAGTAACTGAGTTAATGATTGAGTTAATGTGTGAGATAATGTGTAAGTTAGTCGGAACGATAGTAAATGATTTACTGAGTATGAGTATGAACGTAGTAATCGATTGAATCAGAGAGTAACTGTGTCAGTTTGTGAGTGAGTCATATATATGTAAATGCGAAGGCTAGTGAGTGATGTAATATAAATGCGAAGGCTAGTGAGTGATGTAATGTAATATGGAGGAAGGAAGGAGGATTATAAAAAGAAATTGTGAAAATATTAAAGTACAAAATATTTTGTTTGTTTTGTTTGTTGTTTGTTTTTGTAATACTAATTTCTTAAAGTGAAAAAAATAAATATTAATTAATAAATAATACTAAAAATATTTGAAATCGTTTGAAATTAAAACATTGTCAAAACGAGAAATACAAATTTTAGTAAATGCAAAAACTGGAAAATATGTCAAAATATTTAAATACGTCAATAATTTAAAAATTGTCAGAAACAGGGACAAATTATTTAAATTTACAAATTGGCAGGAAACAGGTAAATTGAAAATAATAAAACCTATTGTAACGGATAAATTGTAGTGTCATTTGGCATAAACATGAAAGATATCAAACTTGAAAAAAAGAAAAAGCTGAAAATGCAAAAAATATACTTCATATTGTGTAACTAGTACTTGAAGTACATACATTTTTTACACAAGCTTGGAGTTTGCGAAGCGAGTGGAGCAACCACTTGAGTTTAAAATAATCTTCACGCACGTGTTGAACACTATATTTTTTACGACCATACCACTCCTATGGCAAAATATGCCAAAAACCGATAATGATTGAGTTTGACCCTTCACCTCATTAGTAAAGCCTGGACCAAAATCTGTATTGGCTCGCGTGGTGGCAGTGCGTAAAATAGATCCCATAAGTACAGCATTGTACTTCACGCACCGGTATTAGAAATCGAACTTCTATTAATGTGTGAAGTTATACTTTAGACACGGGAGTAGAAAAAATATTTGATTACTGATTCTATAGTAACGTTAGGCAGGAAATATTGACGTGATTACGGTATTTCGAATGGACTATTTCAAGTGAGCACCTGAAATTATCATAAAAGACTCGTTAGGCAGACATATATACCCAAAAATATATAAAATCATTTTTGGCAATTGGTATCTATATCCAGCATCCTGTAATAAAGTGGCGACATTTTATCTCAGGAATGTATACTTCGATTAGGCTGAAATTTTGCATTAATACAGTTAGGGCACGAACCTGATAGATGTATTATAAAAATGCATTCGCCTTTTTGAAAGAAATGATGGCATTCTATCTTAGTAAATTTTGAGTTGACATAGCTGGAACACGCACTTCACACATTCAATTATTGGAAAAAACTATAATACACCCACTATTCAATAATGAAAACTTTAGTTAGTTTAGTTTAACTATTCACCGTGTATTATAACATCGGAAATATACACGATATACAGTAACCAAAGAATGAAGGAGATAATAAAAGAAATAGAAGAAGCAACTGAAGGGATAGACGAAGCAGTGATGATAGGAGGAGATATGAATGCAAGAAAAGGAATATTGGAAAATGTGGCGGGTTGGAGAGAGAGGGGAGAGAAGACAGGAGGTCAAAAGACGAAATAATAAATGCGGAGGGAAAAAGAGATAGGAGAATTTGGAGTGGAGGAAGCGACAGAATCGGAGCACATGCCACTGGGTAGTAGTAGGAAAAGGAGTGACGAAGAGAGAGAAGGAAGGGGAAGATAAGGAAAAAAATAGGAGACTAAGAAATGTGTGGAGGGGAGGTGGAAAGAATCAAGTATGCATAAGGTATGCATAAGGTATATTAAAACAGATAGACTGGAAGGAAATTTTCAGGATAGAATTAATAGTGTAATTAATGGGGAAGACGATAACAAAGAAGATGAGAGGAAGAGGAGATAGATACACATGGTTTGATGAAGAAGGCAGAAGAGGGAAAAAGGAGGTTAGGAAACAAATGGGAGAGGCGATGGGTGGGGTAAAGAGTTGAGAGGAATGCGGAGAGGAGAAGAGAAAACAGAAAACGTTATGGGAGATGAAAAAAAAGAAAACAACAGGTTAAGGACATAGAAGAGGTAAGGGGACTACATGGGGAGAAGGAGATTTGGAGATATATGAGAAAAAAAAGGAAGAGAGGAACGAGGGGGGGGATAGAATTAGAGAAATGGAAGACGCATTAGATGGAGATACTAGGGAGAACAGATGACGGGTGGGGAAACGAGAGAATAGTATATTGTACTGCTAGTCGCACAAGACATTCGATTGTCGCACGCATGGGTTTGCAGCGCGAGGAGCGCAACGACGAGTGCTCCAAAGGAATAAGTGCGACAAGATGTCTTGCATAACGAGCTACTTTTTTCTGTTTCGCTTTCATTAATATATTTAATTTAATATTAAGATATCAAAAAACCATTTAGTGAGTTTTAATCTCTGACTGACATACATAATAGTTTGACATTTTAGTTTCAAAATACCGAATTTTCAGATTTTCGTTTTAAATATTCAAGTTCGCACCATGGAATAACTAGACCACAATGTTAACGCCTTTTTACTTTGCCAACATGAGATTTCTCCGGTGATCGGTCCCATTAGTCTATTAGCGACTAATGTCAACAACCCGCAACCTCACCGGAAAAGGAACTAAAAGCGATTGCACAAAATTCAATTTTGTTTAACTACTTTTTTGTGTCACAAAATCGTCATATCGAAATAGAAAAATAGACAAGAGATAGGAAATAGGGACAGGGAAAGAGAACAATTTACATGAGAACAAATAATGAAAGGTAGGAATAAGCGAAATAAGGGGAAGGCGCCAGGAGAACGTGGAGTAGATAGCAAAGGATGGCTATATGTGCCACAGGAGGTATGGTGGAGACTACTGAAAGGAATAAATGAGGTATGGATGGATAGAACAGAGATATCAGAAGGATGGAAAATGGGGGGGGGGGGCAAGGTGGAAAAGAGGAAACAAGGAAGTGGTCAAGAGTTATGGTGAGATAACGCTAATGAATGAAGTATATAAGATATACGCGGGGATGATGGCAGAAAGACTGGATAAGCAAGTAGAGAGAATAGGGATTTTACTAGAAGGGCAAGCGGGGTTTAGGAAGGGCAGGGGAACGAGGGATAATATATACATACTCAACTATTTAGTATAGAGGGAAATTACAAGGAAAAGAGGGAAGATGTACATGATGTTCATGGACTTAAGAGCAGCTTTCGACAGGCTGAATAGGAAGATATTGGGGAAGACGATGGAAAGAGTGGGAATATCAGAAGGGTTAAGGAAGAAGACGTGGAAACATGGTGCGAGGTGAGAATAGGCAGGGCAGGGGTGCCCGTTGAGTCCGAAATTGTATAATATACACACATCGGAAATGGAAGATGTATTAAGGAGAGGACAAGGAAGGGGTATTAGGATATGGAAAATGAGCATATGGACGTTAGCATTAACATAGAAAAAGCAAAGATTATGGTATTCAGAAAAGGTGGTGGAAAAAAGCGGGTGAAGATGGATTGGAAACGGGAAGAGATCGAGGAAGTAGATGGGTGGAAGTATCTGGGAATAGCATGGACGAGCGGGAATAATTGAAGAGAAAACATGAAATACCTAGGAACGAAAGCTAGAAGAGCGGAAGAAGGATTAGTAAGGAAGTTCTGGTGTAAAAGAGATGTGAAATTTGAAGAAAGGATGAAAATATGGGAGGTATGTGTGAGAAGCATACTAATGTACGGGGCCGAAGTGCGGGACGTGAAGAAGGACAGAATGAGAAAAGATGGCAGAGGGAATTGAAAAAGGCATCATACATAGAAAGGTCGACACCAGAGTACGTGGTATTGCAGGGGACTGGACAGGAAAAGATGGCTATAGAGGCTGGCAGAAGGGTAGTTAGATACGAGCTGGGGGAGTGGAGGAATTGGTGTAGATGGTGTTATGGGAGATGGGAGAGAAAAAAGAAAAGAGAAATATCAAAATGGGAGGGTCATAGGAAGAACCTTTACGAAAAGGCAGGGGTAGCGTGACAGGAAGCACTTAGGTTAAGGGGTGAAGGGAAGAAGATGGAGAGAGAAATGTTGGAAATATGACAACAGGTAGAAGCGCAAAGAAGAGAACATATAATGAGGAATGCAAGACATAGTAAGAGGTACAGAGAAATTTGTACATATGGGGGAAGACCACAATATCTGAAAGGGGGGAGAATGGGGATGAAGGAAAGAGTAATAGCGAGATTTAGGTGCGGAAGTGAGGAGAGAAGCAACAAATATTGCATGGACGAAGAATATAGAAGATTTGAGTTTTGCGGCGGGGGGACAGATGAGTGGAAGCATTTGTTAGAGTATTGTGGGGAGATAGAATGGAGCAAGGAGGAGAAAATAAAGGGAAGAAACTAGAAAAGGATTTTGGATGAGACAGAAGGTGGATTGGAGATAATGAAGAAAAGAAAGAGGAAAAGAAAGGGAGGAGAAAAGTGAAAAGGAGGAGACATGAAATTGTAAATATTGAAATAGTGGAATTGTAAAAAATACCAATAAAGCGAGGCGCGAAAAAATAAAGTTATAGAGAATTGAAGTCCACTACATATATCTGTAATAGTAGAAATGGCAAGTGATAAAAATCGGGCTTTTTCGAATAGTGTAGGGCAGTACACGTATTCTTCGCTTACTTTGACGGTGTTTATTGAGTATATCTATTAGAATGTTTATTATTTTGCATTAATATTATTTTATTCATTCATTCATTCATTCATTTCAGCGCTCCAGGCCAAGTAGGACCATGGCTTCTTCTACCGGTCTTTTCCATTTCTTCCTCTCTTGCGTTTTCGCTCGCCATCCTGTAATTTTGCCTTCTTCCAAGTCTTCAATCACTTCGTCCTTCCATCACGATTTCGGTCTTCCTCTTCTTCTTCTTCTTCTTCCCTCCATATTGCTCTCGATTAATTTCTTTGGTGTTCTATTACTTTCCATTCTCATTATATGTCCCAGCCATCTTAATCTTTGTCCCTTTACAATTGCCACTATGTTTGGTTCTTCGTATAGTTCATATAATTCTTTGTTTGTTCTTCTTTCCCATCCTTCCTGGCTTTTATTTCCCCCATATATTTTCCTTTCCCATACTTTTAGCATTTTTTGCTCTAATATTCCTAGTGTCCAGACCTCGCTGCCGAATATTGTTATGTCATTGATTGTAACAATGGAGGTCACAGTAGAAATAATATAACTAATTAATTCAGTAGTAGCAATAAGGGAAAAGCAGGCCGTGTATGGAATAGGTCATAAGTGCGGAAAATACCGAACATAATGTATAACCCTAATAGCAACTGCTGAAAACATGGCAACAGTGTCGGTCGTCATTTAAGCGGTCATATGAATGATAATATACTCCACGGTTGTTAGAATGTCGTTATTATGAAAGAATGTATACATTTCGGAGTTAGGAAACGCTGCAAAATAAAAGGAGTTGGAAATGATGGTCATTTAAAAGAATTTAAAAAAATAATTTTTCAAATAAAAGTGGTTTTTATAATATCATATACGTAATTAGCGATATACTTCAATAAAAATATATATATATATTCACTTTCTAATTGGTGGACGCCAAAAACCCTAATTTTGGACGGACGCCCAAATGATACCAGGATGTATATATATATGTGGCATCAGCCAACAACGAATTAAAATTTAATCATAGTAACATGGTTAGTAAAAATATTGTCAAGGTAGTAGAATAATATCGCTGTCACTTTTGTGAGTGTAATAAATTATTATTAAATTCTATTAATAATTTAATAGTGTTTTCTATTGTGGAATACGATACATTTTTTAGTTCACATAAACAGACTAAAACTGGTGACCCCGACGTGATCTGATAGCATACATTTTGGTTCAACGTGATGAATCCCCAACAAATTGGCCAACAGCATGGTGATTGTAATCACACCGAGATCATGGCGAATTCAATTTTACCACGCATTCCACTTCCGACATTGGTAGAAGGAGCTATAGAGGCATATTTTATGTCTCTTGAATTTTGGTTTGCTGCTTCAGGTGTCACAAACGACATTCGAAAATATAATACGGTGATGGCACAAATACCACCAAACAAACTAATGGAACTCATGAAAATAATTGAAAACGTCCCTTCGACAGGCAAGTACGAATATGTCAAATTAGAAATAACTAAACATTTCTCTGACTCACAAACACGCCGTTTACAACGAGTGTTGTCTGATATGCCGTTAGGCGATCAAAAACCGAGCCAATTGTATTATGAAATGGTACGTGTCGCTGGAAATACACTTAGTGAATCCACATTGCGTGATTTGTGGGCCACTCGCTTGCCATCTCATGCGCAAGCAGCCGCTGTAGCAGCGAAAGGTTCTTTGATGGACTGTTTAAAAATCGCTGATCGTGTTCATGAGTCAATGAATTTATCTGCCAATGCAATAACACCAGTTGATTCAACAACACCATTGCAATCTGATATACACAAATGGATGCAACAAATTGATGAATCTATTCACAAGATTAGCAACAACGTTTTAATGAACAATTCTAATGGAAATCGTCCAAATTATCAAAACTATTCTTTACGCACTCGCTCTCGCAACAGTCCTCGAAGAAGTTCCCCAAATCGAACACAACGTTCGATATCAGACAATCCTAACAACTTATGTTGGTACCATGTTGAATTCGGTCGTTATGCGAGAGTGTCGTGAACCTTGTGCTTGGTTTATTGCAACAACACAAGATTCAATGACCGCGCCACCATTCAGTGGCAACAACAATGGAAAATATTGAGACAGTCAAGCTGTTGTAAATTTGGGCGGTAGCGATGCGCCCAAATCCATGATATATCGACTCAAAATTACTGATCGAACAACGAATAAATCGTTCCTTATCGACACAGGCGCTGATGTTTCAGTGATTCCGCCGTCGAAACTAACAGCTGACATTAAACCATCGCCTACGAAATTATACGCCGCCAATAATACAACCATTAAAGTGTATGGTCAAACAACGCTCCGTTTAGACTTAGGTCTACGACGTGACTTTACTTGGACTTTTATCATTGCTGCTGTATCTCAACCCATAATTGGGGCGGATTTCTTGGCACACTTTGAGCTCTTGGTGGACCTTAAAAGAAACCGTTTAATTGATAACGTTACACAGTTACAACGACCATGTAAAATCGCATCAATCGACAATGAACCTTTCGACCTTCGTACATTTGACGTAAATTGCGTTTACGCTGATCTTCTCATCGAATACCCATCCATAACAAAATTAACTCCATGTGGATCTTCAACAGAAGCTAATGTGTTTCATTACATCGAAACATATGGACCACCCACAACTGCACGAGCTCGTCGTTTGACGCAAGAGAAATTGGACGCCGCTCGTATTGAATTCGAACAACTTATACGAGATGGCATTTGTCGCCCATCGAAAAGTAATTGGTCTAGCCCTCTACATATGGTGAAGAAACCAAACGGTTGGCGACCGTGTGGAGACTATCGTGCTTTGAATGCCATTACAAAACCAGACAAATATCCAATTCCATATTTGCAAGATTTCACAAATCATCTTCGAGGATGTACAATTTTTTCAAAAATTGATCTTCATAAAGCTTATCATCAGATACCTGTCGCCGAAGCCGATATTCCAAAAACCGCTATAATTACTCCGTTCGGCCTCTTTGAATTCATGTTCATGACCTTCGGACTATGTAATGCGGCACAAACATTTCAACGTTTAATGCATCATGTTCTCCGCGGATGTACTTTCGCTTTCGTATATCTTGATGATATTTGTATCGCTTCAACAAACGAAATTGAACATCGAGATCATCTACAAGAAATATTCAAACGCTTACAACATCACAATCTACGGCTAAATGTAGCTAAATGCCAATTTGGAAAGCAAAAACTTAATTTCTTAGGTCATTTGGTATCCTCCGAAGGTATTAAACCATTACCGAATAGAGTCGAAGTAATCAAAAATTTCCCAAAGCCAATGATTGCCAAAGATCTTAAAAAATTCCTCGCAACTATTAATTTCTACAGGAAATTTATTCCCCACGCTATTGAACATCAATCAAAACTAATTGCAATGATTGATGGAAACAAAAAGAACGATAAGACACCGCTAATTTGGAACGAGGAAAGAGAGAAAGCTTTCGAATATACAAAAAATCAACTAGCTGAAGCAACTTTACTCGCATATCCTGTCCGAGATGCAGAATTATCGTTATGTGTTGATGCATCTGATATCGCTGCTGGTGCCGTTTTGCATCAAATTGTGAACGGATTACCCAAGCCGCTCGGATATTTTTCTAAAAAGTTCGATTCAGCGCAGTTACGTTATTCAACATATGATCGAGAACTTACAGCGATGTACTTGGCTGTTCGACATTTTCGCTACCAAATCGAAGGCCGACCATGCCACATCCTCACTGACCACAAACCATTAACGTTCGCATTTCAGCAAAAATTGGACAAAGCTGCACCACGTCAAGCACGTCAACTTGATTTCATCGGTCAGTTTACATCCGATATACGACACATCGTTGGAAAAGAAAATGTAACCGCTGATCTGCTTTCTCGTATTCAACCAATTCACTCGAAAATAACAGACGCAATTAACTATGAAGCCAGCATACTTGCCACATTACGAAAGCAAAGCATCCCTCCAGGATGTTTTGGTCGAGCAGGACGGAACAGCAAACGTCGAGCCGACAAAAATGTCACGTTCTGGACGAGCAGTTCGCCAGCCGCTCCGTTTTGCAGAAAGCGTATTTTCATCTAAGCGGGGAGTACTGTGGCATCAGCCAACAACGAATTAAAATTTAATCATAGTAACATGGTTAGTAAAAATATTGTCAAGGTAGTAGAATAATATCGCTGTCACTTTTGTGAGTGTAATAAATTATTATTAAATTCTATTAATAATTTAATAGTGTTTTCTATTGTGGAATACGATACATTTTTTAGTTCACATAAACAGACTAAATATATATATACATATGTATATATATATATATATATCGTATATGTATATATCATGAAAAATTTCGACCTCGAGATTTTAACGGATATAAGCGTTTTGAGGTCCCCTTAATCGTTTCTGACTATTTTCGGAATGACGTCTCTGTGTGTGTCTGTGTGTGTGTGTGTGTGTCTGTGCGCGCTCTAGCGTCCAAACGATTATAGCTAGAGCTCTGAAACTTTAAATTTAACATTTGTATGTAGCAAGGAGGAAAACGTCCTATTTTTCTCTCCATCTATCGTTATGGAAACACTCAAGTTCTTGTCTGAGACGTCGGCTTGTGGCATTTGCTTCATTTCGGTCCGCTGGATCCAATGTTAGCTCCGCTATTTTCTTCTTCCTTCTTCTCTACCGCACCAGGTTTTTGAGTTTGGGAGGCAACCAGCCATCAGGTGTAAAGGGCCTGATGTTGCCTCCTCCAGCGCTGTTGCTATAGCGTTTGTCATTTTTTCTACTTGGGTATCAAGTTGCTCAGTCGTCTCTACTTTTTCGGTGGTTACGTTTTGCTCACACTTTGTTTTGAATTTCTGCCAGTCCACTCTTTTCCTCTCCCTTCCATCAATTTTCAAAGGGACATCACCGATCGTTATTAGGATGGGATTGTGGTCGGAGCTGAGTTCCGCCATGTTCTGAATTTCAACCTGACAACGGAGATCCTTCACCAGCGCTATATCGAGGATATCAGGTCTATAGCCCGCTCGAAAGTATGTGGGTCCTGGGGGATGATGCAGCACGACGTCCGAGTTGTGGAGAAGCTGTCGCAGCTTCTTCCCAAAATCGTTCGCCACGCGGCATGACCAATCTCGATGCTTTGCTTTTAGGTAGCCGGCTAGTAAGATCGGACCGTCGTCGTCGAAAATATTGGTATAGTCGCTGTTCGGTGGTTGATATGCCGATACGATCTTCAGCTCTCCCTGTCCCCTTGTTGTTACTGAAATCGCCGTGATCTCTAAGGAGATGCTTACACATTCGACGACAACTTCTTGGTGCCCAAAGTGATAAACCTAATCCGACCCCAAATTCCTCGTTCTGCCCAAATCGATAACATTCCCGAAATCGACCCCGTGTAACATGGATGTTACCGTACTCCAAACTTTATACGGTCGCAACACGCGACTTTCCGATTCTCGTATTAATTTTAGTCCTCCATTTTATATTGTAAGTGCATTTAACATATGATATGAATTTAATAAACATTAGATCACGTGCTCCTCTACCGATCACACATTCACCACCCGACCCTGATGCGCATTGCTTAACTCGCCTGCCATTGACCCAACTTTCAGACCACTTCCCCCTCGTTTTTCGACCAGCCGCAACCAATCACAGCGTAGTTCATTGTGTAAATCGGATCTTGGTCTTGAATAAATACCGCTCCATTTCCACAATCGGTATCACTCCTCACCCACCATCCATCCGAAGTTCTAGCTCCCGATGCATTGCATCGAGCTAGACTTCCTCCAAACCACCATCCTCATACGCTCTGATACTTAACTACCAACTTGTTGTTTTTCTTTCCTTGTATTTGTGAGATTAAGTACACATCGAACCGGACTCTAGCTCCCAATGGGCTGCATCGAGCTAGAATTCGCCGGCGCTCCTACGTGACCGCTCCCAATGCGTCAGGCCTGACCATCTAGCAACAACGCACTCACGTCTCATCAAGCCAGACTGGTCCGCCACCGAACGCGAATACTTCTACGTGCCGCTCCCAATGCGTCAACCTGACCATCGAGCAACGACGCACTCGCCGCTTCACCAAGCCTGACTGGCCGCCGCCGAACGCGGACATCCAACGACGCTGTGACTTTTCCGCTTATTAATTGTATAAAACGTAATTAATAAACAAGTCAAACGGCTGTACCACCCTCATTTCGCCCGTCACCACGTCTTTACGGGTTAAGATAAAACCATAAAAATCTCCCGGGTAACATGGATTTTATTTAATCGCGCTTCGGACTTGCGACGGTCGTTATCGTGTTCGCGCCTGTATGTTTTCGGCGGACGGTGTCGTCCCGGGAGCGCGAAGCCCCTACGGCGACGCCTGCGGCCGTCTAGCGAGCCCCACGTGGCGAAACGTCGACGCGACGGTTCTCGCCTGGCGGACGCGACGTATCCGCCGTGCCGAAAGTTGCGTCCGGACGTCGCGCGGCCGCCGTCCGATGCGTACGACTCCGACGGTCGTCGGAAACGGCCGGTTCGGTGACGAAGTGTTCGATCAGACGCTCGAACGAGTCCCGTTCGAGATGCAAATCGTCCGTTGATCGCCGCTCGACTGGCCGGAACTCGCGTCGATGTTGTGATTAATGTGTTCCGTTCCACGTTTGAACCCGGTACCCGGTCGGAGACGGCGAGCGTTTGCTCGTCCCTTTTTTAGTTCTACTTCATCTCCTTCTTCTTTGTTACATTCGTGTGGGTTTCTGACTGCCGCCCGAAAGGAAAAATGCTAAGTGGTCATTAAAGAGTGATGAATGCTGCTCTTGTTACACCGTTTCAACGTTCGAAGTCGAAGTTAGCCCTGCGAATGTATGTCATCATTTATCGTAGCTTGATCGGTTAGGTGGCGTTCTCGGAACGGAAAGCCGCCATTATGTTCCAAGGTGGTGTCCAGTTTTTTAAAATGTCATCTCTCTCTCTCTCTCTCCCTCTCCCTTTCTCTCTCTCTCGGGCCCTCCCCACACCCCCTCCTCTCGAAGCCCCTCCTCCTATCTCAATGTGTCCGTGTCAGTCTGCCACCTGAGCCCGGTCACTCGCCTAAGTTGTCGGCAACGGCCATACTACGTTGAATGCTCCGGTTCTCGTCCCAGTTCCAATAGAGCATCCGAACCGAACGGACGTGTTTTTGTGCTCTCGTGAAATTCAAAGTGTATCTAAAAATTTTCCAAACCGTGCTATTGTGCTGCGACCGTGCGCCAGGCGCCAGCCGACCCAACCGCACACCTGCTGTGCGCGTTGCCCCCGCGGTTACGCGGCTACCCCTTGCCACCGAACCGACGGATACCGACCGTCGGTCCCGTCCGCAGTTAAAACAATAACCCGTAGTCAACTGTGCCCCGCATCGCAAATGACGATTTTTAAATTTAGTTTCGCCGTGTAAATATTAAACTCGTGCATAAAACCCACCGTAGTTCGTAAGTTAGACATTCGTGTATTATTGTAAGTACTTTTGTAAATATATTTGGAACAATAAGTGCAACGCATGAGAACGTCCGGCAATCAGTCGACGTAATCCAAGACAACGTCATGGCAACATCCGACGACAGTACTGTCTCTATAACGGACATCACGGACTTCAGCACGCGTCCCTGGCAAACTACAAAAAACCGTGGAAGACACGGAATCGACGATAACGAACCAACAGCAAAGAAAATAAAACCAGAAGGCATACGAATTAAACTATCCAACGCATATACGCCACTCGCCGTGGATGATCCGAAAACACGGAGAAAAAGCCACCACCAATTGTTATGAAAGGGCGGTTGGACCATAAGGAACTAGTAGGATCTATAAAAGAAACTATGGGCACAGTCAAATACACCATACAGTATCGAAAAGCGGAAACTGTCGTCCAGTTTGCGTACAAAAAAGACGCACAAAAATTCAGGCACAATATTCCCGATGAAACTGAATACTACACATACATGCCGAGGGATCAGAAATCAAGAGCGATCATCATAAAAGGACTTCCGGACAATCTTGATATCGAGGATTTGATTGCCGAAGCTAACGAAGAAAACATCGGCGTGACAAAAATCACCAAACTCTCGAAAACCGCATATCCAATATACATGGTAATAACATCCACAAAAAAATCGATACAAGAACTCAATAATAAACATCGTTACATAGCCCACACGCGCATTTACTGGGAGCGTTATCACAATAAAAGGCAGGTAACCCAGTGCAAGAACTGCCAAAGATGGGGCCACGCGACAACAAATTGCCGGCTACATCCGCGTGGTATAAGTCCGACTCTGTGACTATTCTAGGAAGAGTGCCGAGCGACGACTCAACGTCAGCGCTTTTATATTATAAATTACGTTACGAATGCTTTTAGAGTTTAGTTCAATTATTGTAATTGTTTCATGTGAATTAAATGTATTTTTAAAGGAAATAAAAATCATTTTTTTTCGCCGTCTCAAAGACGTAAAACAAAAGTGGCGCAGTCGGCAGGGATTCAAGCAATTTTAAAGCAAATAAAATTGTGTGTTTTACACTTAACTTGAATCGAACAACAAAACAACGAAGTTGAAAAGAAACACATCGCTGGACAACTTCCCTGGAATTTGGACAAGAATCGCCAAAGGATCCAGTCAACAACACGAGGAATTCCAAGAAACCTCGCACGAACCAAGGACAACATCGCCGAAGTTCAACGTAGATTTAAGAAACCAGAAAGAACCAGAATGCGAACAACTCAACAAGAATTGTGGTGAGTAATATTGTTCATTAATTTTCCCAAAATCATCCCATGCAAGATCCCGATATTGATGAATTAACAAACCAATTGTCACAAATAAATATCGAAATAACAAAAAACTCAGACGCACAAAATTCTAATACGATGGCGCCCGCTAACGCATCGGTTAGCAATTATCTCGACACCATTCCCCATTTCGACGGAAAAGCCGCACAAGTTGCATCTATCAGAAATATACAGAGCTGGACGGATCTCAGAAAATTACTAATAACATCATTTAGTGATCAAAGAGACGAAGTGACACTTTTAAGTGATTTACATCGATTAGAACAAGAATATAACGCATCACCTGTTATATTTGGAGAAAGATGTCTCGACGTATGTAGCACATTAGTAGCACGCATAAATGTGGTAGAAACTAACCCCGTTTTAAAAAGCAACAAAATCGAATTATATCAAGCTTTTGGCTCTTCAAACATTTATGAATGGCTTAAAGGAACCGACAAGTTTGATTTTAAAATGTAGAAATCCATCAACACTCGAAGAAGCACTGAATTTTGCGTTGCAAGAAGAAAATTCTAGATATAATAAACAGAAGAAAAACGCGACTCGAATGAACATACCAGCAACAAGGAATATGACATCATCAAATCGTCCAATTCAAAACCCCACTAGTTTCACTCATCCTGTGTTCCGGATTTCATTGAATTAGTTTAGTTAGCAACAGTCGCCTGGCGAGTTCGCACTAATTTGTTAATCATACATTCATTTTGGGTTGTCAACGAAAATAAAGCGAGTTTTGTTTTTTGGTTTTACTCGAAAACTGTGTTTCAATTTCCTCCGGAGAAATCTTACTACTAATACAAGACATTTTTGGTCCTTCGAGCCGGATAATATCTAGTGACAGTGACAGTGGATCGCTTGGCGCGAAATTTTCACCGTTTTTCGGAGTATTAGTTCACATTTTGGCAGATTTCTCACATGACGATGGAGGCGTTGTTAAAAAAGCAGGATCGCTACGCAGGATATATTACACGCTCTTTCGATAACCTCAAGCGACTCGGCCGAGAGAATGTAACTCTCGGGGTTGTCGAAGCGAAGATCGCGACCCTGGAGAAGCAGTGGAACGCATTCTTCTTAGGCCATGAGGAACTCGAAGGGGCCGCAACCGTCGAGGATCAAAAGAACAACTATTTCATCAATGACGTTTACGGCCTAACCGAGGACGATTATTTCAAAAACAAGGGGAAATTTCTCGATCTAGTACGAAAGTTCGAGAAGGAAGAAGCAGTTTTACCGAACCCTCAACCTCAACGGAGGACTCAGCAGCTCCCGAAGATAGCACTGCCCAAGTTCTCCGGAGAGTTCTCGGAGTGGCCATCGTTTCGCGACTTGTTTTTTTCAATGGTGAGCAACAACACGTCGCTGACGGCGATAGAGAAGCTCCACTATCTCAAGATGAGCCTTGAGAAGGAGCCACTAGCCTTGATCGCGTCTCTTCAACTCACTGCTGAGAATCGATACGAGAATATTCGCCTTCTAACGACAGCTCAAATCTTAAACATCTTGACGCTGCAGCCGATGAAGTCTGAGTCTTCAGCCGAGCTCAAGTCGTTATACAACGGAACGACGAACGCTGTCTCCGCTCTGCGAGCTCTTGGTCGTCCAGTCGACGGTTACGGCGACCTCTTAGTTTATCTGACGGTACAGAAGCTGGATAAACAGTCACGTCGTGAGTGGGAGTCCTCGATGGGTGCGAAGAAGGATCCTCCGACGTTTAAGGAATTGCAGACATTCATCGAAGCAAGGATCTGCGCGATACAGGCTCTCGAGCCTACCACTTCGGCTACCGCACTCGCTTGGAAAACCTCCAGCTCATCTTCGATTCATCCGAAGACAGATTGTAGGGCGGCCACCAAGGTGAAGTCTCACCAAGCTTCAGGTACGCCAAATAGGTCGAAGAAGTGCTCCTTCTGTCAACAAGACCATTTTATCGTGTACTGCGACCGGTTTCGATCAAAATGCTTAGAAGAGAAAAAGGCATTCGTGTTGGTGAACAAACTCTGTTTTAGTTGCCTCGGTCAACACTTCGTACGTGAGTGCAACTCGTCGAAGGCCTGTAAGAAGTGCAAGGCCAAACATCACACGATGCTCCACGGTTCCGGCGCCAATGCTTCTGGCGCTCGGTCGAACATCGTTACTGGAACGACAGGAGGGAACGGAGCATCAACGACGGCGGAGGAACCAGCAGCGCCTTCAGTTCCCGGTCTCGTCACCCATCAGGCACGTTGCCACGCTTCAGGTTCTGCTACTCAAGTTCTTCTCGCGACCGCGGTTGTCCACGTGTTCACGGCGGGCGGAACATCAATTCGGGTTAGAGTTCTTCTCGACCAGGGTTCAGAAGCTTCCTTCGTATCGGAATCGCTCGCGCAACGATTGAGGATTCCACGAACACCCCCGTCGGTCGCCATTTCTGGAATTGGAGCTCAATCTTCGATCTCTTCTCGCGGACGCGTTAAACTCCGCATATCTTCGCGTGTCGACTCTGGGTTCGACCTGACAGTCGATGCCCTCGTGCTTCCACGACTAACGACCTACGTGCCACCTCAGTTTGTCGAGTTTATTAGTTGGCCACATCTGGAAGGTCTGGTTCTCGCCGATCCTGATTTCACGTCAGACCTCCGGATCGACCTACTTCTCGGGTTAGATGTCTACTCGCAGCTCCTCCTGCCGGGAGTGCGAAACGGTCCGCTCGAAGCACCCGTAGCTAAGAATACAAGGCTCGGATGGATACTCTCCGGTCGCGTGGTGGCCGACAGCGAGACGAGCACTGCCTGCTTCAGTCATCAAACTTCGCTCGACCACTCGCTATCCTCGGCTCTTCAGCGGTTCTGGGAACAAGAAGAGATCGTCGCTTCGCCATCACTAACAGAAGAAGAAAGGGAATGCGAAGAACACTTCGTTTCAACACATTCTCGCAACTCAGAAGGTCGATACATCGTGCGACTTCCACTGAAGAAGCCTTTAGTATCTCTCGGAGATTGGCGTTCAGCGGCAGCCCGCATGCTCGCTCGCAATGAGCAACGGTTTTCTCGCGACGCCGCCTTCGCCGAGAAGTACACAGCCTTTATCACCGAGTGCGAAGTTCTACAACATATGGAGTTGGTGCCACCAGCTCTCGAGGAACCAAAATCGACTTATTACTTGCCGCACCACGGAGTGGTCCGAGAGTCGAGCGAGACGACTAAACTTCGCGTCGTCTTTAACGGCTCACAGAAGACGTCTATCGGGGTCACACTCAACGACTGCTTGCACGTCGGTCCTCCGCTACTCCCGGATCTTGTGAATGTCATGCTTCGCTGGAGACGCTACGCTGTAGTCTTCTCCGCCGATATGGAGAAGATGTTTCGACAAATAATCCTTCATCCCGACGACCGCGATTTTCAACGCATTCTCTGGAGGAAGCCACCACGCTTGACACCTGACACTTACAGATTATGCACCGTTACTTACGGTCTCGCATGTGCCCCTTACTTAGCGCTACGAGTAATTCGACAACTCGGGCTTGACGGGCGAGAGAGTTATCCTCTCGGTTCCGAAGCTCTCCTCACCGACGTCTACGTTGACGACGTTCTCTCAGGCGCAGACGACGTGGCATCGGCGCTCTCGAAGCAGAGTGAAATCATCGAGCTTCTTAAGGCGGGCGGCTTCTCGCTACGAAACGAAAATGGACCTCGAACTCGCCCCATCTGCTAGTTCATCTCTCGCCGTCGTTTCTCGCAAGTGGGGCGACACTCGAAATTCCATCGGAAGCAGCGTTTCACATGCTCGGACTCTCGTGGCGAGCGGACAGTGATTGTTTCACCTTTCGTCTCAAGACGGCGCAGTGCGAACTGTCCCTCACGAAGAGACGAGTTCTATCCAAGATAGCCGAACTATTCGATCCGTTCGGGTGGCTAGCCCCGGTGATCATCAAGGCCAAGATCTTCCTGCAGTCGCTGTGGCTTTTGAAACTCGACTGGGATGACCCGCTACCGATTGCTGAGTCAAATGAGTGGTCAGCCTTCTACGCGCACCTGCCTCATATCTCTAACGTTCGGATTCCGAGATGGTTAAGGTTACAGTCCACGCCTCAACATATCAGGCTTCACGGATTCGCGGACGCCTCGGAGAGAGCCTACGCAGCTGTCGTGTATCTCTGCGTCGCTGACGAGCCGCGGACATCGACACTCGTCGCGGCCAAGACGATGGTAGCTCCTGTGAAACAGGTTTCACTTCCTCGTCTCGAACTTTGCGCCGCACATCTTCTAGTCAGGTTGGTAAAAAGTATAGTTGGGACACTAGATCTCAACTGTCAAGTCTATCTGTGGTCCGACTCTGCTGTGACGCTGGCCTGGATTCGAAGTCACCCTGTTCGTTACCCTGTTCGGAAAACGTACGTCGCGAACAGAGTGTCGGAAATTCAACGCACTCTTCCGGACGCGCTGTGGGGTCACGTTGAATCTCAACAGAATCCCGCGGATTGCGCGTCACGAGGGTTGCTCGCCTCTGAGCTGCCGGACCACGGCCTTTGGTGGACCGGGCCTCAGTGGCTTCTCACGCCGCGAGACTCGTGGCCAGCCCAACTAACATCGAAGAACATCGAGCCCCCGGAGCAGAGAGTCACTTCTCTGGCAGCAGCCAAGGAAATCAGCGAGCCATGGGATCTCCTGACTCGTTACTCGAGTCTTGACCGCCTCCAGCACGTCGTCGCTTGGTGTCGACGTTTCGTCCAGAACTCGCGGCTTTGCAGCGAGCAAGGAAGAAAGGAGCGCCAGGTATCACCTACTCTTCTCCCTTCGGAGATCTCGGACTCTCTGTCGAGCATCATCAGACTCGAGCAAAAGCGGCTGTACCACGGGGAAGTAAAGATGCTCACGTCACGAACCAACATCACAAAGGGACCGCTGCTGCGGTTGAACCCTTTCTTGAGCGAGGATGGACTTCTTCGCGTTGGGGGTAGACTCAAACACTCCATCCTAGACAAGGACGAGCGCCACCCGATCATTGTTCCTCGACAGTCGCCGCTTACATCGTTGCTCATCATCATCATGCTCACCGTAAGACAATGCACGGAGGCACTCAGCTGACTCTCGCCACTCTTCGACAACGGTTTTGGCTCAACTCGGGACGACCTTCAGTCAAAACTTTCATCGGACGGTGCATCCGTTGTCTTAGATTTCGCGCTGCGACAGCAACTCAGCTCATGGGAGATCTGCCGAGAGAGAGAGAGTAACTCGATCGAGGCCCTTCCTTCACTCAGGCGTGGATTACGCCGGCCCGATCTTCCTTCGTACCAATAAGGGCCGCGGACACAAATCTACGAAAGCGTACATCGTTGTGTTCGTCTGCTTCGCGACCAAGGCCGTGCATCTGGAAACGGTGTTAGACTACACGACCGAAGCCTTCCTCGCCGCTTACAAAAGATTTATTTCACGCCGCGGCCTCTGCAAAACGATTTCGAGCGACTGTGGTACAAATTTCGTCGGAGCTGACAATGAGCTTCGTTCACTCTTCACTGCAGCATCAACAGAGTTCAATACGATCGCAGCAGTTCTCGCGAACGACGGGGTTGAGTGGAAGTTCAACCCTCCATCCGCTCCTCACTTTGGGGGACTCTGGGAGGCGGCGGTGAAGTCGGTGAAACACCATTTGCGCCGGGTGATCGGTGAGACGACACTCACCTTTGACGAAATGGCAACGCTGCTCGCGCAGATCGAGTGCTGCCTCAATTCGAGACCTCTACAGGCTCTCACCGATGATCCTGAAGACCTCGATGTGCTCACACCGGGCCACTTTTTGATTGGGGCCCCGCTATCTGCTATTCCAGAGCCAACGCTCTCACAGCTTCCAGCATCTCGGTTGTCTCGGTGGCAGTTGATCCAGCAGATGCGAGACAGTTTCTGGAGTCGCTGGGCATCGGAGTATCTACATGAGCTACAGGGAAGGCCAAAGTGGCGTAAGCCACATGTGTCTTTTCAGATAGGTGATCTCGTCCTTGTAGTCAACGAGCTCTATGCTCCGACCAAATGGCCGCTGGCACGAGTAACAGCGACACATGCTGGAGCGGACGGTCACGTCCGCGTCGCTACCGTCAAGACCACGACGTCGATTCTCAAGAGGCCAATCGTCAAGCTGTGCCTCCTCAAGAAGGACGATCTCGAGGCAACTAGCACCTAGAAGAGTTTATTTTATTTATTTCGTCACAGGCCGAGGCGGGCGGAATGTTCCGGATTTCATTGAATTAGTTTAGTTAGCAACAGTCGCCTGGCGAGTTCGCACTAATTTGTTAATCATACATTCATTTTGGGTTGTGAACGAAATTAAAGCGAATTTTGTTTTTTGGTTTTACTCGAAAACTGTGTTTCAATTTCCTCCGGAGAAATCTTACTACTAATACAAGACATCCTGCAAAACCCGAATCAGAATTTTTTCGCAAAACCACAACAACGATTCATACCCCAAGCACATGCGCATCAACCATTTAATCAATTCCAAAAATCATATTTCAATACACCTTCGAAATTCCCACTAAATCAACCACGATTTAATTCTCCTATGTTCAAACCTCCTTTCCAAAATCAATATCCCAATATGCAACAAAGAACACCGTTCTCTCAACCCAGAAACGTTTTTCAACCTACTGGCCAACAACAATTTCCAAAACCCACTCCAATGGACACCAGTTCAGGAACCACGAGAAGAACTCAAATGCCGCAACGATCAAATTGGACATGGGAAGAACTTTTCTATCAAGAAGAACCAATTGAACACGAATTCCCCTACGAAAGTTATGAATACTACGAACAAACTGAAGAACCAGCATTAGAGGAAGTTAGAGGAGAAATTACCGAAGATGAAAATGTAAATTTTCATCAAGACCCGATGAACAACTCGACGACATGATAGAAATCAACACGACAACACTATCAAAATTAACATATATAGTTATTCCGGAAACAAATTCCCATTTTATGATAGACACTGGCTCAACAAGATCATTAATATGTACACAATTAGCATCAAACTGTTACCCAGAAATAATAGCCGAAGATGATTTCATCATTCAATCAGCGCATAATATAAGTCGACATAATTTTAGTATTACTAAACCGATTTCAGAAATCTTTCAAACACCAATATCTCACAAATTTCACATTTTTGATTTCAACCCAAATTATGATGGACTGATAGGACTAGATCTTTTAAAAAAATTATCTGCTTCTATCGCTCTGCGAAATAATTTACTTATTACCGACAAAGTAAAAATTCCTATACATATCAATGGCGAACAAAAAAAGCATACCGCAACCAACAAGCTAAGGACAATTACTGTACCGGCACGAACGGAAAAAGTAATAAAAGTGCCAGTAAAACAACAAAACGGAGAAAAATTTTTAGAATATAAAAAACTACAACCTAATCTTGAAATACCAGCAGCTGTAGTAAATGTTCAACATTTCGAATGTTACGCAACGATTACAAATTCATATGAACTCGATCAGCAATTTCAATTACTAGAACCCATGGAAGTAGAAGATATACAAGATTTACAATCAGAAAATTCCCCCGAAAGGTGCCCAACAAGCAGTCAGAATTACGATCAACTTTTAAAAGAAAACATGTCAACTATAAGATTAGGACATGCTAATTGCGAAGAACAAAAAGCAATAAGAAACTTATGTTATCAGTACAGAGATATTTTCCATCATGAAAAAATTCCATTATCTTTTAACAATCAAGTAAAGCATAAAATCAAATTAAAAAACGAAACTCCGATCTACGTGAAATCTTATCGATATCCCCAAATTCACAAAGCGGAAGTTCAGAAAAAAATAAGCTCAATGCTAGAACAAAAAATTATTCGACATTCCACATCACCTTGGAGTAGCCTGATATGGATCATACCGAAGAAAATGGATGCATCGAATAAAAAAAGTGGCGTTTAGTAATCGACTACCGTAAACTAAATGAACAAACAGTAGACGACAAGTATCCTCTACCGAACATCACTGACGTTTTAGATAAGCTAAGGCGTAGCCAATACTTTACTACCCTAGATCTCGCCTCTGGATTTCATCAAGTGGAAGTAGATGAAACCGACATAGAAAAAACTGGATTTTCCACCGAACAAGGACATTATGAATACCTAAGGATGCCATTCGGATTAAAGAATGCCCCCTCCACCTTTCAGCGAGCCATGGATAATATTCTTAGAGGTATTCAAAGCGAAAAATGTTTAGTGTACCTTGACGATATTATTATTTTTTCGACATCGCCACAAGAACATTTAGAACGCCTCCCCGAAGTATTTGATCGATTAAGGCAAGCCAACTTCAAAATCCAACTCGATAAGAGCGAATTTCTAAAGAAAGAAGTAGCCTACTTAGGTCATGTGATCACGCCTCAAGGAGTTAAACCAAATCCGGACAAGATCAGAGCAATTACAAATTATCCTATTCCAAAAACAACACGAGAAATCAAAGGATTTCTTGGCCTGATTGGATATTACAGAAAATTCGTACAAAATTTTGCCAAATTAACACAGTGTTTAAAAAAGGATTCGAAGATTGTGCGTGATGAGGAATTTAAAGAATGCTTCACCAATTGTAAAAATGTTATCATTAATCATCCGATATTACAATATCCAGACTTTGGAAAACCATTTATTTTAACGACGGATGCCTCCAATGTAGCAATAGGTGCTGTCATTTCACAAGGAAACATACCTAGACATCTTCCTATAGCGTATGCGAGTAGAACATTGAATGAAACTGAAATGAAATATTCTACGATTGAAAAGGAATTGTTAGCAATCGTGTGGTCAACAAAATATTTTCGACCATACCTGTATGGAAGGAAGTTTACCATATACACCGACCACAGACCATTGCAATGGCTGTTCTCACTAAAGGACCCACATTCTAAATTAGCAAGATGGCGCTTGCGACTAGAAGAATATGACTATGACATAGTCTACATAAAAGGCAAATACAACACGAACGCCGATGCTCTGTCAAGGATAGAAATACATCCTCTAGATACGCAGTCAATGATTGTAAACCTGGATGATCAAGAATTAGACGAATTTTTGCAAGGAAACGCTTTAACAGACCTAAAAAACTGGATCAAATGATTCAAGGGACTAGTGCGAATCCAATAACACAAAGAGACCTTGACGAAATTCTGCAACAGGATAAAACACCAACAGATAATACTGATAATTCCAACATCGACAATGGACCACCAAAAACAATACCTATATTATCCGAAAGCATGAACAATAAGAATCATCAAATCTATGTAAAAATCGTTTACCTCGCTCCGCTACCTTTGAAAGTTAAAATTACTGAAGGAAAACCCATCTTCTATTTACAAATAACCAAAGAAAACAACGAAAAAGAAATATCTCGATTTTTAAAACAATATACTAAGCCAAACGTTAAATATTATATGTATTTCTATGAAGAATCAAGCTACAAAGACTTTTGCAGAGTATATTGCAAATTATTTAATCAAACAGGACCAGAATTAATCAGATGTACTATCGATTTAATTACGATCACCGATAAAAACGAACAACCAGAAGCTATAAAGAATGCACACGAGAGCAAGACTAACCACCGTGGTATAAACGAAACCTTAATGCAATTAAGAAGACAGTATTATTGGAAAAATATGGCAGAAAGTATAACAGAATACATTAACAACTGTGAAATATGTAAACGAACAAAATACGATAGAAATCCACCCAATGTTCCGTTGATAATAACTGAAAATTATGAAAAACCTTTTAAGAAAATCCATATGGATACTTTCTCGATTCAAAACAATTGCTTCCTTACATTAATAGATTCCTTCACCAAATATGGCCAAGCGTATTATTTAAAAGGAAAAACAGCCGTGGAAGTAGGAAATAATCTCCTAACGTTTTTCTCTCATTACGGAGTTCCGGAGCAAATAACCAACGACAATGGTACTGAATTTTCTAATGAGACGATCCACGAATTTCTCAAACTCCACAAAGTTAAAGTTCATTTCACTACACCGCAATATCCACAATCAAATGGACTAATTGAACGGTTTCATTGGACCATAATAGAACATATACGTTTGTTATTATAATATATATATATAATATAAGAACGACACGATCACTTGTCTTATGAAGTATGCTATAATAGCGTATAATAATAGTATACATTCCGTAACGAAATTTACTCCGTTGGAACTATTACTCGGACACACCGCTTTGCGAGATCCATACGACTTAAATTACGAACGTGAATATAACCAACATTACTTGAAAGAACACCAAGCTAAATTGAAAGAAAGTTATAAGCAAATAAACGAAACAGCCGTTGCAGATAAAGAAAAGGTAATTGCAAGATACAATCAAAAATTACCAGCATTACCATTTACAGAAGGCCAAGTTGTCTACAAGAAGTCCCATAAAAGAGGAAAAATCGCAAACAAATATTCCTGCCCGTACAACCTATTTAAAATTAATCCAAATAACACATGTGTCCTAAAGCATCCCACAACAAAGAAAACTATGAAGTCGCATCTAAGCGATCTAAAACGACCTGTTGTTACAGGAGAATCGCCAGTTTAGCGATCATCGTCCACACACTCATAATCCAAGGAAGTGAATTAAAAATCACACCCGTAATACACAACCCAGGATTATTGCCTTACAAGATTGGAAACGCGCAGATCATCACTGATACATGGACTTTAATAAAAAAAATATTAATTTAAAACCTCTGCTTCAAAAATACATTCAATTGAAATTGACTATCACACAATTAAACGAAACATTTCATCATGAAAAGAGCGAAAAATGGTAAGTGAAAGAAATGCACAATTACCATTACATTCTCGAGCATTTACAAGAAGAAATTGACAAACTCATCGATCAACTAATACCAACTAATCGAAGAAAAAGAGGACTCATTAATGGATTAGGATCAATAATAAAACTTTTAACGGGAAATATGGACCAAGAAGATGCAGAAAAGATCGAAGACCAGATAAAAAGGTTACAAATGGTACAGGGAAATAACGCAATGTTACAAAAGGAACAAGTATCATTGACAATACAAGCAATCGCGAAGTTCAACGAGACCATATCAAAACTGTCTCACAACCAATTGATAATTAAAAGCCGAATTACTCAACAAGGACAAATGATGACCGAATCACAAAAATACCAACAAAACAGAAACGACCTATTATTATGCTCAATCATTTATACCCAACTAATCAATAGTCTTAATTCAATTATGAGACTTTTAACAAATCTACAAACCGCCATCACTTTTGCAAAATTGAACGTAATGCACCCATCAATACTAGATCCACAACATCTTTTAAATAAATTGCTCCTAATACAAAAGGACAACCCAGAATAAAACTCAAATCTTAATCCCAAGTTCCAAATACCTAGTAATCAATGAACAATATTACGCCTTTTTAAACAATTTGTGCAAACAAGTGAAGGATACCTGTTATGTGAACCGATCGAAAAATTACCAATTACTAGGGAAAGTCCCTGTGAAATAGAGATTATAACACTTTCGGATAACTACAAAAATTCTAACCATGTTCCTTTTCATTTAAGAGGGGGGTCCTACTTTAGAAGGCTCAAAAAAATCGATTTTTTTTATTGCCCAAATCTATGCCTAATATATCTAAGAATATGTATAAAAAATTATAGCGGCTAATTCGCAATATTTTAAAAGATACAGCACCAAACACAGTGAGGTGTCGAGCAAAAAATTTACGAACGCACGAACGCTCGGACAAATTAAACGCGCCCCCCTCCCGCAGTAACATAAAACCGAACTGCATGTACTGAAAAAAGTTCAATCGGTCGTTCGAAACAATAATATTTTGAATTCGTAAGAGCTATAGTAGGATTATAACGAGATATTCCGTAAGTAATCGAAAATTAACATTTTTCCTGATCGTAAACTTTAGAGCGCGTTTTCTCGAGTTTTCGTTTTTACGATTTTTCTAAATTGGTGGGCGTGATTGCGAGAAAACTAGACAAGCAATCAAAACGAAACAAAACTTTTCTTGGCTTCAGTAGCATTCAATTCTATTTGAATTCTAAACAACCTTTTAGCAAGTTGAAATGATTTTCTCTTCCTGCAAAGAGCACATTTATTTTCAAACCTGAGAAAAATCTAGAATTTCAATTTTTTTGGTTTTTTTTTTAGTTCACATAGAAGAAAATATATGAGAATTACCATTTTCTTTGGTTTTTTTTTGTTTCAGACAAAAATTAGGGGCTACATCTTTCCCACCGATTGTAAATTGCAATTGAAAGGTGTTGCACAAATGTGCATAAAAATCGGTTCCGTTTAAATATTTTTCTCTCGACATATTTTTTTAATGCTCAAATATGCAATAATATGCTCTAAAAAGTTCACTAGACTTGCTCATTTTTTTCTGCCCTAAAAAAATTCCCCCAAAAACGCTATTTTAAGGCCTCCTAAAGCAGGATCCCCCCTTAACGCAGACCAAAGTTCAGAAAATCGAAAATAATCATTGGATTATCATAGTGCCAATAAAAATAAAATTATTAATAAACTGTGGTAATGATCAACAAACTTCTTTTATAGAAAAAACTAACTCAATTGCTTTACCGGCCACTTGCAAAGTACAAATAAGCGATATTATTATACAGAATTACTACAATACTGAAATAATAACGAAAAATGTACCAATGCCAAACTTTCAAGTAAACTTGACAGAATCAAATATGATAAGACAAAAGCACCCGTTGATACTTGAATCAGTTAATCTAGATGAAACAAATGCCATAATAACTCATTTAATTGAAACCGATAAACAAATTCAAGTAGAAACAAATGCCTTGGAATATAAACCAAGCGTATGGACCATAATATTATACCTAATAATCATCTCATTTTTATGTTACATTTTTTATAAAATTACTGTGAAAAAATGGCGACAAAAAAGGAAATCACCAGGAACGGTCCCAGAAACGGAATTTCAAAATTTAAACCAAACGAGCTTTAAATTTTGAGCTGGTAGGGGAGGTGTTATAAGTCCGACTCTGTGACTATTCTAGGAAGAGTGCCGAGCGACGACTCTCACCGTCAGCGCTTTTATTATTATAAATTACGTTACGAATGCTTTTAGAGTTTAGTTCAATTATTGTAATTGTCTCATGTGAATTAAATGTATTTTTAAAGGAAATAAAAATAATTTTTTTTCGCCGTCTCAAAGACGTAAAACAAAAGTCCCGTCTTGGACCTTGCGCCGGACGAATATGCATTCACAGACCGAGAAAAGGCAGATGCCCTGGTGGACACATTCACACAACATCACAACACACAACACCAGAACACGAACACACGGTACATTAAACAGTCACACAATTCCTACTGAATAATCCACCCAATCCAGCCGATTCCCAACAGTTCCTAACAAATCCCAGACAATTACGTAAAATAATCAAGAAACTCCTGTCCAAAAAAGCTCCTGGCCCAGATAATATTCAAAATATCCTACTGAAAAACCCTTCCAGTGAAGCAATCGCCCACCTCACCCAAATAGTTAATTCCTGCCTCAAACTTTTCCAAAATCCTGGAAAACCGCTACAGTCATCCCCATCCACAAACCCGGAAAACCACCACAAAATCCTTCCAGCTATCGTCCCATCTCACTCCTAAGCAAAATAACAGAAAAAATCATACACAAACACATACAAAAACACATACACGACAACAAATGCATTCCGCCAGAGCAATTCGGATTCCGGCCAGATCACAATGTGATGCTCCAGGTCGCCAGAATTGTTACCGATACCACGCACCAACTAAACCGCCGCCAGCACACCGCCCTTACGCTCCTGGACATGGAGAAGGCCTTTGATAGTCTGAATCGAAGGATTAATTTTTAAACTATTACAGATCGGAGTACCAACACCCATAATCAGAACCACACACGAATACCTCACAGGACGGACCTTCCGTGACTGCGTAGGCACAACCACGACCGACCCACGACTAATCAAGGCAGGCGTACCACAGGGTTCCGTATTGGGGCCAGTATTGTACAACATCTACACACACGACATACCAAAACACACAACACACACAGCACTTTACGCAGATGACACCGGGATATACGACCACTCACACAATCCTATCACAGCCCACAAAAAAGTCCAAAATTACCTTTCTCATTTAGAATCCTACCTCCACAAGTGGAAAATAACCCCGAATCCGCAAGAATCTACATCCATCACTTTCACCAAACGTAACAATCCAATAACCATCCCTCAACCGACGAAACTTCTAAAAATACCAATCCCCATCACCCAATCAATCAAATACCTTGGCTTCCATCTAGACACACGACTCACATACAAACTAAACATTACACATAACATAAGAAAAACAGCCGGAACACTGAAAAATATATACGCACTCATGATCAACCACAGCACTACACGCAAGAACAAATTACTCATGTACAAAACAATACTGCGCCCCATACTTACCTACGGAGCCCCGATCATCGCCACCGCAGCAAACAGCCATATCAAAAAACTCCAAGTCTCCCAAAATAAATGTTTGAGGCTGGCACTCTGTGCCGACCGCTGCACCCGAGTGGAAGAATTGCATCACAGGGCAGATCTACCTCCTATCAAAAAATTCCTGGAGAATACGGCAACAATATTCTATAAAAAGGCAGAACTACATGACAATCCACTAATCAATACCATCACACGAGACATCAACGGCAGCCGTAAGCATCTACCGCCGCACGCCAAGCTACCGCTATACCAATAATAGCAAACTCCATCAACCAACTGGACCAGTGTCCAGCATCGCAACCATGAAGACGAGGTTTTTGAAACAATTTTCCTCGTGAGTGATGTGAAAAAGTTAAGTATCAATACGCGAAAATCATCGAACACGAACAGAAAGACAATAAAATTGACTTTAGTTTAACCAATATACATCTTGTAAAATATACCTTAATTGAAAAGTAAGCCCGACATAGGGCAGGGCTTTTTATTATTATATACTATGTTAGTTTTAAGTTTTATGTTTGTAAAAATTTATTCATACTAATAAAGTTTTGAGAGAGGTTCTCGTCCGATCACCGAAGTTAAGCAACGTCGGGCGCGGTCAGTACTTGGATGCAATCACAGCGCAGTCCATTGTGTAAATCCCACTGGTCTTGAATAAATACCGCTCCATTTCCACAATCGGTATCACTCCTCACCCACCAACCATCCGAAGTTCTACCTCCCAATTCAATTTGCATCGAGCTAGACTTCCTCCACACCACCATCCTCGCACGCTCTGATAGCTAACTACCAGCTTGTTGTTTTTATTTCCTTGCACTTGTGAGATCAAGTACACATCGAACCGGACTCGAGCTCCCAATGCGCTGCATCGAGCTAGAATTCGCCGCCGCTCCTACGTGACCGCTCCCAATGCGTCAGACCTGACCATCGAGCAACAACGCACTCACGTCTCATCAAGCCAGACTGGCCCGCCGCCGAACGCGAATACTTCTACGTGCCGCTCCCAATGCGTCAACCTGACCATCGAGCAACGACGCACTCGCCGCTTCACCAAGCCTGACTGGCCGCCGCCTAACGTGGACATCCAACGACGCTGTGACTTTTCCGCTTATTAATTGTACAAAACTTAATTAATAAACAAGTCAAACGGCTTTACCACCCTCATTTCGCCCGTCCTTTCGACGGTCGTTATCGTGTTCGCGCCTGTATGTTTTCGGCGGACGGTGTCGTCCCGGGAGCGCAAAGCCCCTTCGGCGACCGCGGCGACGGCTGCGGCCGTCTAGCGAGCCCGACATGATCCCCACGTGGTGAAACGTCAACGCGACGGGTCTCACCTGGCGGACGCGACTTATCCGCCGTGCCGAAAGGTGCGACTCCGACGGTCGGTTCGGCGACGACGTGTTCGATCAGACGCTCGGACGAGTCCCGTTCGAGACGCAAATCGTCCCTCGATCGCCGCTCGACTGGCCGGAACTCACGTCGATGTTGCGATTAATGTGGCACATTTGAACCCGGTACCCGGTCGGAGACGGCATTGCCGCAAGCGTTCGCTCGTCCCTTTTTTAGTTCTACTTTATCTCCTTCTTCTTTGTTACCTTTGTGGGTCTCTGACTGCCGCCCGAAAGAAAAAATGCTAAGTGGTCATTAAAGAGTGGCGAATGCTGCTCTTGTTACACCTTGCCCTTGCCTTGCGAATGTATGTCATCATTTATCGTAGCTTGATCGGTTGTGTGGCGTTCTCGGAACGGAAAGCAGCCATTATGTTCCAAGGAGGTGGCCAGTTTTTTTTAATTTCATCTCTCTCTGTCTCTCGGGCCCACCCCCCTCCTCTCGACGCCCCTCCTCCTATCTCAATGTGTCCGTGTCAGTCTGCCACCTGAGCTCGGGTACTTGCCTAAGTTGTCGGCCATTTTTTCGTTTTATTTCGAGTTAAACTCTTATCAATTTCGTTATTTATAGTTCCGTTTTAGTAAATTCATTGTTTTCGTTAAGTCTTTCGCTCCATTTTGGACAAAAACTCAACTTTTATTTTGAAGTGTTTTTGACATCCGTCAAATTGACAATTGTCAAATTTCGTGCACTAGTTTTTTGCCAATTTGAGCAAATATTGCGTCAAATCTGGATAAATCAAAGCCAGTGAAGCGGCCCAGCAGCACTTTTACGCCGTCAACATCGCTGGTGTCGGTGATCAAGCAAAAGAAGCGCGTTGGCACGCTTCGTGCAAGCGTGCAATTTGCAGCCGAAGAAGTGGACTCAGACCCAAGCCAAGCGCCCCCAGCCGTTGCAGGAGGCTGTAAGCAAGACGATATTAAGCTCCAAAACCCAATGGAAACCGATGTAGACCCAGTAAGTCAACTCGAACAAACGCTACAAACCACACAAATCAAGGCTAACGTCGCAACGAAAAACCGTTTTGAAATTTTAAGTACAATTAAGCAACACGAAAACGCAGGTACTGAGGCGAAAAATTCAATCAAGGTCAAGAAACCGCCGCCAATAATCGTCCACACACTGCCGACACAGCACAGTACTTTTGTCAAAAGTATAGAAGATACGTTACATCATAAAAATTTCTACATAAGATACGCCGGAGAAAGAGTCGGTATCCACACTTTACAAAGCAGGATTATGACAAAATAATCAAATGTCTAAGGAATGTGGAATTTCACACCTTCACCCATTCTGGGGAGAAGCTGCGGGCCCATGTGGTAAGAGGATTGCCGGATGAAGTTGACACCGAAGAAATAATTGACAAGCTGAAAGGAAAATACGACATTGAAGCGAAACGGGAAATGGAAATGAGGAATACGCGTAGGCCGTTGTTCCTCATAACGCTTGATTCCAAGAAAGCCACTGATGAATTAAACACAGCATGTAAGTTTTTATGTTTCGCAAAAATCTCATGGGAGAACTATCTATATAAGAGAATAGCAGTACAGTGCCACAGAGTGGGGTCATGCCACCTCGAACTGCAACGCAGCTTATCGCTGCCTGAAGTATGGAGAGGGGCACCCCACTCCGGATTGCCAAAAACCTAGGACGGAAGCGGCACTGTGCTGCAATTGTAAAGGGAGCCATCCGGCAAACTCAACAGAATGTCCTGTCTACATTAAGTTGATGGAGAAGAGGAGGACCAACCAACAACAACAGGCTCCCCAGAAGGAGTTATACATTACGGCGCCGCTGCCGAAAGTCAAAGCTTGGACTTCGGAGCGAACAAGTAAGAATTTTGAAAAGGAGTGACCGCTTCCGCCTACGCCGAGGATGCAGACGTCGCAGCCTCAGCCAGCCCCGCGAATAGTAGCAGCCCCACCCGGAAGGACGGAAGAAGAGGTCCGGCAGCCGCAGTGGGAGCAGCAGCAGCAGCAGCAACCGCAGGTCAGCGACCTGCAGGACCTTTTCTCGGAAATGAAAATATTAAATTCACTTATAAATGTAACCCTTATGCTCGGCAGAGTTAGAATTTTAAATGATAAATTAAAATCGGTTAGGTCGGAATCAGCAAGATTCCAAGTGTTAGATCATTTCTGCGCCGAACTTGAAGGCTAGACTATCGTTCTGCACGTGGAACGCCAACGTACTTAAAGACAAGGTCGGGGAACTTGAGTTCCTCGACAGACATGACATAGACGTATTGCGCATTAACGATACGAAACTGACAGACGAAAGACAAAAGACCGAACCAGATGGAACGATACTCGACACAAAGACAAAGCTAATGCGCACAGTAAACAGACATACGCACGCTGTTGTTCTTGAGGCCATCTAGTCGATGGTCTCTAGGAACAGCAGAGTTTTTTTTGAACGACAACAACCTTTTTAAGACGTTAATTTGACCGACGATGACGTAAGCGTCGCCTGTGTGGTTTGGGGCTTCCAAGACGAGCCTCATATTATTACAGATGACGCAGACAAGCGTCTCAGGTTCGCCATGGGCGCCGACAGATACACACATTCGCGACCTATTGACAGATACATGACCGAGATGGCGGGCCGCTTTCATAGGCGGACCGTCACCCAGGACAATGCACTCATACGTGCAATTACGGACCAACGCCACCAACGAGGACAGTCTCACGTGCAAGACCATGAGACATGTATAACGAAGAATCGGACAACCGAAACGTGACAATAGGGCAGGACGTGGAGAGCGAGTTTTTCGAAGTTTCCCGCCAACACAGACAAAACGTCACATTGACGGACACCATACACGGACATTTTCATCAAGGGAGGCGCACCGAAATTGTATTTTTTTTCAAAAATTTTTCTATCGTTATCTGTAAGATAAGTGCTGAGCATAGGGGCTTACAGTAAAACCTGAAATGAATATTTACTATATTTATATATTGTAATACCTTAAGGAATTTATCCGAAATAAACAATTTGGAATTTGGAATTTGGTTCTCGTCCAGTTGCGCTCCGACCTCAGTACGAGTAGGACGTAACCTTTGTGCTCCGCTGTGTATTTGGTGATTGTGTGCGATCTGACGCTTATTTAAAAAACCCTCCTAGTTTGTAGTTAATATTAGTGATCGATAGTGACGATTTTAGTTTTAGTTTAGTTTTAGTGCTCCCTGTGTACAGGGTATCTACCCCATAAGTCAGAACTTTTCGTTAAGACTGGCTCCGCCCCTGAAAGGCGTTGCTAAAGCGCCTAAGCGCAAAACTAGAGCGACGGGAGAAGTACGCTCCCGAATCCTGGAAACTGTTCGCGAAGATCGCGAACTGATTATCGGTATAATACCAGTGGACGCGCGAAATCGCACGGTTGCGGCCGGGCAAATACATCCGGAAAGTGAGAATACAAATACTCCAACCCGATTGATCGGAGAAATGGAGGTAGAACCGCCCATCAACGAAGAAAAGGAGATGACTAGCCTAATTGTTCAAGCACTGCAAATGCGAGAGGAATTAGATAAGGCAAAGACATCAATAGACCCGCAACCGTCTACATCGATCACGTTAGGCAACAGATACGCTGTCCTAGGAACCCTTAACGAAGCAGACCTTACAGCCAATACGGAAGCAGCACCGTCAAAATCGAAACGCCCACCACCAATAGTAATCCATACTCTACCGAAGCAACACGGAGAATTCGTAAAATCGATTGCACGAACCGCAGCTACCGAAGCAACAACAACAACAACAACAACAACAACAACGAACAACGAAACATTTCATTTAATGCTTATGTACGCTTTAAATGGATAGAAATTTAAGACCGATGCTTATGTAAGCGTCGATATGAAATTAAGAAAAATAACATTTAAGAAACATTTCATTTAATGCTTATGTACGCTTTAAATGGATAGAAATTTAAGACCGATGCTTATGTAAGCGTTGATAGGAAATTAAGAAAAATAACATTTAAGAAACATTTCATTTAATGCTTATGTACGCTTTAAATGAATAGAAAATTAAGATTGGTGCTTATGTACGCATCAATAAATAAGAAATTAAGCAAGTAACATTTTAAGAAAAATTAAATTTAATGCTTGTGTACGCATCAAATGGACAGAAAAGTATTAGTTAACATTTAATAACCACGAGCGCATCAAGGAAAAGACCGCGCTTTTATTTTCTTAATAGGCTCAACGATCGGACGCTCGGCATGGACGACACGACGGGCGAAACCGTTTGGCAGCGACGAAGGCCGCGCCAAGACCGAAGTACCGAATTGTATTAATTAAAATACGCAATTTTTTGTTAATTCTAGAAAATAAATGTTAGGTAAAGAATTTAGGAAACTTTTTTATTTCAACGGAACAAGGCCAACAACAACCGACATTGCGGTGGTGAGGAATGTGACTAACATCTCGGACCTCATCGCCGTAGAGGACTTAAACTCAGACCATTACCCGGTCACTTTTCAAGTGGGCGGGGCAACATACGCTAAGCGACTAATCAAAATAACGGACTATCGCACGGCGGACTGGCCGTTGTTCCGACGATACTTGGGCAGCCGGGTGGTAATAAACCGGGACCTGGACACGCCTGACAAACTTGAACACGCAGTCACCGAGCTGACGGAGGCAATCAAACACGCACGAAATCGTACGATTAAAATTCGTACGATTGACCCACAGAGACCTGACATCCTTCCCGATCATATACTCGAAGACATTAAGAACAGAAACAGACAACGTAAAATCTGGCAAAGGACTAAACTTGACGCGGACAGATTCAGAACTAACGAACTTACAAGACAAATCCGTGGAAAAATATGGACTCACAGAAACAAGAAATGGACCGATAAACTTACGAGACTGACTGCCAGCGACGGATCCCTCTGGCGCATGTCGGCGCGGCTACGGAAGAAATTTCAGCCGGTGCCGCCGCTTGTGCACGGGGGTGAGACACACATGACAGACGAGGGAAAAGCGGAGGCGTTCGCAACTACCTTCGAAACAGCACACGACATAGGACTCGACGACCTGACGGACGAACAAGCGGGCGTGGTCGTGTCCAGCACGGACCGAGACCGAAACTCAGATTTTGTTACCAGCCAATCACCGCCTTACGATCGCGACTCAACTTGACCGTCGAATACAGGTCGCACACGCGCCAACGACGACACGTGCGCTCGGTCAAAACATATTTTTCACAAACAAACACGTGCCCACGGGGAACCACAAATTATGAAAAATATGTTTACGACATCGCAAAACGCACGCGCAGCTATGGAAAAAGGCCTATATAACGGCACCGAAAATGAGTAATAAATCAGTTCTCTCCTAGCAGTCAGTTCTCTCCGAGCTAACAGTTCGAGAAGCTCATTTATTACAGATCAACGCTTCGACTAAGAAACCAGCCCTTGCACTACGCAAGCATCTTATAAGAACACATCTGTACCGAAACCTCTTCGTCGACACGAAGCCAGACCCCCAGGTCTCACCGCAACGAAGCCCTTTCGTGTGGCATAAATCGTGGTGGCTCGTAAGTTTAATTCTACGACTTTTATTTCCGAGTTACCCCAAAACCCGAACGTCCAGAATTCGACAAACATTCGACGACAAACTTCTTGGTGCCGAAGTGATAAATCCTAATCCGACCCCAAATTCCTCGTTTCTGCCCAAATCGACAACATCCGAAAATCCCGCCGTGTAACAATTTAAAGTTAGCGAGCCCCCGAGAAATTTTCGCCGCGATCAAGAGGCAAGGACCAAAATCCTTAGAAGCCTATCCCGAAAAGGACTCGTACAACTGACGTACCTAATAAACGCGACAATGTCCCTGCAGCACTTTCCAAGCCACTGGAAGAGTGCTGCAGTAATTCCCATCCATAAATCCTGCAAACAACGAGACATACCGGACAGTTACAGACCGATTAGTCTCCTCAGCAGCATCTCGAAGGTGACTGAGACAATTATTAACAAACGCCTCAGGGATCAAGTCGAAAGGCGAGATCTCCTCATTGACGAGCAATTTGGTTTCCGACCCGGACACGACACCGTTCAACAAGTGGCGCGACTCGTGACCGACATACGGAAAACGTTTAATCGGAACCAGGTTGTGGCAATGACATTACTAGACCTGCAAGAAGCATTCGACACGGTATGGATAGATGGACTAGTATTTAAACTAATCAAATACGGACTAGACATGTCATTAATCAGACTGATCTATTCATACCTAAAAGACAGACAATTTCAGACTCGACTTAATCATACCATTTCAGCACCCCATCTCATAAGGGCAGGACATACGGACTGACGAAATCACATCAATCGCGCTCTTTTCCGACGATACGGCCATATACGCATCATCCAGCTCAGAATGCATTGCACACGCGAAAATAGACACCCACAAGAGGGAACTCGAACGATACTTCACCCACTGGAAACTAACAGTCAACCCGACCAAATGTGAAAGCATCACATTCACGCGACGAAACAGACATTACACGATACCGAACCCGACAAGGGTCAACGGTATCGAAATACCTTTAACAACGACAGTGAGATATCTAGGGGTGACACTTGACACAAAGACGACGTTTGGTGCACATATACAACACGCGAACAGAATGGGACACGCTGCAATGAGATCGGTGTACGCACTGGTCTAAAAAAGCAGCAAACTTACGACGGACAACAAACTATTTCTCTACAAGGCCATAAGGTCATAAGACCGACGATGACGTATGCGTCGCCTGTATGGTGCGGCGCTTCGGCGACGAATCTCCGTAGACTACAGGTAGCGCAGAACAAGTGTCTTAGGTTCGCCCTGGGCACCGACCGATACGCACGTATACGTGACCTACACACAAACGCGGACATGCCGCTACTAACGACCTACATAAAAGAGATGGCGGAACGCTTTTACAGTTTTAAAACTTACGAACCAAAAAACAGGACGCACGGGGTGGGTTTTTGAGAGTTTCCCGCCGACAATACGAAACAAACGTAATGGACGAACGAACAACGGAACCCCGGCAATCGTTGAGGGAGGCACCGTAATTGTTTTTAAATGTTATTGTAATATCTTAGATCCACCTAAAAAGCGATTCGTAGAAGTAGGTGTTTTAATTATGTGTTGTTGTATATATAATGTCTGTAAATATTGTGTATATATTGATTTTAATAAAAAAACTTTGAATTTGAATTTGAATTTGAATTTGGTTTTCATCCGATCACCGAAGTTAAGCAACGTCGGTACTTGGATGGGTGACCGCTTGGGAACACCGCGTGCCCTTGCCTCCTTTTGTTGTGATCGGTCGAGGATGAATAATTGTCGGAAATAAATGTACTTATGTATTATTGTCATTATACTTAATGTGTAATATTTAATATGTAAAATTTGGAAATAAATGTATTGCCCTTGTCGTTGTTGTTAAAGTTTCGTATTTTGAGCTTCTAGCTTCAAAAGTTAGGACTCCCCCCCTCAATTTAATTTTGACAAGACGTCAAAAGTGAAAACTGCTATACTAATTAAAAATGGTTATCACAGCAGTGCAGAAAGCAAACTTATTGGAATGCTATTTTCGAATGGGGCAAACAATTGAAGGTGTTTGCCATTATTCCATTCCTGAGACATTTAAAGATTTCCCTGAAGAATATACCGTATGTCCCCGGATTGAGTTTACAATAGGTATGATTGACAAAAAATTTGTAATTGGAATTTCATATTTTGGTATACCGCCCTGCTCGGTGTGAAACTTATTTTTCTACTTTAAATTTTTTTTAAATCAAGTAGGCCATTACAATTTTGCAAACACTATTTTAGTTCTATGTAATCTACCTTTTCCGTTCGCAGTACGTCAAAGTGTTACTAAGAAAAGTTGTTCAGAATATAAAGTTGTGCGGCGTTGTGCCAATTTTCAGAAAATCGTTGCATAACGTCATCACTTTACATTCTGAACAACTTGTGTGTGTGTGTGTGTGTGTGTGTGTGTGTGTGTGTGTGTGTGTGTGTGTGTGTGTGTGTGTGTGTGTGTGTGCGTGCGTGCGTGTGTGCGTGCGTGCGTGCGTGCGTGCGTGGGTGTGTGTGTGTGTGTGTGTGTGTGTGTGTGTGTGTGTATGTACTGCATTGACTGTGACATATTGTGCATAAATAATGCTGATTTGTGACAGCTTCTCAAATTATGACCTCATATGACACTTGATGCGGTAATTTTTCCTTTTATTTTCTGCATCTGCACGTCAATATATGACATATAGTCAAAACTTTAAAAATGATATTACCATTGATAATGAAACACATTTCTAACACACCTATAATTGTGACATCCTAAAAATTACTGTACAGTGGCGCCATATACGTCGATAGCGGTGGCAATTTTGAGAACTATATATGTATTTCGATTCGTTGAATGCGGAGCAGTTTCTGGCATGGTTTTTTACTTGCTTGACTACGTGATAAGATTATTTTAGTTGTTTCGGTGTTAGATTTGTCTTCGGTCGCAAGGCGTGCTTCGAAGTTAATTGTTTTGTGTAAAATTTCAAAGTACAAGATAAGTGGTTATATTTTATTTTAATATGTAATGATATAGTTATGTGTTTTCGTAATCATATTATGAATCATATTATGAAGTACTGCGTATTTTTGTCTCGGTTAAAGCGGGGAATCCCCGCCATATATTGTGGGAACAGCGTAATGTAATGTAAATAACAATTAAACGCAAGCTCGTTCTATATTTTTTTTCATAAATCTATTTTAATTAAACTGTTTATCGGCTTTAAGGGGCCTTGGTCCTTTTTTATATGTATGGCAGGCTAGGCGTTTACAATGCAAATGTTTTATTTATGTGTTGAAAATACAAATGACGCTGTTTATAACGGTTGAAAAAATTAAAAAATAGAAATTTCGCCAATAAATGTTTCTGCAATTTTGCCAAAATGAATTAGCAAATTTAAACTTTCGAATTTTATAATAAATGTTTAATTTATATAGCAGGCTATCAGGGCAATATTTAATGCAGATTAATATTATTCAATTATATTTTAATAAAACAAATTTCGGATTGAGTTTTCAAATTTCTTTCTTGCAATCTCTCATAATTATGAAAATTCGGGCGCTGCCTTATTATTACATAAAAATAAAATTTGTGCGTCTATTGCAATTAAAATATATATTGCATGATAATGATACGCGTACGTAATATAAATAAAAAATAAAAATTATTCATAATTCTTTTTGTGTTTAAGATGAGTAGAAGTTTAAAAATGCTGGAGATGGCGAGAATCAAGTTAAACAACAAGGACATAGATACCCTTCGTTGTTTGGATGTACCATCCTATGAATATAAAGGCACAGAAAAGAACGAACAAAGTCGGGCTTTAAATTGTAAGTTAAAGTGTAATTTAATTATGGTTTGCTAAATTGTGACAACATGCAATCATCGAACAAATTGCACTACTGTCTTATGTACTACTCTAGTATATTAAAATAGATTCGGCACTTTCGGAGCAGAATATATCAGAGGTAAATTACAAAACATGTAATGCCGACGTTTTATATTTACCTTTTGTTTCAAACTTAGCCAATAAATTGTGAATTAATTACATTAATGCGAAGAAGCGAATATATTATTTTCCTTCGAATCGTTCTGGTCTATTTATAACAAAAAGATGTAGAATTAATTAAGAACACATACATAATGCGCAAATGTTAAGAATTTTGAGCAATATTATGATTTTTCAAAATACATAGATTTATATTTATTGGTGTTATTTGAATGTATTTTTATTATTTATTCGTAAATCCATTAATTACAAACAACAATATATTAACAATATTGTATATAATAACAATGCGAGGAATTAAGGAATTAAGTTACCAATTATTCATGTTTGCAAGAGGTGCCAAGAGATTACGTACATTAGGGATCTATATCCTATTTCTTGACAACATTTGCGATTGGCGAAATCGTTATCACAGTAGCGCACTTGAAATATATCACCACCTTGTTTTAATTTTTGGTGATGGAATTTTTGACAACTTGGTTCCGAAATTCAGTTTAACAAAGTTTGAACACTTTAATCTAGAATTTTGTGATTCCAAATTTTTTGTCGTTTTGTGGTTTTGAATTAAAACTAAGTAAATGAAATTAAATTTAATTAAGGCAAATTTATGCTGTTTTTGTGGTTTTTTGGAAATTTTGTGTTTACATTTGCACTTTTCTAAACTCACAATTTTTTCAACTTTAACAAGTTTCACACTTTAACTGTATTTTTAAAAATTATTACAATTGTAAATTTGTTGACATTTTTTGTACGTTAGATATTTTGAGCTTTTAAATTTACCTAAATTAATCAACTGTTATTAATTTTAACTTTCTCAATTTAACCAAACATTTATTAATATTAACATTTTTGCACTTTGCGCTTTGCAAATTATTACATTTTATAATTTTTTTATATAATATGTTTTAACATTTTTTGTATTATAGACTATTGTATTTGTATTATAGACTATGGGGAAAATGAACATGCATCTTGGTAACTTTTATATTTTCGACAATTTTGTAATTAATATTTACAACAATTAAAATTACACCTAGTTAACACTCTTTTTGCATTTTGGGTAATTTCGGCATATTTATTTTAGATAATATTTTAATATTTACATTTGGTTTATTATGTGAAATGTAAATTTGTTAGCCAAATAAATTAAAAAAAAGTCAAGCCGGAGCCGCGGGCACGAGTCTGTTTAGGGAAAAACATAATAGAAAGTCCACGAAAACCACCTCCACCCATGGAAAAGACTGGCCAAATATCCGCGGTAAGCGACGCGGTAGTAGTGGCGTTGCGATTTAACATACTTAAGCTTATTGAAGATGTACGGCCTATTGCAAAGCGCTTCATTTTAATTTTTCTCCACAGTTTTCGATGAACACAATATGAACTTTCAAAATTCAACTCGGTCAGAAAATAAGGCACAATATTCATCTGTAAGTTCCTCCACTGATAAAAAACATAACACTCGAAAACACTATAATACATCGCTAGTAACAAAACAATTATCAATATTAATGACGACTGAACCATCCCCTTGCAATGAAGGAACAACAAATGAAGTAACATCAGCGTATTCAGAGAGCGAGGTATTTGAAGATAGCGGCGATGAATACTTCCCATCGGATACATTATCGCATTCTTCAGAATCTGATTCGCCCGAATCTAAAACCGACAATTCTGCCACTATTACTCATATATCCAAATGTTCACGAAAATCTTCTACCAATTGTAGTCCGGCAAATCTTAAACATAAAGCATATGAAAATTCTCTTCAGGAATCTGGTTTAGCTGAATATCAAGATTGTTCAACCGAGCAAACAACTGACAGTGAAATTTGTGGTATAAGAAATTATTCCATTAAAATATCTATGGCAAAGAAAGATAATAAAGGGAAAAGAATTAGAGATAAAATTCACAGTTGCTACATCTGTGAAAAAATTTTAAGTAATAATATGGCTCGTCACTTTGAAAATGTTCATGGAAATGACATGGATGTTGCGAAAATTTTGGCTATGCCGAAACGATCAAAGCGTCGTAGGAATGAATTTGAAAAGTTAATCAGAGTTGGTGATTTTTATCACAATTGTAATACTTTGTCCACGAAAGAAGGTGATCTTATATTGGTTAGAAGACCACACGAACTTGAAAATTTTTCTTTTAACGACTTTGGCCCTTGTCCTAGTTGTTTAGGGTTCTTTCTTAAGAAGCATTTATGGCATCATATCAAATTCTGCAATGCACGAAAACATGATTGTGTTGATGCAATTCCTAAGAAAGGTATTATGAGCGAAAGTTCTGCTCTCATGTTTCAAATTACAGGAAAAAAGGCAGTGCAGATTTTCGCCGGCATATACTCAGTACATTTAGATCGGACGAGATATCCACAATATGCAACACCCATCCTCTTATTTTAAATCTAGGTGAATTATTGTTTGAGAAATACGGCACATCTCAAACTGAATTAATACGACAGTCGATGCGCCAATTGGGAAGACTGAAAAAAGAATTAAACTTGCTTTATGATGGAAACACAAATTTAAATGAAGTACTGTCTCCTGAAAATTTTGATAAAATTATTGCTTCCACAAAATCTCTATGTGGATGTAATAACAAAAATATGGATAAACGAAATGAATTTGACATACCCTCGCTTGCTTTAAAAATAGGATACCTTCTACGAAAATGTATAGCAATAGAAAGAGGTTTTGCTTTAAGGAGGAGTGACCTTAGAAGGAACGATGAGCTTGTGCCGCTTTCCACTTTGATGGACATGGAATGGTCATACAAAATTTCGTCAAGTGCGTTATTAACTATGAATAAGAGGAAAATGAATACTAAACAACTTTTACCACTTACAAGTGATTTACTAAAACTCAGTCATCATTTGAATGATAGAATGGAAAAATTTAAAAATGATGTTTTACAATCATGTAACAGACAAGCGTGGAGCAATCTAGCAACCGTTACATTATGCAGAATTATTCTCTTTAAGAAGAGGCGCTCAGGCGAATCATCAAAAATGACATTAGACCATTATTCGAATAGACCATCATGGGCAGAGCAAGGCACCGAAGAATTAAAAGGATCATTAACATCAATGGAAAGAGAATTGGCAAACCGATTAACTGTTGTAGAAATTATGGGCAAACGAAATCGAAAAGTACCAGTACTTTTAACAAAAGAAATGAAAGACTGCATTTTAATAAAATCGAGAAAGGAGGGTGATGTGGCAGAAGGTAATCCATTTATTTTTGCCCGATCTAAAGTATCGAAAATGCATTCTCATCTAAGAGGTCACGATTGTTTGAGACGGGAAAGCAGTGACGCTGGATTAATTGCCGCGGAATATATATGTAGCACGAAACTACGAAAATACATTGCTACGGTGTGTCAAATCTTTGATCTGAAGGAAAATGAATGTGATTGGCTAGCGAGGCACCTCGGACACGATATCAGGGTACACCGTGATTTTTATAGGATGCACGAAAGTGCTATTGAAGTCACAAAAGTGAGCAGATTGTTACTTGCAGTAGACAGAGGAGAGGCGCAGAAATTTTGTGGAAAGAAACTGCAAGATATTAATATTGATGGTAATATAATTTACTATCTAAGCTTAATTGATTTACCCCATAATTTATTGGTTTTAATTGGTTATTATGACACTTATATCAATAATAATCAATAATAAACCATAATCAAATTATTCAATTATACAGGGTGTTAAAAAATATGTGTCACAAACTTTAAGGGCTGATAGTATGGCCCAAAATATGCCGAAAAGTTTTAATGAACATGGGTCCGCAAATGGACGGTTTTGGAGATACGAAACATTTTGCGTTTAAACCATTTTTTTATTATGTACAAATAAACAATGTAATTAATGAACAAACAATAAAGGTAAAAGTTAAATGTGATGTTCAAATTGTCTCCATTTCAAGGCAAGGGGGATTAAATCGGGCGATCTTGCAGGTCATGATACAGGTCCGTCCCTTCCTACGCATCTTCGTCCAAAGGTTCCTGACGGCAATCGAAAAATGCGCTGGAGCACTATCGTGCTGGAGCCACATTTGTTGCCTTTGCTTCAAAGGAATCTCGGCTAAAAGATTACCCAATGTGTTCTGTAGCTAGTTCAGATAAGCAGCGCCTGTCAATCGGTTTAGTAAAACAACCGGGCCTAGTAACCTGCCGTCCAAAATATCCATCCAAATGTTCAATGAAAAACGTACCTGATGCCTGGATTTATATATATCATGGGGATTTTCGTCGGAAATAAAAAAAATCGTATCTCCGGAACCGTCTATTTGCGAACCCATGTTCATTAACACTTTTCGGCACATTTTGGGCATACTATCACCCCTTAAAGTTTGTGATCCTTTTTTTAACACCCTGCATGCCCCTATACCACTTTTTTATGAAATTGAACGGTGCAATATCATATTAAAATTTCATTTAATTACATATTGATTGCAATATTTCGCAGATCATCCAGAAGTAGAAGTGGAGAGCGAGGAGGACGACGAAGACAATGACTACCAAGTATGTGTACAAAATGAAAACAATTCTCAATTCCAACAAACTTCAATTCCAGGTTTGCATAATTGGTGTTTCCGGGAACTTTAAATTGTTTTTCAAATGTATACTGTATTTTTTACAATATTAATGCGCCCGCAAAGAATTTTAAAATTACACCTTTTAACGAACCACTGACAACAGAACACTGACGAGACGATACCTTGTCTAACACCTTGCGGAGACTAAACAAGAGATTAAAAATGTGTCTTGTCAAATCTGAATTGTTTTTGAACTTAATTGCAGCAATCCTTTTACATGTCGACACTGGACGTTTGACAGTCGTCTCTTGTTTAGTCTCCGCAAGGTGTTAGAGAAGGTATCGTCTCGTCAGTGTTCTGTTGTCAGTGGTTCGTTGGGAGTGATTGGCTCGCGCCAAGAAGTTTTGATGGCCACTACATGTAAAGGTATTTCAACAACTAAGGTTCTTGGTAATCGCTACTGACGAAGGGTAATAACCCAGAAACAATATTGTCTAGCGATCCACCAGTTAGTCTTCATGGACCTGTTTTAATTAATGTTCACTACACCATTGAGGTGTAAGATTAGACCATCTTTCGTGTAAATTTTACATTTTTCTGTCATATTTGACAAGACACATTTTCAATATATATATATATATATATATATATATATATATATATATATATATATATATATATATATATATATATATATATATATATATGTTGTTGGAGGTTTTTTTGGGTTGTGTTTATACGTTTCGACAATTTATAATGTCTTCAGCAGTATTTTGTATGTGTATTGGTCGAGGTGTGACAATGAACTGATCGTGTTCATTGTCACACCCCCTTCCTTCCTTTCCTTTCCTTCTCGCATATATGCGTTATGTGTCCCTCGCTGCTGTACGTACAATTACGATTCTAAAAAATATATTTTTGATTAAATGGCAACGTGGAATTCAATATATTGTGTAATTGTCAACAGTTGTAAAACAATTGTCAATATTTGTCCATTATGAATTTCAATATTAAGCAGCGAATAAACATCTTAAAATGGCATTATCTTGCTAAAGAAGGTCGCTCTGATAGAACTACAGCATTAAGAGTGCAGGATCGTTGGAGTGCAACATATCCTAATCAGCTACAAACAACAATGTTGCCAGCAATTTCAGTTAATTGTCCTTGTAGTTCCATCTTTTGGGCAAAAGTGGAAAAGTGACTCCACTTTATATATTATCAATGATTATATCTGAGAGGTATAAACTTGATATAATAGTGCATACTTGATTCTAGTACATTCTGGAAAGAGGACAAGAAGAAAAACCTTTTCAACTAGAAAACTATGGTCATCCGATGAGAAAAAATGCGTATTGACACACTTCAATTTTTATATCAAGAATGATATGCTTCCCGGAAAAGAAGCCTGTGAAGCCAGTATCGCAAAATTCCCGATTTTGAACAAAAGAAAGTGGACGGATATAAAATTTTGCATAAAAAATCACATTTCCAAAGTACATAAGTTAAAGAAATAAGTACTGCGAAATATCTAATCGTTAATATTACTATTTTTTACATTTGCAATAAAAAATATGAATATTATGTGTGTTTTAATGTGCATCTACCAGGTTCATCAGGTTCTACAATTTAATGGAAAGTTACTATAACGTTGGAAATACTGCTGTAAACATATAGTTTTGTAAACATAAGTTACAGCATTATAATACGAGGGGAGATCATTATTTAGCGCCCCTGACATAATAGGCGTTGAGTGACGTTGAATCAATTTGTCACGTTCAAGTATTAATCATTTGTTGTTACGTTGGTTTAATTGTAGTTTTGTCACTTGTTACCTGTTTAAATAATTTAGAATTTAAGTAGACAAGTTTAGAGAAATCCTAAAAATTGAAAAATCTGAGGTTCGTGCGGTTATAAAATACTTGTAAAAGAAAGGTTTGTCGCCAAAAGAAATTCATCAAGACATGGTAGGTGTATTAGGTGAGGGAGCTGTTTCTTACCAAATGGTGAAAAATATGTCTCTAGAATTTAAACTGGGAAGACAAACATGTGAACATGCAAAGGGTGCTGGACGACCAGTGACTGTCAGTACCCAAGAAAATGTCAATCGTATACACGATATGGTAAAGACGGCTGGCCATTCGCCAGATAGCTAAAATTACGAATTTTTCTTATGGTACTATAGAAAATATTTTAACAAATATTTTGGGGCTAAAAAAAGTTGGGTCCCACGAATGTTGACACCTGATCAGAAACGTTCTAGAGTATGGCATTCTAAAGCCAGTTTGGCAAAGTTTAAAGTAGATACGGATGATTTCCTTTCTCGATTCGTCACTGTTGATGAAACTTGGGTTCACCACTTCTATCCTGAGTCGAAGCAACAAAGTATGGTGTGGCATCGCCGAGGATCTGCGCCGCCCCGCAAATTTCGTGTTTTGTCATCCACTAGTAAAGTTATGGCCACAATTTTTTGGGACGCAGACGGAATTTTGATGACTGCTTTTTTGGAACGTGGAGATACAATAACAGGCTCCTACTATGCCAACTTAATTTCAAGATTGTGCGATTGTGCCAAGGAAAAAAGACGGGGAAAATTAAGCAAATGAATTTTGTGTCATCAAGACAACGCTTCTGTTGCCATGAGCGCTATTCTGAACGCAGGATTTGAATTGTTTGAACATTCCGCATATTCACCACCCTTGGCCCCTAGTGATTAGTTTTTACTTCCAAAATTGAAAGAATATCTTCGGGGGACCAGCTATTACGACGATAATGAAGTGATGACGGCCATAAACGACTGGTTGGAAGAACAACAGAAAGATTTTTTTTTCAGAGAAATCAAAGGTCGACCTTCGGGGAGGTTATGTAGAAAAATAAACGTTTGATATTTCTTCAATTTGTTTCCTTATATGGTAGGGACCGTAAATACAGATCTCCCTTCGTATAAAAACACTTTATTATAATTAATATCTTCGGACAGTAAAATCGCGAAATACAAAGGAGCAATACATTGTATAATATATCTTGCGTGCTGTAACTTATAACTATAAATTGATTGCAATATGGTAACTTTATAAGGTATGTTTTTGTAGCAAAAACAATTTGATTCGTAAATTCAGTAGTATCGTCACAAATTAAGCGTACGTTTGTTTTCAATAAACCAAAACAGTTTCTTAAAAGGCCATTCTTCACCAGGTGGCACACCTTTTTTGCAAAAAAACATGTTTATCATAAATTACCTTTCACAATCCAGTTCAATCAAAATAAAATGTCAAATAAAATATAATTTCTCGACACTGTCGGAGGACAAAATCCACAGTGCGAGGGGTACTCCTATAAAATGTAACCAGGCATCTGCGAAAGAAAACTCCTTGACACTTTGCATAGGTAGTCATCCTCTAGGCGTCTAGGCTGAACATATCCTTACACCATTACTTGTTAGTCTAACTATATCAGATACCACTCAGCTGCGAAAACTTTCATTTCTCATTGATAATATCAAATAAATTCAATAAAAATAATCATTTCGAAAAGAAAAACTCAAATCATGTTTATAAACAGAAGTAACCTGGAGGCTTTTAGAGGAGCATATCAAACACCCAATTATTCATAGAGTAACAATCTAGGTGATATTTCCTTTTTTCCATAGAAAAACATATAATCGATGCAAGCGATTTTTTATCGCCACAGAATTTTCGGAAGTATTTTCACGGACACATTCCTTTTAGATTGATACCGTGTTCATTTGTATTAAATATTAATAATATATGTTTTTATTTACTCGTAGACAGTAGAACGCGGAACGCGTGTACTCCAATAATCCGAATGACCAATTATCTGAATATAAATCATGCATTAAAAAAATAACATTTTATATAATGTACCCTGAAGTAGTAAACAACAAACAGAGAAATATTATTTATATGTAAAACTTTATTTCCATGCTGCTCAAAATATGTATAAAATAGCTGCATGTTAATATTCCATGGCTAAGTTTATATTCAACATTTAGCCAGTTATACGAAAAACGATTATCGGAAATTTTGTATACGTTCATGATTATTTATATCATATGTTACTTAATATATGCCACTTGGAATCTGATAAACCATACAACAGCATTCCATCATGTTTAGAATGATTTGACTTTTGTACAACTTTCATGTACAAAATTATGTACACCAGGATTTTTGTACACACGGCAACAATAATCATGATGTAATTAAATAAATGGTGAATTGGACATACCATGTTTAAGTACATTTATCATGACATAAAGAAGGTGACATGTTTCAGGCTCCTCGAGCCTGAAACATCATTTATGAAAGAATATATACACTATCCACGTAACACTTTTATGAGAATAAATACCAAGAGTTTAAATGCAGATTGCACAAAATTCACTAGTTTATCAGAGTTAATACAAGCGAAATAATAGGTACAGTAGAAGCAAGTGCAATAAAACACGGTTGTTTTTCACTTGTTTTGTTAAGAACGAATGTAATAAAATAGAATTTTGTGCTAATTGGTAACTATAACTCAACAGTAGTTTTCTTCCAAATATTGTGTAAACTATAAAATATTGATAGTTACATTTTATTCGCGCTACTATCAATATGTGCAATGACTGTCAATTTCAAAGAAACAGTTTACATTAAAATCATTTGTATTGGCATGTTTGACCTGGTCTGGCATTTAATGTCTGACATTATGACATTTGGGTACTAAAATGCAGTAGAAAATCCAATTATATTTTTCTATTATATGCAAGTACGAGTAACTTACGTACTTATGCGAAATATTATATATTTGACAAACCAGCGTCAATAACACCCGATCAAATATAAATTTCTTTGCAATAGTAAATGCATAATGCAAACGACCTTGTAAGAAGCTTTTTATATAAAGTAATGGTGATCTATTGGACCAGCCAATTCGATAATGTAAACGTTGGTTTGATTTCTGTTTCATTACAGCCGAGGGATGAGATAGCTAACCAAGGCACCGAAGTGATAAGCCATGTGGCACTCTATCTGTTCCATTCAATTATATTCTATAAAGAACCTTATATATTACTAAACATGTAATTACCGAATGGTTGGCAGTCCTGATCACTTCCAACGCGATTGTAACGGCGGTTCGATAAGGTTAGGAATTACATAACCATTACTTTTTTTTACAAAAATACAACGGCCTCTAGGATATGTTAATAAAGGCCTTAAACGTCATTTGAATGTTCAAATGAACTAAGTGACTAAGTTGTAAATCCCAAAATTCGTATTACAAAAATTAGACGTTATTAATCTTGTAAAGTCCTCTTCATGTTTTACTATACCTTTTGAGATTATACCCATTTTGCTGCAGTTCTGATATATCGATCAGACAATACACAGTTTGTTACACTTGTGACACCCTCTTTGCACATTCCGCAGTCTGCAATAGTTATGACATCCTATACACAAAATCCATTGTTGGCTATAATTGTGACATCGTCTACACACAATGCATAATTTGCTATGACTGTGACACCTGAGGTCGTAATCACAACTCAGTTATCACGGAGTGCATGGGTTGCAAAACTATACCAAAATTTTTGTTAAGGTTAGTTCTATCTCGTAGTCGAGAAGAATCCAATGTGGCCACAATTGAGTTTATAGACGGCGATGTCATAATTATAGAAATACGCGTGTGTGTGTGTGTGTGTGTGTATGTGTGTGTGTGTGTGTGTGTGTGTGTGTGTGTGTGTGTGTGTGTGTGTGTGTGTGTGTGTGTGTGTGTGTGTGTACCTAATTCATGGTAGGCTGCTAGCATTAATTTAATTTTTTCGTGGAAATCCGGAAATGGAAAAACTTTGTAGTTGCCAAGAATTTTTTTGTGACGTCAATAACAGCTAGCCATGCCTATTTTTCTGTAGGACCAAGGCTGGCTAAAAAGAAGGGTCGTTTATTAACTTTCTTATATATGGCCCTACAAAAATCCCTTCTTTAATCACTTAACGTTGGCAACCTTTGTTTGAGAAATTGAAACCCAGGCCCATTTTTTGTAATGTTTTAACAAAATTGGTCACAAATATAGCGAAATAAATCAGTAGAATTGACACAAATGCGTGACGTTTTCTAGATTTATGATTAATCTAAATGTTTTGACAATTTGTTGTCCACAGCAACTTGATGTTTCTATCAGTTCGGGCAAAAAGAGTCCCGGAACACAATGAAAATAAAAAATTGCTCATCTATGTTTTGAGACGTAATGGTGAAATCGCCTGGTTCTGCTTTTTTCTCGGGGAATGAACCGCGTTGTAGAATTGTCCCTGTAACGGTTGTTCCGACGTTTCGGCAATGTCACAATTGCCATCTTCAGGTTGGTCTTCTCGGTCTAAGCGATCTAGAATAGTGGTTCTTAACCTGGGTTCGACCGAACCCTTGGGGTTCGGCGAGTCAGTCTCAGGGGTTCGGCGGAGGTCAACCACCTGACGTCATCGTGACGTAGAAACCGTATTGGTTTCGAAAACTAATGCTACATAACGTGTGTTCTATTGGGAAAATTAATTAGATTTTATTTTTCCAATGAAAAGGGGTTCGGTGAATACTCATATGAAACTGATGGGGTTCGGTACCTCCAGCAAGGTTAAGAACCACTGATCTAGAAGAATAACCCTTACAGAGACAATTCTACAACGCGGTTCATTACCCGAATTTTACCCGCGAGAATGTACGCATCACACACACACACACACACACACACACACACACACACACACACACACACACACACACACACACACACACACACACACACACACACACACACACACACATATATATATATATAATATCATAACAAAACAAACATCAAATTTGTTTTTTTTGGGGGATTGCGGCAATTAAACGACGAAGTATCGTATGTTCTTTATTTATTTATGAACCAATATTTCGCACCCTATACGGATGCTTCATCAGGATTACTAAATAGAATTTAATTAATGAAAGTTATGTTGTTGCAATAATAATAATACTTACAAAAAATTGAACATAAAGTTGAACAACCACCAAACAGTATAAACAAGTAGGATACACATTAAAATTAATTAATTGATAATATAAAACTTCAACGAAGACAACGGAGCACGTGTACACATTTTACATCATTCACGATTGACACACACATCAAGGTGAAACTTGGCATGAAATAGTTATTTACAGTCGAATGCGGGAAGTTCAATTTTACAGCGCGACGGCTTCGTTTGAGGCACGAGCCCGAAGGGCGAGTGCCTCATTTGCCGGAGCGCTGTAAAATAACTTAACGCATGAGATTTGTATAAAATTTTTTGGCCGATAGTTTTATTTTAAATTAATAAGACATCTTTTTATACCTATACATTTTATTTATTCAACTTGGCAACATTGCATTGTTTATGACAGATTTGACAGATTTGTTACATTTAAATAATTGTATAAAAGTTAATGGTTATTAGGTAGGTAGGTACGTTTATTATTAGCACATTTCCTAAAATCTAAAATACAATCATCAGATATGCTAAATACAGGCGTACGTTTTTCAATAGTGGCGAAGAAGACAAGACTAGGAATAGGTTTCCTACTTAGCAAAGAATAGAAAGGGACCGTAATCGATTTCAAACCTATTACAGAAAGGATGTATTATATAAAAATAAGAACAAAATTCAGGAAAATTTGTATCATCAACGTACACACACATACAGAAGAAAAGACTTTAGAGGAGAAAGCAGAATACTACGAACATTTGGAAAGACAATACCAAAAATTACCGCAGAGGGATGTTAAAGTAGCGATGGGAGATGCTAACGCCAAACTAGGAAAGGAACAACCATACCGACCAATAATTGGAAGGGCTAAAAAAACTATAGAATTCCCAGCACAAAATGAAATGGTAATTAAAAGTACATATTTCACACAAAAAGAAATATATAAGGGGACACGAATTTCACCAAACGGCAAAACCATTAATCAGATAGACCACATACTGATAAGCAATAAAGTAAATATATAACAAATATCATAGCGTACAGAGGGGCTGAAGCAAACACTGATCATGTGAGAGCGGAAATGAAAGTAAGAAGGCAGGAGATAGCTAGAGAGAAAAGAATAAGAAAAGGACTAAATGTAGAAAAATTAAAGGTAGAAGGAGAAAAAGAACAGTATACAAAGTAAATAGAAAACCACATAAAGGCAGGTCCTCAGACATTCACAATGGACAAAAAATGGGAAGCACTACAAAACATTATAATTCATTTAGCGGAAAAACAATAGGAACTAGAAACATAAGCAAAACGAAGAGTAAATGGTTTGACGAAGAGTGCATGCATGCGGTACATTATAGTAGAAATGCAAGACAGAAATACATCAAAACTACGGAAGAAATCGATAAAACTGAGTATCAAATATGCAGAAAAACATTAAAAGAATGTGAAGCGAGAGCAATTAAAACGAAAAATAATAGTAATAGAGGAGACCTACGGCAGAAAGGAAATAAGGAATTTCTATCAAAGTGCAAGAAAACAAAAGCAGGGCTACAAACCGAAAATCATTGGCTGCCAGGAAAAAGAAGGAAATTTAATAGTAGACAATGAAGCAAAAACATGTGCAAAATATTTTGAAGAACTGCTAAACATAAATCAAACAGAACAATACATTGACACTTTCGAAGAAGGTGAAATACAACAAGAAAATATACCCGAACCAGAACAAGAAATTGAAACAATAATAAAAAATATGCAAAATAACAAAAGCCCTGGAGACAACCAAATACAGATAGAATGAATCAAATGTGGTGGAAAATTTGTTGGAAAGAAGAAAGAATACCCAACCAGAAGAACAAGAAATTGAAACAACAATAAAAAATATGCAAAATAACAGAAGCGCTGGAGACAACCAAATACAGATAGAATTAATCAAATGTGGCGGAAAATTTGTTGGAAAGAAGAAAGAATACCGCAAGCATGGAAGGAAGTAATAATTTGTCCAATACACAAGAAAGAAGATAAATTAATACCAGGCTGGTTTTAGAAAGTACAGATCGACCATTGATCAAATTTTCGTTTTGAAGGAATTGCAAGCTGTACACTACGAAAAGGGATGGGATAGATACATATTATTCATCGATTTTAGACAAGCATACGATTCTATAAACCGCGGAAAACTATTAGAGGCAATGAACGAACTAGGAATCTCACGAAAGCTCACCGAGTAATTAAAAGCACCCTACATAATACCAGGAGTAGAGTAAGATGGAACGGACAAAAATATGAGATTTTTGAGGGGGAATCTCTTCTGAGACAAGGAGACCCGGTATCATCCACATGGTTTAACTTAGTACTAGAAACGATAATGAGAAGAGGTAAGCTGAATAGATCAGGACTGATTTACGACCGAAGACACCAATGCCTTTCGTTTGCAGACGACGTTGCAATAATAACGAAACCACAACAAGAGCTCGAAAGAATGGCAAGAACAATAGTGAAAGAAGCTATGGGATTGAAAATAAACAAAGTATATGAGGATGAATGCGGAAGAGGACACAAACGTAGAGCTTAACATAACCACGGAAGAAGGGAAAGAGAGAAGGAGAAGGGTCGTGGTTCGACGAGGAATGTAGAAACGGGAAGCAGAAGCTGAGGGGTATTCTGAAGAAGGCGAGAAGGGGCGAGAGATCCTGAGCAGAGGGGAAGGCAGAAGGGACTGTGGGAGATGAAGACGAATGAGAGGAGACAAAGAGAGGAGAAGGAGGTGCAAGATTTGTGAGGGGAGAAAGAGATATGGGAGTACCTAAGGAAGAGAAGAAAGGGAAGGGGAGGCATGGGGAATATTGGGTGTGAGGAGTGGAGGAGATATTTTATGGATTTATTAGAAGGGGGAGGATAAGGACGAAGGTGTAGAAAGGAGAATGAGACTGGGAGGGGAGGAGGAGATAGTGGAATTTACTTGGGAGGAGCTGATAAAACAAGGAGTAGGTTGAAGAAGGGCAAGGCTGCGGGCGAGGATGGAGTAGATACGGAAGGCTAGATAAACGCACCGGAGGAGGCGTGGAGAGAGACTCTCAGGTGGTTAAATGACATATGGATGGGTAGTAGGGATTTGCCGGAAACTTGGAAGGTGGCGATAGTGTGGTTCCGATATGGAAGAAAGGAGATGGGGAGAGGACAGGAAACTATGGGGGGACATCGTTGTTGGATGTGGGATATAAAATATATGCAGGAATGATTAGAGCAAGATTAGAAGAGGAGGTGGAAGGAATGGAGATCCTACCAGAAGGTCAGAAGGGATTTAGAGAGGGAAAGGGTACTAGGGCATATGCTGAATTACATAGTGGAGGGGGAACTGTCAAACAAAGGGGGGAATATATACGCGATGTTTGTTGATCTCAAGGCGGCTTTTGACAGAATAGGCACCCTGATTAGGGCTATTGAAAAGGCAGGGATATCAAAAGGGGTGGTGACAAGAATTAGACAGATTTATGAGGAGATGTGCTGTAAGGTGCGGGTAGGAGAGAATCTGACGGAGCCATTTAGGACAACAAGACTATTGAGACAGGGGTGCCCGTTGAGCCAGCAACTATTTAACGTATATATTGCACAGTTGGAGGAGGTGTTAAAAAAAGGCAAGAAGGGGGAGTAAAGTTGGGCAGTGGGAGGATTTGGTCATTGGCCTTTGCGGACGACGTAGTTGTACTGGCGAAAACGGAGAAAGGATTGGTGGAGATGGCAAAAAATTGGAAGGTTTCCTGGATAGGAGAGGACTGGAAGTAAACGTGCAAAAGACAAATATAATAATATTCAGGAAAGGAGGAGGAAGAAGAAAAGATGCGCAGTTGAGATGGAAAGGAGAGATAATAGAGCAAGTAAGGGGGTGGGCATACCTAGGATATGTACTGAGTGAAAGCAACAGTGGCGACGCGCACATAAGGCACATTTATAGGAAGGCGCAGAGGACAGTGGAAGGGTTGAAGGCAAGTTTATGGGGGAAGAGGAAAGGGAAGTTCGAAGAAACAATGAGAATTTCGAATGTATGTGTACGGGGCATAATAATGTATGGGGCGTCAAGGACAGAAGAAGAGTAGAAAGGGAGCACATAGGAAGGACAATTAAAAAGAACATTGCAATTAGAAAGTTCGACACCGGACTACATCGTGCGGCAGGAGACGGGAAGCGAGAAGATGGCGGTGGAGGCGGGCAGGAGAGTGGCAAAGTATGAGTTGGGGGTGAAGGGGAGGGGAGAGAAGAGTTTGGGGGAGAAGGTGATGGATGAGCTCGAAAAGAGGGAGAGAATCCGAAAAGAGTTATCAAGCTGGGAGGTGGTAAGGAGTAGACTGTACAAAAAGGTGGAGTGGTCGGTGGAGAAGATGGAAAGAAGAAGAAAAGAAGGACGTCGGCTGGAGATAGAGTTGGTAGGGATGTGGTCTCACGTGGAAGCCCAGGAGAGGGAAGAAAAGATAGAGAGAGCGAGGTACAATTGAAGATACAAGGAGTTGCAAGTATACAGTAGGAGGCCGGAGTATCTGGAGGGAAGGAAGACAGTCGAAGAGGAAAGACGATTGGCTAGATTCCGGTGCGAAGAAATGGTATGGAGTACAGAGGAAGAGAAGCTGGGTCGGGACTGGAGAAGGATGCTAGGAGAGAAAGGAGAGGGAGTGGAGATGTTGAGAAAGTTAAAAAAGAGAAAAGAAGATGGAAGATGTAGGAGGGAGAGAAATAAATAATACATAATTTGTTGTAGATGCAAGGACAGGATGAGAGATGGACGAGAAGGGAGCGAACAAAAGAGAATGGAAGCAAGGACCAGGAAGGAGACGAGGGTGTAGGAGGGAGGAGAAACGCGCAGGATCTCATAATGTATATTTGTAAATAGCTAGTTTAGACAGAATATGCATGTAAATATGCCAATAAAAGGTTGTTACTACTACTACTACTACTTGGGGTTCATGATCACAGCAAAAGGCGAAATGACCGAAGAAATCAAAGAGAGACTAGCACGCGGCGATAGAACAGCTGGAGCACTGATTAGCAAGCTCACGAGTAAGCATGCTTCAAGGAAAGTGAAGGAGTGTGTGTGCAAAACAATAATAAGGCCAACGGTCTTATACGGAGGGGAGACCTGGACGCTGACAGGGTAGGAAGAAGCAAAGCTACAGGTGTGGGAACGGAAACTGCTAAGGAGAGTATATGGAGGAGTAAAAGAAGGGGATGAGTGGAGAAGGAAGAAAAATAACAGGTGGAGGAACTATTCAATGACCCAAAGATCACAACGCAAATAAAAATGAAGAGAGTAAGGTGGTTGGGCCACGTAGAAAGAATGCAGGAGGGAAGACTACCAAAGACCATAATAAATAGGACGCAAGGCATACCAAGTAGAAGGTGGATAGAAGAAGTAGAGAGAGGCCTGGAACAGATAGGAGTGGAGGATTGGAAGAAGAATGCTCAAAATAGGAGAGAGTGGAGGCAAATCGTCTCACGAGCCCATAGCCTACAAGGTTTGCATGGCTAATTTTATTTATTTATTGTTTCTGAATTGCTCTCCTGGCCAATATTCCGAAAAGACTATGTTGATATATATATACATATATATATATATATATATATATATATATATATATAGTATCAGTTTTATGGGGAAACAAAATTTGAGTAATAATATTAATATTAATAAGTTATGACCATTCATTTGTGCTATGTATTATCGCAATAATATGTTGTCCTTGTTTATATATAGGTCTTGCTGTTGCTTTCTTGTTTCTTAACGGATGCTACCACTTAATAAAGATGAGTTGATTATTTTTGTTATTGAGGGGCTTGGAATTCCCTGCAGGCTTTCACTCTTATTCTAGGTGATTTCGTCTAAGTTTTGAGCACTTTTTCTGTAAATATATTCTGTGACCATCGCCTGAATTTGATTAAAATTGTTGCTTTTGAATAGCTTTTCTCCACCACTGTTGACAATGTCTTTTTGCTGAATTCTTCTACAAATCTGTTTGAAACTTCCTCTGACATCTTCATATAATTTATTATCACTTTGTTTCCAAGTAGAGGTTTTTTGTTTGCTATTGCTCTTTCGAGTATTTCATTTATGTTAGCCCATGTGCATTACTTTTGTATAGTATTTTCTCTTCGCCTGTTTTACTGGTGAATTAACTTTATTCCTCGCAGTATTGTACTGGACTCCCAGTCTTCTTCTATATTCCGTGTTATCATGTGCCCTTTTGCAAGTTTGGAACTACTATTTACTTCGTCTTTGATTTGTTGTGTTACCCAGGGTTTAAGTGCACTCTTTTTTTCGTTTGTTTTGGCTGATTTATACGTTTCTTTATATGCGGTGACCATTTTACCATATAGTTCATTTATATCACTTATATTCACTATAATGTTTTCATCTATCATTTCTTGTTGTTTTCCTTTTTATCTTCTCAATCGTACAGGCAATCACGTTGTGGTCGGATATTTTGCTCAGAACCACTCCACCGCCTATGGTTCTCAGGTTAGTGTTGATGAACATATAGGGTATTAAAAAGTGTTACAGCCTTACACCAAATCTCCGTGGCGTGGACTCTCGAACTATTTCGAAAAGACCTACAGTGACTCGGATTCGGTGGCATCCTCGATATACTCGTTGATCCGAGAGATCATTTACAGGCGTAGTGTACACTAACATTTTCAAATCTCGCTAAAGAAATAAATCAATGGTGTTTAAATCAGACGATCTTGCAGCTCGTGATACAGGTTCGCCCGTTCCTACGCATCTTCGTCCAAAAGTTCCGTGTAAATATCTCTAATGGCAACCGATAAATGCGCCGGTGCACCATCGTACTGCAGCCATATTTGTTGCTTTTGATTCAAAGCAATCATGTCTGTATTCCATAATAACATGGGTATTTTCGCCAAACCCACACATGCGTATTGTGGAAATAAAAAAATGTATCTCTGAAACCGTCCATTTGCGGACCCAAGTTCATTAAGACATTTCGGCATATTTTGGGACATACTCTCAGCCATTAACACCATGTATGATCAATAGAAAATCCATTAGAAATTAGCATATTTTCGTAATCCTCTGATACTTTTGAATCACTTAATTATGCCTATATTAATGTCACCCATAAGTACCCAATAATTCGTCTTGTATGTAGATAGAATTGTGTCCAATTATTTCCCATTTATTATAGTTGATTCTTTCTAAATCTTCCAATTCCTTTAGGTTCAGTACCCCTGATCCTTTTTCCTTTCTTGCTTGACTTATAAGGTGAGGGTAGTTATTCAACCACATAGATTAGGAGTTTACGATCTCGCTGTTCGAAATATTTGTCCTTCGTTTCTTTATGATTGCATTTCGTAATTTTGTTGAAAACATCTTGGCTATTATTGTTCGTACTCGCCGCGCTATTTCATCTAGTTTTTTTTCTGAGCGCTGGGAAACATCTATTTCCTTTACGTTTACTTCAACCCTTATCTTCTTAGCTACTCTGTTTACTATTTGCTTCGTTTCATTTCAGTCACTTCATGTATTTCGATTTTTTTTCAAATGTTATTTGCTCTAGTTTGCTTATCCTGGTGTTTAATGATTATATTTTGTTTTGCCCAAAGAAAACTACTAATTTGGCAATTTTCCTTTCCAAATTATTCACATGCTCGCTTATGTTCATTATCTCATTATATTGATTCGATACAAATTGCTCTATGTAATCATTTTTGTTATTTCCTTAATGTTAATGTTAATGTTAATGTAGCGACATCCATGTCTACCCGGTAACATAATAATATTAATAATACTTGATAATGCCCTTTCACGTCCAATGCTGCATCTTAACCTCCTGTTACTTCATGTTCTAGTAAACTGCTCTCTTTCACATGTCCTCCTGTTTTTCTCGAAAACACCTATATGCCTAATACATTTATCATTCTTTGCCATTGCACACGTTCTTCCTATATCATAATATCCGCTTACTTCTTCCACCTTAGCCCCTATGCGTATTAAACTCAAAGTTTGATCTTCCATCCTGCTTGTCTACATACTTGTCACAGTCATTCTGTTAAACCAGAATTATTGTTTCAGTAGAAAGTTTAGATAAATAAAGTTTGCGAACTCTTTCCCTCTTCTTCTGCATCCGACAATGAAGCCTTCCAGAACGTTTCTACTTGCATTTACCTACCAGCCATTTTTATACTGTATTTAATATTTCAATTAACATTTCGTTTAATAGAACTAATTTTAATGCAAGTGATAATATTTCTTCAACATTTTAAGGGAACACACGGTTCCTGTAGACATTATTTTTTAAATAAGAAAACAAGAAAATATCGGGCTTGTCAAATCTGGAGCGTTGTCCTGTTGGATAAATCTATTTTGTAGTTCCTGATCGTCCAACTGTTCGATAAATGGTGTAGGAATTTGATTAACGTAAAAATTTGAATTAACGTTTTCATGAAAAAAAAAAAAAAATGGTATGATGCGCCTTCTTAAAATTGCAACCCAAAGTCCAAGTTTAACTGGATGAAGAGGCGCCTCAACAAACACATGAGGATTTTCCATACACCAATGCATCGTATTGTGAAAATTCACGTACCCATCATTTCGTCATTATTGAGATTCTCTACAAACCTAGGTTGAAAATCACTAGGTAGAATCTGATGGTAGACTTGAACTTCATACGGATACATTTGTAAATCCTTTAATTGTTGACCCAGTCTTCGAATGTATGGATGTAGATGGAGTTGCTTCTATGATTTCCCGCGCATTATTCACCACCGCAGCTGTTCGTTTTCTAGTTCTTCCACTACCTATTTTTCTTTGTACACTTTCATTTTCTCTAAATAATTTCACAGTTTTCTTCATAACTTGATAAACATGGTCATACGAATGAGTGGCTGCTTCGCCGGGAAAACAGGCAACATACGAATTTTGCCATTCACCGATTTCCAACTTAACTCCATTTCTAAAATATGATGGTAAAAGAGAAGCTTTGATTTGCATTCACAACATTTTCTCGTGTCAATATACATAGCAGATTGACACTCGCAAAGAATTTTAGGAAAAGACGGGCGTTTTTTGCTCATAGTCAACTTTGACTATTTTTTTATTCGACCACACTGTATTATAACCGTTGAAACTAAATTAATTTGTTTTCTTTTTGTAAGCTAAAGAAAAATGTAAAAACCGACTATACATAGAAAATGGTCATCAAATGAAAAAAGGCAGTGTTAACAAAATTTAGCAAACATATCAAAAATAGAAAAAAATCTAACAAAGACTGAGGCAGAAGACTGCAAGCAACAATATCAAGACATTTTAAAAACACGATCTTGGATAGATATAAAGTATCAAATATCATTTCTAAAGAAACATCGCAAGTGAACACTTTTTCAAATAGGTTTAATATACAATTATTCGATATTACAAATTATTATTACTATATGTATAATCCCCTTTACTGTAATATACATACCATATATTGCCCTGAAAGGATCATTTCATTTAACACCACCATATAAATATTAATTCATAACACCTTACAGTACCTTCCAAATAAAAAGACAATAACCGCACACACACACCGATTGAATGCAGGCGACCCAAAAGTGGGGTCTGACCCCACGAATCAAACGAATCAGGATTGTATTTACAATATCGTGGAATGCGTGACTTTAAATACCCCATAAGTGGGCTAAATTCTGGTGGCCCCACAAGAGTTGCCGCACAGGTATGTGTGTGTGTGTGTGTGTGTGTGTCTGTGCGCGCTCTAGCGTCCAAACGATTATAGCTAGAGCTCTAAAACTTTAAACTTAACATTTGTATGTAGCAAGGAGGAAAACGTCCTATTTTGAACGCAATCTCTGAACCGGGAGTGATGGTTTACTCTTATCACCTTTTTCCATATCTCGAAAACGGTACATGTTACGGAAAAAAATATTCTTACATAAATTATAGATATTGATATTTTAAACAACTTTCATTTGAAAAGTTTTTTCGAAAAACGTAGTATAACTGAGTATAAGAAAGTTTCGTGCGGACCACAGCGGATTTTTACTTACTTATACTTTATGTATAAGTATAGGAATCATGAAAAATTTCGACCTCAAGATTTTAACGGATATACGCGTGTTGAGGTCCCCTGAATCGTTTCTGACTATTTTCGGAATGACGTCTGTGTGTCTGTGTGTGTGTCTGTGTGTGTGTCTGTGTGTGTGTGTGTGTGTGTCTGTGCGCGTTCTAGCGTCCAAACGATTATAGCTAGAGCTCTGAAACTTTAAACTTAACATTTGTATGTAGCAAGGAGGAAAACGTCCTATTTTGAACGCAATCTCTCAACCGGAAGTGATGGTTTACTCTTATCACCTTTTTCCATATCTCGAAAACGGTACAGGATACGGAAAAAAAATATTCTTACATAAATATAGATATTGATATTCTAAACAACTTTTATTTGAAAAGTTTTTTCGAAAAACGTAGTATAACTAAGTATAAGTAAGTTTCGTGCGGACCACCGCGGATTTTTTCTATTGACATCGCGCGCCGCTAACAGCATAAAAGTGTCTGTGCGCGCTCTAGCCCCAAAACTATTCAACTTGAATTTATGAGAATTTAAACTTAAGATTTGTATATAGCAGGGAAGAAAATGTCCTATTTGAAAGCAATGTATCAACCGGAAGTGATGGTGCGAGATATCGAAAAAAATTAAATTGTAAATTGTAAAAGATAATTAAAATTATAAACTTTTATTTGAAGCGTTTTTTTCGAAAAATTGAATATATTTAAGTATAAGAAAGTTCCGTACGGACCACCGCAGCTTTTTAGTTACACTTTGGCGTACTGTGAACGGAAAAGGTATTTTACCTGGAACTAAAATAGTGTTTGCCCAACTGTAAGGGCCTACTTGATTTAAAAAATGGAAAGTAAACTAAAAATAAGTTTCAGGCCGAGCAGGGTGGAATCCCAAAAGATGAAATTCCAATTAGAAAATTTTGGGTCAATCATACCTATTGTGAACTCAATCCGGGACATACGGTGTAATGTGTTTTTTGAGGTTAGAATCTCGTCTGTCAATACTGTCATTGTTGTAGTTTCTTTTGGTTGTGTGTAAAGTACCTTTAAACACCAATTGAATTTCAAAGCCCTCCTAAATTAGGATTTTTCTTGAACGCTCGTTATGATAAATTGCATTGACTTTTAATAAGAAACTCTGAATTTGAATTTCACCCCGTCCACCGAAACTGGCAAGCAGACCCCGTCGCTCCAGGCCAGAACCTGAGTGGACCACCAAGTCGAAGAGGCCGAGATCAGCGTATCCACCACAAGCGCCGCTAAAGATATTGATACGAGGACCCAAGACCTCCACAGACTACCCCCGACGTAGGCGGCTTCACCACGGCACGCGCCCACCCACCAAGGGAAAACCTCCCCCAGAAGTGAACCAACCTACATCGGACCCTCCATGGACCAAGCATCCATATGAATAGCCCCGCCCCAGTGCAAAGACACTCAGTGAAGCGACACCCCCGCGTGACACTCAGTGAAGTGAACCCCCATGACACTCAGTGAAGTGCAGCCCACACTGAACACTACATTATTTTTGTAAGTGCTTGTACCATTATTTTTATTTTTGAAAATAAAAATACCGCCACCACGCCACGAAGCCACAAAAATGCCACACAAATCGAGTCGCAATCTAAATGGAGAGGGGTGCTGTTACCGGCCAATCACCGCCCTACGATCGCAACTCAACTTGACCGACGAACGCAGGTCGCACACGCGCCGACGACGACACTTGCGCTAGGAGAAAAGATATTTTTCAAAACACACGTGCTCACGGGGAAGTACAAATGTGAAAAATATGTTTACGAGGTCGCAAAACGCACGCGCATCTACGGAAAAAGGCCTATAAAACGGCACCGAAAAAATTTATTACACATCAACGCTACGACACAGAAACCAGCCCTTGGTCTCCGCAAACCATCTTATAAGAAAACATCTATACCGAAACCTCTTCGTCGATACGAAGCCAGACCCCAAGTCTTAACGCAACGAACCCCCACGTGTGGCAATAAATCGTGGTGGCTCGTGAATTTAAAACTACGACTTTTATTTTCGAGTTACCCCAAAAACCGAACGTCCCGAATTCGACAAACATACAACAACAAACTTCTTGGTGCCGAAGTGAAAATTCAAATCCGACCCCAAATTCCTCCTTTCAGCCCAAACCAACAACATTCGAAAATCCCGCCGTGTAACAGAATTCAGTTAGCGAGCCCACTACAAATTTTCGCCGTGATCAAACGGCAAGGTCCGCTGAAAGCCCCGGGACTCGACAATATCCAAAATAAAGGACTCGTACAACTGACCTACCTAATTAATGCGACGATGTCCCTGCAGCACTTTCCAAGCCACTGTAAGAGTGCTGTAGTAATCCCTATTCACCAATCAGGTAAACAACGATACAAACCGGATAGCTACAGACCGATTAGCCTCCTCAGCAGAATTTCAAAGGTGAGTGAGACAATAATAAAGAACCGGTTGAGGGATCATGTCGAACGACGAGCAATTTGGTTTCCGACCCGGACATGACACCGTACAACAAGTGACGCGACTTGTGACCGACATTCGGAAAACGTTTAATCGGAACCAAGTTGTGGCAATGACACTACTGGACCTGCATAAAGTAATTGATACGGTATGGATAGATGGACTAATATATAAATTAATCAAATAAGGTCTAGACATGTCATTAATCTGACTGATCTATTCATACCTAAAGGACAGACAATTCAAAATCAGACTTAATCATAACATGTCAGCACTTCATCTCATAAGGGCAGGAGTGCCCCAAGGCTCAGTCTTGGGTCTACAACTGTTCTCATTATACATTAATGACATACCGACTAACGATTACATCAATACACATCAATCGCCCTCTTCGCCGACAATACGGCCATATACGCATCATCCAGCTCAGAATGCATTGCACACGCGAAAATAGACACCCACATGAGGGAACTCGAACGGTACTTCAGTGACTGGAAATTGACAGTGAATCCGACTAAATGTGAAAGCATCACATTCACGCGACAAAACAGAACATACACGATAAGTAGTGGGTATTTGCCAATTCATAAACCTCCTGGAACAATGTAGGTCAAGGTCAAGGTCCAGGTCACACTGGGTGACCATGTCCCTGACCTTGACCTACATTGTTCCATGAGGAGGTTTATGAATTGGCAAATCAAGGTCAAGGTCAAGGTCGCGGCCAATGTCTAGGGTAAGGTGAAGGTGATAGCGATGACCAAGGCTACGGTCAAGGTCAAACAAGACCAAGGCCACGTCGAAGGTTGAATATAAGAAAAATTTCAAGGTCAGCCCCACTCGAGTATGAAGGAGGGAAGCAATATAAGAGAACTGACTGCTACGCATAGGTCGTTATTTAGTAATCAGTTCTGACAAGTGTAGTAGTAGTAGTAGTAGTGAACAGTGTGTTGCTGAAACAAAATGTTGCTTTGTGATCATTGTGGGAAAGAATTCACCCTCCCAGACAACCTACGAAGGCATCAACAAACCAGTTGCATTGGTAAACGGCAAAAAATTGATAAGGCACATAATTCAAATACAACGGTATGTGGCATCTGTAATGTGCGTGTAAATACTTCCTGCTATTCAGCACATCTGCGTAGCAATGATCATAATCGCAATGCATTCGTTATCACCAGTTTTCGCGTTAGTGAACCTGATCATTTAGTGGACATCGCAGACTTTACAAATCGAATAAGAGAAAAAGTTGTTGCTCTTATACAATCAGTGCTACATATGCATGGTAGCCTAAAAGTAAACCTAGAATGTTTCGCTATTTATTTTTTACATACGAGCGATGAAGCTGAAATAAAATCTTTTAATACCAAAAATAAAATTATAACGATGACGGCGAACTTAGATGAAATCTATAGAGAATTCATTGAGGAAATAAAGGCCAAAATGTCGTAGTTTCAAGAGCAGGATTCAGGTAAGAATGTCTATATAAAGAAATAAATAAAAAGTAATTATTAAAATTTTATAGGATGGGCTCTAGTGGAAATTTTATACATTGAAGTTAACTGCAACAAATTCAACCCGACGAGGGCGTCCAGCTTTATCGATTTGCCAGCCTCGATTAAAGCAAGAAAAGCGATAATAAACATTCAAAATGTGGATAATTGTTGTTTCGCCTGGGCGGTGACGTCTGCATGTTATCAACCCACCGGTCTACCACAGCGAACATCATCGATCATCTCGAATTTCCAGTAAGTATTAAACAAATTCCAAAGTTTGAGGAAAGGAGTAACATATCCATCAACGTGTACGGATTAAACTCCCATTTTGATGGTGACAGAATGGTGCACGACGTGATAACCGTTCACATCTGCCATCGTAAACGACCTCGCCATATAAATTTATTAATGATTAATGACGACGATCGGAACAGTCATTACTGCTGGATCAAAAATTTATGTCGCCTTGTGAACTCACAATCATCCCAAAATGGGCATGTAAGATTCATATGTGAAGGATGTTTGGTACACTTTTCATCGGAGACGAATTTGATACGCCACCAGAGCGATGACTGCACAAAAGTGATACTCCAGTCGAATTAGACCAAAAAAGGGCCGAACCCGGGAAAAATTTCCAAGAGCGATTTTTTTTCATAAATCGTTAGAGGGGGTCACTGGTAGTATAAATTTCGGTTTTCGGGAATCGCACCCAATTGCGTCGTCCGCCATATTGGTTTTAAGGGTGCATTTTTCTGTATTGAATAACTCGTCTATTTTCAATTTCACACGAAAAATGATAGAGACCAAAGTGGTTCGGAATTACAATTCCTACAATTTTGGTCTTTATCATTTTTTCCCTAGGGTCGATATTTTTTCATCTAGACCGGAAAGAAGTGGGGGTGTATCTAAATATCCTGTTATCTCGTTTATTATCGACTTTAACGCATTAACGACCAATGTTGTTTGAAATTAATTTTGCTACAACTTTGGTCCTTATCATTTTTTCCCTAGGATCGATATTTCTTCATTTAAACCCGAAAAGAGGTGGGGGGTGTATCTAAATATCGTACTATCTCGTTTATTATCGAATTTAATGCATTAACGATAATAACCAATGTTGTTTGAAATTAATTTTGCTACAACTTTGGTCCTTATCATTTTTTGGCCAACGACAAGAACAAGACAAGGCTTATTGATATTTTGAAAAAAGCTTTGCAGGATTCTGATGTCGTTGTTCAGCAGGCACCGGCAGACGCAGATTCTTTCATCGTGGGAACGGCAATTCGAGAAGGGTCGAATTACGACGAAGTCACGATCATCGACGAGGACATCGACCTTCTCGTACTACTGACTGGCTTAGGGTATCATTTGAAGAATGTATTTTTCAAAAAACTCAGCAGAGGACGGACTCCGGAACAATTATATTCACCGGCAAGTTTCAATTATGCAGAGGCTGTAGCCAAACATATTTTATTCCTACATGCCTTCAGCGGATGCGACACTACGTCATCATTATTTAACATAGGGAAATTAAAATTCTTGAACACCCTGACAAAAAATGACAACCTGGGCGAAGCTCTCAGCTTGTTCCGCTACAGAAACATCCATAAACATTGCTTGGCCCAAGCTGGAGAATGCTTCCTCATCGCGTTATTTGGAGGCAATGAGAAAGTCAAAACATTAGACGACCTACGGTACAAGAGCTTCGCAAAATTGGTTACGAGGAGCAAATTCAATTTGGCGACGCTTCCACTTACCTCGGCAGCAGCGGAGCAACATACATACCGGACGTACCTACAGGTGCAAATGTGGCTGCAGTATGAAGCCGATGCTACAGTATGGGGGTGGAAGAGAACGAATCGTGGATTGGAACCTGTTGCAACAACTATAGGTCCAGCATCAGAATTGTTGTTAAAGACAATTTCTTGCAGATGCATGCGGGAAGATATGTGGTTGTCGCAGAGCAGGACTAAAATGTTCTGTTTTGTGCCACAACTGCGGTGGAGAAACATGCGACAATGAGGCCGCAATTAGGGAGCTCCTCGACGAAGAAGACATCGACAATGACGCGAACCCTCCATCAGAGACAATCACCACTGACTCTCCTGAGTTTTCGGACGAAGACATCCATGTTTACGAGGGAGAGTCACACGACTCGGACTTGGAAAAACCACGGGCTAAACGTTCCAAGCAGACCTGATGCAAATTTTACAGGGCTTTCGAATGTGTATTCGAAAAATAAATGTTAATTTTTTTCATTGCAAAAGTCATACAGTTCGACAAACGGTTTATTCACACCACTCTTTCCCTTTACCGTAAGCGTGCGTCCAAAAATATCAATCATACATCGTCAATAAGTTAAAGTTGATAAAAATCGAGATAATACGATATTTAGATACACCTCTCACCTCTTTCCGGTCTAGATGAAAAAATATCGACCCTAGGGAAAAAATGATAAAGACCAAAATTGTAGGAAATTTAATTCCGAACAACTTTGGTCTCTATCATTTTTCGTGTGAAATTGAAAATAGACGAGTTATCCAATACAGAAAAATGCTCCCTTAAAACCAATATGGCGGACGACGCAATAGGGTGCGATTCCCGAAAACCGAAATTTATACTATCAGTGACCCCCCCTAACGATTTATGAAAAAAAATCGCTATTGGAAATTTTTCCCGGGTTAAAACCTAATTCGACTGGGCTATGAGGGCTATTGTACCGACCACTGACATAAAAATTAACAAATACGGAAATGCTGAGAGGGCAAACATCTTACAGTTTGAAAATTTCGAAAAACAATTGAAACTCCCATTTGTAATCTATGCTGATTTTGAGGCCCTATTAATACCGGTAAATTATGATAAGAAAGTATATAAAGAAAATGAGTCGTACAAAGAAAAATGCTTTCAACACGAGCCCTACGCATTTGCCTATTTCATTAAATGCTCGTACGACGATGCGTTATCGAAATATGTAACTTACCGTGGACGAAACGCGGCGAATGAATTTATGACACATCTGGAAAAAGATGTCATAGAAATTTATAAAAATCATTTGAGTAAAACAAAACCAATGATCCCTTTAGACTGTTTGGATCAATTTCTGCACGATATAAGATCATAATGTCACATTTGTGATAAATTAATAATTGATTCGAAGCAAAAGGTATACGATCATGATCACCTGACTGGAACATATAGGGGTCCTGCACATTCAATCTGCAATATAAATTACCAAATTCCAAAATTCATACAAATATTCTTCCACAATCTGTCCAATTACGATACGCACATGTTTATTAAAAATATTGCCCTGAAGGAAGAAAAAGTGGATGTAATAGCGCAAAACAAAGAGAAATACATAACATTCTCTAAAAAAGTGCACGTTGGTGAAACCACAGATTCCAAAGGGAAACAGCGCAAAGTATTCATGAAACTGCGATTTGTTGATTCATTTCGATTCATGGCGTGTTGGAAGTTAGGTCAATGCTCTGAAATTAAAAAACAGTTCAGAGATCCCACACAATTCGCACTTATGCGGCAAAAAGGTATATTCCCTTATTCATTCTTAGATTCATTCGAAAAGATGAACTATCATCGCCTGCCCGAACGTGAGCATTTTTTCGATGTGTTAACAGCCAAAAATGTAGTTGATGAAGATTACGATCGAGCCAGAAGGGTGTGGAATAGTTTCAATTGTCAGACGTTGGGACAATACAGTGATGTATACCTAAAATCTGATGTTTTACTTCTAGCGGATATTTTCGAAAATTTTAGACAAATATGTATGGAATTCTAGACCCGTGCCACTATTTTACCGCGCCAGGATTTGGTTGGAACGCTCTATTAAGAATGACAGGTGTCAAACTCGAACTTTTCACAGATATCGATATGTTGCACTTTTTCAAGAAAGGTATTAGAGGTGGTCTTAGTGTGTGTGCTGTAAGCGAGCTGCTGTGGCGAACAACCGATTTCTGAATGACTACGATAGTGCAAAACCATCCTCATACATCTTATACTTAGACGCCGCTAATCTCTACGGTCATGCGATGAGGTGTAAATTACCAACGGGTGGCTTGACATGGTTGTCAGAAGAAGATATTAACAAGCTAGATGTGTGCAATATAGACGATGCTGACGTCGGCTATGTCTTCGAAGTGGATCTTGAGTATCCAGAAACTGTGCATGACGAGCACAACGATTTACCATTTTGCCCCGAGAACACATGTGGTGAGAATGCAAAACATACCAGATTAATGGCGAATTTGTGTGACAAAACAAAATATATAATTCATTATGAGAACCTACGACAATGTTTAAGAAATGGAATGAAACTGAAAAATATTCACAGAGCATTAACATTTCGACACTCAGATTGGATGAAAAAATACATCGATTTCAATTCAGAAAAACGTCAGAATGCTAAGAATGAGTTCGAAAAAAACCACTATAAAGCCATGAACAACATAGTTGTAACAATGTAACATTGTATATATGAATTGCTTTTTATCATAAACTCTTTTTACTATATATGTACGTCCGGCAGGTACTCGCGCACAAACAAGCAATAAACACTTGAGTCCAAACCTCGCAGTTTGATTCATCCTTCCGAAAGATACAACAGTGGCGACGAGGAACGGATTAAATAAATTACAGAGATAGTAAAAGTAAATTACGTTAATTACATATAGTGCATTAAATTAAATATAGTGCAACAATGTCGATTGGAAGGATTGAAGAATTTAAATTAAATGAAAAGAATTGGTCGACATATGTAACACGTGTCGAACAATATTTTAAAGCAAACGGGATTAAACCTGAGTTAAAAACGGCAATATTAATTACTGTTACTGGTGATGAAACCTTCGAATTGATGACGGATTTATGTAATCCGCATAAACCAGAAGATAAAACCTACGAAGAATTAGTAAAAATAATGAAAACCCACCTGGAACCGAAACCATCCGAGATCGCGGAGAGGTACAAATTCAGGCAGCGAAAACAGGAGCCGGGTGAGTCCATATCTGTTTATTTGGCTAATTTAATGAAGCTGGCGAAAACATGTAATTTCGGTAACGGATTGGAAGAAAATTTACGGGATCAGTTAGTATACGGCCTAAAAAATTAAATCATCCGGCAACGTCTGTTTTCGGAAGCTACGTTAACGTATGGCAACGCATACAAGCTCGCAGTAAGCATGGACGCGGCTGAAATAAATTCCGGATTGATCGACGGAACAACGGTGAGCCTAATGAAAATGAAAAGGGAACATCAGGCTTCGTCCACGTACTCGACATCACGGCAGCCTGTGTACCGGACAAAGAAGCGGATATTCTGCCGCCATTGTGGCAAGCAGAACCACGAGGACAAGCATTGCTTTTTCCGAAGTGCGCAGTGCCATGTGTGCAGGAAAAAGGGGCACGTGAGTAGCTTGTGTAAACAAGGACGAAATGAAAATAAAACCAATAATTATGTAGATGTTTCTCAAAATGAGAACGATGTCGATAATTCATTCGAAGTTGGGTTGTATAATTTAAAAGAAATACTTGAAAAACCGGTCAAAATAAATATTAAAATAAATAAATTAAATAAATGTCAATCTCGAAATGGAAGTCGACACCGGTTCTGCAATTTCAGTTATTTCAAATACGGTGTATGAAAAGTATTTTGGTAATATAAAAATATGCAGGTCTAATTTAAATCTTAAGTCTTACGTTGGGGATAGTATACAAGCCATTGGTTATATATATGTAAAGGTTTTCCACCATAAAACGATTAAAAATGATTTAAAACTATACGTAATAAAACATGGCGGACCACCTTTAATTGGCCGTGATTGGGTAAAATTATTAAAAATTTCAATAGACGGTTTATTTAAAATAACTGATATTTCCAACAATACTCTGTATGAAAATAAGGTATCAACGTTATTAACAACTAAATATCCGAACGTTTTTAAAAACGAATTAGGAAGTTTTAAAACGGAAAAAGTTAAGTTATATTTGAAAGAAAATGTTAAACCAATATTTTGTAAGGCAAGATCCTTATCTTATTCACTAAAATCCAAGGTAGAAAATGAGATAAGTAATTTAGTTAAGCAAAATATCTTAGCACCGGTAAAGTATAGCGAATGGGCGACGCCAATAGTACCAGTACTCAAAAAGAGTGGTGATATTAGAATTTGTGGTGATTTTAAGGTATCATTAAATCCAAATTTAAATATAGATAAATATCCATTGCCAAAGATAGAGGATTTATTAGCAAATTTAAAGAATTGTAAATATTTTACAAAAATTGATTTTTCCCAGGCTTACGCTCAAATAGAACTTGATGAGGACTCCAAGGTGTTAGTAACAATAAACACTCATAAAGGAATGGTTAGATACAATAGACTTCCTTATGGAGTTGCTTCTAGCCCGGGAATATTTCAAAGAATTATGGATAATTTATTCTCAAACATTGAAGGAACCACACTATTTCTACATGATATTTTAGTGGCATCCGAAAATATAGAGAAACACAAGAAAACTTTATTTCAAGTTTTTGATAAGCTTAATTCTAACAATTTAAAAATTCAATTAAATAAATGTAGTTTTTGTCAAAGTAGTGTCAGTTGTTTAGGGTTTGTAATTGATAGTAAAGGTTTACATACGGCACCAGAAAAGATTAATGCAATAAAAAAGATGAAAACACCAACCAATATAACTGAGCTAAAGTCATTTTTAGGTATGGTAAACTACTATTCTAAATTTATTAAAGATATTTCAACAAAATTAAATTCACTTTATAAACTATTAAAGAAGGATACAGGTTTTATTTGGTCTAAAGAACAACAGCGTGTTTCTGAACAAATAAAATCTGAATTAATTTCATCAAAATTGTTGGTGCATTATAATTGTGATCTACCATTAATTTTAGCATGCGACGCAAGCTCCTACGGTATTGGCGCCGTTTTATCACATGAATTTCCAAATGGGGAGGTAAGACCAATTGCATTTGTATCTCGGACATTAAATTCTGCTGAAAAATCAGCCAGTCGGTTGCAACGCTGGAGTGTCATTCTATCAACTTATCAATACAACATTAAATATATTTCATCAAATAAAAATTCTAATGCAGATGCGTTATCGCGTTTACCAAGTAAAACGAATTCAAATGTACCATTCGATGACGGTAGAGAACATATATTTTATTTGGAGGAAAATTTACCCATTGATCATAAACGCATTGCTAAAGAAACAAGAAATGATCCTTTATTAAATAGAGTATTTGGATTTTGCTTACATGGGTGGCCTGCTAAAGAACATGTAGCAGACAAATTTAACCCGTATTACACAAAATGCGATCAGTTACATACTGAACAAGGTTGTATTTTATGGGGTTACCGAGTAGTTATACCTTCAAAATTAAGAACTCTGATTTTAAACGAATTACATCTTAGTCATTTGGGTATGAGCAAGTGCAAATCTTTTGCGAGATCATATGTCTATTGGCCTAACATGGACAATGATATCGAAAAGATGTGCTCCAGTTGTGACTTATGCAATTCTTTAAGAATAAATCCATCAAAAATAAATCTAAATCCCTGGCCTTTAACAAGAACACCATGGTCAAGGATACATATAGATTTTCTAGGACCTTTTGCAAATAAAATGTATCTGGTAATTCCCGACGCCTACTCTAAATGGTTGGAAGTGTGCAACAACTGCAGAATGTGTTATCAGAAAATTACGAGAAACATTTTCGCGGTATGGTTTACCGAATGTCGTAGTTTCTGATAACGGCCCTCCCTTCTCATCTGAAGAATTTAAACATTATTTAAAGTTAAATGGTATACGCCATATTTTATCACCACCTTACCATCCCGCTAGTAACGGAGCAGCAGAAAACGCAGTGAAAAATGTAAAATATTGTTTAAAAAAGGCATATCGCAGTAATCAAAATAGAAACATTTTCATGCAACGTTTTCTATGTGACTACCGTAATACGGCTCACTCTACAACGGGAGTAAGTCCAGCTCAATTAATGTTTGGTCGTAAACATAAAACTCGTCTAGACTTAGTTTTGCCTGATCGCAGCCAATATGTAGCCAATAAGGTTGAAAAACAAATAGAATATCATGGTGGTAAACCTAAAGAGTTAAATATTGGTGATAAGGTGATGTATAGGGACTATACTCTACCCTACAATCCGTCTTGGGGCAAAGGCACGATAACCGATAAAGGCGGAGCCGTAACGTTTGAAGTAGGAACAGAGGGAGGCAAAAGTGTACGTAGGCATTCGCATCAATTAAGAAAAAGTAGATTTTCCTTGCATTCTTCTGTCCCTGCAGAAAACAAAGATCAGACTGTTAATGACACGAATACGAATGACATCGAGAACGAAAATTGTGACGGCGGTTCAAACACTAACATGGATAATGACGAAAGTTGAAATATTGAACCGAGATACAATTTACAATCAAGATTGTTAAATACGCAATGAGTTGTGTTGGACATATTGTATAGAATTTTGTTTTAATTATGTTAAGAGATATATATTAAATTTGAAAGTTGTTAAGGGGCTGAGACTTTGAAAATAGGATAAGGGTGTAACAATGTAACATTGTATATATGAATTGCTTTTTATCGTAAACTCTTTTTACTATATATGTACGTCCGGCAGGTACTCGCGCACAAACAAGCAATAAACACTTGAGTCCAAACCTCGCAGTTTGATTCATCCTTCCGAAAGATACAACAATAGTCTTCGGAAAAACGATGGAAAACGTCGAAAATCGAGTAGACATACGATTGGTGACCCATTGTAGGAACCGTTTTAGATGGCCTGGTGTAGAAGCATTAGTAGCAAAACCTAATTTCAAGTCATCGAAAATTTTTTGTGATAATCTTGCAGCCATCGAAATGTCAGTTGTGGAAGTAAAATATATTAAGCCGCTGTATGTGGGATTTTGTATGTTGGAATTATCCAAAATCGTAATTTATGAGTTTTTCTACAATTTTTTAAAAAAGAAATACGGTCTAAATATCTCCCTATTATACACCGACACAGATTCTTTAATTTTAGAAATTTATACTGATAACGTATACGAAGACATGAAAGAAAACATTGACATGTTCGATACATCAAATTATTCAGTACCGAATCTGCACAACATCCCTAAAGGAGTATCAGTGGTTGGGAAAATGAAAGATGAATACCCCAACACAATACTAACATCATTTTATGGAACGGGGGCGAAAGCATCTTTAAGGGAAACAACGAAGAAAGCTAAAGGTGTTAAAAAGTATGTAATTGAGAGGGATTTGAGCGTGGTGGACTATAAAAGAGTCGTCGAAGATGGTGGGTTGATGTATAAGAAAATGTATGTGTTTCGATCGTCTTATCATAACGTGTACACGGAACTGAAAAACAAAGTAGCCCTCTCAGCCAAGGATGAAAAAAGATTCATTATGAAGGATGGTAGTCGCACGTTAGCCTGGGGTCATAAAATGATTGGTGAGTTAAGGCGAGAAGAACAATTGGACAATCTCTTGAAACTTCTCAATGCAGCTGCTGACGAGATGGGTAACGAGGTGGCAGGTTCGATGGCATCATGATAATCGTGAAGTAAATCATCTTTTAGCAGAACACTGGATACTACTACTACTACTACTGCAACGAACGAAATTAGATACGTCACTTACTTAACAGTACGTTGCAAGAAATTAGACATAATTCATATACTTAGATGTAGGTTGCTTGTGTTTATGACATATAAGAATTGTAATAATTGTACGTGTATATTTGAAATAAAACATTGTTGAAACTGTTGATCATATACATCTTCAAAATCCATCGTTAATCCTGTCACGTAAGTACGAGGTAATGGATCAAATTGCGCCAAAGCTTCGCGAATAACGGTAGCATCCAGCTGCTGATCCATTGCCACCTTAAGCTCCTCCGGACTCACACTAACGTCAGTACTTAACGAAGTTGTATGGCTAGGTTCCGCGACATACGAATCGTGTGGACCACCTGGACTTGTGAATACCTCTGTGATATGACACCATTTAGCGTAACGTAATTAGAACTATATAAACTAGTTCACGTTACTAATGTCATAACTGGGTCATATTGCATTCAATTAACGGGGACAGTAAACAATACGCATAAGTATATGTACCTCATTTAAATCACTTAGATCAGCATTAGAAATAATATAAATAGTTAGTTCTCATTCTAATTAAGATAGTCTAATTGATATAGTCTATTACTATAGTTCGTAGACATATAGTCTTTAAGATAGTGTACGATCGATGTTACGACGGTAGAACAATAAACATCACATTTTCTACAACGGCTTTCATTAACATGAACGACGATAAGTAGTGACCTTCCTAGTCACGATGTAGGGACTTATCACATGGCGATCCTGACCATTCGAACCAGATGGATCTTCGCCTGTAACATCTTATAGTGACTTATCACATGGCGATCCTGCCAGGATGAACCGACGTAGAATCTTCTGGAATCATCAAGATGGGCTACAAGAAACCATCACATGGCTGCCGGTGCAGGGCTCGAGGACGTAAGAGAAATAACTCATCGTAAGACAACCACGGGAAGCACCATGGCTTCAACAAGTTCTTGGAAAAAAGTGTAAGTGGACAAAAACTATTTAAGTAAGAAGTTTTAAATTAATAAGGAATTAAAAGTAATGGGGTTTTTAGATTGTATAAATAGTATGGGTAGGAATGATTTAAACATGTATCATTAACTTTTCTTGCATTAGATTCAATTGGTTAAACGCGAAAATATTTAGTTGGAAAAGGCATTGTGTATTTTTTTTAAAAAAACAATAATCGGACTGGCCAATCGAATTATTGTTTAGGTCGTTAGAACCTTTAAAGTAAAATAAGCACTGACTGAAAAATTAATCAATGTAAAAAGGGTATATCTCGGACAAAATGTCTGAGGATAATGCAAAATAACTTATCAGCTTATGCCCTAGACGCTAAGTTGAGGTTTTTGCAAGGAATGAGTGAGGACAGGGATCCCACCATTACGCATGAAAGAATGCGATAAAAATAATAATAATTATTATTATTAAATACCCAATGCAAATGATCAAATAATATTGATGAAGCAAAAAAAAAAGCATTAAAAATTGATTCAGTCAGGAAGAAGTAATGCCGGAGAACGTAAAAAAAATCGAGATTAATTATACAAAAAGATATTGTAAAGTTGAAACAAAATTAACGCAATCGAATCTAAAACGCAAAAAAGGAATAGTTAAGTTAAATTGAAAATGTAAGTAAAACTTTAAGTAAAAATGTTATACATTAAGAGATATGAAATGTTAAGATAGAAAAATAAGTTAAAGTATACAGACATAGTTTACATAAGGTTGCATATAATTTTAAGGTCTTGTCAAGTCTTAGATAGGAAATGTATTAATAACGAAAAGTGTTAAATGAAGTGAAAACGCTGTTACTTAGAATAAATAGGGATAGGACATATATATATATATACATATATACTCAATGATATATAAACTGCACCACCTAGAAGGGGTGGGAATTTTTGGACCAAATTTGGCAGGAATAGTGGACTAGTCCAGGGAAATAGTTGATTAAAATTTGAAACCCAATCATCAAGTAGTCATGGGATTTTTGACGTTTGTGTCTTTTTTAGAGGTGGTGATAGACAAGCAATTATCGAGTCATTTTTTGTATTTGTTCCACTTTTTCGGATACCGTTCTTTAGTTTAACGTGTTTCAAGTGTTTAACGATGCCTAGAGGAAGGAGACCTCAAGTTTACCAGCAGTTGAGTGAGTTTGACCGAGAGCGGATTGTTGGTTTACGAGAAGCAGTTTTTTCGTTTAGCGAAATCGGCAACCGTTTGGGACAGCACCACTCAACAATAATGCGTGTTTATCCAGCGTGGTCTGAACATGGGATTGAACGTCAGAGAAGAGGCACTGGGGCTCAAAGACGAACCAATGAACGTCAAGATCGCCGCTTAAGACTAATGGCATTGAGAGACCGATTCTCTACAACTAGATCAATAGCTGATCAATGGTTAGGTGAACAAGGTCGTCCGATAGACTTGCGAACAGTTTATCGTCGAATAAGAACCTTTGACTTGCTGTCTTACCGTCCATATCTTGTGCTACCCCTCACTGCTCAACATCGCCAGGAACGTTTGGCCTGGTGCACTTAAAGACTTCAATGGAACTTGGAGTGGCATCGAGTTGTCTTTAGTGACGAATCGCGATTTTGTTTAGGAATGCATGATGGTCGGATGACTGTTAGACGAAGACGTGGAGAAAGGCGCAATCCTGATTTTTCGATTGCGAGGCATGTTCACCGAACTGTGGGGTTGATGGTGTGGGATGCTATTGCTTACGGCAGTAGGTCACCCTTGCTCTTCATTCGGGGCAGTATGACCGCCCGACGCTACATTGACGAAGTGGTAGAACCACATGTTCTTCCATATCTTCGAGGGCTGGAAGACCCACTTTTCCAGCAAGATAATGCACGACCTCACGTAGCTAGGGTTTCTCTTGACTTCTTCGAAGAGGCCAATGTTAATCTTTTGCCTTGGCCGCCAAGATCTCCCGATTTGTCGCCCATTGAGCACGTGTGGGACATGATGGGTAGAAGATTGATGAATCTACCGAACCCACCGTTGACAATAGAAGCTCTACGGCATGAATTACAGGCTGCTTGGGATGCCATACCCCAAGAAGACATTGATCACCTGCTGGAATCAATGCCAAGGCGGGTCAATGAGTGTATCAGAAATAGGGGCGGACCAACACATTATTAAAGAAAAATTAAAAAGATGAAGTGTTTTCTTTATCAAATTTTAATCAATTGTTACCTTAGACTAGTCCAATGTTTCTGCCAAATTTGGTCTAAAAATTCCCACCCCTTCTAGGTGGTGCAGTTTATATGTCACTGAGTATATATATATATATATATATATATATATATATATATATATATCATACAAATACTATGATTAGGAATAATCTAAGGCTGATATAAGAAGAGAAAAATCCAATTTTTAATAAAATTATTTTTTTCTTTCTCATGGAAAGAAGGTGTGATATGACACCATTTAGCGTAACGTAATTAGAACTATATAAACTAGTTCACGTTACTAATATCATAACTGGGTCATATTGCATTCAATTAACGGGGACAGTAAACAATACGCATAAGTATATGTACCTCATTTAAATCACTTAGATCAGCATTAGAAATAATATAAATAGTTAGTTCTCATTCTAATTAAGATAGTCTAATTGATATAGTCTATTACTATAGTTCGTAGACATATAGTCTTTAAGATAGTGTACGATCGATATTACGACGGTAGAACAATAAACATCACATTTTCTACAACGGCTTTCATTAACATGAACGACGATAAGTAGTGACCTTCCTAGTCACGATGTAGGGACTTATCACATGGCGATCCTGACCATTCGAACCAGATGGATCTTCGCCTGTAACATCTTATAGTGACTTATCACACCTCCTCGTCCCGAAGGAATGAGACTGGACGCACTGTTGGCTTCTTAGGGGTGGAAGTTCGACGACGCTTGAATCTTTTAAGTTTCGGCAAACCTTTATCAGTCATATGCTCAGACATGTTTGGATCATCGGGAACATTATCCGCGTCAGAGGATATCGAAGAAACATTTGCTGAATACTCTTTATGATCGGTTTTTAGATGAGCTGGTGTCTTGACTGATAATAAATTTATTGTGTCTAATTTTTTTTTAAATATCCTTAAGTGGTTCCTGAAGCGGTGCGTAGTGAGCTTCAGCACGAAGTTTTGCTTCTTCAATATCACCCTTTAAAGCGCGAATCTTCCGTTGCACGTCCTCGCGTGCATTGATTAGTTGCTGAGTTAACGTCATATTCATAATGAGTTACTACGTTGGTGGATCGAACGACACTGATACACGTAAGTCATACGATCGATCTTAAATCACAATGTACATCAAACCCTTTCCGATAACGACCGTTATTTTTGGAGCAATCAAGATCAATTACTAAGATTCCATGAGGTGCATTCCAACATGCTCTGCAAATTTGGGTGAGTTCATCCCACGTTAGGTCACCCACAAGGTGATCATTATGGATATGCTTCAAATTTGTAAAATCTTGACGAAATAAAACTAGAAGGTTGCAATTATCACGAATCAGTTGTTTCGGAATTGCGCTATAGCTTTGACAATGGTAGAAGCAATCAACATTTTTATGTCGACCGTATGAGAAATATTCCTTTATAGCATTTTGCCCCGTAGGATTTATATCGTCGAAGATGATGATTGAATATTCTTTGACTTGTGATGGTGGAATAAATTCGTCCACATTTGAGCATTCAACATATCCGCAATCTGTCAATAGCTTCAATAATCGACGGAGATATTCGTATTTGTTTTGATAAAGGGAGCTGCAGCACAGATATATGTTAAGGTAACGCAAACCAGCAGATGCAGTTAATAGTGATAACATGACATTGGTTTTTCCCGACCCAGATGCACCTACCATCAAACAACGCTTACAATTCCCTCCGAATAGGGCACTATGTCTTTTGAAAGATGTATCATCCTTACCGTACTCAACGTTTTGAATTTGCAAGGATATGGGTTGTGTGATAATTGTGAGGTCTCCCATTACGTTAACCAAAGATGGATATTGTCAAAAAGGCAGATTAAAAACAACTGAGGAATTACGTATTACTTGTTTATTATATCTACGTACAATACAAGTCCAATACATATCGGCATCAAAAATATTCGTTGCAAAAATAATATTAGGTATGAAGTATATAATTTAAAAAATTCCTGTCACATATCCATTCACTAATTCGACAAAAATAGGCAACCCTTTAAAACATATAGCGAAGATTCATATATATTGTAACATATGATTCTTATAAGTTACAGTCAAAACATTCTAAATTTAAAACATATAGCGAAGATTAATATATATATATATTGTAACATATGATTATTATAAGTTACAGTCAAAACATTCTAAATTCTACATTCCGACTGATTAACTTTAAATTAATTAATCTATATGACTATAATTATACCTACACCTTTAACTTAAATACTAAAAAATATAATATATGACTACAGCTTAAACTTAATTTCTACGATATAAAAATATATATGATGATTTAAACAGACGTGAAAGATGAAATCCAAGATATGAGTGACAGCTGTATAGATGCTACCGCGTAAGTTTATCCATTCAAACATTCAATGATAAATACAACAAATCCTAAATATTGCACTATACCATTCATTCCACATCCATGCCTGAAGTACTTTCATCAAACAATTCGCTATCATCAACAACACGAACCGTAAATAATGTTCGGCGTACGCACATGGAACACCAAAATCGCTCGTTTAGCACACAAGATAGCACCTCTTCCACATATGCATAGTTTCGGCGGTGTGCCATTACGCGAGCACGCTCGTATTTAAATACGTTCCCATTCTTTCTCAGTGCCATATGTAGGTGTCGATTACATCTACGACATATTTTACCCAATTTACTCTCATAGTACAAAAAACTTACAAGAAAGCATCTATCATTAGGGGCACGTGTCTGGATCGTCCAATCATGTGGGATGGTGTTGAAAATTTTTGAAATGGTTTGATACGACATTTGCTTTCCGAAACGTTCCAAGGGAGGGAGAACATCTTCCACCCGCATGGATTGTGAAACATCCCGCATAATTGGACGCCCGCACTTAATCTGCCTCCAGCAATCGTCAGTCCACCGATTTATTAAATTTAGTACTAGCGCGATCGGGATTGCTCCTACTAAATTTAATACAAATCGCTTATTCACGGAATTAACTACTCCTAGCGACAGATTCTTCAGATTTTCCACTGTAACAAAAAACAAAGAAAAGTGTAACTAAACGTGGTAACAACGGAAAAAAATGTTATAAATGTTTGCAATAAGCTAAGATAAGTGTAAGAGAAGCGCCTCCACCTCAGCGATCGAAGCAGTTATTGCAGCTACCGCGTTAGTGCTTTCCACCAAACCGCAGAATTTTTTAAATGCTTGATATTGCTTCAAAGAATTTTGTAAACGTTCTAATTTTTCCTGTAAAATGGTTCTAAAAGTTTGTTTAGCGTCGTTAATGCTTTTTTTGACATTATGATCTATACCATAAAGGTATGCCTCACTGTTCGCTACAATATTATCTAAAAAATCCTCGGTCGGCAGGGGGGGGGGTTAGCTCTCAACGCCAAAGATCTCTCAGCATCCATATCGGCTGACGACACCCTTGACGTTAAGGGTTGAATTACATGTGACTTGACGTCAACGTTCATGTTTGTGGATTGAACCTCCGAAGTGTGAGGCTCGACCACACTGGACACTGAGGAGGCTCGTACATCAACGTTGACGTTCATAGGATCTCTCACAACCCGCAACGTCGAAGGGGTGCCAACCTGTACGTTAATGTTGGTGGATGGATCCCTCGACTTGCAAGGTTGGAAAACCTTGGACGTTGAGGGAGCAAATACATCAACTTTAACGACTTTTGGTGGCACCCTAGACGTTACGTGTTGTAGAATGCTCGACGTGGTTGTTCTCCCACCATCAAGACGCGCGTGAGGCGCAACCATTGGTGGTGGAAGAATAGCATAGGGTCTGCGTAGCTTTTCATTTACCGATGCTGTTAGTAAAGCCTTCAAAATGTTTGGAACGTTGTTTTGCGGGTTTGATACAATGGTTAGATAATATTTTAACTTTTTTTTCCTTCACCGCCACGGTAGTACGGGTCTGACTCAGCGGTGAAACAGTCATCATTTCGTGCGAGGAAATTGATGTGCAACTTAAATGTTGTTCATCAAATACCTCTTGGGAAAACGGTGACTGTCTTTGTCGACTTCTCAACAACGTGTAATTCGGATGACGCCCGTTTTGCATTACGTTGTTGAGAAGTCCGTTTTCGGCTCGAGTCGGATAGCGAACGCATAATCGGGCTTAGACGATCAACACATACATCAACCGGGGAGTTCGCGCTAGATAACGGTGTTGGCCGCGATGCTTTGACTTTACGTCCGCGCTCTATATTTTTTGTTTGTGTACATTCTTTGGCGGACATGTTCTCAAACACGAATTTGTCTAGGTCGATGGTATCTAAAGCTTCCATGAAATTCACATCATGAGATTTCACCGAAACCGTCCTCGGCGGCGTTCAACACTGACCAGCTTGAGGATGATTTCTGAGACATCTTTATCACAAAGATTCATAATATAATTAGTTACATAATGATTACTCAAAGTCAAACTTACTGTTCGTTGCTGCGACCCGGGTGGTGAAGAATTAAATAGAAGATGTGAAGATCTGTAAACGACTGTTAGCATTACATTTTAAGAGAATGACATACTCAATTCAACTAATTTTGTTAAAGCACTTCTTCAGACATTTTAACATTAATGTAATTAATAAATGAAATTATATAAAAGTTATAACTTACAGCTGGCTAATAGAGATCGTTGAAATTAAACTTGGATCTACAAAGGGTTCTCCTATTTCTTTAAAATTTTGCACCCTAAACACGTAACTTGAGATATATAACATACAAATGAGAATTTTATTACTTACTTATTAAAATAATATATTGTTTTCACAATGCGAACTTAACTGTCTGTAAAATCTGAAAAACAAGATTCCGTTATAGTTCGTTGAATAACAACTCCCGATGAGGGACATGTGAGACAATTAAACAGTGTTAGAAAACTTACCTTTGTAATTTAGTACACAATCACTAAAACGAACGAAAGACTGCACTTGTTGAACTTGTTGAATGGTCCGCTTTGTGTAGAGGTTGCAACACAACTGACGTATAATTGGAAGAAAACTCGTTTAAATATCCACATACTGTCATTGACCTTGACCGAATCCGCTCATGACCACGGCCCTGAGTCGCGTTGAATGACCGGTCAGGATGTAGGTCAGCGTAGAAGGTCAAATTCAAGACCATTTGAGAAAACTCGTTGCAGATTAAGGTTAAGGCCATTCGAAGAAAACAAGGACTTAAAAATGCAAGTTCTGAGGGCCATTTGGACCAAAATTTTCCAAAGGGTGGGGGGTGAACCCCCCGGCGTTCTCCAATTTTAATACGTCGCTAGGACTGAATGATAAATAACCTTTCATGCATGACGTTATCCCAACGTTTCTTACGGAATCAACTTGCACTCCATTTATCAGATATCGTATGTCACTGAACATGAAAGCGACCGGGTTATTAATTAGCTGCGCAGTTGCACTGGCATCTTTCGTCACATTACCGTCCGCGCCGATCTTGCGTAAACTACCTTCTACGTACAGATAACTTTCGCTGGCTAACGTGTAATTGTCAATTTCCGGAATGGAGATTCGAATTTCATCGTTGTTATCGAAACTTGTGGAGCCGAATGGTTGATGTGAGTGATACTCATAGCTCACTATCGAATTGTCGACTTTGATTTTGTCGGTCACGTTTAATATATCCATTTATATTGTCACCCGGTAACACAACTTTTTCAAGAAGATACGATTCGCGCGTGTTAACCGACCAATTGATCGTTTCGGACTGTCGATTGCTTGACTCTTCACTTCCCCTTTATACTTTTGCCTCCCGCGATCATCCGTTCGTATCTTTCGATTGTCGTACACTATTCCCATCGTTTTATTCTGTTGATCTCAAATGAAGTCTTATAGTAACTTCCTCTCCTCGGAAATTCACTGAGTTACCGTCTTGATCTAGGACGCGTACTGTGAGCGTACTGATGATATTACCTGTTACGGGTAAATAAATAGGTTGTTGGGGGCTCTCTATTATTTTGAATCCTGCCGGGACGTTCGGGAAAAAATGGTAAAGGACGTGGACCGGTTGCCCGTTGTTGTAGGAGCCGTTGATCAGATTGCAATATATTTGCAATGCGTTTACTTTGTTTATGTTCACTATATTATCCGATACTTCCTCTACACCTGCTCGAAGCTTCCGCTTTTTAAATCCCAATAAAGAACCCACGCTTCTGTCTTGAGTGAAATCGAGAACTCGTGAACTTGTTATTGCGGTTTTCTGAGTATTGTGGTTCCCTTTTATTGTTACCTTAATCGCATGATTTCGTCTTGCGGCTTCTTTATTCACGTAGGCGGCGATGTCGTCCACGTCGTACGTCCCCACGGGGATCTCCATAGGCTCTAGCAATAGCCCGATGGCGGAATAATATAATAACTTATTGCTTTCGTCAACGTTCGCAATAGAATTAAATGCGTCGAAGTTTAAAAGCGATAATTCCTAGTTACGTGATTCGTTTAAAAAAATTGGCGGATTAAAATTACAGGATAATTCTGACGATTTACCTGTTAATGTGAACGTATAGGATGCACTTGCCTGTCGATCCATCGCTGTCGTACTACGACAGTAGGTTACATGTGATCCGTTATATCTGTTAAAAACTCCAGACACAATTGACCACAATTGACGTCGGTATCCTTTTGATATCTGCGGTAATTGTAATTTATAATGCCCGTCCTATCGTTCGATAATAAATATTGTTCCATTTCCACTGGAGGTCTTAAATCATCGTAACTATCGAAATACCTCGACCGAGCGCATCATCCAAATTGACAATTCCGCTTTCTCGTTTTCTTATCTTTTTTGGAAGTCTATTCCTCATATATATCCCACGAAAGTAAGGTATTGCTAGCATGCTTGCATACTTTTTCAATTCTAGGTTCGTTAATGGATGATGAGGTAACTTTATCAGTTTTTTGCATGGTTACTTAAATATAATCCACACCCTTGTTTATACGGTTTAATGTAAAAACCGCTCCCTACAGCTTTTGCTTCCATTACGCGGTTATGTCGTTCTGCTTCTTGCAGTTGATCTCTTGCTGATTTTGCGCCCGTTACTGCTTTCGCTATGGCCGCTGCACCGCCTCCGAGAGATCCTAGGGCTCCTAATGCTGCGAATAAGGGTATCAACGGTAGGAAGCCGCCAGTTTTGGGGATCTTTATGACTCTGCCGCGCGGTGCACGTATGTTTCTGTGCAGATTCCTTAAAGCTTTGTGAGCAATTTTTGTTTTTGGAATAATGTTTTGGCTCCGCTGCGTGCTAATGCTTGACGAGCTATCTTTATTGCATTTTGAAAAGACAACTGACCTCCACGCTTCTTACCTTTCTTGTAGGGTAATCTTTCTGCTTTTGCCTTCCAGCGTCGTTTAACGATCCCCATACCGAGCACAGTTTTTCCTTTCATTGCGGCAGCTACGGCTGCGGATGATACTTTTTCACATACACTTGCGTCTTTACTTAGCAATCGTTCCTTTGCTGTTTTATACAACTCCCTATCGGCCGCGTGTCTAGTAACCAAATCTGAAGTAGCGTCGTATACGATATCGTGTTTCTTACAAGCTTCGTCTAACTTATTCACTCCTCGATCTCCCCGCGCTAATCTTTTCACTGATTTTGTTCCTGGTCCACAAAACTGATATCCCGGGATGTGCAATTCCACAGGTAACTTGTCTATCAATTTGTTAATCAAACCTCGACCGTTCCGTTCGACAATTCGTCGTCGACTGTTTCCACTTTTCGGTTTCCTCGACATTATATTTCGTTGCGCTTTCACTCTTTAACACATTTACTACCTTAACGATGGCAGTGAAATGAAACGCTTCTGCCTCAGTATGAACATTTATTTACATATATATATATATATATATATATATATATATTATATATATATATATATATATATATATATACACATGTGTGTACATTATGTGCGTTGTGTTATTTTCTACATTAAATGCTACTCTCTTCATTTACTTGTTAATTAAATTATACATATCAATATCCCACAATATTTTATCGGTTCCATATATTAAGAGTTCTTTCGTGATGCACGTTTGCTCACTATTCGTTCCGTTCATGGCAGCTATCACATTCTGCTTCATTTCCCCAGACATTGAGCATACTGCTCTAATCACGTCGTCATAGTAATTCCTATACTCCAAACTTTTTAACATCTCCAATTGACTAGTTATAACATCACCTAGTTTCCACAATTCATGCAGCGAATAATATGCCAAATATACGCATTCCGAGTTTCTCTCCAGTTTTAATAAAGGGTTTTTCAATAAGAACGGGCCGATGTTGAAATGGAAAAAACAAGTTGTGTGTGAGGTATTAACGAAATTTTTCTTTTATTTGAAAGGTCCATGTGTGCCATTATTTATGGAATATGATATCATTCAAACGTCCCCCGCGGCTTCTCACGATGGCACGGATCCGAGTGGTCCAATTTTTAATGATTATGCCGCATAGATCCGGCTGAATTTGAGCGATGGCATTAGTTATTTTGGCTTTAAGGGCATCGGTTGATTGCGGCTTATTGGCATAGACCTGCGACTTCAGGTAACCCCACAAGAAAATGTGTAGCGGGGTCAAATCGCACGATCTTGGTGCCCAATTCACGTCGTCTCTACGAGAGATAAACATACCTCCAAATCGTTCATGCCGAATGTCCATCGTGGGGTCTGCTGTGTAGCACCTAGCCCCGTTCTGCTGGAACCACATGTCGTCTACCTCCATATCGTTCAATTTGGGCCAAGGGAAATCAGTTAGCATCGTTCTGTAGGGCTCGCCGTTGATGGTGTTCACCAACGTCATTTTCAAAAAAGTACGGCCCAATGACCCCGCTGGCCCGTCGGCCCGTCGGCCAAAATTGGTTTACCGAATCGGTTGTCTCGAATTTGGCCACTAAACGTTGGAGAGTCGACTTTGAAGGCCCACCGCGTTTGCCGTAAAATGGACGCACCGCGCACGTTTGCACTAACGAACACTCATTTTGAAAATAAAGTTTTATCATGTGGACGTGCTGCTCAATCGTGTACCTTGCCATAGTGATTTGGCATCAGTGACTGAATAATAAAAACCAGATTAGACAGACGCCAACAGAAGAACATGGCCGCCACAGGCTGCCAACATCGACCCGTTCTTATTGAAAAACACTTTATCTTATACCGCACAACGTTAATTAGGATGGTGCACGAGATCCAAAGCTGCTTGTTATGGATGTTTTATAGCTTAAAATGTTTTGCCAATCCAGCTCCTTGAAAGTGATACACTGACCTTTCACCATTGAAGGTTACGTTTCAATGTCAACAATACGACGCGACCTGCTTTGACCCCGACCTTGATTTGCCAATTCAAAAACCTACTCCTGGAACAATGTAGGTCAAGGTCAAGGTCAGGGACATGTCACCCAGTGTGACCTGGACCTCGACCTTGACCTACATTGTTCCAGAAGGAGGTTTATGAATTGGCAAATACCCACTACTACGATACCAAACCCGACAAGGGTCAACGGTATAGTTATATCTCTAACAACGACAGTGAAATATCTAGGGTTCACAGTAGACAACGTTTGGTGCACATATACAACACGCGCACAGGATGGGACACGCTGCTATGAGATCGGTGACTAACTTTTACTTTACAAGACAATTATAAGACCAACGATGACATACGCGTCACCTGTATGGTGCGGACCACCAACTTGCGTAAGCTACAGGTGGCGCAGAACAAGTGTCTCAGGTTCGCCCTGGGCACCGACCGATACTCACGTATAAGTGACCTACATCAGACGCGGACATGCCGCTACTGACAACGTACATAAAGGAGATGGCGGAACGCTTTTACCGGCGGACCGCCGCTCATGACAACCCACTTATATGAGACATAACGGAACAGAAACACGTGGAGGGACATAGGCACACTCACAAACTACCTTATGAAACGTTGGACCTGTACTACGAGGACAGGACGGACTAACAATATTACAAAAGTAACGAACCAAAAAACAGGATGTACGGGGCGGGTTTTTGAGAGTTTACCGTCGACTACACGAAACAGACGTAACGGACGAATGGACAACACGACCCTGATAAATCGAGGGAGGCACCGGTTCTGATATTAAATGTTAGTGTGTGTTATCTTAGGACCTCCTAATAAGCGATCGCGTATGAGTAGGGGATTTTAATTATGTGTTGTATATGTATTTTTATTGTAAATATGTATTCAATTGATTTTAAATAAAAAACTTTGAGTTTGAGTTTGGTTCTCGTACGTTGCAGTCGAGCTGCAGTGGTGTTCAGACGTGTTTTTGTGCTCCGCGAAAGTCCGAGTGTTGGTACAGTGAAGTGCGACGAAACCCGTCAACCCCTAGAAGTCAGTGGTGCGTTTTGGGTTCGGTCCGTACACGGTATGAGTGCCTGGCACAGTTGCGTGGGCTGAAGTGCGGCGAATCGCTAACTGCAACGCCAATAGAAAACTGAAGTGTGCTCTCATTGGTCCGCGTAGTGAGCCAATACGTAACGCCGGAATTGGTGTAAAAACTATCGCGAAATGACGCTTATTAAATGTAAGTTATTATTATTATAGTGGTCAAAAGATATACTTTAAATTAACCCTAAGTGCTAAAACAGTGATAGATAGTCAGTGCATAAACAGAAGTGCCAAAATAGGTGATAAAGTGAATGAACTTATTCAGACAGACAGCGAAGCCATCAAGAAGGCACTGAATTTGTTTTGGCAAACGCAATGACACCGCCGAACGACTTAACACAGATTGACGATGAAGAGGTCGAGTTGTCCTTCCAAAAGGTCACCTCGAAAAGGGACCGTGACTCCGGCGGGCCGTCACCTAAAATATCAAAAAATAAACCAATATCTATAACACTCATAAACAGATTTTCGCCGATCGAAATCCCGGATCAAACGGGAGATGAAATGGAAGTTGACCAAGAAAAAACCGACAAGAAAACTGTGAGACCGCCACCCATAATAATTTCTGGTCATGTGAAAAACAAATATAATATATATATATATATATATATAATAGACTCAATCCGCGAGACAATAGGCGCCGATGCAAACTATAACATAACTTACCGGAAGGACAACACGAGCATCCAGTTCAAGGATAAAACCGAACATCAAAAATTTATTTTGAATATGCCAAAGGAAACCGAATACTTTACGTATACATTCCGAAACGCTAAAACCAGAGCGATAATTCTAAAAGGTAAAATAGCGGACGACGCCACCGCGACGTCGAAAGCGCACTAAAAAAGTGATAAAACTTACCAACACGAAATTCCCAATTTTTATGGTAATAACGGCTACGAAAAAATTAATCGCGGAGCTAAACAATTCAAAAAAAATTCATTATCTCGAAAAGTACTAGATCAATTCCAATAATTTTTTTTCCAAAGCAACTACATATTATTTCTCATTAGAATTTATGAAAATTTGCGTTGTGAATTTATAATAGGTATTAGAAATTTCATAGTATGTAGCTTTTGTGCACAGGGTTATGAGTAAAAATGCATAAATATTTAAATTTCAAATTTGAATTTATAGCTGCTATAAATACAAGTATTATTGCACATAATACAAATAACAAAAATGCGTCTCTTACCATATCGCCAGCAGCATGAAGAAGACCAGGTGCTATGCGAATCATATTCACTTCCGCAGTGGTAGATTAAAATGTTCCTTATGGATCAGAGTGCATTAGTTTGGCTTCTTCACAAAGATCTATTTTTTTCGTGGATCTGGTTTTAAATTTATAACAACAGGATCTAAAGAAATATCATATGCATGACATCTTCGTTTGTGGCTATTCGGCTACATTTTCTTGAATGGTGTTTTCGGTAACATTTATAATATTTACCTTGTGTACACTTGATAGCATTTTATACCATTCGCACTTTTCTACAGCTAACACTGTTGTTTCAAATTTTGCCAAATTTTTCTGCCTCAATTGCAGCAGTACCTAAGATAACTTCCAAAATTGTTCCCAATTTTTTGAGTAAATTTTCAGCCACTCCTGCTTTTTATGCACTTTTTTCCGGATTGTTGAAAAATCGTCTAGTATTTCCGTCATTAATTGTTCCAGCACCCTATATCAATTGTTTTTCAATTTCCGACTTTCTATTACAAGCCAAATTATATAACCAAATTATAAGCTATGTGCAGAATATATTCCATCAATTATAATAATGAACCGTAATTGCATCATTACTTTATCGTTCACGTAAATAGAGTCTCAGACCACATTGGGCGGTCGCGCGTAATCCTGGGGACAACGCGCCGACAAATGTTAATGCTCATTACAGCGAAGATCGCAAGAATCCGCAAACGATTTTTTGTGAGACAATAGTCAAGATTATAACCTACGTCCTCATATAAGTTGTTACGTGGAGGGTCGTGGAGCTCACTTTATAACTCTAAAAGTGTTCCATTTTAACTTTGAACGAACATCATTGCGTAAATGATTTAATTTCAACTAATCAAGTGGTGGAATTTTATTATTATTTTGTACAATTGAAGATCTATATATACCTAGTTTAGAGTTAATAAAAAAAAACTTTTCCAAATGTAATATTTTAGTTAATTTTTAAATCTGAATTTGGATTAAGTTATTACAATTTAGAGAACATTAGCCATTGATGAACTTTGATCGCGTCTAAATATATGACAACATCAACCAAATTTAAAATGCTCGCACCAAAAGATAGTTCATTTATTGAACTTTCAAGAAAAAAATTAAATTCGTACTTTCATGATTTGGACTTTTTCCGCGCTCGGACCACTGTGCGGCGTGCTAATTCTAATACAAAACGGCATTCCATACCGACGGGTGCATGATCGTCGGATCAGCGAATTAGATGCGGTGGCTATAAGTCTCGCCGATAACACATATCATATCATATCATCTTCCACTACAACAGTCCGAGACATACAATCCACTATAAGTGGAATTGCCACCGCAATAACAGAAACGGCATCAAGCTGTTCCAATTCGCCCCACAGTAGTGGGGATTTGCCAATTCATAAACCTCCTCCTCGGACAATCTAGGTCAAGGTCGAGGTCACGCAGCGTGACCTTGACCTTGACCTAGATTGTCCGAGGAGGAGGTTTAGGAATGGGCAAATTTTAAGAAATGTCATGGTCAAGACCCAAGCCAAGGGCAGATTAAGGTCAAGGTGAAGGCCAAAGTCATGACCTGATTGAAGGTTAAGATCAAGGTCGACAACCAAACCATCAGGAGGAGGTTTAGAAAGTGGTAAATGTAGAAAAAGTCAACCCCTCCTATCCAAAATTACGTTTATAAGCGTGGACGGGATAGCAGTGAGACATGTAGTTGCGTAAAATAAAGTCGAAGTAGACGTGTCCATGCAGTTAAAGTTGTCGATCATTGAAGAATAACAAGTAAGTTGTAGACTATAGTAAACTATAATTAGCTCAAATGTTGAATATGTGTATGTAGTGGCAACACCAAAGCAGCAAACTTCAATCCAAACCAACAACGGTAATCTGAAGAGAAGTCCGACAATGGATGGATGCAATCGTTCGAAAAAGATGAGGAAAAGTTCGAAGGTTCAAAATATCGTACCAATGTCGCAAGTAATTGAAGAAGATTCCAGCTTCGAAACCGATTTAAATAATTTTGTATCGACACACGATTTCAACGAAGATGGTTCAGTAACGAGAAAGGAGGAAAGTGGGAATATTCCCGATGTTCAACGAGGGAACAGAGGACCCCTCTATTCAGAGACAATATACTTTCTAAATAAGAGTCACACGAAGTGGGTTACCGTAGGACTATGTTCGGAAATGTTTTTCGAGCCAGTTGTTAGAATAATGGGGAAAGGTCAGTGTATCACTTTAAAGGAACTGGATTGGCAAAACATTTTGAGCTATAAATCATCCATAACAAGTAGCTTTGGAACTCACGCACCATCCCAATTAACGTTGTGCGGTATAAACATATCATGTGAGTGGATAGAAAATTCTCGAAAGATATTAAAACTGGAGAGAAACGCGGAATGTGTGTATTTGGCATATGATTCGCTGCATGAATTGTGGAAAGTGGCAGATGTTATAACTAGTCGTTTGGAGATGTTAAAGAGTTTGGAATACAGGGATTACTATGACGACGTGATTAGAGCAGTATGCTCAATGTCTGGCGAAATGAAGCAGAATGTGATCGCTGTCATGAATGGAACGAATAGTGAACAAACGTGCATCACGAAGGAACTCTTAATATATGGAACTGATAAAATATTGTGGGATATTGATCTATATAATTTAATTCACAAGTAAATGAAGAGTGTAACATTTAATATAGAAAATAACATAACGCACAGAATGTATACATGGGCGTACGCGTACAGGCAGTCAAGGTTGAATAAGTGGGAGGAACAGTATTTGGACAATATGCGATTTACGGATAGAATTAAGATGTTAGAATGTAAATTAAAACCATACTTAACCATAGAATTTAGGAAGAAAGTTTACATCGAAAGATGTACATAAATGTAAAATATAGAACAATTGTAAATTCGCAGTGGATGATAACGTAAACTTTTTGTTAAAAGTAAATAGAAATAAATGTTCATACTGAGGTAGAAGCGTTTCATTTCACATCCATCGTTAATGTAGTAAACGTGTAAAAAGAGTGATAGCGAGACGAAACAAAATGTTAAGGAAACCGAAAAGTGGAAACAGTCGACGACGAATTGTTGAACGAAACGGTCGAGGTTTGATTAATAAATTGATAGACAAGTTACCTGTGGAATTACATATCCCAGGATACAAGTTTTGCGGTCCCGGTACAAAGTTAGTGAAAAGATTAGCGCGTGGTGATCGAGGAGTGAACAAGTTAGACGAAGCTTGTAAGAAGCACGATATCGTATACGACGCTACTTCAGATTTGTCACTAGACACGCGGCCGATAGGGAGTTGTATAAAGCAGCAAAGGAACGATTGCTAAGTAAAGACGCAAGTGTAGGTGGAAAAGCATCATCCGCCACCGTAGGCACCGCAATGAAAGTAAAAACCGCGCTCGGAATGGGGGTCGGGAAACGACGTCGGAAAGCAAGAGCAAGAAGGTTGCACACCAAGAAAGGTCGGAAGCACGGGGGACAGTTGTCTTTTCCAAATGCAATCACGATAGCCCGCCAAGCAATAGCACACAGCGGAGCCAAAACTGTATTCCAAAAAGCGAAATTGGCTCACAAAGCGTTGAAGAAACTGCGTCGAAAAATACGCGCGGAAGGGTCATAAAGATTCCCAAGACTGGCGGTTTTCTACCATTGATACCCTTATTCGCAGCGTTGGGAGCCTTGGGATCCCTTGGAGGCGGGGCAGCTGCCATAGCGAGAGCGGTAACGGTTGCAAAAGCGGCAAGAGATCAGTTGCAAGAAGCAGAGCGGCATAACCGCACAATGGAAGCAAAGGCTGTAGGGAGTGGGTTTTACATTACCCGTACAAACAGGGATGTGGATTATATTTAAGTAGTCATGCAAAAAACTGATAAGGTTACCTCATCATCCGTTAACGAACCTAGAATTGCAAAAGTATGCGCGCATGCTGGCAATCCCTAACTTTCGTGGGATATATATGAGGGATACACTTCCAAAGAAGATAAGAAATCAAGAAAGTGGAATTGTCAATTTGGATGTTGACGACGGACGGGGTACCCATTGGGTGGCATATAAAAAGCGAGGAAAACAAATAGCATATTTCGATAGTTATGGTGATTTGAGACCTCCAGTGGAACTGGAACGATATTTGTTATCGAACGATAGGACGAACATTATAAATTATAATTACCGCAGATATCAAAAGGATGTGGACGTCAATTGTGGTCAATTGTGCCTACAGTTTTTAACAGATATAACGGGTGACATGTAACGTACAACCGTAGTGCAGCAGCAATGCGTCGACAGGCAAGTGCATCCCACACGTTCACATTGACTGGTAAATCTTCCGAGCTGTCATGTAATTTTAATCCACCAATTGTTTTAAACGACTCACGCAACTACGAGTTAGCTCTCCTAAATTTTGATACATTTAATTCCATCGCAAACGTCGACAAAAGCAATAATTTATTACACATACTTGACGCTCCCAGAACACCAATCGAGATACCAGACGGAACGTACGATGTGGAGGACATAGCAGCGTACGTTAGGAAAGAAGCAGCAAACCGAAAAGATAAAGTTGATATAACAATAAGAGCGAATCACAATATACAAAAGACAGTGATAAGAAGTTATCGCGCACTCTACTTCGCTGGAGCTCACAGTATCAGTTCGTTGTTTTCAGCCACGGGTCATACCTAGTAACCGAGATGTAGAGTCGGATTACATCGTCAACATAAACAAAGTTAACGCATTGCAAATATATTGCAATTTGATCAGCGGTTCTTACAATAACGGGCAACCGGACCACGTCTTGCATCATTTTTTCCCGAACGTTCCGGCGGGATTCAAAATCATAGAGAGCCCCCAACAACCTATTTATTTACCCGTAACAGGTAATGTCATCAGTACGCTCACACTACGCGTCTTAGATCAAGGTGGTAACCTAGTGAATTTCCGAGGAGAGGAAGTAACGATCAGACTTCATTTGAGATCTACAGATTAGAAGATGGGAATAGTGTACGACGATCGAAAGATACGAACGGATGATCGCGGGAAGCAAAGGTATAAAGGGAAAGTGAAGAGGGAGACAATCGACAGTGTGAAACGATCAATTGGACGGTTAACACGCGCGAATCGTAACTTCTTGAAAAAGTTGGGTTTCCAGGTGACGAAATCGTAACGTCTTAAAAAAGTTGGTTTCCAGGTGACGAAATAAATGGATATATTGAACGTAACCGACAAAATAAAAGTCGACAATTCTATAGTGAACTATGAATTTCACTCACATCAACCATTCGGCTCCACAAGTTTCGATAACAACGATGAAATTCGCATTTCCGTTCCGGAAATTGACAATTACACTTTACCCAGCGAAAGTTGTTTGTACGTAGAAGGTAGTGTACGCAAGATCGGAGCGAACGATAGTGTGACGAAAGATGTTAGCGCAACTGCGAAGCTAGTTAATAACCCGGTCGCCTTCATGTTCAGTGACATACGATATTTGATAAATGGCGTTCAAGTAGATTCCGTAAGAAACGTTGGGGTAACGTCATGCATGAAGGGTTATTTATCATTCAGTCCTGGTGAGATAGCAAAATTGGAGAACGCAGGTTGGGGGACGCCAGGTGCTCTAGACGGAATTTCGGTTTGAGCGTCCCTCTAAATACATTGATGGGTGTCGCGGAAGATTTTAAGAAAATGTTGATGAACGTGCGGCAAGAGCTGGTATTGATTCGCAATAATGATGACTCGGACGTGATCATCAACAGCGTCGAGGAGAAAGTGAAGTTAGTCATCGATAAACTAGTATGGAGGGTGCCACACGTAGCAGTAGGACTGCAAGAACAAGTACCCTTGACGAAACTATCGGGAAGGAACGTTGAAATGAGCATACCTTTCAGAAGTTGGGAAATCCACGAATATCCATCCATACCCAAAAGCACAAAACAATCATGGTCAGTGAAAACCGCCCCTCAGTTCGAAACGCCGAGATTTATCATAATTGGCTTTCAAACGGGTAGGAAGGGGAAGTTGGTAGGAAACATGGCGCAGTTTGATAACATCGGTTTAACCAATATGACAGTGTTTTTAAACGGAGAACGTTACCCGTACGATAATTTAAACATCGACTTTGATAGCAATCATTTTGCGGTGCTGTACGAGATGTACGCTCGCTTTCAACACTCGTACTATCACAAGTCGAACGAACCGTTATTTTCTCCAAGTCAATTTCTATCAAACGCGCCATTGATCGGGATCGATTGCAGCTATCAAGCAGAAGCCATACATAAAAGTGGTGTTGAAATAAGGATTGAATATACTACAAAGAAAGAAATTCCAGCTGCAACAACCGCCTATTGCTTGATATTGCATGATAAAGCATTTAAGTATTCCCCACTCACGAAGATCGTCAAGCAGTTCACCTGAATATAAGTAGAGGATCAACCATTACCCGAGGAGGGTAATGGTTGATCCTGCGCTATAAATGATCTGTGATACAATTATCGTCAGTGTTCGAGCGAACGTCAAAATGGATCGATCGAAAACACAATATGTAATTTTGGATATACAAGGCTTCATGGTGAACGATGAAGAGTTCATGCCGAAAGAATTGGCGTCGTACGTCAGCAACAACCGCATTAGCCATTACGTGTTTCAACCAAGTCATAGCTTTGCATTATTGCCGAAGAAGCTTCGAAACACAGCAAATTGGGTGATGAATCAGCACCATTGCATCGATTGGAATGATGGATTCGTACCGACGTCCCACTTCGACAGCATCATTCAATATTTAACGCGCAACGTTCAGAAGGTGTACATGAAAGGGCGTGAAAAGGTAATATATCTGCAGAATGTTGTTCCAATTCGCATCATCGAAGTAGACGAACGAGTCGGAAAACTTTCCCCCATGTGTACATTTCACAGGGGGAGAGCAAGTATGTGTGCGCTATCAAATGTACATTATCTGAACACAATTGTGAGGGGGAAACTCGCACATGTTGAGGAAGAAAGGGGGAGGGAAGAATTGGATTAATAAAGAGGTAATCGTCACTCTACTTGGTCAGTTGGTTGCAGCGATGGAGCGAATTGTACGATTCTTAGACGTGTGTGGTTATTCATCATGCATTTCACAAAAAATGTATGAGGTCTGTCGACGATACGAAACGGATGGATCATTCGGAAATATATCATCTACCGAATTAAAATATCTCCCGGTGAAGTATTACATCGAAAGGGTGAAGCCTCAGGATTTGGAAGCGTTTGGATGCGGCTACCAAGTTCATATAGAAAGAACGCTGAATTGCAGATGAATCTTCCGTGTTTCGAGCATTACAACGATGAAGTATGGGAAACGCACAACGATGGACCTACACCTTCCAAAAATCAACGTTAAATAAAAATTTTGAAAAACAAGCTTGTCTTATTTGAGTAAATAGTAGAACCTTCCAAAAATCAATGTACCTGAGGTTCTGGTTGGGTAGGGTTCCACTATCCTAGGCATCTCGCTTCGGCGGGGTTTGGGTTGGGTTGGGTTCTTATTTATTTATTTTTTTTTTTATTGTCATGGTCGAGTCTTGACCTTGGCCGTGTCCAAGGCCTTAACCATGACCGTGACTATGGCCCTGGCCCTAATCTTAACCATGGTCATGATCGGACATTTACCTCAAGAGTATTTAAACGAGTTTTCTTCCAATTATACGTCAGTTGTATTGCAACCTCCACACCGAGCAGTTCAATCAACAAGTTGTGCAGTCTTTCGCTAGTTCTAGTGATTGTGTAGTGAATTACAAAGGTAAGTTTTCTAACACTGTTTAATTACCTCACATGTTCCTCATCGGGAGTTGTTATTCAACGAACTATAATGCAATCTTGTTTTACAGATCACAAGTTAAGCTCACATTGTGAAAACAATCTATTATTTTAATAAGTAAGTAATCAAATTCTCATTTGTATGTTATATGTCTCAAGTTACGTGTTTAGGGTACTACATTTTAAAGCAGTAGCCCTTCGCAGATCCAAGTTTAATTTCAACGATCTCTATTATTCAGCAGTAAGTTATAATTTTTATATAATTTCATTTATAAATTACATTAATGTTATAATGCCTGAAAAGTGCTTTAGCAAAATTAGTTGAATTGAGTGTGTCATTCTCTTAAAATGTAATGATAACAGTCGTTTACAGATCTCTTCACATCTTCTATTTTAATTCTTCACCGTCCGAGTCGCAGCAACGAACAGTAAGTTTGACTTTGAGTAATCTTTATGTAACTAATTATATTATGATTCTTTGTGATAAAGATGTCGCAGAAATCACCCTCCATCTTCACATTCCCGTCTGAATGGTGCGTTACCGCGGAGGATGATTTCGACGCCGTCGATTTGGACGCGTTAGAAAAATTATTGTTTACGAACATCCCCGCGCCAGATTTTTCCGAAATAACAACTAACGAACAGGAGGTCGAACATAAAATTGAAGCATCGTCGCGGTCAACATGTACATCCCCACAGCGTGTGGCTGTACGATCTACATCGGCTGATGTATGTGCTGGCCGCCGAAGCCCAATTTTACGTTCGAGCTCCCCCGCAAGCAGCAAACTTTTATCTTCTCAACAACGTGCTGTGAAACGAAAATTGTCAGGTTACGAGCACGTTATTGAGAATACCGTCAGCATATCCCAAGAGGAATTGATCGAACAAAGTTGCGCATCCAATACTTCTTTGGAGATGCTGACCGTTTCACAGTGCGGTGAGACGCGAACTACCGTGGCGGTTACGGGCAAAATTAAAATTTTATCTAACGTATGTATTAAACCCGCACCACGCTCTTCTTGCCCTTCTTTACGGGCTTTACTAACGGCACCGCGAAATGAAACGCTTCGCACACATTACCCAGCTCTTCCACCACCCACGTCAAGATTTACACCAAAGGTGTACCTTAACGTTGGGAAACCACCAATGTCACCCTTTGTACAACATGTAACATCTAGGGTGCCACCAAACAGAGCGTTAAAGTTGACGTGTATGCTCCCTCGACGCGAAGATTTTCCAACCTTCCACGTCTGGAGCTCCATCCATCAACATTAACGCGCATGTTGGTGCCCCTTCGAGGTTACACGTTGTTCGCGGCCCCCAAAACGTCAACGTTGATGAGCGTACCCTCTCGACGTCTACTGAGGTCGGACCTTGCACGTCGAGGGGTGAATCCAAGACCGTGAACGTTGACACCACCACTCATTTCGTTCACCGCTCAACGTCACCGGTGACATCAGCGAATATGAATGCTGACACATCGTTGACGTTGAAAGCTGACTCGCTCCCTCTACCGAAGTTTAAATTCTTAAATGTGTTTGACGCGCAAAGTGACGATCGCATCGCTGGCGAACTTGCCGCTACCAAAGCCACCATTCGGATCATGTTACAAGAAAAATTATATCATTTGAAAGATTAATTGCGTGAATACCACACATTTAAAAAATTATGCGGTTGGGTAGAGAATCCTGCTGTACGTAGTGGTTTAACTGCTTCAATCGCTGAGGTGGAGGCATTTCTTACTAAATTGTCTTAGCTTCCGGCAAAATTTTAAGTTTTTCCTTTTGTTGCCACGTTATCCGTTTCATGTTCTTTGTTTTTTTGTTTCAGTGGAAAATCTGAGAAGTCTGTCGCTAGGAGTTGTTAATTCCACCATCGCTAATAAGCGTTACGTGTTAAAGCTAGTGGGCGTGCTACCGATAGCACTCCTACTAGAGTTAGTACACCGGTGGACGGACGACTGCTGGAGGCAGATTGAGAAATGCGGGCGCTCAATTATTTGGGATGATGTACAACCCCTGCTGATCACAAATGTCTTACCGCCCGTGGAAAATTTCGGTAAATGTTACATCGTATGATCGCGAAAATTTTCCACAGCATCCCAAATGATTGGGCGGTCGAGGCACGTTTCCCTGAAGATACATATTATCGTGTAAGTTTCTTCTACTATGAAAGTAAATTTGGTAATTTATGTCGCAGATATAATCGACACCTACATATTGCACTGCGGAAGCCTGGTAATGTATTAAAATGTCAGCGGACACGCATCGTAGCGCACTGCGACAACAAACAGACGCGGGAACTGATCACCATTGTTTTAAACAAACGTTGCTGGTGTGCCATGTGTGTACGCAGAGCTTTATTTACAGTGCATGTTCTGGATGAAAGGGAAGTGTTTGACGCAACCACTTCAGACATGGATGTAAATGAATGAGTCAGTGCAATATTTAGGATTTGTAGACATTATGAGGTAGTGTGTTCACACAGAAACTTACACGGTAGTATATATCCAACTTCTCTTTGCCTATAACTTTCATTTTACCCCATCTGTTTAATTTTAAGTTCTAGATTAAGTTGTATATATCTGTTTATATCATTGATTATAGATTTATTATACATATATATATATATATATATATATATATATATAGATTTATATTATTGATTGTAGCATAGTAATTACGTGTAAAATTGTGACAAACCAGATGTATAAATGTCTGTTGACGTTTCATATTTTTGACGAGAACGTCGAATACACATATTTTACCATAAATGTACACTTACCCTGTGTTTGCGAAAGAGTTCGAAATATATGTGCAGTAGTTGTGCTTTCGACTGCATATGTTACAACTTGTTATATACATATATATATACACGAAAGATGGTCTAATCTTACACCTCAATGGTGTAGTGAACATTAATTAAAACAGGTCCATGAAGACTAACTGGTGGATCGCTAGACAATATTGTTTCTGGGTTATTACCCTTCGTCAGTAGCGATTACCAAGAACCTTAGTTGTTGAAATACCTTTACATGTAGTGGCCATCAAAACTTCTTGGCGCGAGCCAATCACTACTAATGAACCACTGACAACAGAACACTGACAAGACGATACCTTGTCTAACACCTCGCGGCGAGTAAACAAGACGACTGTCAAATGTCCAGTGTCAAGATATAAAAGGATTGCTGCAATTAAGTTCAAAAACAATTCAAATTGAAAATGTGTCTTGTCAAATATGACAGAAAAATGTAAAATTTACACGAAAGATGGTCTAATCTTACACCTCAATGGTGTAGTGAACATTAATTAAAACAGGTCCATGAAGACTAACTAGTGGATCGCTAGACAATATTGTTTCTGGGTTATTACCCTTCGTCAGTAGCGATTACCAAGAACCTTAGTTGTTGAAATACCTTTACATGTAGTGGCCATCAAAACTTCTTGGTTTGAGGTGTAAGATTAGACCATCTTTCGTGTAAATTTTACATTTTTCTGTCATATTTGACAAGACACATTTTCAATTTGAATTGTTTTTGAACTTAATTGCAGCAATCCTTTTATATGTTGACACTGGACATTTGACAGTCGTCTTGTTTACTCGCCGCGAGGTGTTAGACAAGGTGTCTTGTCAGTGTTTTGTTGTCAGTGGTTCATTAGTAGTGATTGGCTCGCGCCAAGAAGTTTTGATGGCCACTACATGTAAAGGTATTTCAACAACTAAGGTTCTTGGTAATCGCTAATGACGAAGGGTAATAACCCAGAAACAATATTGTCTAGCGATCCACCAGTTAGTCTTCATGGACCTGTTTTAATTAATGTTCACTACACCATTGAGGTGTAAGATTAGACCATCTTTCGTGTAAATTTTACATTTTTCTGTCATATTTGACAAGACACATTTTCAACATATATATATATATATATATATATATATATATATATATATATATATATATATATATATATATATTGTTGGTGCGTAAGTTCTCGCGGCTGAAATCTGCGCTTCTTGGTTCTCGGGTTGTGAACCGCGTTGTGGAAATGTTCCCCGAAGGGTCGCTTCGACGTTTCGGCAGAGTCCCATCTGCCATCTTCAGGAAGCTCTTCTAGGTCTCGCTGACTTAGAAGAACTGACGTTCGGAGTTACTCGTTGATCCTTATATTCCGGTTTGTCGTTGGGGTTGACTACGCTCGACTGCTTCTTACTTCGGCTCCTGGTTAATGGACCTTGGTGTAGTGGGCGTGTGATGACCTGTAGCGGTTCCTGTGGTGGTTCCTGTGGCGCTGTCCTTTGAACACTGCTTGTACTGTATTGTTGTAATACTGGTCTCCATGTTGCAGGCAATCGTTGGGCATCATCTCGTGTGTTGATGAGTTCTTTCCGTTTCTCTATTTCTATTGCCTCCCGTATTATTCTGCTGGTGAACTGTTCAATGCTAGCTATTGTCCTTGTATTGTCGAAGTCGATTCTGTGTCCTGTGTCTAAGAAATGGCTAGCCAATGACGATGACGAATCTCTTTGTTTTACGGCGCGAATGTGCTCTTGTTTACGGACTTCGATGCGCCTATTGGATTGGCCGATGTATGTCTTCTCGCAGTTTCCACATGGTATTTCGTACACCCCCTGCGTTTCTAATGGAATTTTCGTTTTTGGATTCCTCAGCATCGTTTCTATCTTCCTGTATGGTCTGAAAGTTGTATCGATGTTCTGTGTACTAAGGATCCTGCTTATCTTGTCCGTGGTCCCTCTGACATACGGTAGAAAAGCTATGGCTGCTGGTTTTTCTTCTTCCTTTTCTTCTTCCTGGGTTGGTCTGCGGGGTCTGGATGCTCTGAGAATTTCCCGTTTTGAAAATCCGTTGTGCGCCAGTGCTTTGTGTATGTTGTCCATTTCCTTCTTCTTGCTTCTTTCATCAGCTATCCTTTCTGATCTTGTTATTAATGTTCTTGCTACCGAGTGGAGTTGTGCCGGGTGGTGGTGTGACTGAGCGTTGAGGTACCTGTTGGTGTGAGTCTTCTTCCTGTATACCGTATGGCCGAGACTCTTGTCGTCTCTTTTCATTACCAATACATCCAGGAACGGCAGCTGGTTGTCTACTTCCACTTCCATGGTGAAGTTTATAGCTGGATGTTGCTTGTTGAGGTGCTCGAGAAACTTATCGAGTTCTTCTCTTCCGTGTGTCCATACTACGAAGGTGTCATCCACGTATCTCAGCCACACCTTTGGTTTTAACTCGGCCGTCTCTAGTGCTGTAGTCTCCAGTTCCTCCATGAATAGGTTGGCTATCACAGGTGATAGTGGTGATCCCATGGGTGCTCCACTGGTTTGCCGGTAGCGTTGATTTTCAAAAATAAAATACGTATTCTTCACGCAATGCTTTACTAGTTCCATGATGTGTTCCGGAGGTTGGTATTTCCGTTCCAATATCTTCATGGTATCGTCGACCGGGACTTGTGTAAACAGTGATACTACGTCAAAGCTTACCAACAAGTGCCCGGGTTCCACAGTAAAGTTCTTCAGCATTTCTATGAGATGGTCTGCGTTCTTGACGTATGATGCGGCTTGTTCGGCGAATGGCTGTAGCTGTTTTGCTAGAAATCTAGCCAAAGATTGGATTGGTGAACCAATTGAACTCACTATCGGACGTAGCGATATTTCTGATTTGTGGATCTTCGGTAGGCCATATATCTTCGGGCACTTTGATGATTTTTCTCTCGGTATTGTTATTTTCTTACTTTCTTCATCTAGTGGCGATGTTTCAATTTTCTTCTTTGTCATCTTCTCCAGGTAGGTTGTTGGATCTGTTGCGATGGGTTTGTATGCAGGATCTTCTAATATGGCGGCCATTTTGTTTTTGTAGTCGACAGAGTTCATCACTACTGTAGCGTTGCCTTTATCCGCTGGTAAAACGATAATGCTCTTGTTATCTCGTAGCTTCTTCAGTGCGGAGTATTCTTCGTTGGATATGTTTCTTCTTGGTGGTTTCGCTCTTCGTAATACTCTGGATACCTCTTGCCGGATGACTTCGGCTTTGTCTTTCTCCAGCTTCCGTATGGCACTTTCTACACCGCAAACAATTTCTTCCACTGGAATCCGTGAAGGAGCTATAGCGAAATTGAAGCCTTTGGTAAGAACTTCGGTGGTGTTCTTGTCCAGTGTTTCGTCTGAAAAGTTGTATACTACCCTGGGTTGTATTTCGTTCTTCGCTGATGTTTCTGGTTTTGGTTTCTGTTCTTCTTTAAGTTTGTCGAATTTTTTCATTTGTGTTTCTGTCGACAGCATGTGCTCGTTCTCTCCTCGAAGGTGTGCTAGATTGTCAACCTTCTGCCATAGAGCTGGGTGGATTTGATTTCCAATGTTCATATGTAGATCTAGTAGTCTCTTGCTGATATCGTTCAGTTGAGATCTTGTCACTTGGATGGAATTGCGTACTAAGGCTAAACTTGCCTTCCGTAGAATCTTCGTTGTAGCAAATGTTGTAGTGTGGTGCTTCAGCATCATGCATTTCGGTACAATGCTCTCGTCGCGGCAGCGTCGCAAAAAGGCTAAACTACACAGCAACCGTTGTTTTCTTACTTGTAACTTCTCGAACGTCCTTGATTGATGGAAAATATCCTCCCCGTAGAGATGTATAATGTTGGTGCGTAAGTTCTCGCGGCTGAAATCTGCGCTTCTTGGTTCTCGGGTTGTGAACCGCGTTGTGGAAATGTTCCCCGAAGGGTCGCTTCGACGTTTCGGCAGAGTCCCATCTGCCATCTTCAGGAAGCTCTTCTAGGTCTCGCTGACTTAGAAGAACTACCGAAGATCCACAAACCAGAAATACCGCTACGTCCGCTAGTGAGCTCAATTGGTTCACCAATCCAATCTTTGGCTAGATTTCTAGCAAAACAGCTACAGCCATTCGCCGAACAAGCCGCATCATACGTCAAGAACGCAGACCATCTCATAGAAATGCTGAAGAACTTTACTGTGGAACCCGGGCACTTGTTGGTAAGCTTTGACGTAGTATCACTGTTTACACAAGTCCCGGTCGACGATACCATGAAGATATTGGAACGGAAATACCAACCTCCGGAACACATCATGGAACTAGTAAAGCATTGCGTGAAGAATACGTATTTTATTTTTGAAAATCAACGCTACCGGCAAACCAGTGGAGCACCCATGGGATCACCACTATCACCTGTGATAGCCAACCTATTCATGGAGGAACTGGAGACTACAACACTAGAGACGGCCGAGTTAAAACCAAAGGTGTGGCTGAGATACGTGGATGACACCTTCGTAGTATGGACACACGGAAGAGAAGAACTCGATAAGTTTCTCGAGCACCTCAACAAGCAACATCCAGCTATAAACTTCACCATGGAAGTGGAAGTAGACAACCAGCTGCCGTTCCTGGATGTATTGGTAATGAAAAGAGACGACAAGAGTCTCGGCCATACGGTATACAGGAAGAAGACTCACACCAACAGGTACCTCAACGCTCAGTCACACCACCACCCGGCACAACTCCACTCGGTAGCAAGAACATTAATAACAAGATCAGAAAGGATAGCTGATGAAAGAAGCAAGAAGAAGGAAATGGACAACATACACAAAGCACTGGCGCACAACGGATTTTCAAAACGGGAAATTCTCAGAGCATCCAGACCCCGCAGACCAACCCAGGAAGAAGAAAAGGAAGAAGAAAAACCAGCAGCCATAGCTTTTCTACCGTATGTCAGAGGGACCACGGACAAGATAAGCAGGATCCTTAGTACACAGAACATCGATACAACTTTCAGACCATACAGGAAGATAGAAACGATGCTGAGGAATCCAAAAACGAAAATTCCATTAGAAACGCAGGGGGTGTACGAAATACCATGTGGAAACTGCGAGAAGACATACATCGGCCAATCCAATAGGCGCATCGAAGTCCGTAAACAAGAGCACATTCGCGCCGTAAAACAAAGAGATTCGTCATCGTCATTGGCTAGCCATTTCTTAGACACAGGACACAGAATCGACTTCGACAATACAAGGACAATAGCTAGCATTGAACAGTTCACCAGCAGAATAATACGGGAGGCAATAGAAATAGAGAAACGGAAAGAACTCCTCAACACACGAGATGATGCCCAACGATTGCCTGCAACATGGAGACCAGTATTACAACAATACAGTACAAGCAGTGTTCAAAGGACAGCGCCACAGGAACCACCACAGGAACCGCTACAGGTCATCACACGCCCACTACACCAAGGTCCATTAACCAGGAGCCGAAGTAAGAAGCAGGCGAGCGTAGTCAACCCCAACGACAAACCGGAATATAAGGATCAACGAGTAACTCCGAACGTCAGCTCTTCTAAGTCAGCGAGACCTAGAAGAGCTTCCTGAAGATGGCAGATGGGACTCTGCCGAAACGTCGAAGCGACCCTTCGGGGAACATTTCCACAACGCGGTTCACAACCCGAGAACCAAGAAGCGTATATATATATATATATATATATATATATATATATATATATATATATATATATATATATATATATATTGCTGTGTTATTTAACAAACAGTTAAATAGAAAATAAAAATAAAAGTTAAAAAAATTAAATGATTTTAAAGGTGACATGCCTGACGAAGCCATAATCAATTTGTCGTCCCCCGCCATGTCAAAGTGGGCCGAAAAGATGAAAAAGGAGCTCTTCGGAACGGACTCCGAGGCCGAGGACACCGAATCCTTGCCTCCGACGCCTGGAAAGTTCCTGGAGGCCGTACTACGCCCTGAGATACCGGTGATGACTGCAAGGGATGTCGACGAGTGCATCTTGGCGGCGGTAAGGCCTTTGCGGAGACCGGCACCTATAATCGGACAGACAACGGGGTTGATTTGTTCGATTCAATAATAATTAACACCATAAAAACCAAGAGTGTACGATACCAATAACAAATAAACCATCCAGAAGCCGGCATGAACGTCGAACATATAAATGAAAATGAAAAATGACAGAGAAACGAAGAGAAAACGACGTTATCGACGAGTATAAATAGGAATCGATATCGATATAGGAGCGAACCAATTGGGAAAATGCTCACAAGAGGGCAGTTAAGGATAGCAAAGGTAGGATCTATGTAGATGTAAACGGCGCATGTCAGTCGAAGGCGAAGTGGGGATCCGAAGGAAAATATATCGGACCGCATGGACGAAAATCCTTCTCTTCTCGTTGATACCTGGGCTGGAGATCCTCTCATGGGAAAATTGGAAGCTCTATTCGCGAAATCATCTCGTGAAAAAGAAACCCGAAAAGGTAAAGTTTAAGTTTATTTATTTCGTTAATTTATTGTACAAGTGGATTTGATTTTGATTTTATTTTGAGAAGTATTTTATGTTATTTACGAAAGGTTTAATTGATTTATTTAAAGTTTCAAAGGAATTTCGTTAAAGTTAGGGAGGTTTTTAAATAGTAATAATTTACGCCAAATCGGTAAATGTCCAATTGGATTTAAATAAAGTCAACGGTCGATAATTTGTATTGATTGAAGACAATAAAAATAATTTATTGATAACAAATTTAAATAAAGTCAACGGTCGATAATTTGTATTGATTGAAGACAATAAAAATAATTTATTGATAACAAATTTAAATAAAGTCAACGGTCGATAATTTGTATTGATCGAAGACAATAAAAATAATTTATTGATAACAAATTTAAATAAAGTCAACGGTCGATAATTTGTATTGATCGAAGACAATAAAAATAATTTATTGATAACAAATTTAAATAAAGTCAACGGTCGATAATTTGTATTGATTGAAGACAATAAAAATAATTTATTGATAACAAATTTAAATAAAGTCAACGGTCGATAATTTGTATTGATCGAAGACAATAAAAATAATTTATTGATAACAAATTTAAATAAAGTCAACGGTCGATAATTTGTATTGATCGAAGACAATAAAAATAATTTATTGATAACAGATTTAAATAAAGTCAACGGTCGATAATTTATATTGATCGAAGACAATAAAAATAATTTATTGATAACAAATTTAAATAAAGTCGACGGTCGATAAGTTGTATTGATCGAAGACAATAGACGAGAACATTTCGGAGTACGAAGTAGGGACATTAATAAGAGCCAGATCCAGAGATAAATATAAAGGAAGCCAGAGGCGATACTTTTATGTTCACAGACAAGGAAAAGGAAGGCGCCATACAAATTGAGACTCCGATAGACCCGACCTCGATTAATAGGAGTAAGTAGGAACCTCGACATCGGAAAGCGGTGTGGACTCCAAGCCAAGAAGGACGACAACAACGAGGTCGCGAGATATAAATATTGTAAAATATAATTTTCAATCAAATAATTAGAGATCGTATTTATTATATGGTAAAAATATTTTTGTGAAGAAGAATAAATATATTAAATAAAATAAAGGTTGTGTTATTCTGGTATAGAGGTAAGAAAGAAAGTCAGTTCAACAACACAAAAAGCCAATAAAAAGAGTCGGAAGCATAAAACGCCCTGGGATAGGTAAAAGCAAATTCTCAACCCAGCGTGGGATTAGACGAAGGAAAACATACAAATAAAATTGTCAAACTAACGACAGACAAGGCAAAGAAAACATAGCAATAAAATGGCGCCCAACGTGGGGCTCGAAAAATTGGCAATTTGTCGTCCAATATAAACGGCCTCAATAAATTGGCAACCAACGAAAAAGCGTTGAAAATAACAATAAACAATAAATCTACAAAGAACTGACTTTCTGAAAATACCAGAATAACAATAAACACAATCTCGACAATGGAACACCAAGAGAAAAGGTACAGGGAGATATCAGAAACGGAAGAAGAAGTAGAAACAAAAGAAACCATGGAACAAATAGAGGAAAAAGATGAGCAACAAGAACAAAGCGGAGAAACCAAGGAAAAACAACAGATTACTCTACGAGATATATTGCGCGAAATACAAGGAAATAATGAACAACTAAAAAGAGAAATGCGAGAAAACAATATACAAATAAGGAGAGAAATGCAAGATACGAGAGAAATGATGGAAAAATTAGAAACAAAGATAGCGTTAGCATGGGAACCAAGAATCGACCACATAGAAGAAAATATGAAAAAAGTAATAAACAGACAAAATGAGATGGAAAATGCACAAGAAGCCATATCACAAGAAATAATACAAATAAAGGAAAATAATGAACAAACTAAATGTGAATTAGAAAGGAACAGAAAACACATGGGAAATATGTATGGAAAACTAGACAAACACACAGAAGAAATTAAAGGAACAATAAACCAAGTCACGGAACAACTAAATAACAGATGCACAACGACAGAAAAGGAAATAAACGCCAGGTGCATAAAAATAGAAAGAATAATAGAAGAAAATATCAACAGAACAAATGACGGGGAAATAATCCACCAAGATATACCAACGGTAGAAAGTCTGCCAAAATTTTACGGAGAAGGGGGAATCAACCCAATGATATTTTTAAAAATCGTAAATAACGCCACAAGATACGTGAATCACGAACACAAAAAGTTACAACTCATTAGAGGATGTCTCAGAGACACAGCGTTGACATGGTACGACATGAAAGAAAGTGAAATTGTAGACATTGCGACATTCGAAGAATATTTTATTAAACAATACTGGAGCCAAGCGCATCAGCACAGTATAAGAAGAGATTTAATGTTGGGGAAATTTCACGCAGGATACAGACTAAGCAAAGAAAATTACGTAATAAAGAAATATTCGATATTAAAATATTTAACGCCGAAAATAACGAAGGAAGACATAATTACACAACTTGCGAGACATTTCGATAGCCATATCGAAGAGGCAATCGCTCTCCAAGGCATAAATACAGTAGAAGGGCTGATTGGATTGGTAAGAAGGTTAGATCATGCAAATATAGAAACAAATAAATATTACGGCAATAAAAACATTGAAAGAGGCAACAATGAAGGAAACAAAAGCAATTATTATAAAAAGGAAGAAAACGGAGGAAATTACTATCGAAATAGAGACAACAGAGGAAATTATTATAGAAATGGAGAAAATAGGAAAAATTATTATAAATCAGGAGAAAACCGAGCAAACAGATATGAGGGGGAAAATTATTCACGAAACGAGCAAAGAGAAAATGAAAATAGAGAAAGAAGAGGGGATGAAAGAAAAATTAACCATATACGCGAAAATGAAATTACGGTGGATGTGCATGAGCATCCACAGGATTTTTAATAGGATCAGCAGAACCAGATACCCTGAAATGCACAAATAAAAACATCACAACGATAAATAAAGGACTACCCCATATAAAAGTGCATATACAGGGCAAAGAAATACTAGCGTTAATAGACACAGGAGCTGAGGTTTCGTTATTGGACAAGTCATGTTTTAAAGAATTTAAACCTACGAAATATGGGAGAATAATACCCATGAAAAAATTAAAATTGACCACCGCATCGGGAAAACAATTAGCAGTGGTAGACAAGATGTATTTAACGGAGATAAAAATGGGACAAAACTATCATATGGCGAAATTTATGGTGATTACCGGGATGACAAGGCAGTGCATCATAGGGATGGATATGTTAGAAAATTTACAAGCAAACATAGATGTGGAAAATGCAAATATTAAAATAGGAAAAGAAATAATTCCGTGGGAAAAGATTGAAGAAGAAGAAGTGGAAGAAGAGAAAGAAGAAGGGGAAAATATAATAAATAATTTAAGCTACGAAGAAATAGAAAAAGGTGAAATAAAATGTGATGAGGAGAATAAAATGTATATAGAAAATTTGTTAGCAGAATTTCCACATATGGTCGACGACATCCCACGTACTGCGCAAGAATACGAACACAAATTGGAGGTGGACGAATCCATCCCGATAAACACAAAAATATACCCAATTCCGCAAAAATATCAACATCAGGTCAACCAAGAAATAAAAGAAATGATTAGAAATGGAATAATTGAAAAATCCCGAACAAATTATATAAACCCAATTGTGATCGTCATGAAGAAGGATAAATCTTTAAGACTATGTCTAGATGCGAGAAAACTTAACACAATAACGAAAAGTCAACACGAAAGCCCCCAGACAATTGATACATTACTGTCAAAGTGTGGCGATGCAACAGTCTATACAAAGTTAGATTTAAGAAGCTCGTTCTGGCTGATTCCATTAAAAGAAGAGAGTAGAAAATATACAGGTTTTAGTATCAACGGATACATATACCAATTCAAGGTAGTACCGTTTGGTTTAGCAAGTTCCGCCGCAGCATTGGTACGAGCGATGCAAGGAATTTTAGGGGAGTTCGAAGAATTTTGCTTACATTATGTAGACGATATATTGATCTTTAGTAAAAATGAAAAAATGCACCGAAAACACATCAGAATCATAATGGAAACACTAGAAAAATCAGGGATGAAAATACACATAGAAAAGTGCGAATTCTTTAGAAGAAAGATTAAATATTTAGGATTTCAATTAGATCAGGATGGAATATCAGTTGACACAGAAAGGATAAAGTTAATAGGAACATACCCTAGGCCACAAAACGTCAAACAGTTAAGAGCATTTTTAGGCATTATAAATTATTATAAGAAATTCGTAAGGATATCGCAAGAAACTGCAACTTTATTTCAAATGTTGAAAAAGGGAGAGAAATTCCAGTGGAACGATACACGCCTAAAAGCATTCGAAAAATTAAGAAAAACATTCCATGAAAGATTGACTTTGATTCATCCAGATTTCAATAAGCCATTCATACTAAAAACAGACGCATCTTATAACGCTATTGCCGGAGAACTGGTACAAATTAGAAACGGAAACGAAGAACCCATATATTTTGTATCTAGAATTTTAAAAACATATGAATTAAATTATACAACGTCAGAAAAGGAGATGTTAGTGTTTAGTGTAAACAGATTAAGATATTACCTGTTGGGAAGAAGATTTACAATAATAACCGACCACATTGCTCTTACGGCACTATATAAATCAAGGTTCGCAAACAGCCGAATATATAGATGGTCACTAGCGATTCAGGAGTATGAATTCGAAATTAAGCACCAACCAGGGAAAGACAATGTGACTGCGGATGCAATTAGCAGAATGTGCGAGAGAAACAACAAAATAAAACATCTACAAGTAAATATGTACAGAATGGAACAAGCACCAGAAGGTTATGGACAACAAGACATGGTTAATATGCAGAAAGCACCAGAACTACGTGAGTTGCACGAAAAAGGATAATCATAAAGGGGTGCGTTTCAAAAATCAATTATTAATAAAACAAATCGGAGAAAAGTCAATGATAGTAACAACTCAGGAAAAGGCAAAACAAATAATTAAAGAAATACATGAATATTATGGACACATAGGCATGAGAAAAACATGGATGATTTTTCGAGAGCAATTTTATGCGATAAAGGACGAGAAAATAGTACAAAACCTCATAAGACGATGTAATACATGTTTATTGGGGAAAAACAAGAATAGAATGTTACAAAATGAAATAAGATCAGTACAAGTGCAAAACAATTTAGATTTGGTGGCAATAGATTTTCTTGGGAATCTAATACCAGGACAATACGGTTATAAACATATTATGGTAATGGTAGATGTCTTTTCCAAATATGTAAAATTGATACCGACGAAGGAGTGTACAACAAATACTGCACTACGATGTATCGAAGATTTCCAGAAGGATGAAGGAAAGCCGAAACGAATACTGGCTGACAACGCAACATATTTCAATAATGAACGCTTTAGGGAGGAATTAAAAGGAAAGGGAATAAAAGTAAACTACTCAAGCATTCGACATCCACAAGGCAATCCCGCCGAACGATATATTCAAGAAGTGACCAAATATCTAAGGATAATGACACATAGAACACATACGGCGTGGGTAAGCCAAATAAAAAAAGTAGAACAATATATTAACCTAACACCGAATACTGTAACCGGATGTGTTCCTTATGAAATAATGAAAGGACGAACACCAGAAAGGCCATGGCAAGAAGGAGACGTGGAAATAGAGAATATAGAAAATATTATTGAGAAATGTCGGAGACGATTACGACAGCAAGATGAAAGATATAGAAGGAAAGAAAATATAAAAATAAGGGACAGGACAATATTTAATGTAGGAGATCTAGTCATAGTTAAGAACCTGCGTGTAGGAAGAAGGGATCTCGACAAATGTGCCAAACTGGACTTACCATATGCAGGCCCGTACAGGATAAAAACAAATTACCAAAACACAACGTATGAATTGGAAGAAATAGGAAATAGAGAGAGCAAAGGGAAATACCACATAAATATGTTACATCCATATTATGAAGAAATATAAAATTGAAAAATAAAATAGCTGTATTAACAAATAACCCAAAATAAAAATCCATAATAAAGGGGAAAATTTTAAATAAACTAGGTAATTAAATGAGAAACGTGATTTTGATTTTGATTTGATTTTGAACGTTGATTTATATAAAATTTATATATAGCCATAGAAAATTTCAAAATAAATCAATCAGGGGATATGCTGTGTTATTTAACAAACAGTTAAATAGAAAATAAAAATAAAAGTTAAAAAAATTAAATGATTTTAAAGGTGACATGCCTGACGAAGCCATAATCAATTTGTCGTCCCCCGCCATGTCAAAGTGGGCCGAAAAGATGAAAAAGGAGCTCTTCGGAACGGACTCCGAGGCCGAGGACACCGAATCCTTGCCTCCGACGCCTGGAAAGTTCCTGGAGGCCGTACTACGCCCTGAGATACCGGTGATGACTGCAAGGGATGTCGACGAGTGCATCTTGGCGGCGGTAAGGCCTTTGCGGAGACCGGCACCTATAATCGGACAGACAACGGGGTTGATTTGTTCGATTCCCTGGGAACGTCTGCGAGAGGACCTTGCCGAGCCAATATGCACGCCAACCGGCATTCTTGAAGTGCCAGAACCGATATCCACCTGGATAAACATCCGGGCTGATGGTGAAGAAACCCCTGGTTTCCGTCAGCACCGAACAGGGGAGGTAAATATAACAATAATGGAGCAGCAGGTTGACCAAACTGGGCATCCATGTATGACAAAGCGAGCGAAGCGGCGACATGTAAGACACAATAACTAAAAAAAATAAACAATAATTAACACCATAAAAACCAAGAGTGTACGATACCAATAACAAATAAACCATCCAGAAGCCGGCATGAACGTCGAACATATAAATGAAAATGAAAAATGACAGAGAAACGAAGAGAAAACGACGTTATCGACGAGTATAAATAGGAATCGATATCGATATAGGAGCGAACCAATTGGGAAAATGCTCACAAGAGGGCAGTTAAGGATAGCAAAGGTAGGATCTATGTAGATGTAAACGGCGCATGTCAGTCGAAGGCGAAGTGAGGATCCGAAGGAAAATATATCGGACCGCATGGACGAAAATCCTTCTCTTCTCGTTGATACCTGGGCTGGAGATCCTCTCATGGGAAAATTGGAAGCTCTATTCGCGAAATCATCTCGTGAAAAAGAAACCCGAAAAGGTAAAGTTTAAGTTTATTTATTTCGTTAATTTATTGTACAAGTGGATTTGATTTTGATTTTATTTTGAGATTTTTTTATGTTATTTACGAAAGGTTTAATTGATTTATTTAAAGTTTCAAAGGAATTTCGTTAAAGTTAGGGAGGTTTTTAAATAGTAATGATTTACGCCAAATCGGTAAATGTCCAATTGGATTTAAATAAAGTCAACGGTCGATAATTTGTATTGATTGAAGACAATAAAAATAATTTATTGATAACAAATTTAAATAAAGTCAACGGTCGATAATTTGTATTGATCGAAGACAATAAAAATAATTTATTGATAACAAATTTAAATAAAGTCAACGGTCGATAATTTGTATTGATTGAAGACAATAAAAATAATTTATTGATAACAAATTTAAATAAAGTCAACGGTCGATAATTTGTATTGATCGAAGACAATAAAAATAATTTATTGATAACAAATTTAAATAAAGTCAACGGTCGATAATTTGTATTGATCGAAGACAATAAAAATAATTTATTGATAACAAATTTAAATAAAGTCAACGGTCGATAATTTGTATTGATTGAAGACAATAAAAATAATTTATTGATAACAAATTTAAATAAAGTCAACGGTCGATAATTTGTATTGATCGAAGACAATAAAAATAATTTATTGATAACAAATTTAAATAAAGTCGACGGTCGATAAGTTGTATTGATCGAAGACAATAGACGAGAACATTTCGGAGTACGAAGTAGGGACATTAATTAGAGCCAGATCCAGAGATAAATATAAAGGAAGGCAGAGGCGATACTTTTATGTTCACAGACAAGGAAAAGGAAGGCGCCATACAAATTGAGACTCCGATAGACCCGACCTCGATTAATAGGAGTAAGTAGGAACCTCGACATCGGAAAGCGGTGTGGACTCCAAGCCAAGAAGGACGACAACAACGAGGTCGCGAGATATAAATATTGTAAAATATAATTTTCAATCAAATAATTAGAGATCGTATTTATTATATGGTAAAAATATTTTTGTGAAGAAGAATAAATATATTAAATAAAATAAAGGTTGTGTTATTCTGGTATAGAGGTAAGAAAGAAAGTCAGTTCAACAACACAAAAAGCCAATAAAAAGAGTCGGAAGCATAAAACGCCCTGGGATAGGTAAGAGCAAATTCTCAACCCAGCGTGGGATTAGACGAAGGAAAACATACAAATAAAATTGTCAAACTAACGACAGACAAGGCAAAGAAAACATAGCAATATATATATATGTTATTCGTGTAATGGTGTTGACTTTACATCGAATGTTTTGAAGCCGACCTATATAACCTATATAATATCGTGCGTTTGTTCTTTCGTTTCATGATGGGAACGTACGATGAGTAAATATGTATACATGTCTGTAGATAAATAATAAAGATGTTATTCGTCAACTTCAGTTGTTTTTAACCCACCATATTGACAATATCCATCTTTTGTTAACGTAATGGAAGATCTCACAATTATTACACAACCCATATCCTTGCAAATTCAAAACGTTGCGGGAGGTATGGATGATTCATCTTTCAAAAGACATAGTGCATTGTTTGGCGGGAATGCTAAGCGTTGTTTGTTAGTGGGTGCATCGGGGTCAGGAAAAACCAATGTCATGTTATCACTATTAACTGCGCCTGCTGGTTTGCGTTATCTTAACATATATCTGTGTTGTAGTTCACTTTTTCAAAACAAATACGAATATCTCCGCCGATTATTGCAACCATTGGCAGATTGCGGATATGTTGAATGTTCAAATGTGGATGAATTTATTGTACCATCACAAGTCAAAGAATATTCGATAATCATTTTCGATGATAAAAATCCTACGGGACAAAATGTTATAAAGGAATATTTCTCATACGGTCGACATAAAAATGTTGATTGCTTCTATCTTTGTCAAAGCTACAGTGCCATTCCAAAACAACTGATTCGCGATAATTGTAACTTATTGGTTTTATTTCGACAAGATTTTACAAATTTGAAGCATATCCATAACGATCACCTGGTGGGTGACATAACGTGGGATGAACTCACGCACATTTGTAGAGCATGTTGGGGTACACCACATGGTGTATTGGTTATTGATCTTGATTGCTCTAAATATAACGGGCGTTATCGGAAAGGCTTTGATGAGTACATTGTCGTTTAAAGTCGATCGTATGAATTATCCGGATCAGTGCATATCGATCCACCGGCGTGGTAACAATAATTATGAATACAACCCTGACTCAACAACTAATCAGTGCGCGCGAGGAAGTGCAACGGAAAATTCGCGCTTTAAAAGGGGATATTGAAGAAGCAAGACTCCGTGCTGAAGCGCAGTACGCGCCGTTTCAGGAACCACTTAAGGATATCTCAAAACAATTAGATGCCATCAATTTTTATCCGCAAACAGAACAAAAAGATTACAGTTCGGACATTTCTCACGTAGATAGTGAACACGATACGTTTGAGCTTATGAAAGGTGTAAGTCCATTTAACATTCAAAAAGTGAAGCGTCGACGAACTTCTACACCTAAGAAATCGACGCAACAAGTTCCGTCATTTCTGCACGATGAGGAGATTTTCACAGGACAAGCAGGATTGTCTCCTAAGAAACGACAGGTACCTGAAACCTCTCTTCCCGAAGCGGCAGTATTCGAAGGTCAAGATTGGGCTAATGCGGGACCTAGTACAACTTCATCAAACACTACTGATGTAAGTCAGGACTTGCGGAATCTTAAAGAGGGATTGGCGCGGAAGATGGATGTCACGGCAATTCAGGAGGCTTTGGGGCAATTTGATCCACTAGCTCGTGACTACATTGCAGGATTAACGTTGGATCTAGACGATGCGTATGATCAAACGTACGGTATCCGTGCGGTCACGGATGGTTTTTACATCGGAAAGAGTTCATTTTGATGGTAAGAAAATTATAATTGGTGGATTGACCTACGATGGAACCGTCGGATTGTTTGAACTCTTATTCAAACAATCCCCGAGTAAATTTACCCTAAAAGACATGCGTACGTATCGAGACATTTTACGGCGTTCGAATGCAGCAACTGAGGGTTACGAGTCAGATGGTGCGCCGGTTGTGGACTTCGAAAATGAGAAATTCGTTAATATTGTGAAACCGGTCATAGAAGGTAAAAAACCATTCGTTTATTGGGCGAGATATTGGCGTCACCCTAAAAGGGGGGGTACGTTACACAAACAACTGTTACCTGCTGTTTTTAAAGAATATGAATATTGGGATAATGTTAATGAACTCGTGGATAGGTTGCGTTTATTAATCGCATCTCAGACCGCGGGTCATACAGGGCATCACAATGAAATAATTTCAATTATTGACGAATTAAAAGAAGCAGGGGTTATTCGATAGGTCTACATATAACAGTCAATATGTTCTAATAGCTTCAGAACTCTGTACGCGATAGAGGGTGTGACATGTCACTTAACCGATTCGGTAAGCATGCTCATGCAACAATTAATAAATTCGGACAATCCATCCACGGACACACTATAACAAAACATTTTGATCAACCGGAAGTAATTAAACGTTATCGCCCACCCATAATTTTCACATTATGTGGGGATGGTGCTACCGATTCTGCAAATGAATACTTTCTGATCCAAAACACGAGTTACTCGCATGCATACAAGAACTACTTCTACGAAGGTCGAATTAAATTTTATTATCATTATCATTATCAACCAGACAGAATACCCGAGTCTCACGGGGATCACATTGAAACGAGGTGACGTCATTCGCTGTAAGAATAAGTTTCCGAAAAAAAGACAACCATTTTTCGTTGAACTGTTACTAGAATACGAGTGATGAAAAACGTTAAACGGGATGTAGTCAATGAACTGCATGCTCCTGTCAGGAGATATTTCAGGAGGCGAAGAGTGATAATTAAAGGCTTAAATGATTTGCTCCAAGCAGATCTTGTAGAAATGATTCCATACGCTAACGAGAATGAAAACCACAAATACATTCTTACGGTAATTAACGCTTTCTCCAAATACGCCTGGGCTTTCCCGCTGAAAAATAAAACTGGTAAAGAAGTGACTAAGGCGATCAAAGAAATTCTGTTGGAAAAGAAAAACAATATACCGAAAAATTTGCAAACGGATCACGGAAAGGAATTTTATAATACCGAATTTAAAAAAGTGATGTTACAATACGGAATAAATCACTATAGTACTTATTCCACATTAAAAAGTTCTATTGTCGAACGGTTTAACAGAACTCTTAAGGAGAAAATGTGGAAAGAATTCAGTATGCAAGGAACTTATCACTGGTTAAAGTTACTACCAAAATTGCTACGCAATTACAATAATTCTGTGCATAGAACAATACGTATGAAACCAATTGCCGTCAACAGACGAAACGCTTCCGCCATTTTGAAAACAATGTTCAATACTATTAAAGTTGTCGATCCCACCTCCCCCAAAATCAAAATAGGGCAACACGTTCGAATAAGTAAACATCGCCATTCTTTTACGAAGAACTACACACCTAATTGGTCAAATGAAATATTTACCATTGCGATCATTCAAAATACATACCCTAGAACTTACGTCATTTAGGATAGTAAAGGAGAATTGATTCTTGGAGGATTCTACGAACATGAATTACACTCTGTAAAACACCCAGACGTGTATTTAGTTGAACAAGTACTTCGTCGAAAAGGAAACCGAGCACTCGTCAAATGGTTGGGGATGGATAGAACTCATAATCAATGGATTGATAAAGATAACGTATTGTGATAGTGATTCAATGTCAATAAAAAACTTTTTCCTTTAAAACAATTTTTATTACCCATTGTTCTCATCGCAGGTTTATATATTACAATTATGATGTTCTCCTAAATTGGCGAATTGTAAATTAGCGATACATTGTGTAGTAGTAGTGATACAGTGTTCTGCTTAAACGTAAACCATGATATTTACAACAATGAGACAAGTCTTGTTTCAAATTAATTTTTCTAATCTTGATAGAATGAATTTCATCGTAAGTACAAAAAGAAAACAGTTACATCCAATACAATCGCTATGAATTTCTTATAACATAACAAACACTCCTTACACATCTTCAGCAGCTGCTTGGAGCAGTTGTAGCAGATTATCCAACCGTTCTTCTTGAAGTATGTCAGCGATCGATGTATGACCCCACGCCAAAGTATGACAACCGTCCTTCAAGATGAATCGTTTGTCATCCTTTGCTGATAGGGCCACCTTGTTCTTCAATTCCGTATATACAGTGTGGTATGATGATCGAAATACGTACATTTTTTTGTACACCACCCCACCATCTTGAACGACTCGTTTGTAATCAACTACGCTCAAATCTTTCTCAATAACATATCGTTTCACGCCTTTGGCTTTCTTGGTCGCCCCCTTTAGTGATGTTACGCAGTATACCTTGGCACCAGTTCCGTAAAATTGTGTTAATACCGTGTTAGGATATTCATCCTTCATTTTCCCGACAACGGATATTCCTCGAGGGATATTGTGTACATTCGGCACGGGATAATTTGACGTATCGAACATGTTGATATTTGCTTTTATGTCATCATATACATTTTCGGTATTTATTTCCAAAATTAAAGAATCTGTATCTGTATATAAGAGCGACATGTTTGAGCCATACTTCTTTTTTAGGTAATTATAAAAGAAATCGTAAATTACGATTTTTGATAGTTCCAACACGCAAAATCCCACATATAGCGGCTTTGTATATTTCACGTCCACAACTCTCATTTCTATGGCTGCCAGATTCTCACAAAAGATTTTTGATGACTTGAAGGTCGGTTTCGCTATTAACGCTTCTACGCCTGGCCTTCTAAAACGACTTTCCCAATGCGTTACCAATCTTATTTCTACTCTATTTTTGACATTCTCCATTGTTTTTCCAAAAACTATGTTGTTCATAGCTTTGTAGTGATTTTTTTCAAACTCGTTCTGAGCATTTCGACGTTTTGCCGAATTAAAATCTATATATTCTTTCATCCATTCTGAATGTCTAAATTTTAACGCTCTATGAATTTTCTTAACCTTCAAACCATTTTGTATGCATTGTTGCAAATTTGCATAATGAATAATATATTTTGATTTATCATTTAAATTTGCCATTAATTTTGAATGTTTTGAATTAGCGGCACATGTGCTTTCGGGACAGAACGGTAAATCGTTGTGCTCATCGTGCACATTCTTAGGATATTCGAGATCCACTTCAAACACATAACCGGTTTCTGTGTCATCTATATTGTCAACATCTATCATATTTATTTCCTCTTCCGACAGCCACATAAAGTTACCAGTTGGTAACTTACATCGCATCGCATAGCCGTATAGATTGGTAGCATCTAAATATAAAATGTATTTGGATGGTTTTGCTACATCGTAGTCCTCTAGAAATTTATTATTCGCTACAGCAGATCGCTTCGAGCACATGCTGAGCCCACCTCTAATTCCCTTCTTGAAAAAATGTAACATATTAATATCTGTCAATAGTTCTAATTTAACACGTGTCATTCGCAATAGTGCGTCCCAGCCAAAACCGGGCGCTGTGAAATAGTGGCACGGATCTAATTTATAGAATTCTATACATATCCGTCTGAAATTCTCAAAAATATCTGCTAGCAACAGAACATCTGACTTTAGGTACACATCTGCGTATTCTCCCAACGTCTGACAACCAAAAACCTCCCACACCCTTGTGGCGCGAGCGTAATCATCATCGGATACATTTTTTGCGGTTAAGGCATCGAAAAAGTGCTCATGTTCCGGCAGCATGGGATAATTTAGCTAGCTTAGAATCTAAAAACGAATAAGGAAATACTCCCTTTTGACGCATAAGCATGAATTTTATAATTATATCATTAAATTGTGTCTTAATTTCGACACATTGATCATCTTCCAAAAAAGATCCTAACTTTTCTAGGGAACATGCCATAAATTTGAACGAATCAACAAATCTTAGTTTCATAAAAACTTTCCGTTGTTTCCCTTTTGCATCTGTGGTTTCCCCTACGTGCACTTTTTTGGAAAATGTTATATATTTCTCCTTATTTTGCGCTATAACATCAACCTCTTCCTCTTTCAACGCAATATTTTTTACGAACATGTGGGTGTCATAATTCGAGAGATTGTGGAAGAATATTGGTATAAATTTCGGTATTTGGTAATTTATATTGCAGATTGAATGAGCAGCACCACGATATGCTCCGGTTAGGTGATCATGGTCGCATACTTTCTGATTTTTCTCCATGATTCTTTTGTCACAAATGTGGCAATGCAACATAGCATCGTGTAGAAACTGTTCGAAAAAATCTAACGGAATCATTTCTTTTGTCTTACATAAATGTTTTTTATAGATTTCTATCACATCGTTTTCAAGTTTTGTTATAAACTCATTGGCCGCGTTTCGTCCACGATAAATTTTAAATTTTGACAATGAATCATCGTATGCACATTTTATATAATATGCAAATGCGTATGGCTCATGTTCAAAACATTTTTCAGTATATGATGCATTTTCGTTATATACTTTTTCTTCTTGGTTTACTGGCTTTAAGAGGGCCTCAAAATCTGCATAAATTACGAACGGTAATTTCATTTGTTTCTCAAAATTCTCAAATTGTAAAATGTTACCCTTTTCTGCGATGCCATATTTATTAATTTTGATGTCCGTCGTCGGCACACTAGCCCTGACTTTGATGCAATCATCGCTTTGGTGACGTATCAACTTATCTTCTGATGTAAAGTACACCAAACATCCGTCGCAAATGAATCGTTCATGGCCATTATGCGATGTTTGGGAATTGACAAGCCGTGATAAATTTTTGATCCAGCAGTAATGAGTGTTCCCGAAATTATCTGTTATCAATAACAAATTTACATGTCGTAGCCCTTTTCGTTGACAAATGCGAATTGTTATTACATCGTGTATGGTTTTTTCACCATTAAACCACGAGTTTAATCCATATACGTTTACCGATATGTTATTGCGTTCCTCAAATTTGGATATGTTTTTTGTACTTACGGGGAATTCCATGTTGTCGAAATTGAGCCAAGTCGTTGAAAAATGGGGGTACGAAGATGTCCGTTGTGGTACACCGATGGGTTGGTACATAGCGGATGTCACGGCCCAAGCGAAACAGTGATTATCCTGATTTTGTACATTAATTACAGCTCTCCTTGCTTTTATGCATCCTGGTAAATCAATGTAACTGGATGCCCTCGTTGGATTATATTTGTTACAGTTCACCTCCATATACAAAGTTTCCACTAGAGCCCATCCTATAACATTTTGAAAACCACTTTTATGTTGATTTATTATTGCTATTCATTGCTTACCTGAATCCCTTTCTTGAAATTCCGACATTTTCGTTTTTATTTCTTCGATGAATTCATCATAAATTTGATATAGGTCTGTTGCCATGGTTAATATTTTATTTCTTGTGTTAAATGATTTTATTTCGGAGTCGTCTTTCGTGTTTAAAAAATATATGCCGAAACATTCTAAATTTACTTTTATGCTTCCATGCATATGTAGCACTGACTGTAACAGAGAAAGCACTTTTTCTCTTATTGCATTAGCGTATTCTACAATGTCCACTTCATGAGCAGTTTAACTGACTCGAAAACTTGTGATCCTATCACCAAATGCGCTGGCTATTCTTTCAACTCCATCATCAACAATTACAAAGGCGTTACGCTTATGGTTATTGCTGCGCAGGTGAGCCGAATAACACTTCTTGTTCACATACTCGTTACATATGGTACACATTGTGGCATTTGACGTATGTGCCTCATCAATTTTCTGTCGTTTACCGATGCAGCTCGTTTTCTGATGTCTTCGGAGATTACCCGAACGTGTGAAGTCTTGTCCACAATGATCGCAAGTCACCATTTTCAGTTTTAGCAGAACACTGTTCACTACTACGCTACTACAAAAATGCTTACTCTGTGACGATACTTGTCTCACAGGTCATTTATAGCGGATCCCTCCTCGGACATGATAGAGTGGGGTCAACCTTGACTATATTAATTACAATTCCGCTTGATCAAGGACATTCACGACCTCGACCTTGTCCTTGACCTTCAATCCGAACTTACATTCGGTCTTGGCGTTGACCTTACCCTTCAGGTTCAATCTGACCATGGCTTTGGTCTTCACCTTGACCTCAACCTGGCCTTGGACAATCTAGGTCAAGGTTGAGATCACGCAGCGTGACCTTGACCTTGACCTCTGGTTTCGACCTTGACCTTGAGATTTCTTAAAATTTGCCCATTCCTAAACCTCCTCCTCGGACAATCTAGGTCAAGGTTGAGGTCACGCAGCGTGACCTTGACCTTGACCTAGATTGTCCGAGGAGGAGGTTTATGAATTGGCAAATCCCTACTACTGATGTGTATTAATGACAACTGCTTTGAGTACATTACAATTGCGGGAGTGATTGCCAGTGGAGTTGTGCAGACCGAATGCAGTGGTGTTGCTGTTGTTGCTGTTGCCGTTGTTACGGCTGTTGTTGTTGTGGTTGTTGTTGCGAGATGCAACTGGGTTCCCGGTGAAAAGGTTATCTATTAGCTAGCTATCTACCTGTGGAATGCGGAGGTGATGCATTCCTGTCAGCGTTGCGCGGCGGGATCGCACTGGCGCACATTGACACAATTCGAGGAATTGTTGGTACGCGGGCTGTCTGCTGACGGCCTGTGTGCGCAGGCATGCAAATGCAACCAATCTAGCGGTACTTAAGGACGCAGGTAACGGCGTAATCGCTTGACCTGGACGCAAGTCCAGTGGTCCATTGTATCTGTTCTGGTCTGATAATGGGCGCGGGCACGCAAGTGCATCGTACGTGACTCGACTATCTGGTTGACTATGTCTATTAACTATTCTCTTTGACGCTACGAACTAACGTTAGGTGTATACGAAGATCTCCGCTGGAGGAGCAATGGCGAGACGGATAAAGAAGGTGCAGGCACGATCCGAAGAGTTCTGAAGCAAGGGTGCTGGAGCACCCGGTATGTTAATGCTAATTATGGTCGGTATTGATAATCACTAATTACTGTTTGTCTTTCATGTTGCTTGCCGTATTATTTGGTTACCCGAATGCACGCCCATGTGAGAGCATCATCTGTCGGTCCGCGGACATCATCCGAGGAGAGGAGTTTGGTAACGTAAACATATACTTGACTTGCATTGGGCTGTGTGAGAGGGAAAGCAATTATATTAATAGGCGCCACTTATTAAGGGTGCAGTAGTTTTGGTCGCCGGGCGTTTTCTGGTATTCGAGATATATTGTGCATCTTGCCCTCCGTACAATTAACATGTAGTTTTATGCATCGCTCCCAATCATCGATGTATTTACTTAATATGCTCCGTTCGGAATTTTCGAACCGACCTTCCTAACAATCATGAAATAGATCAGGAAATCTAATAGGTTTAGATAAAAAATATTTTTACACGACCTTTACCGAAACTAATGAATATCATCCTAGTAATCTACTTCAGAAAACTGTCAATACCACATGGCGTGCGATATTACCATCTGGCATATTTTGTACAAATGACACAGAAAAAAGATTCATTCTACTAAATATTCACCGGGCATTTACACAGTTTCGTAACTATTTGCCATTAGGGCTTGTTGGTTGAAGTTCCGTCGAATATTAGTCAGCTGTTGTGTCAAATGTCCTTAATATATTAAAATGAAGTTTCTGTTTTACCGACCAACGGAGCATTCTAACGTCACTTTCTCAGGTTTTTTTAAAAATACATTTGAGGTCGTGTAAAAAATAGTGTTCATAACTCGCTCGAAAGTGTTATATCGTCTGCTCGTGAGGTTTCTACATTCTCACTCGCACGATATAACTTACTTTCGACACGTTATGAAAATAACTATTTCATAGCAATAGACACATGATATTAACTCCAACTGTAATAAGTGCAGCCATAACACAAATGAAAAATGAAATATTAAACAAATTCACTAACTATAATGCTAAAAATACAAAATATAGATTTGATAGAGTTAATTTTATTGATGTACATTCTGATAAAAGTAATCCTCTTGGCGAAGGTACTTATAAGCAATTACCAAATTATATTATGGCTAAGAAATGTTATATTAATGTTAAAAATATAAAGACAAATAAATTTAAATGCGAAAAGCAAGAAAATCTTCGATGTTTCGAATATGCATTAGAAAGTATGTTAAATCCTGTCAAAAAGAATGCTGAACATCCATCTAAATATGATACTACTAAATATGAGGTGTTAAATATGAATTATCCTATAGAATTAAGAGATTCTCGTATGGAAGATGCATTAGTTGATCAAGCTGTTGCAGAAGAAATATTAACAGATGATAATATGGTATTTGAAATTGCTACTAGATATGAAGATTTTTTAAATGTATCTATAAACATTTATTCAGTATGTGATACAAAAATTGAGTTGGAGAGAGTTAGTAATAAATACAAGAAAGTTGATAAACATGTAAATATTCTATTCTATGAAGAACATTTTGTTGGCATCAAAAATCTCAGTGCCTTATTAACTGGTCAAATACATAAAAGAGATCACCATATGCATATATGTTTGAAATGTCATAGGATGTTCAATACAAAAGAAAAATTGTATGAACATTTAGAAACATGCATATTCTGTAAAACATCAATAGAAATGCCCAAGAAAAAAAATATTAGAGGATATAAATCGGGTGGTGGAGAACAATTTCATCCTTATACTATTTCATTGGGTTTCGAATGCACATTGCAAAAGTCAGACCAATATATTCATGAACATATTCCAAATAGTTTCTGTTTTCGAACAAGCAATGAAATAAAATTAATTAGAAGTAAAAATGTTGAAACTTAAATGAAAATGTTTAATGAGACTCTTATCGATTATGGAAAAAAATATTCTAAGTTGAGACTATTAAATAAAACAATGATATGGACAGAAGAAATAGCAAGGAAATTCGAAGAGATTAAACAATGTCATATATGTGGAAATGAGTTTAAAGATTCAAAAGATAAAATGAGAGACCACCATCATATTACTGGAGAATTTAGAGGAGCTGCTTGTAATTCATGTAATCTTAAATTAACTCTACCAAAATTCATTCCAGTTGAAATACATAATTTAAGATATGATTCTATGATATTTTTAAAATGGATACTTAGGTTAAGTGAAAAGTACTCAGACATAAATATAGTCCCAAACTCAAAAGAAAATTACATTACATTTTCCAAAAAAGTTATTGTGGATCAATATATACAACAATGTGACTTTTCTAAATGTCTTAAATGTAAAAAGCAATATAAAGATCAAATAATAGAGGAATGCCCAGATTGTAATAAAGAGATGCGAATAAACAAAAAAGGTGATGAACAAAATATTGCAATTGAATTTAGATTTATAGATACATTTAGATTCATAAATAGCTGACATTAATAGCTCTTATTGTGCAAAATGCAAAAGTAAGCAAGATATAATTAATATAGAGTTTCAACCGATTTATATATTAAAAGTAATTGCAAACTGCAAAAGATGTGATAATAAAATTTCAAAACCAATCAATTATTCAAAATTTAAAAATATATTGAAACTATTCAGAAAATAAGATTTACATTATGTATTACAAAAAGAAATTTATCCATATGAATGGGTTGATTTTTATGACAAAGTTTATGAAGAATTACCACTAGATAGAAAAGATTGGTATTCAACATTGAACGATAAGAATATAAGTGATTCTCAATTTAAAATTGATAAAAAAGTGTATAAACATTTCAATTGTAAAAACTTTGGAGATTATCATGATTTATATTTGAAATTAGATACAATTCTATTAAAAGATGTATTCGATAATTTTAGAGAAAAATGTTATCAGAACTATAAATTAGATCCTGTTTATTACATATCAGCTCCACAATTAGCAGATGCAGCGTCTCTAAAAACAACAAATCAGCAATTAAAATTGTTACAAAATCAAGAACTATATAAGATGTATGAAAAAGGAATTAGAGGAGGAATATCAATGATTCCACATAGACATGCAATAGCTAATAATTGTTACTTTTATGATGAAAAGACTGGCAAAACTGTCAAATTAACAAAAGAAAAAGCGGAACAAAAAGGGATATATAATAGTAAAAAACATATTAGCTATATAATGTATCTAGATGCTAATAATTTATATGGACATGCTTGAGTCAACCTCTTCCTATAGGAGACTTTAAAGAAGAAAATTGTGAATATTTTACCAAAGAGAAAATTTTAAATTTACAAGATGATGGAGATAGGGGATATACATTTATAGCTGATTTAGAAATTCCAAAAGAACTACATGATAAATTCAAAGATTATCCATTGTTACCTGAACATTATGTACCAGATTACGAAGAATTATCGGAATATCAGAAAGATTTAATATCCAAAAATATTGGAGTTAAACCTAAAGATTCAAAATTAATAAATACTCTAAAGCCAAAATATGATTACGTAATAGATTACAGAATGTTAAAAGAATGTATCAATCAACGAATAATGTTAAAACAATTTAAAAAAGTTATTTCCTTCGAACAAAAGGCATGGTTAAAACCATATATAGAAAAAATACTAAATTACGTCAAGCAGCTAATAATGATTTTGAAAAAGATTTCTATAAATTAATGAATAATGCTGTATATGGTAAACAAATGGAAAATGTAAGGAAACGATGTGATGTTAAACTACTAGATTCACTTGATAAATTTGATAAACATAAGGGATATGAAAATAGAGAAATAATCGAAGATAAAGATGGAGTGCTTTTATACAGGAAGAAAATAAAAGTGAAACTAAATAAACCAATTTATGGTGTATTTGTCGTATTAGAATTATCGAAACTATTAATGTACAAATTTTATTATAATTTCGTAAAGCCAAAATACGGAGATAAAATGAAATTACTAGGAACAGATACCGATTCGCTTATTGTATATATTGAAACTGACGATGTTTATGAAGACATAAAAAATAATATAATGTATTTTGATACATGTGGTTATACAATAGACGAAATGCTTCAAGAAAATAATAAAGTTCCTGGTTTATTCAAAGATGAATATCTAGGAATTCCTATACGTGAATTTGTTGGTCTAAGATCAAAAATGTATGCATTTAGAAATGACATTAAAGAGAAGAAAGTTTGTAAAGGAATTAAGAGATGTAATATTGAGAAAATGAAATTTCAAATGTACAAAGATTGTTTAGTAAACAGCACTAGTACAAGAGAAACAGTATATAACATCACATCTAAAAACCTACAATTGTATACAGTTAAAACACAAAAAATTGCGTTATCACCTTATGATGATAAAAGATATCTAATTGATAACATAAATATTCGTCCATATGGCTATTAGTTCATTTATTTCCAGTGGGGGATAGCCATCCCCTCCTGAAATTTATACAATATCTTTTTTATCTAACCATTGATTATAAGTATCATCAAATCCCAACCATGTAACATAGAATTTATTTCCTTTTTTCTCAATGCTTTCTCTATTAAATAATGATCTGGAAATTTTGTTTTCATCAATTCCTGTTCATAAAAAGTACCTTTAATTTCTTCACCTTTCACATCTTTTAAGTGATAATATGGGGGGTCATTTCTAAATGCTTTTGCTATTACGAACAACTCTGTAGAATAATTAGCAGTATAACCTTTTGCAAATAATCCCTTTAGTTTACTTATTCGTACAAAATCACCAACTTTGAATTTAAGTTTTGCATCTGAACTGACTGGCCTAAATACTTTGTCAAATATTAATTTTTCATTATGTTTATTTATTTCTACAGGTTTCATACCTATAGTACTGTTTTTTGTATTATTGTATTCATTTAGCAGTTTGGGGAGTATATCGACCCATTTATAATTTCCTTGTTCGGTAAATTTCTTCCACATTGCTTCTTTTAACGTTCTATTAAATCTCTTAACAACACTGGCTTTTACTTCAGTATACGTCGGATAATGATTAATATTGTTCCTTTTGAAGAATTCTTGTACTTCTTTACTATATAGTCCTTTTTCTCTATCTGATTGAATATTTTTTGGAAAACACATATATTCTAAAAAAATTATTTAGTATCGCTTCTATGCCAATTTTTAACGCTAATGATGATTTACTTCTTAGAGGTTCAGCCCAACTATATTTTGAAAACACATCGATAACTGTCAAAATGTACTTGAATCCTTTATTAATTCTGGAAATTCCTTTAAGATTATCAGAGTCCATTTCTACTAAATCAACTTGCAAAAGATCACAAATTCCATATGTAATCATTTTCCTACGAGGATAATTTACTCTAGCAGTTTTATGTAATTCATTAATAATTTCTCGTCTATTGTTCTGCATGCCAAATTTATTGTAGAAAAAAAACTCTAAATCATAAACTTAACTAGCATATAAAAGAAGAGAGGCTCATACAGGTAATAGTGCTTAGGACGTTCATTTTTATAATCTTTAAATACCTTATCTTTAGGTAATTCAAATGTTTCATTCTGACGAATGCTGAAGGGTTTTGAAATATCTATTTTGAGGCCTTTAGTCATATTATGAATATTTAAATCTTCCAGTATAGCTGTTGAGTAGAATTTTATGACTTCCAAATTAATCGGAATTTTGAGATGTTCTGTACCATCAACAGAAAATCGACAATAAGCGTCCCATTTTGGCGCTTCTCTAATTTTTCCCGAAAATTGTAAAATAGAATAATTATTATTTTGTAACATACTATCGAGTTGTCCTTTATTTACAGCATGATAACCACTAACACCATTTGCAACTTGAGACAATATTCTATTGTTAAAATCGACGATATTATCAGTAGACTCTAAATTAACATTCTTTTGATAATTTTTTTCCAGTTCTCGTTTTATCATATTTAAAATATATTCTGAATCTTTCGCTAATTTATCCATATCAGCAATTTGTTTAATTATATCGTTATTGGTATTTTTTAATGTTTCTATTTTAGCGGTTATATATTGTAAATTAACGGCATCATTAGATTCTTCAGGAGATTTTAAATTAACTAATTTATGTCCACCGATATCATAGTCACCATTATTTGTAAGATTAAATCCTATACCTGGTGGTCCTCTTGATAATTTGTCTCGTTTGTTTCTATCTTTTCTGAGAATATACGCGCTCATTTATAAGGATAAAATTTCTTCTGAAAATAATATTTCTTCTAAGATTGGTAGTAGTCTTTTATAGGAGTAAAATTTCTTCTGTATTTTGTTTTGGAATTTTTAAAATCAATAGTTAAATAATCATCGATATCATTATTGTAGTATTCTCTGATTTTCTTGTCCAATCCTCTTTCTCTAAATATCGAACTTATATCATTACCATCACAGGATGGAAATATTGAAAGATTACATTGTAAACGAATTGGTTTTGGCACTTTATACAAATCTTGTGTTATATAAATCATCGATGCATTCATTTTTCGTCCGCGTATAGCTAAATCTATCAGTTTATTTTGATCCTTTTCGGTTACGAAATCGTCGATAATAATAAAATTTTGCATATCTCTGTCTAGTGCATCTACCTCAATTATAGCTTCTGGATCTGACGAAAATACTGATTCAATCTTATTTTTAATTTTCTCATCATTAAAAACATCATGTAATAATTGATAATAAGGTTCTTCTAAATCTTTAGCATATAAGTAAATTTTCTCAAATAATATATACCTTAGAAGATTGATGACGAAATTGGTTTTACCAGAATCGCTTGGTCCTACTACTATCAATCTAAATGGCCACTTTGGAGCTAACTCATTAATATTATAATACATTTTTTCTTCTGGTTTGATATAATAAAAATCCATTTATTTAACAACAAAATTGCACGATGTGAAAAAGTGTAAAAGTAGAGATGGCATAAAAATAAAATAGCATAAAAGTAAAAATAGCGTAAAAGTAAAAATAGCGTAAAAGTAAAATAGCGTAAAAATTGAGGAAATTTCACGCGTATAAATGAAACCATTACCATTGAATTACAAGATTGAAATGGTTGATACTATTTTAAAAAAATATGAAATATTAAAAGCCAGAATGCGCCTAAAGCACTTTAAAGAACATTTAACCGATGAATAAATAAAAAGATTACAAAAACCCATAACGGATACGCTTGCATCACTTACTGAAACTTCTGTTTTTAATCCTGAGATTGAGGATGTTCCCCTTAAGCAATCTGAATTGTTATCTTTACCAACATCGTCACCATCGATAACCTTGGACCCTGATAATGATTTAAATTTTGAAATTATCGAACAAAAATTTGAATTTATTAGGCCTTCACATTTACTGAAATTGACCGATCGGGAGGCAAAAATCGAAAAAATTATCAGCGAAGTAAAAACTAAAATGCAGTCGTTAAATGGATACATAACAAATGCAAAGAGAAAACATGAAAAAGAAAATGGATGATTTACAGAATAACTATGACCAATTGGGAAAATATAAAAAAGTCTTAAAGTATATTCAAAAAATCCCCTATTATGATGCCCAAACTGGCAACAGTATTTTTTCAAATCCTAATGAAATGGTAGAACGTCTTGAATTATTAATTGCGTCAAGAAAAGCAGGAAATGATTCAATTATTGTTTATAATGAATGCATAGAAATACTTGACAAATTATTGAAAATGAAATTAATAAAAAAGGTAGAGCATAAAAAAATAATGGATGTAATTTTAGCCTAATAAATGTCTTTAATACATACCAGTAGTAGGTATTTGCCAATTCATAAACCTCCTCCTGGAACAATCAAGGTCAAGGTCGAGGTCACGCCGCGTGACCTCGACCTTGACCTTGATTGTTCCAGGAGGAGGTTTATGAATTGGCAAATCAAGGTCGAGGTCGAGGTCAAAGTATATGAATAGACAACCGGAACAATTCGAAGGTCGAGGTCAGTTCTGTGGTCAAGGTCATTACCATATGATTTTTCCCGAAGTTAATTTGACGCTAAATACCAATATAGGCCGTGACCTTGACCGCGAATAGCCTTGGTTCAGTTGAAGGATAACTACTATAGTCAAAGTCAACCCCACTTGAGCTTGTCCGCAGAGGGATCTACTATAAAGGAACTGCGAGACAAATTTCGTCATAAAGTAAGCAGTTGTGAAGGGTAGTAGAAAAGTGAAAAATGTATTCTTCAAGAAAAAACTTCGTAATTTTGGATGTCCAAGGGTTCATGATGAACGAAGAGGAATTCGTCCACAAGGAATTGGCTTCGAACGATAGTGACAATTGCACGAGTCACTATGTATTTGAGCCAAGTCGGAGCGTCTCGTCTTTGTCAGTGAAATACAGGAACACGGCCTATTGGTTGATGCAGAATCACCACTGCATCGATTGGGATGATGGGTTCGTACCGGTATCGAAATTCGACCAGATAATCAAAAACATAACAAGCAATATCCAGAGGGTGTACGTGAAAGGTCTGAAGAAGGTACAATTTTTGCAGAAATTTGTCGTACAAAACATAATCGAGGTGGAGGTTGGAAAATTTGCGAGATAATCCCCGATGTGCGCATTTCATCGGTGTAGATTATGTATGTGTGCGCTTGCAAATGTACATAATTTGTCCACAATTGTGGAGAAGAATAATTGGGTCGCATGTAAAATAAGACCTGAATCCACAATTGTGGAGAAAAAAAATGGGTTGGATGTATAGTGAGACCGGAATAAATAAAAATGTTACGATAAGTTGTGTATTGATATCATCCCATTGACGTTGTACTACTGTAAGACGTAGAGCAAAATTAAAAAATCTACAGTGTTCCGCACTGAACTTCCCTATACTTTGATGCGTAACCGTGTCCTTAACGTTGATCGTGACCTACATTGTTCCAGGAGGAGGTTTATGAATTGACAAATCAAGGTCGAGGTCAAAGCAAGTGTAAGGTCGCGGTGAAAGACATTGTCGATGTTGAAACGTGACCTTCAGCGTTTTAGGAGGAGGTTGAGAAATTGGCATATGTAGAAAATGATCAGCCCCTCCACCTATGAAATATCGTTTATAAGCGTGCACGGTATAGCAGTGAAAAGTGTAGTTGCTTGACATAAAGTCGAAGTGGTAGTGGTCTTGGAGTATAATTGCTTTTCGTTGAAGTATTACAAGTAAGTAGTAGACTATAGTACAATGGAATTAGTGCAAATTGTGATTATGCATATGTAGTGGCAACAGCAAAGCAGCAAAGTTCCATCCAAACCAACAACCTTCATCTGAAGAGAAGTCCCACAATTGATGGATACAGTCGTTCGAAAAAGATGAGAAAAATCGTGAAAGCACAAAACACCGTACCCATGTCGCAAGTAATTGAAGAAGACTCCAGCTACGACGTTGATTTAAATAATTTTGTATCAGCACACGATTTCAACGAAGATGGTTCAGTAACGAGAAGAGAGGTAAGTGAAAATCTTCCCGAAAATGTCCAACGAGGGAACAGAGGACCTCTGTATTCAGAGACAATTTATTTCATAAATAAGAGTCGCACGAAGTGGGTTACGTTGGATTATGTTCGGAAATGTTTTTCGAACCCGTTGTGAGAATAATGGGGAAATGTCAGTGTATTACTTTCAAAGAGCTGGATTGGCAAAATATGATAAGCTATAAAACATCCATAACAAGCAGCTTTGGATCTCGTGCACCATCCCAATTAACGTTGTGTGGTATAAACATATCATGTGAGTGGATAGAAAATTCTCGAAAGATATTAAAAATGGAGAGAAACGCGGAATGCGTATATTTAGCATATGATTCGCTGCATGAATTGTGGAAACTAGGAGATGTTATAACTAGTCGATTGGAGATGTTAAAAAGTTTGGAGTACAGGAACTACTATGACGACGTGATTAGAGCTGTTTGCTCAATGTCTGGCGAAATGAAGCAGAATGTGATAGCTGCCATGAACGGAACGAATAGTGAGCAAACGTGCATCACGAAAGAGCTCTTAATATATGGAACTGATAAAATATTGTGGGATATTGATCTGTATAATTTAATTAATAAGTAAATGAAGAGGGTAACATTTAATGTAGAAAAAACGTAACGCACATAATGTACACATGGGCGTACGCGTACAGGCAGTCCAGATCGAATAAGTGGGAGGAGCAGTATTTGGACAATATGCGATTTAGGGATAGAATTAAGATGTTAGAATGTAAATTACAACCATACTTAACTATAAAAGTTAGGAAGAAATTATACGTGGAAAGATACGTACGTAAATGTGATAAATAGAACAATTGTAAATGCGCAGTGCATGACCACGTTAATTTTTTGTTAAAGTATAAATATGTAAATAAATGTTCATACTGAGGGAGAAGCGTTTCATTTCACGTCCATCGTTAAGGTAGTAAATGTATGAAAGTGTGATAGCGCAACGAAATATAATGTCGAGGAAACCGAAAAGTGGAAACAGTCGACGACGAATTGTCGAAAGAAATGGTTGCGGTTTGATTAACAAATTGACAGACAAGTTACCTGTGGAATTACACATACCAGGATATCAGTTTTGTGGTCCCGGTACAAAGCTAGCGAAAAGATTAGCGCGAGGTGATCGAGGACTGAATAAATTAGATGAAGCTTGTAAGAAACACGATATCGCATACGGCATGACGTCCGATTTGGTCAGTAGACACGCAGCCGATAGGGAATTGTATAAGGCGGCAAAGGAGCGATTTCTAACCAAAGACGCTGGTATAGGGGAAAGAGTAGCATCCGGCACCGTAGCCGCCGCTATGAAAACAAAAACCGCGCTCGGTATTGAGGTTGGTAAACGACGTGTGAAGTCAAAAACAAGAAGGATGTCTGCCAAAAAAGGGAGGAAGCGCGGGGGGCAGTTGTCTTTTCCAAAGGCAATGAAGATAGCGCGTCAAGCAATAACACGCAGTGGAACAAGAACTTTATTTCAACATGCTAAAATGGCTCACAAAGCGTTGAGAAAGGTGGGCAGAAAAATCCGCAAGCCGCGCGGAAGGGTCATAAAGATTCCCAAGACGGGTGGCTTACTACCATTGATTCCCTTATTCGCAGCATTGGGAGCCTTGGGACCCCTCGGCGGTGGCGCAGCTGCCATCGCGAAAGCGGTAACGGGTGCAAAAGCTGCAAGAGATCAACTGCAAGAAGCAGAACGACATAACCGCACAATGGAAGCAAAAGCTGTGGGGGCGGTTTTTATATTAAACCGTATAAACAAGGGTGTGGGTTATATTTAAGTAATCAGACAAAAAACTGATGAATTTACCGCATCATCCATTAACGAATCTCGAATTGACAAAGTATGCACGAATGCTGAAAATACCGTACTTTCGTCGGATATATATGCGGAACAAACTACCAAAGAAGATAAGGAAACGAGAAAGCGGAATAATAAATTTGGATGATGCGGACGGACGGGGTACCCATTGGGTTGCATATAAGAAGCAAGGTAAACATATATCATATTTCGATAGTTACGGTGATTTGAGACCTCCAGTTGAAATGGAACGATATTTGTTATCGAATGATAGGACGGACATCATAAATTACAATTATCGCAGATATCAAAAGGAGACGGACGTCAATTGTGGACAATTGTGTCTGCAGTTTTTAACTAATATAACGGGTGAAATTTAACGTACAGCCGCAGTACAACAGCAATGGATCGACAGGCTAGTACATCCTATACGTTCACATTAACGGGTAAATCATCCGATTTATCCTGTAATTTTAATACACCAATTCTTTTAAACGAATCACGTAATTACGAGTTGGCCCTCTTAAATTTCGACTCATTTAATTCCATCGCAAACGTCGACGAAAGTAATAATTTATTATATTACTTAGCTTACGGACTATTATTATCACCCATCGAGATACCGGTGGGAACGTACGACGTGGACGACATAGCAGCATACTTTACGAAAGAAGCGTCAAGAAGAGATAATGGTTCCGTCTTAAAAAATACGCGGGAATCATAACACACATAAGACCACCGTAAGCAGTTCCCGACAGCTCGACTTCACTCTACCTCGCAGCGTCGGTTCTTTGTTAGGGTTTACGCGACGGAAGATTCAAGCAAACACAGAAGTGGAATCGGATAATATCGTGAACATAAACAAAGTAAACCCATTGCAAATATATTGCAATTTGATCAAAGGCTCTTACAACAACGGGCAACCGGACCACGTCTTGTATCAGTTTTTCCCGAACGTTCCAGCAGGATTCAAAATTATCGAGAGTCCGCCACAACCTATTTATTTACCTGTAACAGGTAATACCATCAGTACGCCTCTTAGACCAAGACGGTAACTTGGTGAATTTCCGAGGAGAGGAAGTGACGATCAGACTACATTTGCGATCAACAGAGTAAAACGATGGGAATAGTGTACGACGATCGAAAGATACGAACGAATGATCGCTGGAAGATGGGGCTAGTGTATGATGACGGAAAGCAAAAGTATAAAGATAAACTGAAGCGGCGGGTAATCGACAGTGCGAAACGATCAATCGGACGGTTAACACGCGCGAATCGAAACTTCTTGAAAAATTTGGGTTATAAGGTGACGAAATAAATGGATATATTAAACGTAACAGACAAAATAAAGGTCGACAATTCGATAGTGAGCTATGAATTCCATTCACATCAACCATTCGGCTCCACAAGTTTCGACAACAACGATGAAATTAGAATATCCGTGCCGGAAATTGACAATTACACGTTACCCAACGAAAGTTGTTTGTACGTAGAAGGTAGTGTACGCAAGATCGGGACGGACGGTAGTGTGACGAAAGATGTCAGCCACAACTGCGCAGCTTATTAACAACCCGATCGCGTACATGCTCAGCGACATACGTTATCTAATAAACGGCGTGCAAGTAGATTCCGTACGAAACGTTGGAGTTACGTCATGCATGAAAGGTTATTTCACATTCAGTTCAAGCGACATCTTGAAATTGGAGAACGCAGGCTGGAGTGTGGAAAGTGACGTGAGCGATCCGAATAAACGAGGAATCATAAAAGGAACCGCAAGTTGTCTTGGCAGCAAGGGAAATTTTGGTGTGAGCGTTCCACTGAATACGTTGCTGGGTGTTGCGGAAGACTTTAAGAAGATTTTGATGAACGTACGGCAAGAGCTGGTATTGATTCGCAATAACGATGATAGCGACGTAATCGTCAACAGCGCGGAGGAAAAATTGAAGTTAGTCATCGATAAAATAGTTTGGAGGGTGCCACACGTAGCAGTAGGACTTCGAGAACAAGTAGCCTTGACTAAGTTATCGGGACGGAACGTTGACATGCACATCCCGTTCAGAAGTTGGGAAATCCACGAATATCCATCCATACCCAGAAGAATGAAACAGTCATGGTCAGTAAAAACCGCTCCGCAACACGAAACACCAAAATTTATAATTATCGGTTTCCAAACGGGGAAGAAGGGGAAAATGAAAGAAAACATGGCGAAATTTGATAACATCGGTCTAACAAATATGACAGTGTTTTTAAACGGAGAACGGTACCCGTATGATAATTTGAACATCGACTTTGAAAGCAATCATTTTGCGGTGTTGTACGACATGTACGCACGCTTCCAACACTCGTATTATTACAAGTCAAACGAACCGTTATTGTCACCCAGTCAATTTGCCGCAAACGCACCATTGATCGGAATAGATTGTAGCTATCAAGCAGAAGCCTTGCATAAAAGTGGGGTGGAAATAAGGATTGAATATAGTACAAAGGTACAAATACCGGACGGAACAACCGCCTATTGCTTGATATTGCATGACAAGGCTTTCCAGTATTCCCCACTCACGAAGATCGTCAAACACTTCACCTGAATATAAGGCGATACAGCGTTGGAATGTTACCAGTATCCGTACACGCAGCCGTCGAACGAATGTCACAATGGATCGTGCGAAAATACCATATGTAATTTTGGATGTCCAAGGCTTTATGGTTAACGATGAAGAATTCATGCCGAAAGAATTGGCGTCGTACGACAGCAACAACCGCATCAGTCACTACGTGTTCCAACCAAGTTACAGTTTTGCATTGCTGCCAATGAAGCTTCGCAACACAGCGAATTGGGTCATGAACCATCACCACTGCATCGATTGGGATGATGGATCCGTACCGACGTCCCACTTCGACAACATCGTTCGATATCTAACGCGTAATGTCCAGAAGGTATACGTGAAAGGGCGCGAGAAGGTAAAATATATACAAAATATTGTTCCAACACGCATCATCGAAGTAGACGAACAGGTCGGAAAGCTATCGACAGGATCCCCCATGTGTACATTTCACAGGGGTAGAGCAAGTATGTGCGCCCTCTCGAATGTGCACTATCTCAATACCATTGTGCGGAGAAGACTCACACCAGTGGAAGAAGAATTAGAGAGGGGAGATTTGGAGTAATAAAGAAGGAATCATCAATTCACTTGATCAGTTCCCGGTGGCGATGGAGCGAATTGTTCGTTTCTTAGACGTGTTCGGTTTTTCATCATTCATGTCACAAAAAAGTTATCAGATATGTCGAAGATATGAGGTAGACGGATCATTCGGAAATATTTCATCTACGGATTTAAAGTATATCCCGCTGACGTATTACATCGAACGGGTGAAGCCTCGAGATTTGAAAAGCGTTTGGATGCGGTTGCCACGGTCATATCGAAAGAACGTCGAATTGCAGATGAACCTTCCGTGTTTCGAGCATTATAACGATGAAGTATGGGAAACGCACAACGACGGACCTGCACCTTCCAAAAATAAATGTATTGTATGTAAATATAAGGAGCGTTAATAAACTATTTTGTTAAATTTTTAATTTTGTTTTGTTTTTTGAGTTCCTTGAATTCGTAGAAGTCAATTTTTTTTTAAATTTTAAATTGAATGACCTTGAATTTGACCTTCGCGAAGGTGATTGCAGCAATGTGCTATGCTGACCTTGACCCTGGCCAGTCATTCAGCCCGACTCATGGTCGTGACCATGACCGTGGTCGATCAAGGTCAAGGACAGTATGTAGGTATTTAAGCGAGTTTTCTCCCACTTATGCGTCAGTTCTATTGCAACCTCGCCACCAAACGGACCATACACAAAGTTGACTAGGCTGTCGTTAGTTTTCGTGATTGTGTGTAGTGAATCACAAAGGTAAGTTTTCTAACAGTGTTTAATTGTCTCACATGTCTCATCGGGAGTTGATCTTCAACGAGCTATAACGCAATTTTGTGTTACAGATTAAGTTTTAAAGTTCTGAAACCAATATATTATTTACTGAGTAAGTAATTTAATTCTCATTTGGATGTTATATATGTTAAGTTACGTGTTTTAGGGTAGAACTGTTTAAAGCACTACTAGACGCCCCTTCGCAGATCCCACTTTGGTTTCAACGATCTCTATTATTAAGCAGTAAGTTAGAACTTTTATATAATTACTAATTGTGATACTGTGATTAAGTGATTTAGGAAAATGAGTGGGACTGAGTGTGTCATTCTCTTAAAATGTAATGCTAACAGTCGTTGTTCGATTTACAGAGCTCTTCACATCGTATATTGTCATTCTTCGATATCCGGGTCGCAGCTACGAACAGTAAGTTTGACTTTGAGTAATCTTTCTAACTAATTATATTATGAATCTTAGCGATAAAGATGTCTCAGAAATCATCCTCAAGCTGGTCAGTGTTGAACCCCGCCGGGGGCGGCTTCGGTGAAATCTGGGAGATTCAACACATAACAACTGGACCAGCGTGGAACCCTGAGGAGGATGATTTCATGGAAGCCTTAGAGAACTTCGTGTTTGAGGAGATGCCCGCCAAAGATTGTACACAAACAAAAAATATTGAACAATAGCGCGGACGTACAGTTGAAGCATCGCGGTCAACACCGTTATCTAGCGCGAACTCACCGGTTGATGTATGTGTTGGTCGTCGAAGCCCGACTATGCGTTCGCTATCCGGCTCGAGCCGAAAACGGACTTCTCAACAACGTGATGCAAAACGGGCGTCATCCGAATTACACGTTGTTGAGAAGTCGACACAGATAGTCAGCGTTTCACAGCTGAGTCAGACCCGGTCTGACTGCAGCTCAGTTGTTTTTCATCTACCTTATTGACAATATCTATCTTTAGTTAACGGAATGGAGGATCTCACAATTATCACACAGCCCATATCCTTACAAATTCAGCACGTTGCGTACGGTACGGATGATACATCTTTCAAAAGACATAGTGCATTATTCGGAGGGAATTCTAAGCGTTGTTTGATAGTAGGTGGGTCTGGGTCAGGAAAAACCAATGTTATGTTATCACTATTAACTGCTTCTGCAGGCTTGCGTTACCTTAACGTATATCTGTGCTGTAGCTCCCTGTATCAAAATAAATACGAATATTTACGCCGATTATTGCAGCCATTGACTGAGTGCGGATACGTTGAATGCTCAAATGTGGAAGAATTTCTTCGACATTCAAAAGTCAGAGAATATTCTATCGTCATCTTCGATGATGTAAATCCGACGGGGCAAAATATCATTAAGGAATATTTCTCATACGGTCGACATAAAAATGTCGATTGCTTTTATCTGTGTCAAAGCTCCAGTGCCATTCCCAAACAACTGATCCGCGACAATTGTAACTTACTAGTTTTATTTCGACAAGATTTGACAAATTTGCGACACATCCATAACGATCACCTGGTGGGTGACGTAACGTGGGATGAACTCACACACAACGAGCATGTTGGGATGCACCGCATGGTGTATTGGTTATCGATCTTGATTGCTCGAAAAATAATGGACGTTATCGGAAGGGCTTTGATGAGTACATCATCGTTTAAAGCAGATCGTGTGAAGTATTCGGATCAGTGCAGATCGATCCACCGATCCGATAACAATAATTATGAATACAACGCTGACACAGCAACTCATCCGTGCGCGAGAAGATGTGCAACAGAAAATTCGGACTTTAAAAGGGGACATTAAAGAGGTAAAACTTCGTGCTGAAGCGCAGTACGCACCGCTTCAGCAGTCACTTAAGGATATCTCGAAACAATTAGGTGCAATAAATTTATTAACAGTTGTCACGCAACATCGTCAGCCGAAAACAGAGCAGGGAGAATTCGGTTGGCCCATGTCCGAAATAGATAGTGCTCATGATACGTTGGGACATATGAAAGGTGCAAGTCCGTTTCAGATTGAAAAAGTGAAGCGTCGGCGCACTTCGACACCCAAAAAATCGTCGGGTCAAGCTCAATCGTTTCGTCCCGATGATGAGCTAGCCGATTACCAAGCCGGCGCTTCATCGCTTCGTCATGATGATGAGCCAGTCGATGACCAAGCCAGTTTATCTCCTCCGAAACGGAAGGCGCTGGTCTCCTTTCTACGCGACGAGGAGCTCTTCGAAGGACAGCGGACACCTAGTGCGACTTCATCAGACATGGGTGTTAGTGCGGATTTGCAGCATCTACGAGAAGGATTGGCTCAGAAGCTGGATGATACGGCCATTCGCGAGGCTTTAGCACAATTTGATCCACTAGCTCGTGATTACGTTGCAGGATTAACACTGAATCTTGACGATGAGTATGATCAACAGTACGGTATCCGTGCGACCACGGACGGTTTTTACATCGGGAAAAGTCCGGTCCAATTCGATGGTAAGCAGATTGTAATAGGTGGATTGACCTACGACGGAACCGTAGGATTGTTTGAACTCTTATTCAAACAATCCCCCCGCAAATTTAGCCTTAACGACATGCGCACGTATAGAGACATTTTACGGCGTTCCAATGCAGCCACTGAGGGTTACGAGTCCGATGGTGGATTGGTTGAGGACGTAGAAAATGAAAAATTCGTTAAAATCGTGAAACCAATCGTAGAAGGTAACAAACCATACGTTTATTGGGCGAGGTATTGGCCTCACCCTAAAAAAGGTGGGATGTTACACAAGCAAGTGGTGCCTGATGCTGTGAAGGAATATGAATATTGGGATAATGTCAATGAACTCGTGGATCGGTTACGTTTGTTAATCGCATCTCAGACGGCGGGCCATACAGGACATCACAACGAAATAATTTCCATAATTGAGGAATTAAAGGAAGCAAACGTTATTCGCTAGTTCAGCTTATAACAGTCGATCTATACGAACACCGTCAGAACTCTGTGCAAGATAGAAGGTGCAACATGTCACTCAATCGATTCGGTAAACATGCTCATGCTCATGTTACACTTGATAAATTCGGAAAATCCCTCTCCGAACACACTATGATCAAACATTTAGCTAAACCGGGCGTCATTCCACGACATCACCCGACCCAAATTTTCACCTTATGCGGGGATGGCACTATCGATTCTGGTAACGACTTCTTTTTACTCCAAAACAAGGATTCCACAAGCACATATAGGAACCTGTCCTATGAGGGTCGAATAAAGAATGTGCAAATGACGGATAATGTTCAAATATTTGTCAACCATAGGGAACGTCAGACGGTCCAGGGGACTCTACTGAAGCAGGGCGATTTCATTCCCTGTAAGAATAAGTTTCCGAAAATACTAAAACCTTTTTTCGTCGAATGGTTGGTAGAAGACATGGAATGAAAAACGTTAAACGCGATCTCGTCAATGAACTTCACGCTCCTGCCAGGCGATATTTCAGGAGGCGGAGGGTAATAATTAAAGGTTTAAATGATTTGTACCAAGCCGATCTTGTCGAAATGATACCATACGCGAACGAGAATGATAACAATAAGTACATTCTCACAGTCATTAACGCTTTCTCGAAATATGCTTGGGTTGGGTTGGGTTGGGTTGGGTTGGGTGATCATTCAATATACATATCCCCGAACTTACATTATTAAGGATAGCAAAGGAGAATTAATTCTTGGAGGGTTCTATGAACACGAATTGCACTCTGTCAAACATCCAGACGTGTATTTAGTTGAAAAAGTGCTTCGTCGAAAAGGAAACCGAGCGCTCGTAAAATGGTTAGGGATGGATACCACTCATAATCAAAGGCTTCATGAAGACAACGTATTGTGATAATTGATTAACGTCAATAAACATACTTTTATCCTTATAAACAAATTTTTATTTCATAACCATGTACAATGATAATAGTAGTGTAGTAGTGATACAGTGTTCTGCTAAAATCGTAAACTGTGCTATTTGCAACAATTACATACTTCTTATTTCAAATGAATTACCATTAATGTTTACAATTACGTGCAATAAGTTCATTCTAACATTTTTCAAAAAACTAGGAAGATCGAAACACATACATTTGTTTAAATACCAACCCACCAACTTCAACCACTCGTTTGTAATCCGTTACGCTTAAATCTTTCTCAATAACATATCGTTTGACGCCTTTAGCTTTCTTGGTCGTTCCATGCAGCGATGTTAGTATAGTGTTCGGATATTCGTCTTTCATTTTTCCGACGACGGATATCCCCCGAGGGATGTCGTGCACATTCGGCACGGTATAATTTGAAGTATCGAACATATCGATGTTTTCTTTTATATCCTCGTATACGTTATCGGTGCAAATTTCCAAAATTAAGGAATCGGTGTCAGTGTATAACAGGGACATGTTCGACCCGTACTTCTTTTTTATAAAAGAAATCATAAATTACTATTTTTGATAATTCTAACACGCAAACTCCAACGTATAGTGGCTTTGTGTATTTTACTTCCACGACTTTCATTTCTATAGCTGCAAGATTCTCGCAAAAGATTTTTGATGACTTGAAGGTCGGTTTGGCTATTAACGCTTCCACGCCAGGCCTTCTAAAACGACTTTCCCAATGTGTTACCAATCTAATTTCGACCCTATTTTCGACATTCTCCATTGTTTTCCCGAAGACTATATTATTCATTGCTTTATAATGGTTTTTTTCGAACTCGTTCTGAGCATTTTGACGTTTTGTCGAATTAAAATCTATGTATTCTTTCATCCACTCTGAATGTTTAAATTTTAAAGCTCTATGTATTTTCTTAAGCCGCAAGCCATTTTGCAGGCATTGTTTTAAATTTGCATAATGAATTATGTAATTTAATTTATCATTTACATTTGCTATTAATTTTGATAGTTTTGAATTACCGACACATATACTTTCGGGACAGAATGGTAAATCATTGTGCTCGTCGTGCACATTTTCAGGATATTCGAGATCCACCTCAAATACATATCCAATTTCTTTATCATCTATATTGTCCATATCTATCGCATTTATTTCAGCTTCCGTTAGCCACATGAAGTCACCAGTTGGCAATTTACATCGCATCGCATAGCCGTATAGATTGGTAGCATCTAAATATAAAATGTATTTCGATGGTTTTCCATCATCATAGTCTTCGAGAAATTTATTATTTGCTACAGCTGATCGCTTCGAGCACATACTAAGTCCGCCTCTAATTCCCTTCTTGAAAAAATGTAGCATATCAATATCTGTCAACAGCTCCAGTTTGACACGCGTCATTCGCAATACAGCGTCCCATCCAAAGCCGGGCGCAGTAAAGTAGTGGCACGGGTCTAATTTATAGAATTCGATACATAAAATTCTCAAAAATATCCGCAAGCAAGAGAACATCTGATTTTAGATACACATCTGCATAGTCTCCCAACGTTTGACAACCGAAAGTATCCCACACCCTTCTGGCGCGAGCGTAATCATCTTCGGATACATTTTTGGCGGTTAACGCATCGAAAAAGTGTTCATGTTCCGGCAGCATTGGATACAGCTTCTCGAAAGAGTCTAAAAACGAATACGGAAATACTCCCTTTTGACGCATAAGCATAAATTTTGTTGGATCATCGAATTGCTTCTTAATTTCGAGACATTGATCGTCTTCCAAAAAAGATCCTAACTTTTGTAGAGAACATGAATGAATCAACAAATCGAAGTTTCATAAACACTTTGCGTTGTTTCCCTTTTGCATCTGTGGTTTCCCCTACGTGCACCTTTTTGGAGAATGTTATATACTTTTCTTTATTTTGCGCTATAACGTCAACTTCTTCTTCATTCAATGCAATGTTTTTCACGTGTGAGTATCATAATTCGACAAGTTGTGAAAAAATATCGGTATAAACTTGGGTATTTGGTAATTCACGTTGCAGATTGAATGGGCTGCACCACGATATGCTCCCGTTAGATGGTCATGATCGTATACTTTCTGATTTTTGTCGGTAATTCTTTTGTCGCAAATATGACACGTCAACGTAGCATCGTGTAGAAATTGTTCCAAAAAATCCAACGGAATCATTTTCTTGGTTCTACTTAAATGCTTTTTATATATTTCGACCACATCGTTTTCCAATTTTGTTATAAATTCGTTTGCTGCGTTCCGCCCACGATACATTTGAAATTTTGAAAGCGCATCATCGTATGTGCATTTAATAAAATATGCGAATGCGTATGGCTCATGTTCAAAACATTTCTCAGTATATGATGCATTTTCGTTACGTACTCTTTCTTCCCTGTTTACAGGCTTTAAGAGTGCCTCAAAATCGGCATAAATTACGAAAGGTAATTTCATTTGTTTTTCGAAATTTTCAAATTGCAAAATGTTTGCCTTCTCGACGTTTCCATATTTATTAATTTTTAAATCAGTGGTCGGTACACTGGCCTTCACTTTAGTACAATCGTCGCTTTGGTGACGTATCTTGTACTGTATGACGTAACTTGTGTTCTGACGTAAAATACACCAAACACCCATCGCAAATAAATCTTTCGTGTCCATTATGGGACGCTTGTGAATTGACAAGCCGTGATAAATTTTTGATCCAGCAGTAATGACTATTGCCTATATTATCCGTTATTAATAACAAATTCACATGTCGGAGCCCTTTCCGTTGACAGATATGTATTGTTATAACATCATGGATCATTTTTCCCCCTTGAACCATGAGTCCAATCCGTATACGTTTATCGATATGTTATTCTGTTCCTCAAATTTGGGTATGTTTCTGATACTTACGGGAAATTCCATATTATCGAAATTGAGCCAAGTCGTTGAAAAATGGGGGTACGAGGATGTCCGTTGCGGTAGACCGGTGGGTTGATACATGGCGGATGTCACTGCCCAAGCGAAACAGCAATTGTCCTGATTTTGTACATTGATTACGGCTTTCTTCGCTTTTATGCTACCGGGTAACTTAATATAACTGGATGCCCTCGTTGGGTTGTATTTGTTACAGTTCACCTCCATATACAGAATTTCGACCAGCGCCCATCCTGTAACATTTAGATAATCACTTCTCTGTTTGTTAATTTTTGTTATTTTTTTCTTACCTGAATCCCTTTCTTGAAATTCCGACATTTTCGTTTTGATTTCCTCGATAAATTCCTCGTAAATTTGGTACAAGTCCGACGTCATCGTTAATATTTTGTTTCTGGTGTTGAAAGATTTTATTTCGGAGTCAACCTTTGTGTGTAAAAAATATATGCCGAAACATTCTAAATTCACTTTGAGACTGCCATGCATATGTAGCACTGACAGCAATAGAGCAACAACTTTTTCTCTTATTGTACTCGCATATTCAACAATGTCCACTTCATGATCACTTCCAGTTACTCGAAAACTTGTTATTCTATCACCAAATGCGCTACCTATTTTTCCACTCCATCAATAATTACAAAGGCGTTACGCTTGTGATTGTTGCTGCGTAGGTGAGCCGAATAGCACTTCTTGTTTACATACTCATTACATATGGAACACGATGTGGCATTTGACGAATGTGCCGCGTCAATTTTCTGTCGGTTGCCGATGCAGCTCGTTTGTTGATGTCTTCGTAGATTATCCGAACGGGTAAAGTCTTGTCCACAATGATCGCAAGTCAACATTTTCAGTTTTAGCAGAACACTGTACACTACTACACTTCACAACTGCTTACTTTATGACGAAATTTGTCTCGCAGTTCCTTTATAGTAGATCCCTCTGCGGACAAGCTCAAGTGGGGTTGACTTTGACTATAGTAGTAGTTATCCTTCAACTGAACCAAGGCTATTCGCGGTCAAGGTCACGGCCTATATTGGTATTTAGCGTCAAATTAACTTCGGAGAAAATCATATGGTAATGACCTTGACCACAGAACTGACCTCGACCTTCGAATTGTTCCGGTTGTCTATTCATATACTTTGACACCTCGACCTCGACCTTGATTTGCCAATTCATAAACCTCCTCCTGGAACAATCAAGGTCAAGGTCGAGGTCACGCGGCGTGACCTCGACCTTGACCTTGATTGTTCCAGGAGGATGTTTATGAATTGGCAAATACCTACTACTCATATCAGATCTACAGATAATGATTTTGAGATAAGTTATTCTGAAAATCCTATTGGTTTAACAGGCTTGAAAGGTGAATAAATCCAATTGATGAAGCTGTAGGCACTCGGTGAAACATGATTAAAACAATAATAAAACACTTGGTAATTTGTTCCACAAAATTTTTTCTGACAAATCTTTATTATAATTTCGGCAGTTACGCCATCATCAGAAGATAAGTGAACAAATTACCAAGTGTTTTATTATTGTTTGAAAGGTGAAATTTCACTAAAAACTGCAAGTCTCTGGTATAGCTGGGATAATATTACCGAAGATATAAAAATAATGAAATAAAGTATCGATCTCAAGAGTTGAAAATATTAAAATTACCAAATGGATTGTACGATGAAAATGAACTAAATAATTACATCCAGGACTACTTTTTCTCTTTTGAAACACCACCATTTTATTTTGACGTAAATTACGCCACTAATCGTTTTATGCTGATTATGCATGACAAAGATTATGAAATTGATTTTTCACATGGTATGATACACGAACTATTAGGATTTGATCCAAAAATATACAAGCATGGAATAAATTATGCAACAAAAATAGGTAATATCACCAAAGATATTGATCAAATTTTAATTCACTGCTCCCTAGTTTCTTCTAGTTATCAAAATAATCTCAAAAGTGACGTTATATATGCATTTACTCCAAACATTTCGCCTAGATCTTTAATTAATATTGAACCAACGCATCCAAAATATTTACCAATTAATCGTACTGATTATATATTTGATATTCGCATTTCCGTTACAAATCAGTTAAATCAATTAATAAACTTTAATGGAGAGTGTTTAAATTTTGTTTTAGATATTCAATGAAGATAATTCCTTTCACTAGAAAATCTCAAGAATACCTATATCCAAGTTTTTTTTTCGAACTAAATTATCTACTATATAACAAATTTAATTCTATCAGTATTAGAGAATACTTGTACACAGAAAACAATTATTTCCAAAACAACATGGTATTGGTCTTAAATATTACAGAGATATTAGAGGTGGAAATATTTTAAAATCCATAAAGAATTTTGCTCTACCAGCAGTAGGCTTTTTGTATCGTAATATATTAAAACCTTTTTGGAAAAATAATAAAGATGATATCATCGAAGGTGTAAAATCAGGTGTTAAAAATTTTGTTTTTAAACATGAAAAATCTCCTCCAATGTCTGAATACAAAGAAGAAATTCTGAAGCGAGGTATTAATAGAAGAAACAAATTATGTCGGTGTTGCTACTTTAATAGCTAATTTAGCTGAATTTTCAGGTGATGTATCAGATACTTGAGCGTCCCAATTATGTTGGTATCCAGATACAGCTGATTCATCTGATACGGACAGATGTACATATGATGAAAAAAACAAAGCTATTAAATTTAAAGATTTAGATGTTGATATAAACAATATTGTTTCAAAAATTAAAAAAAAACCCAACTTTAATAAAGGATTCTCAGAAAAAAAGGTGGCTAACAAAAGATGGAAAAACTATTACGAAATTTATTCCTTTGGCTACTATTTTTCGACTTGTGCGCGATTGTAACAAAGTATTAAATGGAAAAATTCGCATTGAATTACGTAAAAATCGAATAAAAAATATACTACATGCACAAACCACTGGTGATTATGATTATGAAATATCTGATATTAGTTTATGGCTTTCGATTGCAAAACCTACACTTTCAACTGAAAAAATATTATCGTCATTGCTAGTTGACAAATCCAACTTTCTTTGTGGTTGGAATGCTATTAACTGTTATCGTAGTAATTTATGGTCTTCTGGAAGTGGAAACTGGCGTATTATAAATAATCAAAATAAAATTTCTAGGGTTTACATAGTACTGAACGAAATGATAATTTTACTAAATCTATGATGATTTTCGACAACATGAATTTGGAAAGAATAAATATTAAAATTAACGGTGAGCAAATTCCTAAATATGAATTCCAGTCACATTTTTCACCAGAAAATGTAGATTATCAACGCTTATATACATCATTTCTTTCTTGTGGCTACAAAAAGAATCTAGATGAAGGAACATGTGTTAGTTATAAAGATTATGGTAAATTGTACCCAATTATTAGTTTTGATGTAACTAAAGAAAATGATGAGAGTTTATTTGATAAAGCAGGAGCCGCTGAACTGGAGGTTAATTGGACTTTAAGGGATTATCAAAATATTAATTATTATGTATATGTTGTAGTAGAATCACAAAGAATTGCAAATATGCTTGTCCTAAATGAAAAGATATACCTAGAAATTAAGTGATTTTTTAGATAATGAGTACAAATCAAGAAACTAAAGTATATTTATCGCCTAATCAAATAAAAAAACTGCAATTGTAAAGAAAAAAGAATAGATTGTAATATATGATTCGATTTAACAGAAAAACCAAATAATACCATTAAATTAAGAGAAAAACAGATTGATGAAATAAATAAATGTAAAATCGAAAATAAAAAATATTGTAATATCAAATTTTCACACACACAAATAGGTGGCTTTTTACAATTTTTAATTCCTGCTGCAGTAGCTGCTGCAAAAGCACTAGGGTTAGGTGCTGCTGGATATTCAGGTACGAAATTAGCTCAAAAAATTTTTGTAGATGGATTAAAAAAAAAACGAAAACATATGGAGAAGGAATAAAATTAATAGGAAAAAGGTGTTAACTAACATAGAAATATCCAATCTAATGGAAAATGAAGCGTCATTCCGAGGTGTTTTTGCAATAGATATGTTACCAAAGACATTTACCACATTTAGAGAATATTTTATATTTTGATAGTTTTGGACTTCCTCCACCAGAAAAAAATAAAATATATTTATTAAGCAGTGAGAAGAATATTGCATGGAATAGTACACAAATACAAATGAATTCTTCCGTTTTATGTGGTGATTATTGTATGTACGTGATCACTAATCTAAACAAAGGTGAGGATTTTTATGATATATTATATTATTTTAAACAACCTTGCAAATCAAATGAAAAAATTGTAAGATATAAATGAAACCAACAGTTCCCGAATACTGTACGTATACAGAAAAAGTTATAAGTATTTTCATAATATCGGAACTTGTTTATCGATAAGTAAATTAGTATTTAGTGCATCGGGATTATCATCTATTGTTTTACCACCTCTGGTTTGTTTATCTCTTGGTGCAGGTATAATAGAAATTTTGGAAAAGAGGTTAAAAATATCAGAAAGAATTGAAGAATACAAGTTAATGTATAAATTTTATAGACATTTATTGCATTTATACAAAGCCGATAAATTAAGTGAAAAAGAGGTAAATTTACGCGAAGAAGAATTTATTAGCAATTTTAACTATTTCCCTAGAGAAAAATATTTACGAAAAGTTCATTTAAATGGTAACTAATTCTTCCTCTTATAAATTATGTGTACTAGACTATTTTTATTATTTTTCACTCTCTATTTATCCTATGGGGAAGAGAATTCAGACGAAGCGAATTCAGTCGAAGTCTACAATTCAACAAGCCCCAAAACCTTAATTCAGAATTACTTAGAACAATTTGGGTATTTAGACAGTAATGAATCATTATTAATAGACACAAAAGAGGCATTAATTACATTTCACGAATTCTATAATTTACCTGCTGACGGAATGCGAAATAAGGAAACACTTGATTTGATTAGTAGCCCTCGATGTGGTGTTAAAGACCAACCAACTGCATACAGAGTTCATGAGAATAAATGGAATAAAACAACTCTTAAATGGTATTTTTCATTAGCTTCAAATCAAATGAAAGAAATAGCCCAAAAAGCTTTTGATGAATGGCAATCTGCTTCAAATTTAAAGTTTGAATATAATATCAATAAGCCTGATATACTTATTTCATTTTCTAGTGCTCCGTTTCAACATCATCATAATAGTCGTTGTAAAAAAGGACTATGTAGTAGCAATTTTGATGGGAAAGGTAATGTTTTAGCACATGCTTTTTTTCCAAATAACATTGAATGCCAACGAATACATTTTGATAAGTCTGAACATTGGTATTTTGATATGCCAGGAACTACTCCTAGTGAGCAAACTAATTTTTATGCCGTATTATTGCATGAGATTGGCCATACTGACAGACTGGAAACATTAATGAGTTAGGAGTACCTAGTAATAACAAAATTCAGACAATTTTTAATTCGTACACAGGTTGTACATATATCTTTTATGATAACTATTATTATATTGAATTGAATGGGTGTACTATGAAACCAAAACGACATGGGATTATTAATGAATTATTTCCAGGTGTCTCATCTGATGTAAATGCAGTATTTAGATATAGAAATGGAATATTGTATTTTTTAAGAAAGAATGATAGCAATACCTTTCTGTACGAATATGATGAATTTTCAAATATGATAATAAAAGCTGGTCCATTTGATTTTAGCATATTCCATATTCGTTGTCCTAATCTGAGTATTTTGGAACAATTGAAAATTTTATTAAATAAACTAACATCTCATCATTGGACTAATACGACTTTATACTAATTCATTTTTATATTTTTCTATAAATATTTCATCGTTAATAAGATTAGGGATTCGAACCCAAAAACCTTGTGTTACAAAGCCAATTCTTTAACAACCAGGCTATCTAGACCTAATTAATTATGAGTGCTAATTATTTATATATACATATCAAAATGTTTCATGAGATGTGAAAATATTTAGTATTGTTTGTTTGATCAATTATTGTCATTATGGACCCAAACATTGAGTCCCTGAAAAATCCACCAATTTGGAGCAATTGAAATATTTATTAAATAAACTAACATTTCATGTAATTAGAGACAAATGAACGAAGCATAAAATTGTTAGTATTTTTAATGGAAATTCAATGTTTTTGAAGCAAGTTTTTTTTTGAAAATATATTTTAGAATGCTTTTTTTCTGACTTCAAATTTTTTTCTAATTTTTTTTTGACAAAATTTTATGGATATTTACTGTAAATAGAGGTAAATTAGTGGCAAATGAACGAAAATGAACGAAAGAAAAAAACGACAGTTAAAATTAGTTGTTTTACTACCAAACTGATAGCAAAAGTGACAAAAGTGACACAAATAAAATGTGAGGCAGAACCAGCGTTTTATATACTACTGTAGAGTTACTGGAGAACCATTGGGCGTCAGCCCCCCATGTCGCACCCAAGAATGGCATGGGCGTACTCGACAGGCAACTTTGGATATTAGCATACCTTGCCTTCTGGACATACGGTTCCAGAATCACTGTCCCCAGTACTTCGGGGACAGGTCGAGGTTTGCCGATAAACAAAGCTTCAAGACGTTTATAAAATCCTCTCCTAGAAATCGAGTATTTTGTACATGAAAACCACATAAATCGATAATTCAATAATAATCAACGTTAATCATAAATAATTACACAAATAGAAGTTGATATCGATCTACGGAAAATTCCGGAATCCAGATTACTACAAGAACGGACCAGAAACCACTAGATACGCCGCTACGGAGTCCCGAGAACACTTCCATAGGTAGAAGAACTACATCCTAAAAAATCCGCGGTGGTCCGCACGAAACTTACTTATACTTAGTTATACTACGTTTTTCGAAAAAATGAAAGTTGTTTAAAATATCTATAATTTATGTAAGAATATTTTTCTCCGTAACGTGTACCGTTTTCGAGATATGGAAAAAGGTGATAAGAGTAAACCATCACTTCCGGTTGAGAGATTGCGTTTAAAATAGGACGTTTTCCTCCTTGCTACATACAAATGTTAAGTTTAAAGTTTCAGAGCTCTAGCTATAATCGTTTGAACCCTAGAGCGCGCACAGACACACAAACACAGACAGACACACACACAGACGTCATTCCGAAAATAGTCAGAAACGATTCAGGGGACCTCAAAACGCGTATATCCGTTAAAATGTCGAGGTCGAAATTTTTCATGATTCCTATACTTACTTATACATAAAGTATAAGTAAGTAACAAGAAAACCGGACGAACCACTGACAACAGAACACTGACGAGACGATACCTTGTCTAACACCTTGCGGAGACTAAACAAGAGACGACTGTCAAACGTCCAGTGTCAGTGTCAACATATAAAAGGATTGCTGCAATTAAGTTCAAAAACAATTCAAATTAAAAATGTATCTTGTCAAATCTTACAGCAAAATGTAAAATTTACACGAAATATGGTCTAATCTTACACCTCAATGGTGTAGTGAACATTAATTAAAACAGGTCCATGAAAACTAACTGGTGGATCGCTAGACAATATTGTTTCTGGGTTATTACCCTTCGTCAGTAGCATATATATATATATATATATATATATATATATATATATATATATATATATATATATATGAAGGGAAAATTCTTGGGCATACACCCGCATGGAAACACGCAACCGCCGACACGTGTTTCTGACTTATTAGTCGTCATCAGGACGGTGTAGCCAAATTAAAAGGTGGACAAAATTTGGAGATAAAACAATCGGAGTCAACAACAAGCAGCCGACCTCCACATGTGTGATAACTGTCAAAATACCCACACATTGTGTGGGAACATTCAACATAACCACGCGGGAGGACAAAGCCACCTGCGTGAACAACCGAGCCCAGGATATAATAATGAAAAAAGGTTTTTTCTGCGGGAACAAAGATATATGAAGGGAAAATTCTTGGGCATACACCCGCATGGAAACACGCAACCGCCGACACGTGATTCTGACTTATTAGTCGTCATCAGGACGGTATAGCCAAATTAAAAGGTGGACAAAATTTGGAGATAAAACAATCGGAGTCAACAACAAACAGCCGACTTCCACATGTGTGATAACTGTCAAAATACCCACACATTGTGTGGGAACATTCAACATAAGCACGCGGGAGGACAAAGCCACCTGCGTGAACAACCGAGCCCAGGATATAATAATGAAAAAAGGTTTTTTCTGCGGGAACAAAGATATATGAAGGGAAAATTCTTGGGCATACTCCCGCATGGAAACACGCAACCGCCGACACGTGTTTCTGACTTATTAGTCGTCATCAGGACGGTATAGCCAAATTAAAAGTATTTTGACAGTTATCACACATGTGCAGGTCGGCTGCTTGTTGTTGACTCCGATTGTTTTATCTCCAAATTTTGTCCACCTTTTAATTTGGTGGCTTTGTCCTCCCGCGTGGTTATGTTGAATGTTCCCACACAATGTGTGGGTATTTTGACAGTTATCACACATGTGGAGGTCGGCTGCTTGTTGTTGACTCCGATTGTTTTATCTCCAAATTTTGTCCACCTTTTAATTTGGCTATACCGTCCTGATGACGACTAATAAGTCAGAAACACGTGTCGGCGGTTGCGTGTTTCCATGCGGGTGTATGCCCAAGAATTTTCCCTTCATATATCTTTGTTCCCGCAGAAAAAACCTTTTTTCATATATATATATATATATATATATATATATATATATATATATATATATATATGTTGATACGTAGATTCTCGCGGGTAAAATCTGTTCTGCTTTTTTCTCGGGTAATGAACCGCGTTGTAGAATTATCCCTGTGAGGGTTGGTCCGACGTTTCGGCAATGTCACAATTGCCATCTTCAGGTTGGTTTTCTCGGTCTAAGCGATCTAGAAGAACTGTTCCCCATGCTGTTTGAAGTACAAATATTTAAGAAATCTTCTCTGAACTTTTTCAAGCATATTCGATTGAATGCTATATATGGGAGACCACCGAAGCATATTCCAGTTTAGATCTGACGAAAGAGAAATAGATTAGTTTGATCGGATCAAGGGTAGAAAAGTGTCTGGTGTTTCTGATTACAAATCCCAAAGCCTTTGTTGCAGCAGATGCAATGTATATCACGTGCTCATTGAATTAGTTTGTCATCGAAAGTAACACCTAAATCTTTAATAGATGTAGAACGTTGAAGAAGATAATCATTAATGTTGTAGTCGTAGAGTATCGGGTGAACTTTGCGGGAGAAACTTACTATAAAACATTTAGATAAGTTCATGCGTAAATTGGTTTTGGTGCACCAATTCATTAATATGTTTAATTGCTGATGCAGAGTTGCACAATCGTCAATCTTTTTAATTTGTGCAAAAAGCTTGAGATCGTCCGCAAAAAGTAGTTTGTTACATTGAAGCTGGTGACCCAGGTTGCTACCTTGGGGAACTCCAGAAGTCGGTATGAAATGGTTGGATAAATGCCCCATATGTGCTACGTTCTGTTTTCTACCCACAATATATGTTTTACAAAAGATACTAACATGGGAGAGAAACTAATCGAGCCGAGTTTAAGTAAAAGAATTGAATGGTCGATAGTGTCAAAAGCCTTAGTGAAGTGTACACTACATCAACTTGTATATTATTATCAAGATTCTCAGATAAAAACTGTGTTAGAACTGTAAGGTTTGTAACAACTTATCTCTTGTTCATGAAACCATGTTGTTCTTCAGCAATGAATGGTCTTATCTGAGAGAAAATCTTGGAATACAGGCATATTTCAAATATCTTTGCGAAGTTGTTAATTATGGCTATGGGGCGATAGTTTTCAATAGAAGCTACATCCCCTTTTTTGTGCACTGGACATAAGCGGGTAATTTTCCAACATTCGGGAAGTGCTACTCGACAAAGATAAATTTATTAAGTGGCATAAAGGCGTTGAAAAAGCATAAGCACCATCCCTAATTATGAAACTAGGGATGCAGTCATGACCCATTGTGTGATTATTTCTGAGTTTTTGGAGTGCTTTAAGGACATCAGATTCATCAACAGTGAGGACATTAACAAGTGAAGAATCGATAGGGCTAGTATTCGTCACTTCAACATCAGAGGGACATGTGTAAACGGATCTGAAATGTGCTTGAAATCCATCAACAACGGACTTTGGTGAATTTAATATAACTCCAGTGGGGTCTGTCATTGAATTAGATATCCCTGATTTTTTTTTTTCATTGAATACACGAATGACCAGAAGTACTTGGGATCATCTTTAATTTTATTCTGCACGTTGGATATATAATCTTTAAAAAGTTTCGAGGAGTTTATTTTGACTATTTTACGAAAATGCTTAAATTGTTGAAGATCATGCGGATACTTATATTTATTAAACTTTTGACGATATTTGTCCTTAAGCTTAATATTGCGGATGTGTTCATTCGTGAACCAGGCAGGGTAAGTAGATCTGCCAATATTTTTCAGGGCACGTATTTATTCAATCCCTCATAAATCTTAGTGTAGAATTCAGCGCAAGCCTCATTAATATCCTTATAGCCACACAAGAAAGACCAATCCATTTCAAGAAAAGCATTGTACAAATTGATGTAATCAGCCTTCCTGTAATTATATATTCTACGAAGGTTATTACCCGTTAGGGGGGTGTAGTGCGTATAACTAATAGACATTCTTATGGATGGATGGTAAGGATCTTCAAAGACTAAAGGTGTATCATATTTTTCGATACTTACACCATTTAAGTTAGTCATAAGTAAATCAAGCAATCGTCCATGGGAGTTTGCTATGGTGTTAAGTTGCTTAGGTTGACAAGATTAATGAAGCTATTGATCAAGTGAAATTTGCCAACATTGCCGTTGCCATGATTAAAATTAGGTGCAGTGAAATCGCCGATAACAATTATATTGTCGTTATGTGTATTCATTCATTCAGTATTTCTAATGAATTGAAAAATTTTTCGTACTCTGCCAGTGAAACATCCGGAGGTATATAAACAACATAAATATGAGTTTTCTCTGAATTAATAAGTATTGTACGACCGACGATATCCACAAGAGGTACAGAATTGAGTATAGGTGTTACGTCAATTTGACGAATAGAAAAATGTGATTTGCACGCTAATAATACACCTCCGCCTCTGCTACGCAGTATTAAAGTTCCGATCACAATGCATAACATTATAACTCGGTGGAAACAGTTCACTAGTATAAATATCATCAGACAGCCATGTCTCAGTCAGGAAAATAATGTGAAAAATATTAGCACAAACACTAGTGTAGAACATATTTGTTTTACTCTTTAAGCTACGCACGTTTTGATAGTACATCAACACATCTCTGTTGGGCAGATTTAGTTTAAACGGTCGATTGTAGGTATCCCTTGTTTGTATTTGATCTTCAGATTCGACTCTCCTTCCATATATCCACAACAATACAATCGGTATCACATAATAAATCGTTCAGATGTATACAACTCTACTTTACCAACGCTGCATTTGCCATATATATATAAGCTTCGCCAAGATCTGCCTCGCTACTGTTTTGCACAACTCATCACTTCGCACTCACTAACTACGACACTGCATTCTAGACTACCATTGTCTACACGTGCATCGACTAGTTAAATCTTATCGCTCAGACGACCCCTCCACTCAACCTTTAGCCAATAATACACACAAAACGGTGAGTATTCATATGCATTTTAGGGAATATAATTAAATATTGAAAATATGCATTTGTATAAAAATATCTGCGCTACACATTGCATACCAAATTTGTGTAATCTGTACGTACGCAGCAATCGTTAACTGAAATGTCCTCATTTTCAAAAAATATTAGTTTGGGAAAAAAATTAAATTGCTGAAATTAGAATTACTGCCTGGGCCGTAGAACATAACATTGCTTTTAATGCATTAGATCATTAATCAGAAATTATTAGAATTTTTTCGCAGACCCCGATGTCGCAAAACAATTTACTAATAATCGAACAAAAGCCACCGCAGTTGTTAACAATTTATTAGGTTCTTATAGTTTTCAAAAGATAATAAAATTTTTGCAAACAAAAAAATTTCGTTAACTGTTGATGAATCAACTGATATAGGCACAATTAAACATTTAGCTTTGATGGCAAGAGTATTTGACAACTATAAAATAAATGATTTGTTTTTGGGTTTGTTACCAGTCCCTAGTGGCAATGCAGAACATTGATTATAAAAAAAACTTATTAGGATTTGCTTCTGATGGAACTAGTGCAATGATGGGAATACATAATTCTCTGTCCACAAAATTAAATCATGACATTCCTAACTTATTTATTATGAAGTGTATTTGACGTGTAATGTGCTCGACATCCACGGACGTGAACCAAACAGTCATTTTCATAGGTAGTAACTGTGAAATAATTATTATATTTAATATAATTGTGTAGTGCTACTACGAATGCATTGAATGTTATTATTTTTGTCTCTATCCGTTTGTGTTGCCACGAACTATTGTTTAACAAACAGTTGTTGCAGAAAGCTGTTCACCACACTTAAGTTTTTTCTGTTATTTCTTTGGACCTACATCCTATCGCTCGCTCTTATCACTTATGTAGCAGTGCTGTTAGACATTTTAGGCTGCATTTTGCATTATTCCTTATGTTATCTGATTGCTGATACCTTCCGTTCTTCCTTTCTTCTCTTTGTTTGTGATTTTAACCAAAGTCGCTGCGATCGGCACCGCTAGCGTGAAACTTGTGTCCCTGTCTCTTCCCTTTTACGTTGATAATGAGCGCTGTGCGTGTGTCTGTTGCGGCAAACGTGCAGAGCTTCATAAAATTGTTAATTGCTCAGTTTGTAGCAAGCCATACAAGACTGAGTGTATCGATATATCTAATGCCGAAGCCCGCAAAATTCACAATAAAACGATGGGTAACGATTTAAATGGTTTAAAAACAGCTATCGTTGCTCTCCAGAATAAGATTAAGTTGCTTAAATCTACTGTTCTGGCGCCTACGACCCCTACTCCAATTTCATCTCTGGCAACTGAAAAGATTATCCAGGAAATTATGGAAAGAGATAAACGCAAATGCAACGTCATCATCAATGGCTGCAAAGAGTCCGATTGTCAATCTTATAAGGAGCAAAATGCCTTGGACACACCTGCATTGGGGCAAATATTGTCTTATGTGGGAATTACTGCGGCACATTTCGAGCCCATGCGCCTGGATAGATTGGACGCTAGTAATTCAATTCGTTGTCGCCCTATTAAGATAAGTTTATCGTCTGAATCTTAAACAATGAATCTTAAACAACTTAAAACATCAGCACAATGGACTAGCATATCAATCTCACGCGACTCGACACCCATGCAACAGGAAATATATAGAAATGTTAAGAAAAAATTAAATCAACGCGTAACTACTAATGGAGAAACCAACCTCCAAATAAAATATAAGAATGGAATTCCCGAGATCATTTCATCCACGGAAAGCTAACTGCGCCTAATGGATCCACTACTCAGCTTAATATATATTTCCAGAATATTCGTGGACTACGTTCAAAAACTCACAAATTTTATACTAGTGTTTGTGATCGAAAGTGAATTATCAAGTTACGTTTCTGCTATTAATATAATATCATACTTTCGTATAACTTGATAATTCAGTCAGCAATGCTGAATTGTTTCCTTCAACATATAACGTAATCAGATATGATAGAAATTTTTCTGCAGTTGGCAAATTGGTGGGAGGAGGTGTGCTTGTCGCATTAGCGAATTTTATAACGTACAACATAGTGGATACTACTAATATTAAAGCCCTTGTGCCTTTGATTGATGTTATTTGTAAGTGTCATGTCGGATCATTCATTTTCTGCATCGTACTTGTATATATTCCTCCGGACGTTTGTGTAACTGATCTAGAGCTAGTTACTGATGAAGTTTATCTCCTAAATATGCCCATTTTGCTTGTTGTGCATGTTTGTTTCTGAGGATTCATACCATCCGGCTTTGGCTGTATGCATCAAATTCTTTTCGGATCATATATCTAAAAGATTTCCTTCTAATGATGCTCCGCGTTATAATTTTCGTAAGGCAAATATTCATCAATTATATGAAGGCATTGCTCAAGCTGATTGGTCTTTCAATGAAAATGAGACGGATGTTAACCGCGCGGCAGAAAAGTTCTACAGTGTCCTATACTGCTTGTTTGACAAATCAGTGCCAAAGTACAACAAATCAAATCTTTTCTGCCTTGGTTCATATCTTCTATAAAAACTAATTTGAAACTGAAGGATTACTATAGACGTAAATGGACATCCACCAATAATTCAATTTATCTTAATGAATTTAAACGGCTGAGAACTCTAGTAAAAACTCAAATTTCATCAGCGTATCATACATATATGAATAACGTTGAATCGGCTATTATCATGAATCCTAAGGATTTATGGAAATGTATTCATGCGAAGCAGGATACATGCTTTGATACTGCGCAGGCTATTGTAAATGCCTTTGCTGCTACATTCTCTGAGACATATACTGCTGCCGTCACGACTAACTGTTCCGAAATTCACAATAATAGATTATCCTTTATGTTACCAGTCACAGAAAATGAATTGATAAAAATAATGGGTGGCATACGGAATGAGCAAACAGCCGGTGATGACCTTGTTCCTGCAATTCTTGTAAAGGATGCTAGATTTACTTTTGCCAAGCCATTAACAGTGATTATTAACCTCGCTATAAAAACGTCCACTTTGGACATTTGGAAGAAGGCAAGAATAACGCCAGTACACAAGAAAGGGGATGTTAACCAGGCTTATATATATAATAATTATAGGCTCATTGCCATACTTCCTAATTTTACAAAGGTATTTGAACAGGCGATTTATGCAGCAATGTACACCAATGTGCGTTCTCACATCTCGGTGACGCAGCAGGGCTTTGTTCCTGGACGATCGACGATTACCAACCTGGTCACCATAACGCATTATATAGGTGAAGTGCTGGATTTGCGGGGTCAAGCGGATGTTATTTACACGGACTTTTCGCATGCGTTCGATCGATTGATTGATTGATCACGAAATATTCTTGCATAAGCTGAGCTCATTTGGATTTGCTGCTTGCATACTGATCTTATGCAATCTTACTTAAACAATAGAATAAATTACGTATTCTATAATGGATATAAATCACACGATTTTGGTTCTACGAGTGGAGTGCCGCAAGGATCGAATTTAGGTCCTCTACTCTTCATATTATTTATTGATGATCTTTTATGTTCGTTGTCTTGTTCTTCTTTGGCCTATGCGAAGGATGTAAAAATTTACTCGTCTATTGAAACGCAGTCTGACGCTGACAACCAACAAAGTAATTTAAATTTTATAGCCGAGTGGTGTAGAAAATATAAATTATAGTTGAATATAAGCAAGTGCTGTGTTGTTAGTTATACTGGAAAGGTTAATCAATTTATGTCAACATACATTGTAAATGATCAACAACTGAGTAGATCGAACTTAGCAGTGGATCTGGGACTGTTCGATTCACAGCTTAGCTTCACTATACCTTGTTTGTAAACTAGGAGGAGTAAATGGAAAAGGCATATTTACACTGAGACTGAAATTGACGCGAAACTTGTATGGGATACAATATATATATATATATATATATATATATATATATATATATATATATTTAAAAATATACACGATGTTATAACGATATGAAGCAGCTAGTTCTGAAAAGAACCGATTTATTTACTTTTGGAATTACGGAAAAAGAAGTTACGAGCACAAAACTGTTAACTGAAATGCAACCACTTAGCATTATGTAAAATAGGCTCGGTGTTGGCCAATTACAGGTGTAGGTTTTAGCGCGGCAAATTTAAATCACTCCTCCTAGTTAAAATAACGTTTCGTTTTTATTTTCACCTAAATTAACCACTTAATTGAGGTAGTGCCTTCAATTAAGTTAATGTCAAATTAATATTGAAATTGATTGCAATCAACTTTTAATGGAGCTTTTGTCAATCGATTTTTCATTTAATTGCAATCCAACCTGACTTAACAATGTCAATAAGTTGATCGCAATTAACTGGTTGATTGAGATCTGTGACCATGGCAACATGAATTTTTGATTTCAATCAGATAGTTAATCGCAATTACATATTTGATTTGCTTTCTATAAACCCACCCTTAATGTTTTACATAGATATATTTAATTTTTTCTTCATTCGTACATCACTTTCTGGAATTTGCATGTTTGTGTATTAACACAGTTTACTTTCTTTACATATGCGTTAAGGACAATTGTAGGAACGAGGATCTATATTTCATCCACACCTTTATACATTCAAATAATTTGTTAGAACACTAAGTCAATCAATTAATGAAATTTAAAAGTGTAATTTTCACTAACGAAAGAAATTGTAGGTGCGATAAACGAATAAATTGATGGAATTTTCGAACTACTTTGACAGGCCATTTAACTTGGTATATTTTTGTAATTGACGAAAATTTATGATACTACATGTGTTTATTTTATTTTCCAACAGTAGTGGGTATTTGCCAATTCGTAAACCTCCTCCTGTAGGTCAAGGTCAAGGTCCAGATCACACTGGGTGACCGTGTCCCTGACCTTGACCTTGACCTACATCGTTCCAGGAGGAGGTTTACGAATTGGCAAATCAAGGTCAAGGTCGCGGCCAAGGTCAAGGGTAAGGTGAAGGTGATAGCGATGACCAAGGCTACGGTCAAGGTCAAACAAGACCAAGGCCACGTCGAAGGTTGAATATAAGAACAATTTCAAGGTCAGCCCCACTCGAGTATGAAGGAGGGAAGCAATATAAGAGAACTGCTACGCATAGGTCGTTATAGAGTAATCAGTTCTGACAAGTGTAATAGTAGTAGTAGTGAACAGTGTGTTGCTGAAACAAAATGTTGCTTTGTGATTATTGTGGGAAAGAATTCCCCCGCCCAGACAACCTACGAATTCATTAACAAACCAGTTGCATTGGTAAACGGCAAAAAATTGATGAGGCACATAATTCAAATACAACGGTATGTGGCATCTGTAATGTGCGTGTAAATACTTCCTGCTAATCAGCACATCTGCGTAGCAATGATCATAAACACAATGCATTCGTTATTATTGATGACGGAGTCGAGAAAATAGCGAGTGCATTTGGAGATCGGATCACCAGTTTTCGCGTTAGTAAACCTGATCATTTAGTGGACATCGCAGACTTTACAAATCGAATAAGGGAAAAAGTTGTTGCTCTTATACAATCAGTGCATATGCATGGTAGCCTAAAAGTAAACCTAGAATGTTTCGCTATTTATTTTTTACATACGAGCGATGAAGCTGAAATAAAATCTTCTAATACCAAAAATAAAATTATAACGATGACGGCGGACTTAGATGAAATCTATAGAGAATTCATTGAGGAAATAAAGGCCAAAATGTCGGAGTTTCAAGAGCGGGATTCAGGTAAGAATGTCTAGATAAAGAAATAAATAAAAAGTAATTATTAAAATTTTATAGGATGGGCTCTAGTGGAAATTTTATACATTGAAGTTAACTGCAACAAATTCAACCCGACGAGGGCTTCCAGCTTTATCGATTTGCCAGCCTCGATTAAAGCAAGAAAAGCGATAATAAACATTCAAAATGTGGATAATTGTTGTTTCACCTGGGCGGTGACGTCTGCATGTTATCAACCCACCGGTCTACCACAGCGAACATCATCGTACCACCATTTTTCAAGCACTGACATCAATTTCGATCACCTCGAATTTCCAGTAAGTATTAAACAAATTTCAAAGTTTGAGGAAAGGAGTAACATATCCATCAACGTGTACGGATTAAAGTCCCATTTTGATGACAGAATGGTGCACGACGTGATAACCGTTCACATCTGCCATCGTAAACGACCTCGCCATATAAATTTATTAATGATTAATGACGACGATGGGAACAGTCATTACTGCTGGATCAAAAATTTATCTCACAATCATCCCAAAATGGGCATGTAAGATTCATATGTGAAGGATGTTTGGTACACTTTTCATCGGAGACGAATTTGATACGCCACCAGAGCGATGACTGCACAAAAGTGAGGGCTATTGTACCGATCACTGACATAAAAATTAACAAATACGGAAATGCTGAGAGGGCAAACATCTTACAGTTTGAAAATTTCGAAAAACAATTGAAACTCCCATTTGTAATCTATGCTGGTTTTGAGGCGCTATTAAAACCGGTAAATGATGATAAGAAAGTATATAAAGAAAATGAGTCGTACACAGAAAAATGCTTTCAACACGAGCCCTACGCATTTGCCTATTTCATTAAATGCTCGTACGACGATGCGTTATCGAAATATGAAACTTACCGTGGACGAAACGCGGCGAATGAATTTATGGCACATCTGGAAAAAGATTCAAATTTATAAAAACCATTTGAGTAAAACAAATCCAATGATCCCTTTAGACCGTTTGGATCAATTTCTGCACGATATAAGATCATCATGTCACATTTGTGATAAATTAATAATTGATTCGAAGCAAAAGGTATACGATCATGATCACCTGACTGGAACATATTCACATTCAATCTGCAATATTAATTACCAAATCCCAAAATTCATACCAATATTCTTCCACAATCTGTCCAATTACGATACGCACATGTTTATTAAAAATATTGCCCTGAAGGTAGAAGAAGTGGATGTAATAGCACAAAACAAAGAGAAATACATAACATTCTCTAAAAAAGTGCACGTTTCAGATTCCAAAGGGAAACAGCGCAAAGTATTCATGAAACTGCGATTTGTTGATTCATTTCGATTCATGGCGTGTTCATTGGAAAAGTTAGGTTCATTTTTAGAAGATGGTCAATGCTCTGAAATTAAAAAACAGTTCAGTGATCCCACGCAATTCGCGCTTATGCGGCAAAAAGTTATATTCCCTTATTCATTCTTAGATTCATTCGAAAAGATGAACTATCCTCGCCTGCCCGAACGTGAGCATTTTTTCGATGTATTAACAGCCAAAAATGTAGTTGATGAAGATTGCGATCGAGCCAGAAGGGTGTGGAATAGTTTCAATTCTCAGACGTTGGGACAATACAGTGATGTATACCTAAAATCTGATGTTTTACTTCTAGCGGATATTTTCGAAAAGTTTAGACAAATATATATGGAATTCTATACGCTAGACCCGTGCCACTATTTTACCGCGCCAGGATTTGGTTGGGACGCTCTATTAAGAATGACAGGTGTCAAACTCGAACTTTTGACAGATATCGATATGTTGTACTTTTTCAAGAAAGGTATTAGAGGTGGTCTTAGTATGTGCTGTAAGCGAGCTGCTATGGCGAACAACCGATTTCTGGATGACTACGATAGTGCAAAACCATCCTCATACATCTTATACTTAGACGCCACTAATCTCTACGGTCATGCGATGAGGTGTAAATTACCAACGGGTGGCTTCACATGGTTGTCAAAAGAAGATATTAACTAGCTAGATGTGTGCAATATACACGATGCTGAAGTCGGCTATGTCTTCGAAGTGGATCTTGAGTATCCAGAAACTGTGCATGACGAGCACAACGATTTACCATTTTGCCCCGAGAACACATAATGTGAGAATGCAAAACATACCAGATTAATGGCGAATTTGTGTGACAAAACAAAATATATAATTCATTATGAGAACCTACGGCAATGTTTAAGAAATGGAATGAAACTGAAAAATATTCACAGAGCATTAACATTTCGACACTCAGATTGGATGAAAAAATACATCGATTTCAATTCAGAAAAACGTCAGAATGCTAAGAATGAGTTCGAAAAAAAACACTATAAAGCCATGAACAACATAGTCTTCGGAAAAACGATGGAAAACGTCGAAAATCGAGTAGACATACGATTGGTGACCCATTGGGGGAACCGTTTTATACGGCCTGGTGTAGAAGCATTAGTAGCAAAACCTAATTTCAAGTCATCGAAAATTTTTTGTGATAATCTTGCAGCTATCGAAATGTTAGTTGTGGAAGTAAAATATATTAAGCCGTTGTATGTGGGATTTTGTGTGTTGGAATTATCCAAAATCGTAATTTATGAGTTTTTCTACAATTTTTTAAAAAAGAAATACGGTCCAAATATCTCCCTATTATACACCGACACAGATTCTTTAATTTTAGAAATTTATACTGATAACGTATACGAAGACATGAAAGAAAACATTGACATGTTCGATACATCAAATTATCCAGTACCGAATCTGCACAACATCCCTAAAGGAGTATCAGTGGTTGGGAAAATGAAAGATGAATACCCCAACACGATACTGACATCATTTTATGGAACGGGGGCGAAAGCTTACTGTGTAACATCTTTAAGGGAAACAACGAAGAAAGCTAAAGGTGTTAAAAAGTATGTAATTGAGAGGGATTTGAGCGTGGTGGACTATAAAAGAGTCGTCGTAGATGGTGGGTTGATGTATAAGAAAATGTATGTGTTTCGATCGTCTTATCATAACGTGTACACGGAACTGAAAAACAAAGTAGCCCTCTCAGCCAAGGATGAAAAAAGATTCATCATGAAGGATGGTAGTCACACGTTAGCCTGGGGTCATAAAATGATTGGTGACTTAAGGCGAGAAGAACAATTGGACAATCTCTTGAAACTTCTCAAGGCAGCTGCTGACGAGATGGGTAACGAGGTGGCAGGTTCGATGGCTTCATGATAATCGTGAAGTAAATCATCTTTTAGCAGAACACTGGATACTACTACTAGTACTACTGCAACGAACGAAATTAGATACGTCACTTACTTAAATGTACGTTGCAAGAAATTAGACATAATTCACACACTTAGATGTACGTTGCTTGTATTTATGATACATAAGAATTGTAATAATTGTAGGTGTATATTTGAAATAAAAAATTGTTGAAAAGTATAATAGTAATTTATTGATATTGTTCAGTTATCATAATACGTTATCCTTAGCTATCCATTGATTGTGAGTACCATCAAGACCATACCATTTGACAAGTGCTTGATTCCCTTTTCGACGAAGTACTTTTGCAACTAAATACACGTCTGGATGTTTTACATTGTGCAATTCGTGCTCATAGAATCCTCCAAGAATTAATTCCCCTCTGATATCTTTGATGATATAAGTTCGAGGATAAGTATTTTGTATACCTGCAATGGTAAATATTTCATTGGACCAATTAGGAGTGTAGTTCTTCGTAAAAGCATTACGGTGTTTACTAATCCGAATATGTTGACCGACTTTAAATTTGGGGTGTGCAAGATCTACAACTTTTATCGAATTGAACATTGTTTTCAAAATAGCTGATGAATTTCGTCGCTTAACAGCAATTGGTTTCATATGTATTCTTCTATGCACAGTGTTATTGTAATTACGTAGCAATTGTGGTAGTAACTCTAACCACTGATAATTTCCCTGCATACTGAATTCTTTCCACATTTTTTCCTTGAGAGTTCTGTTAAATCTTTCGATAATAGAACTTTTTAATGTGGAATAACTACTGTAGTGGTTAATTCCGTGTGGTGACATCAATTTTTTAAAATAGGCATTATAAAATTCCTTCCCATGATCAGTTTGCAAATTTTTAGGTATATTGTCTTGCTTTTCCAACAACATTTTTTTCATCGCCTTGGTCACCTCTTGACCAGTTTTATTTTTCAGCGGGAAAGCCCATGCGTATTTGGAGAAAGCGTTAGTTGCTGTTAGGATGTACTTGTGGTTTTTGTTCTTGTTAGCGTATGGAATCATTTCTACAAGATCTGCTTGGAGCAAATCATTTAAACCTTTAATTATTACTCTTCGCCTCCTGAAATATCTCCTGGCAGGAGCATGAAGTTCATTGACAACATCCCGCTTTACGTTTTTCATCACAGGTGTTCTAGTAACAACTCAACAAAAAATGGTCGTATTAGTTTTGGAAACTTATTCTTACATCGAATGATGTCACCTCGCTTGAATATCCCCGTGATCCTCTTGAGTTCTGTGTGGTTGACAAACATTTGAACATTATCCGACATTCTAGCCTCTTTTATTCGACCTTCATAGAAGTAGTTCTTGTATTCATTTGTGTAATTCTTGTTCTTGATCAGGAAGTATTCCTTAGCAGGATCGGTGACACCATCCCCACACAATGTGAAAATTGTGGATTTGCGATGAAACTTAAGCACTTCCGGTTTCGAAAAATGTTCGATTATACTGTGCTCGTGGATGGATTGTCCGACAATTGATAAATATCAATTGTCGCATGAGCATGCTTACCGAATCGATTAAGTGACATGTTACCGTCTATATCTGACGTTGTTAGTACATATTGACTGTTATATTGCTACCCCTCAAATCCCTCACGGAGATTTGGGGCAGACAAATGGGCTTACCGTTGTTGAAAGGTCTTCGGGGGGGTCAGCGGTGCGATTGCCGGCCTCAATCGGAGAGGGCGTGGGTCGTAAATGACAATATTGAAAATTGAGTTGACAAAAAAATAGGGCGCCACCGACGCGGTGTAGGTCAATGGATGGCAAATTGACCTCCGCACAATTCGCTGACCACAGTGTACAGCCTCGTCTGCGTCGGAATCCGATAGTATACCTACACGGTAAACTCTAGGACGAAGGGGAGGGAACACCAAATGCCAAATATAGCACGCAACAAGAAAATATGGATAATATAAATGTTTAATTAATAATAAAGAGCAAAACAAACGAATAACCAATATGAGAAAATATTACAATTAATACTACTGAACAAAACAAACGAATAACAAAAGAGAAAATATTACATACGGATAAAATACATCAGATACAACTCGGGCGCAACCGTAAGACGGTCCTTCAGAGTACCGAGGTTACTCCGTACGTTCGCGATTAATTTAAATAATGCATTATTTAACTTGTGCCGCCATGATACCGTACGAATTACAATGTTATTACTTACAATTTGCTACCCTCTGAAGAATGGTCGGACACGGCGCGGTTCCGGTCGGTGAAAAAGATGGCTGTCTTTGATGATGGCGGGCGTAGTTGGCTGGCGGTTGGTTTCCCCAGGGATTGGGCTGGTTGACTTGACTTCGCCCAATTAATATATATGTTCGGCGTTTTCGTAACTGTTTCCACAGGTGCGTAGTCCCATTAACTGGCGGTTAACTCGCCGTTTCACCTTTGCGATAACTCTTTGTGGACTTAGTGCGGCTTTATCCCGACACACGGTTTTAGGGTACCTATACACCTAAGCGAAGATACTAGTTGCTTTTATCCTCTAAACGTAGAGGGTGGTTCACCACGTTTGCAAGTCTTTCTTCGGCGCACCCTTTTGTCACAGTCCTTTGTTCATGCAACCACCCCAAGCTGACGCACCCTTCCTCTTTTTTTGCGTGAGTCACGCTATGCATTTGCGCGTGGCGCAATCTATTGGTTGGTTACCGAACTCCATGTTACGGGGGTCGCAAGTATTTTGCGGGCTGCATAATCCCCAGGTAATTTTCATACCGTAACAATATGCAGATCTATCGGATAACCTCTGCCTCCTTTAATTCCTCAATTGGAATGGAAATTATTTCGTTGTGATGTCCTGTATGACCAGCCGTCTGAGATGCGATCAATAAACGCAACCTATCCAAGAGTTCATTAACATCATCCCAATATTCATATTCTTTGATAGCACCAGACACCACATGCTTTTCTAAAACTCCACCTGTATGTGTAGGGTTAGGCCAATATCTCGCCCAATGCACCAACGGTTTCTTATTTTGCAAAATCGGATGATCAATTTCTGTGAATTTTGTATTTTCGTAGTCCTCAGCGATTTCACCATCTGCGTGTGTGCGTCGTAAAATTTCCCTATAATCGCGCATGTCTTGAAGTGAGAATTTACTTGGCGCTTGTTTGAATAGGAGTTCATACAAGCCCAGTGAACCATCGTAGGTGAACCCACCAATTATTATTTTCTTACCGTCGAATTGGACCGGACTATCCCCCATGTATAATCCGTCTGTGGTTGCACGAATACCGTACTGTTGATCATATACATCTTCAAAATCCATCGTTAATCCTGTCACGTAAGTATGAGGTAATGGATCAAATTGCGCCAAAGCTTCGCGAATAACGGTAGCATCCAGCTGCTGATCCATTGCCACCTTATGCTCCTCAGGACTCACACTAACGCCAGTACTTAACGAAGTAGTATGGCTAGGTTCCGCGACATACGAATCGTGTGGGCCACCTGGACTTGTGAATACCTCCTCGTCCCGAAGGAATGAGACTGGACGCACTGTTGGCTTCTTAGGGGTGGAAGTTCGACGACGCTTGAATCTTTTAAGTCTCGGCAAACCTTTATCATTCATATGCTCAGACATGTTTGGATCATCGGGAACATTATCTGCGTCAGAGGATATCGAAGAAACATTTGCTGAATACTCTTTATGATCGGTTTTTGGATGAGCAGGTGTCTTGACTGCTAATAAATTTATTGTATCTAATTTTTTTGAAATATCCTTAAGTGGTTCCTGAAGCGGTGCGTAGTGAGCTTTAGCACGAAGTTTTGCTTCTTCAATATCGCCCTTTAAACCGCGAATCTTGCGTTGCACGTCCTCGCGCGCATTGATTAGTTGCTGAGTTAACGTCATATTCATAATGAGTTACCACGTTGGTGGATCGAACGACACTGATACACGTAAGTCATACGATCGATCTTAAATCACAATGTACTCATCAAACCCTTTCCGATAACGACCGTTATTTTTGGAGCAATCAAGATCAATTACTAAGATTCCATGAAGTACATTTCAACATGCTCTGCAAATTTGGGTGAGTTCATCCCACGTTATGTCACCCACAAGGTGATCATTATGGATATGCTTCAAATTTGTAAAATCTTGACGAAATAAAATTAGAAGGTTGCAATTATCACGAATCAGTTGTTTCGGAATGGCGCTATAGCTTTGACAAAGGTAGAAGCAATCAACATTTTTATGTCGACACCGTATGAGAAATATTCCTTTATAACATTTTGCCCCGTAGGATTTATATCATCGAAGATGATGATTGAATATTCTTTGACTTGTGATGGTGGAATAAATTCGTCCATATTTGAGCATTCAACATATCCGCAATCTGTCAATGGCTTCAATAATCGACGGAGATATTCGTATTTGTTTTGATAAAGGGAGCTGCAGCACAGATATATGTTAAGGTAACGCAAACCAGCAGATGCAGTTAATAGTGATAACATTGGTTTTTCCCGAACCAGATGCACCTACTATCAAACAACGCTTACAATTCCCTCCGAATAGGGCACTATGTCTTTTGAAAGATGTATCATCCTTACCGTACTCAACGTTTTGAATTTGCAAGGATATGGGTTGTGTGATAATTGTCTCCCATTACGTTAACCAAAGATGGATATTGTCAATAAGGCAGATTAAAAACAACTGAGGAATTACGTATTACTTGTTTATTATATCTACGTACAATACAATTCCAATACATATCGGCATCAAAAATATTCGTTGCAAAAATAATGTTAGGTATGAAGTATATATAATTTAAAAAATTCCTGTCACATATCCATTCACTAATTCGACAAAAATAGGCAACCCTTTAAAACATATAGCGAAGATTCATATATATTGTAACATATGATTATTATAAGTTACAGTCAAAACATTCTAAATTTAAAACATATAGCGAAGATTCATATATATTGTAACATATGATTATTATAAGTTACAGTCAAAACATTCTAAATTCTACATTCCGACTGACTAACTTTAAATTAATTAATCCATATGACTATAATTATACCTGCACCTTTAACTTAAATACTAATAAATACTAAAAAAATATAATATATGACTACAGCTTAAACTTAATTTCTACGATATAAAAATATATATGATGATTTAAACAGACGTGTAAGAAGAAATCCAAGATATGAGTGACAGATGTATAGATGCTACCGCGTAAGTTTATCCATTCAAACATTCAATGATAAATACTACAAATCCTAAATATTGCACTATACCATTCATTCCACATCCATGTCTGAAGTAGTTTCATCAAACAATTCGCTATCATCAACAACACGAACCGTAAATAATGTTCGGCGCACGCACATGGAACATCAAAACCGCTCGTTTAACACATATGATAGCACCTCTTCCACATATGCATAGTTTCGGCGGTGTGCCATTACGCGAGCACGCTCGTATTTAAATACGTTCCCATTCTTTCTCAGTGCCATATGTAGGTGTCGATTACATCTACGACATATTTTACCCAATTTACTCTCATAGTACAAAAAACTTACAAGAAAGCATATATCATTAAGGGCACGTGTCTAGATCGTCCAATCATGTGGGGTGGTGTTGAAAATTTTTGAAATAGTTTGATACGACATTTGCTTTCCGAAACGTTCCAAGGGAGGGAGACCATCTTCCACCCGCATGGATTGTGAAACATCCCGCATAATTGGACGCCCGCACTTAATCTGCCTCCAGCAGTCGTCAGTCAACCGATTTATTAAATTTAGTACTAGCACGATCGGGATTGCTCCTACTAAATTTAATACAAATCGCTTATTCTCGATGGCGGAACTAACTACTCCTAGCGACAGATTCTTTAGATGTTCCACTGTAACAAGAAACAAACTAAAACGTGGTAACAAAGGAAAAAAATGTTATAAATGTTTGCAATAAGCTAAGATGAGTGTAAGAGAAGCGCCTCCACCTCAGCGATCGAAGCAGTTATTGTAGCTACCGCGTTAGTGCTTTCCACTAAACCGAAGAATTTTTTAAATCCTTGATACTGCTTCAAAGAATTTTGTAAACATTCTAATTTTTGCTGTAAATGGTTCTAAAAGTTTGTTTAGCGTCATTAATGATTTTTTTAACATTATGATCTACACCATAAATGTATGCCTCACTGTTAGTTTCCATATTATCTAAAAAATTCTCGTTCGGCAGGGGGAGTGGGTTAGCTCTCAACGCTCTTGGCTGACGGCACCCTTGACGTGTGTTGACATGTGACTTGACGTCAACGTTCATGTTTGTGGATTGAACCTCCAAAGTGTGAGGCTCGACCACACTGGACACTGAGGAGGCTCGTACATCAACGTTGACGTTCATAGGATCTCTCACAACCCGCAACGTCGAAGGGGTGCCAACCTGTGCGTTAATGTTGGTGGATGGATCCCTCGACTTGCAAAGTTGGAAAATCTTGGACGTTGATGGAGCAAATACATCAACTTTAACGACTTTTGGTGGCACCCTAGACGTTACGTGTTGTAGAAAGCTCGACGTGGTTGTTCTCCCACCATCAAGACACACGTGAGGTGTAACCATTGGTGGTGGAAGAATAGCATAGGGTCTGCGAAGCTTTTCATTTACCGGTGCTGTTAGTAAAGCCTTCAAAATGGTTGGAGCGTTATGTTTTGCGGGTTTGATACAATGGTTAGATAATATTTTAACTTTTTTTTTCACCACCACGGTAGTACGGATCTGACTCAGCTGTGAAACAGTCATCATTTCCTGCGAGGAAATTGATGTGCAACTTAAATGTTGTTCATCAAATACCTCTTAGGAAACGGTGACTGTCTTTGTCGACTTCTCAACAACGTGTAATTCGGATGACGCCCGTTTTGCATTACGTTGTTGAGAAGTCCGTTTTCGGCTCGAGCCGGATAGCGAACGCATAATCGGGCACATACATCAACCGGTGAGTTCGCGCTAGATAACGGTGTTGACCGCGATGCTTCGACTTTACGTCCGCGCTCTATATTTTTTGTTTGTGTACAATCTTTGGCAGACATGTTCTCAAACACGAATTTGTCTAGGTCGATTTTATCTAAAGCTTCCATGAAATCATCCTCCGCGGGGTTCCACGCTCGTCCGGTTGTTATGTTATTTACGCCCGCCAAGTCCGCGATTTCACCGAAACCGTCCTCGGCGGCGTTCAACACTGGCCAGCTTGAGGATGATTTCTGAGACATCTTTATCACAAAGATTCATAATATAATTAATTACATAATGATTACTCAAAGTCAAACTTACTGTTCGTTGCTGCGACCCGGATGGTGAAGAATTAAAATAGAAGATGTGAAGAGAGCTGTAAACGACTGTTAGCATTACATTTTAAGAGAATGACACACTCAATTCAACTAATTTTGTTAAAGCACTTCTTCAGACATTTTAACATTAATGTAATTAATAAATGAAATTATATAAAAGTTATAACTTACTGCTGAATAATAGAGATCGTTGAAATTAAACTTAGATCTACGAAGGGTTCTACTACTTCTTTAAAATTTTGGACCCTAAACACGTAACTTAGACATATAACATACAAATGAGAATTTGATTACTTACTTATTAAAATAATTATTGTTTTCACAATTCGGACTTAACTTGTGATCTGTAAAACAAGATTGCGTTATAGTTCGTTGAATAACAACTCCCGATGAGGAACATGTGAGACAATTAAACAGTGTTAGAAAACTTACCTTTGTAATTTACTACACAATCACTAAAACGAACGAAAGACTGCACAACTTGTTGAATGGTCCGCTTGGTGTAGAGGTTGCAACACAACTGACGTATAATTGGAAGAAAACTCGTTTAAATATTCACATACTGTCATTGACCTTGACCGATCCCGCTCATGACCACGGCCATAAGTCGCGTTGAATGACCGTCAGGATGAAGGTCAGCATAGAAGGTCAAATTCAAGACCATTTGAGAAAACTCGTTGCAGATTAAGGTCAAGGCCATTCGAAGAAAACAAGGACTTAAAAATGCAAGTTGAGGGCCATTTGGACCGAAATTTTCCAAAGGGTGGGGGGTGGACCCCCCGGACCAGGAGGGGATTCATTACCCAATTTGCTGTGTTTCGAAGTTTCCTCGGCAACAATGTAAAACTGTGACTTGGTTGGAACACGTAGTGACTGATTTGGTTGTTGCTGTCGTATGATGCTAGTTCCTTCGGCATGAAGACTTCGTCGTTCACCATAAAGCCTTGTATATCCAAAATTAAATATTGCATTTTCGATCGATTCATTTTGACCTTCGCTCGAACACTAAGCGATTGAATATAAACTGGCTCAACTGTAACATTGAGCCCGGGTACAGTACCCGGGCTCAATGTTACAGTTGAGCCAGTTTATATTCAATTGAACTGCTTGACGATCTTCGTAAGTGGGGAATATTGAAATGCTTTATCGTGCAATATCAAGCAATATGCGGTTGTTCCGTCAGGAATTTCCTTCTTTGTACTATATTCGATTCTTATTTCAACTCCACTTTTATGTAAGGCTTCTGCTTGATAGCTACAATCTATTCCGATCAATGGCGTGTTCGATATAAATTGACTTGGTGATAATAACGGTTCGTTCGATTTGTAATAATATGAGTGTTGAAAGCGTGCGTACATGTCGTACAACACCGCAAAATGATTGCTATCAAAGTCGATGTTTAAATTGTCGTATGGGTGTCGTTCACCATTTAAAAACACTGTCATATTGGTTAAGCCGATGTTATCAAATTTCGCCATGTTTGCTTTCATCTTCCCCTTCTTCCCCGTCTGGAAACCGATAATGATGAACCTCGGTGTTATAGATGGGTATTCGTGGATTTCCCAACTTCTGAAAGGTATGTGCATTTCGACGTTTCTTCCCGATAATTTTGTCAAGGCAACTTGCTCTCGCAGTCCTACTGCTACGTGTGGTACCTTCCACAGTACTTTATCGATGACTAACTTCATTTTCTCCTCGACGCTGTTGACTATTACGCCCGTGTCATCGTTATTGCGAATCAATACCAACTCTTGTCGCACGTTCATTAAAATTTTCTTAAAATCTTCCGCGACGGCCAACAATGTATTTAGCGGAACGCTCAACCCGAAATTTCCTTTCTTGTCTAGAGCGCTCGCTGTTGCCTTTATGGTTCCTGGTTTGGTTGGATCACTTACGTCACTTTCAACATTCCAACCGGCGTTCTCCAATTTTAATACGTCGCTAGGACTGAATGATAAATAACCTTTCATGCATGACGTTCTCCCAACGTTTTTTACGGAATCAACTTGCACTCCATTTATCAGATATCGTATGTCACTGAACATGAAGGCGACCGGGTTATTAATTAGCTGCGCAGTTGCACTGGCATCTTTCGTCACATTACCGTCCGCGCCGATCTTGAGTAAACTACCTTTTACGTACAGATAACTTTCGCTGGGTAACGTGTAATTGTCAATTTCCGGAATGGAGATTCGAATTTCATCGTTGTTATCGAAACTTGTGGAGCCGAATGGTTGATGTGCGTGATACTCATAGCTCACTATCGAATTGTCGACTTTGATTTTGTCGGTTACGTTTAATATATCCATTTATATTGTCACCCGGTAACCCAACTTTTTCAAGAAGATACGATTTGCGCGTGTTAACCGCCCAATTGATCGTTTCGGACTGTCGATTGCTTGACTCTTCACTTTCCCTTTATACTTTTGCCTCCCGCAATCATCCGTTCGTATCTTTCGATTGTCGTACACTATTCCCATCGTTTTAGTCTGTCTTATAGTAACTTCCTCTCCTCGGAAATTCACTAAGTTACCCTCTTGATCTAAGACGCGTACTGTGAGCGTACTGATGACATTACCTGTTAAGGGGTAAATAAATAGGTTGTTGGGGGCTCTCTATTATTTTGAATCCTGCCGGGACGTTCGGAAAAAAATGGACGTGGACCGGTTGCCCGTTGTTGTAGGAGCTGTTGATCATATTGCAATATATTTGCAATGCGTTTACTTTGTTTATGTTCACTATATTATCCAATACTTCCTCTACACCTGCTCGAAGCTTCCGCTTTTTAAATCCCAATAAAGAACCCACGCTTCTGTCTTGTGAAATCGAGTGAAATCGAGAACTTGTTATTGCGGTTTTCTGAGTATTGTGATTCCCTTTTATTGTTACCTTAATCTCATGATTTCGTCTTGCGGCTTCTTTATTCACGTAGGCGGCGATGTCGACCACGTCGCCCGATGGCGGAATAATATAATAAATTATTGCTTTCGTCAACGTTCGCAATAGAATTAAATGCGTCGAAGTTTATAAGCGATAATTCATAGTTACGTGATTCGTTTAAAAAAAATTGGCGGATTAAAATCACAGGATAATTCTGACAATTTACCTGTTAATGTGAACGTATAGGATGCACTTGCCTGTCGAGCCATCGCTGTCGTACTACGACAGTACGTTACATGTGATCCGATATATCTGTTTAAAACTACAGACACAATTGACCACAATTGACGTCGGTATCCTTTTGATATCTGCGGTAATTGTAATTTATAATGCCCGTTCTATCGTTCGATAATAAATATTGTTCCATTTCCACTGGAGGTCTTAAGGGGGGATCCTGCTTTAGAAGGCTCAAATTTTTTTTTACTGCTCAAATCTATGCCTAATATATCTAAGAATATGTATAAAAAGTTATAGCGGCTAATTTTGAAAGATACAGCACTAAACACAGTGAGGTGTCGAGAAAAAAATATACGAACGCATGAACGCTCGGACAAACTAAGCGCGCGCCCCTTCCCCCAGACACATAACACCGAACTATGTACTGAAAAAAGTTCAATCGGTCGTTCGAAACAATAATATTTTGAATTCGTAAGAGCTATAGTAGGATTATAACGACATATTCCGTAAGTAATCGACAATTAACATTTTTCCTGATCGTAAACTTTAGAGCGCGTTTTCTCGAGTTTTCGTTTTTACGATTTTTCTAAACTGGTGGGCGTGATTGCGAGAAAACTAGACAAGCAATCAAAACGAAACAAAACTTTTCTTAGCTTTAGTAGCATTCTCTTCGATGTGAACTAAAAACATTTTTCTCTTCCTGCAAAGAGCACATTTATTTTCAAACCTGAGAAAAATCTTGAATTTCAAAATTTTGGGTTTTTTTTTAGTTCACATAGAAGAAAATATATGAGAATTACAATTTTCTTTGGTTTTTTTTTGTTTCAGTCTCACCATTCACAACAAACTATCAAAAATCACCAAATCTGGTGAGAAATCAACTCTGGCAACGCTGTAAAGGGATCTCGTAAGGTGCTCACACAACAGAACCTAACGTGAAAGCAACCAACATTACATGACTTTTGAATCCCAACGAGATAAATAAAGAAGGTAAAATACTTATGTACTTATGTTATGTTATGTTATGTAAAATAATTATGTATTCACGGACCCTTGTAATGTGTCGGGCAAATGTTAGTTTTATTTGACAGTTATTTATTCTTCGGAAGGGATGTATTACTACCGCCTATAACGTATGCACTTATATTACTAACTAAATGTATTTACAATGTGTGGAGGGCTGAGATCATAACACATTTTATGTGGGCTATTTTTTCTACTTTACTAATTTATTTAAAATATTAATGCATACTACGATAACAAACCATACAAATACGGCACTATTCAGTTTCGGATTAATGTCTGATAATAAGGTATATTACTATGCATGCATGTAAAAGTAGGTCTATCTATCGTTGTTACACCGATTATTCTATAATATTCTTTTACAATGGACCTCATAAATTTCAACCACACATTCAATGTTGCCAATAGTAGTAGCATCATAGACTAGCATTCAAACATTTTAACGTTCAGCTTTATACATAAAACTAATAAAGTGAAAGATCAAAACAATTATATGAAGAATAGTTATTCGCAATTTTATTCGTAGGGAGATATCAGTTCGTAAAGCGTTGACGAATTGGCAAGAAAAAAATAGTAAGGAGTTTAATACTGATATGTTTACACGGATGTAGGGAAAAGATTGACAAGCAGGGTGTTTCTTAGTTCTTACTGCTTGAGATGGCATTATCACATGTGAGGCTTTGTCATTACTTATTACAAGGCATTGTGATGTATGCATCGATTACTTACGGTGTTTTATCCGTAACAACGGTTAAACTTGTTTACATGGGTGCATCATACATTTTGTTAATAAATGATTGTAAGCAGCTGGACACGAGGCAACATTTTACAATTCACATTTATTTAACGAATCGTCATCTATATGTCGATTGCAGCAAAATGTAAGCATTTTAACTAAAATGTAAGGGTAAAATAGTGTACATTTACTCACGGATCAACCCAATTGGTGACTTGCATCTTAACTAAGATATTAAAACACTGAATTGTAAAACTTGTTGCAGAGTGACGTTAATTTACATCTCAACATAGCAAATAATCAATCGTGTTAGTCTTGAATGATGCCTGACATAATAAAATCACTATAACTACACAACTGAAGTGTATAGTAAAATGAAACAGTCTGAAATGTCAATGATGCACGTCTTCAAGCCAAGCTTGGGACAATGCTTAAGGCGTTGTTTGAGTTCTGGCATGAGACGGTGCTCTTCACTGTACCCCAATTTATATTATATGATAATCTAACACTAAATATGATTTTTTATTTGTAGTGCCGAATGGCTTCGAGGTTTCCATAACTACCAAACAATTTGAAAGATTAAGAATCGAAGAAATCATCCACTGGATAAGAAATAACAAAAAATAGAAAATGACTAAAATGTAAAAGCACCTGACACGGCATGGTCAAAGCGTAAAAGAAACAGACTTGGGCAAATTCATTTGTGTCTTAGCAACATCGTGCTTATTATTGTGAACATTAGAAGTAGGAAAATCATCTACTATTGTGATAAATAATGACTTTTTGCTTGCTCTTTTATGGAGCTATATAACTGTTTAAATTACATAACAATAATCACAACAAATTGCGGAAAGTAGAAACACTCCACTTAATGTGGCTTATACATTTCAATAAGTTTCACCTATGTTTTGCTGTAGGTGCATATTGGATTACATTACGATCAAAACACCAGCACGCAAACATTGTTAATTAATCCAAAGATATTTACACATTTCACGTAGTATTTGAACACGGAGACAAGTATGTGGATTTCAATAAGCAGGCTCTGGGGGCTATTCACCCCGAGGTATCTATTGAATCACATTCTTAATGAATTGATATTTGCAGACTGCCCTGTCATATATTACATGGTATTTGAACATCCAGAGAAGTATGAGGATTTCAATAAGCAGGCTCTGGGGCCCTTCGCTCCGGAGGTATCGATTGAATCCCACTGTTCACAGTTAGTGATATGCGGAGAACATCTTGATAGCAATCCGAGTAATGCGGTACTGATAAACACTGATGCTACTTGTGTGTGTTTGACAACATAATGATGGAATGATGCAGTGAAGTTGGAACATTGTGAATGTTAATTTTGAGACTTGATCCAGCCTGTATTGTGAACTTTATAATATGTTTACATAATATAACATATCTGAAATGTGGAGGCACAGAAAATTAAATGGAATTGCCTGAATATGCATCTTTCTCATGTGAAAATTGTTATTTATTGATATGCTACAATTTCGTAAGTGTTATTTTTTGGTACTGCTACAAATTTTTATTGGATCTTAACAATAACCTTTAACGGTAGCGTTCACAGTTGAATCAACTCCTACAAAGAATTCACGTATAGTTATGTATTTGATTCGAAGACTTGTGTTTATTATAATGGCATATGGACGAAGGGGTTCCGTCAAAACTCATTCTATGGGCACCGCTTACTTTGGTGATGAAGACATTGGTTATATCCCCTGTAGTAAACGACATATTTAATTTTGTGTCAGATAGTTTTGCGTACGATTTCACAATGACGGTTTCTTTTATGGAACTTTACCAACAAGTTTTATATGACTAACATTTAAACTTCGTAATCAATGTAGTGTCGATATCAGAGAAGCCAAGTGCATATGCATTGCTGGAATTTCGGAACGTAGAGTAATTTCGGCTCGGCAAGCTCTATAATTTTTGAGCTGGGGATCGTGAGGTCGCGCTACGAGTTCCACGAACATGAACACACAATGTTTTTGAAACAATGCCATTTTCACTATAAATATTAGCATGCAGAAAAAGGAGAATAGGTATGAAATCATGTAAGCAAAGCATTTTTAATTTAATGTTTTTTTTTTAGTAATTTAAATAAAAGCGTTAAATTTCACTTGGTTGATTTGGCTTGATCGGAGAGATCGAGAAAAGAAGACATCAACATTAATACAGGCCTACTAGCGCTTGGAAATATCATATCTCCGCTCGGTGATTAAAAAGGGCAAAATGGATATATTAGTTATAGAGACAGCAATTTAACGAGGTTATTAAAAAGTATGTTGCCATATATTTATAGATTATAAATGTACTGAATCACATCCATCCCATAACAATTTGGAAGAAACGCTATCAACTTTACCTTACGTTGGTCGTGCCAGAAAAATTAAACTGTTGTATATAAATATTAGTATTGAAAATAATTACATCATAAATATTCACATGTGCCTCGCCAATAAAAAGAAGAATTGATTCAGAAACACAATTCAAATTCTGAATGTGAAATCGACAGGCAAGAGACACAATAGATGGCATTAACTAGCGAACTGCTACATTTAATTTTAATATTTTCTGGATTGAAAGAAAAGTTTTTCCTTCCGTTTTTCTTTCAGGGTTGTGTTGAAAATATCTACAGACAATCCTTGTTTATAGTTCTTTTCATGGTTTGAATGGCAGGTCAATAATAGTAATATTGTTCAATTCTGTATGACTTGTATTTTTGATATGTAATGATGAAGTTGGTTGCAATCGAACTTACTTGAAAGGTTCAAATAATCGAATTTGGTTGCGAATATTATTCTCATTGATTTTTTCTGCAAATATTTGACGTGGGCTGTACACTTAATATCGTAATCTCATCGTTGAGGAGTTGCAAACGCTAACTCCATAAATGCTCTTACAGGACAATTTTAATGATGAACTGGAATAGTAATATACATTCCAGAATTGTCAATGATCAACCTATGATCCCTGCACTGCAGACAGTATCACTATTATTTAGGCACCAAATTGTTACATAATGATAGAATTTTCTACCACTAATGTATTTAATTAAAACATTAATTTTTTCAGCTTAAAAAGGTATTGATTTAATTGCATCTGTTCAGAATGCATTGTACTATATATGAATAACATACTGGAACACAATGGGAGAGTGTACTCACTTAGAATAGTCTTTGACGTGTAAACGAGAGGGCGCCAGCATTTTAAATAATCTTATGAAGCGGTATGCGCAAGTGAACTGATGTTCGTGCGAGGACAGCGCATTACAGGACCGGTGTGAGGTTTATATGATGCCATTAGTATTAATTCGATTTTATGTAGGAGTCTTATATCCTGTATATAATGGAATATATTTTAATCACTTTCCACCCAAGAGCGAAAACTTAAGGGCTGCCAACCATTAGACAATTACATGTTGAATAATATTTAAGGCTGTAATAAATTTGGAGAGAATCTGGCAGCTGATTCTTTTAACTCCGGTGGAGTGCCATGATATATTTCACTATCTGAACTTTCATCTCACCTCTTATCTCATCTCTATGATTCTCATAATTATTCGAAGAATAATTAATACAAATGTCAGATTGATTGAACAAATGTCAAATGAATTTAAATGCAATGTATTAGGCTACTTCATCAATGTACTATATTGGAAAACATCGAATTTATTCGTATTTTGATAATTATTGAATAAAAGCGGTGGCGATTGTGAATAAACTGTATACAATCCTCGCTGGAAAGTTTCATTACGCCTCGGGATATAGCTAACTCCGGCGCTTCGCGCCTTGGTTTGCTATCCTATCCCTCGGCTATAATGAAATACTTTCCACATCGAATGTAATATACTATTACTGTCTTATACTTTATGTACAAGGAAGAGTATGAATCAAGAAATTTTTCACGATTTTAACGGAAGTGTATGTTTTGACCTTCCCTAAGCCTATTCTGACTGATTTTCGGAATGACGTCTGTGTGTGTGTGTGTGTGTGTGTGTGTGTGTGTGTGTGTCTGCCTGTAAGCGTGGCTGTGCGCGATCTAGCGCCAAGACTATTTAAGCTAAAGTTATGAAACTTTAAATTTAAGATTGGTATATGGCAAGGAAGAAAATGTTGTATTTAGAAAGCAATATCTCAACGGGAAGTGATGGTTTACTCTTATCACCGATTTCCATATCTCGAAAGCGGTAGCAGTTATCGAAACAAAATTAAAAATGTATTAACAACTGTTATTTGAAAAGTTCCTTCGAAAAATAGAGTATAAGAATTAATTTTTTTTATTTAAGTAATTAATTTTGTACCGTAGTTGACGAATTTTCCTTTTCTGAAATTGAACTAATTTTAGTAATGTTTTCTCTCTGGGAGTGGTAACATTATCATCAAATAATGTTAGAGCCCTTGCCTTGCCTTCGATGACTTTTGTGGTAAACGATTTCGGGCGGGGAGTCGCAATTTAACAAAGACACCAAGGTCGGTGACATTTTTGGCCATTGCGGGGTAGGCGGGTCTGTGTGAGGTGGTGCTTCAATGTGGTGCGTAATTGCACGTTCACATTTCATATCACTTCTTTGTTTTTTTTTAATTTCTAGGGGTGGCGTGTTTGCCCGAATTGTTGAAACTGATTCAGGCTTTTGAGTGAATTTTAATGTAGTATTTTCATTAAAGTTTTCATGCCAACGAATATATTATATATATATTTTTAAAGCACATATGAACGGCATTGCGATTTAGTGCTGTTTTCAAACTGTTCCTAAACTGACTCTCTTCAAAATGTTCACTACAAAATCTTTTATTTTTTAATTTTGACGAAGTTGTGAAAATCCGGATTTCCTATAAGAAAGATGGAAATGTAAATGTAAAAACTAAGAATTAGTACGTACATTTTAAGATTTCAATTTCTATATTTTGTACTTATCATCGCGATTGCGCCAGTTCGATGGGAATTTATCGAATGATAAGACAATTTTAAATAAAGTACCCTATGATTCTGTTACATGGAGAAATTTTGACTGATTTATAAAACCGAGATGAATAAAAATCCTCCACTTGTAAATTCTAAATGATAAATTAAAAATTAATTTCAAAGGATTGTTACGGTTGTGTTTATTTAAGACATTTAGGTGCATTATTCTATATCTAAGATTATATATTTTACGCGCATTTATTTATAATAGGGATGAGTATATTTATGAAAACGTCGCAGAGGTTTATTGCCTTCCCCCATACCACATTAGCCCTAGTAGTGGGGTTGTTTACGGGAAGGACACATTCGTCATCGTACCGTGAGCATTACCAGTCCTGCTCTCACAGTGGCGTGCGGGCGTACGACGAGTGTTTGTCGTCGTAGTTGCGTAGTTGTGATATTTGTATTATGGTCATTGGTGTGAACAATGACTAGTATTATTAGGTGGTTATTGAGATGACAACTGCTTTGAGTACGTTACAGGTGAGCGAGCGATTGCCTGTGGAGTTGTCCAGACCGAATGCAGTGGTGTTGCTGTTGATGCTGTGTTGCTGTTGTTGTTGTTCCCGTTGTTGCGGCTGTTGTTGTTGTTGCTAGATGCAACTGGGTTCCCGATGTGAAGGTTATCGAAATAGCTAGCTATATATCTGTGTCATAGAATGTGGAGGTAGATGCATTCCTGTCAGTGGTGCGCGGCGGGAGCACACTGGGGGCACATTGACACAATCAGATGAATTGTTGGTACGCGAGCTGTTTGCTTGGCAGCTTGTGTACACAGGCATGCAAATGCAACCAACTGCAGCACGCAGGTAACGGCGTGATCGCTTGACCTGGGCGCTGCTTAGTGGTCCATTGTATCTGTTCTGGTCAGGTAATGGGCGCGGGCACGCAAGTGCATCGTACGTGACTTGACTATCTGTTTGACTATGTCTAATAACTATTCTCGTTGACGCTACGAATAGACCTTAGGTGTACACGAAGATCACCATTGGAGGAGCAATGTAGAGACGGATAAAGAAGGTGTATGCACGATCCGTAGAGTGCTCAAGCAAGGGTGCTGGAGCACCCGGTATGTTAATACTAATTATGGTCGGTATTCATAATCACTAATTACTGTTTGTCTTTCATGTTGCTTACCGTATTATTTGATTACCCGAATGCACGCCCATGTGAGAGCATCATCTGTCGGTCCGCGGGCATCGTTCGAGGAGAGGAGTTTGGTAACGTAAACTTATACTTGACTTGCATTGGGTTGTGTGAGAGGGAAAGCAATTATATTAATAGGCGCCACTTATTAAGGGTGCAGTAGTTTTGGTCACCGGGCGTTTTCTCGTATTCGAGATATGTTGTGCATATTGCACTCCGTACAATGAACATGCAGTTTTATGCATCGCTCCCAATCATTGATGTATTTACTAATGTGCTCCGTTCGAAAATTTTCGACCTCCTAACAGGATAGGCAGTTTATTTTCGAATCTCAAGTACTTCAAATACACAGCAGGTGAAAAACGCACGTAATGGCGATATCGGTTTGGTTATCTGAAACGCTTATCGTCATACCGATTCTAAAGCGTTCTTTTTAACGTACTGGCCACTGTGACAGTAGCGTCACAAAACTACAGAAATGCACCCTCGCCAGCCTTTATTTATTGCATGTGTTTTGCTTCTAAATATGTTAGACTGAACAGCAACATCACTTATTCATTTAATAACCAAATTTTGGTAACAACACTTGCATTTCCTCAAATTACGTTAGGGGCCGTTAATGCAGCCTAAGAAAAGTGCTAAAAAAATACACATCTTTGGAAATGTGAAATTAACGCACCACTTTGAATTTTTGAGATAACTAAACAATCATCAGAAAATCGTAAAAATTGATAATCAGAATTTTTAAAACTTAAGGATTAAAAAACTTTAATTGCTCCAGCAATTTAATAACAGTGGTTCTTAAAGTTTATTCAACACTTGACAAAATATTGCAAAAATCAAACATTTTCAAAAAAAAAATACATTTTTACGCCATTAAATCAAAACGTTGATAATAAATGCCTGACAATATCCAGTTGAAGTATCCAAGTAACGATCTAACAATTTTTGTTGTTATTTAGAATTTTAAGGCATCGTTGCCAAATACATTTTTAGAACAGCTTTATGGATAAATTTTGATTTTCAAAATTAAAATTATGAATAAATTAGAACATTCGTTTTTACACAAAGTCTTGTAGGGTACAGAGCTCATTGTGGAAAATGATACCATCCTTAAAAATCCATATGAATAAATAAGTTGAGCTCTTAAGTTTACCATTCTATTACGCAGTAAATTAATAATTAAGCTTTTTTTAACATTTTTTCCACACTGCATTAACGGTCCCCTACAATGTACTTAGACGAAATGCGCCATTCACTCGGTATATACCGCGACATCATTTAAATTTATAATTAAAGTAGGCGGCTTTTTATATGACGTGCATCCTGCAAACTGACTCGCTGTGTAAATTAAAAGTTATGTAAATAATTTGACGTTTAGAGTTCTCACGTTCAATCCTTTTAATTTAAGGGGTAAAACTACTTTAGAGCCAGGAAAAAAGAGCTAAATTTATCAATTTATTTTGGGAGTATGACAAGCATAATAGAAATTCTTCTCAGAGGATTCATTAAGCACATGTTGAAGTACAAAAAAACTATTTTTTCATTGTCATTTTCATTACAACTTATATATCAATTTTTATATCAATTTTTGTTACCTTTTCAAGGAATGAATCGATTGTTAAGGAAGGTCGGTTCGAAAATGTCGAACGGACGGAGCATATTAAGTAAATACATCGATGATTGGGAGCGATGCATAAAACTGCATGTTAATTGTACGGAGTGCAAGATGCACAATATATCTCGAATACCAGAAAACGCCCGTCGATCAAAACCAATGCACCCTTAATAAGTGGCGCCTATTAATAGAATTGCTTTCCCTCTCACACAGCCCAATGCAAGTCAAGTATATGTTTACGTTACCAAACTCCTCTCCTCGAATGATGTCCGCGGACCGACAGATGATGCTCTCACATGGGCGTGCATTCGGGTAACCAAATAATACGGCAAGCAACATGAAAGACAAACAGTAATTAGTGATTATGAATACCGACCGTAATTAGCATTAACTAGCACTACCTCCTGCTCACCTCATCTGTAACATAATATACTTAATATAATACATAATACTCTTTCTGCCTCCCTCCATCTCCTACCCTGTTCTCTTCTCCCCTTTAACTCCCCTAGCAGCTCCGCTCCCTTTTCCGGCTTCTCCTAACGTCCACCTCCAATTTCTACCCCTCTCCACCCCCTCCCTGCTCCACCCCATTTCATCGCACTCCTCCCACCAGTGTCTCCATTCATCTAAACCTCTTTCACAAGCTACGCATCTCTTGTATTCATCTCCCATCCAATACTTGTTCTTCCTCTCCTCATTTCCGCATCTGAACCTCGCCACTAGCTTCTCCTCTTTTGCCGTCTTGCCCCCACCTAGGTATCTAGGTCTTCCCCTGAACACCTGCAGCTCTTCTCATTATATCTCGCTCCTCCTATTTTCCCTTCTCTCTCCTGCGCTTCTACCTGTGACCACCGCTCCACCAACTCCTTCTCTACCTGCTTCCCTTCCACCCTCCTCCTTTCCACCTCCCTCATCGACATCCCTGCCTTCTCGAACAACTTGCTTCTCGCCGCTTACCATTTTGATAACCCTCCTCCTCTTCTCTCCACCTTCTCTAGCTCCTCCAACACTTTCTTCCCTAGACTATTCTCTCTCCCCCCTCTCACCCTCATCTCGTAACTTACAGCCCTTCTCCCTGCCTCCACCGCTATCCTCTCACTCCCCGTCTCCTGTCTCACTATGTAATCAGGCGTTGACCTCTCAAGGTGAAACGCCCTTTTCAGCTGCCCTATCTGCGCCCTCTCCACACTTTTCTGCTCCTTCAGCCCTCTCTCCTCTTCTTCATGTTCAACTCCAACCCCCTCCAAAGCCCCCTTCAGTCTCTTCGCCATCTCCTTAAGGCCATCCTCGGTCTCTGCCAAGATGACGATGTCATCTGCAAAGGCCAGCGACCAGATCATCCCACTGCCTATCTTTACTCCCCCGCCTTGCCCCCTCTTCATCACCTCCTCCAGCTGCGCAATGTAAATGTTAAATAGTTGGGGGCTGAGAGGACACCCTGCCGCAGCCCTCTTGTTGTTCTAAATTTTCCTGTAGTTTCCACCCCCGCTCTTACCCTACACCACGTTTCCTCATATAACTGCCTTATACTTGTTACGATCCCCTTTGATATCCCCGCCTTTTGTAATGACATCTAAAAGTCCTTCTGACCACTCTGTCGAACGCCGCCTTAAGGTTTACAAACATTGCAAACACCTTGCCCCCTTTTTTTGCCAATTCCCTCTTAACTATATAATTCAACGCGCACAGATTGTCTCTTGTCCCCCTTCCCTCTCTGAAACCTGCCTGCCCTTCCGGCAGTATACCATTATCTTCCACCTCCTCCTCTAGTCTCACCGCTATCAACCCTGAGTAAATTTTGTACCCCACATCCATTAGCGAGATTCCTTTGTAATTCTTTACTCTCTCCCTTCCTCCTTTCTTCCATATGGGTACCATGATCGCCATCCTCCATCCTCCTGGCACTTCCCTCCTTCCAGCACATATGTCATTTAGCCATCCAAGAGTCAGCCTCCATACCTTCTCCGGTGCGTATATCCATGCCTCCGTGTCTACCGCGTCTTCTCCCGCTACTTTTCCCATCTTCATCCTACCCTTTATTCTCATTATCTCCCCCCATGTGAATTCCGTCAACCCCTCCTCCCTCTCTCCTCTCCTCCTCTCTTCTCTTCCTTCCTCCTCCCCCTCTGCCCCTCCTAAAAGCTCCATGAAATGTCGCTTCCACTCCTCGCCCTCGATATTCCCCCTACCGCCCACCTTCTCTTTCCATTTCTCAGGCATGTCCATATCTCTTTTCTTCTCTTAATCCTTGTACTTCTTCGTCCTCTCTTTGTCTCATCTCTCACTTTTTCCTCTCCCACATCTCCTTCTGCTTACTCCTTTCTTCTGTATACTCTTCCCAAGCCCTGTTTCCCCTCCTCACCTCCTGCAGAATTTCCCTCAGCTTCCGTTTCCCTCTTGTGCATTCCTCGTCAAACCATGATCCCTTTCCTTCTCCCTTGCCCCTTCTCCTTCTTACTATGGCCTTATCCATCTCCCTTGTTGCCTCTTCTATACTCCTTACTTCTCCCCACACTACCTCCCTTAGTTTACTCTGATATTCCCTTCTTGTCTCTTCGTTCCATACATTCACCATCCCCCTCTCGCCCTTCTCTTCCTTTTCCTTCTCCCTTCCTTCCGTCCACAATTCCAACTCTATCGACAAATGATCTGATTCTGGTCTGTTTCCCACTCTGAAATTCTTAACCTCCCGCCTCATCTCCTCACTTGTTAGTGCCAGATCTATCGTTGACCTACCACTGGCACCTACGTAGGTGAATTCCGCCTCCTCGTCCCCCTTCTCAAAACAATTGAGAATCTCCCAATTTCTTTCCTCTAGCCAACCTAACAAGATTCTCCCTTCTCCATTCACCATCTCATCCCTTGACCTCCTTCCTGCCCTCTCCCCTATTCGCACCGTCCAATATCCACCAATCATTGCCAATTTTCAACTTTCTATACCCCATTTTTACCCTTTGTCCTTGCCCTCTTTCATTCACTGCATGCTTCCAGATTTCCATTTGTACCCCTCTCTCCCTCTCCGTCAAATCGTGGTCTATAAATACCTTCTTTTCCCTCCCCTGATTTCATTTCACCAGCACTACTTCTTTCCCTTTCCCCCCAACCTAACCACTTACTCTATTTCTGCCTCCACCTGTATTTCCTCTTCCAACCATTTCCCCACTGCTTTTCTCCTGGCCTTTTGCTATCTGTATCCCCCTTATTACTATGTTGTTTCTTCTTTCTTTCCTTTCCATCTGTTCCATCCTTTCTTCCATTGCCCTTACTCTCCCCTCTAACCCCTCCTTTTCTTTTTCCCAATTCGCCTCCATTTTCTCTCTCCTCTCTCTATCCTCTTGCAATTCTTTTCTCAATTTCTCATTTTCTCTCCTCATTTCTTTCATTCTTTTCTTTATCTTTCTTAGTATCTCTAACACACTTTCGCTCTCCATATCCTCCTCTATTAACTCACCTTCCTTCTCTCTCTCTGCCGATCTCTCTATTTTCCTGCTCCTGGTAAACATCACTGGGACTTTCTTTCCTGCACTTCCCGATCTGTTCCTGCCTGCGCTCACCATTTATTTCCTTCTCCTTCTATTTAACCTGTCCCGTGTATCCTCTCTGGTCTCTTTCCAGCTCGTGCGCACTTAATAAATTGGCTCTATGGCGCCCCTGTTAACTCGGTAAAAATTAGAACGCGATTGAGGCGAATCACCCGGGCTAACCCCTCGGAGGTTAACGCTCTCAGCCCGTGCCAAATTTCTTTATGCTACGGGTGTTTTTCCTGCCTTGACCCGTCGCCTCGGCAAAAACGCTCGACAATTACACTCTTTTGCCGTACCGTATCGTGGCCGTTTTCATTAAAACTCCCTCCGTTAATTAATTGCGCCACCATACCATACCATACCTACCATACGGTCTCCTTGCACGTCTATATTCTGTGTATAATGATACCGCACTTATTAATTTTCACGCCTTTTTCGCACTAAAACACAATTCATCCAACTGAGCACAACTGCACGTCCACTCACTTGCGAGTTCACCCAATCTACATATTTTTATAAAGCTGTCATCTTTGACATGGCAATTTCAATTTAATAATTATAATCAAATTAAATTAAATGTAGTTGGTGGCCATTGTGTTTTCTTCTTCCTTGATTATAATCTCGCTGTCGATTGTTTACCCTAAACCAAAAATTTCTGCTGATTTTGATTTCTCCTCCATAATGGTAGCTGTTAATGGCTCTTACTTATCGTATCTGTAAACAGAACTACATTTCATTAATTATCGATGAAACGAACACTATGTTTTGCAAATCAACATAAGTCTAGTACTATCTTGCAACAGAATAGTCCCCCTAAGCAAATTTAAAGCACATATACAACAAATTGCTACAACCTGACCTGACAAACTCACCACAAGATTTCCATGGTAATTTCTTTAAGTTGAATTATTTGCTTCCCAAGCCATTTTCAGCTAACGCAATTAGGTTTCTTTAGGGAACAAACGGTGCCATGTAAAATTTTCCTCTTTCCAGAACAATTTATTCCAAGTATTCTTTTATTTATTGATAATTCAAAATACGCAATTATTTTGATTTATCTTAAATGCTGTAGTGGAAGTGACAATAATTCTTTTTCAAGGATCTGTTTGTATTAGTAGTTTGTTATATATAAGAAAGAGCTCATTGAATGTAGAGTAAATTATGTCATTGAACAATTGTTTATATTTACAGAGGTTTCTAATTTTTTGATAATTTTGTAATTTTTGAATATTTTGTATTCTGTATTGCCTTATTCTGTCACTGGTTGTTTATTTTTAACATTTAAAGGAGGGAATATTTCTGTTAGTTGCCGCTAAAGTAGCAATGATGATGAAAATAAATTCAATTTAGACAAAGATGTTCCTTTCTTCAAGACGATGTTGCAGTTCCCGACGCCGGCACAGAAAGAGAAATTGACGACATCCATTTTCGCCTTTTATTTAATCTTTTTGATTTGCTTCCGTGATTCCTATGTGGTGCATAACAAAGTTATGAATAACGATCCTATTAGCATATCTCACTTTGAACATCGCAAAATCTATGCAATTGATCAACTCATTCAGCAACTACAAACAATCAATTCTAGAAGTTTCAAAAGAGGGGCCCAAACGTTCAAAATAAGTGCAATTGTCTGGTCATTACCTGCGTGAAATTGATGGTGTATGTAAAAGATCTGTTGTGTTCTCCAATCAGAAAAAATCTATTATGAGCATAAGGAAGTTGTCAGAAAGATGAAAAAGTTTATGAGAATTATAGGGGGGGTATGTTCAATATTGTAATTTTTTTTGTATATTTCAATAAATTTTTATAGCACAATTGCAGTTTAAATTTGAATTTTCCTTGTATATTATTGCTTTTTTGTATGGACTAATATAATAGACGTGGGTACTAAAAGAACTAGAGGATAAAACTTTACCGACGAAGAATCGTTAGACTTAGTGTATTTTGTGGCACCATTCAGGTTAAATTATTTGAAAAATATATGTTTCGGTCTATGTGTAACTGTTACCTTTGTACATGCGAAGGTGTGGAAAGACATTGAGCAAAATTACAAAAAATCCGCGATGGTCCGCACGAAACTTACTTATACTTAGTTATACTACGTTTTTCGAAAAAACTGTTCAAATGAAAATTGTTTAATATATCAATATCTATAATTTATGTAAGAATATTTTTTCCGTAACGTGTACCGTTTTCGAGATATGGAAAAAGGTGATAAGAGTAAACCATCACTTCCGGTTGAGAGATTGCGTTGAAAATAGGACGTTTTCCTCCTTGCTACATACAAATGTTAAGTTTAAAGTTTCAGAGCTCTAGCTATAATCGTTTGGACGCTAGAGCGCGCACACACAGACGTCATTCCCAAAATAGTCAGAAACGATTCAGGGGACCTCAAAACGCGTATATCCGTTGAAATCTCGAGGTCGAAATTTTTCATGATTCCTATACTTACTTATACATAAAGTATAAGTAAGTAATAAACATATGGATAGATATAAACAGATGTAGTGCTCGAAGCAGAATTGCTTCACACAAAAACAGGTTTTGAGGAGTTTGGTGCTTTTGTTGAAGATGCCAGAACAAGTGTAAGTAATGCACGCTTTAATGTGCTAGAAGAGGAAATAATAATTGAAAAAGTTTCTACAAGTCCGACAACTCCAACAGTAAAAGAATTTGAACAACAAAAGAATATCCACAAGTCAAGTGCAACAGGTGTTAGTGCTACTAAACTTAAAAACCTGAAGCAGAGGCACATCCTCTGAGAATTTGCTAACATGCAAAAATATCTTTTTATAGTTTTCTCTGCAGTTGCCGGCATCCTTATAATGTTATAGATCAATTTGCAATCGCTTCTGAAACGTGTCTTACTGCTCGGTTCGCCGTTGCCTTTGTAACGTCTAAGGAGTCACCTATCGAAAGAAGCAACTACCGCTGGAATTAAATACTTCTTGCGTTGTAAATTTTGTTGCCTCCAATATTTTACAAAATTACTTCTGTAGCTCGTTTGTTAAACCGAAACCTTCCAAAAACTACTCCTTGTTCAATTCCTCAAAGTTATATCTACGTTTATTCGTCACTTATACAAAAATGATTATGAATGCATGTAACACAGTTTTTCAACCTTTTAGTATTCGCGAGGGTGTTACTAATAATTATTAAACTTGTTTTTAATTTAGTATTGATAAGTTGATAATTAAATACATTGTGCGTACTGATACAGTCCTGTATGTCAGTGTAAACTTGTCGTTTAATACTTACTTATACTTTATGTATAAGTAAGTATGGTAATCATGAAAAATTTCGACCTCGAGATTTCAACGGATATACGCGTTTTGAGGTCCCCTGAATCGTTTCTGACTATTTTGGGAATGACGTCTGTGTGTCTGTGTGTGTGTCTGTGTGTCTGTGCGCGCTCTAGCGTCCAAACGATTATAGCTAGAGCTCTGAAACTGTAAACTTAACATTTGTATGTAGCAAGGAGGAAAACGTCCTATTTTGAACGCAATCACTCAACCGGAAGTGATGGTTTACTCTTATCACCTTTTTCCATATCTCGAAAACGGTACACGTTACGGAAAAAATATTCTAACATAAATTATAGGAATCATGTAAAATTTCGACCTCGAGATTTTAACGGATATACGCGTTTTGAGGTCCCCTGAATCGTTTCTGACTATTTTCGGAATGACGTCTGTGTGTCTGTGCGCGCTCTAGCGTCCAAACGATTATAGCTAGAGCTCTGAAACTTTAAACTTAACATTCGTATGTAGCAAGGAGGAAAACGTCCTATTTTGGACGCAATCTCTCAACCGGAAGTGATGGTTTACTCTTATCACTTTTTTCCATATCTCGAAAACGGTTCACGTTACGGAAAAAAATATTCTTACATAAATTATAGATATTGATATTTTAAACAACTTTCATTTGAAAAGTTTTTTGGAAAAACGTAGTATAACTAAGTATAAGTAAGTTTCGTGCGGACCACCGCGGATTTTTACTTACTTATACTTTATGTATAAGTAAGTATAGTAATCATGAAAAATTTCGACCTCGAGATTTTAACGGATATACGCGTTTTGAGGTTCCCTGAATCGTTTCTGACTATTTTCGGAATGACGTCTCTCTCTCTCTCTCTCTCTCTCTCTCTCTCTCTCTCTCTCTCTCTCTCTCTCTCTCTCTCTGTGTGTGTGTGTGTGTGTGTGTGTGTGTGTGTGTGTGTGTGTGTGTGTGTGTGTGTGTGTGTGTGTGTGTGTGTGTGTGTGTGTGTGTGTGTGTGTGTGTGTGTGTGTGTGTCTGTGCGCGCTCTAGCGTCCAAACGATTATAGCTAGAGCTCTGAAACTTTAAACTTAACATTCGTATGTAGCAAGGAGGAAAACGTCCTATTTTGGACGCAATCTCTCAACCGGAAGTGATGGTTTACTCTTATCACTTTTTTCCATATCTCGAAAACGGTTCACGTTACGGAAAAAAATATTCTTACATAAATTATAGATATTGATATTTTAAATAACTTTCATTTGAAAAGTTTTTTCGAAAAATGTAGTATAACTACGTATAAGTAAGTTTCGTGCGGACGACCGCGGATTTTTACTTACTTATACTTTATGTATAAGTATAGTAATCATGAAAAATTTCGACCTCGAGATTTCAACGGATATACGCGTTTTGAGGTCCCCTGAATCGTTTCTGACTATTTTCGGAATGACGTCTGTGTGTCTGTGTGTGTGTGTCTGTGCGCGCTCTAGCGTCCAAACGATTATAGCTAGAGCTCTGTAACATTAAATTTAACATTTGTATGTAGCAAAGAGGAAAACGTCCTATTTTGAACGCAATCACTCAACCGGAAGTGATGGTTTACTCTTATCACCTTTTTCCATATCTCGAAAACGGTACGGGCTATCAAAAAAATGTTCGTATATAAGTTAAAGACATTGAAATTATAAACAACTTTCATTTGAAAAGTTTTTTCGAAAACCGTAGTATATCTAAGTATAAGTAAGGTTCGTGCGGACCACGGCGGATTTTTACATACTTATACTTTATGTATAAGTATAGTAATCATGAAAAATTTCGACCTCGAGATTTTAACGGATATACGCGTTTTGAGGTTCCCTGAATCGTTTCTGACTATTTTCGGAATGACGTCTGTGTGTGTGTGTGTGTGTGTGTGTGTGTGTGTGTGTGTCTGTGTGTCTGTGCGCGCTCTAGCGTCCAAACGATTATAGCTAGAGCTCTGAATCTTTAAACTTAACATTCGTATGTAGCAAGGAGGAAAACGTCCTATTTTGGACGCAATCTCTCAACCGGAAGTGATGGTTTACTCTTATCACTTTTTTCCATATCTCGAAAACGGTTCACGTTACGGAAAAAAATATTCTTACATAAATTATAGATATTGATATTTTAAATAACTTTCATTTGAAAAGTTTTTTCGAAAACGTAGTATAACTAAGTATAAGTAAGTTTCGTGCGGACCACCGCGGATTTTATAATATTGCGATCGGGCGGCTAAACATACGTGTGGCTGTGCGCGCGCCGGGCCGCCAGCGCCTATCTATTGAAGGTCACACTCTGACACATTTCGAAAGCAATATCTCAAACTGATGGTTTAATCAAATCAACGTTTTCTATATCTCGGGAACGGTTCGCGTTATTACTTACTTATACTTTATGTATAAGTAAGTATAGGAATCATGTAAAATTTCGACCTCGAGATTTTAACGGATATACGCGTTTTGAGGTCCCCTGAATCGTTTCTGACTATTTTCGGAATGACGTCTGTGTGTCTGTGCGCGCTCTAGCGTCCAAACGATTATAGCTAGAGCTCTGAAACTTTAAATTTAACATTTGTATGTAGCAAGGAGGAGAACGTCCTATTTTGAACGCAATCTCTCAACCGGAAGTGATGGTTTACTCTTATCACCTTTTTCCATATCTCGACAACGGTACACGTTACGGAAAAAGATATTCTTACATAAATTATAGATATTGATATTTTAAACAACTTTCATTTGAAAAGTTTTTTGGAACAACGTAGTATAACTAAGTATAAGTAAGTTTCGTGCGGATCACCGCGGATTTTTACTTACTTATACTTTATGTATAAGTAAGTATAGTAATCATGAAAAATTTCGACCTCGAGATTTTAACGGATATACGCGTTTTGAGGTCCCCGGAATCGTTTCTGACTACTTTCGGAATGACGTCTGTGTGTGTGTGTGTGTGTGTGTGTGTGTGTGTGTGTGTGTGTGTGTGTGTGTGTGTGCATGTGTGACTGTGTGTCTGTGCGCGCTCTAGCGTCCAAACGATTATAGCTAGAGCTCTGAAACTTTAAACTTAACATTCGTATGTAGCAAGGAGGAAAACGTCCTATTTTGGACGCAATCTCTCAACCGGAAGTGATGGTTTACTCTTATCACTTTTTTCCATATCTCGAAAACGGTTCACGTTACGGAAAAAAATATTCTTACATAAATTATAGATATTGATATTTTAAATAACTTTCATTTGAAAAGTTTTTTCGAAAAATGTAGTATAACTACGTATAAGTAAGTTTCGTGCGGACGACCGCGGATTTTTACTTACTTATACTTTATGTATAAGTATAGTAATCATGAAAAGTTTCGACCTCGAGATTTCAACGGATATACGCGTTTTGAGGTCCCCTGAATCGTTTCTGACTATTTTCGGAATGACGTCTGTGTGTCTGTGCGCGCTCTAGCGTCCAAACGATTATAGCTAGAGCTCTGAAACTTTAAATTTAACATTTGTATGTAGCAAGGAGGAAAACGTCCTATTTTGAACGCAATCTCTCAACCGGAAGTGATGGTTTACTCTTATCACCTTTTTCCATATCTCGACAACGGTACACGTTACGGAAAAAGATATTCTTACATAAATTATAGATATTGATATTTTAAACAACTTTCATTTGAAAAGTTTTTTGGAAAAACGTAGTATAACTAAGTATAAGTAAGTTTCGTGCGGACCACCGCGGATTTTTACTTACTTATACTTTATGTATAAGTAAGTATAGTAATCATGAAAAATTTCGACATCGAGATTTTAACGGATATACGCGTTTTGAGGTCCCCTGAATCGTTTCTGACTACTTTCGGAATGACGTCTGTGTGTGTGTGTGTGTGTGTGTGTGTGTGTGTGTGTGTGTGTGTGTGTGTGTGTGTGTGTGTGTGTGTGTGTGTCTGTGTGTGTATGTGTGTCTGTGTGTCTGTGCGCGCTCTAGCGTCCAAACGATTATAGCTAGAGCTCTGAAACTTTAAACTTAACATTCGTATGTAGCAAGGAGGAAAACGTCCTATTTTGGACGCAATCTCTCAACCCGAAGTGATGGTTTACTCTTATCACTTTTTTCCATATCTCGAAAACGGTTCACGTTACGGAAAAAATATTCTTACATAAATTATAGATATTGATATTTTAAATAACTTTCATTTGAAAAGTTTTTTCGAAAAATGTAGTATAACTACGTATAAGTAAGTTTCGTGCGGACGACCGCGGATTTTTACTTACTTATACTTTATGTATAAGTATAGTAATCATGAAAAATTTCGACCTCGAGATTTCAACGGATATACGCGTTTTGAGGTCCCCTGAATCGTTTCTGACTATTTTGGGTATGACGTCTGTGTGTCTGTGTGTGTGTCTGTGTGTCTGTGCGCGCTCTAGCGTCCAAACGATTATAGCTAGAGCTCTGAAACTGTAAACTTAACATTTGTATGTAGCAAGGAGGAAAACGTCCTATTTTGAACGCAATCACTCAACCGGAAGTGATGGTTTACTCTTATCACTTTTTTCCATATCTCGAAAACGGTACACGTTACGGAAAAAATATTCTAACATAAATTATAGATATTGATATTTTAAACAACTTTCACTTGAAAAGTTTTTTCGAAAAACGTAGTATAACTAAGTATAAGTAAGTTTCGTGCGGACCACCGCGGATTTTTACTTACTTATACTTTATGTATAAGTAAGTATAGGAATCATGAAAAATTCCGACCTCGAGATTTTAACGGATATACGCGTTTTGAGGTCCCCTGAATCGTTTCTGACTATTTTCGGAATGACGTCTGTGTGTCTGTGTGTGTGTGTGTGTGTGTCTGTGTGTGTCTGTGTGTGTGTGTCTGTGTGTCTGTGCGCGCTCTAGCGTCCAAACGATTATAGCTAGAGCTCTGAAACTTTGAATTTAATATTTGTATGTAGCAAGGAGGAAAACGTCCTATTTTGAACGCAATCACTCAACCGGAAGTGATGGTTTACTCTTATCACCTGTTTCTATATCTCGAAAACGGTACACGTTACGGAAAAAAATATCCTTACATAAATTATAGATATTGATATTTTAAACAACTTTCACTTGAAAAGTTTTTTCGAAAAACGTATAAGTAAGTTTCGTGCGGACGACCGCGGATTTTTACTTACTTATACTTTATGTATAAGTAAGTATAGGAATCATGAAAAATTTCGACCTCGAGATTTTAACGGATATACGAGTTTTGAGGTCCCCTGAATCGTTTCTGACTATTTTCGGAATGACGTCTGTGTGTCTGTGTGTGTGTGTGTCTGTGTGTCTGTGTGTGTGTCTGTGTGTCTGTGCGCGCTCTAGCGTCCAAACGATTATAGCTAGAGCTCTGAAACTTTAAATTTAACATTTGTATGTAGCAAGGAGGAAAACGTCCTATTTTGAACGCAATCTCTCAACCGGAAGTGATGGTTTACTCTTATCACCTTTTTCCATATCTCGACAACGGTACACGTTACGGAAAAAGATATTCTTACATAAATTATAGATATTGATATTTTAAACAACTTTCATTTGAAAAGTTTTTTGGAAAAACGTAGTATAACTAAGTATAAGTAAGTTTCGTGCGGACCACCGCGGATTTTTACTTACTTATACTTTATGTATAAGTAAGTATAGGAATCATGAAAAATTTCGACCTCGAGATTTCAACGGATATACGCGTTTTGAGGTCCCCTGAATCGTTTCTGACTATTTTGGGAATGACGTCTGTGTGTCTGTGTGTGTGTCTGTGTGTGTGTGTGTCTGTGTGTCTGTGCGCGCTCTAGCGTCCAAACGATTAAAGCTAGAGCTCTGAAACTTTAAACTTAACATTTGTATGTAGCAAGGAGGAAAACGTCCTATTTTGGACGCAATCTCTCAACCGGAAGTGATGGTTTACTCTTATCACTTTTTTCCATATCTCGAAAACCGTTCACGTTACGGAAAAAAATATTCTTACATAAATTATAGATATTGATATTTTAAACAACTTTCATTTGAAAAGTTTTTTTGAAAAATGTAGTATAAGTAAGTATATGTAAGTTTCGTGCGGACGACCGCGGATTTTATAGTATTGCGATCGGGCGGCT